>OX327002.1:40362145-41612145 GCA_946800695.1 Geum urbanum | reverse complement strand
AAAAATCATTTTAAAATAAGAATAGATAAACATGCATATTGTTCGAATGTTGGCTACCAAAACTGTGCGGATAGTTTATGAAGCTCACCAAGTAAGCAGGGTCTTCGAAGTGGGCTTTTAACCACGCCCATTGGTCTTCCCTCCCGAGAAACTCGGTCGGGGTCTCCTGGCTGACGTGGAGATAATGTTGATGGCAATCGTACTTCCAATCCTTGTAGATTGTTTGCGCCGTCGCATCAATGAAGTTCCACATCTCCACATCAGTCGCCGGGATGTCGTAGTTCGTCTAGCACAACACATTTAAATTCCGTTATGTAAAAGTTATATTTACATTTACTACAAGTAGGTAAGTAAGCTAAGGCCAGTAAGTATACCTCAAGACTTCTACTGACGATATCGCGATGCAAATCGCTAAGTCCCAAAAAGCTAGGTGCAAGCATTGGAACTTTTCTGCGGATGATGTTACCGATGTCTCTGCACATCAGACTCCTCATTTCCCTCGTCGCAGGCCTCCCATGCCTCGTAGAGTAAGCGACTTGTAGTCGCCTATTGTTGTTCATCCGGATGAGGTACTCCGTCTTCGTCCCGACAACGACTCCGCGCTGTTGCGTCGTCGTATCTCCGGTTGCCATGTCGACCATGTCGGGGAGTTTGGTCTTCTTGCACTGGATGCTGAGGGCGGGAGGGTGCTGTGATGCCGTAGTGGCGTCGCTGTCATCCACTTGAGGAATCGCATCCTCAAGGTTTGGGGCGGGCGTTAACATGGGAGCTTCTGGAACAGTCGGGGTCGCCGATTGTCCCGTGGGGAAACCCGACCCGGAAGCCCCATCTCTGCTGAATGCTCGCCACGCCGCCTCCGTAGCCTCCGCAACTGCCGCCTCCGCAGCTACCGCCACGGCCGCCGCGGCCGCTTCACGACGCTGGATCGCCGCTTTCTTCCTCTTGTATCCAGTATCTCCAGGAGCCATTCTGTATCAACTAATCTATTCATAATCCCGAGAGTACTACAATCAATTTTATCCACTAAAGTAACTCAAGACTATGCTTTGTTTAACTCCCATCAATTTTATCCACATTTCATTAGAAACGGCATATGTAAAATACACATATCTACCTCACTTAATCAGAACAGTAGCATTTAACCAAACCCTTAATCCTTAATCCCGAGAGTACTACAATCATTTAACCAAACCCTTAATCCTAAATCAAAAGATTGCACCAAATGGTCGTACAACAGTAACTAATGCAAAGTGTAATCAAGTCAACAGTAACTAATGCAAAGTAACAAGTCAACATTCATATAATCAGTACAATTAAAACAACATTCTTTTCATATAAACCCACAGTGACTAGAAAATTACAGTTACAAAGTAACTAACTCATATAAACACTTAGCATTTTTACTACTCGGTGCTTCAATCTTACTACACACAAACTCATAACACCGTTCAACCTTTAACAACATAACACAACGATGATAACACAAACGCATAACACCACGAACCTTTAACAGCATAATACGATACCGAAAACTACGAATACGAGCTAATATACACAGCTAGATACAAAACCTTAACTCTACAGATTAAAAAGCAACTAGATATGAACATTCAGCAACTAAACAATCAAAATGATAGATGGACAGCAACTTCTACACATGGACAGCAACTACACATTGATAGATTACACGGAATGTCGCACCATACCTTCTCGAGTTGGCTCACTTCGTTTGCTTTAGCTACACGGACCTGGAATGCTTCTTCTTTCTGAAATCACAAGTATTGATAGATTAGTAATGAACCTGAATTGAAGTTCCATCCACATCTGTAAAGGGATGGATTATTATTATGTAATTCATTATCTTCCTTGAATACCAGTAACCTAAACATGTTGAACAGAATATCCGCACACCAAGATCAATCAATAATCCAATCTTTCAATAAACCCACAAAACAATAAACCGTCACTCACTCAGTTTTAAGAACCACAATTCATAGTCAAAATGGTATCACTATTTTTCTGCTGAACTTAGACAGAACCACAATTCATAGTCGAAATCCATAAAATTCATCAAGTCCTAAATGCACTGGCAATCCACAAAATTCATCAAGTCCTAAATGCACTGGCAATCCCAGACTATACTTTAACAACATTTAGTTCTAGCAATCTAGCAATCTAGCAAATCCCAAACTATCATTTAACAAAATTGTGGTTAAAGAGAGTAGTACACATCCGAACAATTCGATTACTAGAGAATCTTCAATGAAGTGAAGAGAAGCTCGGCAGAGAGATGGATGAAAACAAGTGGGTTTTGGGGAGGAGAATTTGAGAAGAGATGGATGATGATGATTTTAGGTCAAAACGGTGGATTTTGGGTTTCGGGATTCGACGGTGAGGGAGGGGGAGGAAGAAGTTGGTTTCGGGTTTGGTGGAGGAAGACGACGGGATTCGATTTGGTCTCAATCGATTTGTGATTAGGGTTTGGGGCGAGGTCGAACAGAGGTAAACTTTGTGAGAGATAAGTGAAATGAGAAGAAGAAGAAATCCACTGTGATCCTGGAATTATAAAGGCAACGAGGCGACGTAGATTGCTTTCTACGTCGCTTCAATATGTTGAAGCGACGAAGATATCAAACTTTGTCGCTTCGTATAATTTCAAGCGACAAATAATGTCTATCTACGGCGCCTTAACATATTTATTTTTTATTTTTTATTTTTGAATAACTAAAGCAACGTAGATTGATCAATTTACGTTGCTTCACTATTTAATTTATACTTAAAATAAATACATTGAGGCGACGTAGATTGATCAATCTACGTCGCTTCAGTTATTCAAAAATAAAAAATAAAAAATAAATATGTTGAGGCGACGTAGATTGATCAATCTACGTCGCTTCAGTTATTCAAAAATAAAAAATAAATACACTGAGGCGACGTAGATTGATCAATCTACGTCGCCTCAAATTAGAGATACTAACAAAGATTGAATTCTTCGTCGCTTCAATTTATTTATGGAAAGGTAATGAACTGAATATGAAAGAAACGATGAAGTTTAGAATTATAAAGTTAGTAATATTTAACTCGAATACATAAATTATACTTTAAAGAAAATACGAATTTAGGTTTCAAATTCATAATAATATTAGTTTAGTCCTCGTCTTCGTCTTCGTGTTCGTCCTCGTCCTCTTCCTCGTCTTCGTCGTCGTCGTTGTCCTCGTCCTCATCTTCGTCCTCGTCGTCGTCCTCCTCGTCGTCCTCCTCGTCGTCCTCCTCGTCCTCGTCGTCCTCGTCCTCGTCCTCGTCTCCTTCTTCGTCCAAAAGTAGTTGAAAATCTGGGTAAAATTGTATCACTGTGGGAGTGTCCTCTTGGTAAGGCTCGAATATATGATCTCCTGTACGCGATATGTTTTCATC
The DNA here is from genome assembly GCA_946800695.1 of Geum urbanum. Classification (NCBI taxonomy): domain Eukaryota; kingdom Viridiplantae; phylum Streptophyta; class Magnoliopsida; order Rosales; family Rosaceae; genus Geum; species Geum urbanum. The sequence goes on along the minus strand of OX327002.1, from coordinate 41,608,731 downwards.
TATGGCCAGTACTTCGGTGCTGTAGACATTGCGGTGCGACATTTCTTGTACTACCTTCCAAGTACCACCAGCCTTTGGATCGTCTATGTAGAATACCTGTTTTGCTTTGGTTGCAATTATGAAGGGTGAATCCTCATAGCAACTGTTGTTTGTATTCACTGATATCAGTCCATGATCTTTTATAACGGTGTCAAGATCTTCAGGGTCCTCGGAGTTGTGCCATGTGCACTTAAACAAGACCACTGGCATACGGCCTGCATATAATACTTCGACCACGTAGTTAACATGGCCGTAGAACTTGGATGAACCCATGTCTATCATGAGACCGCTGTTTTGAGTCACGGTTCTTTGATCTCTATCAAACGATGTGAACTTGACACCGTTCACATAACACGACTTATAAACCCGACATTGCTGAGGTCTTTGAGCTAATGACTTTATTCCTGCAACCAAGCTCGGGTCCGAGTTTTTTTCTTTAAGGGACACTTGAGAGATAAGTGTTATAAACAAGTTAGTTATAAGTGTTATAAACCCTCAAAGAACCTTACAAGAATTAATAGGCATATGTACCCATGTTAAGAACCATCGAAGAAAACTCCTCCTCTGACGAAGCTCGTCGAAATCTTCACCATTTTTAGCCTCGAACCTTCTGAGATGTTCTTCTAGGTAAGGTTTGACTTCGTCTGTTTCCACCAAGACTTGCCAGTGAGCCTCAGCAGTCTCTGCCTCAGTCAACCTGAACTGGCGACGAGTCTCGATAATATCTGATCTTACTAAGAGTGAAACACAGCTGACATTCCACCCAGCTATGGAAGTGTCGATATCTTCGTTGTCCATCCGTCTGAGATAAGACTTACAATACGTCACCGACTCATGTACGAGGTACTGTTCAGCAATACTACCTTCCGGGTAACGTGTATTCCTCATTGACTTTTTATATTTTCCTAATTGCCTGCAAAAACACCACTCAAGATTAGTACAATATTTTCCTAATTGCCGACATAATACACAACGAACATAATATTAGCAATAACAAAACATTTTACCTTTCAATTGGATACATCCATGTATAGTGTACTGGACCTGTAAGGAATACTTGTTCGGGCAGATGAACCATGAGATGAACCATAGATGTAAAAAAATGTGGAGGAAATATGAGCTCCAAATTGCAGAGAATCATCACTATCTCAGTTTCCATGTCACGCACAACCTCCTTCTTAAGCTCCCTACTGCATAGTTGACGAAACCAATTTGACAGTGCTATCAATGGCTTCACAACGTTTTCTGGTAGGAACCCTCTGATAACCACAGAAAGAAGACGTTGAAGCAAGACATGGCAATCATGCGTCTTCAATCCATAAAATTGTGACGGGGAACTTACTTTCACCTTACTTCTCAAACTACCTGCATAACCAAGAGGATACTTAACATCCCTGAACCACTGGAACACATCTTCTAGATCATTCTTTTTAACTAAAAAGGGTGCATGAGGAACTTTCCCCGTACCCAAGTCACCCGCTCTTTGCCACTGGTTTTTTCGCACATTCCTCTTCTTCAAAGCAGCGCGAGCTTTTGGACCATCCTTAGACTTCGATTCAATCGAAAAAATGGTTCCAAGGATGTTGTCACACACATATTTTTCAATGTGCATGACATCTAGGCAATGTCTGATCTTCAATGATGACCAATACGGCAGCTTCCAAAATATGCTTTCGTGAGTCCAACACTGTCTGTTATTCGGATTGTACGGCACATTCAAGTCTTCATGTTGGCTAAGAATAGGGTAAACGTGTGACCTAACATCCTCCAAAATTTCATCTCCACTCTTACGATAGGGTCTTCCGCCAAACTCCTCCTTCCCATTAAATGCCTTGCTCAATCTCCAAGGGTGATCTTGGTGGAGCCATTTTCGATGACCTTCATAAACTATCCTCACACATATATGCTCTGAAGTTAGCTCATCTAGACAGATTGGACATGCCTTGTACCCTTTCACAGTTGACCCCGCAAGCATCCCTAAACCTGGAAAGTTGCTAATAGTCCACATTACCGCTGCCTTCATCAAGAATACCTCATTGTCTACTCGATCAAAAGTATGGACTCCAACGACCCATAAATGTATTAGCTCCTCGATCATCGGCTCAATGAGTACACTAAGGCACTTTCCGGGAGATTTAGGGCCTGGAATCAACACTGATAACATGTTATATTCCTTCTTCGTGCACATTGATGGTGGTAGATTGTACGGCATCACAACAACGGGCCATGTACTATGCAAAGTTCCCATTGTTCAGAATGGATTGAAACCGTCTATTGCTACTCCAAGGCGCACATTCCTGCAGTCCCGTGCAAAACCTGGAAAAGTTCTGTCAAAATGTTGAAACGCTTCTCCATCAGCTGGGTGGCTGAGGCTACCAGCCACACATATCCGCTCCCCCAGCCATCGCATATGCTTGGCAGTGTGTGGGGACATAAACAAGCGCTTCAACCTTGGTGTTAGAGGGAAGTTACGAATTATTTTTTTGGGAATATCATTCGTATTTGGCTTATATCTTTCAGAATAACACACTGGACAAATCCTCTCGTTTACAAGCGCCCCCCTGAACAACACACAGTTAAACTCACACGCATCAATTCTTTCGTAACCCAGTGAAAGATCACTCAAGATTTTTTTTATTCTCGAGTATGAACAGGGGAATGTGTGCCCTTTAGGAAGAAGTTTATTAATGTAAATACATAAAGAGTCAACACTTGTGTCCGACCATCCATTTTCATTTTTCATTTCCATTGCATCTAATATGGCACTCAAAACAGTTTCCTCATTGCCTTCATATAATGGGGTCTGTGACTCCTTCAATAATCTTTCGTACTTTTCATAATCATCGTCTACCATGTCATTGAAGCTAATGCCCGAATTATCTTCCACTAATTGTTGGGGTGCATCTGCATGGTATCCAGGATAATAGGGATATGCATCATGTAGAATCTCCAACTGCGGGTTCACTGAAGGACCGGCACCACTAGAAGGACCGACTATGTCTTGAAGCCACTGTCTTCGTTGACTGAGCATTGCCGGTTCACCAGAAACTTCCCCGTGAAGGTGTCAGACTGTATAATCCAGACTCAAACCACTATGTGATAAGTGATGATACATGACATCCATAGTAACCTTGAATGGACCGTTCTTACAACGTTTGCACGGGCAGAAGTAATAATCGGCTCCGTTACTATGTCGCCGGGCAAAATTCATGAACTCGAATATGCCTGTGATGTACCTTGGATCAGCACGATGATATGTCATCCAAGTTTTGTCTGGGAGTCCGTCCATGTTTCCTGTCAACATAAACAATCAAAATGAACAAAGTTACCACGCCACAGTTGCGATTCAACCAAAACCCCACACTTCTTCGCCTTATGCCTCCGGGTTGGGTCCTATCCCCTTCAAGGGAACACGCCATTTGTCAACGCTTTTGCACCCATGCGTTTCAGCTCCAGTTTAGGGAAATTTCGGCAGCATCTCCCTACAGTTCCCCGAGTGCACACATATCTAAACAACCTAATTTGCACTCGGGGAACATTTAAAGGAGACACTGTCGAAACCATATCCCAAAACTGAAACTGAAATCACATGAATAGCAAAAGGATCAACAAAGTCATGTTCACCTAAAGTGTCCAAAAATGGGACAATTCGAGAATCAACAACTCAACTCGATCAACTAGATGAGTTGTTCATTCTCAAACGGGAGTTCTAAGTTGATAAACACCACAATTATATATAGCCATACGCTCGATTTCATGATTAACACTAATAACACTACTAATTAAGGCTCGAATACACATAATCTACACTAATCATCAATTAATTTCACTAAATTTAACCAAATTTCAAACATTAATCATGAACCCATAACATCATTTATCACAATTCAATGATTAAAACACTAAAACTACAACATAACACCAAATTCAATTCAACTTCAAACATTTCACCAAAACTTCAATTTCACTTCTAATCATCAATAAATTTCACTAAACTTAACCAAATTTCAAACATTATTCATGAACCCATAACATGATTTAACACAATTCAATGATTCAAACACTAAAACTACAACATAACACCAAATTCAATTCAACTTCAAACATTTCACCAAAACTTCAATTTCACTTCTAATTTAACATATTATGGTCATAAAGAGGGTTAAAGAGATACAAATCAAACTAACATTACTCAAGAATCAAATCAATGGCAAGAACAACCTTCTTTCTCAATTTCCTCAAATTTCTCCCAAAATCGCCCAAAACAGCTGCAGAACGACGGGGAACTGTTTTTCTAAAATTCTAACTTTATGAACGGGTTGACTTTAAGAAGAAGAGTAGATCCAGATTTTAAAAAAACGAGGCGACGTAGATTGAGCAATCTACGTCGCCTCGATTTTCTTCGAAGCGACCAAACTAATCTACGTCGCTTCGAATAAAATCCAGGCGACGTAGATTGCTAAATCTACGTCGCCTAGTTTTTATTCGAAGCGACGTAGATTAGTTTGGTCGCTTCGAATGAAAAAGTAGTCGCCTCAGTTTGTTGAAGCGATAAGTATGAATCTACGTCGCCTCAGTATGTTGAAGCGACGTACTTTTTATCAAGGGCAATGTACGTCGCCTCATCTAAAATCGGAGCGACGTAGAAATATAACTACGTCGCCCCGATTCTCTCCTCCAGTAGTGGTATAGAAGATTTTGAAGATCATATCCTCGTTGTGATTAATTTTATGTTTTTCGTTATTGGTTTATTATTTAAGTAGTACAATTACGGCTTGGCCAGGTTTTGTAGAGTCGACGAAATTGAAATGCCGATAATGTTACAACTGGATTGGCCATAATGAAAATAAAATTAAAATGATCTCAGCGAATTAGTACGTCTTTGGTTTACGACCCTACAATTACAGTACTTTGAGAAATTTTCTGATAAAGAAATCAGAACAAACCAAACGAAGACAATATGGAAAATTTACCATCAAAATCCTAAGATACTGTATCTGTTTGCTGCAGTTGCACTTGCATCTCTTTGCTACACACAAAAATCCCGAATATTTTCCAGATCCAGAGAAGTTCGACCCCTCAAGATTCGTTGGACATGGACCAGTTCCTTATTCATATGTTCCATTTGGAGGAGGATCTCGAATGTGTCCAGGGCCTGAATATGCGCGGCTCAAAATATTGGTTTTCATTCATAATGTTGTCACTAGATATAAATGGGAGATGGTTTTTCCAGATGAGAAACTACGCATGGACTTGATTCTTGTTGCTACCAAGGGACTTCCCATTCGCCTTTTTCCTCATTCGAGTTCATCGCCGCCGCCACCATCATCATCACCATCCTCGATCTTGATCCATCGATCAGACATCAATTCATAAAGCGCATTGGCCTCTCTATATTTCTGCTACCATTTGTGTTGTTGTGCTACCTATATAATTTTTAACTTCGTTAGTCTCTTAGCTTAATTTAAGTATGTAGGATGCATGCGTGCAAATACGTATAGCATTTCTGCATATATGTTTGTGTGTATGTATTCCTTTGTTGTTGTTTGAAATAAAGTGTTTCCGATGTGAAAATAAATTATAATTGACAACCCCGATTAGTGTTGAGGAATACGGAAGAATAAACTGTTGAATAAAAATGGTAATTAACTTACAATCACAAGCAAAAAATAAAATGATAGAAAACACCGGGAATTAACATGGTTCGACAAAATGCTTACGTCCACATGCAACAACAACAAAGAATCTTCACTATACGAATAAAGGTTACACCGAGAGAAACACTACTTCAAGACTCACACTAGCTTGAAGAGATACATTCGTACTCACTTTGTTTTGCTACACTCACAAACTCTCTACTTGGAGTTTTTCTCACTACTCTCACTCTAGCTTGATAATTCACAAGGTGGTAGAACTCTCTCCGGTTCTTCTATGCTTTGCACAATTGCTAATGCCTCCTTATATAGGCAAATATATGCATGCATTCTTCATGCACGCCCATCAGTTGGAAGAAGAACTCCACACTTCTTCCTCATTTCAAGCTCAATGTTTGTATGCCAATTTAATGCATACTCACCATTGCTTTCTCAAATTTTGCTGCCACCCACAAGCCTATATGTATAGCCTCTCTTGCATTTCAATATTGGTTGCATCAACTAACTTCATCTTTAATTGAATGGGTGTGAAGCTAGAGCAAAAGCTTTTCACATGTGTGAAAAGCACCACATGAATTTTCTCCTCCAAATAAGGAGGGATGTTTTCACCCATCAATCTCCCCATCCTAACTTAGTTGGAGGGATGTGTCATTCCCGACGCACTTCTGTAGTACTCGAACTTCTCTTTTGGTAGAGACTTCGTCATCATATCCGAACTATTCTTTTTGGTATGAATCTTCGTTAACAATAATTCTTTTGCTTCCAGCACATCCCGTATCTAGTGATACCTCACATCAATGTGCTTTGATCTTGAGTGAAAACTCAAATTCTTGCTCAAGCGAATGGCGCTTTAACTGTCACAATGTAGGACAAATTCTTGTTGTGTATGACCCAACTCCAATAGGAATCTCTTCAACCACAAAATATCTTTACACACTTTCGTAGCTGCAATATACTATGCTTCTGTATTTGACAAAGCGACACATTTTTGTAGTTTTGATTGCCATGAGACAGCTCCCCCTGAAAACGTAATCAGGTATCCTAATATGGACTTTCTCGTGTCAATGTCACCGGCTATATCTGCATATGTGTAACCAACCAGTTCATTCTTGCCATTTCCAAAGCATAGCCTCATCTTGAAAGTTCCCCACAAGTATCTCATAATCCACTTAACAGCATTTCAGTGCTCCTTGCTTGGATTAGATACGAATCTACTAACAACACCAACTGCATGTGTTATGTCTGGTCTGGTACAAACCATTGTGTACATCAAGCTCCTTACTGCTGAGGCATATGACACTGTTGCCATTTCTTCCTCCCCCGTCTAACTTGTAGGACTCTACTTTGAGCTGAGCTTCATGTGATTGGCAAGTGGAATAACAATTGGTTTTGCTTTCTCTATGTGGAATCGCTCCAACACCTTTTCGATTTACTTTTCTTGTAATAACCACAATTTCTTGTTCCCTCGATCACGGGCAATATCTATGCCCAAAATTCGCTTGGCTGGTCCTAAATCATTCATATCAAAGGACTTTGACTAACTTGTCTTTAACTGCTAGATCAAAGCAATATCTTTGCCAACAATCAACATATCATCTACATAGGGTAATAAGATATTAAAGTTACCTTCAACGGATTGTTAAATATAGACGGATCAGCTAACGTTCGCTTGCAACTATGACTCACCATAAATGAGTCACACTTCTTGTACCACTATCTTGGTGCTTGCTTCAATCCGTACATGATTTTCTTCAACTTGCAAACCATATGCTCCTCTTCGTTGACTTCGAAGCCTTCTGGTTGCTCCACGTATATTTCTTCTTCTAAATCACCGTGAAAAAATGAAGTCTTCACGTCCATTTACTCCACCTTAAGATCCATGCTCGCAGCCATGCCCAAAATGACTCTAATGAAAGTCGTCTTGACAACAGGTGAGAAAATCTCATCAAAATCGATTCCTTCTTTTTGGCTGAATCCTTTGACGTACAACTAAGCGAGACTTGTACTTCGTCAGCTTCTCATTCTCGTCTCACTTCAACTTGAACACCCACTCGTTCTTGAGTGTTTTCCGGCCTTTAGGAAGCTTTACCATCTCATAGGTGTCGTTCTTTAGTAAAGACTTCATCTCAGACTCCATGGCTAGCCTTCATTTGTCGTGGTCTTGATGAATCTTTGCTTCCTGATAACTTTTTGGCTCTCCATCACTGGTCAACAGGATGTCATTTGCATAAGGATCATTTCCATCATTAGTTACCAAAATGTATTGTGGTGATGGATACTTGGTGGATGGTATCGGCCTCCTAGTGCTTCTTCGTATTGGTGCTTGATTATCCACAGAATGCTCCCCCTGTTCAAGCTCCCCCTGATCTTCGATTTCATCATCGCTCATGTCATGTACATATTCAACTCTATCACTTTGCAACCCAACGTTGGATTCATGTTGCAACGGTGAGTCATAAATGCGGTTGGCTGTTGCTACATTTCTCGGTAGTACCTCCTTGTCGAAATCTATAATAGATTGGTCTTAATGGAATACCACATCTCTGCTTCTTATGAATTTTTTTGCCTTTAGATCCCACAACTGGTAACCAAATTCTTCATCGCCTTAACCAAAAAATATGCATGGCCTTGCCTTGTCATCCAACTCTGTTTACTTCTCCTTGGATACATGCGCAAATGCTTTACTTCCAAATACTCTTAAATGTGTGTATGATGCATCTTTGCTGGTCCAAACTTCTTTTAGACTCTCAAATTCCAAAGGTACATATGGTGCTCTGTTGGTGAGGTAGCACGCAGTCTTCACAACTTCTCCTCAAAATTCTTTTGACAATTTGGCCATCTTCAACATGCATCTAACTTTCTCCATAATGGTATGGTTCATTCGCTTTGCTACACCCTTATGTTGGGAGGTGCCATGAACTTTCTTCTCATGTTTGATGCCATGCTTCACACAATAATCTCTGAATTCGTGCGAGGTGTACTCTCCGCCATTGTCACTGTGAAGACACTTCAATTTTCTTCCAATTTCTCTTTCCACCATGGCGTGAAAAATTGTAAACTTCTGGAACACCTGGTCTTTGGATTTCAACATATAAACCCAAATTTTCCGTGAAGCATCATTATTATAAGTAACAAAGTACTTCTGCATATTCAATTATTCGACTTCCATCGGACCACACACATCTGAATGCACTAGATCGAGAATATTTTCCTTCCTTATGAAAGACTTCGAAAAACTAATTTTCTTCTGCTTACCAAATAAATAGTAATCGCAAGAGTCAAGCGAGTTACCTTTGGCAACATCTGCAGTCCCTTCTCACTCATATGGCCAAGATATTTATGCCATAAACTTGGTGAATATTCCTCGCTGCATTCAGCTCACTCTTGCATATCTTCTCATAGGGCTTGTAGAGCGTGCAACATATTTTTTCTCTAGAAACTACAAGAGATCCTTTGGTAAGCTTCCACTCTCCATCACTTCCATGATGATGAAAGCCTTGTCGATCAAGTACATCAGTCTACTTAAGATTGAGACGTAGACCAGGAACATGTCTCACATCTTTCAACATTAACTGGTAGCCCACATCCGTCTGCAAGCAAACATCTCCAATTCCAGCAATATTGGAGTAGTTGTCGTTGCCCATCTTCACTTTACCGAAGTCACCTTCTTTGTACGTAGTGAAGAACTCTACGTAGGACGTGCCATGAAATGAAGCTCCGGAATCAATAATCCATTGAACTTCAAGATTATATACTAATAGACATTCACATCCCAGTGACAAGAACTCACACTCATCATGAGACACCACAGGAGCAGCATTATGTGTGTCCTCATTTTGTTGATGAATGGCGTCTTCTCACCCTTCTTGGCATTCCCGCTTTAGATTGTAACAATTTTTCTTCATGTGGCCCGGCTGACCACAATGATAACACTTTTTGCTAAACCTTGTTCTGGATTTGCTCATACTCCTTATGTGGCCTCTTAGTCCTCTGCTCTTGCTCCTTCCTCTATTCTCCACAACGAAGAAATGACAATTTTCTGAACTTGATGAAGAACTCCTCCTTGTTTCTTCATTCATCATATTATCTTTGATACTTTCCATAGATGATACATCATTATGAGTGGAGTTACTTACAGTAACAAAAAATGTCTCCCAGCTATCTGGTAACGACCCGAGCAGCAAGAAGGTTTGTAACTCATAATCAATCTTCATGATCATCGTGGCTAATTGATTGAGTACACTCTAGAAGTTGTTGAGGTGTTCAGTCACTCGAACGCCTCCCTGATACTTCATGTTGACAAGCTCTTTGATGAGTAAACCTTTATTAGCAGTAGTCTTTTTCTCGAACAAGGACTCCAACTTTAACCACAGCTCATGCACCCTGGTTTCATTGGCATCATGGTAGAACACACTATCATCCACCCATTCACGAATACGACCGATAGCTTTCTAGTTCATCTTCATCTAAATTGCTGGTGTAGTTCCTTCTGGCTTGGCATCGTCTCCCTTGATCGGCTCATGCAAATCCTTGCAAAGAGAATATCCTCCATTCTCGGCTTCAACGTAATCTAGTTGGAGTGGTTGAGTCTGATAATCGTACTTCGTGATCCTTCCATTTTAACAGCTCCCTGTCAGAATTAAGAGCTTTGATACCACTGTTGGGGAATGTGAAAGAATAAATCGTAGAATGGAATTAGTAATTAACTCACAACCACAAGCGGAAAATAAAATGATAGAAAACACCGGGAATTAACGTGGTTTGGCAAAATGCCTACGTCCACAAGCAGCAACAACAAAGAACCTTCATTATACGAATAAAGGTTACACCGAGAGAAACACTACTTCAAGACTCACACTAGCTTGAAGAGATACACTCGCACTCACTTTATTTTGCTACACTCACAAACTCTCTACTTGGAGTTTTTCTCACTACTCACTCTTGATAATTCACAAGGTGGTAGAACTCTATCTGGTTCTTCTATGCTTTGCACCATTGCAAATGCCTCCTTATATAGGCAAATATATGCATGCATACTTCATGCACGTCCATCAGTTGGAAGAAGAATTCCACACTTCTTCCTCATTTCAAGCTCAATGTTTGTATGCCAATTTAATGCATGCTCACCATTGTTTTGTCAAACTTTGCTGCCACCCACAAGCCTATACATATACATATAGGCTCTCTTGCATTTCAATATTGGTTGCATCAACTAGCTTCATCTTTAATTGAATGGTTGTGAAGCTAGAGCAAAAAATTTTCACATGTGTGAAAAACACCACATGAATTTTCTCCTCCAAATAAGGAGGGATGTTTTCACCCATCAATTACAACCTATCCCCAATGAATCAAAATGAAAAACATTATACACCTCATAAGGAAGTTTGTCCAGAAATGTTTAAAAGTTACTTGAGTGAACTGAGAAGATATGCATAAAATGTCTTGCACCACTGATTTGATTCTCCAAGGCGTTGTATGGACATTAAGGATACTAGAAATCAGAATCTTGGAATCACCATTAGCTTGAACATGCTTATAACCATGAATAATTGCAAGACTAGCTCATCAGGCTAAAGTTTTTGATGAATAAATAAGTAATAAAGTAAGGTTATTGGCCATTAGTTTTAAAACATATGGACGTGTTAATTTTAAACTATATATATGTGCCAGCAAATTTTATAGGTTTGCTTCTTATATATCACTACAAGAAAAATTTACTTAGACCACAAAGCTAGTCTGTCGTCTGGGTTAGAGTTTCCGTCATCTAAGTACTTAGACTATGGAATCTCCGTCGTCTAAAGTCCGTCGTTCAAGTATCGTAGTCTAAACACTTAGGTGACGGAAATAGTCCATTACGTCGTCCAAGTGACATCTTAGACAATGCAAATGATTCGTCGTCCAAGTGAGGATTAGACGACGCAAATTTTATTTACGTCGTCTAAGTACAACTTAGACTATGGATCATTGTGTCGTCCAAGTACAACTCAGACTACGGAATTATTGCGTGGTCTAAGTGATGACTTAGACCACGAAACTATTTCGTAGTCTAAGTGATGACTTAGACCATATATGTATATATGATTTTGTAGTCTAAGTCATCACTTAGACTACAAAAGCATATATGATTTCGTAGTCTAAGTGAGAACTTAGACTACAAAATCGTATATGCTTTCGTAGTCTAAGTTAATATAATTTTTTTTAATTTTTTTTAATTAAAATTAAAATTTAAAAAGTAAAATATTAATAAATTAATTAAAATACTAAATTTAATTTACATAATAAAATAATTAAAAATTATACGTACATCGATATCGATCATTCGAAAAAAATGAAATATTAAAAACTACGTACAAACTACTAAAATACAGCAGGATTAGACGCGCTGCCGAGTCCCCCGCCTCCAACCATGTCATCGTCGTTGGGGTGTGGGGTTGGAGCAGGACGACAATCTTGTTGAACCTGCTTTTGCATGAGGGCGAGGAGGTTGGCTATCTGTACTTGTTGCTCATCAAGCCTCTGACGCATAGATAGCGTTTCTGCCCATACAAGTTGAGTCTCCTCAAGGCCTACTTGGAATGCCACATCCCGAGCACTTGTCCTCGCCGAGCGTGCCGTAGATGAGTCAGAAGATAAATCTCGTTGCACCTTGTGTCCCAACCCCCCAACCTCTTTGCCAGCTCGATGACCGTGTACGTCATCGGCGATTGCAATTTGGCTCTCCCTCAATAGAGGAGGCAGGTCTTCCGACGGTAAATTCGAGCGTGCAAGCTGCGTGTTAGCCAATTCCTGTTGCGCCAGTTCTACCAACCTCGCCTGAAAGTAATAATAAAAATTAAATAATTATAAATTTGTAGTAGATTTTAATAAATAATAAATAATAATTACGTTAATTAAGAAGAAATATATACGGCACTTACGCCACTTTGACTCGCTTCATTTTCGTGCCTAGGTGTCACGTAAGCGGTGATGCTAACAACCAGATAAGGGTGTTTGGAGCCCTTATCTATGTGCTCCTTGGCGATTTGTATTATCTGGTTGGAGCCGGAGGTATGATGTTTGTCATTCTTCTCCCGATTGGCCTTATTTACATTCAATTGAGTCTGTTCGACAACATAAATAATTAAAAAACTAATAAATGACTAAAAAATAAATTATTCAATTTCGTCAATTTAAATTAAAAAAATACGAACCCAATATAATTTCTCTTCGAAGTGGTTGACCAACCACTCCCACTCATCTTTCCTATCCCCATGCAGCTCTACGGGGGTAGGTGAGCAGTTGAATTGGAGGTAATACTTGTGAAGTCTGTACTTCCAATCACGGTAGATGGTGTTGGCGATGGTGTTGATGTGCCTAAGCATCTTCGGTGTGTCATCCACCGCATATTGTTCCTACAAGAAAAGAATAAAAAGTTATAATCGTATATATTATGAAATTACAATTTTTATTGGTTATTAAAAATGAATTTAAAATTGTATTACGTACCGAGAGTTCTTTAAACACCTTCCCCATCTTTAAGTCCGACAACTCCTTCTAGCTAGGCCCAACCATACGAATCTTGTTGCCAATAATTGACCCGATGTTGTGCGATGAGAGACTAGCTAGCTGCGAGGTGGGAGGGCCATCGGTGAAATCATCATACGGAAACTGGATCTTTTGCCCGGTCGCCTTGAACAACTTCTCATATTTTCTGACATTTACGAGTCCTCAGGTCCTTTTCAGTTAAGGTTCTGACGGGCCTTCCTGACCACCACTCCCAGTGGTTATCAGATTTTTATAAATCAATCATCTGTGAAATTGGGAAGAATATATATATAATTAAAGGGTTTAATTTCTACAAACATGTGTATAAATTAAATAAGTAAACATACGTACCCATTGAAAGAAATAATCGAGGAACTTCTTCTTAACCACTTTCTCAAACCACGCTGAACTCTTGTTTGGATTTAACGCCTGAAGCTTCTTCCTGTACGCAATCATGTAAGGCTCAACTTCGTTACAGTCTCGCAACACTACCCAATGTACCTTATTAAGTTCTTCTTGTGTTAACAATTCCTTTAATTCTCCTCTAAACGGTCATACGACATTTGTGATGACAGAAAGATTGATGAGGGAACTGGGATCGGAGGCGGTGGGATGTGGTGGATCCTTGAGGTATCTGTTGCAGTAAGTAACACACTCATGCATTAGATATGTCTCTGCTATAGAGTCATCTGGGGTCGACCTATTTTTCGCGAATCCTTTATACTATCCAAGCTGTTTACAAAATTAAACGTTCAATTAATTAATTGTAAAATAAGTACATATAGCTAGTAATATGGCATGTATAATTAAGTAGTTGTACATACCTTTCTTGAGGATACATCCAAGTGCACTGGACCAAACCAGAAATGAGCACCGGCTCGGGTAGATGGATCATTAGGTGAATCATGATGTCAAAGAAAGCAGGGAGAAAAATCCTCTCTAGTTCACAAATGATGTGCACAATTTGTTGTAGCAGTTCCACCATATCTAACTTCTTTAACTCTCTGGTTCATAACCTCTGCCACCATCTGCACAATGCCAATATTGGTTCTACGACGTCACGAGACAAATATGGCTGAATTACTACTAGAATTAGACGTTGCAGCATAACATGATAGTCATGTGTCTTTAGACCAACGAACTTGTGTTGCACATCGTCCACTGCTCCAATTATAGTAGCTACATATGTAGATGGATAACAAACGCTCTTAAACCAGTGGAATATAAAACCTCTAAGAGTCGGTTTCACAGTGTAAGGTGCAGCTGGTATCTTGTTGTACACTCCTCTTCTATCCATCCTCAACCACAAGGGACGACATAGATTCATAGATTCTAGATCTTTACGCGCTTTGGGAGTATCTTTAGTCTTGAACTTAATACCGAGAATTGTTTCCACCACGCTGTCACACACATTCTTTTCTATGTGCATCACATCTAAGTTATTTCTCAGCTTCAACTTCGACCAGTAAGGGAGTTCAAAGAATATACTGTTGTGATGCCAATAGCTGAGATCATGTGGAGGTATTGGATTGCGTTTCTGTACATCCTTGTCATTGGTCAATACACCAAAGTCGAAATAGCTCAACCTCTCTAAAATCTCTTCGGTAAACCAACTATGGGGTTTAGAATTATTCTTTACCGTTTCGTCGAAATGAGCTTCATCCTATCGCCACGGGTGATCGTTAGGAAGCCATCTACGGTGACCCAGGTAACACACCTTCCCCGCGTGCCAACTAGATTTCACGTCGTCCAAATATATAGGACATCTATTGTATCCTTTCGTCCTATAGACTGCCAACATCCCATATGCTGGAAAATCACTGATCCTCCACATTATAGTTGCCCTCATCATGAACATTGTGTCAGTGAATTTGTCATAAGTCGGGACTCCATTTTCTCACAACACTTTCAGCTCATCGATCAAAGGTCTGAGGTAGACATCCAAGCACTTCCCCGGAGATATAAGACCTGGAATTAGCAGAGTAAGAAAATTAAATTTCTTGTTCATGCATAACCATAGAGGCAGGTTGTACGGAATCAGAATAACTGGCCAAGTAGTGACGGCAGAGCTATTACTACCCCAAGGATTGAATCCGTCTGTAGATAGTCTGAGTCTAACATTTCGAACCTCTGTGGCAAAGTCTCCAAATTCGCTGTCGAAATGTTTGAAAGCCTCCCCATCTGCGGTGTGTTTCAGCACATCGTCATCTATTCACTTTTCTACGTACCATTGCATCGTCTCTACTGTGTATAAAGATATGTACAGACGCTGCAATCTGGGAATCAATGGAAAATATCGAAGAACCTTCACATGAATTTTCTTTTTCAAACTTTTCCTATTCTGCTCATATCTGTACTTGCCACATACGGGATAATAGTCCAAATCGGCATACTCTTTGTAAAACAGCACACAATCATTTGGACAGGCGTCAATTATCCTGTATTTTAGGCTGAGGCTACTCAAGATATTTCTAACCTTATAATGTGATTTAGGAAGATTGTGATCATCAAGAAGCAACTTACATATTTTCTCCTGAATTTCATCAAAAGCACTGACTAACATTTTGTTTTTCACTTTTATCTGTATTTGCTGCATCACATATTGCAACACATTCTCTCGACATCCAGGGTACACCGGGGTCTGGGCTTCAAGTAGCATCCTGTTGTACTTAGCCAACTCACTAGTGTCAGTGACCAAGCTAGCAGCGGAGAATGTGTCATCATGCCTATGAATGGTATTGTAACCTCCATCTTGGTGTTGGTGTCCACCATGACTAAATCCAGGAAATGCATCATGGACCAAATCCGCAGTTGGCTTCCAAGCAGGGGGGCCGACACCACTATAGCTGGTTGAGGCACCATGGTAACTGTACCCTCAGCTGGAATCAGAGAATTTGTGAATTTTGCGATAGAACATGGTCAGAGAAAGAAGCGCTTCAGGTGTCCGTGCAAAAAATGTTTTAACTATCAGTATGTGGAGGTTAATGTTATGATGCAACACCTGTATGAAAATGGTATGATGTGGAGTTACATATACCGGACATTACTTCTATTCAGCAACTTTATCCAACTCTTGTCCATACTTCTACGAAATTTAATAATTATCATATTAGTCAACTATTATATATACATATTTTTAAGTAATTATTAAACAACGTCGTCTATACAAATTCTCAACTACATTAATTATTAATGTATAATTAAGTACAATATTTAATAATTACCTTTATTAATTATTATATCTAACATGCATCTACGTTTTAACTAAATATTAACCAAATTTTTAAACATCCATGGATATATACTAGTTAATTAATTAACTAATATATATATCAATAATTACCTAACTTAATTATAAATATTAGATATACTAACAATGCAATCAATCAAATGTATAATTAATTATATATATAAATGTTAGGATTGTCGGAAATTAACTATGTACGTACCTAGCCTTATTAAACTATTATATATACAAATTTTCAACTACATACCTTAATTATCAATGTATAATTAATTAAAATATTAATTAATTAATAGTGAATATACTATACATCTATTACTTTAATATATCTAACATGCATGTACGTTTTAACTAAATATTAACCAAATTTTTAAACATCCATGCATATATACTAGTTAATTAATTAACTAATATATATATATATATCAATCAATTACCTAACTTAATTATAAATATTAGATGTACTAACAATGCAATCAATCAAACGTACAATTAATTATATATATAAACGTTAAGATTGTTGAAAATTAACTACGTACGTACCTAGTCTTCACCGATATATGGCCAATCGATGGTCGGAGTCGGAGATAGATAGTGCTAGTTGTATGAGTGAGGAGAGTCTGATAGAGATAGAATGAGAATGTGGATGAGAATGATGTGAGAATGAAAATGAGACGAACAAGCGAAGAGGAAAAAAGTCTAGCACAATATATAATGCATCACTTAGACAACGGAAATGAGTATTTGTCGTCTAAGTGGATACTTAGACGACTCAGCTTCGGTGCGTCGTCTAAGTGACCACTTAGACAACGGACTGTGCGTAGTTTTTATCATCCAAGTGGTGTGTGAGACGCCGCATCGACCATGCGTCGTCTAAATGGTCACATAGACAACGACGTGTCGGTACGTCGTCTGATCTCTAACTTGTACGACACAGAGTCATTTTCGTCATTTAAGTGTCACTTAGACGATGGAAAAAAAGGTTTAAGTCGACACACTTTATTGCCGTCGTCTAAATTCTACTTAGACGACACAACTTTTACTATTCCGTCGTCTAAGAGAGTTTTTCTTGTAGTGTATATATATATATTAATATATATACATATATATTAATATATATACATATATATTAATATATAAACATATATATATTTTTGAGAACTCAAAAATTCATTCAGTAGTTAGCTAAGTACAATCTGTATTCAGCATCTTTAATAAGAAAGGAGGTGTTGTATGAAAAAATGTAGGAAAATGAGACTAGTGGATAGCCCATTTGGCTAACGTGTGGGCGAAATTATTGGCTTCCCTTGGAACATGCACAAAAAATGAATTCGGTGAGTGGTCTAGAAGAGTGACAACATCGTCACAGACATCTCTAAACTCTGGAGGGCTAGTACTCAGATCCTCCAATGCCTTAACAAGAATCAGGGAGTCCGAACTGTACCAAACCGAGTCGAACCCATATCCTAAACCAAGTTGGCAAGCTTCAAATGTAGCTGCGATTTCCACGGACAAAGGAAAAAATTGTCCTTCAATCCGCCAAGTAAAATTCATAATGAAATTACCAAACTAATCCTAAACCACCACACCAATACCTCCCCGGTTAGAATTCCTATCGAAGGCACCATCCATACAGATACAGTATCTTCCTATAGGTGGAGCACACCACTTTTGGAGTTGACGACCAGCTTAGGGGGGTTTCTTGTTGACAAAAACATAGTGCTCATGCCAAGCCAGAGTATGGAGCCGTAGAGTTTCGCACCCAAAAATAAGGTTGTTCCATACTTTATCATTGCACCCCTTCCAGATGAAGGTAATTAAACGCCCAAATTTCTCAGTGGAAAGATGCTTACAATACTGTTGCAGCCTGTCGAATAAATTCGTTGAAGCCATTCCCACTCCTGAGGTGATAGATCGGGTTAGAGGCTCTATGTACGGGAAATATCGAAATAAGTGTAATTATGTCTAGGGGCTGAGTCACATAACGGGCACTCTAGAGAAACATCCACCATCCTAGATCTCAGTCGGGAATTCAATAATAGATAACCTTTTATTTTTTTTCCATGTACACATCTTAGCAGCTGGGGTAGATTGTTGATTCCCTAGCGATTTTCAGAAAGTAGACAGATCCTGTGGAATAGAGGCAACCTAATTGGGTAGGACTATAGTGTCCCGGGCAATAATATAGACATTACTTACCTTCAAGATTCCACAGACTATGTGGTGCCAGATTTATCGATCCTTACATTGACGTCGACTTAGAGGAATTTGCCGTGCTAGGGCCACATCTTCTGGGTCAAGATAACTCTCCATCAGGGGAACATTCCACGTTATGTCAGGTTGAATGAATTGGGAAACATAGTGGATAGTTGTTGGAGTCCTCAACGGAGCAAATGGTCAAAATTGACCAGGATGGGATAATCAATTGTCTTCCCAAACTGCTATAGAGAAACCATCACCAATCTGCCAACGAGCCTCACCATCGACAACAGACCTAGAGGCTAATAAGATATGTCACGTATAGGAAGGAGTATCACTCGTAGTTGCTTCCCATATAGAATAAGAACGAAAATAACAAGCTCTATAAATCTGGCTCACCAACGACTTCGGGTTCTGAAAAATACACCAAAATTGTTTAGCAGGCATTGCCAAATTAAAGGCATACAAATTCCAAAAGCCCAACCTGCCTTGATCCTTAGGCCGACACATACTATCCCAGGTGAATCAATGTATCTTACATTTATCAGCTTTATCCCCCCAATAGAAGTCAATACACATATGTTGTAACTCATTACAAAATTCATTTGGTAGTAAGTAGCAATTCATTGCATAATTAGGAACGCCTTGTGCCACAACCTTGAGAAGGATCTCCCTGCCAGCTACACTAAGGAGAGAACATTTCCAGCTAGCCAGCCTATCTCGTAGATTATCTTTAATATAGGCAAACGTCGCCTTCTTATTGTGCCCCACATGAGTCGGCATCCCAAGATATTTATCATGAAACAAAACTAATTCCATTCCCAAAATCCCTGCTAGATCCTCTTGATCGTCTTGAAACAAATTCTGGCTGAAGCACACACTACTCTTGTTGTAGTTTATCGACTGGCCAGATGCATTCTCATAAGTTTGTAAGAGCTTTTTCACTTTATAGCATGCTTGTCCCAACGTCGTTGAGAAAATGAGACTATCATCAGCAAACACTAAATGATGTGATTTTGGAGCTCTTGTACATACATTTATACCTTGAAGTTCTCTGGCGTGATGAGCCCGTCGAATATGAGTTGACAGCCCCAAAGTGCACAACAAGAATAAGTAGGGTGACATATGATCTCATAGATGGAGGCCACGTGTGGGGGTGAGTCTGCCTCTAAGGGAGCCATTGATAACCACTGAGTACTTGAATGTTCGCACACAAGTCATGATAAGGTTTATCAATTGTACCGAAAATTCCATACGTAACATTACTGCCTTCAAGAAATTCCATTCCAATCTATTATAGGCCTTACTAACATCCAACTTAAGAGCCATCTTCCTGGAATCACCTTTTTTTCATGGTCCACAAATAGTGAGCCACTTCATTAGCAACAAGTATATTATCAGTAATTAACCGACCTGGGATAAAATCGATCTTGCACGAATCTATGATCTGACTCATAATTGGTTTCAACCTGTTTATTAAAACTTTCGTACAAATCTTGAAGATAACATTACATAGAGCAATAGGCCGATAATCCATCACCTTTGTGGGGTTTTGGACTTTCGGGATCAAGAAAGTATGAGTAAAATTAAGACGTTGCAGAAGCTGACCTGTAGTGAGGAATTCCGTGATGGTAGTTATGATGTCTGGTCCAATCACCTCCCAATACTTTTGATAAAATAGTGGAGGCATGTTGTCCGATCCAGGTGCTTTATGAGGGCTCATTTGGAATAGATCGAGATGCCTTGATTTCCTTTTTCGTCTAGTCCACTAATAGCTATAGCGGCATGTCCTCCATAATAAATGGCGACAAAAAAGTACAAATGGGAGCCATCTGATCCTGGATAATGTTTCCAGAAGTAAATAATGTTCGATAATAGCCCATAACGACCGACTTCAACTCCTCAGGGGTATCCTGCTAGTTACCATTGTCATCAAATTGTGGAATCGTGCCATGTAAATTTCCCCCGAGTGTAGCCGAGGTCTTCTAGGGCACAATCATCCAGACATTGAATCATGTCAGTCACCTACCAGTCGGGCCGCAGTGGACTGCCAGATTTCTCTATATGTCGCATAATTTCATTAAGGTCCTCAACCACATACCAAACATTAGACCCAACTTGATGTGATAAAGTACGAAGTAGATTCCACGTATGGTGCCTAGACGTCACATAAGGTTTACCATAAACACTTGTCAGTCACCACGATCTTCCCCTACCTGCCGACATACGAATATCAGCATCCAAAAACCGTGGCGAATGATCCCGAATGTGTAGATCAATGTCATCAGCCTATAAAAGCATCAAACCACCTACAAATGTGTCGGAACAAGGAACAAACTCGCCATTTCGAAACCCTAGCCTGGATCGTATTTGCTCAAATCTAGTCTTACATTTACATTTTGTTTCTTGGAGGAAAACGATACCTGGCTTTTTCCACCATGATGTGCGATTGAAAGGCGTCGATCACAGCTTTATAACCCGACACCTGCATATTCCAAGCGAGGACATCATAACTGGTTGCCATAAAAAAAATAGCGATCGAGAGAGGAGACATCGGTGGTTGTGAACAAGCCGAACATGAATGAGGCCAACTTGTCGGTAATGCACACTGGTACGAGAGAACGATCCCAAACTTGGAGAAAAGCTAGATTATATTAAATCTAAGGGAGGGAGGTCATAGAGACTCGGGGAGGGAGGGGATCAGGTACGTTATCATGATTACCATGCTAAGCAAACTAGAATCTAGATTAGTCGTCTCCGCTAGCGGTGCTAGACGAATTGGCTATTTGTTACTTTTGAAAAGAAGCAGTTTGCCTCTTCTATATTTTATCATTTATGGAGCTACAATATGGTTGGATTGTGAGAGCAAATATGTATGGTGATATCGTGTTGTGACTTATGAGAGCATTAATTGTCTCTCTCTTACGATCTCTCTCATCAGATTCTCAAGTAAGTAATTACACAATTGAAACCTAATGTTTAAGCGAGTACGTGCGTGATTAACTCCGATTTGGTCGCATTCAT
The DNA here is from genome assembly GCA_946800695.1 of Geum urbanum. Lineage (NCBI taxonomy): Eukaryota > Viridiplantae > Streptophyta > Magnoliopsida > Rosales > Rosaceae > Geum > Geum urbanum. The sequence continues at coordinate 41,587,047 of OX327002.1, read as the reverse complement.
TGTTAAGATGATAATGGAATATTATCTAACCATTTTCACGCATGCAAGTAGCATTTTTTTAAAGGGCGCAAATTTTATATCTACTCGAAATTTATGGTAGGAATACAAAACTCCACCGGATTACCCGGCACACTAAAGGAAGAAGTTCTAAAGTATACCTATACTAGATAACAACATGACGTATAATGAACCTAGACTAACAAACCAGAGTAGCACGAGAGAGCTTCAAATTTAGGTTGCACCACTCCTTAGTTAGCTAGGGGCCCTCTCTATATATTGTTCGAGATCCCCTGCTTCTTGATCCCTATAGCTCTAGTAGATTTCTCCACATCCTCAATCTCTTGATGATATAAGTTGTAGAATGTCAGCTTCTGTAGAGAGGTGATATCCTTTTGCATCCATGGTCCCTTAGGCAATTTGTGGCACTTCCTCGTCCGCTCTACAGATTCTTGTGCAGCTTCATTATTCTTCAGTCGCCAAAGATGTTCCTCCTCCCTTGCTTCTTCTTCTTCTTCTTCTTCTTCTTCTTCTTCTTCTTCTTCTTCTTCTTCTTCTTCTTCTTCTTCTTCTTCTTCTTCTTCTTCTTCTTCTTCTTCCTCCAGGGCCTCATCCAACTTACTACATTGGATGGGGAAACCTTTCAGGGTATATTCCCATATGCCACAGCCCATGCATACCCCCTTGAGAGTCAAGTACTCTACCTGACACTCCACCCAAGCCTTCTTATCAATTGGTGCCCTGATATGAGTCACCATAGCTTGCTCAAATCCACCTCAATCAACAGACAGATCTCGACAGTATCAACCAAATGTGGTTCATCGAGGTCGACATAAGTACCAATATACCCACCAACAGTTTGTAGCCAACCTAAAGGATCGGCCTTTCCATGGAAGTTACCATTCTTGATATCTAAAGTCTTCCAGGCCTTGACCTTGTCAACTACAACTGATTCCATAGGTGTAAAGCTGTCATATTCTTATACTATCACTATTGTATCCTCAAAGAACCAATGACTACGACTCACAGCTGTCTTAAAAGCCCTTTTGTCTTGAAACTTTTCTGCGTAGCAGTCCTTAGTTTCAAGCCGAATGGAGGTACGTTGCACCCGTCCATTTGGATCCCTTCCAAAGCCGAATCATCAAAAACTTGATATAATTGGCCTCTCAAATGTAATAGGAGTGTGTGAGAAGACCTTCATAACAGTAAACTGGCAATCATCATCCTCATCCTCGCCATAGAGAGAGATCAAAGGCGAACAGAGGATTATAAACCATTCTAGGAATCAAACCAAACCTAGGAGTCATGTGAACCAAGTAGCTTACCAACTAAGCAACCGAAACTGCAATACTAGATACTTTAAAAGAAGTTACCGAAACCAACCAAACCCTAGCAGATCCTAGGGTTTGCTAAAGTAGAAAACGAGAGAGATGGAGGATGATGTCAGAATGTGTGTGACGGAGTTTGGAGGCAATCCGGGGGCGGTGTCGAGATAGAGTATCAGCGTTGGATCGACGATGGAGGTAGACGAAACAAAACAAACCTTAGCAAATGCTAGGGTTTCCAGCTGTGACAACCAAGAGAAGATGGAGGAGGATAGGGTAAAGGGTGTGACGAGGACTTGGAGGCAAGCGGAGATGCGTCGACTGACAGTAATTTCGGCGTGGGTCGGCGGCGACCAGGATTACAAGAGAAGTCATGGGAGAGGTAACATGGGAGAGAGGAATTCGGGGTACAAGACACTCAGTAACTTATATGCACGCAAGTAGCGTTAGTAACTAAAATAGATAGAATCCCAACATTTCAGTTCTGGATTCTTACTTGCGGATGCAAACTTGAGTCTAAGGGTAAAGGCAGTATACAATTAAGGAAGCAGTGTCATCCACGTTAACATTGTATGCACATAAATAACGGGAGATTCTACATGTGACGTCATGTGTGGATACATTATACTTTGCTCATATAAATGTTATCCGCATATTAATGAAAAATTCTATAAGAAAGCCAATGTCAAATTCAACATGCACATTGAATTGGTGGAATGCACATTGATGGCATGTTTACTAACTTGCGATAAGACTCAAAAGAGAATCATTTCGAAATTTTTGAATTCCAGCGTTTACTTGCACATAAAAGAATTAGAATGGAGGTGAGATCCACCTTTTTATCAGGAATGATTCCAGGATAAACCCGAAGTTGTATTCCTGAGGGGGGGATGGATTTCAGAATCAACCCTCCCGGAATCAACTTTTTCTACCAAAAATGCCTCTATGTAAATTCAAAAACTCCTAAATGCCCAACTCTAGAAATTTATATACTAATCTTTTTTTCTACTTTTTTGCTTTGGCTAAGTTTCATTTGGCATGGATGCTTCTCTGCTAACTTTGTTGCTTCAGCTTAATTTTTCATTTAGATGGATGTTTTTCTCTTTTCTATTACTTCATGGTTAATTTGTTATTTGTCAAAAATTTCGTCGTCTAAGTGTACTTAGATGACGAAACATAATGCGTCACCTAAGGGAGAGAAAATTCGTCGTCTAAGTCACACTTAGACAATGAAACAAAATGCGTCGTCTAAAAGAGAAAAAATTCATCATCTAAGAAACACTTAGACTACGAAATCCAGAATTCGTCGTCTAAGTGAAACTTAAAACGACGAAAAATTTCATCGCTGTAGTAATCATACTTAGACGACAAAATGGTTATCAATTCGTCGTCTAAGTGCATACCCTAACCCCCTAACCCCTAACCCTAAATCCTGACTCTAAACACTTAGACAACGAATGTTACCCACTTCGTCATCTAAGATGCATTTCATTAATTGCCTCTGATCAAAGAGCACGAGCATGTATACCATCTAAAAATACATATTTTCCGTCGAGGGCATAGAGTAAACAATTTTTGAATTGTGAGTGTCGACGGTTCAAAAATCAGAGTTACGAAGATTCAATATTAACGTTTCTGTTTTGTCGAAATTTCTGTTTTATGTTTGACTACGCCGATCAAATCCTTAACAAACTTCGTATTTACTAAAAATTTGTCCACTTACATATTATGTTATGATGAATATATCTAACGGTTATTTTTTCCAAATTCAATTTCGTTAATATTGATGTTGAGTGAATATAGATATACGAACACTTAAGTTATACAACATTAGTAGATATATAATAAGTTTTTAGTCTTAAATCAATTTTTTATGTCAAATTTTATTAATTTATATTTAGTTGATAAATTAAGTTTTTACGACAAGACAAACATCTGTAACTTCGAAAACGGGTTTACGACTTATTTTTTACGATATTTTTCGTCTTTTAACTATTTTTCGATAATCACTAAATTCATTCGATCAAATCCTAAACTAATCCGAATTAGGTTGAATTTTTCTCTACAATATTGTATAAATATAATGGCAACATCTTTTTAATTTTGATGATTTTTAAGCAACTACCAAAAAATAATTTTCATATATTATAAAAGTTAATTTACTTAGGCGATGAAACTATATATTTTCGTCGCCTAATTGAAATTTATTTTATTTTTTAAAATAAAATTAAAATTAAAAAAATCACTTAGGCCACAAAAATATATAGTTTTATCACCTAAGTGAAATTTTTTAATTTTATTGTAATTTTATTTTTAAAAAAACATTCATTTACACGACAAAACTATATATATATTTTCGTTGCCTAAGTCCAAAATTTTGGTTGTTTTTTTTTTTGCCCCAAATTTTTTTACCAAAAAATCAAAATTACTTATTGATTTTGTCGCCTAAGTTGAAATTTTTTGTGGTAATTTTTTTTGCCAAATTCTTTTTACCAAAAATTTAATTCACTTAAGAGACGAAACTTTTTTATTTCCTCCCCTATAAAAAAATTTCATCAACTATTTTTCAAAATATCTCTCTCTCTCTCTCTCTCTCTCTCTCTCTCTCTCTCTCTCTCTCTCTCTCTCTCTCTCTCTCTCTCTCTCTCTCTCTCAAACCTTACACATCACCATGGTGCTTGGTTATTGCTACTTACGTTAACTGATTTTGATTTTTCTTTTTTTCTTTTCCTACCACACAATGCAATTCATTCAAGACAATGACTAATTAGGTGAAGGCTAGTCTGGAGGTTCTACCTGGCATCATAGTTTTAACAATCTTGTTAAGGTAAGTTTGATGTAGGGTATAAACTCAACTCAGTCTCAAGCTCCCCGCTCAGTCTCGAGCTCAACTCTGGAGGAGGTCAGGAGGTCCGATGTTCTGATCCAGACCGTTATCTTGTAAAGCATCAGGAGATGGATAGAACATCTTGTGAATATCTAACTCACAACGGTGTTCGAACTTTTGCCTGCAGGTGAGTGTTGAATATTCAATATTGATTTAGTTAATGTTTCTATTTTATCAAAATTTTATGAATTTACTGTGGGATATTTCTTTGCCTCTAATGCAAAGGTGTCTTTCTTTCGTCCTGTGTGTAGGTTTAGTAAGTTTTGTTTTCAGTCAGAGACATATTAACATAGTGGAATTGTGAGGTTTTGGCGATCATAATGTTTCCTTAATCAAATTTTCTTTATTTCTAGATAGATCTAAATATATTCTGATATATATGCTTCCATTGTATATTTGTTTAGTTACGTTCAACGTGCAGTTATTTTCCTAAATATTTCAAACTTGAATATAAAACTTAATTATCCTCTCTCTAGCTAGCCTTATTTCTGTATATATAGCAACTCGCATGCAGTGCTTATGTGATGATTTTTAATGTTAAAGTCCTACTTGTTACATCTACATTGGTCAAAGTTGAACTAACAGCAATATTCATTTAAGGGATATGATTGAGCTAGCATATATATATATATATGGAGTATGAATAGGCCACGTTCATCCCTTGCTATACAAATCAGTTTTTGACTTGAAAATTTCAACTTGTTCTTATTGTAACTCTTTCTTACTCTGAGTTATAGTTTTGATATGTGACCATTTTCTCACTTTTTTCTGTATGCACAGTGAGACTGTTAAGTTTGGTCAAGTCTTACCTGCTAGCTAGTTGTACCTGAATTTCTTTTCAAATTTTTCTTCTGTGTTGCATTTGTTAGATATATATGTGTGTGTGTGTGATTATCCTTGTTCAGGTATCTTCTCTCCGCTTTATCTCTACATACATGGATTGCTTATATGCGTGAGTTTATATATGTATGTTAAGATTCATCTATATCCCATTGCATTTTAAAAATCTTATACGTGTATTACAAGTTTTGGTGTTGCTTTAGTTGCTCCCTTGGATGCTGACGGTTCTCTTTATGGTTCTTCTCAAATTGGAAGTGTAAGGACCCCGTATTTGTTGATAACTTGTAACCACATGACCATGTGCTTCTCTCTACAATCTTTTGCTGGTGTCTTGCAAAAATAAACGTCATCTAATTGCTTTGCCTTTGTATGCTCTTATATATAGGCCCTTATTGAGCAATGAATTGATTTTGGATCATTGGAGTACATGTCTTCAGGTAAGAAGTACATGTCTTCTCATAACTCTGATTCTGTAAGTTTTATAAAGCTCTACACTTGGTCTTCCCAGTTGGAGTATTTGTCACAGCTGGGATACTCTTCCATTCAGTGTACAAATCATATTTTGGGCAGGCAAAAAGGTACTCGTATAAAGCACATCATGTTGATGGTACAGACTTCAAGTATTGATAAACACATACATTCTTGTAGATGGAAGCATACTGATGTCAAATATGAATTTTGTAGAAAACGAGCGTTGAGCTGAGTCAAGAGTGATGACAATCTCAAATGAACTTGAAAGAGTTGAGGAACACAATAGGCATTCAAAGTGATTTAGTGTTAGAGAAACTTAAAAAAGTTGTAGCTAGAGATTGTTGATTTCTTGAAATAGTTATGTGTTGGTGATTTTTCTACTTGGATCTTTATTCATTTTGAAGTTTTTTTCAAGTTAGTAAAGTACTGAATTTTTATAATTGTTTCATAGTGTAACTTTTCACTGTACGTACTGAACAAGAGAAAAAACGATTCTGCAATAATGATTTTGGTATTGCAGATTTGCATACCAGAATCATTTTTTTTAATAATAATTTATTCATTTGCGACTACAATTGTGCCGTTGCAAAAGTTTTTTGCGACGACAATTTACCGTTTAACCAAAAAATTTAACCAAGCAACACCACAGTTTAACCAAAAAATTTGCGATGGCAAGTTTGCCGTTGCAAAAAGAAAATATTTGCCGTGGCAAATAGGTACAGACGACGGTAAAAATCGTCGCTATTAACAATTACGTCGCCACCTATTGCGATTGAAACGATGCCATCGCAAATACTCATTTTGTCATCGCAAAAGAGTATTTGCTATGCCATGCATTTTAACTATTTGCGATGACAAGTTGCTATTGCAAAATGTATTTTTTGTTGTAGTGACCACCACCACCACATGCCACCACGACACCACCTCCACCACCTCGGCACCACCACACACCCCCTCGGCACCACCATCGCCGCCGCCACCACACAAACTCCGCCACCGCCACCACCACCATCATTAAATTATTTATTAATTACAAATTTTGTATTAATCAATAATTAACATTTCATTATTTAATTATGATTTAATTAATTTTCATTTATTTATTTTATTTTATTAAAAACCACTTAGACGACGAAATAAATAGTTTCATTGTCCAAGTTTTTTTATTAAAATCAACCACTTAGATGATGAAAAACCTTCGTAGTCTAATTAAGTGGATAATTTATTTAATTATTTTTTAAACAATTCGACACTTAGGCGACGAATAACCTAAAATTTTGTCGTCTAAATGGTTAACTTAGGCGACAAATTATTTTTGTTGTTGTCTAAGTTCTCACTAAAACAACGTAAATTTTCGTCGTTTTTTCATTAATTGTTTGTCATCTAAAATTCTAGACGATGAAATTTATTTCGTCGCCTAAGTTGTTACTTAGACGATGAGACAAAAAAAATATTGTCATCTAAGTACTTAGACTACGATTGTTAGACGACGAAAATTTAGTCGCTTAAGTACTTAGGCGACAAAAAATACTACTTAGGCGACGAAATTGTTTCGTTGCCTAAGTGCATTTTTTTGGTAGTGTACTCATGCTGCATCAGGAAATTAACATGCTTCATTTAGTTTTTTTTCCTCTTATTTATCCCTTATCCCGTACTTACTTTACATTCTGGTCCATGTCTATGCTTATGTTTGATTTTTAAGAGAAGAACAATATTGTGCAAAGAAAACATGTTCGAAACATTTATCTACTATTAAGTTATGTAAAAAATATAAACAGCTTTCCATTTTAGTAGTACAACGTTTCTAATAGTTGAAATCAAACAAACATCTATCAATTTAAAGGGTATTTTAGTAATATTTTGATTTTGATTCCTTATGGTATGGTAGGTAAACAATATCAATCATAATTATTCTCATTCCTATTCAATTTTGATTGGTAAATAAACAGCTCAAGAGAAAATTGGAATCGAAAGATTTTTATTCCGATTCATTTCTATTCCGATTCAGAACAATTCTCGATCATTCTAAGTTAGTAAAACTTACCTGCCATGAAGCTCGTATGAGAATTGTGAGAAATACAATATGTGTGACGTCCTTAACGTCGCGCCGATATCTGGACTTGTTGCATTTGCAACAAATTAATTACTTTCCAGTTCGTTATGCTTTTACACGGCCAATCTTCATACATATATGACTTCCGCAATATGCAAACTTAAGAGAAGTGTTCTATACGAGGAGTTAGTTCATTGCAGACAATTCATTTAATTAGACGACGAAGAAAAAGGAGAGGGCCGAGGATCAACCGATCGAGCATCGGGACGGGCATGGATTTGTTCGTCCTTGCTGTGCTTCTCTTTGTCTCTATTTACTATCTTTTCCACTTATCGAATTTCATTAATACTATATTCCGGGGTAAGCGTGGCCGAAGCACCGGGAATCTAGCGGCCATGCAGCTGCCACCAGGAAGCACTGGTTGGCCGACCATCGGGGAAACCCTAGAGTATCTACGCGTAGCCAGAGATGGGGTCCCGGAAAAGTTGGTAGCCGGCAGGAGGAACAAGTATCCACCATCATGCAAAGTTTTCCAGACTTCGTTGCTGCTCGAACCCATGGCCGTCTTGTGCACTGCTGCAGGAAACAAACTCCTATTCACAAACGAGAACAAACTCGTCAGGACTTGGTGGCCTAATAACTTCGAAAAGATCTTCCCCGGCTCAGACAAGACAGACAACGCTCGAGAGACCATTGGAATGCGCCGAGTTCTGAAACCATTTCTCATGCCTGATGTTCTCCACAACAACATAGGCGTCATGGACGAGGTCACTAAACAACATTTGGATACGTACTGGTCTCCGCCGCGCATCGATTAACTCTACCCACTGGCAAAGAAGTACACGTTCCGATTAGCATGTAGACTACTCTTCGACGTTGAGGATCCAATACTGGTTGCGAAGCTAGAAAAGCCATTTCTTCACGTAGCTTCGGGGTTCATTTCGTTGCCTATAGATTTTCCCGGCACAAAGTTCAACCGAGCCATTAGAGCATCCAAGCAAATCAAGAAGGAAATTGAGAAAATGGTGAAGCATAAGAGGCATCTATTGGGGAGCAGTAGCACTAGTAATCAAGCTTTGAAGAATCATGGTCATAATTTTATGTCTCGGTTGCTGATGGAGTAATATAACGACGGGGAAGAATTGAAGGATTCAGACGTAGCCAACACGTTTTTTGCTCTCATAATCGGTGCTTACGACAATATAAGCACTACCTTACTTTCTATTATGAAGTGTCTCTCGCAGCTTCCTCATGTTTATGATGTCGTCGTAAAAGGTACATGAGTAACTTTATTTACTTAGTAACTCATGGATCGATGATATAATTAGCATGGCTAGTAAGTTAATTAAGATTATTACGTGCATGCATGGTGTTTATATATGGACGTACGTCGACAGAGCAAATGGAGATTGCTGAATCAAAAGAGGAAGGACAGTTGCTGAACTGGGAAGACTTGCAGAAGATGAAGTACTCATCGAGTACGCATGTGAAGTTTTGAGATTACTGTCACCAACTCTCGGAACGTTCAGAGAGGCAATTACCGATTTCACCTACGAAGGATTCCTGATTCCAAAAGGAATGAATAGCTTGCTAATTAACTAGATAGGCTAGGTACCTCTTCCGTCTCCATAAGTGCCTCGTACTCATATTACACATTTAAATAAGAACTAATATGTTTCTTGCGCAGTTGCACTGGAACATCTATGCAACACAGAAAAATCCGGAGTATTTTCCGGATCCAGAGAAGTTCGACCCGTCGAGGTTTGAGGGACAAGGACCAGCTCCTTATTCATATGTTCCATTCGGAGCAGGACCTCGAATGTGTCCAGGAACTGAATATGCACGGTTCAAAATATTGGTTCTCATGCATCGTGTCGTCACAAGATTCAAATGGGAGATGGTTTCTCCAGATCGCAGAGAAGATGATCCAGGATCCAATTCTGGTTCCTACCGGAGGACTTGCGCGTTATTCGCCTTTTTCCTCATAAACCCTCATCATGCATGATCCGTCACAAATCAAAAGGAGTGTGTTAGCAATTCTTCATTTAGTTTATTTATATAACAATCTTATCTGCATAGACAATTGCGAATCAAAGAGGAAGTGATTCCAAGAATTTGTCATGCGTATCAAATACATGAACTTGAGAAGAAAAGAAAAATGATGAATAAGAGTATTTCTAGCAATATTACTCAAAATATTACTATTTTGTATAGGCAAAATGGACTAGATAATCACTCACCTATGATACAAACGATAGTTTATTCATTATCAAATATCGTATATCAATTTTGTCACTCCATCATCTGAGATGTTAAATATAAAAGTCATTTAACCTACATGTGCAATGAAAACAAGTTGGTGGAGGTGACTGTGGATCCTATATATGTATAATCCTCCCAATACTCTCGATGCTGATAGAAAACTAAGCACCGCAATAGGGATTGAAATACGTAATCATGCTCCGATATGCTTTGAAAGGTGGAGTAAAATAAAATCTGTGCCAAGAAAACATTGAGAGAAGGATTAAGGGTGAGTTTTATGAAGTATACGTTTTAGTTCAATACTAACATGTTTGGTCTCAAACTTTTTTATTCTTAACTAGGTCCAATTTGATGTAGATTTAGACGAACATAATTTAAAATAAAAATAAAAAGGAAGTTTAATTGTTGTAGAGAACAATGAGTCGGGGCCTCTAGCTATTACATTACGTAATTGAACAAGGTAATCATTCAATGATTCAATCAATGTAGGGATGGCTTGGGTCGGTTTTTAGCATAAAGATGCAAATCGACTTCAAAACTGAAACCAAAACCGACTAGTTAAGATCAGTTCAGTTTTAGCAGCCTAAAGATGCAAATCGACTTCAAACCGAACTGACCAATTCGGGTCGACTTTATCGGTTTCTCGTTTTGTATAGTTTGAAGACAACTACTTGAAGTCCGAGTGTCCGACGATAGATCTTTTAAAAATGACCAGAATTGATTTTATTTCTTCACCGTTCAGTGTTGATTTCTTCTGCTACGTTGTGGATTTCTATTTTCATAGATCAATTATGAATGAAAAAAAAATTCGAAAAAGATTCACTCGTATTGATCAGGAGGCCTTAAATTTGTAGAATGTAAAAGAAGAATAAGGAGGCATTTCAGAAACGAAGATGACAAGAAGAGATCTGAACAAAAATATTGAACTTGGAAAGAATTGAAGAATACTAATTTTTTTAGAAAGCGATCATAATATCCATTAGGAAAATGTGATAGTAATACAGAACCTTACCGGATTACCCGACCCGAAAAAGAGAAGTCTTAATATATCACTATACTAGAATACAAAGGAAAGTATAATGACATTTGACTAACAAACCAGAGTAGCACGAGTAACTATCAAAAATTTTAAATGCGCCACTTCTTAATTAGTTAAGGACCTTATCTAAGTTGAGGTAGTAGGTCCCGATGAAAGGACCCAACCCCGATTTAGTTACCTAAATCAGAATCGAACCCCTTCTGAAAACGTGAACCAACAAAAACCATTCAAAATTTCGGCAGAGTAACGCTACTAACGCGGAATTGCATTAATAACCTGCACCCGAAAAACAACACTTGATCCTATGCCACAAAAACCAAACCGTGGGCACCAATCCCATCCGGATTTCTCAATATCATATCATAATCAATAAACAGCAAACATACTGTAATATATAATATATCCGAGAAAATCCGTATAAAACATGTATCAGAATGTATCAGAGCGACCTCTAGTGTAAATATATATTCAATATATACATCAGTAGGCGAAACAAGAACCTACTGGAAAACACAGGTAGCACGGATCACTAGCCTCCAACCGCGACGTGAAACACCAGAACCTGGACTGCAAACTGGGCACGGAAACCAAAAAGCCCAGGGGAAAGACATGAAAATCGTTAGAGTGAGTGGACGAAAAATAATTGTCTTTCACCGAATAATATATATGTTATAAAAACATATGCGAGTCGGGATGCATAAATAATCAAATGGTACACGAGGGAGACTCTAACTCCTCGCGCGTACAGAGCATGCATAAAAATCCCACGGGGACGCTCGTGGACTCATCCGTGCTAGTACAGTCCGAATCACGGGATCCCAGACCCACACGTGATTCTAGCCAGAAAGGCCTCAGGTCAGAGGTCTGCCTCCCCCCGGTAAAGGCCTCGGGTCAGGAGTCACAGCCTCCCCCGGTACACATCCTCGGAGATCAGCCGGGATGCGAGTGTATCGATACAACAACATATACGGAGACTGTACTCTGTGTAAACCAAATCATAAATAGTTCGATGCAAATGCAATATACAATATATAAGTGCATATACGTAATATATACTGGTATAGGCATAATTGTATAACACATGCTCATGTAAATCGAAATCTCGTATGCATGCTCAAGTTCGTAAAACGTGTATAAATACTCGCAATCAATCCGTGAAAACAAATTGTCCACTCACAGGTGAGCAAAACGCGCACTCGCGCTAATCTCGTGGCCCGGCGGAAGAGACCTCGCCCGAAGCACGATCTCGATCTCGATCCCCTGAATAATCATAAAACATAACTGATCAAAATCATAGCCCACAGCTCTGTACTTAACCACGGAAACCAACCGTTCCCGGAAACATATTAAACTGTATAAACAATCGACTGAATTTCCGAAATCTCCACTCGAAACCTTCGACTGAAAATCAGATACCCAAATCATTACGAAAACCTCAAGGCAATAATCAGGACGCTATTACGAGAAAAATGACATTAAAATCATCGAAATCTGAAAAGTCAACCCTCTCGCCGGAGCGCCGGCGGCGGCGGCGCGCCGTCAACGGAGAGTTCCTCAGGTGAGGAAGCTCCAGATTTCAAGATCACAACCAGCCCAACTTTTTCCTCAACTACCACAAAGTCCAAATCTCACTGGAACCCCTCCAATTCAGCTCGAATCCGAAACGAATTCAAACTCCGGCAACCACCACGGGTTCACCGGAAAACTCATCCTCAACCCAATTAAACCTTAGGGGAAGCATCCCTGGGGCAAAGGGAGTCGACGCCCCCACCTCCCCGTCACTGTGGCTCGCCGGAACACCTCCCCCCATCACCGGCGAAATCCACGAAATCAACCTGAATCGAACACACACAAAACCTAACCAATTCACACAATTCCAAATACAAAAAAATAAAGGAGCTCAAGGGGAATCGATCTGTACCCTCAACGTAGCCAGAGGTGGCCGGAAAATCCGGGTCAGCCGGCGAGCCCAAACGGGAAAGTTCTCCTTCACGGGTCAACGGGTCAAACTTCCAAAAATGGAAAGTCAACGCTGGTCAACAATTCAAACAGTGTTTTCGACAATTTTACGACTATTTCCGATATTTATACTCGCGTCTCGGGACGATCAACGGTTCAAAACGGATAACCACAACAATTCGGATAAATACGAAACGAACGGATAAACACGTCGAAAACTGAAACTTAAAATAATCATATTATATTCCTCAATTCCTCAATTATCAAAAAATTCATCCGGAACCACCCACGAGCTCGAAATCACGTACTCTACAACTTTCGTGAAGAAACTCAATTCATATTCTCGGCCGATATTTAAGTCGCGAGCTAATCCAGCAAACCACTCTATTAACGATTAATCGCGATTTTACGCAAACTCGTGAATCGTGCCGATTACTCTACTGATTCTGGTTCGGGTCGTCACAAACCTACCCCCCTTAAAAAAATTTCGACCTCGAAATTTGCATACCTGTCAAGTGAATAGATGAGGATACTGCTCCCGCATACGCTACTCAGTCTCCCAGGTAGCCTCCTCAACTGAATGGTTCTGCCACAAGACTTTCACTAGCGGAATCACACGGTGCCTCAATTCCTGCTCACGACGATCGAGAATCTGCACAGGCTCCTCCACGTACGTCAAATCCTCTCAGATCGGTAACTGCTGTGAGGCTAACACATGCGAAGGATCTGAGATGTACTTCCGCAACATCGAAACATGGAAGACATCATGAACACGAGCCATCTCTGCTGGTAACTCAAGTCTGTAAGCAACAGATCCAACCCTCTCTGTGATCTCGTACGGACCAATGTATCGCGGTCGAAGCTTGCCACGCTTCCCGAAATGCACAACACCCCTCCACGGAGATAGTTTCAGGAAGACCCAATCACTCACATCAAACTCGAGGCTCTTCCTCCTCACGTTTGCATAACTCTTCTGAAAATCCTGGGCGATCTTTAATCTATCCCAAATAATCTGAACATCCTCCATTGTGCTCTTCACCAGATCAGGGCCAATAAGACATCGCTTGCCCATCTCACTCCAACACAACGGAGTGCGACACTGCTTCCCGTACAGGGCCTCGTACGGTGCCATCTCGATACTGGCATGATAGCTGTTGTTGTAGGCGAACTCTATCAAATGTAGTTGCTGGTCCCAATTCCCACGGAACTGTAACACACAAGACCGCAACATATCCTCAAGTGTCTGTATAGTCCGCTCAGACTGCCCGTCGGTCTGAGGATGAAAAGCTGTACTGAATCGCAACCTCGTGCCCAAGGCTCGTTGCAATGCCTGCCAAAACTCAGAGGTGAACTGACTGTCTCAGTCAGAAACAATAGACACAGGCACACCGTGCAGGCGAACAATCTCTGATAAGTACAACTTGGCCAATCTGCCCACTGATATCTTCCCAGGAAGTGCGAGAAAATGGGCGGATTTCGTCAGTCGATCCACAATAACCCAAATACCAGTGTTGCCAGCTGAAGTACGCGGCAACTGATAAACGAAATCCATCGTAATATGCTCCCACTTCTAAACCAGAATCTCCAGTTGCTGTAACTTCCCTGCAGGTTTCTGCCTTTCCGCTTTAACCTGCTGACAGATCAAACATCGGCTCACGTACACGGCAATCTCCCGCTTCATGTTGCACCACCAGTAATACGCTCGAAGTGTACGAAACATCTTCGTACCTCCGGGATGCATCGCATACGCTGAACTGTGAGCCTCATCAAGAATCTCCTTCTTTAGGCTCTCATCTCTGAACAACAACGTACCGTCGTCGCTCAATCGAAACTCTGTAGGCACACCATTCCGTATCATGGTCTTCTTGCCCAACAAGTAAGAATCTGAATCCTGAGCCTCTCGTACCTGATCAACCAATACAGGTCGAACCTAGAAACTGGCCAACAAAGCTCCCTCATCATCCCACTCGAACTCGACACCCGTAGCCCGAAGCTCGGCTAACATCGATACTCTGGCCACACACGCATGAAACAACGATGCTCCAGATTTTCGGCTAAGTGCATCAGCCACAACATTGGCCTTCCCTGGATGGTACTCGAAAGTGCAGTCGTAGTCATTGATCAACTCCATCCACCGGCGTTGCCTCATGTTCAAATCCGGCTGCGTCTGCAAGTAGGTAAGACTTTTGTGGTCAGTGTAGATCTTACACTGGGCTCCATACAGGTAATGTCTCCAACTCATTAATGTTAACACAATCGCGGCTAACTCCAAATCATGCGTCGGATAGTTGACCTCATGTGGTTTAAGCTGCCTGGAACCGTAGGCCACAACTCTACCATGCTGCATCAACACATAGCCCAGCCCCAATTTCGACGCATCACTGTACACTACAAACTCACCGCTGTCGTCTGGCAATGTCAGAACCGGTGCAGTAGTCAACCTTTTCTTCAGGAGCAAATAACTCTCCTCACATGCATCGGACCACTCAAACTTGACGCCCTTCTTCGTCAATCTGGTCAGTGGTGTAGCAATCCGAGAGAAATCATGCACAAACCGCCCGTAATAGCCTGCTAAACCCAAGAAACTCCGAATCTCTGGTACAATAGTAGGTCTATTCCAGTTCAGCACGGCCTCGATCTTGTCAGGATCAACACTGACTCCCTCGGCCGATATCACGTGGCGCAGAAACTTCACACTATCCAGCCAAAACTCACACTTACTGAACTTCGCAAACAACTGATGGTCCTGCAAAGTCCGCAACACCGCTCGCAAATGCTTCTTATGCTGGCCCACACTCCAGGAATAGATCAAGATATCATCGATAAACACAATCACGAACTTGTCCAGAAACCGTCTGAACACCCGATTCATCAAGTCCATGAAAGTTGCGGGGGCGTTGGTCAACCCAAACGGCATAACCAAAAACTCATAATGCCCATACCGTGACCTAAAAGCTGTCTTGGCCACATCACAGTCTCGGATCCTCAACTGGTGATATCCGGATCGAAGGTCAATCTTCGAAAAGACTGATGCTCCCTTAAGCTGATCGAACAGATCATCAATCTGCGGCAACAGATACTTGTTCTTCACTGTAACCTGATTCAGCTTCCGGTAGTCGATGCACAAACGCATAGATCCATCCTTTTTCCGCACAAATAACACCGGAGCACCCCATGGAGAAACACTAGGTCGAATAAAACCCTTCTCCAGCAACTCCTGGAGCTAAACTTGCAACTCTTTCAACTCCGCTGGCGCCATACGATACGGTGTCTGTGAAATCGGTCATGTACCCGGTAACAGCTCAATAGTAAAATCAATCTCCCGCACAGGAGGTATACCAGGTAACTCCGCTGGAAACACATCTGGAAACTCAGAAACAACCTCAATACTACCAGGGTCCGGCACTGCAGCCGTAGTGTCAACCACATGAGCTAAGTAAGCAACACAACCCTTCTTCATCAATTGATCCGCCCTCATTGCGGAAATCAAACACGGTAGTGAAGTGCTCTTCTCGCCGCGAAACAGTATCTCGGGTAAACCTGGTCGTCGAAACGCGACCTCCTTCTTGTGACAGTCAAACATGGCCCAATGCGTCTCCAAGAAGTCCATACCCAAGATCAGATCAAAATCAACAATATCAAGCAACAGCAAATCTGCGGCTAAACCATGGCCTCCAATAAACACCTCACAATCTCTGTATACCCAACCGATACTCACAATCTTACCTGACGGATATAACACTCTCCACAACCCCAGAAGTAGAGATGCAGGTACCGTAGCTAATGATGACAGTCTATATGACATGAATGAATGTGTGGCACCTGGATCTAACAATGCAAGTACTGGAATACCAAAGACATATAACATACCGATAACGACCTCCGGTGAAGCTCTGCCCTCTCGTAGAGTCATGGCATGAACCCTCGCCTGCCCGGCTGGTCGTCCACGCTGAGGCTGTCCCTGCTGCCTACCCTGGCCTACAAACTGTGCTGGTCGAGCTTCCGAAGTGGCACCTCGCTCGGCTTCGGAACTCTGGGCCGCCAGTCTGTCAGTACCAAACAACTGAGGACACTCCCTCGAATAGTGACCCACCTGGCCACAACAATAACAAGTGACAGGGCCCCGCTGACATGGACCAAGGTGATGTCTGTTGCAGAAGCTGCACAATGGATACTCTCTTGGTACAGGAAATTTGCCACCAGTACGCCGAGGATAACTAGAACCGCTGGAACCCCCACTAGCCTGTGGTCACTGCAGTCGATCTCTCCTCCATCTCGGTCTCTGTCTCGATGCATCAGCTGCTGGTCTATATGGTCCACTACCCGAGGATGAAGTCGAACCGGAAGTATCAGAACTCTGCCTCTTTGAAGGCCCCTGACTCGGTCCACCCTCCTCAAACCGTCTAGGCTGGTACCTCTGCTGCCTCTCCTGCTCGATATCCTCACCTCGGAGTGCTGCACTGACAAACTCATCAAAGTTGTTCCGAGGCATCGTAGTCAGAGTCCCCTTGATATTCAAGTTCAAACCCAGCTCAAACCTGCGACACTTGGCTTCTTCAGTAGCCACCATATCACACGTAAAACGAGATAAGCTGGTAAACCTGTCCTGATACTCAAGCACAGACATACTACCATGTCTCAAGTTCGTAAACTCCTCATACTTGGACTGCTGGGTAGCCTAATTGAAATACCTCCGCATAAACAAATCACGGAACAAAGTCCACAGAGTATCAACTGGAACTCTGTCGGTGCTAACCCACCAATAGTATGCATCAGACTCAAGTAATCCAACTACTGCCACTGTCATCTGCTCAGGGGTAAACCGCAGACGCTCACAAACATGTTCAACCTGAACCAACCATGCCTCACATATCTCTGGATCAGTTGAACCCGAAAACATAGTAGCACCGGCAGTACGAGCTTTGACCACAGGGTCAAAATGCTCTTCCAAACGCAGCACTCGCATCAGCAAGTCGTGCGTCTGGCGATCCTCATCCGCTTCCCGATCAACACGAGGACCACGTCGAGGAGGCATCCTACTGATACAAGACAAGCATTAGGTACAAGCAGAACGAACGTAATCATGAGACCGCAGATATTTGAGAATACACAACACCCGAAGTATTGAATAGTATCGCTGGTCAGTCGGGTCATCACTCCAGTCATGCTGTATAAACTCAAATACCCTCAGCGTCACAACTACAAGAGTCTACAGAATCTAACAACCTAATGCTCTGATACCAAGCTGAAAGGACCCAACCCCGATTTAGTTGCCTAAATCAGAATCGAACCCCTTCTGAAAACGTGAACCAACAAAAACCATTCAAAATTTCGGCAGAGTAACGCTACTGACGCGGAATTGCATTAACCTGCACCCGAAAAACAACACTTGATCCTATGCCACAAAAGCCAAACCGTGGGCACCAATCCCATCCGGATTTCTCAATATCATATCATAATCAATAAACAGCAAACATACTGTAATATATAATATATCCGAGAAAATCCGTATAAAACATGTATCAGAATGTATCAGAGCGACCTCTAGTGTAAATATATATTCAATATATACATCAGTAGGCGAAACAAGAACATACTGGAAAACACAGGTAGCTCAAATCACTAGCATCCAACCGCGACGTGAAACACCAGAACCTGAACTGCAAACTGGGCACGGAAACCGAAAAGCCCAGGGGAAAGACATGAAAATCGTTAGAATGAGTGGACGAAAAATAATTGTCTTTCACCGAATAATATATATGTTATAAAAACATATGCGAGTCGGGATGCATAAATAATCAAATGGTACACGAGGGAGACTCTAACTCCTCACCCGTACAAAGCATGCATAAAAATCTCACGGGGTCGCTCATGGACTCATCCGTGCTAGTACAGTCTGAATCACGGGATCTCAGACCCACACGTGATTCTAGTCAGAAAGACCTCAGGTCAGAGGTCTGCCTCCCCCCGGTAAAGGCCTCGGGTCAGGAGTCACAGCCTCCCCCGGTACACATCCTCAGAGATCAGCCGGGATGCGAGTGTATCGATATAACAACATATACTGAGATTGTACTCTGTGTAAACCAAATCATAAATAGTTCGATGCAAATGCAATACACAATATATAAGTGCATATACGTAATATATACTGGTATATGCATAATCGTATAACACATGCTCATGTAAATCGAAATCTCGTATGCATGCTCAAGTTCGTAAAACGTGTATAAATACTCGCAATCAATCCGTGAAAAGAAATTGTCCACTCACAGGTGAGCAAAACGCGCACTCGCGCTAATCTCGTGGCCCGGCGGAAGATCCCTCGCCCGAAGCACGATCTCGATCTTGATCCCCTGAATAATCATAAAACATAACTGATCAAAATCATAGCCCACAACTCTGTACTTAACCACGGAAACCAACCGTTCCCGGAAACATATTAAACTGTATAAACAATCGACTGAATTTCCGAAATCTCCACTCGAAACCTTCGACTGAAAATCTGATACCCAAATTAATGCGAAAACCTCAAGGCGATAATCAGGGCGCGATTACGAGAAAAATGACATTAATATCATCGAAATCTGAAAAGTCAACCCTCTCGTCTGAGCGCCGCCGTTGACCGCCGCCGCGCGCCGTCAACGGAGAGTTCCTCCGGCGAGGAAGCTCCAGATTTCAAGATCACAACCAGCCCAACCTTTTTCTCAACTACCACAAAGTCCAAATCTCACCGGAACCCCTCCAATTCAGCTCGAATCCGAAACTAATTCAAACTCCGGCAACCACCACGGGTTCACTGGAAAACTCATCCTCAACCCAATTAAACCTTAGGGGAAGCATCCCTGGGGCAAGGGGAGTCAAAGCCCCCACCTCCCCGCCACCGTGGCTCACCGGAACACCTCCCCCCATCACCGGCGAAATCCACGAAATCAACCCGAATCGAACACACACAAAACCTAACCAATTCACACAATTCCAAATACAAAACAATAAAGGAGCTCAAGGGGAATCAATCTGTACCCTCAACGTAGCCGGAGGTGGCCGAAAAATCCGGGTCGGGCGGCGAGCCCAAACGGGAAAGTTCTCCTTCACGGGTCAACGGGTCAAACTTCCAAAAATGGAAAGTCAACGCTGGTCAACAATTCAAACAGTGTTTTCGACAATTTTACGACTATTTCTGATATTTATACTCGCGTCTCGGGACGATCAACGGTTCAAAACGGATAACCACAACAATTCGGATAAATACGAAATGAACGGATAAACTCGTCGAAAACCGAAACTTCAAATAATCATATTATATTCCTCGGTTATCGGAAAATTCATCCGGAACCGCCCACGAGCTCGAAATCACGTACTCTACAACTTTCGTGAAGAAACTCAATTCACATTCTCGGCCGATATTTAAGTCGCGAGCTAATCCAGCAAACCACTCTATTAACGATTAATCGCGATTTTACGCAAACTCGTGAATCGTGCCGATTACTCTACTGATTCTGGTTCGGGTCGTCACACCCAATTCCCAGACCATGGAGTAGCTGTAGATAAAGCCACGAAGGCATATAAACCTAACTTTATGAAAAATGAAATGAATGGTTCATAGCTTGAGTGGTCTTCCATAGCTTGAAGCCAAATCTGCAGGCACATTATCCAACCTTTGGTTCGGCACCCTTGCCCAATCTTTTTGGATCCTAGCCAAACCCAAGGGGGCCCAAAGAAGCCCAGCATCCATCAAGCCAAAATGTGAAGCGTTACTGGTAAACCCTAGACCTTTCTCGCCGTCAATGTCGCCGACTTGCCAAACCCATCTGAGCTTCATCGTCATTGCTTTAGACCGAAAGCTCGTTCTTGTCTGACCACCATCTCTACCCCCGCACCTGTCGTACCTTCCTTGATCCCAGGTACGGAAAATGTGCCCTGATTCGTCGCCACTCTTCCAGATCAAGACGCCAAAAAAGAAGTACACTTGTGTGGCCCGACGCCACCTTATCATCTAAGCCCTCCAGAAGCCCAACCGCCACCACTCCGGCAGATAACCATCCAAAACCATAGATCTGGGAATCTCACCGAGGAACAACCCAGACCTCGCCCTCCAAGCATCATCTTCGCGTCACCATGCCTATTATCGCTGTAAAACTGAGCCATTATCAAAAGAACCACTAACAAAACACGGCCAAAACCTAGATAAGAAGATTCGTCCTAGGCCTTAAGAGTCATCGTGAAGAAGGAGGAACATAGAAGAAGAAGAAATGAAATAGGAATAGAAGTTTGTCGTGAAGAATCACGCAAATTGGCATCCTAGAGGGTGCTGGGCTTCACCCTTACCACCGAGAACCAACCAGGTTTCTCAGAGCTGAGGTCCTCGTTTTTATGTTTTGTGCCCAAACCAGACTTGGCATAACCAAAAAGAATCAACTTGCCCAAAAATCTTCATATAACACTTTATCTAATTTAAGAAGTAAAAAAATTGAAGAATATTGCTTATTGAAAGAAATTAAGAAATAGAAAGGGAGAAGAGTTTGTATGTTTGATGCGGTGGGTGATTAAGGGAAGAGATAAAAGAGGGGAAAGAATTAGTGTAGGTTTAAATTCAAATACTACTCGGGAGGGTATTATAAGTTGTCAATTTATGATACAACTATATTAGTTTGGTTCTTTCGACTTTCAGAATGACGTAGGAAGCATAATCAAGAACCCGAATGGTAGTTGAGTGTATCAACAGAACTGAAAAAAATATGTGTTTTTTTAAGAACCAAACCGACCGGCTAGTTTCTTATTCTCCAGGCCTAAATCAAGGTATCAATCAAATTAGAAAGCATCAATTCCTTTAAAACTCAAGACGAGGAAAGAACGAAGAAGAAAAAAACCTACGAAACTTAGGCATCAATCCTCAAGGTCATCACTCCTTTGTGACTTTATCTCCTCGGCCCTCAGGCTCCATCTAGATCGATATCTCATCATAGGCTTCATAACATCATTCCTCAGGTATGTTTATGGGATTTTGAGTTGTATTTCAACCTCTCAAATTTGATCGATATCTCAAATTGTAAACTTAAATATGAATATGTTGACAAGCTCAACCATGAAAGCCTAATTAGTACTTTTGCTTCAAAAAATACAAGAAGGATAGTTATTGAGTAGCGACTAATGACTTTTGTTTGTCTTACATTAGTGATTGTGTTCTTATCTGTGTGCGGTTTATTTATCAAAAGATTTGTGTTTTGTTTATTGATATGTTGTATATGTTCAAGTTTGTATATGATAATCATTCTAAGTACATATGTATCGAAGGACATTGACGAACATAGGCCCTAATTTTCCATCTACCTAGAGCCCCCAAAAACTCATTGCCGGAGATATGTCTTGTTAATATGACGATCATGCATACTGGTAAGTGAATAATCAAAGAGTAAAAATAGATCAGGCAAGAATATCAAGGCAACTATAAATTATCTTCGTTATAAAACATGGTAAAACAAACAAATTTCTAACATGACCAGACTTGAGAATTTGAGACCTGAGTCTAGAATTGAAAATGGTGCTCTCTCATTACTATACAAAAAGACGTATATATTATATAAATATCCAAACGTACAAATTTACTGTAACATTTTTCTTGTAATTACACGAACAAGTCTAAATTACACATACACTAACATTTATGTTTGTTAATCATAAGCCAAATACAAACCTATAATCAAGTACTTATAAACTAAACTAATATAAATTGATGTTCTAATATATTACATAGAAAATAAAAGTACATGTTTGATAGGTTAATCATAATCCAAAGATGATAAACCATACCAATTAATATAAAGTAATGTTCGACATAGTACATAAAAAAATAAATCTAATTGTTTGATTTTTCAATCACATGCCAAATATAAACCTATAATCAAGTTCAGGTTCAGGTGAGGTTAGAGCTTCTCAAGCAGTTCTCTTTCTTCTACCGTATTATTGCATACGTACTTCACTTTTTCCCAAATCCAAAACCAATTCATTAAGAAACTTCTCGTCCCTCTTAATATAGGCCTCTAAACCACTACTATTCATAAGGCCTGAGATATGAAGTCTTCCACGTAGATTTTGAAGCTTCTTTAACTCTACCAAATTATCTCCAGTAGTGTCTTCGTGTAGCACAAACTCTGTTAGGATCTGGAGGTCTTTCAAATTACCCATATCGTGTGGCATCATTTCTAACTTGTGTGTGCTTGTAATATCTAGATGGCTCAACTTGATCATTATTCCCAAATCGGTTCGTAGTTTAGTAAGATGTATACACTCTATATGATGACAATAATGCTTGAAACTTATACAAAGTACAAACTATATCGATCAAGTAACTTATTGATACGAATGACAGACAAATCCAATTGCCTAAGATGTTTCAAGTTGTTTACTATATCAAGCAATTATTCGATATAGTTACCTTGATAACGTGAGCACTCTTAAACATTGTAATTTTTGTGATAAGTTAATAACGGGTGTTGTCATCTCCACTTTAAAATGAAATTGTTTACAGAATACGGTGCGCAAACATTTAGGTGGCTGTAAACCGTCAAACATATCTGATTTAGCACTCACATAAAGGGTCATGCTCCAAAAGTTTGGTGAATCACTGCCCTCCTACCTTAAACAAAATTCTCTAGATACACAATTTGCTAAATCATTGTGAAGTCATGCATGGTGTTAAATTCAAAACCATCGGTTGATAAAAGTTGAAAAAATTACCTCGTTATTAGATCCTTGCAGTAGTCTTCTTCAATTGTTTCCTGTTGATTTGTTTTTATCAGGTTGCAATAGATCAACCTATAGCCTTCTACAACAAAATCAAATTTAATCTTGTGAACTTATAGTTCTTGGAAAATATCGAACAATACTCAAACCAATGCTTGAGCTCTATAGTTGGGTCCTTATAGCTAAACAAAAGAGATGGCAGAATGTTACTCTCTTCCTGTGAAAACTCCCACATCTCACTGTTCAATATAATTTTCCATTCATGCACAGTTGATTTTGAACATAAGAGACGCCTAAGGGACTTGATATCCAAAGGAAGACCCTTGCACTTTTGAACAATTTGTCTACCGGCTTTTTTAAGATTGAGTGTGCCCCAACACCTGCATTTTTTAAAGGATGTTTTTCAATCAATGACCAGCCATCTTTCTCAGGCATTGGCTTGAGACGGTGAGCTTCAAGTATCAAGAGTACCCACCATAGATGCAACATCTTGATTGAGTGTTGTGATAATAATCTTACTTCCATGTGCTCTAAATAGAAAAGGATTCCTTAGGTCTTGCCAATCAGTATAATTCTTATTCCACATGTCTTCCAAGACAAGAAAAATATTTTTTCCCTCCAAAGCTGTCTTCAATTTTGATTGAAGCAGATTAAAGTTCACAATGTTGCAACTTGCAAGCTTGTGAAGTAAGAGACTCATAAATTTCTTGTGAGATCCGACGAACATCAATTTTTTTAGAAACACAAGTTCATGCTTGGATTTCAAAATGTTGTTCAACTCTAACGTCATTGTACAAGAGTTGTGCAAGGGTGGTCTTTCCCATCCTGCTCATACACACAATAGAAACCACACTGATCTTATTGTCACACTCATCAGCTGATAACACTACAAGAAAACTGCACCTAGACCACGGAAACGTAATTGTTCCGTGGTCAAAGTAACACTTGGACGACGGAAAAGACTCCGTGGTCCAAGTAACACCTGGACGAAGGAGAATACCATCTCCGTCGTCCAGGTTAACACCTGGACCTCGGAGCCTTTTCCGTGGTCCAGGTTATCACCTGGACCACGGAGACGGTATTCTCCGTCGTCCAGGTTACCACCTGGACCTCGGATAATACTCCGAGGTCCAGGTGATCACCTGGACGACGGAGATTGTATTCTCCGTCGTCCAGGTTATAACCTGGACCTCAGAGTCTTCTCCGTCCTCCAGGTGATCACCTGGATGACGGAGATGGTATTCTTCGTCGTCCAGGTGATCACCCTGGACAACGGACCGACAAGTTGTTGTCCAAGAACGTAACGTACTTCCACTTAGACGACGTACCGACACCTCCGTCGTCTAAGTGAAGCATTATATATAAGCCCGATGCCAAATTGAATTCATCATATCGATCATTCCATTAATTTGAAGGAGAGATAGAAGGGAGAAGGCAAAAGGGAGCTAGCTAGAAAGCCGAGAAGAATCAGGATCGATAAGGGCCGGGATCTCCGCTGACTAGCTAGCTAGCTAGCTTAATTAACGTACAGATATCGAGAAGGCCAACGTACAGGTACGTACGCAGTTAAAATTTGCTTAATTAATATATATTTAGTGAAAACGTACGTACATATATATGCAAGGATGTTAGCTAGCTATATATATATATATATGTACAGATCGATTAAATTACGTACGTACGTAATTGATGGAACCATGTAGATCGAGTACGTATAATGAAGCGTAAATTAATGGACTAATATATATATATGTAATAATTAATTAATTATAATATTTTGTAGCAGTATGGACAAGAGTTGGATGAAGTTGAAGAATAGATGTGATGTCCGGTATATGGATGGAATTAGCGAATTTGTGAATTTTGCGATAGAACATGGTCAGGGAAAGAAACGTTTCAGGTGTCCGTGTCAGAAATGTCTTAATTGTCAGTATGCGGAGGTTAATGTTATGGTGAAACACCTGTACAAAAATGGTATGATGTGGAGTTACACTACATGGAGCGAGCATGGTGAAGCAGTAGAGTTCAGCGCAGCAGACTTCAGCTCAGAGTACAGTTACCAGGGTGCCTCATCCAGCGGCAGTGGTGCCGGACCCCCAGCTTGCAACCCAACTACAGATTTGGTCCATGATGCGTTTCCGGGATGTAGTCATGGTGGACACCAAGACGGAGGTTACAGTACCACTAATGAGCATGATGACACATTCCCCGCAGCTAGCTTGGCCACTGACACCAGTGAGATGGAAAAGTACAACCGGATGCTACTTGAAGCGCAGACCCCGGTGTTCCCTGGATGTCGAGAGAATGTGTTGCAATATGTGATGGAGAAAATGAAGATAAAAGTGAAGCACAAAATGTCAGTGAGTGCTTTTGACGAAATTCAGGAGCAAATATGTAAGTTGCTTCCTGATGATCACAATCTTCCTAAATCTCATTATAAGGTTAGAAATATCCTGAGCAGCCTCGGCCTAAAGTACAGGATAATTGACGCATGTCCGAATGATTGTGTGCTATTTTACAAAGAGTATAAAGAGTTGGACTATTTTCCCGTATGTGGCCAGTGCAGATTCCAGTTGAATAGGAAGAGTTCGAAAAAGAGAATTCCTGTGAAAGTTGTTCGATATTTTCCCTTGATTCCCAGATTGCAGCGCCTGTACATGTCTCTACACACAACAGAGGCGATGCGATGGTACGCAGAAATGCGAATAGATGACGATGTCCTGCGACACGCCGCGGATGGGGAGGGTTTCAAACATTTCGACAGAGAATTTGGAGACTTTGCTTCAGAGGTTAGAAATGTTAGACTCGGCCTATCTACAGACGGATTCAATCCTTGGGTAAGTAATAGCTCCGCCGTCAGCACTTGGCCAGTTATTCTGATGCCGTACAACTTGCCTCCGTGGATGTGCATGAACAAGGAATTTAATTTCCTTACCGTACTAATTCCAGGTCCTAAATCTCCATCGAAGTGCTTAGATGTCTACCTCAGACCTTTGATCGACGAGCTAAAACTGTTGTGGGAAAATGGAGTCCCAACTTATGACAAATTCACTGACACGATGTTCACGATGAGGGCTGTCGTAATGTGGACGATCAGCGATTTTTCAGCGTATGAGATGTTGGCAGCCTGCAGGACGAAAGGATATAATTGATGTCCTATATGTTTGGACGACGTGAACTCTTGTTGGCACGAGGGGAAGGTGTGTTACTTAGGTCACCGTAGATGGCTTCCTCATGACCACCCGTGGCGACAGAATGAAGCTCATTTCGACGGGACGGTAGAGAACAATCATAAACCCCGTAATTGGTCGGGCGAAGAGATTTTAGAGAGGTTGAGCTATTTCGACTTTGGTGTGTTGACCAATGACGCGGATGTAAAGAAATGCAATCCAATACCTCCACATGATCTCAGCTATTGGCATCACAAGAGTATATTCTTTGAACTCCCTTACTAGTCGAAGTTGAAGCTGAGGAACAACTTGGACGCGATGCACATAGAAAAAAATGTGTGCGACAGCGTGGTGGGAACAATTCTCGGTATTAAGTTCAAGACTAAAGATACTCCCAAAGCGCGCAAAGATTTGGAATCAATGAACCTTACATAGTGAAGCCGACACTTAGACGTTCTGTATTTCACTGGTTTAAGGGCGTTCGTTATCCGGCTACGTATGCAGCTACTATAACTGGAGCAGTGGACGAGGTGCAACACAAGTTTGTTGGTCTAAAGACACATGACTATCACGTTATGCTGCAACGTCTGATTCCAGTGGTAATTCGACGATACTTGCCTCGGGACGGCGTAGAACCAATAGTGGCATTGTGCAGGTGGTGGCAGAGGTTATGCGCCAGAGAATTAAAGAAGTCAGATGTGGTGGAATTGCAACAACAAATTGTGCACATCATTTTCAAACTAGAGAGGATTTTTCCCCCTGCTTTCTTTGACATCATGATTCACCTAATGATCCACCTGCCCGAGCAGGTGCTCATTTCTGGTCCGGTCTAGTACACTTGGATGTATCCTCAAGAAAGGTACGTACAACTAATTAATTAATTTGTTCCACTGGAGATTATATATATATACTAGCTAGCTATATGTACTTATTCTTATTGTACGTTTGATTTTGTAGACTGCTTGGACAGTATAAGTCATTCGTCAAAAACAGGTCGGCCCTGGATG
This sequence comes from Geum urbanum, assembly GCA_946800695.1. Taxonomy (NCBI): domain Eukaryota; kingdom Viridiplantae; phylum Streptophyta; class Magnoliopsida; order Rosales; family Rosaceae; genus Geum; species Geum urbanum. The sequence continues at coordinate 41,559,297 of OX327002.1, read as the reverse complement.
GCTCCATAGCAGAGACATACCTAATACATGAGTGTGTTACTTACTGCAACAGGTACCTCAAAGATCCACCACCTCCCAGTGCCTCCGATTGCAGTGCCCGCATCAATCTTTCTGTCGTCACCAATGTCGTCCGACCGTTTAGAGAAGTATTAAAGGAATTGTTAACACGGGAAGAACTTATTGAGGCACATTGGGTAGTGTTGCGAGACTGTGACGAAGTTGAGCCGTACATGATGTCATACAGGGAGAGGCTTCAGGCGTTAAATCAAAACAAGAGTTCAGCGTGGATTGAGAAAATGGTTAAGAAGAAGTTTCCCGTTTATTTCTTCCAATGGGTACGTACGTACGTCTCGGTATTTAATTAGTAATTTATATACGTACATATCGATCATGTTTGGAGAAAGTCCAAATTAATTTACCCTTATATTAATTTTCCCTTCTTCGCAGATGATTGATCTGCAAAAATCTGAAAACCACGGGGGGTGGTGGTCATGGCCAAAGCACTTGCTAGCAGGAAAGCCGGTTAAACACTATATTTATCCCGGATGTTTTGTCAATGGTGTAAAGTTCCATTCATTGGCCCGAGACGAAGGAAGAAGAACACAAAATAGTGGGGTGGCGGTCGGGAAAGACAATGATCTATATTACGGGACTATTGTATATGTGGTTCAGCTATGTTACGGGAATGATGTCAACGTTTTCCTATTCAAGTGCAGATGGTTCAAGCGTACAAAGGAAGACCTGGGACTATTATCAGTCGATACAAACTCTAGCTGGTATGAGGATGAGCCTTTCGCTCTCGCGACCTTAGTTCGGCAGGTGTTCTATCTCGACGATCCAAAAGCCGGTGAAGGGTGGAAAATAGTGAACTATATCTCTCACCGAGGAATATGGAATACAGAGACAATTGAAGGGACACCGGCGACGACTGAAGATGCTGCTGAACCAGAAAGAGATATTCCTGTCTATCAAGAGCCTAATATTTCTGTCATCCGCTCCGATATAATGAACCCAGTTCAAGATGGTGAACGGTTACCCATGCTTGATGGTTGTACAGATCTAACTGAAGATGAGATTATCGATGAGGTAGATGAAGAAGACGAGCAGGAAGAGGACGCGGACGAGGACTCGGGTTATTTGTCGGACGATGTTGAGTACGATGACGAGGATGAGCCGTCGTCTAACGGGGATGAGGACGATGATGATTTTGACGAAGAGTACGGTCATACGACGAGGATTATTAATTGGTAATTAATTATTGTAATTATTGTAATATATGATCGATGCAGGTTTACGGTAATTAATTAATCCGAATTATATATCCTGGACAACGGAGAAATTAATTGCAGGTTGTCGCCTTTGGGTATTTTGGCTATCTCCCTAAATCCTCGACCCTAAATCTAGCAAATCGGATCAATCGATCATTTATTTAATTTTTTTATGGTCATTCAAAATAATTGAACGGACACCTGAATTCAGGGTCTATACACCTGGACGACGGAGATGAGATATTCCGTCGACGTTTATATTAAGTCCCCCGCCATTTTCACCTTTGGTGCCCCGCCAATTCTCAATATCATATAAAACCCTAAATCCTGGACCCTAAATCTAGCAGATCGGATCGATCGATCAATTTTTTAATTATATTTTTGAATCAGAATAATTGAACGGACACACAAATGACCGGGGATGACCTAAACCGTAAACCCTAAGGCCCAAACCCCTGAATTCAGGGTTTAGAACTTGGACGACGGAGAATGTCATTATCCGTCGTCCAGGTACACACTAGGACGACGAATATGGTCATTCTCCGTCGTCCAAGTTCACAAACCCTAAACCCTAAACAGTAAGGCCCTAACCCCTGAATTCAGGGTCTATACACCTGGACGACGGATATGAGCTTTTCCGTCGTTCAGGTTATCACTAGGCTGACGGATATGGTCATTCTCCGTCGTCCAAGTTCACAAACCCTAAACCCTAAATAGTAAGGCCCTAACCCCTGAATTCAGGGTCTATACACCTGGACGACGGATATGAGATAGTCCGTCATCCAGGTTAGCACCTGGACGACGGATAACTTCATAATCCGTCATCCAGGTGCAGATATCGTAATTTTTTCTAAGACAACGACTATCTAGACCTTCTTCCAATGCATATTCTTTTCATCAAGACTTTAGAGTAAACAATTCTTGGTGTGTGAGCTTCGACGGTTCGAAAATCGGAGTTGCGAAATGCCTTGCATTCACGTTTCCGGTTTGTGAAATTATCGGTTTTGCGGTTGACTGTGCCGATCAAACCCTTCCCGAACTTATTATTTTATGGTCCTTTGAAGACAATTATATATTATGTTACGACGAACATATCCAACGGTTGTTTTGTCCAAATTCAATTTCGTTAATACTCTGTTGCAAATGAGCATCTACTCATGAACACTTAAGTCGTAAGGATTAGTCGATACTTAACAACTTTCAAAACGAAAATCTATTCATCGGTTCAAATTTAACTGTTCATATATACGATGCGTTCATCGATATTGGACGATTATTTCACTCCAATGACAGATCGCTAAATTCCTCGCGAATTAATTTTAAAAATTTTTTTAACGTAAATTGAACCTGGACGACGGATAATGACGTTCTCCGTCGTCCAGGTGAACACCCGGACGACGGAGAATGACAAGTTCCGTCATCCAGGTTCAATTTACCATGGCGGTTCTCTCTTTTTTTAATTTTTTTTGAAGGAATTTTTGACTTGGACGACGGAGAATGACGTTATCCGTCGTCCAGGTGTTCACCCGGACGACGGAGAACGTCAATCTCCGTCGTCCAAGTCGAAAAGCATGGCGGTTCGATTTACCGCCTCAATTTTCGGCACCGCTTGAATTTCCACTCAGACGACGGAGATTCAATTCTTCGTCGTCTAAGTCCAAATTTATGGCGGGTGAAACGTCCCGCCCATTAATTACGCGCCGCTTCGAAAAAATTTAACCCTTCACTTGGACGACGAAAATTAGTGCTCCGTCGTCTAAGTGAAACTCTATATATAGGCAGTGGCTCATCTTCTTTTCCTCATCCCATACATTCTCCTCTCCTCTCTCTCTCTCTCTCACTCCGGCGATCCTCCTCCGGCGACACTCCGACGACCAACTTTCCGGCGTGGTTCCCCCTCTCCGACGACTCTACTCTTCCGATATTCCGGCGAAATTCCGACGAGGTAATAATTCTATTTTTTAACTCTTTAACATTTTTTTTATTTAATTAATTATTTAATTTCTAAATACTTTTAATTTATTAGTTTTAAATAATAAATAGTTGTAATTATAATAATTATTTTGTTGTTATTATTATTATTATTTAGTAATCATTACTAGTTGTTAATTAATTATTTGGTAATGAATAATTATTAGTTAAAATTAAATATTAGTAATAATAATAATTGTTAATAATATTAATTATATTGGTAAATGAATAATTATATTAAATGCATGATAAATAATAATTAAAAGATAATTATGTGTATTTTCTAGTAAATTTAATGGCAGTACGTCTTCGATTTAAATTTAGTACATATGCTTGGTTTATTAAGTCGCACTCTTTGGAATAGATGACGCGCGCCTCTTTTCCTAGCTTATCTCCTTAACCCCTCGTGATGTGTGAATTCCATCACCGCACACCATAACCTAAGTGAAGTTATGGACACGAGGTTGAGGGCGGAGTTTGCAAAGGACTTGAGGGAGGGTAAATTTTCGAAAAATTGGCCGAATGTCGGACATGGTGTCTAGAAACGGGTTATGACTGGTGACAGGATTTGGACTAAGAAAGACTTTTGTCGAAATTAGTCCTGCCTCTCACGTTATCTCTATCCCTAACTGGCCATGTTTTTCGATTTAACCAAGGCTGATTAATTGAAAATTTACACTTTATCGCGCGGGTCGCACGTCCATTGAACGACCGAAAAAGCCAAGCTAGTGTACTCTATTTAAATCTTAACCGTACTTAATTAGCGTAAATTTTGGACTCGTAATTATTATGGTAAGTAGGTATTTTAACAACGTACTCCTAGGTTGAAATGGCTCCATCCGGCAAGAAGAAAGCGCAACAGGAGGCAGAAGATGCCATGCTCCGAATGTTGGCGGACCAAGTCGGTTGGGTTCAACAGGAGGGCAACGACGCCCTCAATCCGGACCCTTCATCTGGTCCGTCCGTAGCGCCCTCTAGGGAAATTCCCGCTCTGCCATTCATCTCGATGGGTGATGACGTCGACCCCTTCCAATCTCCGACGCCCGGTACCGGTTCAACGGGAAGTACTCAGGCGTCCTCGACCTCCGAATCAATCATGTACAGCGCCCGCCGTAGGCAAAGGAGGGCCCCCACTGACCCAGAACCGAAAAGGACTCGGGGTCTCGTTAAATGGGGCAAAGCGGAGCGTATTTGCAAGGCGACCGGGAAAAGGATCGACTTGCCCTACGACGAATTCACCGGTGGCCCTCCAATAACTCAGCTAGCAAGTCTCTCGGCGCATAGCATAGGGTCAATCGTCCGTAGCCGGGTTCGTATCACTGCCCCTACTTGGAAGGAGGCGCCGGATCATGAGTAGGCGAAAGTCTTTAAAGATCTTTCGGTACGTAATACGTCCAATTTAGTTATTATATAATATTATTAATATTAGTTAAAATTTCATAATATATACGATTATAATTTTCTATTTATTTTTTATAGGAACAATTTGCAGTGGATCCGACACCGGCCATGTTGAGGCATATCAACCAAACCGCCAACTCCATCTACAAAGATTGGAAGTACAGGCTCCATCAGTACTTCCAGACTTACTGTACCTCACCTCCCCCCGAAGAGCTGCGTGGGGATAGAGAAGATGAGTGGGAGTGGTTGTGTAACCACTTTGCCGATGACTCCTTTAAGGTGTTAATTTACTTTTTTTATTTCAATTAAGATAATAGAATTATTTAAATTTTAGTTATTAATTTTTTAATGATTTAATTATGTTGTGTAACAGAAATTCTCCGGTGTCAACAAAGCCAACCGGGGGAAGAAGGAGAAACACCATACTACCGGCGCCAAGCAGTTCATTCAAATAGCCAAGGAGCACAAGGATAAGGGCTCCAAACACTCTTATCTTGATGCAAGCATAAGCGCGTACGTGACGCCTGGGCTCGATAATGAAGCGAGTCAATGCGGCGTAAGTGATATATATATATATATGTGCTTTTAATTATAGTAATTATTATTTAAATATTGTTTCATTATAATAAATTAATTATTCTTTTGTAGGCAAGGGTGATAGAGCGTGCGCAGGAAGAGTTGGCTAACACTCAGCTTGCGTTCCCAGATGTGCCGCCGGAAGACCTGCCTCCTCTATCCTTAGAGAGCCAAATTGCAATCGCGGATGAGGTCTACGGTCGTAGAGCTGGCAAGGAGGTTAGGCACTTTGGGCCTAGGGTCGTACGAGATTTGTCGACGACCTCCGACTCATCATCTATGGGAGGTTCGGGCCAGCGGAGAAGGACTACGGCTGCGGCCGTCGAAGCAGCCATTCAAGAGACTCGACTGGCACGAGAGGAGAATCGACTGGCACGAGAGGAGAATCAACTGACACGAGCGGAGAATGAGTCAATGCGGTAAAGACTTGATGAGCAACAAGCACAAATAGCCCAACTCATCGCCCTCATGCAACAAAATCGAGAACAATGTCAACCTCCTCCGAACCCATACCGCGACGACGACGACCCGGCTGGAGGCGGAGGACTCGGCGGCGCATCTGCTTCTCCAGTGTTTTAGCTAGCTAGTTAATTATCGCGTTTCTTTATTTTCGAATTCCGAACAATATTATATAATTTCTATGGGTTTTTAATTTGCATGTGTATGTACAAATTAATTAATTATTTAATACCTTAATTAATATTAAAAATTTAGTTTATTTAATTAATTTGGACTATTTTTCATTATTTAAATTAAATTAATAATATTTATTTACAATTTAAATTTTTTTTATAATTAAATAGACACTTGGACGACGGAGATTATGTTCTCCGTCGTCCAGGTGCCCAAACCCTAAACCCTAAACCCCAACCCCTAACCCCTAAACCATAAACCCTGCCATTCTCCGTGGCCCATGTATCCACCTGGACGACGGAGAACTAATTTTCCGTCGTCCAGGTGAACACATGGGCCACGGAGATTGCTAGCTTCTCCGTGGGCCATCTCCGTGGCCCAGGTATTCACCTGGACGACGGAGAATTAGTTATCCGTCGTCCAGGTTCATACATGGGCCACGGAGATTCTCCGCGGTCCAAGTGAACTTGGACGACGGAGAACTAATTCTCCGTCGTCCAGGTGCTTGGACGACAGCACTTGGAGCACGAACCTTGGACGACGGAGATTCCGTCGTCTAAGTACTTAGACGACGAAAAACTGCACCTAGACGACGAAAATAGTCCGTGGTCTAGGTGCAGTTTTCTTGTAGTGTATATAAGTGTAGGTATAATGATATATGTACTACTAGCTATCTTATATATATAAAAAATTGACTGTCAGATTGGTTGTTCATAATATTCTAAGTAGGTTGTCCCTAATTTTTATAAATTTTGGACCTAAACCCTAAACCCTAAAACCTAAACCCTAAACCCCAAACCCTAAACCCTAAAAAATTACAATAAAATCCTAGAACCGGAACCCTAACTTACCCTAAACCTCAAATTCCTAAACCTTAACTTACCATAAATCTTAATCTCCTAAACCCTAATTTACCCTAAACCTAAACCCTAACTTATGTTAAACTTTAAATAATGACTTAATAGTAAAATAGATACACAAATTTAATTATATATGGAATTCGAATATTCAATCTATACATGTATATGTAATATATTAATATATATACACAAATATAAAATATATATCTATATAGTATTAGTCTATTAGACTACTAGTCACTATATCATATATATATGTCAATATGTGTGTAGGTAAACTTTAACTAAGTATAAATTGTATAATGATTAAAATTCATTAAATGATTTAATGATATATGTCAATATGTGTGCGGGCTTTGACGGGCCGGGCCTAACGGGCCTTGCCGGGCTTTTGGCGGGCCGGGCCCGTGAGCCGGGCCGGGTTTTAGATCTCTAAACCATGGTCGGCCCACCAACCACCTTGGCGGGCTTTTGCGGGCTTTTTTGCGGGTCGGGCCGGACTTTTAGCCCACGGGCTTGCGGGCCTCCACCGGCCCACGAGGCCCACGGGCCAAATGACGACCCCTATCTGATAGTATAAATAGATGTACACTGTAATAATTGTTAAGCTTGATTTGTTAATAGAAAACTCATAACCGTTTTCTCTCTTCTGCCATTGTTACAAAGCTTGAGCTTACTTAGCTAGGACTACTTGCTTCTCTGTGAATTCTAGCTAGGTTAACACTATGATGTGCTATATAATTTCAAAGAAATTGATGGTTTGATAACTTTGATCTATAATAGATTCTTGATTTAATCCGTTGTACCAAAATCTTTGAACTTTTACTTGTTCATTTTGCCTCGAGAATTCCTGAAAAGCACAATGTGTGCTCATTCAAGTGTGCTTCACCTTTTCTCTTCACAGCTCAATTTCGGGGAATATGATAGGAAATTATATTCAGTCTATATGGACCCGGTTGGGGTTGTGGCATAGCTGATGGATTCGATACTCTGCTTATCCTTAACGTATAGCATACATGTCCATGGGCTTTTCAATGCTCTACTGTCCCCTCTGCATCCAAGCTCCACGGTAATATAATCTATTGTTTCCTTGTAATTCTTTAGAAGTAGTAGGGTTTTGTGTTTGCTTCAATTTATTAATTCCCTGGAAGAGTTTCTGAACCGTAGATGGATATGGTTTTAAAATCATTTGTTTGTGTTGATACAGGTTGAATTATGCCAAAATTTAGTGTGAGGTTTGGCAGAGATGGTGTGAAGCGTATCCAAAAAATTGAATTAAAGAAAATGGCAGCATAACTGTCTTTATTGGAGTAAGTTCTCTTTATTTGACAGATATTTTTTCAAATAGTAATCAGCTATTGTGTGCTTCTTGTTCGTTGGTGCACTGGCTTTACAACAATGTTTTAAAAGGTGTTTTAGAGGCGCGATTTTGGGCGCAAATCGGAGCGAGGCGTGTCAAAAACACCCAGATGCGTGTGCCAAAAGCGCAAATCACCCGTAAACGTATGATTTTTCCGGCGAGTCGTGCAATTCTCATCAGAGTTGTGCGCTTCCGACAAAGAGTTTGGCTGCTCCGATTTCCTTTTCTCTTCTTCTAACGATGCCCAGTAATGTAACTAGCTTTAGTAATATTCTAGAATGAGGTAATTATCTTAGAACCGTTGTATTGGACAGCCACCTCATACATCATACCCACTTACTCCACCTCCACCGCAATCCATGCTCATCACCATCCATTAAACTTTAACCTCCCTCAGACCCATTTGCAACACTCATACCCATATCCTTATTTCCACCCACCTCCACCGCCACCATACTCGTATGGCTCTTTCCAGAGACTGGGAGTGTCATCTCATCAAGCTCATTCCAATGATCCCTTGTTGTCGACGATGAAGCAAATTCGTCTGGAGTTTCCGGTATTTACAGGAGAAGATCCATTAGGCTGGCTCAATAAGGCAGACCAGTATTTTCGGTTATACCAGATTACTATAGATGAGAGGAAGACCTTGCATCAATGCATTTATCATGCATAGCTAGATATATGTTGGTTGACTTGGTGTTGCAACAATTTGGCGGAAGAGATAAGCTAGCTTAGCAAAATTGCAACAAACAGGAACTGTTACGGAGTTTCGAGATGAATCTACTAGACTTTGTTGCAAAGCTCCAGGTTTCTCACCACAATTGTGTTTGGCATGCTTTATAGGTGGACTGGAAGCATAAATTCAGGCTGAGGTTGGTCTTTACAAACCCAAAACACTGATGGAGGCATTTGAGCAAGCTTTGGCATGCAAGGCAAAACAAGCAATGCAACGAGGAGCTCACCCTCACCAAAACCAACGTTACACATCAACAAGTCCCGTGACTGTTGTACCACGAAGTTCTAGTGTGTCACACACCCAACAGTCTCAACAAGGTCTACACACTCCAACTCAACAATATGTTAACACTGTGAAAAGCAAAGGTGCTCGACAGTGGAGTCAGGAAGACACTCGATTAAGGGGAAAGTGTCGTTATTGTCCAGAACAATATTTTCGTGGTCATGTATGCAAGAGTGGTGCTAGAGCCTAGCTTGATGTTGGAATGTCTTTCGGCTTTGGATGCTTTAGAAGAGCCTCAGAAAGGAGCACGTGAGGTAGTGCCAGATTTGTTAACTGGTGAAATTAAGGAAGGAGACGAAGAAACTGAGCCACCTTTGATCAATTTACATTCAGCAGTGGACGTGGATAAGCCAGAGACTATGCAAGTAAAAGGGAAAATTGAAGGGCGGGCAGCTCACATTCTAATTGATGGTGGGGCAACCCATAACTTTATACACCCTTCACTTTTGAAGAGCTACAAGGGATTGATTCACCACACATTTCCCTTGAGGGTGCAAGTTACAAGCACTACAAGAAAAGGAGTCATTACCGGCGAGATTCCGGCCAACAAGGCAAGCGACCGGAAAAGTCGCCGGTAATGTCCATCATTACCGGCGACTTACCCCGTCGCCGGTAATGTCGCCGGAATCTCGCCGGTAATGTTGTAAAACATTACCGGCGACTCCAACCGTCGCCGGCAATGTCTAGGGAGACATTTCCGGCGATTTTCCGGCCGGAATTTCGCCGGAAATGTCTCCCTAGACATTGCCGGCGACGGTTGGAGTCGCCGGTAATGTTTTACAACATTACCGGCGAGATTCCTGCGTAAAGTCGCCGGTAATGTCTTCATTTCCGGCGACTTACTCCGTCGCCGGCAATGTGTCTTATATTAGATGCCGGATGGGGCAGCTCGATCATTCAATCATTTTGAGCGAAAAAAATCCAGAGAAATCGAAAGAAGGAAAACGTTCGCTCTGAAATCGATCATTCGTTATATTGTCAAAATTAAGGCGCGCGTCGAAAACTCGATCACTCGGGAAGCTATATATATATATAGGTACGTAGGTGTATATATACGTATATGTGGTATATATATATATATGTCTGTGTGTTGATCAAATCCAATTCGTGAGATATATATATATATATATATGAAATGTTGTTGATGTACGGTCACCGAAACGAGAAAACAACTTGTAGTTAATCTTGTGTCTGAATCAATGACTGGTATTATCGTATTGTTATCGGAGCCAGGCTTAACAGAGCCTCCTCCTACCCAGTCAAATACGTTTTGAATTGAAAAAAGGAGAATACTATCATCGAGTACTGAATCGAATTCAGAGATTAGATCGATATATATATATACATATGCATGCATGTGTTGATTTAATTAGAGTTGAATTGAGAGATCACATCGATTATTAGTAGTGAATGTGTGTATATATATAATTAATACGTAAAATTGTTAGAATTTTCAGGATGGACAAGAGTTGGATGAGCCTCGAAAGATGGGATGTCAGATATCACGAGGGAATTAGGAGTTTTGTGGATTTTGTGAAGGCTAATTGTGGAGACACTACACTTCATTATTGCCCGTGTAAAGAATGTAAGTGTTTCAGCGATCGATTTCGATTTCCCATTGATAAAGTCCAGAGGCACCTGAGTAAATACGGGTTTTGGGAAAAGTACACTTGTTGGATTTATCACGGTGAAACATCGGTAGCGGGTCCGCATGATCATGGACAATTTGGTGAGAGGGCCAGTCCACGCTATGATCATGGACATTTTGCTGAGAGGGGCAGTTCATCCTATGATCCAACATCGATGTTAATCAATGATATGTTTCCTCATGAGAGCGGTGTATTTGCTGATGAAGCACCAAATGTCCCTCCCGTCGTTGAGGGTTTCCCCCATATCGAGCCAGTCGAACCATTACCTGGAGGTCATGTAAACACAAGCGGTATGGACAAGTACAACAACCTGATTGCATTGCAACAGACTCCGTTGTACGACGGTTGTAGTAAGACTGTTCTTGAAAGTGTGATGGGAGTGATGCAGCTAAAAATGGAGAACAAAATGTCTGTCAAAGCTGTTGATTCTTGGTTGAAGTGGACTGCTTCGCTACTGCCACCTGGTCATCGTCTTCCTACCACTCATCATAAGGTGCGACATATCCTGAAAGATCTTGGGCTTTCCTACATCAAAATTCATGCATGCAGATATGATTGTATTCTCTTCTGGGGAAAAGATCTCGAAGGCCTTGAAGCCTGCCCGGTATGTTTTACAGAAAGGTATAAGTTGACTCCTGCAGGCAACAAGAAAGCTGTGAAGATACTTCGATATTTCCCGCTTATTGATAGGTTGGAGCGGTTGTTCATGTGTGCTTTCACGGCCGAGGCAATGAGATGGTGGGCTGAGAGGAACTTGCCTGACGATGACACCCTTATACACCCTTCCGACGGAGAGGCTTGGAAGCACATGGTCAGGGAGTTTGATCATTTTGCAGCAGAGGTCCGAAATGTTTGGCTAGGGCTCTCATCTGACGGATTCAACCCTTTTGGCAACATGAGTCTTCAATACAGTATATGGCCAGTTATTTTGGTACCGTACAACCTTCCACCATGGATGTGCATGAAGAAGGAATACAATATGCTCACTCTGTTAATTCCGGGCCCGGGTTATCCAGGAAAGTGTCTCGATGTGTATTTGAGGCCTTTGATTGAGGAGCTTAAGTACCTGAGTGAGTGTGGCCACCCCACTTACGATAGGTTCAAAAAGGAGATGTTCCAGATGCATGCCATGCTTGTTGGCACCATCAGTGATTTTCCTGCCCGCGGTATGTTGTCGGGCAACGTTACCAGGGGTTACAGGGCTTGTTCAGAGTGCATGACGGTTGATTGTTGCAGTCCTCATTGCAGTAAAATTGTCTCGATGCGTCACCATTGTTGGCTTCCATATGATCACCCATTTAGGCAGGATCCAGACGCGTTTGATGGGACTGTTGAAACAGGTGTGGCACCCAGGCGATGGACAGGGGAAGAAATTTTGGAAGTGTTGAATGAATACGATTTTGGCCAGCAGAGCAATCATCCTGACATAGTCGCGTCAATTCCAGACAAGCCCGAAAGGTATAAGTTTTGGACACACAAGAGCATATTCTGGGAACTCTCCTATTGGCCCAGGTTGCCTATCAGACATTACCTAGATGTCATGCACATAGAGAAGAATGTGTGTGAAAGTGTGGTGGGCACAGTTCTTAACTTGGAGGGGAAAACAAAAGACATCCCTAAGGCACGCATTGATCTGAAAGCAATGGGTGTGCGGAAACATTTGTGGTTAAGAGATGGTAAGAGAAAAATGCCGCAAGCTCCGTACACCGTAAAGCCGAAGCATAAGCATGAAATTTTTCGGTGGCTGAGTAATGTCAGGTATATATTCTTATGGCTATGTAGGAATTTGTCCTTAAATTTTTAGCGGAGTATATATGGTTATATGCGAGAAATATAATTGGTCCATATATATGGCTTTATCTATATATATACAGGTATCCTTATGGCTATGCAGGAAATATAAGCAGGTGTGTTAACTTCCGGGACAATAAGATGTACGGATTAAAGAGTCATGACTGCCATGTACTGCTTCAACGCCTTTTCCCTATTTTCATTCGAGGGTACATGCCCAAAGAGGTGGTGGAGCCGTTGGTGGCCTTGTCAAGATTCTTTCAGAAGTTATGCACCAGGGAAGTTAAAAAAGCAGACCTCAGGGAGATGCAAGATGACATCATTTTTATCATGTGCAAGCTTGAGAGGATATTTCCCCCAAATTTTTTCGACATAATGCCGCACCTGATGATCCATCTTCCCGAACAATTGTTGCTTACCGGTCCCGTACACTACACTTGGATGTATCCCATGGAAAGGTACAAATGATTCATAAATTTGGTTTGCCTATGTTTTTATATGTAATGACTTGTGGTTAAGTAAGTTAACATGCACTTGTTAACTTGTAGACAATTGGGAGCCTACAAGGACTATGTGAAGAATAAATATGCACCTGAAGGGTGTATCGCTGAAGCATATGTTGCGCACGAGTGTGTAACGTACACCAAAGTGTACTTGGAAAATGTAGAGGACCCCCAACAGCAGATGCCGATAGATGAACCCCAGTTCAACCTTTCTATCATCTCCAGTGACGTGGTAGTACAGGGAAGCTTGCCAAAGTCGTACAAGTTGGATGGAAATGAGGTAGCCATTGCCAACTGGTCGGTACTGATTAACTGTGAAGAAGTACAATATTGGAAAAACTATCATCTTCACTGCCCTGCTATTGCCGGAAATGTTGATTACCACAACAAGACGTTTGCAAACTACTTTGGTCAATGGGTAAGTATATGTGTATATGTATATTTTTATATATATCTTTATATAGCATGTATGTATGTACGTGCTTTTGTGGTTTCAAGATGACATAATTTCTTCTGTACGTATTAATATATGGACGTTTTCAGATGAACCATGTAGCAGATGATGGTTGCCCAGAGTGGTCAAACGAATTGAGGGTCCTGGCGATGAAACCGATTGCTTCAAAAGTTTACTCGATGTGTCAGGTCAATGGCGTGAAATTTATATGTGAAAATCGAGACGACCGACTGAAAATACAGAATTGTGGGGTGATGGTCCATGGTGGGCAGGATGGCGTTGACTATTACGGTGTCCTTCATTCAGTTGTTGAACTAATTTATGGGAACCGCATGAAAGTGCACTTGTTCAAGTGTAGATGGTTTGATACTAGCCCGGAGAACACAAGGACCGATCAGTACGGAACATTTTCGATGAATACTGCTACTACCTGGTATGAAGATGACCCTTTCGTTCTTCCCTCATCAGTAAAACAAGTGTTTTACCTGGACGATCTTCTTAACAAAGTCCCGTGGAAGGTGGTTAACCATGTTGCTCATAGAAACATATACAGTGCTGCCACACTTGGTGATACCGCAGATGATGAGGAAGTTACTGCATACCAAGAGCCGAACGCTTTTGACATTCCGGAATCATCTACGATTCGCCTTAATAATGTGAGACCTGGGAGTGTGGTTCGAATTACTGGAGCAGAACTTCTCGATGTTAATCCATATGAAGTTGACGCTGATTCAGATGACGAGGAGAGGCACATATTGCCAGAGGTTACCTATGAAACCGAGTCAGACTCAAGTGATGACGATGATTACGATTATCATCCTTAGTACGTTAATGATGTAGTCGGAAATTGTTGTCGGAAATATGATGTAGTCGGAAAATGTAGTCGAAATTGTAGACGGAAATTGTAGTCGTTAATCGTACGTAGACGGAAATTGATAATCGAAATTGTAGTCGGAAAATGTAGCCGGAAATCGTAGACGTATACAGAAATCGTAGACGAAAAATGTAGTCGTTAATCGTACGTATACAGAAATCGTAGTCGTTAATCGTACGTATACGGAAATCATTAATCTAAATTGTAGTCGGAAAATGTAGTCGTTAATCGTACGTATACGGAAATTGATAATCGAAATTGTAGTCGGAAAATGTAGCCGGAAATCGTAGACGGAAAATGTAGTCGTTAATCGTACGTATACAGAAATCGATAATCGAAATTGTAGTCGGAAAATGTAGCCGGAAATCGTAGACGGAAAATGTTGTCGGATATTCTTCGGGAAATAATGACATTACCCACGAGTTATAAGCAACTCGTTGGTAATGACATTACCCACGAGTTAACTCATCGTTGGTAATGTCATTACCAACGAGTTGAAGTCGTTGGTAATGACATTACCAACGAGTTATAAGAAACTCGCCGGCAATATTTTCTGGATAGATGCATGATAGCCCGAGCCTTTCATTTCTCCTCCTCTCCCTCTCCTCCTCCTCTCCCTCTCCTCTCCCTCTCCTCCTCCCAAATCGGTCCGGTGAGTTCACCTCCTCCTCCTCCTCTCCCACTCCTCCTCCTTATCCTCTACTCCTCCTCTCCCTCTCCTCCTCTCCACCGATCCCCTCTCCTCTCCTCCTCCGAAAATCTCCTCCTCCCCTCCTCCCCTCCTCCCCTCCTCTCCTCCCCTCACCATTGTAGTCGATCGGCAAAGCATTGTAGGTGGAAATCCATGGCAGGTCTGATCCTCTCTCTCTCCCTCTCTCTCTCTCTCTCAATTTTTAATTATTTTTTTGCATGTGTATGTGTATGTGTATGTGTATGTGTATGTGTATGTGTATGTGTATGTGTATGTGTATGTGTATGTGTATGTGTAAATTAGGGTGATAAGTTCTAAATTTATATGCAATGTATATATATGTGATGTGGAAAATTAAGATGCATGATATATATATATATATGTGTGATAAATGTGGAAAATTAATTAGGGTTTGTGATTTGGATGAATATGTGATGGATAAATTTAATTAAGATGCATGATGTATATATATATACACATCGAATATGTATAGTTCTTAATTTAGGTGATATAGTTGTTAATTAATCGTATAAATGAAGGTGGAAATCGGGATCGGAACGGTTTAGAACCAGAACGGTTTTAAACCGGAACGGTTTGGAACCGGAACGGTTTGAAACCGGAACTGTTTGTAACCGGAACCGTTATGTTACAAATGTTTCCGGTTATAAACAGTTCCGGTTTCTAACGGTTCCGGTTCCAAACCGTTCCGGTTCCGATTTGGTATAGAACCGAAACGGTTTGGAACCGGAACGGTTTGGAACCGGAACTGTTTGTAACTGGAACCGTTATGTTACAAATGGTTCCGGTTCCAAACAGTTCCGATTTCAAACGGTTCCGGTTCCAAACCGTTCCGGTTCCGATTTGCTATAGAACCGAAACGGTTTGGAACCGGAACGGTTTGGAACCGGAACTGTTTGTAACTGGAACCGTTATGTTACAAACGGTTCCGGTTCCAAACAGTTCCGGTTTCAAACGGTTCCGGTTCCAAACTGTTCCGGTTCCAATTTGGTATAGAACCGAAACGGTTTGGAACCGGAACGGTTTGGAACCGGAACTGTTTGTAACTGGAACCGTTATGTTACAAACGGTTCCGGTTCCAAACAGTTCCGGTTTCAAACGGTTCCGGTTCCAAACCGTTCCGGTTCCGATTTGCTATAGAACCGAAACGGTTTGGAACCGGAACCGTTTGGAACCGGAACTGTTTGTAACTGGAACCGTTATGTTACAAACGGTTCCGGTTCCAAACAGTTCCGGTTTCAAACGGTTCCGGTTCCAAACCGTTTCGGTTAATTACCGAATGCATGACTATTACGATGTCCAGGAGGTTTTGCGGCTAATTGGCTTCGGAGAGGTCCCCGAAATAGTGGAGGGAACAGTAGTCAAGCTTCCTCCTCGCCCGCAGTTAGCAACACGCCCAGTGGGCCAATGATGAGTGCTCGCACGAGAGCCTTGCTAGAGGCGCGAGCTGAGGAGGAAGCTGCACGATCAAGAGCCGTGCAACCGGAAGTTGAGCCTCGAGCCTCAGTCTCTAGACGCTCAATCAGCAGACGTCCCTCCGGTGGCAGAGCCTCAGACGAGCGACAGTCAACGGGGGCATCAGAAACTCCCTCAATCCGAATGCCCCATATTCGGATGGTGCCTACTCCCATTTCACGGGAATCATCTGAGACACATGGTGGTGCTGGCGCCTCATCGTCCAGGCCTCGTCTATCTCCGCCGTCCGGTCTCTTCCTACCCGACGAGATTCCTGTCATCCCTGAATTCGATGATAGGGGGATGCCTGTTTATATTGAAGGACGGCCGGAGTTCCTGAGCGTGGAGGAAGCGTATAACTTCCTCCCGTTCGACCCCGTGTATCTTTGGAGTGTGAGGTGCACCAACCAACAAACGGACGATGCAGGTAATGCAATTTAACATCAGATTGATTACTTAATTATTACTTAAGACTTGCGATAGGTTCAATTAATGATATCAATTTGTTGACATTGTATTATTAGGCAATTTCGTTAATGGGACTGGAAAACGGAAAGGGGCTAGAGGCACCTGCACCGGGAAGAGACTTGAGCAGGCCACCGGCGGAAGGAAAACGCCCATAAGGGCCAATGAGGATGGCGAGGGCTATTAGAGTATTGGTTACGTACGTAACTACGTAAGTGATATCTTGCTATTTGAATAGTTTTTTTTATATATATATATAATATAAAATTTTCAAATTTGGGGGCCTCAACATTTGGGGGCTCTAGGCACCGGCCTATATGGCCTATACCCAGGGCCGGCCCTGGGTGGATCCCTGCACGTTTTGTGTCTTTATGAAAGCTAGATGTTGGTGTTTGTGCAATTCGTATGGCATTATTTTCAGACGCAAGCTGCTAGAGTTCCTTACCAAGGCCTATGTTTTATCGATTGATATTCGAAATGAGCTTGTTCAGGTCAGTTCTGTTGCCACCTTGTTGTGAATCCACAAGAGTATATGGCTGTCTGGTTTAAATTCATTATTTCTTGTACTAATTTAAGCATGCAGGAGCTGAAGATCAAGCCTTGCCACGTCACTTGTGGTGTATGCAAAAGAAAAGTGTGTGGGAGCAACCACCACTTGACCTGGCATCGTATCTATCCAAGGAGCGAATTGTGTACTTCGGAATGTCGCTTGTTCCTTCGGAATGCTTTGTTCTAGCTTAAACATGATATAGGAACTACCAGTGTTCTTTAGAAGATACGATGTAAATTCTTGGTTTTAAGATCAGACGCCTGAATTGTTTGGAGAACCATTGATGTTTTGGGTTTATACATGATAGTCTGAAATTGAATCTACGAGCTCTCACACATGTATATGCTCTGTATTAGTTCCCTTGTGAGGATCTCTAAGATTTGTCTGTTAACATTTCTTTGTCTGTTATTTGTCTCTTTATTTGTTATTTATATATATACATTTCTTTTAGCTTTCCGAATTTGGAAAGTTAGAAAATTTCCTTTTGGGTCAACACGTGGTCAACCCCGTCCCTTTTTCTCTCTCCCTAACTCCCTTTCTTCCCTTGATGGTTGATGCTGGCGAAGCACCACCGGTCAACCACCAAATTGGTCGACCTTGGTGTTAAAACCTTCGCCTCGGCCTCCTCTTCATTTCCCCCAACAAATTAACATCCAATTCCCGTCGGCTGAAGCTAGAAATCAAGGCGAAATCCTAGGGTTTCATGTTGATTCAGCCTCCACCGCCGACGACGCCACCAGCGATATCTTGCTGCCATCTCTTGGGGCTTTGTTGCCCTCACACCCAGGAAGCTTTTATAACTTGTCTCGAGCCTCATCGTTGCCGATAACCGTTGTGGTACCAACTTGAATTTCTGGCAAAATTCCTGACTTCTCGAGGTAAATTTTGGCTTACTCTTTTTTAATTGGATTTTATGGCTTTGATGAAAGTTATTGAGCTTGGAATAAGCTTTCGAATGATGTATCATTTGTAGGCATCAATGATGGTCAGTTTAGGGCACCACCTATGGTGGCGCATGTGCCCCACACGCCGCCGAGCACGGCCGAGTTCCGGCGACCAGGGACCCTACTTTTTCATGGGGAGTCTTCTGAACTGATTTGTAGTCATTTTCGTATAGTCTCGCGTAGCTTGGCACATTTATTGTTAATGTTTCGATTATTTTCTAGAATTCAGGATGACTCGACACATTCAACGTGACCGACTGTGTGTGTGGCGAGTCGAGACTCAATTGCTAAGGAACTTGGGTTGTGCGACACGGAGAATGTGACCGAGGTAGTGTCTTTGTCGATTACGTGGGTGAGTAGGATTACGATTGAAGAATATTGATTGTAAATGTAAGTTTCGATCGACAATCTGCCACGGATTACTTTATCCATTTTAGTCGTACGATAGAACTTGTATTAATTGAGAAAGATCTTTGGGTTGGTTTAGGAACACCGAGTAGGACTTTCGGGTTAATGGGTCATTGAGCTAGCTATTTACTGGCAATCCAGGTGAGCGAACACTTTCATTTTCACTGTCGATTTGCGAGTCTATGTTATACATTTTACTATTATGTATTTTTATGATTATGCATTTGCATGGAAGCACATGATTTTGTTTTACACATAGTATAGTCACATTTGTTGCATCAATGAATTGGCTTCTCGGCTGATCCCTGAGACGCTTCGGGAGAGCCTGAGACCTGACTCGAGGATTTACATAATACTTAGGAGAGCCAGGAACCTGACCTAGGAAGTCTTAGGGCTTGAGGTCGTTTGACCACTACCACATAATTTCTCATTGCCGACGACTTAGAGAAACAAAGGCCGACGATTTTTGAAGTCGTCGGCAATAATAGAGTATTGCCGACGATTTGTTGCCAAAATCGTCGGTAATAGTATTATTGCCACGATTTTTGCAACAAATCGTCGGCAATAGTACTATTACCGACGGTTTATAGCCTACAAGGTATTGCTGACGATTTTTACGAAGTCGTCGGCAATACCTTGTAGACTATAAAGCGTCGGCAATAGAGTATTGCCGACGATTTTGGCAACAAATCGTCGGCAATACTCTATTATTGCCGACGACTTCAAAAATCGTCGGCTTTTGTTTCTCTAAGTCGTCGGCAATGAGAAATTATGTGGTAGTGGACCCAAGTCACCGCTTCTACACATCACATAGTACTCATGAGTACCAGGATTTTGACCTGGACATTCACATTTTTAGACTCGCATCATTTTTACATATATTCTATATAGAAATGCATAATAGTTATATTTTCCCAGTTTAAAGCGTAATATTATTTTCGTCCACTCATCTTAACAATTTTTATGTTTTTATCTTCCTTTCTTTGGGCCTTGCATTTTCAACCACCCAGGTGGCAGAGTTTCAGCTGAGGTCGAGCGCGCATGCAATTCGTGGCATAGTAGTATCTACCGTAGGATCCAAGGTTGATCCTGCAAGTTAGTATTTTAGTTTGCATAGTCTGTTTAGTTTGTTTGGCTGCTCTGATGTCAAAAACAGTTGTCTATCTTCTGTATTTTAGTGAACTAGAATTTGGAAAGTTCCCTTGATTTGTGTTATTTGAATTATGGATCTCCACTTCGGTTTTCAAATAGAAAGTATAAACTATATTAGTAAATTTGTTATGGCTTAACTTCAGTTTAGGCAGCCAAATTGGAGTCGGGTCCTTTCACAATCAAAAGAGAGAAAGAGATGATGCGACTCTTATCTAAAAAACATTGGAGGGGTGGGGTGAGACAAAAATGGATGATGAGAGCATAAGTAAAGTGAAATGTGGACCCCAACGATCAAGTTTTGCCAAATTAGGGAGGTTAATATCTATCGTTAGATGAGGATAAATCAACGTCTAATAAACTCAATCTGCACCTTATATTTCATTGGCTCTGACGATGTATTTTGGGTTTGTGCGGATTGTGATCTGTAATGTACTTTTACAGGGTGAGATTTGGGGTTAGGGTTTAGGGTTTGAAAAAGTTAAAATGTTTATGCTGAATTTACAGTAAAAGTGATTTTATTAAATCTACCATTGTAAAAAATATTTAGTATAAAAAATATAAAAATATAACCTTTAATAATCAATAAACGGTCCAGATCAAATTTGTGATTGTTCAACACTCATATTGCAAAAACAATGTTGTGAAAAAGACTTTCATATGCTTCTAAACGATTTCGTTTATTTTCTTATGGAGAGAGTACAGAGTTCATTTTTTGTGTGAAATATTTTGACATGGTGAGGTAGATATGAACCCCACAAGAATATGTGTATGAGATTTGGTCTCAATTTTTTTCTTCTGGAGTGCTACTCGCATTTCAGTCGCAAGGACATTATGGTCAAAATGGTTGGACACATGGATCGCGGTCGAATTCAAGTCGAAAAATTCTAATTTTTTTATCGCGTGCTTAGATTAATTCAATCATCACATCCTGCAGTTGGATTTACAAAACAATTATTCATTCGTGATTTAGTATCACAGACGTTTGTATTTACATATAACCAACAAACAAAATAAATAACATTAGTAGTCTTACGGTGACTTTCAAACATACGAGAAATTAAAATAGTCTACTGAAAAATCAGCACATACTCGTGCATCCACCTAGTTGTAATATGCATTGTGCGAAAAAATTAGTTTTGTCAGAGTTCGTTTAGACCTTGATCAATGAGGTCAAATATTTTCTTGAAAAATTATTTAAATACCCATTTATGTATCTTGTTCGTTCTCCTATAGAGGGAGTATCTAAGTTGATCTTTTTTGTCAAATATTTTGACATGGTGAGGTAGATATGAATCTCACGAGAATGTGTGTATGAGACTTGGTCTCAATTTTTTAATTTTTTTTACGGAGTGCTACTCGCATTTTAGTCGTAAGGGCATTATGGTCAAAACGGTTGGATGCATGGACGAGGTCTAATTCAAGTCAAAAAAATCTAATTTTTTACTTCGTACTTAGATTACTTCGATTTTCAGATCCTACGGTTGGATTTACAAAATAATTATTCATTCGTGGTTTAGTATCACAAAGGCTTGCATTTACATATAACCAACAAACAAAATAAATAACATTAGTAGTCTTACAGTGACTTTCAAACATACATGAAATTAAAATAAATGAGCGCATACTCATGCATCCACCCAGTTGTAATATGCATTATGTGAAGAAAAAAAGAAGCTTTGTTGGAGTTCATTTAGACCTCTGTCAATGAGATCAAACATTTCCTTGAAAAATTACTTAAATACTCATTTATGTATCTTGTTCATTCTCTTATGGAGGGAGTATCTAAGTTAATTGTTTTTTGTCAAATATTTTGATATGGTGAGGTAGATTTGAACCCCACGATAATATGTGTATGAGACTTGGTCTTAAATTATTTTTTTACAGAGTGATTATTCGCGTTTTAGTTGTAAGGGCATTATGATCATAATTTTTAAACACACGGATCGAAGTTTAATTAAAGTCGAAAAAGTCTAAATTTTTTTAGAGCATTCTTAGATTAACTCGATCATCATATTCTACCGTCAGATTTGCAAAATAAATTGTTATTTCCGATTTAGTATCACAAAGGTTCCCATTTCCTTATAACAAACAAACAAAGTAAACAACATTAGTAGTCATATGGTGACTTTAAGACATATCTGAAATTGAAATAGTCTAGTGAAGAAACATCAATCACTCATGCGTCCACCTAGTTGTAATTTGTATTATGTGAAAAATTTAATTTTGTCGGAGTTCTTTTAGACCACAGCCAATGAGGTCAAACCCTTTTTTGTGTAACTAATTAAATACCCATTGATGTATTTTTCTCATTCTCCTAAGGGGAGTACCTAAACCAATTTTTCTGGCCAAATCTTTTGACATGGAGAGGTAGATGCTAAGCCTACGAGAATGTGTGTATGAAATTTGGTCTTAAATTACTTTTTAAGGAGCGGCTATATGAGAAATCAAATACGATCACTTGTTCCTCTCCTCAGTGATACTGCTTAGTTTTTCTATCATTTTCTCCATTTCATTTATCGCATAGAGAATATGCTCTATATTCCACATTGTTTTATTACGAACATGGAATTGGTTGTCAAACCTGGTCTTCATTTGAAGCCATAACTGGCGAATCTCTCGCATAATTTCAGCGGGGGATGTTACGAACATAGGTTGTGTCAATCTGATTGAGACGGGAGAGTGCAGGGAAAAGATGGAGCACATTGATGGACACCATTTATCTCACGACTGCTTTGCCCCTGATCCATGATACGCTTGGATTGTAAACTTGTGATCAGAGTGACGTTTTGTATGCAAGAAATTTAGGGCTAATCCAAATGAGGAGAGAGACGACGGTAGAGTTTTAGGGGAACGCTTATAATTATTAATGAAGTGATATAGATCTCACTGATATACCCAATAGGTTTGTGTTCGAATCTTGAGACCCAATAATTTGAACCCTTGCTAGACTAAGTATTTTGTGTTGATTAATGGCAAGATTTTGAATATTGCTTACATGTTAGTTATTGGAAAAGTAAGATAGTATTAATCCAATTTGAATCATTTGTTCAATCAGTTAATGGAATCTAGATTCAATACTCCAACATACCATTT
The DNA here is from genome assembly GCA_946800695.1 of Geum urbanum. Classification (NCBI taxonomy): domain Eukaryota; kingdom Viridiplantae; phylum Streptophyta; class Magnoliopsida; order Rosales; family Rosaceae; genus Geum; species Geum urbanum. Next base: position 41,536,163 of record OX327002.1, on the reverse strand, counting down.
CTTCGCACAAAATCAGAAATAAAGCTACAAATACACAACTAATGTATAAGAGAGGGAGTGCATTATTTGTTTGCATTATTTTGGATCAGTTATTTATTTGTTCTTGTGACTGCGTTATTTGAAACCGACAAAGAAATGATGCAGTGTTCTTTCCAAACATCAATCCTTTTGTCATCAAAAAATGTGTGATAGTTGCAAAAATGGATATCAATCCTTTTGTCATTTTGTCATTGGATATCAATCCTTTTGTCATTTTTCCATTGAAATGAGCATATCTAGAAAGTTACAAACTTATACTATTTGTATGTGAAGAATCATGCAACTTTGCATATCTATATTATGAAAGATATTATGTCATGATGACATTACACTATGTGCATAATATTGCCAAAGAAGAATACAAAGAGATATGAAATCTGTAAAGCCAAAGAAGCCATAATAATAGAGGCAACAACAAATATTTAAGCAAACGGTAGTTAACTAATCACATTGTTTGTTGTCTAACAGTTAACTTACATGTCGTGCTTGTTTCACAAATTAACATACAGAAAAAGAAAAAAAATACCTAACATCCGGATCAAGAGTTGATTCCTGATCACAATGTTGGCTAATTATATGCAAAAGCAACCTAGATAGTGTTTACTAATTACATAATTAGCTAACATCCGAATCAAGAGTCCATTCCTGATCACAATGTTAACTGTGCAAAAGTAACCTACATAGTGTTTTCTAATTACATAATTAATAATTGTACATGCTTAAAAAGTTTGTTGGGTACTTCAAATGAAGTAGTAAGCCAAAAGGATGTTGTTCACAAAAGATAAGTGAGAGATAGAACAAAAAAGGATGGCTATCTTTATCCCAAACAAAACTTGGCTCCCAAGTAAAAATGTCCCCAGTTTACCATGAATCCTGCAAATATAACAAATGTAATGATTTGGTTAACTAATATTGATGACAGCGGAATCACATTGATCAAAGAAAATTGTGCAAACTTGGGACTCATTTGCAATACCTGCTGGATGTCAATTCTTCTTTTTCTATTCCTGCTACTCCCTCTCTTCTTTTGTTAAGGTGGATGATGTTTCACCAGATAACCCTACAGATAAAATCAAAGAATTAAGAATTACAGTGAATTTTGACAATAGTACAAAAGGATGAGTCATGGCTGGATTTACATCTTGATCATTTTGTCTGAACCTACACCCCCTAATGCCTTGGGAACAGATTGAGTTGGACGCTTCTTCTCATAGCTTTCCTTAATAGGAGTATCCATACTTAGTTCCCCATACACTGGCGCATCACTTTCCACATCAACATTAATGAAATTCTTCACGTATAAATCTTCCATGAAATTCACTCTTATATCAAAGAGATAATTCTTGCTCATTTTTGCTTTGATCTCGGGAGGAAAAGTTGTCTTTGTTGGATAAACTCTCTCGATTAACAATTCATCACATGTGGATCCAAATAGCACTTCTGTTGGGCTTCCCATAAGTGTAACAACTTGTTGGTCACTGTCATCTTTGATTATCGTATAGAGTTTGTACCTGTACAAAACAAAGTATATATTGGAACATATAGATCATAAATATCTGCCTCAGATTTAACCTAATTTAATGGAAAATATCCAACCATTAAAACAAACAATGTAAGGATTTACTTTCTTATAAGTTAATGTCATGACTTTAACCCATCTTTTTATGCATATGGTTATGTTCTCAAAAACTGATGTGCAAACTCATTTAGCAGGTATGTAAATTATAAGCCCCAAGAAGTGTTATGCATGAAATTCATGTTTATATCTTGGCTATTCATTAAGAGACATATATCTCTACTATAATAAAACCAAGCGTGAGTTTGGTGTCATCAGCCATACCAAATTCTGAACTTTCAAAATTGTCCTTAATGGTAAAAGAAAAAAAAAGGTAAAAAGAAAACCAGAAATATAAAAAATAACTGCTATAAATATGTTTCTACTCTTCCAGATTCCCATTTATGCCACTCCGCACTCATTGAGTGTGGGTCTTTGCTAGTACATATAATTCAAGAGAGAAGGTCATAATTTTTTAACAAATGTATACATATATAAACAAAGACAACTTGGCTGCTCAAATTGGCGAGCCGCCGTTATCTTTTAACGTCGTTGCCTCAATCGACGAGCTCGAGAAGCTTTTCCAGCCTCTCTCTGCCGTCGAAGAAGTATCTCCGGCCCCAAACTTTCCAACTCCTCGACCTCGCCAAACCACAACTGAATGGAAAACCGCCGCGGATAAGGTCAAGCAAGAGGAGGAGGAAAAAGCCAGGTAGCTTCTTCAAACTGAATACTTCACCATTTATTTGCCCCCAAATTGTTAGGGTTTAGACTATGGTGTGTTGAGTAATTGGAGTCATTTATTAGGCTTCTATTGGAGACGGAGTTGAAGAGATTGGAGGAGGAGATTGCACAGAGTTCCGCGATTTGGAAAAATGTAGAGCAGTGGCTGAGTTTGGATGAATTCAAATCAGCTTATAAGGTACAATTTTTATGTTTTTATCTATTTGTTTGTTGCTTTTGTAGTGTAAGGTGTTTGATTGATGAGTAAATGGTAGGGATTGTTTCTTTTGGTTTCAGTACGGTGTCAAGTTTTCTTTTTTTGAGGTTGTTTAAGTTGAAACCAGTTTGGAACGTTTGCTTATCATGGGCATTATTGAGCCCAAGTTATGGCGATAAGGATACTGTGACCCTAATTAACTTGATTGGGTACTTGATTGCATTTGCCAGGGTTGCGTATTACAATCACGCCAAGTTGCAGGCTCTCAAGTCTGCAGTGGCGCATAAGAAGGTTCAGCAGGACAATGTGGCGGCAGGGAAGCTGTTGGCGGAGAGAGATGAGGATGGGAAGAAGAGTGAGACACAGGATTGAAGGCTCAATATTATAGATTTGTAAACTCTGCCCAGCATTGGTAAGGAAATAGAGAGATGGAACAATGTACCAGGTGGAATTGTTGCTTATCTAGACTCACTACTTTAGCAGCGTATTGTTTATTGAGTATGTGGTGTTAGATGTTTATGAATTTTACTCTTTCATATTCAGTCCAGTAATTTTTTTTTTCGTGCCTTCACTGCCTTGTTGCAATTTATCCCTGCCCACCCGTTTTTTCAAAGAGAGGGAAAAAAAGAACAAAACACGTCAACCGCATTGTGTTGCCCCATACGCCATATCCCCGAAGCATCATAAATCCCTTATATCTTCTTCTTTTTCCGGCCGAAATTAGAGTCCCCTGACTCTGGGATCTCTTTTGTTATAATGATTGTGAAGCAAGGAAAGCTGTCCAATCGCTCTAGGCTGAAGTGAGTTAAGGTCTTTATGATTAGGAGGTTATAAATGTTTTTTTATAGAACTCTTACTATTTGTTTTTGTATTGGAATCGGAACATGTTATGTAGTGCTACCGTGCTGTGTCTAATATGACATTGCCTATCAGCTAAAGGACTATATTTCTAATTCGCAAATGTTTAGATGTTGATACATTAGTGTGTTGAACGTCAACTGAGTATCAGATGACCCTCAACTGATACTGAGGGTCTCCCGAGTATCAGTTTAGGGTAAACTGATTTATTTGTTGTTTTGTATTTGATTAAGTGTGTTCTTGAATGAATTAAAGGACAGGGTTTTTGTTTGATTTTGATTTGGGTTTGTAAGTTGAGTTCAATGTTTGATATCAACTGATATAAAGCTTTGAGTGATCAAAATTTGTAGGCGCGAGAGCAGAAGCGCACAGCTCTTTTGAAAGAGAAGAGAGGTTCGAGTGGATCCGCAAGTCCACCGCGTGTGATTGTGAGTCTTTTTTTTACTTGTAATATGTGGAATGTTAGTTTTGCTCTGAATCTTAGTGTTCGATGAAATGCTTGAACAATATTTTGGAACTTTTTCTATTTCGAGAACCATGTATATAGTAATTGGCATGCAAGTGATATCCTTTTTGCTGAGATTTTGCAAAAAGATGGAGGACTGGGTCTATGTGAATGTGGTTGGAGTGGTTCCTGTAACATTCAAGAGCCTGAGTCATGTCTCTGAACTTAGATTTGATTTTGAATGTGTTGTTGTGGCAAGGAAAATTGAATGTGTTGTATAACTTGAATGTCTCTGAGCTTTGGTTTAGTACTTTCAGTTTGTTTTCAAAGCTAGCCCAGGTATTAAACATCAGTTCGGTAATAGTCTGATTTGTTTGAAAATGCTGTGATGATGTGTTATTCTCTATATGGATGGGTAATGATGGTGTCAGATTCTTTGCTAAGCTTTATTTGTCTGATGACAACAAGCTTGAGTTCTTTTGCTAAGCTCTAATTGTTTCATTGTCGGCCTGAGGCGGATTAATCTTGACGGTCTGCGGTGGAAGGTGTTTGATGCCAAAGGCCAGGTATACAGTAGTCTTTTATAGCTTCTATAATGTTTCGTCCAATTTTCATTAGTCCTGATAATGCATACGGGTATTACTTTGAACTTATTGAAGGAATTGGAAGTGTTGATGAATATGTATATGCTTCTTTTTAGGTTCTTGGGAGGCTAGCTTCTCAAATATCTACTGTGATTCAAGGCTAGGATCATACAAGCTCACGAAAGGCCCTGCTGAAAAGATGGAATTGTGTTAAATATATTCGGTGTAGTATATGAATAGGTGTGAAATAAAATGTGTTTATGATCTCATGTTACTCATTCGGGCTCAATAACTTTTTGTAAAAAATGTTATGTAATTCTTTGTTTGAAGTTTGGTTATCAACTCTTTATTGGTGATGAACTTGAACTGAGTATTAGTTGAATCTCAACTGAGTATCAATTTAGGGTAAACTGAGTATCAATTTAGGCTCAATTGATACACAGTTTAGGATAAATTGCCAATGGTTAAAGTCAGTGGAATCCGGCCATTGGTCGTCAGAATTCTGCAAAAGTTGCTAGAATTCGGTGACGGTCAACGTCGGCAGTCAACGTGTTGGAGTTAAGTCAATGGTCAATGAAGAGGTTATGAGAGAGTAATGGTATTAGGTAATTTATTAATTAAATTGAGGTAAGCTGGTCTTTTTACCTATTTAGTTGGTTAGTTGAAATTTTTAATTTTTTGTTCGGCTGATGGGGAATTAAATTCTTGAGATTTGGGGAAAAACTGTTTTTTTTGTTGTTGATATTTGTAACCCGTTTGGAGGCTTATCATCACACTTTTGTTATTATGATATAAGAAAACATAGATCGGGGGACATAAAACTAAACCCGTGAATATAAATTTTACATTGTAAATAACTAATTAAACCTCACTCTCCGAGGTCTGCTAACTTCAAACTCCGCAACAACTGAATTATTATCAATGTTTTCGGCATACTCCATTTTAATATTAGGAACAATTGAATCATCAAAGAACACATCACTCATCTTATTTCGAAGAGTAGTTTTCAAGATCTTCATAGATGAAAATGTTCTCTCAGCTATTGCAGTAGACATGGGAAGAGTCAACACAAGACATATCAATCTATTTAAGTGGAGCAATACCTGAAACTTCTGAAAGATTAGGAGAAGAGGATTGACGAGCTTGTGGTATGAAGCTGAGTGGAGCGACTGAAGCAGTTTGGTGAAGGTTCTTTTTTTTTCCTATCTAAACAGCGAGTAAGAGGGTTAACGACTTAATGGGATGAGAGAAGTAAGCACTTAACTGACGTGAGCAACATGGCTTTATTTCTGATTTTTTTGTATATCTCTATTTTAAAAAAATAGGCAAAAGTAGGCCCGACTGCAGCCGAAGTACCCTACCGACTGCCTCCGCTCCTACCTTCCTTTCTTTTTGGTCGTGGGCGCGCCAACCGCTTATTCGCTACTCGTTCATGGCTCATTATTGTGACACTGACGCAGAGAGATAAAGGAGAGGAGGTGGATGGTAGTGGCAGCGACGTTCGGTGAGGTTTTCGGCAACAGAGAGAGATATAAAGAAGAGAGAAAGAGAGAGAAGGTCGACACCGGACGGAGAGGGATCGGCGGCGATGGAGCTCTGGATGTCCAGAGGAGAGTTGAGGGCGAGGGGGAGAAGGAGGAGAGAGAGAACGGCGGCAAAGTTTCCGGAGACGGAGCGCGATCCACTGGGGCGGAGAGAGAATAAATTTCTAGGGAAAGAATTGTGATCCGATGCACTCAATTTATCATAGGATCAGTCAATTTTGATCTGGTTGACTTAATCAACGGCTCTAAATTAAGATAACTAAGGCTTGAAGAGAGAAGGCGTGAAAAGGAGCCGTTCTCCTCTCTCTCTCTCTCATATGCTACAATACTGGATTTGGAGACTAATCTTCTGTTTTTGTTACTTCTTTCAATTTATAAACCCCCGAATGTAATTGGACAATTTTAAAAAATTGAAGGAGTAAAACAATGGTGTTTGGTCGATGATGATGCTTATGGGTGAGAAAGAGGTGTGCTTATTATATGCAGAGACCATTTGTGAAAGATTTAATAGAGAGAAAGAGAGAGTAGTGTGGTTGTATCAAGTAAAGCCTTTGTCTTTTTTTCATCAAGTTTTAAGGTTTCTCTGCATCGGAGCCTTCTACATGGACTGAAAGCTTGAACAGAATAGTGGAGGTAAAGTATACTGAAGAGATGTGAGGGAAGGGAAGCTGGGATGAGAGAGAACTGAAGAGACGATATGAGAAGAGAATATGTCGAGATAAAAGAGAGAGAAAAAGAGAATCTTAGCAGTCTATAGAATCAGACGGTCGAGATTAGTGCGTTGTTTAGTTAGGTGCTAGATAAGAAGAGGAATCGGATCCCAAGACTAAGGTAGGAAAAAAACTGTTTTACAAGTGGAAACTGAACTGCAACGATCTAACAAAGCAAAACGGGAACCGCACAGAATAATGTGGGTGTAAGTTCACCGATGAACCGCACCGCTATGGAATTAACGGGATGGTTGCAGGTTGAGCAACCAAACCGCCTGAATATATCACATCGTACCGATCCGCACCACATTTATTTATTTATATATAGGCAAAATTGCATGAATGGTCACTAATATTTGTCCAAAACGACACTTTGGTCACTATCGTATGACATATGTCAAAATGGCCACTCCAGCCAAGGTTTCATTGTCAAATTGGCCATTCATCCTCAAACGTCCGTTAAAAAAGGAATATTCCGTTTATTTTCAGGGGTATTGTTGTCTTTTTATCCTCATTTGGCAAAAAAAAATAATAAAAATTTTATTTATTAATTACAGACACGACTTGAGTTAGCCAGTCCCGACGCTTGAGATAGCCAATCGCGGCGCTTGAGTTAGCCAGTCTCGGCTGCAAAATTTTGAACAGCGATGGAGCAGATCTGAAATCAGCGGCCGAGCTCGAGGCAGGGGAAGCGTGAGGCTCGTCGATGTTGCTGGTGGCTCCGTGCTCCACCCCCACCCGTGGTTTTCTGGGGGAAGTCGTGGATGAAGTCTTTGTGGATGTTGCTGGTGGCGCCGTGTGACGTGGCGGAGTGGACGTAGAACCGGTTCGGCTTAGTTGACGCCGAAACCAAAGCGAACCACCGGTCGAAGATCTGCTCGCGGATCACCCGGAAAGAGTGGCCCGGGTCGGAGTCGATGAAGTAAGCATCGTCAGAGACGTGGACTTTGGGGGAGGTTGGGTTGGGTCGGATACGGAGAGGCGGTTGGATTCTTTGCCTGTGAGGCCGTTGATTTCGAGTCGAGTCAACGTAAGCCAGCCGAGGATATGGTCGAAGGAGCGATTCTCCATGATTGGAACGACGATGGTTTTGATTGGGCCGTGGATATTGTGGGGTTTGTGGGTGGCGGTGGCTTGGGTGGAGAGTAAAAGGAGAAAAAGAAGAAGAGAGACAACGGTCTCTGGAAAGCCATAATCTCCTGTGACCCAGATAGAGAGGTGCAACAGTGGCAAAGGGGAGACGACGGTGGTAGATTTCATAATTTTTTAAACTTTTAATAATAGTATTTTTGTAAATATATAACGTTAATATATAGAGAAACAAAAATACCCCTAAAAATAAACATAACTTTTTTTTAATGGACGAATGACTAATTTGACAATGAAACTTTAGCTGTAGTGACCATTTTGACATATGTCATACGATAGTGACCAAAGTGTCATTTTGGGCAAAGATTAGTGACCATTCGTGCAATTTTGCCTTATATATAATATAATTTTACAATATGTTTATATTTCATTGGTAAATTTAATAGAGATCTACCTCTATCTAATTTTGATTTTAATCATTTAAAAGTGAGAATATGACAAACTTGACCCAAAATCCTAATAGTATATAAATATCGAAACTATTAAACTCTCTGATCACTTTTTTCTTCACAGTTTTAGGGTTTAGAAAAATAAATATAAAATACGCTATATCACTTCTCAATTTTCACAACGACTAAGTTAGTGATTATGTAATATTTAAATTGTTGATATTCTTGGACATTAATTATGTCATATTCAAAATTTTAAATTTGCTTGTATTTTAAAATACCGAAATCATATTGCTCTACTATGATAATATAGGTGCACTAAATAAATAAATCAGTTATGGTTGACATTTTTAACAAACCGTAACAAGTGAAGTGGTTTCTCAAACCGCACGATTTAACCTACACCCACCCCTATCTACCCAAGACTACAAGGCCTACAGATTAGGGCTGTTAACCTGTACAAACGGTTCTGTTTTTAGGCCGAACCAAAAACTAAATCGTATTTTTAATCGATTCGGTTCAATTTGGTTTTCTTGATTTTTTTACAAAAAACCGAATGGTTCGATGTGGTTCGGTTCGATTTTTTTTTGTTTTTTTTAAATAAAAAAAAACTTTCTAACAAAAAATACTGTTTCTTTCTATTAGTTTCGAAAATTTGAAGATCTTCATTAGCTACTTTTTTCAATAACTTTGTGAAAGTGTGAAATATAGTTTATGTCAAATCGAATCAAACTACAACAAATATAATTAGTCACAAATCACACATTAAAAGTTTCAAACCATAGAAAATGACCAAATGTTTACCGAAAGTTTACATCACAAATTCAAAGTTTCAAACATCAACAAACATAAACTGATAAAACAAAGTCTACAGTCCACAGTCCAAGTTTAAAAAGTCTACAGTCCATCCAAATAAAAATACAATTCTAATATCACATAAAAACACTCATTTGAATTTATTCTCAAACTATATTAAACTTATCCACCATTCTCACTCTCTCATCTCGAGGGTTTTCCTTTGTCAACTTAGCATTCATTTTCTTAAACCTACAAGAAAATGAAGTCAATAAAGTCACATACATTTCAATTTTAACTTGATAATACATTTCACAAGTCTGTAAATCACAAGTCTGTAAAATCTATCAGTATAAAAAATAAATAAAGTAACCCTCCTCTCATTAGACAATATAAAATCTGTATTATCTACTACATTAATTTGCATCATAAGCTGTACAAGGAAAATTTCAGTATGATCGACTAAGATCCAAGACAAAATTTCAATAAACTTACTGTCTTCTTAAGCTTATATAGACCAAATTACTCGAGAACAAGGTTAATACTTTATATCGCATTTTTTATATTTATTGACTATGACTGAAACTTTGAAAGGCAAACATCTTCTGATTTTAGTCAATCTTAAGAAAAACACTACAAGAAAACATCACTTAGACCACGAAAACAGAATTGTTCCGTCGTCCAAGTACCACCTGGACGACGGAGACTTCTCCGTCGTCCAAGTGGTAGTTGGACGATGGAGAATACTATCTCCATCATCCAGGTTCTCACCTGGACAACGGAGAAGTCTCCGTGGTCCGAGTGAGAACCTGGACGACGGAGAATACTATCTCCGTCGTCTAGGTTCTCACCTGGACAACGGACCGACACACCGTGGTCCGAGTGACATCCACTTAGACGACGTACCAACACCTCCATCGTCTAAATAAAGCATTATATAAGCCCGATGCCAAACTCTCTTCCTCTTCCGGGAATTGAAAGTTTAAAGAAGAAGAAGGAGAAGGACAAGGACAAGGATCTCCGCTCACTAGCTCTTAACTGATATATCGAGAAGGCCAGCAGGTACGTACGCAGTTAAAATTTGCTTAATATTTAGTTAAAACGTACATACATGCATGGATGTTAGCTACGTACACATATTAAATTACGTAATTGATCGATGTAGATCGAGTACGTATAATTAATAGTTAATTAATGGACTAATATATATGTAATAATTAATTAATTATAATATTTTGTAGCAGTATGGACAAGAGTTGGATGAAGTTGAAGAATAGATGTGATGTCTGGTATATGGATGGAATTAGCGAATTTGTGAATTTTGCGATAGAACATGGTCAGGGAAAGAAGCATTTCAGGTGTCCGTGCCAGAAATGTCTTAATTGTCAGTATGTGGAGGTTAATGTTATGATGCAACACCTGTACGAAAATGGTATGATGTGGAGTTTCACTACAAGGAGCGAGCATGGTGAAGCAGTAGAGTTCAGCTCAGCAGACATCAGCTCAGGGTACAGTTACCAGGGTGCCTCATCCAACGGCAGTGGTGTCGGCCCCCCAGCTTGCAACCCAACTGCAGATTTGTTCCATGATGCGTTTCCAGGATTTGGTCATGGTGGACATCAACACCAAGACGGAGGTTACAGTACCACTCATGAGCATGATGACACATTCCCCGCAGCTAGCTTGGCCACTGACACTAGTGAGATGGATAAGTATAACCGGATGCTACTTGAAGCGCAGACCCCGGTGTTCCCTGGATGTCGAGAGAATGTGTTGCAATATGTGATGGAGCAAATGAAGATAAAAGTGAAGCACAAAATGTCAGTGAGTGCTTTTGACGAAATTCAAGAGCAAATATGTAAGTTGCTTCCTGATGATCACAATCTTCCTAAATCTCATTATAAGGTTAGAAATAACTTGAGCAGCCTCGGCCTAAAGTACAGGATAATTGACGCATGTCTGAGTGATTGTGTGCTATTTTACAAAGAGTATAAAGATTTGGACTATTGTCCCGTATGTGGCCAGTGCAGATATGAGCTGAATAGGAAGAGTTTGAAAAAGAGAATTCCTGTGAAAGTTGTTCGATATTTTCCCTTGATTCCCAGATTACAGCGCCTGTACATGTCTCTACACACAGCAGAGGCGATGCGATGGTACGTAGAAAAGCGAATAGATGACGATGTCCTGCGACACGCCGCGGATGGGGACGGTTTCAAACATTTCAACAGAGAATTTGGAGACTTTGCTGCAGATGTTAGAAATGTTAGACTTGGCCTATCTATAGACGGATTCAATCCTTGGGGAAGTAATAGCTCCGCCGTCAGCACTTGGCCAGTTATTCTGATGCCGTACAACTTGCCTCCGTGGATGTGCATGAACAAGTAATTTAATTTCCGTACTGTACTAATTCCAGGTCTTAAATCTCCAGGGAAGTGTTTAGATGTCTACCTCAGACCTTTGATCGACGAGCTAAAACTGTTGTGGGAAAATGGAGTCCCAACTTATGACAAATTCACTGACACGATGTTCACGATGAGGGCTGCCGTAATATGGATGATCAGCGATTTTCGAGCATATGGGATGTTGGCAGCCTGCAGAACAAAAGGATATAACGGATGTCCTATATGCTTGGACGACGTGAACTCTAGTTGGCACGCGGGGAAGGTGTGTTACTTAGGTCACCGTAGATGGCTTCCTCACGACCACCCCTGGCGACAGAATGAAGCTCATTTTGACGGGACGATAGAGAACAATCCTAAACCCCGTAGTTGGTCGGGCGAAGAGATTTTAGAGAGGTTGAGCTATTTCGACTTTAGTGTGTTGACCAATGACGCGGATGTAAAGAAATGCAATCCAATTCCTCCACATGATCTCAGCTATTGGCATCACAAGAGTATATTCTTTGAACTCCCTTACTGGTCGAAGTTGAAGCTGAGGAACAACTTGGACGCGATGCACATAGGAAAGAATGTGTGCGACAGCGTGGTGGGAACAATTCTCGGTATTAAGTTCAAGACTAAAGATACTCCCAAAGCGCGCAAAGATCTGGAATCAATGAATCTACGTCATCCCTTGTGGTTGAGGAGGGATAGGGAATGAGTGTACAACAAGATGCCAGCTGCACCTTACACAGTAAAGCCGACACTTAGACGTTCTGTATTTCACTGGTTTAAGGGCGTTCGTTATCCGGCTACGTATGTAGCTACTATAACTGGAGCAGTGGACGAGGTGCAACACAAGTTTGTTAGTCTAAAGACACATGACTATCACATTATGCTGCAACGTCTGATTCCAGTGGTAATTCGACCATATTTGCCTCGTGACGTCATCGAACCAATAGTGGCATTGTGCACATGGTGGTAGAGGTTATGCGCCAGAGAATTAAAGAAGTCAGATGTGGTGGAATTGCAACAACAAATTGTGCACATCATTTGCAAACTAGAGAGGATTTTCCCCCCTGCTTTCTTTGACATCATGATTCACCTAATGATCCACCTACCCGAGCAGGTGCTCATTTCTGGTCCGGTCCAGTACACTTGGATGTATCCTCAAGAAAGGTACGTACAACTAATTATTTAATTATACAGGTTTTTCAATTCATAATTTGTTCCACTAAAGATTACTAGCTATATGTACTTATTCTTATTGTACGTTTGATTTTGTAGACAGCTTGGATAGTATAAGTCATTCGTCAAAAACAGGTCGGCCCCGGATGGCTCCATAGCAGAGACATACCTAATGCATGAGTGTGTTACTTACTGCAACAGGTACCTCAAAGATCCACCACCTCCCACTGCCTCCGATCCCAGTGCCCGCATCAATCTTTCTGTCGTCACCAATGTCGTCGACCGTTTCGAGGAGTATTAAAGGAACCGTTAACACGGGAAGAACTTTTTGAGGCACATTGGGTAGTGTTGCGAGACTGTGACGAAGTTGAGCCGTACATGATGTCATACAGGGAGAGGCTTCAGGCGTTAAATCAAAACAAGAGTTCGGCGTGGATTGAGAAAATGGTTAAGAAGAAGTTTCCCGATTATTTCTTCCAATGGGTACGTACGTACGTCTCGGTATTTATTAATTTATATACATATCGCTCATGTTTGTAGAAAGTAAATCCTTATACTTGCCCATTTTCGCAGATGATTGATCTGCAAAAATCTGAAAACCACGGAGGGTGTTGGTCCTGGCCAAAGCACTTGTTAGCAGGGAAGCCGATTAAACACTATATTTATCCCGGATGTTTTGTGAATGGTGTAAAGTTCCATTCATTGGCCCGAGATGAAGGAAGAAGAACACAAAACAGTTGGGTAGCGGTTGGGAAAGACAATGATCTATATTACGGGGCTATTATAAATGTGGTTTAGCTATGTTACGGGAATGATGTCAACGTTTTCCTATTCAAGTGCAGATGGTTTAAGCGTATAAAGGAAGACCTTGAACTCAAGCTGGTATGAGGATGAGCCTTTCGCTCTCGCCACCTTAGTTAGGCAGGTGTTCTATCTCGACGATCCGAAAGCTGGTGAAGGGTGGAAAATAGTGAACCATATCTCTCATCGAGAAATATGGAATACAGAGACAATTGAAGGGACACCGGCGACTGAAGATGCTGCTGAACCAGAAAGAGACATTCCTGCCTATCAAGAGCCTAATATTTCTGTCATCCGCTCCGATATAATGGACCTGGTTCAAGATGGTGAACGGTTACCCATGCCTGATGGTTGTACAGATCTAACTGAAGATGAGATTATCGATGCCATTAATGAGGTAGATGAAGAAGACGTGCAGGATGAGGACGCGAACGAGGACTCAGGTTATTCGTCGGATGATGTTGAGTACGATGAGGAGGATGAGCAATCGGATAACGGGATGAGGATGATGACGATTATGACGAAGAGTACGGTCACATGACGAGGATTATTAATTGGTAATTAATTATTGTAATTATTGTAATATATGATCGATGCATCATCGATCTAAAATTAATATAAATATTATAAGGAGGATAATGTATGTACGTAGATCTTAATATTTTTGTACTTAATTAATTAATTACATGCGTCCATGCTCGATCAGATCGGATCGACCGACGTACGTAAATTAAATTAAATTAATTAACTAATCCGAATTATATATCCTGGACAACGGAGAAATTAATCACAGATATCGCCTTTTGGGTATTTTGGGCTTTGGGTAGTCAAAAAGGTGAAAGCTTTCTATTATGTCCAAGAAGCTTTCGTTCGTTTAATTGTTTTTAAATAATATTTATGTGTAAATAGGATTATGGGTCCCTAGTTATGATTATTGCGAGAGATGAATGAAATACATGTTTCAGAAATTATACTATATTATTCTATGATTGATTATGTCATGTGATAGTATTATTGTGAGCACGATGTAGTATATGTTGTTTTAATTACAACGTTAAATCTATATATCATGCCAGAAGTAAAGTTCATACATAAATACCTTGAGCTATCTCCCTCAACCCTAAACCCTAAAGCTAGCAGATCGGATCGATCGATGATTTTTTTAATTATCGACTTGAATCAGAATAATTGAACGGACACACAAATGACCTTAGACCACCTAAACCCTAAACAGTAAGGCCCTAACCCCTGAATTCAGGGTCTCTGCACCTGGACGACAGAGATGACCTTCTTCGTCGTCCAGGTACTAACTAGGACGACGGAGAAGGGCATTTGCGTCGTCTAAGTGCACAAACTCTATACCCTAAACAGTAAGGCCCCCTAACCCTTGAATTCAGGGTCTCTGCACCTGGACGACGGAGATGAGCTTCTCCGTCGTCCTAGTCTGCACCTGCTCATCTCCGTCGTCCAGGTGCAGAATTCGTAATTTTTTCTAAGACAACGACCATCTAAACCATCTTCCAATGCATATTCTTTTCGTCAAGACTTTAGTGTAAACAATTCTTGGTGTGTGAGTTTCGACGGTTCGAAAATCGGAGTTGCGAAATGTCTTGTATCCACGTTTCCGGTTTGTGAAAATCTCGGTTTTGCAGTTGACTGTGCCGATGAAACCCTTCACGAACTTATTATTTTCTGAAAATTATTGTAATTATATATTATGTTACGGTGAACGTATCCAATGGTTGTTTTGTCCAAATTCAATTTAGTTAATACTCTGGTGCAAATGAGCCTATACTTATTAACACTTAAGTCATAAAGATTAGTAGATACTTAACAAGTTTAAAGACGTAAAATTATTCGTCGTTTCAAATTTAACTGTTCATATATACGATGCTTTCATCGATATTTTACGACTATTTTATTCGAATGACAGATCGCCAAATTCGGTGCGAATTAATTTTAAAATTTTTTATTACGTAATTTGAACCTAGACAACGGAGAATGACCATCTCCGTCGTCCTGGTGAACACCTGGACGACGGAGATGGTCATTCTCCGTCGTCCAGGTTCAATTTTATGGCGGTTCAATGTACCGCCTTAAATTTCGGCGCCGCTTCAAATTTCACTTAGACGACAGAGAATCAATTCTCCGTCGTCTAAGTTCAAATTTAAGGCAGTTGAAACGTCCCGCCGATTAATTGGGCGCCGTTTCAAAATTTTGAAACGCTTCACCAAGACGACGGAAAAGCCCGTTTCTGTCGTCCAAGTTCACTTAGACGACGGAAAACAGGGCTCCATCGTCTATGTGAAAGTCTATAAATAGAACAGTCCCCCCCTCCTTTTCTCATTCCATCTCCTCTCCTCTCCTCCGGCCTTCCTCCTCTGGCGACGCTCCGGCGACTCAAATTCCGGCGTGTTTCCCCCTCTCCGACGACTCTACTCCGGTGACATTCCGGCGAGGTAATAATTCTATTTTTTAATTAATTAACATTATTTTTATTTAAGTAATTATTTAATTTGTAAATAGTTTTAAATAATTAGTAATTATAATAATTATTTAGTTGTAATTATAATAGTAATAAGTAAATAATAATTAATAGTTGTAATTATAATAATTAGTAACTATATAGTTTTAAATAATTAGTAATTAATAATTATTATTATTAGTAATAATTAATTATTTAGTACTCATTATTAGTTGTTATTTGGTAATGAATAATTATTAGTTAAAATTAAATAATAGTAATAATAATTATTGTTAATAATAATTAATTATATTGGTAAATGAATATTTATTATTAAATGCATGATAAATAATAATTCATTATTGTCATTATTTATTGTTTTAATTAATGGTATAATTTGTGATTATTATTGCATGTAATTAAAAATTATTAATTGATAATTATGGGAATTTTCTAGTAAATTGCATGGTAGTACGTCTTTGATTTAAATTTAGTATATAAGCTTGGTTTATTAAGTCGCACTCTTTGGAATAGATGGCGCCTCTTTTCCTAGCTTATCTCCCTAACCCCTCGTGATGTGTGGATTTCATCACCGCACACCATAACCTAAGTGAGGTTTTGGACACGAGGTTGAGGGCGGAGTTTGCAAAGGACTTGAGGGAGTGTAAATTTTCGAAAGATTGGCCGAATGTCGGACATGGTGTCTAGAAACGGGTTATGACTGGTGACAGGTTTTGGATCTAAGAAAGACGACACCAATAGAGTATATACCATTCATTTGGTTAGCCTCGGGGTGTTTTATCGAAATTAGTCCTGCCTCTCGCGTTATCTCTATCCCTAACTGGCCATGTTTTTCGATTGAACCAAGGCTGATTAATTGAAAATTTACACTTTATCGCGCGGGTCGCACGTCCATTGAACGACCGAAAAAGCCAAGCTAGTGTACTCTATTTAAATCTTAGCCGCACTTAATTAGCGTAAATTTTTTTATATAATTATTATAGTAATCAGGTATTTTAACAACGTACTCCTATGTTTAAATGGCTCCGTCCGGAAAGAAAAAAGCCCAACAGGAGACCGAAGATGCTATGCTCCGTTGCTTGGCGGACCAAGTCGGTTGGGAATTACAGGAGGGCAATGACGCCCTCAATCCGGACCTTTCATCTGGTCCGTCGGCAGCTCCCTCTGGGGAAATTCTCGCTCCCCCATTTATCCCGAGCGGTGATGACGACGCCTATTCAAGTCCGACGCCCGATACCGGTTCAACAGCAAGTACTCAGGCATCCTCGACCTCTGAATCTATCCTCTACAGCGCCCGGCGTAAGCAAAGAATGGCCCCGACTGACCCGGAACCGAAAAGGACTCGCGGTCTCGTCAAAGGCGGCAAAGCGGAGAAAATTTTAAAGGCGACCGGGAAAAAGATCGACTTGCCGTACGACGAACTCATCGGTGGCCCTCCCATAGCTCAGCTAGCAAGTCTCTCGGCGCATAGCATAGGGTCAATCCTTCGTAGCCGGGTTCGTCTCACTGCCCCTACTTGAAAGGAGTTGCCGGATGAAGAGAATGCGAAACTCTTTAAAGAACTTTCGGTACGTAATAAGTACAATTTTATATTTATTTTCTAATAACCAATTAAAATTTTAATTTCATAATATATACGATTATAATTTTCTATTTATTTCTGATAGGAACAATATGAGGTGGATCCCACACCGGCGATGCTTAGGCATATTAACCAAACCGCCAACCACATCTACCGTGATTGGAAGTACAGGCTTCATCAATACTTCGAGAATATCGGCCATGTGCCTACCCCCGTAGAGCTGCGTGGGGATAGGGAAGATGAGTGACAGTGGTTGTGTAACCACTTCCAAGATGAAGAATATAAGGTGTTTACTTTTTTTATTTCAATTAAGAGAATTGAATTATTTTAATTTTAGTTACTTATTAATTTTTTAATGATTTATGTTGTATAACAGAAATTCTCCGAAGTCAACAAAACCAACCGGGGGAAGAAGGACAAACACCATACTTCCGACGCCAAGCAGCTTATTCAAATAGCTAAGGAGCACAAGGATAAGGGCTCCAAACACCCTTATCTCAATGCTAGCATAAGCGCGTACGTGACGCCTGGGCTCGATAATGAAGCGAGTCAATACAGCGTAAGTGATATATATATGTGCTTTTAATTGTAGTAATTATTATTTAAATATTATTTCATTATAATTTTTTAATTATTCTTTTGTAGGCAAGGGTGGTAGAGCGTGCGCAGGAAGAATTGGCTAGCACTCAGCTTGCGTTCCCAGATTTGCCGCCGGAAGACCTGCCTCCTTTATCGATGGAGAGCCAAATTGCAATCGCGGATGAAGTCTACGGTCGTAGAGCTGGCAGGGAGGTTAGGGGGTTCGGACCTAAGGTGGTTCTAGATTTGTCAATGACCTCCGACTCATCATCTACGGGAGGTTCGGGGCGGAGAAGTACTCAGGCTGCGGCCGTCGAAGCAGCCATTCAAGAGGCTCGACTCGCACGAGAGGAAAATCAATCCATGCGTAAAAGGCTTGATGAGCAACAAGCACAAATAACCCAACTCATCGCCTTCATGCAACAAGCTCGAGGAGAATGTCAACCTCCTCCGAACCCATACCCCGACGACGACGACCCGGCTAGAGATGGGGGACTCGGCGGCGCATCTACTCCTCCAGTATTTTAGCTAGTAGTTTATTATATCGTTTCTTTCCCCATTCCGAACAATATTTTAATTTTTATGTGTTTTTCGATAATGTATGTACAAATTAATTTTATTATTTAATTTAGTAATTACAAATTTATTTTAATTAATTAATTTTAACGTTTTTCATTATTTAAATGAGATTGGATTGTAAATTAAATTATTAATATTTAATAACAATTTAATTTTTTTTTTAAAATTAAATAATCACCTGGACGACGGAGATGATATTCTCCGTGGCCCACCGTGGCCCAAGTAACCACCTGGACGACGGAGATGACATTCTCCGTCGTCCAAGTGGTTACTCGGGCCACGGAGAATGTGGATATTCTCTGCGGCCCAAGTAAGCACTTAGACGACGGAGAATATCATCTCCGTCGTCCAGGTGCTTACTTGGGCCGCGGAGAATGTCCGCAGTCCAAGTTCACTTGGACGACGGAAAATGACATCTCCGTCGTCCAAGTGCTTACGTGGACAGCGGAGAATGTCCGCGGTCCAAGTGCACTTGGACGACGGAGATGTCATTCTCCGTCGTCCAAGTGCCTGGACGACAGCACTTGGAGAACGGAGCCTGGAGGACGGAGCCTCCGTCGTCTAAGTACTTAGACGACGCAAAAACGCACTTATACGACGGAAACGCTCCGCGGTCTAAGTGCGTTTTTCTTGTAGTGAAAATAATGCTAAATGATGGCAGTTTCACAAAAGAGATAACTTGATACCGAGTTATAGACAATTAGACATAGGTCATAGGTTATGCAAAAACGAGCTCATGTTATTGCCAAGTTCATGGGTTATGCAAAAACGAATCCATCTTTTTATCACAACCAAACACAAACAGTAAATGACTTAAATCACATCCCACACTTCCACAATAGAAGAAACAAGCACACTACAAGAAAAACTCACCTAGACCGCGGACCGTTTACGTCGTCTAGGTGAGCTTTTCCGTCGTTTAAGTACTTAGACGACGGAATTTCCGTGGACCAAGTTTCGTCCTCCAAGTACCGTCGTCCAGGTACTTAGACGACGGAGACGGGGAATTCCGTCGTCTAAGTGCTTACTTAGACCGCGGATAAAGTCAGCGGTCTAAGTCGCACTTGGACCGCGCAAGAAAATCCGTGGTCTAAGTGCGACTTCGACGACAGAGAATTGTTTCTCCGTCGTCTAAGTGAACACCTAGACCGCGGAGAAGGGGACGTTCTCCGCGGTCTAAGTGAGATTTAGACGACGGAGAAACAATTCTCCGTCGTCTAAGTGCGACTTAGACCGCGGAGAAAGTCTCCTTCTCCGGGGTCTAGGTGTTCATTTAGACCATGGAGAATTGTTTCTCCGTCGTCTAAGTGAATATTTCAATTTTTTTAAAATTAAAATTAAAATTTATAGTAAAATATTAATAATTTAATTAAATACTAAATACTCATTTAAATAATTAAATATTTATAAAATAATTAAAATAATAAATAGTTACTTAATAATTAAATTATAAAAATTTGTACATAGATGAAATTAATCCGTTTGGAAGAGAAAAAAACTATATGATAAACTACATAGGTAGAATACATGCAAACTACTAAAATACTGGATGAGCAAATGCGCCGTCGAGTCCCCCGCCTCCAGCCGTGTCGTCATCGTCGGGGTATGGGTTCGGAGAAGGTTGACATTGTTGTGGATACTGATTTTTCATGAGGGCGATGAGCTGGGCTATCTACGCTTCTTGATGATCAAGCCTCTGACGCATAGATTGTGTTTCCTCCCGTGCGAGTTGCGTTTCATCCCGTCCGTGTCGAGCCTCTTCAAATGCTGCTTGGACAGCCGCAGCATGAGTACTTTTCCTTGCCGAATATCCCGTAGATGAGTCGAAGGACAAATCTCGCTGGACCTTAGGTCCCAACCCCCTAACCTCACTTCAAGCTCTACGACCGTATACTTCATCGGCGATTGCAATTTGACTCTCCATCGATAAAGGAGGCAGGTCTTCCGGCGGCAAATCCGGGTGTGCAAGCTGAGTGTTGGTCAATTCATGTTGCGCCCGTTCTACCAACTTCGCCTGAAAAAATAATAAAAAATAAATAATTATAAATTTGTACGACAATTTAATAAATAATAATTAAATAATAACTACGCTAATTAAAAGCACACATATATATATATATATCACTTACGCCGTATTGACTCGCTTCATTCTCGAACCCAGGCGTCACGTACGCTCTGATACTAGCATCCAGATATGGGTGTTTGGAGCCCTTATCTCTGTGCTCCTTGGCTATTTGAATCTCTTGCTTGGAGCCGGAGGTATGATGTTTGTCCTTCTTCCCCCGGTTGGTCTTGTTGATTTTGGAGAATTTCTATTAGACAACATAAATCATTAAAAAATTAATAAGTAACTAAAATAAAAATAATTCAATTCTCTTAATTTAAATAAAAAAATAAACACCTTATATTCTTCATCTTGGAAGTGGTTACACAACCACTCCCACTCATCTTCCTTATCCCCACGCAGCTCTACAGGGGTAGGCACCGGGCCAATATCGACATAATATTTATGAAGGTTGTACTTCCAATCACGGTAGATGGAGTTGGCGGTTTGGTTGATATGCCTAAGCATCTCCGGTGTGGGATCCACCTCATATTGCTCCCATTTGAAATAAATAGAAAATTATAATCATATATATTATGAAATTATGATTTGTATTGGTTATTAGAAAATAAATTTAAAATTGTACGTCTTACGTACCAAAAGTTCCTTAAACACTTTCGCCTTCTCTTCATCCGGCAACTCCTTCCAAGTAGGGGTAGTCATACGAACCCTACTGCGAAGGATTGACCCTATGCTGTGCGCTGAGAGACTAGCTAGCTGAGATGTGGGAGGGCCGTTGGTGAATTCGTCTTACGACAACTCCATCTTTTTCCCAATCGTCTTGAACAATTTCTCCAATTTTCCGCCTTTGACGAGACCGCGAGTCCTTTAGGGTTTAGGGTCTGTCAGGGCCCTCCTGACCTTGCGCCGGGCGCTATAAAGGATAGATTCAGAGGAGGCCGACGACGCCTGAGTACTTTCAGCCATGGATGTCGGACCGGAATGGGCGTCATCATCGCCGGTCGGGATAACTAGGGCAGCAGGAATTTCCCCAGTGGGCGCTGTCGAAAGACCAGCTAAAGCGTCCGTACGAGTTGCGTCGGAGCATAGCATCTTCAGCTTCCTGTTGGGTCCTCTTCTTTCCCGACGGGGCCATTTTAACTTAGGAAATAAAAATATATTATTACCATAACAATTATATAAAAAAAATTGACGATACTTATTTCCAAGTATTGAGTGCGCCTAAGATTTAAATAGAGTACAGTAGCTTGATGTTTGAGTCATTCAATGGACGTGCGACCCGTGCGATAAAGTGTAAATTTTTAATCAATCAGTCTTGGTTCAATCGAAAAACATGGCCAATTAGGGATAGAGATAACGCAAGAGGCAGGACTAATTTCGACAAAACACCCCGAGACTAAATCAATGGTATATGCTCTACTGGTGTTACTCTTTCTTAGATCCAAAACCTGTCACCAGTAATAACCCATTTCTAGGCACCATGTCAGACATTCAACCAATATTTTGAAAATTTACACTCTCTCAAGTCCTTTGCAAACTCCGCCATCAACCTCGTGTCCATAACTTCACTTAGGTTATGGTGTGCGGTGATGAAATCCACACATCACGAGGGGTTAAGGAGATAAGCTAGGAAATGAAGCGCCATTTATTCCAAAGAGTGTGACTTAATAAACCAAACTTATGTACTAAATTTAAATCAAAGACTACTAATTTACTACAAAATTGCCATAATTACGATTTTATTATTTTTAATAATTCACTAATTAATTTATCATATTTACTACAAATTTACAATATTAATTACAACAATATTTACAAATTAAAATTACATTCAATAATAATCACCAATTATACTATTAATTAAAACAATACTTAATTACAATAATTATTCATTTACTAACTAATATTAATTATTATTACTAATTATATATTACTAATATATCATTTTTACTAAATAATTTACCAATTAATTTACTAATTTATTAGTTATATAAAAATTATTGTAAAAAAATTAAATATTACCTAAAAGATGATGGAGTCGTCGGAGAAAGTCGCCGGAAAGTCGCCGGAGAGAGACAACCGCCGGAATTTTGGTCGCCGGAGGAGGGAGGTCGGAATTTTGAGAGAGAGTGAGAGAGAGAGGGGAGAGGAGGAATTTTATTGAGAATGGGATGAGGAAAAGAGGAGGCCAAGCCTCCCTTATATAGGCATTCACTTAGACGACGGAGTCATGTTTTCCGTCGTCTAAGTGCACTTGGACGACGGAAATTGGTGTTTTCCGTCGTCTAAGTGAACCGTTTCAAAATTTTGAAACGGCACCTAATTAAATTGGCGGGTGAGATTAACCGCCTTAAATTTGGGCACCGTTTCGAATTTCACTTAGACGACGGAGATATGTATTCTCTGTCGTCTAAGTGAAATTTGAAACGGTGCCCAAATTTAAGGCGGTGCCATTTACCGCCATGGTTTTGAACCTAGACGACGGATAAGTCCATCTCCGTCGTCCAAGTGTACACCAAGACGACGGAGAAGTCCATCTCTGTCGCCCAAGTCAAAGTTACGTTAAATTTATTTTTAAAAATATTCGCAAGGAAGTTGCCGATTTGTCATTCAAATGAAATGGTCGTAAAATATCGATTAATGCATCGTATATATAAATAATTGAATTTAAGACGACGAATAATCTTACGTCTTTAAACTTGTTAAGTATCTACTAATCTTTATAACTGAAGTGTTATTAAGTATAGGCTCATTGCATTACGATATTAACGAAATTGATTTTGGACAAAATAACCGTTGAGTACATTCCTAATAAGACAATATATAATTATACTAATTTTCAGAAAATAGTAAGTTCGTGTAGGGTTTCATCGGCACAGTCAACCGCAATATCGAGATTTTGACAAACCGGAAACGTGGATACACGAAAATTCGTAACTCCTATTTTGGAACGGTCGAAGCTCACACTCCAAGAATTGTTTACTCTATGGTCTTGATGAAAAGAATATGCATTGGGACATGGTCTACATGGTCGTTGTCTTAGAAAAAATTACGAAATCTTCACTTGGACGACGGAGAAGTCTTTCTCTGTGGTCCAAGTGCAATTTCCTTAATTTAGGGGTTGGGCCTTATTAGCTAGGGTTTAGGGTTTGGAGTGATATATTTAGAGGACGGAATTGATTTTTTGCGTCGTCTAAGTACTATTTTTACGATTTTAACTAGGATTTTATAATTTATTAGTATTGTGAAAATTAATTAATTAATGTGATTCAATTCAATCGATACCCAATGTCGATCGATCTGATATGATCCTCCGATCGATCCGGATCGATTAATTAATTAAATTAATTTTAATTTACGTCGGTCGAACTAACCGATCGATCGACCACACTAGGTAATTAATTAAGTATATAATTAATAGTTGTACATACGTACTCCTCCTTGCCATATTTATATTAATTAATATTGATCGATGATGCATCATATATTACAATAATTACAATAATTAATTACCAATTAATTTTTCTCGTCGTAATATTGTACTCTTCGTCATAATCGTCATCATCCTCATCCCCATTATCTGATTGCTCCTCCTCCTCATCATACTCAACATCGTCCGACGAATAACCTGAGTCCTCGTCATCGTCCTCATCCTGCACGTCTTCTTCATCTACCTCATTAATTGCATCAATAATCTCATCTTCAGTTACATCTGTACAACCATCAGGCATGGGTAAACGTTCACCATCTTAAACCAGGTCCATTATATCGGAGCGAATGACAGAAATATTAAGCTCTTGATAGGCAGGAATGTCTCTTTCTGGTTCACCAGCATCTTCAGTCGTCGGTGTCCCTTCAATTGTCGTAGTATTCCATATTCCTCGATGAGATATATGGTTCACTATTTTCCACCCTTCACCAGCTTTCGGATCATCTAGATAGAACACATGCCTAACTAAGGTGGCGAGAGTGAAAAGCTCATCCTCATACCAGCTTGAGTTTGTATCGACTGATGTAAGTCCCAGGTCTTCCTTTGTACGCTTGAACCATTTGCACTTGAATAGGAAAACGTTGACATCATTCTTGTAACATAGCTGAACGACATATACAAGAGCCCCGTAATATAGATCATTGTCTTTCCCAACCGCTACCCCACTGTTTTGTGTTCTTCTTCCTTCATCTCGGGCCAATGAATGAAATTTTACACCGTTCATAAAACATCTGGGATAAATATAGTGTTTAATCGTCTTCCCCACTAGCAAGTGTTTTGGCCAGGACCACCACCCCCCGTGGTTTTCGGATTTTTGTAGATCAATCATCTGCGAAAACGGGAAAAAGTAAGGGTTTACTTTCTACAAACATGATCAATATGTATATAAACTAAATACCAAGACATACGTACGTACGTACCCATTGAAAGAAATAATCAGGGAACTTCTTTTTAACCATTTTCTCAATCCACGCCGAACTCTTGTCCGGATTTAATGCTTGAAGCTTCTCCCTGTATGACATCATGTACGGCTCAACTTCGTCACAGTCTTGCAACACTACCCAATGTGCCTCAATAAGTTCTTCCCGTGTTAATGATTCCTTTAATACTCCTCTAAATGGTCGTACCACATTTGTGGGAGGTGGTGGATCTTTGAGGTACATGTTGCAGTAAGTAACACCCTCATGCATTTGGTATGTCTCGGCTATGGAGCCATCTGGGGCCGACCTGTTTTTCACGAATCCTTTATACTGTCCAAGCTGTCCACAAATTCAAACGTTCAATTAATACATTGTAGAATAAGTACATATAGCTACTAATCTCCAGTGGAACAAATTATGAATCGAACGTACCTTTCTTGATTAGTTGTAGAATAAGTACATATAGCTATTAATTAGTTGTACGTACGTACCTTTCTTGAGAATACATACAAGTGTACTGGACCGGACCAGAAATGAGCACTTGCTCGGGTAGGTGGATCATTAGGTGAATCATGATGTCAAAGAAAGCAGGGGAAAAATCCTCTCTAGTTTGCAAATGATGTGCACAATTTGTTATTGCAGTTCCATCACATCTGACTTCTTTAATTCTCTGGCGCATAACCTCTGCCACCATGTGCATAATGCCACTATTGGTTCTACGACGTCGCGAGGCAAATATGGTCGAATTACCACTGGAATCAGACGTTGCAGCATAACGTGATAGTCATGTGTCTTTAGACCAACAAACTTGTGTTGTACCTCGTCCACAGCTCCAATTATAGTAGCTGCATACGTAGCCGGATAACGAACGCTCTTAAACCAGTGAAATACAGAACGTCTAAGAGTCGGCTTCACTGTGTAAGGTGCAGGTGGCATCTTGTTGTACACTCCTCTCCTATCCCTCCTCAACCACAAGGGACGACGTAGATTCATTGATTCCAGATCTTTGCACGTTTTGGGAGTATCTTTAGTTTTGAATTTAATACCGAGAATTGTTCCCACCACGCTGTCTCACACATTCTTTTCTATGTGCATCGCGTCCAAGTTCCTCAACTTCAACTTCGACTAGTAAGGGAGTTCAAAGAATATACTCTTGTGATGCCAATAGCTGAGATCATGTGGAGGTATTGGATTGCATTTCTTTACATCCGCGTCATTGGTCAACACACCAAAGTCGAAATAGCTCAACCTCTCTAAAATCTCTTCGCCCGACCAATTACGGGGTTTATGATTGTTCTCTACCGTCCCGTCGAAATGAGCTTCATTCTGTCGCCACGGGTGGTCATGAGGAAGCCATCTACGGTGACCTAAGTAACACACCTTCCCCCCGTGCCAACAAGAGTTCACGTCGTCCAAACATATAGGACATCCATTATATCCTTTCGTCTTGCAGGCTGCCAACATCTCATACGCTGAAAAATCGCTGATCGTCCACATTACGACAGCCCTCATCGTGAACATCGTGTCAGTGAATTTGTCATAAGTTGGGACTCCATTTTCCCACAACAGTTTTAGCTCGTCGATCAAAGGTCTGAGGTAGACATCTAAGCACTTCCCTGGAGATTTAGGACCTGGAATTAGGAGAGTAAGGAAATTAAATTCCTTGTTCATGCACATCCATGGAGGTAAATTGTACGGCATCATAATAACTGGCAAAGTGCTGACGGCGGAGCTATTACTACCCCAAGGATTGAATCCGTCTGTAGATAGTCCGAGTCTAACATTTCTAACCTCTGCAGCAAAGTCTCCAAATTCTCTGTCGAAATATTTGAAACCATCCCCATCCGCGGCGTGTCTCAGAACATCGTCATCTATTCGATTTTCTGCGTACCATCGCATCGCCTCTGCTGTGTATAGAGACATGTACATGCGCTGCAATCTGGGAATCAAGGAAAAATATCGAAGAACTTTCACAGAAATTCTCTTTTTCGAACTCTTCCTAATTAGCTCATATCTGCACTGGCCACATACGGGACAATAGTTCAAATCTTTATACTCTATGTAAAACAGCACACAATCATTCGAACATGTGTCAATTATCCTGTACTTTAGGCCAAGGCTGCTCAAGATATTTCTAACCTTATAATGAGATTTAGGAAGATTGTGATCATCAGGAAGCAACTTACATATTTGTTCCTGAATTTCGTCAAAAGCACTGACCGACATTTTGTGCTTCACTTTTATCTTCATTTGCTCCATCACATATTGCAACACATTCTCTCGACATCCAGGGTACACCGGGGTCTGCGCTTCAAGTAGCATCATGTTGTACTTATCCATTTTACTAGTGTCAGTGGCCAAGCTAGCAGCGAAAAATGTGTCATCATGCTCATGAGTGGTATTGTAACCTCCCTCTTGGTGTTGGTGTCCACCATGACTAAATCCCAGAAACGCATCATGAACCAAATCTGCAGTTGGGTTCCAAGCAGGGGGGACGACACCACTGCCGCTGGATAAGGCACCATGGTAACTGTACCCTGAGCTGAAGTCTGCTGAGCTGAAGTCGACTGCTTCACCATGCTCGCTCCATGTAGTGTAACTCCACATCATACCATTTTCGTACAGGTGTAGCACCATAACATTAACCTCTACATACTGACAATTAAAACATTTTTGGCACGGACACCTGAAACGCTTCTTTCCCTGACCATGTTCTATCGCAAAATTCACAAATTCGCTAATTCCATCCATATACCGGACATCACTTCTATTTCGCAACTTCATCCAACTCTTGTCCATACGTCTATGATAATTTATTAATTAATTATCATATTAGTCAATTAACTATTAATTCTATATATATATACAAATTTTCAAGTAATTATTAAACTATTATATATATACACAAATTTTCAACTACTAGACGTACGAAAATTAAATGAAATTATTAATTCATTACCTTGAATAATTATCTTCAATAATTACCTTTATTAATTATGTTGGTGAATATACGTAGGTACTCTACATCAATTGACTTTAAGTTTAACGTACATGCATGTACGTACGTTTTAACTAAATATAAACCAAAATTTTAAACATCCATACATATATATACGTGCTAACTAATATATGTATATCATCAATTTCTTATCTTAATTATAAATATATATTAGACGTACTAATTAATTAATTAATTAACAATGAAATCAATCAAATGTACAATTAATTATATATATATAAACCTACGTTAATGGTGTTGGGAAATTAACTACGTACGTACCTAGCCTTCTCCGAAGATATATAGCGTGCTAGTAACACACACGTAACGTTTAAATTGCGTGCACGCATGTACGCGTGAGGAGAGGCTGATCAAGACAGGAAGAGAGTTGAGACGATGAAGATGAAATTGAGACGAGCGAGCGGAGAGGAAGAGAGCGCGGCATGGACTTTATATAATGCTTCACTTTGACGACGGAGGTGTCGGTGCGTCGTCTAAGTGTTCACTTAGACGACGTATTATGCACAATCTGTGGTCCAAGTGGCCACTCGGACCACGGCGTGTCGGTCCGTTGTCCAAGTTTGCACTTAGACAACGGAGACATTCTCCGTCGTCTAAGTGCAAACTTGGACAACGGAGAAGTTCTCCGTTGTCCAAGTCTTCACTTGGACGACGGAAATACTGTATCTGTCGTCTAAGTGCTACTTGGACGACGGAGAACTTCTCCGTCGTCCAAGTTCTACTTAAACCACGGAAACTTTAATGTTCCGTGGTCTAAGTGGAATTTTCTTGTAGTGGCATCTATCAACCTAGAAGTGAGATCACCAAACACATTTTTCATCAAAAAAAGAACAAGACCTCACTTCAAAGATGCCTGTTTCTTCTTGCTTCTTTCTCTAATCAAGAGACCTCGAATCTTAATTAGCAATTTGATATTCAGATTTCAGATTAGATAAAACAAACATAGACTTAAATGTCTCAATCATTAGGGTAACAAAAAAAGAATAAAGCTTTACTTAGTACATCAACCAAGATCTGATGATGAGTAAATCCTGAGCTAGCCAATTCCCTCACTCATCATCTTTAAGCAATCTACTCCGAATAAGAGTATCGAAACTGTAACAATGTATTTACACTATCTCAAGCATGACACGTTCAACAACAAAACAAGAACAAAGCTTTACTTAGTACATCAGCCAGGATCTTATGAGCTAGCCAATTCCGTCACTCATCATCTTAAGCAATCTACTCCGAAACAAGAGTATCAAAACTTCAATTCAACAATGTATTTACACAAATTTCAAGCATGACACTTTCAACCACTACCAGCAGAACCACTATATCCGACGAGCTGCCGGAAAACAGACCGACGAGAAGGGATCTCGTCGGTTATAGTTAACTATAACCGACGAATCATGATTATCTCGTCGGTTATAGTTTTATGACCGTCGAGATTATCATGTCGTCGGTTATATTCGCCGGAATCTCGTCGGTCATAGTTTTCGACTATGTCCGACGAAATTTTTGGACTATAACCAACGATTTTTTCATATCGTCGGTTATAGTTTCTTATTTCAGATCTGGGCAGCAGCTCGATCTGTCATTCAAAAAACTTTCCATTTTTTCAACAAGTGCTCTGAAATCGATCTTTGGGATGAGTTCGTGATGATTCGTGCGCATTATTATATATAGCTAGGTACGTACGTGCTTAATTAATATATATATATATGTGTTGTGCATGTATGTATTGCTTAATTTGTTGAATTAATAGATGGATCGATCGATCGAGTTAATTAATTAATTAATTGATTCTTGAGTTTGAGTAATTGATCGATGGTTGATTTGGATTACGTAAGCGTGATTGATCGTAAATATATATATTAATTGTTGTTAATTTTAATTTGATATGTGTGAATATATATATATAGCAATTATATATATATATATATGTAGATTTTTGTGATCGATTATATATATATATAGTTAGGGTGTACGTGTGTGTGTATATATATATATTAAAATTATGGAAATTAAAATAATAAATATTTATATGTAGCTATGAAATTTGAATTAATAAGATCATGGGTATATATACATGCATGCATGCAGTTATAATTTTGAGGATGGACAAGAGTTGGATATGTCTTCCAAGATGGGATGTAAGATATCAGCGTGGAATTAGAAGTTTTGTAGAATATGTGAAGGTTAATTGTGGAGGGATGACAATTCATTATTGTCCGTGTACGAAATGTCAGTGTCGCAGCGAGCGATATCGTTTTCACATCGATAAAGTATTGGAGCACTTGAAGGAAAACGGGTTTTGGGATAAGTACACATGTTGGATTTATCACGGTGAGAGCTCAACAGTTGGTCAACATGATCACGGACAATTTTTTGAGAGTGGCAGTACATCCAATGATCCAACAACAAGGTTGATCAACGATATGTTTCCTCATGAGAGCGGTATATTTGCTCAAGCACCGGATATCGATATCCCTCCCGCCGTTGGAGACTTCCCTCATATTGAGTCAGTCCAGCAATTACCTACAGCTGTCAACACTGCTGGTATGGACAAGTACAACAACCTCATTGCCTTCCAACAGACCCCGTTGTACAACGGGTGTAATAAGACTGTTCTGGAAAGTGTTATGGGAGTAATGAAGCTCAAAGTGGAGAACAAAATGAGTGTGAAGGCTGTTGATGATTGACTGAAGTGGTCTGGTTCGTTGTTGCCCCCCGGTCATCGTCTTCCTACCACTCATCGTAAGGTGCGACAGATCCTTAAACATCTTGGCATTTCCTACATCAAAATCCATGCTTGTAGATATGATTGTGTTCTCTTCTGGGGTGAAGATGCTTATGGGAATAATTTTGAATCCCTTGATGAATGCCCGGTATGTGGTACAGATAGGTATAAGTTGACTCCTGCCGGAAACAAGAAAGCTTTGAAGATACTTCGGTATTTTCCCCTGATAGATAGGCTAGAACGGTTGTTCATATCTGCACACACGGCTGAAGCTATGAGATGGTGGGCCGAGAGGAATTTGCCCGACGGTGATACGCTTATACACCCTGCTGACGGAGAGGCTTGGAAGCACATGGTGAATGAGTTTTCTTATTTTGCATCAGAGGTGAGAAATGTTTGGCTGGGCCTTTCATCCGACGGATTCAACCCTTTTGGGAACATGAGTCTTCAATACAGTATATGGCCAGTTATTTTGGTACCGTACAACCTTCCTCCATGGATGTGCATGAAGAAAGAATACAATATGCTCACTATGATCATTCCAGGGCCGGGTTATCCAGGAAAGTGTCTCGATGTGTATCTGAGACCCTTGATTGAGGAGCTTAAGTACTTGAGTGAGCATGGTCATCCCACTTATGACAAGTTCAAAAATGAGATGTTCCAGATGCATGCCATGCTTGTTGGCACCATTAGCGATTTTCCTGCATGCGGGATGTTGTCGGGCAACGTTACCAGGGGATACAGGGCTTGTCCAGAGTGCATGACGGTTGAGTGTTGCAGACCTCATTGCAGGAAGATTGTATAGATGCGACATCGTTGTTGGCTTCCACATGATCACCCATTTCGGGAGGATATGGAGGCATTTGATGGGACTGTGGAAACAGGTGAGCAGCCGAGGAGATGGACGGGGGATGAAATCTTAGAAGTGCTAAATGAATACGATTTTGGGCAGCTAAGCAATCATCCTCAGATAGTGGCGTCAATACCTGACAAACCCTACAGGTATAAATTCTAGACACACAAAAGTATTTTTTGGGAACTTCCTTATTGGTCCAAGTTGCTGATCAGACACTACTTAGATGTCATGCACATAGAAAAAAATGTGTGCGAGAGTGTGGTCGGCACAGTGTTGAATTGGGAGGGAAAAACTAAAGACGGCCCGAAGGCACGCATTGATCTTAAAAGGATGGGACTGCGAAAACATTTGTGGTTGAGAGATGGGAAGAAAAAAATGCCACAAGCTCCTTATACCGTGAACCCTGCCCAGAAGAGTGAAATCTTTGGTTGGATGGGTAATGTCAGGTATCCTTCAGGCTATGCCGGAAATATAAGTCGATGTGTTAACTTCAAAGACAACAAGATGTACGGACTAAAGAGTCATGACTGTCATATACTGCTCCAACGCCTCTTCCCTGTTTTCATTCGAGGGTACCTGCCCAAAGAGGTGATGGAGCCGTTAGTGGCTTTGTCAAGATTCTTTCAGAAGTTATGCACGAGAGAAGTGAAGAAATCGGACTTGTTGGAAATGCAACAGGACATCATTTTTATCATGTGCAAATTCGAAAGGATATTTCCTCCAAACTTTTTCGACATCATGCCTCACCTGATGCTCCATCTTCCGGAACAATTGTTGCTTACTGGTCCAGTACACTACACATGGATGTATCCTATGGAAAGGTACGTAATGCATCTCTGAATCTGGCTATATATATGTCGATCTTTAATATTATTTATTCACTTATATATTGTTGCAATAAGCATAACATGCTCGATCTGTAATTACCCATTTACAGACAATT
Organism: Geum urbanum; assembly: GCA_946800695.1. Taxonomy (NCBI): domain Eukaryota; kingdom Viridiplantae; phylum Streptophyta; class Magnoliopsida; order Rosales; family Rosaceae; genus Geum; species Geum urbanum. The sequence goes on along the minus strand of OX327002.1, from coordinate 41,503,545 downwards.
GGGGGACTACAAAGACTATGTGATGAACAAATCTGCACCCGAAGGGTGTATCGCTGAAGCATATATTGCGCATGAGTGCGTAACGTACACCAAGTTGTATTTGGGAGCGTTGGAGGACCCTCCACAACATATGCCCGTAGATGGAGGGCAGTTCAACATTTTGATCATCTCCGATGATGTTGAAGTTTCTGGAAAGTTGCCCAACTCGTACAAGTTGGAACCTTATGAGCTCGTCATTGCCCATTGGTCGGTATTGATTAACTGTCCAGAAGTTCAATATTGGAAAAATTTGCACCTTTACTGCCCTGCTATTTCCGGTGATGTTGAGTTCCACAACAAGACATTCGCAAACTATTTTGGCAACTGGGTAAGTTGATACTTAAATTGACCTGTATATGATCGATGTTAAGTGCATGTCTCGCATCCTATTTATACGTACTTAATAAATGATTATTTTCAGATGAATCATGTACAAGATGATGGTATCCCTCAGTGGTCACACGAATTGAGGCTCTTGGCGCAGAAACCGGTAACTTCCAGAGTTTATCCTATGTGTAAGGTTAATGGCGTACTATTTATTTGTGAACATAGAGATGTCAGACGAAAAACACAGAATTCTGGGGTAATGGTGCATGGTGGGCAGAATGGAGTTGACTATTACGGTGTTCTCCATTCAGTTGTCGAATTAATATATGGGGAAGGCATGACCGTGCACTTGTTTAAGTGTAGATGGTTTGATACCGACCCTCAGAACACAAGGACCGATCAATACGGGATTTTTACGGTGAATACTGCCACAAGCTGGTATGAAGATGATCCGTTTGTGTTGGCCACGGCGGTGAAACAATTGTTCTATCTTGATGATCTTGTGCATAAAGGCGCGTGGAAAGTGGTTAACCATGTTCTTCCACGAAGCCAATACAGTGCCTCAACCCTTGGTGTGACCTCAGATAATGAAGAAGTCAGTGCATACCAAGAGCCGAACGCAACTGGTATTCCTGAAACCTCAACAATTCGCCTTAATAATGTGAGACAGGGCAGTGTGGTACGAATTCCTCAACCGAATCTTCTTGATGTTAATAAAAATGAAGAGAATGAAGACTCAAGTAACGAGGACATACACATATTACCTGAAATTAACTCGGAAACAGAGTTAGACTCAAGCGATGATTCTGATTATGCACCTTAATTAATTAGTGTATAATTTATATGTATGTAGATGGCTTGACTTAGAACGTGCAATGTAAAATGAATTTTATTCGATCATATTATCGATCGACTTTAAATGGTGTCGATCGATCGGGAAAAAAATACAACGGATCGATTAATAATTAATATCGATCGATCGTATTATTAAATAATTTTGCTTAATTTACTAATTTCGTATTAAGTATTAATAATTTCGTATTAATTAACTACTAATAAATATATATATATATATTAAAACACTACACATTTAATTAGTTTACCGGCCGGCATAAATGAAAAATAAATAGAGGAACTATATCCGACGAGTTGCATATGATCTCTCGTCGGATATAGTCGAACCCAAACTATATCCAACGACATTCATATGAAATATCGTCGGTTATAGTTTGGGTTCAACTATATCCGACGATATAACTTAACTCGTCGGATATAGTTTGGCTTTATATCGTATCTGGGTACGATTTGGGGCAGAAACGAAACTGCCCCAAACCGGAACAGTCGCCTCCTCTCGATTTTCAGGGCAGTTTAAGTGTTGGAAGCAAGCAATCGAAGGTCACCAAGCTATTCCATCGATCCTCAAGCAAAATCCTCGTCGATTTGCCCCAAACAGGTTTGAAATCCCTAATTAATTTCAATTTTTTGAATTATTTGATTTCGGTTGGATTTTACGTTGTGGAATGTGTTGATTGTCAATGTGGATGCATGTATTGATATAGTTGTGGATTTTGTGGGGATTATGCATATATTGAGTTATATAATTAGGAATTAGGAAATTTTAGGTTAAATTCATTTGGATTATATATTTTTTTTTATGTTAAATTAGGATTATAATTTAGGTTAAATTAGGTTAAATTAGGATTATAATTTAGGTTATATTTGGATTATATTTTAGGTTAAATTAGGTTAAATTTTAGGTTAAATTGTTAGGTTATAATAAAATTTGGATTATATCCTAATTTTAGGTTAAATTAGGATTATAATTTATGGAATTTTAGGTTATAATTAAATTTCGATTGTTTTGAATTTTATTCATGAATTGATATATATTGGGATGTACTCAGAAATTTTAGGTTATATATGGATTGGATTATATGTGGAAAGGATGGATAATTTGGATTATATGGATTGTTTTATATGGATTATTTGGATTATATGGAATTTTAGGTTATATTAGCATGAATTTGGATTATTTGGATTATTGGAATTATTGATATATATATAGTTAAATTATTGAATTGGATTAATTATATATGTATTGGAAGTTTTATGGAATTATATATTGTTGATTTTTGTGGAATATTTATATATTGAATATATATTGGATTATTGATTTTTAGATGAATTAGGAATTTTTTTTAATTTTAATAATTTTATAGCAACGATGCAATGGTTTAATTGCGGACCTTCCCGAGGGGCCGGGTCGAGTACTTCGAGGGGGAGGTCCAGAGGGAGAGGGAGATCGGGACGTGGGGATGAGGGCTCGGGAGCTGGGGATCCTGATGGCACCGGAAGTCGGTCCGCATCAGGATCCACCAGTGTCCCCAACACTTACAGTGTTCCGCTGACATCTCGACACCGCCGGCTGATGGGCGAGGGACAACCTCAGCAGCAGCAGCTCGAGCCGGCTCGATCCTCAGGCGCGATGAGGGTTCAGCAGGTCAGTCGCACGCCGGAAACGGATAGTGCGACTCAATCCTCGGTCCGAATGCCGGACATTCATCGCGAGGAGGGTTCCCCCGTCATCCACCAGACACCTCCTCATTCTTCCGAGGAGGCTGGTGGATCTACTCAGTCCTCGGCGAGGATGCGACTGTGCCCGCCGCCTACATTATTCTTACCGTTGGAAATCCCGACGATACCTCACGTCGATTCCGACGGGATGCCTATTCCGGGACAGCTAGGGTTCATTACCCCGGAGCAGGCATATGCGTATATACCCTTCCCGGCACCTCTCTGGAGTGCAAGGATTCCGGGACAACGCACCGACGAATCAGGTAAATATTAATTAGTGATATCTTTTTACTCCCTAATATTTAAATTCAATTAGGTGTTGATGTTTACAAAATCGTCTACATATATATGTGATAGGCGAGATCGTGCCCGGTGCCAAACAGAAGAGAACCAGAGGCCCCGTCGTCGGCAAGTTACTGGACGAAGCCATTCAGGCTAGCGGTGGTGGCCAACTAATGATTCCGACCAGGGATAGAGGGCAGGTGATCGAGGGAAAGGTCACTCGAAAGTACGCGGGGATGGCGGGCAGCCTCATACGGGATAGAGTCCCAATGTTGTGGCAAGATTGGAATTCAGTGCCACAAGCCGTCAAACATCAGCTGAATAATGCGTTGTCGGTGAGTTGAATTGTATATTCATTATGAAAATTTTCAATAATAAATTTTTAATATTATTGATATATATATATATAAATATATGCATTGCAGAGGTGGTTCCGAGTGGATGAAGACATTAGACCCACGTGGGCGGATGAAGTGCATGGGAGCAGGTTTGCAGACGACCATTTGTTTCAATTTTTTCGTTTTTTTTTATTATGTTCATACAATGTTGTTAGTTACTAACGCTTGATTTTATGGGTATATATATGTATAAGGAGTGGAAGGCCGAGCTGAAGAAGCATTGGAAAAAGTACGGGGACGATCGTGAGGGTACCCCTAGCGAGTTTCGTTATAGGGAGTACGAGTGGCGATGGCTTGTGGTTCACTTCAACAACCCTCGATTGAAGGTACGCAACCTTCAATCGATTTAATTTTGGTTTTATCGTACTTCCCGTAAATTATTTGGCTAATGAGTGTTTTTTTATGTTGACTTAATCGCGCAGGCTCTTTCTGAAATCAACGCAAAGAACCGGGCCAAAAACACAACAAATCATCATGCCGGTACCAGATCATACTCGGGTTGGATCGAGGAGGCGGCCAACCACCCAGAAGATGATCCCCTTGTCTATACGATGCAGCATGCGTATCCGCAGAATCCCGAATATGCTGTAAGTGTCCTTATAACAAAATAAACTTATTTCTAATTTATTCCGTTTGTGTTTTTTAATTAATATTTTATTGTTCTTTGTCAATTAGGCGAGAATTCAGGAGGCGATTCCGGAGGTGTTGACTCAAGTGGCGAGAGAGCTCTATCCCGACACCCCCGATGCGGAACTCCCGATTGATCAGATTGATCGATCTGATCCGATCGTCAGGGCCAAGATTACGTAACTACGATCCCTCCAGGGAAGAACACATTCTACTGCAGGGGTTCCGGAAAATGGGGTCAAGGGCTGCTGAAGCAGACCCCTGAATTCTCTCGCGGATCGGGATCATCATCATCATCTTCGAGGACTAATGAGCTAAACGACCGGCTTCATAGGCAATCAATTGAGATGGAAGCTCAACGACGTCGGATAGAGGAGATGGAGCAAGCGCAAGCTGCAAAGCAGAATCGGTTGGCCGAACAGCAGCAGCAAATGGGGATATGGATGCAGCAATGTTATGCACAGTTGCAAGCATCTGGAATCCAGATACCTCCCCCGCCCATATTCGATGAGTCACAGCCACAGCCTCAGCCTCAGCCGCACCCTCAGCCACAGCCAGACCAGGACCAACCTACTTATGACGACCCGTTTGACCACATAGACTTAGGACCAGGACCCCCCTACATTTGAAAAATTATCGGTTTCATTTTTATTTTCATTATTTACTACGCATATGTATATACATTTGAACTATTTCGGTTTTTTATTAATTTATTTATTTACTACGTACTCTAGTTTCAATGGTTGTTGATTTTCAATTTGAACAATATATAGATAGCGTGATTTTTTGTGAATGCAGGTTTTGGGATGAAACCCAAAACCTGCAAAAAAATTTTATATTTTTCCACTATATCCGACGACATGTATCAATATCGTTGGATATAGTTTTCTCCAGAGTCAACCATTTTGACCATGGAGAAAACTATATCCGACGATGACATCGTCGGTTATAGTTTAAAACTATGACTGACGCAAACCGTCGTCGGATATAGTGTATCCTTTTTCCAACGATAACCCTAACTGGTCGTCGGATATAGTATGACCGACGGTCTATTACCGACGCTACTATATCTGACGACACATCGTCGGATATATCTATGACCGACGAGGATTCCAAACAGACCGACGACACCAAGTCGTCGGTCATAGTAATTGTTCCGGTAGTGAACAACAACAGTAAATGACTCGTAACAGTAATGAGCTCATGCTATTGCCAAGTTCAAGGGTTATGCAAAAACGAATCCATCTTTTTTATCACAACCAAACACAAACAGTAAATGACTTAAATCACATCCTAGTGATCCCACAGTACAAAAATAAAACGGAGAGAATGGTAAAGGAAAAAAACAAAAAATCCAACCTTGGAGTGTAGTGTGGCTGTGACGCTGGGAATTGCTGAATCTGGGTGACAGGCAGGCTCTGAGAGCTTGGTGAAAACTGAAGAAAGAAATGTCCTTTTGTCTGGTTGTGCTGGTACCCTGAAGGAGATGAAGCAGAACCAAAATGGTGGATTGTTTTTATTTCAACGGTTTCTCTCAATAGAGAGGCAGACCCAAGGTAGTGAAGTCACCCAACGTTCTCTCACGTCTCGATAGGAGGCGGCGGTCTCTACCTCTGTGGAGTTGGGGTCGGTTGGCTCCCTTGGCTGAGCGATTTAGGATTTAGGTTCAATAGGTTGCAGATTTCGAGTGAGGCCGTGAGGGACTGAGGGCGAGTGAGGGACATGTATTCCATTCAAAACGACGTCGTTTTGAAGCCTTAACAATTTGGTTCAAAATGATTAGATTCGATTTTTTGGAACTGAAAACCGAAACTGAACCAAATTTTTCAATTCGGTTCGGTTCAATTTTTTTTTTCGGTTCAATATTTGTTTGATTTCGATTTTATCGGTTACGGTTCGTTTTTTGTTCGATTTTTTTTCCGATTTTCGGTTCGGTATTAACAGCCCTAGTACAGATTCACGAATTAAACTACTGTTCCACCAGATAATTTACGCTGAAACGATACCGTTTTCCAAAGGAATATCCCATCATCTTGTTTGGTATGCAGCGAACAAGTCCACATTCACAACTCGTCCTGTGAACCTTTCCTAGCTCCATTGTTGGTGGATGAGGATAGATAATTCCTTTACACAACTCATCTAAACCCACCAATTCAAATGGAAATGGCTTTAAACAGCATAATCCCCCACACTAAAGCTTTGAGCCTAAACACTTCCTTGCCTTCTCCTCATAAAAAGCCTTCAAGCACAAGCATCCCTCAATTTCAACACCCACAAAATCGTCGCTCAATTACTCAAATCGTCCAAAGCACTGCCCCTTCCTCAACCAACACTTCCCTCTCAGACATTCAACAACAACTCCATGAGGATCGCACCAGTAGCTTTAGTCCCACCTCCACTTCTGCCTCTGGTAAATTTATTCTAAACCCAGAAATCGAATTACTATTTCTGCTTTGTTGCTTTTTAATTTTTCTGGGTCCAATTGAAATCACTAGATTACCATCTCAAGCATCACAAAGTTTTCATCTTTAATTTGTACCCCCTAAAAAAAAGATGTCATCTTTAAGCCATCCGGAATTGATTGTATAGAATAATGAACAGGTTTTAAGCTGTGAACAATGCCCAGTTTGAGATTTGAAGCAGAAACAAGCATTATATATAATGAAAGTGATTAAGATGTGCTATGATTTAAAATTTGTATATTTGAATCTGTTTTATTTGTTCAAGCATGGTCCGAATTTGCCAGAAATGTTTCGGGTGAATGGGATGGCTATGGAGCAGACTTTACACTTGAAGGGACTCCAATTGAACTCCCGGAAATGGTTGTGCCGGATGCTTATAGGGAGTGGGAGGTTAAGGTTTTCGACTGGCAGACTCAGTGTCCTACTCTGGCTAACCCAGAAGACCAATTTCTCGTGTACAAAACGATAGAGCTACTTCCCACAGTTGGATGCGAAGCCGATGCTGCCACGCAATACAGCATTCTTGAGAGGAATGTGGGTGGTGTGGACGACAAAGTTTCTGCATTTGCGTATCAGTCTAGCGGATGTTATGTGTCTGTGTTGCCATTTGAGGATAAGGGTTCAAATAACTTGTTGGAGTTGGAGTGTTGTTTGATCAATCCTCAAGATAAGGAGTCTCGTGTGAGGATAATTCAGGTCATTCGGATAGACAATATGAAGATGACTTTGCACAAGCTTAGAGTTCTTTGTGAGCAGTGGTATGGGCCATTCAGAAACGGGGAGCAATTAGGTGGATGTGCCATCCGTGATTCTGCCTTTGCTTCTACGCCTGCGTTGGAAGCTTCCAAAGTTGTTGGTACTTGGCGGAGTTCCACTGCTGTTGCCAATTTCAGCGGTTCTCAAAATGTGAGTTACCAAAAGTCACCATAGTCTGCTGCAGTGAAGCTCAAATCTTTAACATACTAGTCTGCCATAATTATACTTCAGTGCTATTTTGCATATATGCATGCATCATATGACACTATTTCCTCATTAGACTTGCTGCTGAGGTTCAAATATTTGTTTTGTATGGTTGAGAATACGTGATTGTCCTCACATGGTGTACTTAATACTTTCAATTTACCAATGTGGGAATGGCATTGAAAGTTTGCATCTGTAAATTCTTTCAACAATTGTACACTTTTAGATGTCATTTTGTTGCCCTTTTTATAGTAGTGTAGTAGCATCAAGATGTATTCCAAAGGAGTTATTAGAGATCATTATTGGAACAAAAGATGTATATCATTACAGTTACAAAAATAAAATGGATAGTTGAGTTTTCAGGACTTGGTTTTGCTAAGTTGCCAGTGTGATGACTGTATCTAGATGTATTTAAATGACCTGGGAGATACTTCTACATATTATGGACTGATGGCTTTCATCTTTTATTTAGCGTTTACTGAACTTACTACCTCACAAGATTGCACATCGATAGATCTCCAACTACTTGGGACTTTATGGTCCAATGAGTAACTAACGTAAACTTTATTTAATGCAGAATATTCAAGAATTTTTAGGGGAGAGTGAGCAGAACTTGGTAAGAAATGAAAGTGGTCTCATATTGCTTCCCAAGAAATTGTGGTGTTCACTGAAAGAAGGTAAAGATGGCAGTACTCAAAGCGAGATGGGATGGCTATTAGATCAAGGACTTGCCATCACATCAAGATGCACCTTCTCAAGCACTGCCACTCTGAAGGCAAGTTTGCATGGACTGCTATGTCATGAGATTCAGTTTTAACATATATGGCTTGATCATGATCATATTAAGAAGGCTATGATTGACTGTTTCAATTGACGATTTCATTAGTTCATCATCTACATTCATTTTCAGATATCTGTGACTTCATCTTTGTCAATGTAGCTATTATGAGTTAATTATTACATGTTTTAAGATTTGAAATCTGCATTGGTTTTGGCAATTTAAATAAAGAAGAAATATCAGACAGCTTCTCATTCTCATCTTCCTTTGCAGGATATTACACTAGCCTCTGAAACTGTAGCTTGAAGGCAAATAGGCATTCATGACATCAGACCAGCTTCAATATGGGAAAATAACTGTGATGCAAGGCAACTTCCAAGTGCAAGTACAAATATAGAATTCATAAGTCAATTTGAGTTTTTCATTCTTTCTTTTTAATTGGACTATGTTATAAGCCATCCGCATCACATGGCGTATCATGTAGCTACAAAACTTCCCAAACTTATTTGCTACTTTTGTTCAAATGTATGTAGTATAACAGCACATGCTCTGGATACTGCTCGTTCCCAGAGTACTACTATATATAGAAACAGCCTGCTGATGATTTGTACTTACTCTCTGACCTGGCTATATGCAATTTAAAGTAGCAAGCTTGGCTGCATGTTAGATACCGACAAGAACATTCTCCGAAATGCAGGGTGTTGGCTTCTTGCTTAGATTAGTTGAACAGAAAAAATAGCCCAGACAATGCTGAAAAGGGATCGAATCTGGGACTAATCTTTTTTTGACGAAGAAAAGAAGGTGCACTATGCAATTGAGGTTGACATATTTTCATGCGGTTATAAGTACAGCAACTGTACTACAATTTGCTACAATTTTGAAATGCATGAAACAAATGCGTCTTCATACCTTGAAGATGCGCAACCTGATTACATTTTCTAGCAACATATATACAAATGGCCGAAAGGAAGAAGCGAAAATAGGTTATACATCCTCCTCAGTAGATCATAAAGAAGTCACAACACCTTGAGCATCCGGTTCCAATATAAGCGGCAGATGCACAAAACCAGCTTGCATTAGAGATCGAAGACCAAAAGCAGCAGCGTATACTTTCGTTGCAGCCACTCTTAAAGAACCAGAAACACCTTTTGAAACTGCTAATAGCGCATAAGTATGGTCACGAAGCACTGCTCCTAATTTAGCTTCTCTTGTGCGAATGAGGATCCAATGCACCATCTACAATTAACTTTAAAAATCCAACTGAACGGTCTGAACCAATGCGATGGACGAGGAAACAATTTGGACTGGAGCTACTAAACTCGGATGTGCAAGCTGTGAACTGACATGAGCATAAAATAAAAAAAATATGAAACATCGACGTGCTGCATGCAGTACATACATAGAGAGTAGCATTTTACGTATGAGAAACTAATCAGAACATTCAAACTTTTCCACAGGGGCTGATTCTGACATTACTTTTATGCCATTGATCAGTATATTATCTTTTTTCATTCCATTACGGAATTATCAAATGTGATCGAGCCTCGAGTGGTAAAACAATCATATCAACGTAGTACTTTACACAAGGGGAAAGTACCAGGGAGAAAAAGAAATTAGCATCTTCAATAGTTGTAACATTTCACACTGTGGAGTCAACAAAGCTTACAACATGTTCTGTGGTCATACAGCAATAGAATAGCATCACTCCAAAATTAAGAAATAGCAGAATCTCCAAATTCCAAATCCTCGAGTCCTATAGCAATCTAACTGCAGTTGAGAAACATAAAATGTACTTCTACCACGAAATCTCCTCTTCTTGCTTTGCTGTATAACCTGCCATCATGCCAAGTATGAGCATTTCAAACGAACTTTAATGAGTATTTCAAGTATGAAATGAGACACACAACTGCATTCTTTGATCAACCAACAATTCAATTCTTTGATCACCCTAACCAGTTTATCTTTTTATGCATACAATGCTAACTATTTGGAATAAGTTGGCAAGTTCAGTTACTCCATAGTATGGAGGAACCGTGATAATTTATTTAGAAACTCCTAATTCAACTATCCAATAGTGCAAATGAAATTGTCTGGGAAATTTTGTTATCTTGGAAGTAGTAAATGGAAATGCATGGAATACAGATTGTGGTACCTACCTTTACATGAGGCTGCTGACGTGTTTAGTAGGAAGCTAAAGGGCTCCTGGTGCATCTCTCATGCTCAAATTTAAACTGTTCCTCATAGTCCGTCTTCCGAGAGCTATATTGCCTTTTACATTGCCTTTTTGCATCATGGCAACAAACTCACCGTAGTCAATTCTTCCATCCTATAAGGGAACAGAATTAGAGGCGGATATAATTCTGAACAAGAGTCATATGATATTTGGAATGCTGATAAACCACTTGTGTATAGAAGAACCACATCAACTATATCAGTTGCAATACTTATAACAACGAAAGAGATCCAAAACTTGGAATATCATGTTAGCAATTACTTAGATTCAACACCTTATACCTGCCAACACAAGTTTCTATGTAGTATGTGCACCTATTTCCTGTTTTCTGTTGTTGACTATTAGTCTATATCATAAGAACTCCAAACTTTGTACTATTTGATAATGGAAAAAATGCACTTCATTCTTAAAGTTTTAAGGACTTACATTATCTTGATCAACTTCTTTGATAATATCTTCAAGCAGAACATCGGCCATGTTATGTTCTGCACAAGCTTGCTGAAGCTCATCAACTGTAATATAGCCACTTGAATCCTTATCAAAGTATCTGAAGGCAGCAACAAGATGTTCTTCGCGCTCTAGTTTGTTAAGATGGACTGTAGCAGCTATAAACTCCCCATAATCAATAGTCCCACTGTTGTCAACATCGGCCTGAAAAGAACTGACAGCTCAGATATTTGAAGCATTTATGAAGTAAAATTTAGGTCAATTTACGGCCCAATAACCAGAAGACCGAGAAGTAACACATGTAATAACAATATTCTAATATATTTGAAGTAATCTTCTTACCGCATCCATAAGATCACGGATCTCTGCATCCTTCATAGTAGAGCCATACTTTCGCAATCCTGCTTTGAGTTCATCAAATGTGATTGCACCACTGTTATCAGTATCCATTGCCTTAAACATCTCTCGCAGCCCAGCAATCTCTTCCTCAGAGAGGCTTTCAGCTATTACCTGACAGAACACAAAGTTTCAGCCTAATATCAGAATAAGTTCCAGTCTTTAGAGTAGTTAAGTGGCATGCCAAAAGGTAACATCAAGTTCATATGTTCTGACGAAATAGGAGGGTGTTGTTTGCAAAAGTAGAGCTCAGAAATGCCTAGTAAAATGTATCGATCTCCCACGTGAACTCACCCGTAAAGCCATCTTCTTTAACTTGTTCATTGCAGAAAACTGTTTGAGACGAGAAAGTACAGCTGGATCTAGTGCTCTATCAGGAGCAACACCATTTTTGCAAATCCAAGGATGACCTAGAAAATGAAGATGCATCATTTAAGATTAACATTGTGGATAACAGAATTTCGAGTCCAACCTACACTACAGTTGTAATTAATTTCACTTCAGCAGAATCTTTTTGGTTCTGAATTTCCTATAATTTGGGAAGTATCATATCAAGGAAGATAATAATTTTCTTTTCATAAACGTGCATGGTTTTTCCATGCAAAATTTCAAGCTACAGTAATTGAGAATTCTAGTTAATTGTCTTCAAATAATGACTGCACCAAGTTTGACTTAAAAAGGTATGTTGGACATCTTTGTTTTGGTGCTACCGCTGCTTAGTAAAAATGGCTTTGTCCTTCCAACAACGAAGACAGAGAATAACATCACCATATAAGGAAAAGCTTCCTATTATATTCACATTACTCATTCACTAATAAAACTTAAACAGAAAGAAGGTTTGAACATACATAAAACTTCATGAGCAGACAAGCGGTCTTTAGGCCGAGAACACAACATCTTCCGTATTAGGTCCTTGGCACTATCAGATATCATGGGCCACGGATCTGACTCAAAGTCAATATAGCCCTTCAACACTGCATCAAATATTCCCTGCTGAGTTTCTGGACACCAAACACGAATTACATCAGTAACAGCACAACAGCAAATGATCTCTGTTTCACCAAATACCAAACTACCCTTTCTTACCTGCCCAAAATGGAGGAACACCACTTAGCAAAATATACAGAATGACGCCGGCAGTCCACACATCTGCTTCGAGTCCATAATGCTTAAGAAGTACTTCAGGAGCAACATAGTATGGACTTCCAACCACATCTGTGAAAACTTGACCTGAGACATATTTATAGAGTTAATCAGACATAGAACCAAGATGGCTTGCATTTAATGGTTTACAGCTCTTCATAAACTATCTGGAGGTGATGGGAATAATTTATGAACATGACATATAATTTTGCTATCATATATGCACACAGAAGTCTCTTTACTTGCACGCATGACAAGAATAAACCATTTTAAATAAATAGTGTTTAGAAAGCCAGAGTCAATAATGTGAGATTAGGCATATATACAATTACATTAATAAAAGTCCACAGTTCCTCGTATAATGATTAACAATATAAATTCAAACAGAACACAGATTTATTTTCTTTCTTTACCTGGTTTGAAGAAAACTGAGAGCCCAAAATCAATTGCCTTGAGCGAGAAGTCATCATCCTTGTTAACCAACAAGAAGTTCTCTGGCTTTAGATCTCTGTGCATAACTCCAAGTGAATGACAAGCTTCTACGACCCCAACAATAATCTTTGTCAATTCAGCTGCCTTCCTCTCACTGTAATGTCCCCTCTGGATGATCCGGTCGAACAACTCGCCCCCGGCACAAAGCTCCATTACAATATGAACATACAGGGGATCCTCATAGGCTCCTTTGATTGTCACAATGTTCTTGTGACCAGCCAAGTGGTGCATTATCTGAATCTCCCTCCTAACATCATCCACATCCTCCTTTGAGATCAACTTCCTCTTGGAAATAGACTTGCACGCATAGTGAGCGCCGGTGGAAATCTCCGTGCACAAGTAAGTAGTTCCAAATTGCCCCTGTCCCAATTTCTGACCCAAAGTGTAAAGATCACGAATGTTGGCAGTCCAATGGCCCAAAACATAGTAAGTCTGGTTATCGCCTCTTCTCATGTTGTTGTCTTTTCTAGGACTAATCAGGGGTTGATTATTGTGGTTGCTGTTGTCTTTGGCTTTGGGGAGTTCTTGAGATTTCGGGGAGTTATCTGAAACAGACTGGTCAGTAGGGGTGTTACGCTTGGAATTGGCAGCAGTGGATTGTTCTTCGGGCTGGTCGTAACCCAGGAAATTTTTGCCCCTAGAAGATCCACGGCATGTATTGCCCATGAAACAATCACACTTCCCCTCAAGACTTGTTCACAGACTTTTCCTCGCCCAATTGGTTTCTCATCAATTCACACTGTAAAATGCACACACAGTACGCAACAACATTCATCCAGTCAAAGCTCAACACAACCAACAAAGCCATATCTAAACAAAAAAAAAAAAAAAAAATCCAACAAGCCAATCATCATAATAATACCCAGATCAGACCTATGGGGACCACACACTATGATAATCCACAATCACAAACAAGAAAGCAAACAATCACCCAAGAAAGACCCCATTTTTTGGTTCCATCTACCTCTTCATCTGAGATTACCCCTTATCATTTTTCATAGTGAAATAATCACACCTCATTGAAAACCCATCACGAAAAGCTCACAAACCAAGCACAAAGATCGAATCTTGAATCAGAAGAAAGCCACCCATCAAGCAAAACAACACATAGACCAAGATTCAGATGCACCCAGATAAAAGGTAAAGCCATAAAAAGCAAGTAAAGCACATACACATTTCTGAGAGAGAGAGAGAGAGAGATGGAAGACATGTACCAGTTGAAAAAACGAAGCCAGATATAGAAATGGAGATGAATAACTAGCTCTATGACATTAAAAGCTCTGATCGGATAATCAAATCAATCGATCAATTTCTGATTGAAGAAAGTTTCAATCTTTTCTTTACAGCTAGTACCATATTTTGGTCACTTTTGTTTTTTTGGGATGGTGTTGCTAAGAAACATCGGAAGTCAGGGCTGACCAGCTATTCCAAAATTTCTAATATTAAGCTTTTCCTTCTGCTCTTTTAATTTTTGTTTTTAATTATTTAAAAAATGGAATAAACATCCTACTCGCTTTTTAGTGGCGGCCATTATGTTCATCCCAGAACTATTTACAGTGAAAAGTTACTGCGTTGACATACCGGTGAAAGAGGTAAATTGCTGGTTCTGTGAGGTTTGGATTGGATCGTGGTGAACACGCTCGGGGAATGGACGTAAGGGTTGAGGTTGGTCAAAATAGTCGACCTGGTTTTTCAACTAAAATTAGAACAGGGGTCACCAGTAGTGCCCACCAGAGGAGCAGTTATTAGTTAAGGCACGCCACGTGGTAACTTCTGTAATTTATTACAACCGACTCCATGATCATTCCTTAATATCTCATACAACAATATAGAGGATTTCTCAACCTCAAGTTTATTTACGCCAATTCTTTATATCTCAAGGACTCGAGATCGTCATTATTATCCTCTTGTTTCATCCTCTTTTTACATACCTGGTTAAGCACTTGGGACTCTTTGTCGCCGGTATGTGCACGAAGGAGGAGCAATTTGGGTGGTCTAAGCTTCATTTGAATTAAAGAGATAATTACAATGAAAATTAGACTCGATAAATTTTACGCAACAAATCACAACCAACAAGTCGAATAATGAACTATTTTTCGAAGAACTTGACTCTACAAAAATTATAAAACAAATGAGCAAATTAACTGAAAGTGAGCCAACCAAGCTCAGTTTGACATTTAACAAATGCAAGGTTACAAAAATAGACATGTATCTAGACCAAGTAAGAATCTGAGACTTTGCCAAACACAAGAACTTGAAATTAACCGAGCCAATAAATGTATTTAAAACACAACATTGTATTTGGAGTTCTAGAAGCATAAAAGGCACCTGAAGGAAATTACACCGAAAACAGATTTTCTATTTGAGAAATCCAACAATTGATGAGTTCCGGAAGTAAACAGTAGACGAGTTTCAGACGTAATTGAAGAACAAAATCAGGTTTCTAAACTAACACCAAACCTTTCAGTAAAAGTTGAGTAGCTAGAATGGAAGCATAGCAAAGAGATTTCCAAAACCACACAATCAAGAGAATTTTTTAAAAACTGGTCAATGCAAAAATATTCCTTGGGAAGAGATCCTTCTCGCGAAGCAGTCTCTTTTATCTCGGATGTTTTAACCGCATGGGCCGGTCTATCCTGTATGTGCTTCGTATGCTGGCATGCCACCGTCTCTCAACGGAATATGGACTGATCACAGCCGCCTGACTTCTATATTAAGCGATTAGAACAGGGAGAGCACCAACCCTGCTCGAATAGGTCCTTTTTGCCTAGAAACCTATGAGTTTGGATATGTGAATCTCTAACTAAGCTTCGAAATCGATACTCCACACGTCATTTCTCGTGCAAAGCAGAGCAATCTCGTAACAGAGTGTTGAGAACACTCGCTCCCTTTGAGTATTCAAGCTCCCAACTTACAAGTGAGCCGCTCTTCAACTTTCCGGTTGCAATTGCTTCCTTGGAGTCGTAATACTTTCACTCGATAGGTGACAAGCACTTAGATCTTCTGGTTGCAAGAAAGATAGAAATCTCGAGGACGAGATAACCGTCTAGGTTTGTTTGCGTATAGCAAGGTTGTTTGATTGATCGGGGGGGGGGGGGGGGGGGTTTCTCATAAGATCCTTGCTCTCCTTATATACTCGCTTAATAACAGTCATCCACTCAATGTCAAATTCCTTCTGCTCTTGTAATCACAATCTGAATGTAACACCAGCATACGTGTCGTAATCACTCATAGATCTTCTAATTCCATCATAACTCTTCCAAGAGTTCTATTCAAAACCAAACAGTTATGACAAAAACTAAGCTGCGTAGAACCAGCTAATAAGACATAGTTCTAATAGAACTCAAAGTCCTTCTTCTAGCGAAGCTCGCCAGACGTTATACAACTTGACTCCTTCGCCAAGAACCATCAATACAATGGGCCGCTCGCATAAACCTCGGCCATCCAAGCCCAAAATAAAATTCTTTATTTAGGCCCAAACAAAAACCACAACTTAAAAACTTCTTGAACCAAAATCTTGAATTCAAGAAAATAACAGTGGAACACACACTCACTTGAAATTTAAAATAACATTAAGTGTGTACGAAACGAGCATATATTTTTCAACTCCCCAATCAAGAATGATATTGACGTAGAAACTTGGGGGACTTGTTAGCGTAAGAGTTTCTAACATAAGGGCATCGAGTCCCACATCGAAAGATAAACAGAGAATGTCATTAAGAGTAAGTATAAAGGTAGTTGATTACTATTGCATTAAAGTAAGTAACATCTCCAGTTTTATCTCATTCATCATTCCCTTTCGTTCTTAATTTTATTCTCAAAAGCACATACTTACTTAGGCATCAGAGTGTGTTAGACGGGTCATCCCATCTTCACTTCTAACGCCATACTTTCCTTCATAGCAGTCAGACATGCAGCAAGCAGAGAACTGCCTTAATTCGAAGCGACACATATCATCTATTGTTTTATCGATATCCTACCCGGATTTCGACCGAAAAAACACTGACATGAAAATTTAAAAATCGGCCTAGGCACTAAGCAGTCACCAATAGTTGAATTTTTCCTCAAATTGGACAAAAAATTATTTTCTCCGTCTAGGCAGTCCTAGGCAAATATAGGTGGTCCTAAGCGGATCTAGGTGGTCAGTTTTTTTTTTCAAAAATTGTTATGGTTTTGTATTGTGGGGATAGATGGATTGTAAAGACTATAAAATCTTAACATTGTGTCATGTAACTTATGATAAAAACTCGATTGTATGTTTTTTACACTACAAGAAAACAGCACTTAGACTACGGAAACGTAATTGTTCCGTGGTCCAAGTGACACTTGGACGACGGAGACTTCTCCGTCGTCCAAGTAACACCTGGACGACGGAGAATACCATCTCCGTCGTCCAGGTGATCACCTGGAGGACGGAGAAGACTCCGAGGTCCATGTGGTCACCTGGACGACGGAGATCGATGGTATTCTCCGTCGTCCAGGTGACCACCTGGACCTCGGAGACTTCTCCGTCCTCCAGGTGGTCACCTGGACGATGGGTCACCTGGACCTCGGAGATGGTATTCTCCGTCGTCCAGGTGATCACCTGGACAACGGACCGACACGCCGTGATCTGAGTAACTTCCACTTAGACGACGTACCGACACCTCCGTCGTCTAAGTGAAGCATTATATAATCCCGATGCCTAACTCTCTTCATTCCATCCGATCCTCTGTCCCGGGGGAAATTTTAAATATCGAAGAAGAAGGGAGAAGGAGAAGGAGAAGGATCAGGATCAGGATCAGGGATCTCCGCTGACTAGCTAGCTAGCTTAATTAACTGATATCGAGAAGGCCAGCAGATACGTACGCAATTAAAATTTGCTTAATATATATTTAGTGAAAACGTACATACATGCATGGATGTTAGCTATATATACAGATTAAATTACGTACGTAATTTATGGATCGATGTAGATCGAGTACGTATAATTAAGCGTAAATTAATTGACTTATATATATGTGTGTAATAATTAATTAATTATAATATTTTGTAGCAGTATGGATAAGAGTTGGATGAAGTTGAAGAATAGATGTGATGTCCGGTATATGGATGGAATTAGCGAATTTGTGAATTTTACGATAGAACATGGTCAGGGAAAGAAGCGTTTCAGGTGTCCGTGCCAGAAATGTCTTAATTTTCAGTATGTGGAGGTTAATGTTATGGTGCAACACCTGTACGAAAATGGTATGATGTGGAGTTACACTACATGGAGCGAGCATGGTGAAGCAGTAGAGTTCAGCGCAACAGACTTCAGCTCAGGGTACAGTTACCATGGTGCCTCATCCAGCGGCAGTGGTGCCGGACCCCCAGCTTGCAACCCAACTGCAGATTTGGTCCATGATGCGTTTCCGAGATGTAGTCATGGTGGACACCAACACCAAGACGGAGGTTACAGTACCACTAATGAGCTTGATGACACATTCTCCGCTGCTAGCTTGGCCACTGACACCAGTGAGATGGAAAAGTACAACCGGATGCTACTTGAAGCGCAGACCCCGGTGTTCCCTGGATGTCGAGAGAATGTGTTGCAATATGTGATGGAGCAAATGAAGATAAAAGTGAAGCACAAAATGTCAGTGAGTGTTTTTGACGAAATTCAGGAGCAAATATGTAAGTTGCTTCCTGATGATCACAATCTTCCTAAATCTCATTATAAGGTTAGAAATATCCTGAGCAGCCTCGGCCTAAAGTACAGGATAATTGACGCATGTCCGAATGATTGTGTGCTATTTTACAAAGAGTATAAATATTTGGACTATTGTCCCGTATGTGGCCAGTGCAGATTCCAGGTGAATAGGAAGAGTTCGAAAAAGAGAATTCCTGTGAAAGTTGTTCGATATTTTCCCTTGATTCCCAGATTGCAGCGCCTGTGCATGTCTCTACACACAGCAGAGGCGATGCGATGGTACGCAGAAAAGCGAATAGATGACGATGTCCTGCGACACGCCGCGGATGGGGAGGGTTTCAAACATTTCGACAGAGAATTTGGGGACTTTGCTGCAGAGGTTATAAATGTTAGACTCGGCCTATCTACAGACGGATTCAATCCTTGGGGAAGTAATAGCTCCACCGTCAGCACTTGGCCAATTATTTTGATGCCGTACAACTTGCCTCCGTGGATGTGCATGAACAAGGAATTTAATTTCCTTACTGTACTAATTCCAGGTCCTAAATCTCCAGGGAAGTGCTTAGATGTCTACCTCAGACCTTTGATCGACGAGCTGAAACTGTTGTGGTAAAATGGAGTCCCAACTTATAACAAACTAACACGATGTTCACGATGAGGGCTGTCGTAATGTGGACGATCAGCGATTTTCCAGCATATGGGATGTTGGCAGCCTGCAAGACAAAAGGATATAATGGATGTCCTATATGTTTGGACGACGTGAACTCTAGTTGGCACGCGGGGAATGTGTGTTATTTGGGTCACCGTAGATGGCTTCCTCACAACCACCCATGGCGACAGGATGAAGCTCATTTCGACAGGACGGTAGAGAACAATCCTAAACCCCGTAGTTGGTCGGGCGAAGAGATTTTAGAGAGGTTGAGCTATTTCGACTTTGGTGTGTTGACCAATGACGCGGATGTGAAGAAATGCAATCCAATTCCTCCACATGATCTGAGCTATTGGGATCACAAGAGTATATTCTTTGAACTCCCTTACTGGTCGAAGTTGAAGCTGAGGAACAACTTGGACGCGATGCACATAGAAAACAATGTGTGCGACAGCGTGGTGGGAACAATTCTCGGTATTAAGTTCAAGACTAAAGATACTCCCAAAGCGCGCAAAGATTTGGAATCAATGAATCTACGTCGTCCCTTGTGGTTGAGGAGGGATAGGAAATGAGTGTATAACAAGATGCCAGCTGCACCTTACACAATGAAGCCGACACTTAGACGTTATGTATTTCACTGATTTAAGGGCGTTCGTTATCCGGCTACGTATGCAGCTACTATAACTGGAGCCAATGTTCGAAAACACAGTCTACACGGCCGATTAATCAGTGTGTAATCAGTAATCGGTAAGAAACTGTGTAGATTAAGGCCTGAACGGCCCCCTACACAGTGAACTGTGTAGAGACCGATTAATCGGTCGATTTACCGATTAATCGGTGTGTTACACTGCCTACGCAGCCAGATATTTTTTTTAATGAGAAATCAAAATTTAAAAATAACAACCCAAAACCCAATATTTTTTTTCAAGGAAGATTTGGCCCGGGGTGATTTTCTTATTTGAAATGTATTTTGTTATGTTTATTATTTTAATATTAACTATGTGTTCAATTTTGATCACTTTCCTAATATTTTTTTTGACTTAATCATTTTACCTTCTCCAATGGTGGAGTTTTAAATTCTAAAGTTAAAATTGTCTAAAAGTTAAATATAGTTAGACGATATATATAACTTGTGAGGTAGTAAAAAAATTACTTAAAGTTAAACTATACTAAATTGAATGTTAAAACAATAAAAACTGAAAGATGGAGAATATGACTTCAAGTCATCTTCTCTCTCCACTTTTGTGAAATATAACTTCAAAATTAACTCAAAGTTACATTTAACTTTGCTTTAGGGTACCCGTTGGAGTGATAGTTTGCGTAAGAAAAGTTAAAATTTGACTTTATTTGTGAAATAGGGTATCGTTGGAGATGCTAATGATCTTTTAGATTTTTTTTAAATATATTACTAATTATAATATTATTTAATAAAAAAATAAAATACCGATTCCAATTAATCCTAATTAATCACCGAGTAATCGGCTACACAATAATCAGTACCATAACGATTCGTGTCCGATTACCGTTTTTTTTAACATTGACTGGAGCAGTGGACGAGGTGTAACACAAGTTTGTTGGTCTAAAGACACATGACTATCACGTTATGTTGCAACGTCTGATTCTAGTGGTAATTCGACCATACTTGCCTCGTGACGTCGTAGAACCAATAGTGGCATTGTGCAGATGGTGGCAGAGGTTATGCGCCAGAGAATTAAAGAAGTCAGATGTGGTGGAATTGCAACAACAAATTGTGCACATCATATGCAAACTAGAGAGGATTTTTCCCCCTGCTTTCTTTGACATCATGATTCACTTAATGATCCACCTGCCCGAGCAGGTGCTCATTTCTGGTCTGGTCCAGTACACTTGGATGTATCCTCAAGAAAGGTACGTACAACTAATTAATTATACAGGTTTTTCGATTCATAATTTGTTCCACTGGAGATTACTATGTGGCTATATGTACTTATTCTTATTGTACGTTTGATTTTGTAGACAGCTTGGACAGTATAAGTCATTCGTCAAAAACAGGTCGACCCCGGATGGCTCCATAGCAGAGACATACCTAATGCATGAGTGTGTTACTTACTGCAACAGGTACCTCAAAGATCCACCACCTCCCACTGCCTCCGATCGCAGTGCCCACATCAATCTTTCTGTCGTCACCAATGTCATCTGACCGTTTAGAGGAGTATTAAAGGAATCGTTAACACGGGAAGAACTTATTGAGGTACATTGGGTAGTGTTGCGAGACTGTGACGAAGTTGAGCCGTACATGATGTCATACAGGGAGAGGCATCAGGCGTTAAATCAAAACAAGAGTTCGGCGTGGATTGAGAAAATGGTTAAGAAAAAGTTTCCCGATTATTTCTTCCAATGGGTGCGTACGTACGTACGTCTTGGTATTTAATTAGTAATTTATATACATATCGATCATGTTTGTAGAAAGTAAACCCTTATATTAATTTTCCCTTTTTTGCAGGTGATTGATCTGCAAAAATCTGAAAACCACGGGGGGGTGGTGGTCATAGCCAAAGCACTTGCTAGCAGGGAAGCCGATTAAACACTATATTTATCCCGGATGTTTTGTGAACGGTGTAAAGTTCCATTCATTGGCCCGAGATGAAGGAAGAAGAACACAAAACAGTGGGGTAGCGGTTGGGAAAGACAATGATCTATATTACGGGGCTATTGTATATGTGGTTCAGCTATGTTACGGGAATGATGTCAATGTTTTCCTATTCAAGTGCAGATGGTTCAAGCGTACAAAGGAAGACCTGGGACTATTATCAGTCGATACAAACTCAAGCTGGTATGAGGATGAGCCTTTCGCTCTCGCCACCTTAGTTCGGCAGGTGTTCTATCTCGACGATCTGAAAGCCGGTGAAGGGTGGAAAATAGTGAACCATATCTCTCATCGAGGAATATGGAATACAGAGACAATTGAAGGGACATCGGCGATGACTGAAGATGCTGCTGAACCAGAAAGAGACATTCATGCCTATCAAGAGCCTAATATTTCTGTCATCCGCTCCGATATAATGGAACTGGTTCAAGATGGTAAACGGTTACCCATGCCTGATGGTTGTACAGATCTAACTGAAGATGAGATTATCGATGCCATTAATGAAGAAGATGAAGAAGACGAGCAGGATGAGGACGCGGACGAGGACTCAGGTTATTCGTCGGACGATGTTGAGTATGATGAGGAGGATGAGCAATCGGATACCGGGGACGAGGATGATGACGATTATGATGATGACTACTTAACTAAGATGAGAAAAATTAATTGGTAATTAATTTATGTAATTATTGTAATATATGATGCATCATCGATCAATAATTAATATAAATATTATAAGGAGGAGAATGTATATATGTACGTAGATCTTAATATTTTTGTACTTAATTAATTAATTACACGCGTCCATATATATAATTATATATTGCGAGAGATTAATGAAATAAATGTTTCAGATATTATACTATATTATTCTATGATCGATTAATTGATTATATACGTTGATCGACATGTGATAGTATTATTGTGAGCACAAATGTAGTATATATATATATATGTTGTTTTAATTAATTACGGCGTTAAATCGATCTATATATCATGTGAGAAAGAAAGTTCATACATAAATACGTACCTTGAGCTATCTCCCTAAATTTTCGATCCTAAATCTAGCAAATCGGATCGATCGATAATTTTTTTAATTATATTCTTGAATCAGAATAATTGAACGGACACACAAATGACCGGGGACGACCTAAACCCTAAGGCCCTAACCCCTGAATTCAGGGTTTGTACACTTGGACAACGGAGATGGTCATTCTCCGTCGTCCAGGTACTCACTAGGACGACGAAGAAGGGAATTTGCGTCGTCCAAGTGCAAAACCCTAAACCCTAAACCCTAAGGCTCCCTAACCCCTGAATTCAGGGTCTCTGCACCTGGACGACGGAGATGAGCTTCTCCGTCGTCCAGGTTAGTACCTGGAAGACGGAGAATCTCATCTCCGTCGTCCAGGTGCAGAGACCCTATCCCTAAACAGTAAGGCCCCTAACCCCTGAATTCAGGGTCTCTTCACCTGGACGACGGAGCTGAGATTCTCCGTCGTCCAGGTAACAACCTGGACGACAGAGAAGCTCATTTCCGTCGTCCAGGTGCAGATTTCGTAATTTTTTCTAAGACAACGACCATCTAGACCTTCTTCCAATGCATATTTTTTCATCAAGACTTTAGAGTAAACAATTCTTGGTGTGTGAGCTTCGACGGTTCGAAAATCGGAGTTGCGAAATGTCTTGTATCCACGTTTCCGATTTGTGAAATTCTCGATTTTGCGGTTGACTGTGCCGATGAAACCCTTCCCGAACTTATTATTTTCTGGTCCTTTATTGTAATTATATATTATGTTACGACGAACATATCCAACTGTTGTTTTGTCCAAATTCAATTTCGTTAATACTCTGCTGCAAATGAGCCTATACTCATGAACACTTAAGTCGTAAAGATTAGTCGATACTTAACAACTTTCAAGACGTAAAATTATTCGGCGGTTCAAATTTAACTGTTCATATATACGATGCGTTCATCGATATTGTACGACTATTTCACTCGAATGACAGATCGCTAAATTCTTAGCGAATTATTTTTTAAATTTTTTTTTACGTAATTTGAACCTGGACGACGGAGAATATCTCCGTCGTCCAGGTTCAAATTACCATGGCGGTTCGAATTTATTTTTTTTATTTTTTTTTTATGTAAATTTCACTTGGACGACGGAGATGGTCATTATCCGTCGTCCAAGTGACACCTGGACGACGGAGAATGACCATCTCCGTCGTCCAAGTCGAAAATTATGGCGGTTCATTGTGCCGCCTCAATTTTCGGCACCGCTTGAAATTTCACTTAGACGACGGAGAATCAATTCTCCGTCGTCTAAGTCTAAATTTATGGCGGGTGAAATGTCCCGCCCATTAATTATGCGCCGCTTCGAAAAAATTTAACGCTTCACTTAGACGACGGAAAACACTGTTTCCGTCGTCCAAGTGCACTTAGACGACGGAAAATAGTGCTCCGTCGTCTTAGTGAACGCCTATATATAGAACAGCACCCCCCCCCTTTTCTCATTCCATCTCCTCTCCTCTCCTCCTCTCCTCTCCTCTCCTCCGGCCTTCCTCCTCCGGCGACGCTCCGGCGACTCAAATTCCGGCGTGGTTCCTCCTCCGGCGACTCAATTTCCGGCGCGCGTGGTCCTCCTCTCCGACAGTCAATTCCGTCGATATTCCCGATTATTCTGGCGAGGTAAATTTCTATTTTTTACCTTATTAACATTATTTTTATTTAATTAATTAATTTCTAAATATAATTAAATAATTAGTTTTATTAATATTTAGTAATCATTTATTTATTATAATTATTATCCTAATCATTTAGTTGTTATCATTTAATTATTTAGTTATTATAATAGTTATTTGGTAAATAATAATTATTGTAATTAAATAATAGTAATAATAATTATTGTTAATAATAATTAATTATATTGGTAAATGAATAATTATTATTAAATGCATGATAAATAATAATTTATTATTGTCATTATTTATTGTTTTAATTAATTGATAATTACGTGTATTTTCTAGTAAATTGCATGGTAGTACGTCTTCGATTTAAATTTAGTACATAGGCTTGGTTTATTAAGTCGCACTCTTTGGAATAGATGGCGCCTCTTTTCCTAGCTTATCTCCTTAATCCCTCGTGATGTGTGGATTTCATCACCGCACACCATAACCTAAGTGAAGTTATGGACACGAGGTTGAGGGCGGAGTTTGCAAAGGACTTGAGGGAGTGTAAATTTTCGAAAAATTGGCCGAATGTCGGACATGGTGTCTAGAAACGGGTTATGACTGGTGACAGGTTTTGGATCTAAGAAAGACGACACCAATAGAGTATATACCATTCATTTGGTTAGCCTCAGGGTGTTTTGTCGAAATTAGTCATGCATCTCGCGTTATCTCTATCCCTAACTGGCCATGTTTTTCGATTTAACCAAGGCTGATTAATTGAAAATTTACACTTTATCGCGCGGGTCGCACATCCATTGAACGACCGAAAAAGCCAAGCTAGTGTACTCTATTTAAATCTTAACCGTACTTAATTAGCGTAAATTTTGCACTTGTAATTATTATGGTAAGTATGTATTTTAACAATGTATTCCTAGGTTTAAATGGCTCCATCCGGCAAGAAGAAAGCCCAACAGGAGGCAGAAGATGCCATGCTCCGCCGCTTGGCGGACCAAGTCGGTTGGGTTCAACAAGAGGGCAACGACGCCCTCAATCCGGACCCTTCATCTGGTTCGGAAGTGGCGCCTTCTGGGGAAATTCCATCTGCCTCATTTATCTCCAGCGGTGATGACGTCGACCCTTTTTCAACTCCGACGCCCGGTACCGGTTCAACGGCAAGTATTCAGGCGTCCTCGACCGCTGAATCTATCATGTACAGTACCCGCCGTAAGCAAAGGAGGGCCCCAACTGACCCGGAACTGAAAAGGACTCGGGGTCTTGTTAAAGGGGGCAAAGCGGAGAAAATTTGCAAGGCGACCGGGAAAAAGATCGACTTGCCCTACGACGAATTCACCGGTGGCCCTCCCACAGCTAAGCTAGCAAGTCTCTCAGCGCATAGCGTAGGGTCAATCGTTCGTAGCTGGGTTCGAATTAATTCCCCTACTTGGAAGGAGGTGCCGGATGATGAGAAGGCGAAAGTCTTTAAAGAACTTTCGGTACGTAATACGTACAATTTTAGTTATTATATAATATTGTTAATATTAGTTATAATTTCATAATATATACGATTATAATTTTCTATTTATTTCTGATAGGAACAATTTGTGGTGGATCCGTCACCGGCGATGTTAAGGCATATCAACCAAACCGCCAACTCCATCTACAAAGATTGGAAGTACAGGCTCTATCAGTACTTCGAAACTATCGGTCCCGTGCCTCCCCCCGTAGAGCTGCGTGGGGATAGAGAAGATGAGTGGCAGTGGTTGTGTAACCACTTTGCCGATGACGAATTTAAGGTGTTAATTTACTTTTTTTTATTTCAATTAAGATAATTGAATTATTTAAATTTTAGTTACTTATTAATTTTTTAATGATTTAATTATGTTGTCTAACAGAAATTCTCCGGTGTCAACAAAGCCAACCGGGGGAAGAATGACAAACACCATACTTCCGGCGCCAAGCAACTCATTCAAATAGCCAAGGAGCACAGGGATAAGGGCTCCAAACACCCTTGTCTTGATGCAAGCATAAGCGCGTACGTGACGCCTGGGCTCGATAATGAAGCCAGTCAATGCGGCGTAAGTGATATATATATATATGTGCTTTTAATTATAGTAATTATTATTTCATTATAATAAATTAATTATTCTTTTGTAGGCAAGGGTGATAGAGCGTGCGCAGGAAGAATTGGCTAACACTCAGCTTGCGTTCCCAGATGTGCCGCCGGAAGACCTGCCTCCTCTATCCATGGAGAGCGAAATTGCAATCGCTGATGAGGTCTACGGTCGTAGAGCTGGCAAGGAGGTTAGGCACTTCGGGTCTAAGGTGGTTCGAGATTTATCGACGACCTCCGACTCATCATCTACGGAAGGTTCGGGGCGGCGGAGAAGGACTCAGGCTGCGGCCATCGAAGCAGCCATTTAAGAGGCTCGACTGGCACGAGAGGAGAATCGACTGGCACGGGAGGAGAATCAATCCATGCGTCAAAGACTTGATGAGCAACAAGCACAAATAGCCCAACTCATCGCCCTCATGCAACAATCTCGAGAAGAATGTCAACCTCCTCCGAACCCATACCGCGACGACGACGACCCGGCTGGAGGCGGGGGACGCGGCGGCGCATCTGCTCCTCCAGTGTGTTAATTAGCTAGTAGTTTATTAATTATCTCGTTTCTTTCCGCATTCCGAACAATATTTTAATTTTTATGGGTTTTTTGGATGTGTATGTACAAATTAATTTTAATTATTTAATTAAGTAATATTAAAAATTTAGTTTATTTAATTAATTTTAACATTTTTCATTATTTAAATTCAATTAATAATAAATTAAATTAATAATATTTAATTACAATTTAATTTTTAAAAAAAAATTAAATAGGCACTTGGACGACGGAGATTAAGTTCTCTGTCGTCCAAGTGCTTACCTGGGCCCCACGGAGAAGCTAACAATGTTCGTGGCCCAGGTAAGCACCTGGACAACGGAGATTAAGTTCTCCGTCGTCCAGGTTCTTACCTGGGCCACGGAGAATGTTACAATGTCCGTGGCCCAGGTAAGCACCTGGACGACGGAGAACTTAACACTTGGACGATGGAGAACTTAATCTCCGTCGTCCAGGTGCTTACCTGGGCCACGGAGAATGTCCGCGGTCCAAGTGCACTTGGACGACAGCACTTGGAGCACGGACCTTGGACGACGGAGGTTCCGTCGTCTAAGTACTTAGACGACGGAAAAACGCACTTAGACGACGGAAACGCTCCGTCGTCTAAGTGCGTTTTTCTTGTAGTGTTATTTAGTATTGTGACTATAATTATATCTAATTTGAATTTATATATATTTTTATTATTTTATATATCAATTAATATAGATTTAATACAAACCGTCTAGAAACTTTCTAGAATCTGATTAATCACCACCTAACCGCCTAGGCGCTAGAGAGTACCCTCACCGTCTAGGGTCGCGTAACATTTTTTAGAACCTTGTTTAAATAAAGCCTGAACAAAGCAAGAGTTAGAAAGGTACTAACAGTCTAAAACATATGTTCTCAAAACCCTTCCATAAATGAAATTCAAAGTATAACAACTGTAAACAAGTTTGTAAGGTATATCTTTTAACCAAATCATCTTCAAAGCCATTGTACTAAAACTTCAGTAAACCAGTGAAAATATTTGCAGTATCAGAGATTTTAAATTAACAAAAACTGCAATACTTAAAAACTTTGCTCTGATACTATTTTTTGTAACACTCCAAACTTCACTTCTTCAGATTAAGTTTGTTACAGATCCCCAATTTCTAAAAGGCAAGCAAAAAATCACAACCTAAACACTTTAGAAAGTCGCAAGCAGTGGCGGATCCAGACAAAAGTTTGAGGTTGGGCAAGATTAAAATAAAAAGAGTGCATATAATATTATAATAAAAACAAAAAAACCAATAATCCAAATGCAAAATCAATAATTAACTCCAAAATGTAAATTCTTGAAAATTTGATCACAGTACTAAAAAAATAAAAGAATTAGAACTATCATTCTCCATTTATCTATGAGATGGTAATTGTCCACGTCGCGTCTTCATATTTTGAAAACGTTGCATAATAGCATCATTACTGATGCTATTAAATATGTCTTTCTCAATATATACCAACAAACTATCACTCATCCATTGATCTCCCATTCTATTACGTCGTGGACTCTTCACAATATTCATTGTTGAAAACACTCTCTCCACTGAAGCAGTCGCAATTGGTAAAACTAAATCCAAAGTTAACAGCTTGTAAACTGATGAATAAACTTTATGTTTTCCTGTCTTCACCAACTTTTTTGCAAGATTACCAAGTCCTTTCAGCTGACAGAATTCATTGTTGAACCGCATTTCACTCAGATAAATATCAAGCTTGTCCTCAAGTGATAAGAGATCTCGTTCAGAGAAATCTCTTGGATAAAATTTGGCAAGACGAAGTAACTTTTGGTTGTCAAAGGCTAAAAAAGAATCATCTGGACTTAAACTTGAAATACAAAGAAGAAGCTCAGAGTTTACCTCATTAAAACGATCATTTAACTCTGAAAGTTGTCTATCAATCACAGTACAAAACACCTCAACTCGATAATGATAAAGGTTTGTTACCTTTTCAGCTTTACGTTGCGGTTTTCCTTTGGCGACAAAAATATCAGCCATATCGGGAATACTAATATCATGCTTGCTGCAAAAGCTATACACTTTGTCAAGAAACTCATCACATTCGCATTCATCCTCCCTCATTTTTTTGCAGTTGTTGCTTACATACTTTAACCAAATCAATAGCATTAACAATGTCTTGATCTTTTCTCTGCAGTGCTTGAGATAAATCGTTTGTGACTCCTAATACTTGTCTCATTAAAAAAGACAAAATATGAAGTCAAAAGATTGCATTTGTGAAACCAGAAGATCACATTCGCCTCGATTATCAGTAGAAGTGCCATCATCAATAATCATCTCAATCACTTTAATAATGGAAGAAAACATAGTGATGATACTCAATAAAGTGCCATAATGGGAACCCCAACGTGTATCACCAGGACGTTTGATACTAGTTTCTTGATTCAACCCTCTTCCACTATGGAGCTCATCATCTTGAAGAGCTTTCATCACCTCAATTTGTTGTTGTTCTCTCAGAAGATCACGACGCTTACAGGAGGATCCAACAATGTTAATAACTCTTGTTACTAAGAAAAAGAAGGTAGCAACTGGAACACAATTTTTAGCCAAAGAAACAAGGGCAAGTTGAAGCTGATGTGCAAAACAATGAACATAGAAAGCACAATCATTCTCCTTCAAGATAAGAGCTTTGAGACCGTTAAACTCACCTCGCATATTGCTAGCCCCATCATAGCCTTGACCTCGAAGATTTGAGATACTCAACTTATTTCTAGAAAATAATTCATCAATTGTAAGCTTTAATGAATGGGCATCAGTACCTGTGACATGTTCAATACCAACAAATCGTTCAATTACTTGTCCTTTGGTATCTACAAATTGAATAACAACCGCCATTTGCTCTTTTATTGAATTATCTCTCGCTTCATCAACCAAAATAGAGAACGGTGAATCGCCAATTTCAGAGATGATTGCATTCAAAGTTTCAACTGCAGCTGCATTTATAATATCTTTTTGTATAACAGGAGATGTTAACTGAAGGTTTCCAGGAGCTTTTTCAAAGGCAACAGCTTTCACACTATCATTGTGGTCAGCAAGAAATTCAAGAAGCTCAAGAAAATTTCCTCTATTGCCAGAAGATTCTGATTCATCATGCCCACGAAAGGCAAGACCTTAACGCAACAAGAAACGAATGCAGTCAATCGAGGCATTCAATAAAGTATAATAATTATGCTTCACAGATTCCACCTGACGACTGATAACAGATTCAAGATGTTGTTTCTGATTCATTAGAGCTTCACATTTCTGTGAAGCTTGATGGCGTGCACTACCAACAAATCCAACATGATCTTCCAATCCTTTTTTATTCTTCCAATTATCAAAACATTTCCCGATAAATTTATCACCACCTCCTTGATCACCGTGATCTGGTTTGAAGAGATAACAATATAAACAAAATAAGGCATCTCTGTCTATACTATATTCCAACCAAGGATGATCATCAAACCAAGCAGGAACAAAACGCCGTTTTACTCCATATATACTCTTCTGAGGAAAGTCATGAGTTTCAGGTTGACAAGCACCCTGAAGTAAATAATGTCTTCGAACTTGATCACGAATATTTGGATTGTAATCCATAATACGAGGTCGAAGTGCAGGATCTGAAGGAAGATTTTTTAAGTCAAGCTCATCTTTATTAGAAGATGAAACTTCCTCTGGATTTGGCAATGGTTTGAAATATCTTTTCAATGATGAATTCTTCATTGATGAACTGATAAATTACTAATGAACATAGAAAAAAAATTTAGACGAATATGAAACTAAGAATCAATCCAAAAGTAAACAAAAAAAATTGACTAAACCTAATCAAAATCGTCTATATAAAAAAAACTTTAAAACTCTAATTGATTAATAAATAAAAAATCAAAGCTGTGAACTATTAAGCAATTATATATTATTTATATATTAAGTTCTGGGTTCATCCGTTCATACCTTTGACTTTGAGTTTGCACTTTGCAAGTGGGGAGTGGACGTGGCCTTTGCGTCTGCAGAGAGGGGAGAAAAGCTTAGTTTGTGAGTTCTGATTTTTTTATTTAACAAAGCCAATAAAGGCTATAAACCCTATATGGCTATATGTCTGCCCACAGCCCACGTGATTGAGTGAATGACAATGTTACTATGTTAGATTACGATTATGGGAAAATAAGACTACTAGACTAGCCCACCAAGTCCAATACCTACTCAGTCCTAATAGAACAGAATGCACGTGCTTGTTATAAAAAGAAACGATGTCGTTTCTCAACTAACATATATCACAGTTATCACTGTTCATCGTCTTCTTCCCGAGTTTGCCTTTTTCCTCTGGTTTTTGCCCCTTTTTTTTCTTTTTTTTCTTCCAGATTTGCACTATAAATATATACTAAAAAGCCAAATACCAAAATTTCAGGGTGTAAATCCGCCCCTGGTCACAAGATTAAGTTTGAAAGAAAGTTACCACAATTGACAAAGCAGAAACACATTTACAGTTTTACTCCATATTAAATATTTACAATTGACTGAATGACATACTAGTATTAAATATTTACAGTTTTACTCCATATTCACTTTGATTCAAGGAAGAAGATTGCAACGTCTTTGTAAACGCTGGTTGTTTTACGCAGCGTGCTTCTCTGAATTTCCAGAGTCTACAAAATATTCTAATACTCCTACCAAATTAAGGTACTAATATGTTTCTTTATGCATGGAGAACATAATTATCGATCAGAATTGAAGTGTGAAAGACAATGGACACGCATGTAATACTGAAACGTAAACTACATACTTCAAATTAACTCATTAAGAGTTCATATCATATTATACTAGAAACAAAAGCACACCCAGTGGGTTTGCCGGTTAAAATTTAAATTTAAATTAAATTTAAATTACATCCCTATATCAATTGATAAATAATAATTTATTTTTCTTTTATAGTTTTGATTGGACAGAAATAAGGAAGAGGATGATGGTTATCAATAAGTAGGTGATTAACGGAGGGGAAGAGTTAACTGCATAAGATCATATCGACAAAACTGCAAAATAGTAGTGGGTCAAATTTTTTTTTCTATTTGTTTTTTTTTCAAATATTTATGATTTTACAAGTTTGACCCTAACTACTTAACTGTTTGTATAATTTTTTAATCTTTAAAGGTTATAATGGTAAAAAAAATTGTTTTGGTTGATCACGTATGTTTTCTTAATAATAGTATAGATATAGAAGTTTTATTTATATCGATAGACAAAAACCTCATATAGTATTGTCATTACAAGTTATTAGAAAACTAGATGTCAGGATTCCATAATGATCTAAAGCCTTGGATGATCTGCGTAGTACATTATACTTAATCGAGATACTTCACAAAAAAACAAAGATTAACTAGTACAGAAAATGTTTTACACGATGGTCATTGTGCATCATCTGATTTGTGTTCTGACAATCGTCTATCACAGTGTCATCTGTTGAAATGGCTTCAGACGACGCAAACAATACTAAAATGAATGTTGTATACCGATCATAAGGATGACAACCATATTGTTCAAGCGACGAATGTCACTCATGGTGCCAATTGATGTCATCCATGCGTGCGCATTTCTGTATCTGATGACATGTAGTCAGATGACAGTCGACTTCCATATAAAGTTCATTGTGACCTCGATCACTTTGTCAAATCGAGCATCGTTTGATTGCTTCTCAGACATCAGTCCTTCTATCATATTGTGCGTCGTCTGATTTCTTCTCAGGCGTCAGTCTTTCTTACATTTGTGTGTCATAAGAATTTGGTTCAGACGTCACTCGTTTTATTATATGGTGTGTAGTATGAATATATTTTAGCAACTTTTATGAGATGAGCAAACATTTAATTTTAGAAAATAAACAATATATGAATATGCTTTTAACAATACCATATGAACATCGATTTTAACATTGTACTTACAAATCTTAGAAACTATAATTATACAAAGCATGATGTCCTTGAGCTCACAAGTTACGAGTACAACAACTAATTTTCCACACTATCAGTGTAGTCAATTAGGCTACAGTGAACTACTACTAATATATTAGTGTGTCATAACCACAATGGCAAGCTACAGCTGCATTAAGACCTCCTACACCCATAGACCAGTAGTGAGTTGCGTTGTGGAGCTGACAAAAGAGTGGTTGTTGGGAGTGCTCTTCACAGCAATGCAATCATCCCCGGAGACAATGTAACAGTCTTCAATTCGAGTATTCGTGCAAGATCGAGTCTACAAACAGAAAGGTAGACCAACTAAGCAACATTAAAACCATAGTTTGATAACTTTGATCAAGAACTGTGGGGTCGGTTTCAAATATTAGACTGATAAATCAACCTCCAGGTATATCTCTTCCTCGACCATATGATAGAAGTGGATCAATCACTTGAAATTCACTCTCATCCTATGTAGATAGAGAGTGAAATGGCTGGTGAGGTTGAAGCTCTCAGCAAAGAAATAGTATTGCTTACTCTTTTGCTCAGCTAATCGCCCTTGTTGAATCACCAAAGCACCGAGAGCAATCTTTTTATAAGCCCCTTCAATCACTTTTCCCTCAATGGTATACTATTTAAAAATGATAAACTGACAAATTAGGGAATGTCAACTGTTAGAGAATGTGAATGGAGAAATACTCCCACATTGGAAATGAGGGGCCTTGCTAGTGGGTTATAAGGATTTGGGCTACTCCTACCATTGCCAATTGGTTTTGGTATGGAACCCCAGATTACTTTATCATGGTATCAGAGCAGGTTCACCCTCGTGTGATGCCAAATGGGTCACACGTGCTCACCGCCACCCATATATGTTGTCCACGTGTTTGGCTTGTAATGTCGCCACACGTGCGGGGGCGTGTTAGAGAATGTGAATGGAGAAATACTCCCACATTGTAAATGAGGGGCCTTGCTAGTGGGTTATAAGAATTTGGGCTACTCCTACCATTGCCAATTGGTTTTGGTATGGAACCCCAGATTACTTTATCAGTCAACATTGTATAACTTGAAACCCTGTCGGAACACATTATTACGTCGGTGCAGAATCAGAACACTTGAACTTCTTTCTTTTGACCAATACTATGAGCACGATCTTGTGCTTGTAAATCAACTCGAGAGTTCCTATTACATGAGCAAAGCATTATTAGAGACAACAGTCACTAACACTAACGAAACTAATAAATGCTCACAAGTTACAAACTCCTTTTAAAGGAAGAGATATGTATACACAGAGAGAGAACAATACCTTTGTTGTTCTTAGGTAGGTAGCTCATATTTGACAACTTTCCAAGGTTCCAGCAATCCATTATCTTAACCAAATTATTCCCAGTAGTCGCAATCGCCTCCAAAATTAGCTCCATGGTCTCCCTCTCCTTTTGTGCTCTTAGAACCAGCCGCCTCCAAAATTCAGAGAACCCAAAGCTGAAACAAAATCCTAGAATCCCAAATCCATTTAAACAATAAACATCAAAAACAAAGACGAATCGAAACCCTAGAACCCGCAAATCAAATTGGAAGAAGATTAAAACCAAACCTGTTTGAGCAGAGGCTGAGTCAAAGCTAAGTATGCAATAGATGGAGGATGAGCATCATTGCTCATGGCGGTAAGTTTCAAGGTCAAGGAAAAGTGCGCTTGATCTAGTGGAGCAAGACCGAAGCCAGGCTGGTGGTCAAGCTTGAGGTCGAGCTCGAGTAGTGCTTGGCGGCGTTTAGGCGTCTAGGCGTCTGTGCTCAACTGCTCGGTCAGCGACGTGAGGGTTGTAGTAGCACTCGCGTAACATAAGGTAATTTCGCATGTCTTATAGGTGAAAATTTTCCAGTCATATTATGTCCCAACTCAGATGACAGGTGACCGTCATCTCATTGAAGAACTCAATCTAGTAAGCTCCCTTGGAGAGTTCCACACATGCATTTTTCACTAATTGATACTCTTCATCTGTTTGAATTGGCGGAATAAGATTACTAATTTTTTGCCAAATATTCATACGACAGTCGACCGACATATGATTGAAGGACTTATTCAAGTGAGCCCCCTCAGAGGATTACCTATTTGTTTGGTTTTTTGCCAAATGAATAACATGACAGATAAACGTTGTCTGACTTAAGTATTATTCTCGAACAATGAAATTTGAGATGTTCGCCCTTGAAACTTGTAAATTTTGGATGCCTCCTTAAAAACTAAAAAAAGATTCGCAGCTCCATCAAAAATTAATTTTAGACTAAGTTCCACATATGCATTATCGTGGAACTCATATCTATCTTACTATATGTAAAAAAAAATTACAAAAATAATAATTTAGGAGCTCCTCCCATAGGAAAGGGCTAGCTATTTTAGTCTTTTGGTAAGATTTGAAGATGGCTATTTTAGTCTTTTGAAGGAAAAAAACAAAATCCTTGAAAATGGCTATTTTAGTCTTTTGGAAGGCGTCGAGTCCACCTGTCAATTCCTTCAGCAGTAAGTTCCAATTCACTGTCAGTATGTCTATTGTGTTATTGAAGTCACCTTGGATACTAGTTATGTAGTATCGTCTTAGTGAGACTCTTATGAATTGGTTATCACTCGTTTAATTGTCGAGTTGAGTTCCCTTATACGTGATTCAATATTTATTGGATGTTTGTTTTCCAATTCTGATTTATGTATCAGTTTTGATTTCCCTTTTATGTTGAGAAATCCGGATGGACATCGGTGGTCCACGGTATTGTTTGTGGGTTTACCTGTGGAGTGTCAGTTTTCCTTACAGGTTTTTAGTTGTCACTTCTATAAGAGAAGTTATGTCAAAATTTTCACAGAAACTCGTAGATTAGGGTCAATCGTTACAGTTTGGTTCTAGATTACTAGTTAATCTATGGTCGAGTCCTTTCAGCCTGTTAGACACAAATGAGTCTATGTTTGGAAGCAATATGAGAAGAACTTGTGGCGTAAGGATTCTCTCAATGCCCTAGTATTGATTATGAGGAGATGTATTCTCTGGTCATGGACATCATTACTTGCCGCTACTTTATCAGTTTTGTAGTGTCCAGAATATTAAGTATGTTGCGTATAGATGTGATTACTATATATCTCTTTGGGGATCTTAATATAGAGATATACATGGCAGTGTCTAATGGCATGTTCTACCCAAATTAAGTAACTCTAAACCATGGAGTTCTCATGTGATTAGAATGAGACGTTCACTATAAGGATTAGAATAATCTGGTTGGATGTGGTATACACGTCTTAGTGACTACTTGATTGGGAAGGGATATAAGAATGAAAAGTTATGCCCGTGCATGTTCAGTATATGAACAAATTGTTTGAGATGATAAATCTTTGTAGGACTCGATTAAGTCTTGGTTTAGAGATAGTACATCGAGTTGGTTAAATTCTTATTCACTGGTTTGCTTATATCTAATCAAGCTATGAACAAATCATACACTATTAATACACCAATGGTTGTTTGCAATCTGGAAACCAGAAGGATCAATTTCATCTGAAAAGATAATGATGAGAAACTTTTGGAGCTGAGATTCTTTATCTTAGTATGATTAGAGCTTGATTGAATTTATCTTAGTATACATATTCAGACATGCATGCCTTCTCAGTGTGCGCCAACGCAAAGTCATTGAAATGGTGTAAAATAGATCTTCAGGTACTTGAAGTGATCCACTGACTTGGGTCTATTCTTCCCTCACAAAGAATACAGAGAGAAGAATGAAACTTCCAAAAAATGAACAGTTAAAACGCAGTCTGAGATTTCGACCCGTCGAATTCTGCATCCTGGATCGACCAGAGTGTCTCCCTCAACCCGTCGAGGGATTCTCTTGACCCGTCGAAAATCTGTCCTGTTTCGGACAGTTTTTCATGCAATCCCTTATTCTGAAACACCGGTTGATGTGTTGGTTGGATTTGCTGATATTGGGTACCTCTCTGACCCATATACAGGATGTTCCCATACATGTTATTAACCTTGGGAAACATGGCAATTCCTTGGAGAACAACTAAATAAACCCTTGTTGCTATTACCTCGAACTATTCTAAAGATTAAAGTTTTTTATGAAGTTGTTGATCGGTGTGTCTGTATAAGACAATAATATACCACATTTGAGAGTCTAGTGGATTATTATCTACTATGACAACACTAACTTGCATATTTTAGGATAATGCGATTTGCATTGACTAAATGAAGTTGGTTTACATCAAGGGTGTTATACTTAACTCATTTCGCCATAGTACTCCTACAATCAACAATAGCAACAATTATTGATTATCCATGTGAACCGTTTTGATTCCTTAGGGGGGAGATGGGTTTAGGAATCAACTCCCCCCTAATCAATTTCTTTTACCCAAAATATCCTTATAAATATTCAAAAATTAAAAATCACCCAACCCTAAAAAAAAAAAATAATATATATATATACCATTCTCAATAGTCAGTAGACGACAACAACGAACAACGACAAAACCAAAACAAGTCGACTCCTCCATAATACTTTGGTGAGTGATCATTGTCCTTTTTTTTCGTTTTAATTTTCAATTTCATTGAAGCAAAATGTATTGTAAGCATAGGAGGAGTTTACATGAAGATCAATAGTCTTGATTTTTTACAAAAAGTTTTGGTTGTACATTAGTCTAATTTTTTAATGAACTTTGCTAAGTTTATAAGGAAAGAAAAAAAATCAAATGTTATGGAAATATAGTACAGGGTTATTTTGGTAATCAAGGTTAGTTTGATTCCGATTCCATATGGTAAGTAAACGTTAACAATCGTAATCATTCTCATTCCTGTTCTGATTCTAGATGGTAAGCAAACAGCTCAATCGAAATGAAATATTCTCATTCTGATTCATGTTGATTCAAAATCCTGATTATTCTCATTCACAATTAGTAAATGTACCCTAGGACTCAGAGTAACTCCAACAGTTTCCCCATATTTAAGTTTTTCTTTATTTTAAGGAATTTTTTGTTGTTTTACTCCTACAACTTCCTTAAACATATTCCCCATTTTAGAGAATTTGGTGAGAAAGAAAATCATATTCCCTATATTTACAGCATTTTTTTATATGTTTAGAGAAATCTCCAAAATGAAGAAGCTGTTGAAGTTAGAACATAAAATACATCATAAGAAAGAAATTTTAAAGAAATTGTTAGAGATGCTCTCACAAATTTAGTTGGTAAGACTTGGGTTTGGTTCCGCCATACGTGAAGTAAGAGGGTTCAGAATAAGCAGAGAATGTGAAGCTGGAAACCCGGGACAGGTATATAAATAAAGCAAAAAGATTTACAGGCCAAATCAGAGCTACCGCACGAGGCCAATGCCAAACAGGTCTCCGGGAAAAGATTGGTAAAAGATTACGAGATCTTAGTTCATGATTTACCAGATTAGCCCTGGACATAGTAATGGTCCTAGTTTTGAATGATTTGAAGAAATTACAATGGCAAATGTCATCAAGGCTATGTTTGGTAATGCTTTTCTTAAAAGAAAAGTTAGCTTTTTTTTCTATTCAAATAAGCTTCTTAATAGAAAAGGAGGGGGGTGTTTGGTAAATACTTTTTTTTCAAATGACTTTTAAAAATAGAAGTGTTTGGTAAATTTAAAAGTAAAAGTCATAAGTACTTTATTTTTTATTTTATTTTTTTCTTTTCATTTTGATTTTATTTTAATTAAATATTACCTACAATAAAGCATTTTGAGAGTAATATCATTTCAGTAAAACACTATTCTCTCCATTGAGTCATAATTAAAGCTTACAAATTGAGAAAAAAAACCCTAGTTTTATTGCATACATACATTATCTCATAATGCTTACAAATTGAGAATTATTGCACTGATAGATGATAATATGTATAGGATCTCTCAACCCCAAACAAAACTCCAACTTCCCGGAAAACTCAGTTTGACTTGGTTGGGCTGAACAAAGCACATTCTATCTGTTACTCTCTCAACTGCAGCCATTAGCAACCATGTAGTATGGTGATTTGATATCGATGTCAGATTTGCTTTTTCAAGCTGTAATGTTCTCGAGTTCGGCGCTTCTGTCCATTCTCTTCACAATGCCGGCTATGACCTGATACATGACCCAAACATAAACTTTAGAATGGAGAAAACTAGAAAGCTAGAAGTCTTTGCTTAGATTCTTGATGTCATTGACTCGAGTGATACCTTTCCAGGTCCCAATTCGTAACTCTTCTTCACCCCCTTGGACAGGAGAGTCTTGACTGTTGTTTCCCATTGAACTGGGGAAGTCACCTGTGGTTTTGAGTCAAAGGTCCAAATTAGTGATCTTTGTCACAAGGCCTAAACTGATGGAGAGAGAGGAAAGTTCCAACTGGCTTACCTGGCGAGCCAATATTTTCTTAATTACTTCGGGATCTGAATGTGGCTGTGCATCAACGTTGGAGATAACTGGTATTCTTGGAGTTCTGATCTGTGTTGCCACCAGTTTTGCTTCCAATCTCGATACAGCGGGCTCCATAAATCCAGTGTGGAAAGCACCATCAACTGCTAAACGCACCTGAACGTAGAGGGAGCAGGGAAGGGGGCTTCATCATTGTTACTTCTTTAAGCAGGGGATGCAATCAAATTCTAAATAACTAGACAGAGAATAATACCGTCATTCGAGCCTTGAAAGACTTTGCCTTGGCTTCTAGTGCTTCCACTCCTTTGACCCCTCCAGATACAGCATAGTTTCCCTACGACAATATGCCATGTCATGGTCAATATTTTTGTTAAAATCAAAGAAGCAATAGCCTGGTGAAGCTTACTAAGGATTTAAGATCCTTACAGTACATAGGTAATTTGCAATTTGAACTTTGTCTTTGTCATCAACTTCTTCATTGGTTGCATCACACAACTGTTGGAATTTGTCCGAGTCCAACCCTATAACACTGACCATGGCACCTTTAGCAGCATCGGAAGCTTCCTGGACAAAGTTAAAAAAGAAGCTTAGTGCAGAATAATATGAAAATTTTTGGAAACATGAATCATTGACCAGCTGGACCTAGAAACATAGAAGCACAATTAAAGTACCTGCATGGCTTCTCCCCTCAGTTTAACCAGATTTAGGCCATCCTCAAAGCTTACATATAGAACCAGACCAACAAAATGAAGAAAACATAAGTACAAGAGGACGTTCACCATACAAGACCAGAAGACATTGCATTATACATGCTATATATATATATATACTGTCAGTGCATTCATCTCCTAGCCTATAGCAAATTCTATATTCACATGAAGTACACCCTGTATTAATAGATGAAGTTGGTTTCTGAGAAGTCAAATTCATGTTCAGTCTTTTGTGAGCGTGGTTAGACAAATGAAGAGACAAGTTCAGAATCTAAAACAAGCACTTATCAAATAGCTCAATTTGAGGACTCACCTGAATGAGCCAGCAAATGCTAGAGCAGTGTATTCTCCCAAACTTAGACCACATGTAACATCAACAGAATCAATGATCTCTTGTCCTCCATCACATGCACGAAGCAACTCAACGGCTGCTAGACTGGTGACATATAGAGCCGGCTGCAAAGTAGTAGCTTATACAAATCACTGGCAGAACTGCAGAACTACTAAACATAGACGCTCTGCTTCATTACCCTCAAACTCCTAATCCACTATATGTAATAGCACTACGAATTCAACACATACTGTACCTGGCTTATAACTGTAGAATCCAACTTCTCTTTTGGTCCATTGATACAAACATCCAAAAGATCAAACCTGCAAACACCACAAAAATCACTACCGAAAACTATCCTCCACAAATCACTCCGAAAACAACACATTACTGTTTCTTGTCTTAACACAAAAAATGGCATACCAAATCATTCCTTAGCTGAATGACCAAGTTCTTCTATATATTTTATTAGCAACAAGTAGTTCTGATTTCAGATGTTCCAATAAAGCAATGTACACTAAAAACTTGTATCCAAACCCAACAGAATTTAGAGAAACAAATCTTTCATATGTACTAAACCATAATCACTACATAATGTGCTACTAAACCATTGACTGAAAATTCATATGTACAACACAATGGCAGCAAACAACTCAAAATGAAGTAAGATTTGAACAGACTCCCAAATAGAAACTGAAATCAGAGCAGCACCCAGAAAGCTAAACAGAGAATACAAAGTAAAAAGCTTTGTGGCTACATTATTGGGATTCTTAGAAGGGCTTTTATCCTAGGTGTGGTACTCCATACTTTTCTCCTAGGAAAGAACATTATGAACTGACTACTGTACCATATTTTTCTTCTTTCAGAAACTTATTGAAAAGCTTAGCACAGGTGAACTATCCCAAGCCAGAATTTCTTTTACAGTATTCATATTGCAAAGAAATGAACAAGCCAATAACTCGATCAAACCATCCAACGAATCTCAACTTTTCT
Source organism: Geum urbanum (assembly GCA_946800695.1). Lineage (NCBI taxonomy): Eukaryota > Viridiplantae > Streptophyta > Magnoliopsida > Rosales > Rosaceae > Geum > Geum urbanum. Next base: position 41,461,746 of record OX327002.1, on the reverse strand, counting down.
GAACAAGCCAATAACTCGATCACTACCCATGATGCAAAACCATCCAAAGCTCCAAAATTTCAAAGCAATCAGACCCAACTCAACAAAATAATATAAGTTTTCTAAACCTGGGAATTTTATCGAACAAGTGATGTGCATAAACAAAGAGACTCTTTTGGACTCAGATACGGAACTTCAGATAATCTTGTTACTGATGAAGCAGAACTACTGCAGCAACAGAAGCTTGAGAAGCTTTACATATCAAACTCTGTTGGAAAGGTTGCCTACTTTCTCAATGCTATCTGCTGAATCAATTCATTTTCTGATCTATTACTAAAAAACTATTTAATTCATGTAAGGATACCATTGCAGTGTCAAATTTTATTCAGAAATACTCAATCAAAGACTACAAGAATGACAAAAGTGTGTCAAATTTTATTCAGTATAAAGAACACCAGCATACCTCTCCTCTCCTAAAAATGATTCCAGAAGTCCAACTAATTGTTTCCCCTGTTTGCTGCTGAAGTCCAACAATTCATCTGCACAATTCACCATATGAGGATTCATGTTTCCAGTGTCATACTTATTCGAACAACACAATCACTCTTTACAAAATCCAATCTAAGCAAACGATGGAAGCAACCCAATTCAATTTAACCAAAACCCAATTGCATAAGACCATAGAAACTAGTATAGCAAGAATGAATTCGTCAAAGCATCTCATTTTCATAGATTTAACAAAGCCCTAATTCTAAAAATTGAAAGAATGAAACCCAAAACAGGGATTTGATCGAGCTCGAGAGATAAGGGGCTCACCGGTCTGGAGGAAAACAGCTATGAAAAGTCTTGATTCATGGCAAAGAGGTTTTCAATCTTGCGGGGAAGAAGAGAAGAGGCGAAAGCTGAGGTTTTCAATGTTGAACTGGTTTCCCGTCGAACTCGCGAAAGGAGAGAGAGAGAGAGGAGAGAATAGACCGAAGGATATGCGTGTCATTTAGAAATTGTATGAGGGCAATTTTGGAATTTTAGTAAATTTTCATTAAAATAGTACTGTTCACGCGTGTTTTTGAAAAAGCCAGCTTTTAAAAGCACCTCTGAACTTCCTTTTCGAAATAGTAAAGAAATCCCCTTTTTTTATAAGTTCCTAAGAAAAAAAGTCAGTTTACCAAACACTTCTTATTTTAAAAGCTGATGGAAAAGCTCATTCTCTTAAAAGAAAAGCTTTCCCAAACACACCCATAACCTAGTGTCCAACCCAACGAAGCATGCAAAAAGAATAGAGCTGGTGGATCAGCCATTAGCGAAATCCGAAGTGGGATGGGAATAAGCACCGGGCATTAAATTGCCCGAGAACGCCTCACTCATGATTCCTAGGTCAACTACGTTACACCAAGTTTACACTCTAAGATAACTAATTACCAGTGCAGTTTGTCAATTTATCATTCATTTTTAAGGCCCAAGAACGCGAGGGAGACGACGGCGACGGCGAAGGAGACTCCGATGTAAAAGGCAATATGCCACCAGCAGACATGCTGCAACTATAGCTCCAGCAATACTAATCACTAATCCTGGGTCACGCTCTCTCTTCAAGTTGTAAAAGACTCCGTTGATTTCTGGCAAATGAGAACTGTTTCCCCAATCCTGAAAGAAATAATCAACATTTCAGGTTTTATTTTTAAAATTTCTTTTCCGGGCAAAGGTGGGTTAACCACAGTTGACCACTTACCATAAATTTGGAACAGACCGCCAATGACTTGGGATAATACCACTGAATTTATTATCTTTGATGTTCCTGTTAAATCACGGCAATTAAAAGGACTTACAATCCGTTGAGATTGGTGAGGGATGCAAATGATCTTGGCAGATCCCCACTGAAGTTATTATAAGACAAATCCCTGAAGAATTCCAAGAAAGACATGTCATATTGCAGTTTCTAACGGTCTTCCAAAGTCTTTGGATATCTCAACTAGATCAAATTAGTCCAATAGCAAGCAAAAATCATCAAATAGCACCATTTTAAAAGCTGCACATCTTATGTATACCGAATAATTATGTATTCAATACACATCCACTTACATGGAACGCCCTTATTACATGTCATTTATGTACAAAACCAAAGTAACTAAGAGAAAATTGCATACACTCTCTTAAACTCTGTAGGCCAGTGAAAACATTGTGAATGGGTCCAGATAACATATTGTGGCTCAGATTCCTGCATTACAAGGAAATTAACGATGATGAAACATTCAGGTTATGACTAAAAACCAAGTCAGGAAATCCACTAGAGTTAGCAATGAGGAAATACAAACTCACAAATGTCGGAGAACCTTCATGATAGGTAAGGATTGCGGGATATTTTGGGTGAAACGGTTGCATGCCAGATTTCTGCTCACATTAGCAAGCTGGGATATAAAAGTCAGCAACTTAAGAAAGTGCAAGAATGAGACATATTACTTACATATAAGTCGCGCTGGGGGGTAGCAGATTTGGAATTTCGCCACCAATACTATTGGAACTAACATCCCTTGAGGAGGAGCAAAAAAGGAAATGGTTCAGTGATGGGTGTGTTTTTAAACTGAATGCTTTCAACAAAATGTTGCTAATCTGAAGAAATAAAAACTTACAGATGCTTTAAACTTTGTAGGATATGTATCTCGGCTGTTAAGATTCCTGTCAGGTTTAGACCATGGAGGTTGCTGCATAAAAACAAAAAAAATAACTCAAGTTGTTTGGTAACAACAGCAGAACAATTTAACATATGGTGGATGTATGAGGTATGAAGTATGCATTACAGGTGTGTTACAGACGACCCTGAACATGTCACGCCAAGCCACAGTTCATCGCAAGGACTCAAAACACGTAATGTCCAGTGTGTCAGCTGTGGCGGTTGGTTGAGGTACTTATAAACTTCATGAAGAGATAAGGCTGCAATGCACAGGTTAATAAAAAGATTAGAACTGTTTTGGTTTCTTTTCATTCACATGGAACTTTCATCGAGCAGGTGGTGTGCATCGGAGGTAAACCAGAACAGACAGACAAACTTTTAAGTGCAAGGGATTCCAACAACAGCAACAACATGAGTGGGTGACTAAAAATATCATTATACTGATGATTTATAGTAGCTCTGAGGATTTCATGTTAAAGTTCTATAAACGGAGTACCTTTGCCCTCGGTAACTCACACTTCCCCATCTACAGATCTACTTTCTTTCTTTTTCGAACGAAAACATCGACGGAGACCGTAGATTAATAGTCGGACATAGAAACCGAGTATCTAAGAAGTTACCGTCAAGCGTGTCCGTCTTAGCTTCAGCCTGCACAACCAGAATCACCGCGACGAGTAATAGAAACAGCATCGCCATTTCCTTCAAGCTCAAGCCAATATCTCCTGAGAACGAAAAGACAATAGTCTGAGAAAAAAAATTCCAAAGTTATTAAAATCAAAATCAAACTTAACGGAGCGGATAGTAGTAGTGAGACTGTAAAACTAACCGAATCAATATCAAGGAAGAAGAGCTATGGAGACGAAGATCACGGTTATTTTATCAGGGTTGTTGAAGAGTTTGCAGGAGAAATTGAGAATCGCTTAGCTACTAAGTATGAGAATGCCGACTCGCTAGCTAACGCCTCTCCTCCTAATCGCACATGACGCATTCCCCCAAGTTGTCTTTGGGCCAGCCCCGTACCTGAGATGAGGCGAACGAGGCGGCCGCCTCAGGCACCAAAATTCAGGAGGCACAATTTTTTTTTAGATATACGTATATAAATTGTAAGAAAAATTATACATATAAAAATTACTTTTAAAAACTCGAAGACAAAACATTTAAGTAATTTTGTGATACCTTTGAGAAAATAAGTTATGATATGTGAATTGTTTTATTTTCTTTTTTTATTAGTATTGCTATGAGTGTCGATTTTCTTTTTATGTACGGTGTTGAAATATTTTTAATTTTATTTATTTTTTATGTACTATGTTGAAACATCAATTTATATATATTAGCTTGATTTATAAATAGTTGATTATAGGATTGTATTTCGATTGTGGTTAACAAATCTTTAGTTTTATTATTTTATGTACAATATTGGAACATCAACTTATATTGGTTTGATTTATAAGTATTTGGTTATAGTTTTATATTTCTCTTATGATTAATAAATGAAACATAAATGTTAGTTTACATTGTGTAGATTTATTCTTGTAGATACGAAAACAACATGAGAGTAAACTGGTTTGGATACTTATGTAACATAATTTTGTATATTTGTCATTTTTCGTATGATCATAAGAGGACACAATTTTCGATTCTCGCCTCAGGTCTCAAATTCTCAGGTCCGGCCATGCTTTGGGCCTTCATAAAGCCCTGACCTGACCCGACCCGGCCCCGACTGATCCGGTCTTGCTTCAAACTTGCAGCTATGGAGAATTTCTATTAAGTTACATTTGTCCTTTTTTCTCATCAAATTTAATATGTTTATTATGATTAATTACATTTAGGGGAAATTAAAAAAACTCCTAATTTCACCGCTCTCTTTCCTCAAAAACCCAGCATTAGTTTTCAATTCCAAAAAAATTCATTCTATTTTTAAGTATGTAACAACCCAATATTATTCTCATATTTACTACATATACCACCGATTTCTGAAACTTCAACATTTTCTGAGAAATCGTCTATCCCTCTCTGTCACAAATCGAATCTCCAAAACAAGCTCCCAGCTTATTATCACCTCCTCGGACTCTGTCGTCGGCTTCTGTCGGTCTCCTTGCCTCTGACTTCCAACTCCATACCTGATCCAGACGGCACCAGCCAGAACCTCTCCTACATCCTCAACAATCTGAACAGCTTAACAATGGTGATAGTTTCAGACACCAGCCAAAATCTCATCTCCAAAATTTTCTGTGGCGAGGCTGACGCTGTTTGGAGCCTTCGCTTTGGAACCGCAGACCGACGCCTCGGTTCTGAAGCCGCCGGCTCTGGCCACTCTTCGAAGCTGAAGATGTTCTCGATCTAATGTTGGAGCACAAATACTCCGGCGAAACCTGAGCTGAAGAACTACGAGGTCGACTTCAGCGACTGCGGCCCTATGGTCCTCGTTGCGCTCATCAAGATCAAAAACGAAATGGATCCCTCCCTCACTTTCTCCCGCTTCTGCCGCGAAGGGATCTGCGGCTCGTGCGATATGAACATCTACGGCTGCAACGGCCTAGCGTGCTTAACCAAGATTGAAGGCGCAGGTGATGCCAAGACGATCATGCCACTTCCGCACATGTAGGTGATCAAGGATTTGGTGTTGGATATGATGAATTTCTATAACCAGTATAAGAGTATATATGTAATGTGTTCAAAAGGCTATTCGTTTGTTGTATTAGTTGTTGTTGTTGTGTTGGTGATAAAAGTCATTTTTCTGGATATCTTTGAAGTATCTGTTTGAGTATCTGTTTTGATATCCTTTCAAAAAAATTGAAATGTATGTTGTTGGTGTTGTTAACATTTTTCTAAGGTTTTCAGTTTGATTTTTGGTTGTTGTACTAGTTTGCTGTTGTTGCTTTGTGTGTGACAAAAGTCCTTTTTTCTGGAGATCTTTTACGTATCTATCTGGGTATCTGTTTATGTATTTTTTTAAGTATCTGTCTGAGTATCTATCTTAATATCCTTTCAAAAAATTTGAAATGTATGTTGTTGGTGTTGTTGACATTTTTTTAAGGTTTTCAGTTTGAGTTTTGGTTGTTGTACTAGTTTGTTGTTGTTGTTTTGTGTGTGATAAAAGTCTTTTTTTGGATATCTTTTAAGTATCTGTCTGGGTATTTGTTTATATATCTGACTGGGTATTTTTCTGGGTATTCCTATATTAGAAAACGAAAACGAAAGCATTCGGTGGGTCAAAGATCAGAAGGTAGACTTTTAAAAATACTTGTGCAGTCGTTTAGCAACAGTCCCCAACAGCCTCCTGGCCTTGACTTCAGAACTATTGTTTGCTACATGATGTATCACATTGCTCTGGGCAAGGAAATAAAGAAAGATCTGAGTCGTGATGATGTTACTCGGTTCAAGGCTAGATTGTTGGAATTGTTTATGGATCATTATCTATCATGGGTATCAAAGAAGAAGGATTGAACCAGCTCAGGAACAAGTGTAGGACAATAACTAATGTGTATATTTTTGTTGTAGTGATCATTGTATGAACATTGTTTTTAGTTGTAGGGGTCTATCTTGTAAGTGTTACATTTTGGAGAGCATTATGAATGTGATCATATTACTATTTGATTGGATATCTGCTTGGGTATCTATCTGCGTAATACTATTTGTGTTGCTCTAGACTTTTGAATGAGAGAATCAATGCATTAAGACTATGAACTAAAGTGTTTGATTTGCACTCTCTGGTCCATTTTACAACACAAAACCTACTCAAATCCATTTGTATAGTTGGTATTGGGACGCAGTCAGATACACAAACAACTACACAGACAACTGCCCAGATAGCGATCCATGAATTTATGTGAATCAACTCATTAACCTATGCAATACTATTTCTGTATCTTTTGTTATTCGGTTTTATGTTTTGAAATAAAGTTTATGAATGAATATATAAAGCCACTAAATGATACAACATTATCAGCCTGGTTCATTCAGATATTTAGGCAGATACTTAGACAGTACTCAGACAGCTTTCCTTGAATTTTATTGAATCAATGCATTAACCTATGCAATAAATTTTTTGTTTTCCCCTTCTTTACGATGCAATATAAAACACAAAAACAAGAAACACAAAAACAAGAAACCCAAAAACAACCTCAAATTTGTGTTTGTATTTGCAAGTAACAAGTAGCAGATCTAAAATTTGTATACAAATATCCAGACAGATACTTAGACAGATATCCAGTTAGATATTTCAACAGATATCCAAACATATATTCAAACTTTTAGAAAATTATTCTGACAACATCTTTAATAATCCACACAGACTTGTATGTTCAATCGATAAGGTTGTTGCAAATTCTTCTATTGTGACCAGTTTGGTGACATCTTGAGCACTATGTTGGCATTGTTTGTTTTTTGCCATTTCTCTCATTCTATTTTTCTTTGGTCTTCCCGGTTGTTTCTTTGTTAATGGAGACCTAACGTCCAGTCCATATTGTGACATATCCTGAAGCGATTTCTCAATAATGCAGCACACCATTTTTTCGTTGGGAGATCCTTGAAGAAGTCGCTTATCTCTGCATATTTGTTTCTAGCTTAAGCTGGTTAAAAATGAACTCATATTGCCTTTCACTTCTAGCATATGCACATTGCATGAAGAGTTCAGAAATTCTATCATTCAAGTGTCCTCTGTAGTTGTCTTTGAGGTTAGCAACTAAGTGCTGAAAACAGTAGCCATGCTCATCATTGGGGAACACCTCTGGAAGAAATTTCATAATTTCATTATGACGGTCTGAGAGGAATGTTATTTTCCTCTGAGTATTAGTTTCTTGGTTTATGCTGCGTCTATCTATCTCATATCTTAGGTTCTTCAAGAACCACCTTCAATTGCTGTCATTTTCGGCATCAACTATCGCACATGCAATTGTAGTCCTGAAAAGAACCAAAAAGGTGAGGTTCCTAGTTGTATAGTAAGTACTGAAATGCAGTTTATAAACAAAAAATAGATATCCAGACAGCTACTTACTCAGCTACCCAAACCGATACACTAACAGATACTCTAACAAATACCTAGACAGATACTTGGACACATCTTCAGAAGCAAAAACATATACTTAGACAGACCTAATTAAATAGATTTCAATCTCGCAATGTTTATAATTTGGGGAGCAAAAACATATACTTGGACATACCTAATTAAGTAATCAATACTATCATGAAATCGATTAATACAACTATAAACTGAAACAATTTCGTGCAAAAATAGAGTGAAAATGGATAAACAGAACTTAATATATGAAATCATCAATAACGAGTTAGAGAGAGAGAGCGTTGAAACTTACAATGCTTGAAATTTTCAATTACGTACAACGTCTAGATCGAACAGATTTTTTGTTCCGGGGAGATTGTCATCGCGTTCACAAGAGAGCGAGGGAGATTGCTAGAGAGAGAGATTCACTTCCTGACAAAAATAGGTTTTATTAGGATAAAAAAGGGTTTTAAACGAATTTTAAAGATGGGTCTCTCTCTCCAACTGAATCGGATGACAAAACTCACTACGTTTTGTAGCCCATCCCACGCACATCCATTGTTCTCTTTTCAAGGAAATTTCCTCGGGTGTTCTTTTGATCTCCCTTAAACAAGAAGTAACTTAATTTCTTCCTCAAGCTCACTTCACCTTATGAGATGTAAAAGCCAGATGAGAAAGAATTCTGTGTCCTACAAACAGCAAGAAAACTCCCAGCAATCCAAGCCATTTCAATGTCGTAAAAAAATCCAACTGTACATGCAAAATATGATTGTGGGTGATAAACTTCTAGAGTTAACACGTACAGGTATGATTTAGCAGTCCTACAAAACTGATCTAAAACTAAGTCCCACGCGCATCCATTGTTCTCTTTCAAGGAAATTTCCTCGGGTGTTCTTTTGATCTCCCTTAAATAGAAGTAACTTAATTTTTTCATCAAGCAAACTTCACCTTCGATGATGTAGAAGCCAGGTGAGAGAGAATTCTGTGTCCCACAAACAGCAAGAAAACTCCCAGCAATCCAAACCATTTCAATGTCGTAAAAAGATCTAACTGTACATGCAACAAACGTGTTATTAGGCACCTTGTGAAAAGTCATCAGATATGCTATTCTGCCTACAAAAGCAAAATAAGAACCAGCTTTCTGCTAGACAGAAAAAGAGAATAATCTTTGACCAATAAGGTATAAAATTATTCTTCACATTATTGTGATTTGTGAAGAACCCCCCAACATGCCATTCACTTATTTATCAAGCTCAATGTTTACTGGCAGGTATATGAACCTGTCATTGACCAGATCATTGGGCTTACCAGTAAAGGCAAACATATGTCATACCAGTAAAGACAGACAGATGGCATACCTTGAGCCAGAAAAGCACATAGAGTAAAAGAACTCCTGCAATGCCAGCATGAAATAGAACACCAAATGTGGCTGGTACTGCTGAGGTAGGGAAGTTCTTCAGATTAACTCCTAAGCGCAATAGCTGTTTCAAACATAAATAAGGTTAACAAAAATTGTGCACTATTATATGTACAAAACGCAACGTTGTCATCCCTTATATCTTGTGGTCTTTTTGTATGCCAGTGCATACTGAAACCACTCAATTATCGTGGACATTCCAAGAGATATGTTTCGGGCATAATATGTTAATAACTTTTCTAAGCCAAATAACAACATTACAAATCACTTCTAAAATGACTCACCCCAACCAAAAAACCAATAAGTGGCAAGAGCGTAAGACCCAAGAAAGTAAGAGAGAGATGGTTAGGAGGAAGCTTCTCCGGAACCCTAAAGATATGGCTTATCTCTGCTTTGGGACCATACTTCAAGTAAGGATCAACAGCCGATGAAGGGGGACGGGTGGCCTTCTCAGGTGCTTCTGGTAGATCTAAATCAATGTGGCCAATATTTCGTACGAATGAGTTCTCCTAGAAAGACAATAAAATTTACTCTTTAGTCTCTTTGATCAAATTCGTGCTTATAGAAAGTACGAAAGAGAAATTAAAATAAAATTATGCTTACCATTACAGTATCACCAACAGTCAACTCAATTTCATAACTACCGGATAGATAGTAAAATTTGTCAACTAACCCAAAAAAATCCTGCAAAATAAGTACCAAAAATGAGCACAAATTTCTCCATCTTTAGTGTGTCCAAAATAGCACAATACTCGTGGATTACAGCAGTATCAGCTGAAAGTCTGAAACTAATTAACTGAAAATAATCCAAAATTCGACTCTCCCTTTGGAGAACTGAGTGGCTTTGCATCGAATGTTTGTATAAATTAGGTGACCTATCAATGCATACATATAATATGTTTGTACTGTTCATATAGGCTTTCAACAGACAGGTCTCTATAATGATCCCAAATTAAATCCATGAAAAATTGGAAAGAAAAACTTACTATTGTTATCTCAAACTTTCGGCCCCAGTTCCCCACCACAAATATGTGTTCAACCTGCTTGGTCTCATGTTTCAATTTGAGAAACACCTGCATCCCCAAAAATGTCTAAATTAACTGAGTATAAGAAGTTACTTCTTGGAGGTACAAACAGCAACAAACCTGATGTGGCTCAAAAGCACGATCCATAGACGTGGTCAACATAAAGGACAGGCGCAGTTTTTGGAGGTGATTTGCTGATAGTGTAACAGGGGAGTTTCCTCCAGCTAAATCTAGCCTGGGGTACATTGATGATGTATAAGCAAAAAAAAATATATTATGTGCTGCACAAATCTCAACAACAGAACAAGCAGAAAGTTTGATAAATTAACCACAAAATACATCGACTTTATCGTTATAGGCATTTAACATTCGAATGATATTTCACAAGGAACATATGGTAAATGTAATTAACTATACAAGTTAAAATCAGATACGAACTTTTGCTGTGTTCGTACACTCTCATCATTTTCTAGCACTGCAATCTCTGCTTTGTGTACATTAATAACCCCAGTGACAAATACAATTATAGGCCTGAGCCCTCCTGTATAAACTGTTCGATCTTCTGAATTAGGAAGATAAATCTGCAAAAAGTATGATCAGCATTGTAAATCAAGAGCCGGATGGAAGTTAGTATATCTGAGAATTCTGAATACAACAGAAGAATGAGTACCTCCAATAAAAATGTGTAGCCTCCAACATCAACAGGCAAATCATCCTTAGAATGGTATCCAGTTTCTTTGTCGAAATTAAATAACTTCATCAAACACGTTATATAACAGTCAGTTGAAGGTGATTGATACAATTAACGTATTAGAAGGAAATATCAAACAGTAAATACACTAGAGTAACCAAGAAAATGGAAGAACAAAAAAACTTGACTTGCTTGGCTCAAGAGGAGGCTGCATACCCCCACGCAACGCCACATATGGTTGTGCATGGGTTACACGCACTGCCACCTCCGACCACCTCAAAGGGGGTCATCACCAATGTCAAATTTATCCTTTCTCCATAACCAACAACTCTTCAAACTTTCACAAGGTTTGAATCTAAAAGAATAAGTCAGAAATTTACCCTTAACTTCAGACGCGTCCGTTTCACCCTCGCAATATAATGAGCATAGCGATATAGTGATCTAAATAAAAGACCACTTTGTTCCGGGCCAAAACTGGTAACTCGCAACAATTTAACAGTGGAACGAGGGGCACTTGATCCAAATATTGTACTCACTTTAACCTATTTAAGATTAAGATAATACACCAAACAACTAAGCGAAGCATTATTATTTGACATAAGCCACACCAGTTCTTAATTATATCTTTTCAAAAATGAAATATTTTATCCTCTACTGTATTTATTATTAGCAATTAATTGAAAACAACATTACTTTAGACCATATTCATATTTCAGTGAAGCATTGATGTCTTAATAAAGAGAAGTGGAGGAAGGGGCGAGCAGTATAAATTTAACATGACCTTAATCATTTAAAAGAAATACCATCTTATTTATTTTTTAGTACCAAAGGTGATGCAATCAGAATCGGGAACTACTTAGTATTATGAGGATATATATCTAATTTGAATCAAGACAAGGTGTTTACAGATATCTAATTCACAAGATATGCATGAAGTTGGGATGTCAAAATTAATGATAAATAATTTTGCCTGCCATATATCTCCAGTAACTGAAGAACAACAAAAAGTATTGGAATCCATCTTTTTATGATACATAATAGTTGAATTGACAAACCTTTAGCTTATCTCCTTTAGTCAATGAAATGACCGTAGCTGCAGGTGATAAAATCAGAGGGACAGAGGTTCTGCATGAAGAAATTATAGAGAGGAAAATAGAAGAGTAGGAGACGGTAAGTTTGCAGTACAGGTTTAATTGCGTGAAAAAAAAAACACCAAATTTAGGAAGGTAAAGATGTTTTACAGTAAGATACATATATATCACCAATATAATTTAAATTGCACTTTACTTATTGTTTTCCAAACAAGCTAAAGAGTCTAGTTGGTTGAAGAAGTCTTTTGTATTTTCATGAATGCCTGCCCCAAGGAAGAATTTTGTCAAACCCAACATCTTGTCCCCTGGAACCAGCTGCAAATTAAACCTATTGTATTAGAATACCTTTCTATAACCAAACCTTTCAATTCCAATCCTCACATAAAAATAACCTGCAACATGTAGTATCTGCTTTCAGTCACCTTTAAGTTTTCAAACGTTACGGCGGAAAACGCTGTCAACCCTCGAACAACAGAGGCAGTAGTTGAAAGAGGACTTTGGACAATTTTTTTTTCGTCGAAGTAAATAGCACCATCATCTAAAAAATATACATGTGATACAACATAACAAAAGATAAACAGTAAATTCAAAAGCAACTGTTAACAGGCATGTACATATAGAATATCGTGAGTCACAAAATATTGATTTATTCTATTTAGGAAATTGTAGATTGCATTTGTGAGTCTAAAAACTGTAACAGCATGAAAGGTTCTATGTCAAGCAAGGTGTGAAAAGTAAGACAGGTACCAAATTTTTCAACGATGTCAAATAGCTTTGAAACATCTCTTTTCAACTCTCCAATCTGCTCAGAAAACAAAAAAGATTAGGAAAAATTTCATGTATGGTACCTGAACTTCATTGTTAGGTTAATTTGATACCGGGACTTTTAAAGTTATCAACGTGATACCTGGACTTTCATAATCGTATCGTTACGATTTTGAAAATTCAGGTACCATACAAAAAATTATTCCAAAAGATTATCGTATAGTTGAGACAAGATTTAAACAGAGCAAAATAACAGGGTAAAGGAGCATGTGAAAATTAGAATTATTTCAATTGAATACACAGCTAAATAAAGTAAGTTTGAATCATATAGAAACATAGATCCAGTGACATAGGTCTTCACCAGGTCAGTGTTCTAAGATTATCCAGTTTTGAACGAAAAGCTTTTTAGTTAACAAGTGCAATTTTGGCATTAAAACTTCTTCAAACATGTTAAACACCACCCAGAACTTATGTGCGTTGTGCATATATGAGCAAGAGGGAAAAACTCCCGAGCAAATGGTGGTTATGACCGATACATGTTTAAAACCAGCTAGAGCTTACCATTGATATATCAAATTTAGAGGACGCTAAGTTAACAACACCAGCCAGTGCTTCAAACGCTAATCCTGCGACAGGGATGAGGAGCTTCAGTGGCTAGGATAAAAAATTACTGAGACTTTATTCTATGTTTGTTAAACAGCATATGGCCCTCATGTAAATTACAGGCATCATACTCCAGTGCTAATAAATCTTTCTATAAGAGCTTGAAGATCAATTCATTGGAATAAGGAATATAGAAGCTCGGTCTGAAGGTGTATTGCTAAAAGTCTGAAACACTACCTTTAGTAGGTTTAATACATAAAAACAAAACACTCTAAGTGACCATCATAACATAACAATTAAACCAAATGATACCATAGATCATTACCAGCTGCATATGTACTAGACTCGGGATTATGTGAACTATAACGCCACCTTCCATCACTCTGACAGAGAGACTGCAATAGTTTGTGACAATTAATCGACAGTGAAAACAAACACTTTTTTACAACAATGACATTCAAGATACAGAATTCTACAACCGTAAAAGTAAAATGACCACGTCAATTTTGAAAAGGGAAGTTGGCCAAGACTTGATCCTCATAAGACACAGCAACTTCTCCAGGACTAAGGGTAGCCAGAACTAAACCAATTAATCAATACCAGTACTGATTGATTGAACCAACCTTGATAAAGCGGAAAACTCCATCAGCATCAACCAGATGTACATCAACCAGATGTACATCAACCTTAGAACTTTGATCCTATCGCACGAGAAAAAAAATTATGAATAGATTCACAATAGGTCGGTAACACCTATAAATTGACAATGAGGTTCTTGGACAACAGCATGAACAATATGCCAAAAATAACACTCTTTCAAGCTATTATGACATCCTTGAAAAAGCTACAACTAGTTTTTTTATATTGAACAAATGCAGCCAAACTTGAGGCCTCAAAATGACAAACATAAACGTCTGTTGGAAAATTCTACCAGAAAATCAGTTGTTTGCTAACATACCTTAATAAGTACCAAACTTCGAACTGAGTAATGAATGTCTAGCAATGAGCGTGCACCATTGACCACAGCTTTAAGTCTTGAAGTGATGCCCTATAAAAGAAGAATAGAATCAGTTCCAACTCGTCCACAAGCATCACCTGCACTGTCTTTTAATCTGAGAATAGAATGAGAGTTGACAATACCTCAAATACTATATTCTCAACCTCACATTTCAAGATGCCGTTAACCTTCAAAGCATAGTACAAATCCTTTAAAGCCGAAGACGATGATCCCAGCTTCTCCAAAACAGAATTACAAGTAGCACCGCGTACATCTGGCTTCTCAACCCCAAGAATCTCAAACGATCTCAGGGCTTCATATGCCTCTTCCAAACTGTAACATTGCACCAGATCAAACACTTACATTCCAATCTGATTAGATCAGCACAGACAGCACTGAGCATACTATATTAAACAATCAATAGCAGCTCGAAATAGGCTTAAGTGCTCTAATTTTGTCACAATTTATATAGCAGTGGGCATGTAGCGCCATACAGAATGTGAAAAACATTTGGTAAGTTTGTACGAAAGAACCCCCTAAGCAATAAAAATCATTTGAGGGGTTTAATTAGGGCTTACGATTCACCTCCCGAAAGAACCCCCCTCCGCCGCGAAGAGCCTCGAAGCCACGGATCGGTGCGAGTCGAAGATCTGCTGTAAGCCGGAGGCTGCTTCAGATACGGTAATTGCCAAAGCCAGCACCAGAAGAGCCACGTGGATTCTGGTAGCCATTCCCGAAACAACAAGAGATTCAACAACAGAGCTCGCTCGAGAGATGCGTGAATTCGATTCACAGTAGTACATTAAAAGGAATAGAGGGCGAGCTAGGTTTTCAGATCGGAGAAAGTGAGGCCGGCACTTAGTACAGGGTCTTGGTGGCCTAAATGCCTTACTGGCCCCATAATTGGGCCTAAGTTTGTATATGTATTGGACCACTATATTGTTTATCTGACCTAGAAGCCCATGAGATTTTCAGCATGTGAGGTCAATCAGTAGAACATTCTCGAACATTCTTTAGACTTAATTTCCATCGCAATGTTGGAACAAGTCGCTTCTCTACATTCCCACGGATGTTCTATAGTACTCCGGAGTTTCAATATTTCTAAATTTTAGAGCGTTAGATCACTTCAAAACTGGTAACCGCAAAAGTGATCCAACGTTCCAAAACTAGGGAGTATTGAAGCTCCGGAGCATTGTAGAATTTTCGCACTCCCACCATTTGGGGACGTTTTAACAAACAAGTCTTGGTGACTTAATTGAGAGAATGAAATTCTGCAACCCATGTTTGAAGCTTCAAGTTTAGCAGCTTGTACGACTCAATCATTGAGGACGAGCAACACATGACAATCATTGTGAAGCATAATGAGTTTATGATTTTGTTAACTGTAGTATGGTGGAAAACCAAGATAGGTCTAAAGATTTTGTTTTCTGGTCAGCCGGAGTTGCGCACAAGACTTGCAGCTAAGTTTGATAAGAAGATTTGCTCGTTTTCTTGATCTGATCTTACGAAGTTTTGCTCTCTCTCTCTCTCTCTCTCTCTCTCTCTCTCTCTCTCTCTCTCTCTCTCTCTCTCTCTCTCTCTCTCTCTCTCTCTCTCTCTCTCTCTCTCTCTCTCTCTCTCTCTCTCTCTCTCTCTCTCTCTCTCGCATGTAAGATCTCCATACCTTGTATGGACTAGGAATTAGTCCTTATATATAGACCATGTACTCTACACATCAATAACAATTATTCATTAGAATTCCATCTT
The DNA here is from genome assembly GCA_946800695.1 of Geum urbanum. NCBI lineage: Eukaryota > Viridiplantae > Streptophyta > Magnoliopsida > Rosales > Rosaceae > Geum > Geum urbanum. The sequence continues at coordinate 41,445,768 of OX327002.1, read as the reverse complement.
ATTCCAACACGTTATCATGCACGAGCTCTAACCCAAAAGGCTCTAATATTTTTCTTTCTCTTTTCCCCACCTCTGATCACTACCACATCACCGATCGTTGTTGTCCACCGCTTGTGCTTGGCTCCCTAAATTGCAAAGTAATTCCTCTCATCCAAAAAAAGGAACTTACATTCTCCCTCCTCACGACTTTGCGATTATTTTTCTTTGGGGCTTACAAAACCCGTCTTCTACACCGTCTTACCTACTTCTCTCGGAGACATTAGTGATCATCTTCCCGATTTATCCAGAGACGTAAAAGATAGAAGAATTTATATAGTGGGGAATCGATCCATATATATATTGACCTGCAAAGAGTTCTGGTTTAATTCGAATATAGAACTTAGGTCATCTCCAGTTCTGAAGGACTATATTTGGCCCTGGGCTATAATTTTGCCCCTTAAATATACTATTTTAATGAATAGTGAGGGTTATATTTTGTGCCGCCTCCAACCCGTTATTTTTTATATTATTTTATTAATTCAAACTTTTAAACTTATATATATTCAATGGTGGAGGCCATATTTGGAGAAAGAAAGAAAATATGAGAGAAAGGAATGGGAAAAATGAGGAACAGTTTGAAAATAAGAGCGGTATATTTGTTGAAAAAAATTACTATTGCATTTAATTTAGTTGTTGAAAATATTACCATTGATATTTATACTAATGTTTTAATTACATTGTATTTATTATATTCATTGATGATTTATTTAACAAATAAATTATTATTTGTTGTCGGAGAAAGTAGAATAGACTGAAAGTAGTTACTCTTCTCATTGATAGAATGCTTTAAATATAGGCTGATACAATTTGTTACAATAGGTCAATAACTATCTCGATATAACAGGAACTCTCTATATCTATCTAATCAATATCTGTATCTAACTAGGACAAGACACACACCGGGATTAATGAAGAATAAATCTCCTTAAACACTCCCCTTTATGTCGATGGTCATAAGAATGATGCATGACTTGTTGTCTCATTAAAAACCTCGTCAAGCAAACAAAACCTCATGAGTAAAACAAAAGTTTGGTCTAAGGAAAAAAGAGTACAACGCATCAACTACTAAAGCTACTACATGTGAGGTAGACTCCCCCTGATGTCTACAGAAATGTAACTCCCCCTCACTATAAACTCAGTCTAGGAATTCTGATGACCTGCGCATACCAATGCTTCTCACATATTTCACAAAAGTAGATTTAGGAAGTGACTTAGTAAACAAGTTCGCGGCATTATCAACAGAACCTATCTGGCTCACATGAATATTCAACAGTTGTTGTTGTTGCTGATTAAAGAAAAACTTCAGCGATATATGTTTTGTATTATCACCCTTAATGAAACTCAACTTCAAATGTTCAATACATGCAGCATTATCTTCAAAGATGCAAGTATGATCAATAACAGTAGATTTCAATTCACTAGAGCCTCGAATATGACCTATGATTGATCTGAGTCAAACACATTCTCTAACTGCTTCATGCAAAGCAATTATCTCAGAATGATTTGAGGAAGTAGCAACAAGGGTTTGCTTTGTTGATCTCCAAGAGATCGCCGTGTTTCCCATAGTGAAAACATATCCGATTTGTGAACGACCTTTATGTGGGTCAGAGAGGTACCCAACATCAGTAAATCCAACCAACACATCAACCGGTGTTTTGGAATAGGGGATAACATGAAAACTTTTCGAAACATAACACTTTTCGAAACATAACACTTTTCGATGGGTCAAGAGAATCCCTCGACCAGTCGATGATGTGACTCCGGTCGATCTATGGTGCAGGTTTCAACGGGTTGAGGAAAATCCTCGACGGGTCGAAATCCCCAGAATTTGTTTCAACTTTCTCTTTTCCGAGAATCTCATGCTTTTCTCTGTATTCTTTTTAAGGGAAGAATAAACATCTGTCAATGGAACCTTTCAAGTATCTAAAGAGTTGTTTCACTCTGTTCCAATGACGTTGTGTGGGTGCAGAGCTAAATCTTGCCAACAAGTTCACTGAGAATGCAATATCTGGACGTGTACACTGAGCTAGATATAACAAAGCTCCAATAGCATTAGGATATGAAATTTCAGCTCCCAAGATCTCCTCATCATCATCTAACGGACGAAACAAATCTTTCTTGGGGTCTAGACTGTGTACAACCATTGGTGTGCTAACAGGGTATGCTTTATCCATATTGAATCGCATGAGCATCTTTTGGACATAAGTAGACTGGTGAATAAGATTCCACCAATTTGATGTTCTAGCTCTAATCCGAGACAAAATTGAGTCATGCCAAGGTCTTTCATCTCAAATTCAGATTTCAAGTAGTAAACAGTCTCATTGATCTATTCAAGAGTTTCGATGATATTCATATCATCAACATAGATAGCTACTATAGCAAATTCTGAACTTGTTCTTTTAATGAACACGCAAGGGCATAAATCATCATTCTTATATCCCTTCCTAATCAAGTAGTCACTGAGGCGCGTATACCACATCCTACCGGATTGCTCATTTCCATACAGTGAACGTCTCAACTTCATAACATGAGCACTCCGTGGTCTAGAGTTACTTGATTTAGGTATAGCAATGCCATCTGGTACTCTCATGTATATCTTTGAATCAAGATCTCCATAGAGATATGCAGTAACCACATCCATCAGCTGCATACTAAGCTTTTTGGACACTACCAAGCTTATCAGGTAGCGGAAGGTGATGATGTCCATAACTGGAGAATACGTCTCCTCATAATCAATTCCATAGCCCTGAGAGAAACCATGTGCTACAAGTCTAGCTTTATAACGCAAGATCTCATTCTTCTTATTATGCTTCTGAAAAAAGACCCATTTATGTCCAATTGGCTTAACATTCGGTGGGCATAGCACAACCAGACCGAAAACTTGCCTTTTATTCAGAGAGTCTAATTCAGCCTGGATTGCTTCCTTCCATTTCGGCCAATCTGCTCTACGTTGACATTCATCAACTGAGCGGGGATCCACTTCATTGTCGTCAATAATCTCCTGAGGGACGGAATAAGCAAATATATCATCAACTAACATGGAAGATCTATCCATAAGAACATGCGCATCATTTGTCCTGAGTGAGATTTCTGAGTTCTCTGATATCATAAAAGGTTCTGAAGCATCCCCCAGAGATGCCAATTGTGATTCAAGGACATAATCATAATCAGAGACAATCTCATGTGAAGGATCCACAACGTTGATGATAAGTGGATCTTTTGGTGCCTTGATGGCCTGCCTTTTAACCGACAGCTCATCTGTGGATTTTCTTGGTCTCCCCCTCTTTTTGGTGGGAGCCGAGGCTGAAGCAACACCATCCACATGAGCAAAAGAAACGCCTCATTGCCCAGTGTTGCTATTAACAAATCCTTTTACCGGGATTTCCAACATTGCAGGAATATTAGCAGCAGGTATATCTGATCTTGTCACTTTAGCGATATCAGCAAATGAATCAGGTATGGAGTCTGCCACTTGCTGAAGATCGAGTATCCTACGCACTTCTATCTCACTCTAAAATGTGTGTGGGTCATGATGAGATACAGTGGGATCAAACCACGTCAATTCCTGACGTTGAACTGGAATAGAACTATTCCTATCTCCCCCTAATTAACGGCAGAAAATATGTCTCATCATATTGACAATCTGCAAATCTAGCAATAAAAAGATCTCCTGTCAAAGGTTCAAGATAGCGGATTATCTTGGATGATTCAAAACCAACATAAATGTCAAATCTTCGTTGATGACCCATCTTAGTGCACTGTGGAGGTGCAATAGGCACATAAACCGTGCAACCAAAAATGCGCAAATGTGAAATGTCAGGCTCATATCCAGTTACCAACTGGTACGCACTGAATGGTTGATGAGCAATGGGTCTAAAACGAAGGAGCATTGCTGAATGTAGCACTACATAGCCCCAAGCAGAGACCGGTAAATTTGTATGCATTACCAAAGCTCTATAGACAAGCTGTAACCGCTTGATATGAGCATCAACTAAACCATTCTGAGAATGGACGTGGGGAACGGGATGTTCAACATCAATCCCAAAAGACATGCAGTAATCATCAAAAATTTTGATGTAATCTCTCTTGCATTATCCAATCGAATCAACTTGATTTGATGGTCCAGGTGGTGAGCCCGGAGCTTAATGATTTGAGCGAGGAGTTTTGCAAACGAATCATTCCTTATGGATAGCAAAGCAACGTGTGACCATCGCGTTGATGCGTCTATCAAAACTATGAAATATTTAAATGGTCTGCATTCAGGTTTGATAGGTCCACAAATATCGTCTTGGATCCCTTTATAAGAATGGAATAATTTCATTGTTATCAACAACAAAAGAAGGACAAGCCGTCAATTTTGCTCAAAACAAGCTTTGTAGAACGAGCGATGCGCATCAGAGATGGTAACATAAGAATCCGGTGGGATAATGCACGATGTTCCAATGGGAAGGTGCTATACTTGTCGTGGAGACCAAGTTAGGATTGAGATGGGTAGTCTCATCCTCACCATCTAAACCGATGGAAATAGGTAATCCCACATGTTTCTTGGCTTTAAAGAACAGATGACTATGAGTATTTTTTAAGATTTTGATCATCATATCACGACCTGGGTGTCCCAGTCGTATATGCCAAAGCTTATATGAATCAGAATCACACGTAGTAGTGTGAGTCATGACATTGGATTCAATGATCTGAACTGTGGTTAAGTACAAACCACTACGAATTGCCGGAAATTTCTCTAAAATGCGCTTACGGCCACATCCAACAGAGGTTATACACAAAAATTCTTTTTCATTCTCACAATAGGTTTCCAAGTCAAATCCGTTGGCACGAATACCCTTGAAACTTAGCAAAGTTTGATTGGCCTTTGGCACATATAAGGCATCAGTGATATATAATTTTGTACCATGGGGCAGCAGAAACTCTGCACTACCACGCCCCTAAATAACAGGCGATGCACCAATCATGGTTGTCACTGAGGATTTGTATGGGAAAAGATCCATAAACAATTGCCTATTCTACATAATGGTATGAGTAGTACCACTATCTGTTAGACACTCAATTTCACCTTGATACATCTATAAAATCAAAGTAAACAAGTAAGTCTTTGTAGCAAAGACGAGGCACACACTTCAAGTATACACTCGAAGGTTTGAGAAGGGTGTGACCCTTGTTGAGTGCTGATATGGCATGGCATAAGCTGATGAAATTTTTTCGATGTTATCCAATAAAACCGATGTATAAATAACATCATAAGCCAATGAAACAGATGAAAAACTCATCTAAAAACATCACATTCAGATTGGATTTTCGACGGGTTGAAGAAAGGCCTCGACCGGTCGAGAAAACCCAAAATAACTTGTGATTTTTCGATACCAGATTTCGACCGGTCGAGAAAATTTTTGACTGGTCGAAAATGGACCAATTTTGGGACAGAGTCGTGGCATCGACCGGTCGAAAATTGTTCAGTTCAATTTTTCGACGGGTCGAATTCGGACCAAAGTCGAACAGAAGCGTGGCGTCGAAAAGTCAAAAATTGTTTAGATCAATTTTTCGACGGGTCTAATTCAGACCACTTTTGGACATAAGCGAGACATCGACCGGTCGAAAATTGTTTAGTTCAATTTTTCAACCGGCCAAAGTTGCTCTGTGCACTGCTTCAAAAAAAATTCGACGTTTTTTCTTTTCTTGTCAAAGTGATATCTTGGCTTGCCTTTTTTCATATGTGTAAATATCGAACCATACATGAGAATCGCATGGAATAGAACATTATCAAATATTTTCATATACCGAAAATAGAGAAATATTCATTACTTGCCAACAAAAATTACATCATAGATGTGTTCTAATTCATAAAACAAAGACAAGTGTCTTTAAAATTCTTAACCGAAAAGTAAGCCAAAAACAAAACTAAAACTTGAAACGTTACAGAGACAACTGCCTTTTACATAGGCTTAATCAAAATCTGGGGTAGTAAGTTCTTTCCCCTTGTCATCTGCTAAAACTAGGTTGGTGTCAACCTTCATCTCATATTCTCCAGTGTAATTCGACTCTTGTGCCAAATATTGTTTGTGCTTCTTGTAGATATTCTGGATTTCTCTACTAGCATGACACTGTTTGTTCATATGTCTAGCAGAGCCACACTTGAAACAACCAAGTTTACCGGATTGTTGATACCGTTGACCATTTGGAACCGAACCAGATTGGTTCTTTTGAGAAGGGGTATTAGATCTTTATGCCAAGTCATATTTTGGTTGCGGCCTTGGCCACGCCCACGCCCTCCTCTTCCCCCACGTGGAGCATGTCCACCACGATTATAAGGCTTTAAACGAGCAACATTCTTATCTTTTCGAGTCTTTCCTGCCGTATTATAACTCTCAAGCTTTTTGGTACCAGCCGGTCTTGAGTTATTATTCAAGATGATCACATGATGCTTTTCTTTAGTCGCTAGACTGTTAATGAGATCACTGAATTCGGTAATCCTCCCTTGCTCGTACTCAATCCAGTATTGATGAGCTAGAAGACTCATAGATGTAGGGAAGGTTTGTAACGCCTTCTCAATCATGTCTTCCTCAGATTTTTCTACACCACAAAAACTTAATTCAGACTACAGATCGAGCATAGCTTGGTTAAAAGCGTTGATCTTTGGGAAATTCACTATTTTGGTGTTGTTCTATTTCGCAGTCAACTCAGGAAGCTGTGCATTATGCACATTATTGAACCTCTTCTTTAGAACATCCCACAAAACCATGGGATCTGTCTTATTCAAGTAATACTTCTTCATATATGGGTGAATATGACGCCTCAAAAACATGAAGGTTTGAGCTTTTGTCTCTTCAGTAGATGGGAGGAGGTTTGTTCCAGGCCCAACGGGTTTGATGGTGTTGGTCAGTCTCTTTCCGATGAATGTGTTTTCTACATCAAAGACCCAATGATGGTACGCCTTGCCTTCAAGGTCAAGGTCTCGAATTCCGACCTTGCAGGCTCATTCGAACATATCTACAAAAACACACAAAGATGTTTTATTAGAAACAATCGAGTACTACGATCACAAAACTTTCAAGTTTATTGAATAAGAACATGATCCATGGTGCATGGTCACAAAATTGATTGTAAAACGGTGGTAAAAACCACACCCAGCGACCGTGACACAACAGTCACATATAATCGATTTCCTTTTCTTTTCTTTTCTTTTCCAAACCGTGACTCCCCCAGTAATGTCACGTATACTCTATGGATATATGTCCATAGGAGCTAGGGTAGAAACATGTAATATTCATAACTCATATCACAGTTATCATCAACTTAGATTTTTTTGCGGTAAGTAAGTTTGCTAGATCTAGAGATTTTTCGGTTTAGAAAAGTTTACCTCGATGGGTGTTATGCTCGGTATGATTGCTACACTTGTTGATTGATTTGAGGTAGAAGCCCTCTTGAAACGATTCCTCGAAAGACTAGCAATCTTGTCGGAGACGTAGGGAAATATGTGAACAGTATCAATAAATAGTGCCCCCGATGAACAGTGTCTTCAGTGAACAGTGCCCCCCGATGAACAATTTCTGGTGAACAGTGTAGATGAACAGTGTTGGCGTTGAATAGTGGTTGGCGGTGGTGATTTTACTTTTTCGATTCTAGGGTTTTTCTATTAACTCTGAGAGTCGTGCTGATAACGTATTGTATGAGAAAGTAGAATAGACTGAAAGTAGTTACTCTTCTCATTGATAGAATGCCTTAAATATAGGTTGATATAATTGGTTACAATAACTATCCCGATATAACAGAGATTCTTTGTATCTATCTAATCAATATCTGTATCAAACTAGGACAAAACACACACTGGGATTAATGGAGAATAAATCTCCTTAAACATTATTAATATTTTAAAATATTACATTATTTGCATTTATTTATTATATTACGGTTGCATATATTATATTTACTGAAATTTTAAAAAATATATTTATACTTGGAAGGAGACGCCCTAGGTTATCTTGTTCGTCATCTTGACAAAGACCTCCAAGAAGAGTATGCAGATGAAGAGAGCCCTAGGGAACTCTGGAATCAGCTTCAGAATGATTCAATACTGTCTGGGAGACTAACCAACCTGAAAGCCCGCAATCGTTGGACACATCCCAGAGTTGCTGATTTCGAGATCGTTCAAGGTTACAACTCTAAACTTATGAGAATCTGCTCAGAGTTTCGCTTTTGTGGAGAGCCTGTGACCGACACAGCTAAGATTGAGAAGACTCTCTCCACCTTCCCTCCTGCATCACAGACCCTATCCGAAAACTATCAGATTGAGGTTAACGCGGGGCGTATTACCCGGTACTCTCAGCTTCTTACCAAGATGGTGAAATCATAAAAGAAGAACATGATTCTCCTGAAAAATTGCAACTCTTGACGTGTTGGGGCCATCCCCGCTAAAGAGGTGCATGCTATGAATGCCAAGAAGGATAATCTGAAAGGGAGATTCAGAGGTAACTGCCACAAGAGAGGAAGACGGGTCACTGCATATGAGCAACCACTAAAGGATGACACTCACCACGAGAGACGAGCCAATAAATGGCTCAAGAAGGAGGCCGATAAGCCTTCTCACTCTCCTCATGCGCACGGGAAGCTCCAAGTCCAGAGTACTACCAACCCAGGTGGTATATATTACAAGTGTGGTATGATAAATCACTTGCAACCACAATGCAGAGCATCAAGATTCATGGTTGACGCTTATCGCACTACAAAAGCTTAGCTGAAGCTCACAACCTGGAGAGAGAAGACCCGAAGGCCTCTGACACAGCTGCTATGGAGACTCATGAATATAGAGATCAGTTTATTTCTGTTGTTATATTCTATGTAATAAGAGTGCTTCGTCGCTCATACTTTTTCCTTAGTATTTTTTTTGGCTAAGTTGATTACCTTGTAATCATTTTTCTTCCTTCAATAAATGGTTTTATTTTGTGTGAATTGAAGAAATACATTTACTTTATCAGATTTAATTCAGTTTACTTTTATGTACTTTTGTTGGATCTTGAACGATTTGTGTGTTTCATCGCGCAATTAATTAGTCATTCTAAAGATAGATGACTGTGCATATCCATAAATACAAACCATTGCCAAAGAAACCATTGAATACGAAAAATATCACTACTGGAAAAATGGTCTTAGACATCGGTTCTGGACCAATATCTATAAGTTTTCAAACCGATTTCTATGTGGGCGATGTCTAATCTCAAAATAACTTAGATATCGGTTGGTCAACCAATGTCTATTACAACATAAGACATAGGTTATAATTTTAAAACCGATGTCTGTTATCTAATTTAACATCGATTCCAATTGCAAAACTTATGTCTATGTTAATCGTTGACAACAGTCCTTAAAAAAGACAATGATTTGTCTTACAAAACCAATGTCTTTGTTAGTTGTAGACATCAGTCCATTTATAATAATTTGATGTGTAATGTTGTTATTAACATCAGTTTGGTATCTTGATTGATGTATAATCTTCCTCTTGATAGTAGAATCTAACACATCATAGAAACAACAAAGCTAGAAACAAGAATATGCACAAATGTATAAACTACTAGAACACTTTCATTTCAAACCAAAATTTTAGGTACATGATATATTATTACAATGAAAACCATACAATCTACACTACATTAACTCAAAGATTCATGTCAAACCCAAAGAATAGCTACAAAATCTAAGGTTCACTAAGCAATCCACCTTTACATTTTAGCTTTGATTCAACGCGAATTAATGATGTTGCAACTAAAGCACCTACCACAACAAGATTTCACATACCTACAGAAGCCAGAAAGTTTCATCACTACACAAGCTTCTATTGCATTTTAGAAAACAAAAGTAAAAGAAAATTAATGCCCAAACGTTTACATACCCATAGAAATAATCTGATACGAACAAAGACATAAATCAATCAAGCTTCTCCCACTCTAGCTATAGGATATGCCCCACTACCTTGATTAGCCTCATCTTTACGTTCAACCTATAGATACATAGACAATGTAGCTATTCAATACAATAATTCAGAATCACAAGCTTTCATATCACACAACGACATTTGGGCAAAACAGAACTCAGTTGGCACTGGAAAGCAAAAGAAAAAGTTCAGAGTACAAGTAAACAATGGCAGGAAACTAATGTCATAATCATGTACCTTGTTCTTTCCTCTCATATCTGTGATCATCTTGAAGGGATACCAATGAGGATCTCCAATGTTATTCTCCAGCAGAGAGCATAATTCCACTACCCTCTCCATTGCCTCTTTTTCTATGAAACATTTTCTATTCGTTGCAACTTGAAATTCTTTCAACTCAAGCTCTCCCATTCGCTTCACCCCAATAGAGTTTGAACTATTTCTCAATGCCTGCAAATAACAAAGATCAGACTAGAACTGCAGCTACAATTCAATGCTTTCAACATGCAAATCAACAAGTATGACTAAGAGGCTCTAAAATGCTTGATGCATATTAATCGTATATTCAATTCACCAAGTATGACACGTTGCCATGACATATACGCTATCCAACCTTTCTAATAAACTTAATATGCATATTTATACTAGTAGATCAAGGAGTATGGCCAAGAGGCTCTTATATGCTCAATGAATATTAATCCTAATTCAATTCAATATAAGTCATAGGGAAGAACATATGTTAGAAAAGCATATACACAAGTTTAATATAGCCAAGCAATTACACCAAATAGATCAAACTGACATACTTTGATCAGTGTCTTACGAGCCTCCTGGAGTTCATCATTATAGCTCCACTCATTTACTATAACTACATTGTAAAGTTTCTAATTTTCTACTTTGGGTTCTAAATTTGAAACTGTGATTATGTGCTTACAATTTATAGCCTCATGCTTCTTAACTATGATCTTTTAATCTAGGTAACTACAGAGAAAAGCTGGAAACTAATGCAGTTATTGCAGTATTACAGTTATCATTGAAACCCTAAGATCAGCCTTTTATTGCAGTTATTTAACCACTGTAGCACTAATGTTTCCAGTATTAGATTCAATTTATAGTTTTCTTGTGTAGAACACACTTTCCCAATTGAAGATGGATGTGGTATGATCATGGTGGTGGAACTTTTCTCTACCCTTTTTAGCCATTGAACTTGAAGAGAACCGATATTGAGAAATGGAAAGAATTAAAAACTTTTATGAAATAATGCATCTGCTTTGTTTTCTTCTTCTTGAAATAGCTTGGCAATCTCTTATAATTCTCATTTCAGATTGTTCTTACTGTCACTCTCTTTGTGGGAAAAATAAGCAGTTAAGGACAAAAGAATAGTATAGTCGGCTGGAGGCTAGAGCCTTAATTGGGTTATCATTCTTTGCTTGGGCTCTATTAGAATTGAAGGATATGCAATTTATCAGTAGATATGCTAATCGAGTACGTTTTCTCGCACTTCTTTTATTCTTTGTACTATATATATAATTGTATGCAGTTGAGTAGACAAGTCTAGAACAAAGCCATTACTTTCTTATACTTGATATGCCATTAGGGCATCTCCAACAATGGAGGTCATATACCTTATAGTAGAACCTTAAAAAAAAATTCATCTCCAACCCATAAAAATTTGGGTCTCATACCCTATCCAAGGTTCTAAAATAGAACCTAATATGAGGTATAGGACCTTGTATATTTTTGTGGGCCCAACTGTTTTAATGAAGAGTATTTTATTGTTTTCTTATAGTGGATTAAACTTTCATTTATTATACACTCATTTTTATTAATAGCACACAAAATTAAAGGTCAATACAACACACCAAATTAAAAACACACAACAACACACCAAATTAAAAACACACAACAACACACCAAATTTAATTAAAAAATTCAATAATAGATTATTTTAAATTAAAATAGTTTGAGAAATTATTATAGAATACAATATGTATATTTTAATATTAAAAGAAATCTATAATAAAGATTATGAGTTTTAAGGTATAAGGTATAAGACCCATGGTTGGAGATGAAAAAATGAGTCTTATTATGAGGTATAGAACCTTCATTGTTGGAGATGGGAAGGTCTTATAGTGAATAGTGATTTTACAAGGTTCTATTATGAGGTATAGAACCTTCATTGTTGGAGATGATCTTAGTTAGTATCTGTCATATTATTTTCTCATACATTCCTCATTCCATAATAGGTAACTGCTATCTAATGATATAACCCATTCATTCTTTACACTTATACAAACATTACTTACATTTTGTTTTGTACTTTCAAGTGATACCGTGATACTAGACTGGGATGTGTTCCATGATGTTGCTACCGAGTTTTTAATGGTTTTTAGGTTGTAGTGTGTATTGGTTTATCTATTTGTCAAATCTATCTACAGTTGGATTGTATACCTAAAGAATCATTTGATATTGGATTATGGATTACACGTAATTGAAGCAAAAACTAGTAAATTTGCACATATCATTGCGTTTTTAGTGTTACAAGTTTTGTAATTATGTACATATGAAAATGTTGAATGATTATGCACTCTGAAAAGTACAACAAGAAGCAATATACGTCTTGCAACAAAACTAAAATTATCGAAAAATAGTTTACCATGAGATCAACTTTCCTCACAGAAAGACCGTTTGGACCACAATTCTTTTGTCGCAGTAGTGTGTTTTTAGTTATTATAAGTTATATAATTTTCTACCATGTATGAGAAAATAATTATTTGCAAGGAAATGAATATTGACGAGGAATCAAATTTTCTCACAAAAAAATGTCTATTGTGAGGAAATCATCATTTTAAGGAGGAAAGAGGTTGAGTTTCGGTGAGAAAATAAATTGTTGCTAAAAAGAAATGGTGATAAATTGTAATTTTCTCACGAAAAATGTTTTTTAAAGAAATGTCTTTTCCTCATAGATACTTTCCTTGACCATGATATTGCGAGGAACCGATGACCAAATATTTTTCCGAGCGTAAACACTACGGCGAGGAAATATTATTTTTTGCGAGGAATTATTTCCTCGTAGATGGGCCTGTAGTGGATGAAGGAGGAGGATATATGCAAAACGTCCTTCAGAACACATGATGGACATTATGAGTTCTTGGTTATGCTATTTGGCTTGACCAATGCCCCTTCCACATTCCAGTCTCTGATGAACGAAACTTTCAGTGATATGTTGAGGAAGCATGTTCTTATGTTCTTTGATGACATCTTAGTCTACAACAAGACCCTGGATGACCATTTTCTGCTTGTGAGAATGGTGCTTCAAAGGCTTAGGGATCAGTGCTTTAGAGTGAAACTTTCTAAGTGCAGTTGTGGTACTACTAGTGTAGAGTACTTGGGGCATGTCATTTCTAGTCAAGGTGAATGTATCTGTGGATCCAGCCAAGATAAAGAGTATTGAGGGGTGGCAGCAACTAAAGACTCTGAAAGGGCTGAGTGGATTTCTCGGGTTAGCTCGCTACTACAGGAAATTTGTGAAGAATTTTGGGGTATTGCTAAACCTCTCACTGAAATGCTGAAGAAGAACAGTTTTGCTTGGTCTCTTACTTCCGAATCTGCCTTTGTGAAGTTAAAAGAGGCACTAATAACCACGCAGTGCTGATACTACCAGATTTCTCCAAGGAATTTACTGTGGAGAGTGATGCTTGTGATGAAGGCATAGGAGCAGTGCTATCTCAAGAAAAGCATCCTGTCATTCCTGTGGCTTATTTGAGCAAGGCTTTAGCTCCAAAACATAGGAGATATTCAATATATGATAAAGAAATGTTGGTTGTAGTCTTTGTAGGCCATATCTTTTAGGATAACATTTTTACATCTTGGCAGACCATAGGACCATACAATTGTTCCTCTACCAAAAAATCATTACACCAACTCAGCAAAAATGGTTACTCAAATTGCTGGGATACAACTACACAGTCCTATACAGGCCAGGAAGGCATAACACTGCTGCAGATGCCTTGTCAAGGTAGTCTGAATTGAAGTAGGTAACTGGTGTCTCTAACCCAATTTCTCAATTTATTAGGGACATACAAACTGGTGTGCTGCTAGATAAGGAGGCCAAAGCTATTATACACGAGTTACAGGTAGGAACATGTACCAAGAAGCATTACAAATTGCAAAATGGGGTGCTATACTATAGGAATAGGATTATTTTTTTCCATAAGTTAGTGCTTGGAGGGAAAGGTTGCTACAAGAATTTCATAATGGGGTGCTTGGAGGCCACTCTAGATTTTTAAGAACATACAAGATGATCACAAGAACTTTTATCTGGCCTGGCATAAAGAGGGATGTAAAGAAATGGGTGGAGCAGTGTGACATTTGTCAAAGGAGTAATTACGAGGCGGTGTTGCCACGCACCAAGGCTGCTCTTACCTCTTCCTATACCAAAAGGAGCTTGGAAAGGGATATCTATAGACTTTATTGAAGGATTCCCAAATGACCATGGAAAATCTGTTCTATTTGTAGTGGTAGACATGTTCACTAAATTTGGTCATTTCATCCCCTTGTCACACCCATACACTGCAAAATCAGTTGCTGAGGCTTTTATGCAAGAAGTTTTTTGACAGCATGGATTGCCAGAAGCTATTATAAGTGATACAGACCCCATCTTTCTGAGTGTCTTTTGGAAGGAATTCTTTGAGTTGCAAGGTATTACATTGAACAGAAGTTCTGCATACCACCGTGAGTCTGATGGCCAAACTGAAGTGCTAAACAAGACTGTGGAGCATTATTTGAGGTGTGTAATTACAGAGAAATGAGGGAGCTGGCTATCACTCATTCCATGGGCTGAGTAGTGGTATAACACCACCTATCATGCAGCAATCAAAATGACCCTTTATGAGGCTCTATATGGTTATCAACCTCCCAGAGTTAACCCTTACCTTCCTAACTTGTGTTGTCCATGATGCAGATGAGACACTAAGGACTAGAGATGAAATGCTAACAAGGTTGAAGCACAATTTGGAAATGGCCAGAAGTAGGTTGAAAAATTATGCTGATAACAATAGAAGTGAAAGAGTGCTGGAAATCAATGACATGGTCTATTTAAAGCCTCAAGCTTATAGGCAAAAATCAGTGGAACACATAAGCAATCATAAGCTCTCCCCTCATTTCTTTGGCCCCTTCAAGGTAGTGGCAAAGATTAATGAAGTGGCCTACAAACTCTAATTGCGTCCCGATGCTAAGGTTCACCCTGTTTTCCATGTTTCTTTACTTAAGAAAAAGGTTGGTGATAAGGTTCAGGTACAACCACACTTCCCTCCTGTTCTAGACCCTCTTAATCCAAGATGGTACCCTGCAAAGTTTCTGGCTAGGGGAATCTTCTAGAAATGAAATGTAACTGTTACTAGGTGGCTCATTCAGTGGATTGGCTCCTCACCTGAAGATGCAACCTGGGTGGAAGCAGAGGAAATTATGAAGCAGTATCCAGACTTCAACTGTGGCGAAAGAGATGGAAGAGAGTAACTTCCAGTGAAAGAGGCATGGGATGTGGGAGCCCCAACATCGAGTATATTTGTATTTCCAAGTTTGACTAGGATAGCTTGGTATCCGTCAAGTTTGTTTGCATCTGTTACCGTTGGATTGCATCCATGTGTCTAGTATGGCGTGGCCAGTTTACTTACCGTTGCTTTGATGTATTTAAGGTGGAAAACCCTACTATTTTAGGCATCAATCAAATCAACTCTCTTATTCTCTTTGTTCTTACTTTCCGTAACTCTAGTTTCAATATTCATAGGTTTATGAGATCTCTTTACTAGAGGTCTCAACAGATTGGAGGGACTCTACAGACTTAGTGACCAACCTGCCACTTTCGGTGACAGACGATTAGTCCTCCCCGATTAAAATCGAGATCAAATCAATCTCGAGTTTCAAAATTGCCTCCGCCACCTTTGAGCAAACGAGT
Organism: Geum urbanum; assembly: GCA_946800695.1. NCBI lineage: Eukaryota > Viridiplantae > Streptophyta > Magnoliopsida > Rosales > Rosaceae > Geum > Geum urbanum. Next base: position 41,429,839 of record OX327002.1, on the reverse strand, counting down.
CACCACCATGGTCGCCGATATCCAACGTTGCACCGGTGAAGATAAGGAAACCGGCCAGAACTCTCCTCCTCCCAAAACTCCTCGCCTCTGACTAGAGATCTTGATGAACCACCGATTTTTCAATCGAGCAGACCGATCCCTCGTATCTCCGTCACCGCTGCATTGCTGCGCCATTGGTCGAGCCTGTACACCAAGCCTCAACCGCATGAAACGTTGTCAGCTTTGCTTCACCTAAACCAGGTCAAAACCCTACCCACAAAATTCAACTGGGTTTGGAAATGGGTCGAGCCATGATTACGGGTCTAGTCAGACGAAGCCAAACGGGTCGAAACCTTTGGTTTTTAGGCTGGGTTGGGTAAGAATTGAGCCAAGCCCAAAAATTCTTGTTTGATCAGGTTGCTGATGTGGCACTGTGTCATTGTTGATGTGGCAATGCGTCATTAATGACATGGCAGATGTCAACGCTAACGTGGTGAGATGACTGTGCAGTTTTCGTTGACAACATGGTACATCCACTTGTCACCTAAACTACCAGTATACTTTCAAATATTATTCTGAATATGATCTCGACTAAATTCAGAGTAAATGTTCTAAATCAATTAAAAACCAACGTCGTTATATCCATCTTTAATGTTGACAAATTAATTAGAATCTCCATTCATCTCACAATTAGATTTTGAATACTTATTCGAATCATGTAACCGATTTCGCTATTCCATATGAAAATTAAGACCATTAATTATAGTGGAGTCAGAATGGATGAACCTTTCATACAATGTCTTGTACGGGTACTTAAGAATCTAATTAGAGTGACGACATTGGTCATTTTGATTACTTTAACCATCCACACTTATACGCAAAACTCTTAGTTTCCTGAATATTATCGATTATGAGAAGTACCAACTTTAAATCGTTGGATTTATCCATAAAAGATATTCTTGAAAGGGTTTATGTCGGTTCTCATGGAATCTTATGATGACATGATTGAAATCGATAATTGCGTTTATACTCATTCGAGTGTTCTCGCTTACATTCATAACGCTTAGGTAGCCTACAATCTAAGTCTTATGAGTGATTCAATTGTTCTTCACCAAAGACATTGAAATAGATACGTGAATTAGCGTAGGTTGATGGGAAATTAACCTCCTTCCATCAAAGAGGCAAAGTCGAGATATTTGGGGGAGAGAAGACTGTTCTCTCATCTATGGTAGGATGATTCGCATGTATGTATTGCATATGAGAATTCATTGGTAATTAAATCACTACAATGAGCTAGTTTTCCACCGTTTAAGGGGAGATAGGAACAGAGTTATTAACAGAAACTATAGGAATTGTCGTGGTTCCAAACCCTACTCTGTCTCACTGAGATCCAAGATTTGTAGTGCACGAAATTGAATCCATCTTAGTGTTGATCGATGGATGCTATTCTCATAATACCAAATTTTCTACAAAGTACAATACCATACATACACCCACACCATGATATGAGAGGATCCTAGATGGGGCCACGGCCAGCCGGTCCACGATTGGAGACCGAAGTGTTGCGGGCTTGGCCGCCGGTTTTGTGCACCAAGTGATGCCACAGTTCAGGTGATGCCATGAATCCTGGTTAGGGGGAATCATTTATCTATGACATGAATGCTCAAAATCTTTGTTATACGATCCATACCAATTAATTGTTTCTAGATTTAACTTATCCGTAGAAGACACTTGAAAACAGTTAGTTGCATGCACATGTACATTGGTCGTGGTCATCGTAATAACGATAAGGTTTTTGAATATGTTTCCATTTAGATAAGGCAAAACAAAATTAAGTAAATTGGAAATTCGATTGAGGTTGAATTTAATTATTCACTAGATCAAGGCAGAGTAATGGGAGATGGTTTCTCCATTCTACCTTGAGATAGAAAACGTGTAAACCATGAAATTTTTATATGAAAGTTTTCATCATACGTCCTCAATCATCTGCGATTAAAGACAATAATCTTTTTGCGTTGAGTATCTTCTCCGTTGATTGATAACATATTTACTACATTTCAATTGATGTAGGAAGTCACATTTCCTGACATATCATGACAGTTAGTAGTACATCCAAGAAACTGGTGTAGCATAAAATACCTAAATCCCTTCCTTCATAGTGTGACAATTATTTCTAGGATCTGAATACATTGTCATCGAGATTTGGAGAATACATTGTCATCGAGATTTGGAGAAGACATTACCTCATATTGGACTCATTGCTGAGTATGAAGCCACGTCGGTTGACCTCATTCACCTAGCTTGAAGTCAGAATTGGTATGCCCCGTTTATAGGTAATAATTTGAGACGCATGTAGGATTGTGTGTATGTCGATACAAAGTATCGAGTAACATACTGCGTTCACATAAATGACAAGTTATTGGATTTGGGTGAGTGTATTGGTAAAACATTCATAAATCTTGACTAAAAAGTCCTCTTAGTTCTCATGGTCTTAACTAAGAGAAGTCCTTGACTTTGGTACTAGAGAAGTCATCTTCTCCTATTGTCAAGATACTTAGATTGCACCTTATCATCTATGAAACTTGTGAGCTTGATGGTAAACCATGTTGGATTTCCAAGGCCTCTGGATTCGTGAAACGCAATATATCATAAGAGAAACAAAATATGAGTTCGGACCTCATATTCGAAGCCATGTTGGTTTAACCACACAATCAACAAAAGACTTGAAGTGAAACAAAAAACCTGTTGTGGCTTTGTTTTGGCCACGCACCGCCGACAACCACCCTCACTGGCCGTTGCCGGAAGATGGTAGCCTTGGGCTGTCACACGTGCCTCCACGTGATGCTAGCAGTCCCGCACGTATACCCCACGCGCCGACGCTCATGTATGTTTTTCTTGTGTTTCCTCATTTTGTTTTTTTTATGCGTCAAAAATCCTATCATCTAAGGTTAGATGAACTTTTACTAAGTTAAGGATGATTCTTTATCTTATCGCCTCAATGCTTTCCCGAATTAGTTGGTTTAAAAATCCTAAATTAACCTCTGCACTAAGTGTATCAAGTTTGATTGTGTAGTCTCTGCTCAAGTAAATATGAAAAGTACTTTATGCATGAGTCTTTCATTGAAGCATTTGTGTATGAAGGGGAGATGATAACTTCAGGTGGAGTTGAAGTTAGACACGACGTATCATAGAAGGATTGTGAATGATTTTTGTTGTACTCATTTTTCTGCCAAGCTTGTTTCTCCCACAGGGTTTTGTTACTTGGATAAGGTTTTAATGAGGTAGCCATGAAGTCAAAACAAGGCTAGATTGTTCTCAGTTTTTACTTCATTCGAGAACATTTTTCTTGCAAAGGTTTTTGTTACTCGACAAAGTTTTTGATGGGACGTAGTTGCTGAAGCCTACCATCATTGATGAAGTCTACCGAAGGATGCCTACGCTTTTGTCAGAACATTACAAGAGGAAGTGTTGAAATATGCAAGATATTTTGTGGTGTGATAATCATTCTTTATGTAGATTTAGATGTAGAATATATATTATGTAATTAGGAATCCTATTCCATGGTGATCTTGCATGTAAGATCTCCATATCTTGTATAGACTAGGAATTAGTCCTTATATATAGACCATGTAGTCTACACATTAATAACAATTATTCGTTAGAATTCCAACTTATTCCAACACTTTGTATTTTTTATAAATGTAAATGAAAAGCTTAATTCATACAAGTAATTTGGACCATCGAAAGAGTTAAGATCTAAAGACTATAAACATAAGTGATAATGATTGAGCTTTCATCTTTCATGACTGTACACTGGCTAACTAGCGGAAACCTAGCTTCAGGTTTCTTCGAAAACTAAGAAATCTTTTAGGGCTAGGGTTTGAAGTACGACTTCGATAGCGATGGATGTTTGTTGAGAGATCTGGAATAAGAAGGTTTTTGGTGTGGAGAATGGATCGGGAGGGCGACCGACTGAGCAAAGAGAATGGTGAGAGTGTGATGGCGCTCGAGAGTGGCCCATCCAAGGTCGACTCAAATGGCGAGGGAGGCTATTGGCAGAGGCGGGGGCCTACGTTTGCAAGTTGATGACAAGGCGACGACCACCCCGAGCATCGTCTCAGGTCTGGAGGTTGCGACCACGGCAAGAGAAATTTCGTCAGGAGAGGCGGAGCTCTGACGTCGGTGGTCCTGAGTCGACGGCCATTGGACGGTGATGGAAGTTCGACTCACGACTGGCCGACATGATTGTGTCGACGGAGATCCAAGGGAGCTCGAAATAGTCTTTGATTGACCTTGTTGGAGAGAGTGGTCTTGAGCCTGGGCTTTGGGTCCCATACTTGATGTGACCCAAACTGTACTTCAAGCAGAATTGTACTTGGGCTACTCTCTCCCAAAAGGTTCTTTAGGCTGTTCCTTGGGGGGAGGAGTCCTCACAGATGACGGTGGCAATGTATCCGGTGGCACTCACTCAGATACAAGTGGAGGAGCGCCGGTTGCAGTTATTATAATTTCGAGGACATAGCTAGATAGAGTGTGGGACCCCTTTTTTTAGTAGCTTTTAGCTTTTAACCTTTAGTTACATTGTCCTACACCTAGTCACGTTTAGCTATGGAAGTTGGGTACCAGATTGAACCATAATAGTGTAGGTTGCTTTGAGAGGGTCCTTCTATCGTGCCGGACACTGGTGTCCCTCTTGTAACTTATCACATACATAATTCTACCGTTTCACCTCAAAAAAAATAAACTACAAACATGTGTTTAAATCTGTGTTAATTATGTGTCCCTCGAATCGGACCCATATATATGTTCCAGAAGGGTAATCTAGGCAGGAGGTGGAAGGGGCAATTGTAAATTTGTAAGTGCACAAGCAAGCATTGTAAGGAGTAGGGGTCATCATTTGGCCTGTGGGCCTCGTGGGCCGGTGGAGGCCCGCAAGCCCATGGGCTAAAAGTCCGGCTCGGCCCGCAAAAAAACCCGCAAAAGCCTGTCAAGGTGGTTGGTGGGCCGAACATGGTTTAGATATCTAAAGCTCGGCCGCCCCGCCAAAAACCCGTCAAGTCCCGTTAGACCCGGCCCGTCAAAGCCCGCACACATATTGACATATATCATTAAATCATTTAATGATTTTAATCATTATACCTAGTTAAAGTTTACCTACACACATATTGACATATATATATATATGATATAGTGACTAGTAGTCTAATACTATATAGATATATATTTTATATTTGTGTATATATATATATTAATATATTACATATACATGTATAGATTGAATATTCGAATTCCATATATAATTAAATTTGTGTATCTATTTTACTATTAAGTCATTATTTAAAGTTTAGCATAAGTTAGGGTTTAGGTTTAGGGTAAGTTAGGGTTTAGGAGATTAAGATTTATGGTAAGTTAAGGTTTAGGAATTTGAGGTTTAGGGTAAGTTAGGGTTACGGTTCTAGGATTTTATTGTAATTTTTTTAGGGTTTGGGGTTTAGGGTTTAAGGTTTAGGGTTTAGGGTTTAGGTCCAAAATTTATAAAAATTAGGGACGGCCTACTTAGAGTAAGTTAGGGTTTAGGGTTTAGGGTTTAGGATTTCATTGTAATTTTTTTTATCGATTTACCTTACATAGTAAAACAGTAAATATAATAGATGGTTCAGATTAGATCTTGTAATTTTTCAATTGTGAGAGTTTAATTGAGATTGTGTGAAATGACATCAATACCCTTCTTTTATATATTGCTTATTTTTCCATGGAAAAACTAGATAAATCAAATTTTTATGTAAATTTTTTTGACACTATAAAATAGATATGTAATTTACAAGAATGTGTGTTAAAATTTTGATCTTAAAAAATTCCTTTAGGGATGGGTAATTATGTTTTAGTTGTAAGGGTACTACGGTCACATTTAGCAAAACTCATAGATGTAGGTCTAAATCAAGTCCAAAATTTATAAAATTTTAACGGCATGCTTAGAATATTATGAACAACCAATCTAACTGTCAGTTTTGTAAAATGATGATACATGATCGATTACGTTTCACAAAGGTCTTTCAACCCATATAACCAAGGAATAAAGATAAGAACATTAGTGTGCATATAGAGAATTCAAGCAATATAAGAATTAAAAATGTTTTAACAATAAAGAAGGCCATATATAATAGTTCACCTTGTAATAAAAGACACCGTACGTAAAAATTAGCCTAATCGAAGTACGTTTGGATCCCGGTCAATACAGTTAAACAAAATTTGTGAAAACACTAAAATACACTCATCTTATTTTCCTTATTTTTCTATGGGGGGAGTAGATAAATCAATTTTTTATGTCAATTCTTTTGAAACTATGAGATATATATGTATTCCATAAGAATATGTGTCTAAAATTTGATGTTAAAAAATTATTTTCGGGAGGGGTAATTTCCGTTTTAGTTGTAAGAGTACTACAGTCACATTTGGCGAAATGCATGGATCGATGTCTAAATCAAGTCCAAAATTTATAAAATTTTAAAGGCATGGTTATAATATTCTAACCAATCAATCCAACGGTCAATTTTATAAAATAATTGAACATGTCCGATTAAGTTTCACAAAGGTATTTCATTCCATATAACAAAGGAACAAACGTAAGAACATTAATATACATATGGAGAATTCAAGCAATATGAGAATTAAATATGTTTTAATGATAAACGAGGACATGTAGAATGGTCCATCTTATAGTGATAAACACCGTACGTAAAATTTAGACTCGTCGGAGTACGTTTAAACCCCGATGCATGGATGAAGGTTACGTTTATTTTGAAATGTCTTAATTTTTTAATAATTAAAGCCCGGTAGGTCCGGCCCGTAAAAGCCCGCAAATGCCCGCTTGAATGAGCCGGGCCCGGATCCTTATATAAAAGATAAAACCCGGCCCGGCCCGCAAATATTAAAACGTTGTTGAAACCCGACTCGGCCCGGCCCGTGTCGGCTATACATGGGCCGGGCCGGGCTTTTTACCGACCCCTAGTAAGGAGGCTCGTTTTTGCACAAGCCTCGGCCTTGTGGGAATTTCTGAGCGCAGTCTCTCTTGCGAGCTTCTTTAGTTGTGCGGTCCCACGATGTAATGCAACGAAGTGGCTCCCCTCGCGGATTCCCTATGTATGGATCATCGTCATCTTCTTCACACACCACCACTCCATTTTCATCATCTGCAGTATCAACAAACTCGCATTAGCATATATCCATCAGAAAAAAAACAGTATCATCTTGGCTATATAGGATAGTATCAGATATGGACCGACCTGATGCGAGGAGTAGAACGGTGATGATCAGGAGGAACAAGAAAGAGGTGGAATGAAGCTTTGTGATCATATTTGTCAGAGGATTGAGAAGAGTAATAGCACTGCTGCTCTGCTACTAGGTTACTCGGGATGTTTTGGGGCGTCAGTTTTTTTGTGTGTGGGTTTAAGCATATTTATAGGCTTATAAGTTATAACTAGTAGTGCATGTCATGCATGAGTGAGCAGCTCAACTTGTATCAACAACCTAGACGTATTATAATGAAAATAACAAATCTCCCACTAAATTTTTAGAGGAATTGAAATGTAATTGTCCACTCATAAACGCTTAGCTGAGAATGGTAATAGGACCAAAAGAGAGCAAAATGGATGGAAAAACTCAATGCAGGAAAAAGTTAGGTTATTGCTTCTGTGACTATATATAGCACTATGAGTTCGATCAGCATATTTGATCCAATTCGATCTTAACTACCTACGATGCTTAGTGCACGTACAAGCAAATTCTGTTGTGTTGCTTAGTGAGTCAAACCCACTGAAAATGTGAATTTGCTACTAAGCTGATGCTTGCACTCTTTGCTAGTACCAGAACATGAACTACGAGGAGACATACCATGACTCATGTAGAACTAAAACCTCAGTTGAACTAGCTTCTACGGAAACATGACTAGTTGGGCAAAACGGATTATTCAACATCCCTCAGAGTGTAGGAACTAGCTAAGAATCTTGCTTGTGATTACCTATAGGATTATCTTAAAGCCGAGGAGATACTCAATTTAAATGTCAGTTTGAGGTAGCATATAGAGCTGTTGGGGCTTGTACATTAGAAATATAGTGCAAAGAGGACCAGAGCAAAAGGAAGAATTGCAGCGAGGAAATGATCCTCTTGAGTCAAGCTTATACAGTAATTCCAATACATGTAATCGTCATGCCTAGCAATCGAGGTCACACCAAGTCACCAACAAGCTAGCTTGTCATAGGCTTCAACATTTCAGAAGGCTTAAACTTGTTACTGCATGCTTCATCACACTCAGGAGAGGCTGTACAATCCCATGATGCTACACATACAGGTCCCTCTTCACCAGATGATTTTCACTTACCCGGTTTTGCACTGCCACGAGGAAAGAAAACACATATAACCAATATTACATACATGAGTAGACAAGCTACGCAGGGATTAAATTGTGAGAATTTGCACGACAGATGATCATAATCGAGAGAGGGAGAGACAAATCAAGTATACACAAGAAACTTAGAAAATTTTCTTAGACCCTATAGAGTCAAATAGTATAAGAAAGTTACACAAAGGAAGCATTTGTGCAAGTCTAATCCAGTAATCTGCATCTAAACAACTTGATATAAATATATTATAGACAATACGATGGAAATGTAAGACTGTATATGGACCTGCATCACCTGAAACGGCCGGGTGCAGGACAACAGAGAAGTAAGAGGGTATGAAGTTATCTCATTCCTTTAAAATAATGCAGCTTTACAAATGCAATTTGTCAATGGTGTCTCTGATTTTATCTTACTGCCTGGCTGCCTGGTGTGAAGTACAAGTACTGAGCACTGGGATTTTAATCCAAGATGTGACTGAACAAAAAGATGATATATGATATTAGCTTGTAAATTTAGGTCCATGTTCCATATGACTTCAGCTATAGTATCTGTCAAATGACTCCATCTCAAAATCACAATCTTCCTTCCTAAACCATACACATCAGTAGATGCAAAGATCTATTTGTATAATCAACTTCATAGGAGCAAAGCTCCATCAGGTTCAGGATTTACATAACACAGTCACAATGACACTGTCATCATCATAAGCCTTGCGCAACAGGGACAAGAATGGTTGAACAAACCTAATAAAGTAGCTCCGAATGGCATTGACTCTCAACTCTTCATTCAAAATCTGTATCCAGGAAGCATCAGCTTTATTACCTGCAAATGCAACCTGCTCTCCATCAAGCTTTATTCTGCCCTCTGAGAAAGCCAATGTTGTCACAGTCTCACCAGTACAAAAATGAAGCCTGGAGGCCAAAGTCCCTGTAAAAAGATTGCAAAGTTATAAGAGCAGAGCTCCAACTCAAGCATTATCAAGCAAAACAAACAGTTAATACATCTCAGTTGATGCCGAATTTATACCGGAATGCCACCAGAAAGGCCGAGATAGCTCTTTGGCATCAACCCAGGACGGCCTCTTTGCATTGTAGTAGAAATGCGCAATCATGCCCCCACCGATTCTTCCGACGTCCGAATTACAAAAATGTAACAAACTTCCATAAGAACTTGCAGACATCCAAGTTTACGAATTTCAAAGACCAATGAAATCAAATTCTCACCTTTTTCCCTGTACAAAATCCTGTTCCCTCTCAAAAACAAAATGTAAGGACAGTCTCTAACTTTCAAAGCATACGCCAAATCCCTCTCAATATTCATGTCTATCTTCACCCACTGTTACAAATACACAAATCCAAACTACACATTAACATTTCCACCAAACTCGCGACGAAAGGCAAAACAAAACAATTAACATTAGAGATTAGAAACAAATACCCTAGGACGCAGCCTATCTTTGGCGTCCCAATAGACCTTAACAGCCTTCTCAAGCTCCTTCAATGCCTTCCAATTCTGAGCTGCTCTGTTATATCTTTCGAAAACTAAAACAACAAGCGGACTCGGATGAAATGCAAAGCTCTCCCACTCCAAGCAGTTAATCTCCTTCACCCAATTGCCTTCAATCTCACCCTCCCAATCAATCTCGACCCCATTTTCATCCACCACGTTCCTTATCGTGTGGTTTTCGAAGTACTCCGAAGCCCTAATACCCCATCCAACCTCCGCATCCAACGGCCAGTCCTTACTCTCTTCTTCAATAACCTCGTCTTCATCCTCCTCCTCCTCCTCAACGGCGGGGGAGATTTCGTCTCGAACTCGATGTCAGGGTTCTGCTCTTTGATAGTCGCAAATGTTTTGCTGAGCGTGTCTGTTATGTAGTACGCCATCGCCGCCACCTCACTTCTCCGGCCGCGGCGGGGCTTTCGCGGAAGCTTGGGTTTGTTTGCGGCGCCGGGGTTTTGGTTTGGGTTTGGGCATTGGTGCGGGTGCCGGGGATGCGTCGGGATTCAAGTCGGAGTTTCTAGAAGTGGCGGCTCCTTGCATTAGACTTAAACCGCCTACACTTGTTGCATACATGACAAGCAGTCCAAATGTTATATTCTCCTCGTAAAACAACACATAATCATTTTTACACACGTGAATTTTCTCATATTTTAGATCGAAGCTGCTCAAGATCTTTTTTACCTTGTAATAAGAATCGTGAAGGTTGCGACCCTTAGAAAACAAATCACATATATGTTACTGTATAATGTTAAAACTATCATGTGAGATTTACACTTCACTTTGTACTTTATTTGTGAAGTAGCATGTTGTTACATCCATTATAGCAATGGATATATGTGAAGTAGCAAGATATTCAATTCACATCCATTATATATCGGAGTCTGGGTTTGAAGTAGCATGTTGTTATACGTATCCATCTCAGTAGTATTAGTGTCCAAAAAAGCTGGAGGGACTGTTTCATAATGAGAATTATCATAACCTCCCTCTTCATGTTGGTATGTAACATGACTGAATGCTGGAAAAGTATAATGCACCAAATCCATAGCGAGGTTCCAAGTGGAGGCTCCAGTACTGCTGGATGAGGCACCCTGGTTACTGTACCATAACCTTAAAAATGAGTGTAGTGTAAGTCTACATCATATCGTAGTCATACAGGTGTTGAGACATAACAGTAACCGTCACAAACTGATTGTTAAAACATCTTCTGCATGGACACATATAACGTTTCTTTCCTTGACCATGTTGTACCGCAAATGAAATAAACTGAATGATTCTGTCCATATACCTAATATCACTAATATTTTCTAAATTTATCCAATTCTTGTCCATATTTATGCGTAAATTAGAGACTCATAAATTCAATTATCGAATAAGCCATAAATATATAATTTGCAAAAAAATGTCAGTCTAACGAGATTTTTATAATTCTTTACTTACAATAATTAGTATTCATCATATATAATTAAATAACATAGCACAATAATATATGCATTTTACACGTATAAATCCATGCATCGCTGAATATATATATGCATAATAATCAACTAATTAATCTAGCTAACATTTTTAATCAACTAATTATAAACTAATCCACTAATCAACTAATTATCAACAAATTATGAACTAATTATCAACTAATCAACTGAGTATCACTAATATAATATTTAATCAACATATATATATATATATATAATTAAAGAATTAATCACCAACACATGCATGATATTCATACAATTTCTTTATAGCTAGCTAGCTAACATCTAATGCATGTTATATTGTGGTCGCCGGATTATTTCACCGGAACACTCCATCACTGTACATAATTAAATTTAAAAAAATTAATCGAGAAAAACGAGTTAATACCTTCACCGATAAGGAGATATGTGAGTAATCTTGAGCTCCAGAGGTGGGAAAACAGTATATAAATCAAAGTTTGGCCGGAGGTGGTGTGGAGAGGTTTTTTTTTCGGGTGAGAGATGAGAGAGATAGAGGAGGAGCGATCTGGATATAGAATCTGATCAAAATAATTGATTCCATTTAGACGACGAAATGTTTCATTGCCTAATTTTTTTTTGTCGCCGTCTAAGTGAAACTTCAAACGAAGAAAAAGATTTCGTCGCCTAAGGAGCCATTTAAGTGAGGAAATTGTTGTTTGTTGTCTTAGATGGTTTACTTAGATGACGGACTGTGTCTTTCATCGCTTAGGTCAATACTTAGGCGACGAAAATTATTTTTATGGTTTTAGGTATACTTTTAGACGACAAAATATTTATTTCATCGTTTAAGTGGTGACTTAGACGATGAACTTGGTGACGAATATATATTTCGTCATCTAAGTCATATCTTAGGAGACGAAATTTGGTTTCGTCGTCTAAATTCTACCTAAACGACGAAAAAAAAGTTAGGCGACGTAAAAATGTTCGTCGTCTAAATTTTACTTAGGCAACGAAACCTTAATGGTTTTGTTACCTAAGTGAGCTTTTCTGGTAGTGTTTGGGCTCCAAACTATAAATAATTATTGCTGTGCTAAGAGGGTGTGCTTTGTCTATTGCCTAATTTAGACATAAGCAGACTGCTGAATAAGAATCCAACCAACTCGATGATCCATGTCTAAACCAAGACACAATTGAGTCCTATCAAGGTATATCATCTCAAACAATTTGTTTATCTAATGAACACGCATGTGTATAAGACATCATTCGTGTATCCCTTCCCAATCAAGTAGTCACTAAGACGTGTATACCACATCCTACTAGATTATTTCAATCCATATAGTGATCGAATGTCTTAATCTAGTTACATGAACACTATGTGGTTTAGAGTTACTTGATTTGGGTACAGAAATGCCTTCCGGCACTTTCATGTATATCTCTGAATCAAGATCTCCATAGAGATATACTATAACCACATCTATAAGATGCAAACTTAGTATTTTTGGACACTACCAAATTCACGAATTAGCAGAAACTAATGATGTTCATAACTAGAGATTATATCTCTTCATAATCAATATTAAGGCGTTGAGAAAATCCTTGCGCCACAAGTTCTTCTCGTAGTGTTCCAAACAAAGACTCATTTATGTCTAACCGGCTTACCATTCAGTGGTTATAGCACTATCATATCGAAAATATTTTATTTGTAAGAGAGTCTAGTTTAGCATAGATTGCAACTTTCTATATGTGTCAATATGCTCTACGTTAACCGTTGACAATCCGTAACAGAGCAATGTTCCACTTCATCGTCGTCAATTTTTGAGCGACGGAATAAGTAAATGCATCATCAATGAACCTTGAAGAACCATTTATAATACCGCTAGCATTTGTTTAACTTGGTGAGTTTTATTTGTTTATTGACATTGTCATTGAATCTGAGGCGTCCACCAGTGTTTTCCAATGTCAACTTTTAGACACAATTATTGCCAGAAATAATCTCATGTGTTGATCACGAGAAGTTATGTCTTGATGATTTGCCTTTTCACCGGCAACTCATTAGTAGATTTTGACCGACGCCACACCTCCACTATGGGCAAGAGAAATGCCACATTGACCGGGTGTTGCGTTAACTTGCCCAATTCTAGAGACTTTCAACCTTGAAAGATTTGCAGCATGTATAATTGATCTTGTCACTTTCATGTTATCAGTAAAGAATTAGACATCGAATCTGCTACTTTCTAAAGATCAAGAATATATTGCACTTCAATCTCACACTGAGATGTGCGGGAATCATGATGAGATATAGTGGGGATATACTACGTTAATTTTCGATGTTTAACTAGAATAAAACCATTCTTATCTCCCCATAACGGCGGAAAGTATGTCTCATCAAAGTGACATTCTACAAAACTAGAAGTAAAGAGATCTCATGTCAAAAGTTTTAAATAGCGGACAATCATTGGAAAATCATAACCAACATAAGTGCTTAATTGTCATTGATGACCCATTTTTGTACTAAGTGGAAACGTAGTAGGTACATGTACCGTGCAACCAGAGATGCGTAGGTATGAGATATTAGGCTCATATCCAGTTACCAACTGGTATACACTAAATGGTTTGCGGTTTATGGGTATCAAGAGAATAAGCATAGCTTCATGTAATACTGCATATCCCCAAGCAGATACCAGTAAAGTAGTATGCATTACCATAGCTCTGGCCACAAGCTGTAAATGCTTGATTTGTACCTCTGCTAAACCGATCTATGAATGAACATGGGGAACTAGTATGTTCAACTTCAATCCCAATCAATAGGCAATAATCAATAAAAAATTATGGTGTAAACTCTCCTGCATTATCCAATTTAATAGACCTGATTGGATTGTCTGGGTGGTGAGCCTGAAGCGTAATAATGAGAACTAGGAGTTTAGCAAATGTAGCATACCATGTAGATTGCAAAGACGTGTGACCTATGCGGCAATGCAGCAAACAAAACCATATATAAACAGTCTGCATACGAGTTTGATTTATCCACAAATATATTCTTGAAATATGTGGAGGAATGGAAGTTGTGTCTACTGCAAAAGACTGTCATGCATGAAAATAATATTACAGAGATGAACAAGCTTTGCTAACCGCTATGTGCTTTGGATTTTGCCATAAAGGCATTCGGTGAGAAAAACACAGGGGATTGTGTTACACTCGACATAGAGACCGAGTGGATTAGTTTCACTCTCCCATCAAAACTGATGGTTTTAGGTATCTCACATCCTTATTTGCTCTTAAGAACTGATGATCATAAGAATTTCATAATATCATGATCATCATAATGAAAAAGCTTGTATAAGGCCAAGTCGCAAATAGTAATATAAGTGACTACATTAGATTCAATGATCCAAACCGTAGTAGGATATAAACCACTACAAATCCTCATAAACATCTCCAGATTGTGCTGTTGACTATATCTGATGGAGATTATACACAAAACTCTTTTTCATTCTCATAATAATATTGTTCTAATTGAACACTGTTGGCATAAATATTTTCAAAATTTAACAAGATTCTAGTGGCTATTAGTTGCATATAACACTTACTCTCGCCATCATATATTAACAAAATAATGGCAATCAATCCATCTTTGAACCCAAGACATGACGAACACTTAAGTGAATACTTAAAGATTTCAAAGGCTGTATCACTTATAGAGTGCTCATATGGTATGGTAATGGCTCAAAACAACAGATGTATAACAATATCTGACCGATCAAAATGACCCTTGTAGATTAAGTTCCACTCCCGTCCTTCATGGCTAAAAAAGAGGAGAAGGATGAGTGATAGTCGTAGCTCTGGGAACAATCGATGATGATTGGAGACAACCAATTATCACATATTTAAAAGATCCTAGCTCTACAGTAGACAAGAGGATCAGGTACTTTGCTCCGAACTACATTCTTCGAGGAGGTGAATTGTTCAGATGTGGGGAAGAAGGAGTGAACTTGGTTTGTGTGTTCAGAACCAAGGCCAAACGATTGTTGCGCAAAGTACATCTTGGAGTCTGCAGAGCTCACCAATCGGGCCCAAAAATGAGATGGCTTCTACGGAGATATGGATACTTTTGGCCTTTGATGTTAAAAGATTGTATAACTTTTGCAAAGAGGTGCGAGGATTGTCAAGCTCATGGACTAGTCAACCATATTCCAAACATCTCTATGCAGCCAATCATCAAACCGTGGCCAGCACGAGGATGAGCGTTAGATCTAATCGGTTAAATTATCATCATTCTTCCATGTAGCACAAGTTTATCATTGTTGCTACAAATTTCTTCACCAAGTAGGTAGAAGCAAAGCCTTTAAAGTGGCCTTTGCCACTGTAATTAGGCAATTCCTATACGAGGACATCATTTGCCAATTCAGAATTCCACAGTGCTTCGTTTCAGATAGAGAAACAGTGTTCATGTCTGGAGACGTAGAAGAGCTCATGATGGACTTTGGGATCAATATTTTGCATTCTTCACCATACTATGCACAGTCTAACAGCCAGGCTAAAGCAAGCAACAAATTGATCCTCCACATACTCGAGCGCATGCTCGCAGATAATCTAAGACTCTGGCATGAGGAAATGTTCAGCATGCTATGGGCCTATAGAACTTCAAAGCGTAGTCCAACCGAGACTACTCCATATGCGCTAATGTTTGGACATGACGCAGTTTTGCCATTAGAGATCAACGTTCAATCGCTGCGGATCATGGATCAACAATAACTTATTGGAGAAGATCAACAATAACTTATTGGAGAAGATTATGTGCAAGCCATGTGGCAGGAGTTAGAAGATCTAGACGACAAGCGCATCAATGCATTGACCAACCTACTCGGAAAGAAATAGAAAGTGGCTCGTTGTTATGATCGAAATACCCATGGACTGAACTTTACATAAGGAAAGCTGGTTTGGAAAACAGTATTGCCTTTGGGAGAAAAGCAAGAAAGATGCGGTAAATGGTCTGCAAAATGGGAAGGACCATTCATCATCGACATAATTTTAGGCAAGGGAGCTTTCTAGTTGCAAGATATCGATGGTGAAGTTCATCGTAATCCAATCGATGGAAGATTTCTGAAGAAGTATCGGCAGCCAATTTGGGAATACGAGACAAAAGAAGGATCGGCGGCTTAGTTTTGCACTCATTCGTAGCCTGTAAAAGAGGCTCACTCTTCATATAAAACTAGGGAGTCAACCAGTATGTCCAAAGTCAATTCATGTGGCCAAAATATTGAAAATATTGCAAAAATTTAAATTTTTTAACATAGATCCAATTTCTGTGGTTCTTTTAAATGTTACAAGTTATTTACAACCAAATTTTAGTGGTCAAATCATTGGATATAGTACTTTCGCTGCTTAAAAAGACAAACAAAAGCGGTAGAAAATACAAAGTTTCATTTGATCAAAATAAAAGAGTACAATATGAGGCTTTGTGGCCTCTAGCTCTGATACCATACAATAAAATGAACAATCTCCTACTAAAAAACTAATCATAGGAAGTGGTTTAGATCTATCTCAACCAGCCACAACGAAGCCCTCGGCTTGTGCCGGTGGGCAAACACTAATTAAGGAATAGATCTACCTTCGGCCCTGGAAGACTTTGGGATACTTGCAATCGTCCAATATTTGCGGCTTAACAAAACTATTCCTCTAATCACAATCTTAGATGCTGAAAGGACCCGATCCCGATTTAGTTTCCTAAACCAGAATCAAACCCCTTCTGAAAACACGAACTTGCAAAAACCATAGAAATTTCGACAGAGTTTCATTATAACGCGGAATTGCCATTAACCTGCAACCAAAAACACACTTCATCCTATGCCACAAAAGCCAAACCGTGGACACCAATCCCATCCGGATTTCTCAAAATCATATCATAACGTAAAGCAATAAACATAAATATAGCTTTACAGAAATCCGGAAAAAAACATCTGAAAATGTATACATAAACAGTATTCAGAGTGACTTCTAGTATATACAAATAGTAGGCCAAACTAGGAACCTACCATAAAAGAAATGTAGCTCGAATACTAAGCCTCCAACCACGATGTGTGACACCTAAATCAAAAATGCAAACTGGGCACGGAAACCGAAAAGCCCAAGGGAAAGACAAATAAAATCGTTAGAGTGAGTGGACGAAAATAAACATATGCCTTTCACCATTTACATATCATAAAAATAATGCAAGTTCTTAAAATAAGTGGAGGTGTCAGGCAAATCTCTAAAGCCCGACGGTGATAGACTAGGCGAATCTCTCAAGCCTAGTGGGCACATCAGGGGAATCTCTCAACCCTGGAACTGGACTACCGGTGATCAGCTGAGTAGTCAATGCATCAATGCTAATTAAATGCCATCACCAATAAAACATAAAACAATACCTCCAAAACAACAAATAATCTCAATACTGTAATGAAAATAATTGCTGAAACCAAGAACTCGCTACGAAGTGTAAATAAATGTCCACTCACAGACTTGCACGACGCAAAACGCGTTAATCCTGGGATCCGGCGAAAAAATCCCTCGCCAAACGAACGATCTCGATCCCCTGAATAATCACAAAATACTACTATTCAAAATCTCAATTCAAAACCTAGACCCACATCTCGAGAACCAACCATTCCCGGAAACATATAACTCAATATCGACGAAATCGTCAAAAATCCAATAAACACACTATAAAACCTCGTCACAAATTTTGATGCTCAATTAAAATTATAAACCTCACCACTGCTATCAGTGCGCAAAAACGAGCAAAACGACATAAAACTTGTCGAAAATCACCTCGGCCGGAAAACCATCGTCGCGCACGGCGGCGCGCTGGCCGCTGCAGCTGCCAGCGCCGCCGAAAAATGTCATCGTCCCAGAAAAATTCGACCTACACATGGATTCAAAGATCTCAACATTTCCAACAACTTTCTAGTTCAAAGTTAAGCCCAATTTTGACCAAAAAATGTCCAAATCTCACCTTGTAGTCGAAAACCCTCGCCGGAATTCATTAACACCGATCGGCCTCCTTCGGCCACGGCAAGGTGCAAGACTACTTCTAAAAGCTTCCTCTCCCCAAGGGCTACAAAACCCCTAACAAGTCGACCTCCATCTCGGCCGCCACCGCCGCCTCCGTCGCTGCCGAATCTCGCTGAAAAACCACAAACTTCAAAACGTCATAACTTCTTCATCTGGTAACCAAAATGAGTGATTGACCTATCAAAAGAAAGAGGAGCTCAAGCCCAACAACTTTCATGAGGATACCATGGCCAAAAGATGCCGGAATAAGGCGCATCGAAGGCAACAAAGGCTCGGCCTGAAATGGAGAATAATGGCTAGTCAACCCGAGTTGACTCGGTCAACACCCAGTTCTGACTTACCCAAAAAGGAAACCCACTATTTATACTTTCCATTTTTGGTAACTTCCGTATTTATTTTACGACAAACTTTGATCGAACGTAACTTTTGCATCGTAACTCCGTTTTCAACGATTCTCGCGTCTACAAACTTATCTCAACAAATTCTTCAATTTCCACCTGAAGTCAACCAACTTCGACAAATTCGATAAAAAATCAACGGTTCAATAACACAAGCTTATCCGATAAAAACGATCAACGGTCAAAAACGAATCGAAACCAATCGGATATACATGACTAAATTCAACGGCCGAAAATATTCATAATTTATTCCCTGTAACTCGAAATAATCCTCCAGAAGTTCACACGAGCTCGAAATTAAATTCTCTACGACTTCTTTGAAGGATCTCAAATTAAATTCTTGCCGGATAATTTAGTCGTTAACACACCCATCATATCGACCAATTACGACAAAATCGCGACTATTCGTGAAACTCGCAAATCAAGCCGATAAACATACCATTTTCGGTTCGGGTTGTCATAAATGCTCCACTTAAAAAGCAAGGGGATTTGCAGTGAGAGTGAGTAGGAGCATGCATCAGACCAGAATGATCAGGTTAAGGGATGTGAGTGCCAATATCAACCATTGTCTACTAATTCTCAAAGGTTTGAGATCTAGCACAAAACAGAAGAACCTGAGCTTTGGTACTACGACATAAGCCAGGTTTGAGCTTTGGTACTTCGACCTAAAAACGTTTAGCAAAATACAAGATCTGGAGGCTTTGCCTTAAAGCAAGAAAGGAACAAACTATGAACTAGAAATGTCATCTTTTTGCTACAGAGAGATCTTGTGGAGTGAAGAAGAAGTGACAAGCTATTTATAAGTCTAAAACTCTAAGGGGCTTTAAATAAAGAGACTCGGAGCGTTGTATTGATTCAATACAAACAATTAAGGGGGCTCAATATTCAATTACCGTTTGCGTATCTCTTAAAAGTTAGAAATTTACCGTTTCAAGATACAGAGTATGAGCCATTAAAGGCGGACAGTTATTCCAAGACTCGGCCTAATCAATGGAGACGTAAAGTTATTTGATGGCAGAGATACACAGTAAGTGATTAAGCCCATGGGCCATAAAGTATAAATTAAACTAGGCAAGTGTTTTACAAAATAAAGCCCAAAATCGGGGCTGAGTCTGTAGAAAATCTAGTACTTCACAACGGAGCTACCAAGAGCTCGTAAACTAGTTTTTACTTGGAGATACCGGGCTTGTGCAGGGGCCCAAGCCCTTTCAGCATCCACAACTGTAGCGCGAGTCTGTTGAACACTTTCAGAAAGAGTTTTCCCAGCATTAAGAAGAGTGATAACAACTTGCTCCTTTCCGAAATAATCCTCCTCCTTTTGATGCAGCTTAGTCTGGAGCTTCGCGATCTTCGCATGCATGGCCAGAATGTCTACCCACTCATCTTCATAACTCTTCCCCATTGTCGTAATTTTCTCCAAGTCATGCTTCCACCTATAGTTATGGTCTACACGATTGGAGATAGCTTTGTTTCGCTCTTGGGTGGTAGAGACTACGGTGTTAAAAAGGTTGGGAAGTTCTCGCAGTAGTTCTTCCATTTGATCTAGGATGGTATGATCAACTCCTTCCATGGCACGGTGAGCTATTTGAATATGAACGGCCAGTTCTTGACGGACAGTCTCGTTCTCAAAATTCAGAGTTTATAGATCACGAAGATATGTGATGGCGAGTTGGCTTCATGAGGATCTTTTTCAGAGAGAACTAAGTCTTTATAGATTTGCACCGCCTCTCGTAGGATCCTTGCCATTCCCTCGTTACCTCTGGTAGGAGCTGGAAGGGTTGGAATTGCAGACTGAGGGGCAATAGCTTCATTACAGCTACGAATGACGTTTGAAAATTCCCCAAGCCTTCGTCGACCCTCAGAAAGAGATAACTCCTGAGCGACTAGATCTTTCTGCAAGAAAACCTATACCCAGAGAGTTATAAGATGGTCAAGAGACTTACACCGGAGAATCATACACGGGTAAAGTCAGAATATAACTAGGATAGATGAGGGGGAGATTGATCATCATACAGGGTAACATTGATACAAGGAGGGGAGGACACTTCAGTAGCGAACTGTGAAGAACAAATAAAGGTTAAAATCTGCTTAAAAGTAAGCAAACCAGATTTAGAAGTTCAAAAGAATTGCAATATGGTTGACTCTACGTGGCCAGTCTTAGGGGCCAGAATGATGGAGGGAGCGTCCAAAACACGGGGATGTTCTTCATCACCTCCATTCGTAGTAGCAGGGGCCAAGTTTGTAGTAGCAAGAGTATGTACTGGTGCTTCTTGGGCAATTTCCTGGGACCACAAAACCAAAAACAGTGGTTAGAAAAGCACAGTATTTCTAAAAAATGGCAAGGTCAGAACAAATACCTTGGCAGCAGTAGTGGTTTGTGGAGTAATAGCATCGGGAGCCTCAGTACCTCATTCGGCCTCAGCAATCCCTTTCAGAGGTTTCTCGCCAACCACGGTGGTAGCCATTTAACCCGCAATGGCAGTCGCAGCAGCGGAGACCAGTTGATTGAAAGGTTATTCATAAACCTGCTCAAGAAGCTCCTGGCACAGAGTTTCTTCTTCTACAGCACTAGAAGGACCTACACTCAGAGGTTTATAAGGGGCAGGCTCCCCAGACACATTCACAGCACTGGAAGAGGATTCAGGAGTGGCAACTGGCTGCGTAAACTTCCTTTTGTTCTGCGCAGCTCGGATGATTAAATCATTCTCTGAGGGCTCACTGTCGGAAACTAGCTCAACAAAGGGAGAATCCCCACTAAACCCTTCTTCCAATAGCCACATGCGTTCCTTGATGGCATGACGATTGGGGCGGCGGGACTAAGCTATAAAAGAACAGGGTTATGAGTAGAAGACAAAAGGTTGGAAACTAAGAATCCTTAGAAATATTAAAGCCATACCAGAGGAAACT
Source organism: Geum urbanum (assembly GCA_946800695.1). Lineage (NCBI taxonomy): Eukaryota > Viridiplantae > Streptophyta > Magnoliopsida > Rosales > Rosaceae > Geum > Geum urbanum. Next base: position 41,408,167 of record OX327002.1, on the reverse strand, counting down.
CATCATTGGAGTCTCCATCCTTATGATCATAGGCTTCAACAGTATTCTTCTTCTTCTTCTTGGCAGCAGCATCTCTCGCAGCAAAAGAGGCAGCAGCGAAACTCGCACCCATCAGCTTGTTACGCGTGGAGACAAAAGTAGGAGAAGTACTGATCTCTCGCTACTTCCTTTTCTAACCCTTCTCCCCTTGGTTTTGAGGGCCCACAGCCTGCCTATCCAAAGTTCTCTTGAAGTAATCAAAGAAAGAGGCTAGAAAGATGGTGCGAAAGACTTCATATTTGGACTGCTCCCAAATGTCACCATAATGACACTTATTCCACTCATGATAGTCCTCAACAGCAGAATAGGTTATACAAAGGGAGCGCCTACGAAATTCTGAGAGATTTAGAAAAGGGGAAGTTGGAGTAGCAAGGTCTTGAAGAATCATTGCGTAGGGTTTCTCTACATAGGTCCTCTACGAAGTATAGCCATTACGAGATTCTATCAAAGGGTAAGGAAGCCCTTGTTTGCACCCAAGCTAACGAGCGAAGTGATTGGGAGCATGCAGCTCAACCCACAAGACTGCATCAGGAACAATGATGTCTCCAGAAGTGACACATTGGGCGAAAAGCTTTCTCGCAGCAGGATCCTAGTAGGGAGTCACTGCGAATCCAATAGACAAGTCAGTAGAGAATCTCCTTGTTATTACAAATTCAGCCATGTCCTTGGAAAAAAGTTTCTGACTTCAGAGATAATTGAAACACTACGAATAACTCAGAGGTTCTGTCTCCCTGACAAGAGCCAAAGACCTCCCCGACAAGAGCCAAAGACCTCCCCAACAGTTCCTTAGAGACAAACTCGTTGTGACGAGGACTGCGAAATTCAGGAAAATAGACCTACAACCACAAAGATAAAATCTAAACAGGACCTGCAAACTTAAACTTGAATGTATTCAACGAAATCCACCCAAGGCCACGATACAATGCACCAATTACGGCATGTGCAAGGCCAAGACAATGGCCACTGTACAGTGCTTCAGCTGCCTTAGCGAAAGTATTGGCAATCCTGTCCGCGGCAACACAGAATACGTAGCGACAAAGCCAGAATTCTAAAAAAGCAATGCCACCATAGGCATTCTTCACTCGCTGATCATCAGAGGCAGGAGTAGCCTGAAATTCCTCCGTATTGTAGTGTTTACACCAATTGGAGTAGGCGGTGCTGACAGATGAGCGCGTGAGATCCATGGAGAAAGGGAAGTCCTTACTATCCAAAGCACTGGGAAGAAAAGGTTCATCCGCAGTGGGTAAACCAGTAATAGTGACAACATCAAGTAAAGTAATTCCTAAATGACCAAATGGAAGGACAAAGCTATTACTACTACTGGTTTCTCAATAGCACAAAGCAGTGACGACTGCAGCACGATTCCCACCTTAGAAAAGAAGGAAACATAAATCCAGGGCATGCGAAATACCAACCTGTTGCTAGAGCCCCTCATCAAGAGATTTCCACTCCTGGTACCATTGAAGGTCCTCGGCTCTAGTGTTGGGCCATTTCTTCAATTTTACTTCAAGTTCCTTCTGATCCCATTGGAGAGGACCAACGGCTTCGCCTCACGCCACCAATGGAGGACAGCGCACAGCCAAATCAAGCACTGAAGAGGCCTTAGTGGTATTAGTGGTTGGACCCAATATAACCTCATCTCCCCTTATAAGATCAAGCCACGCATAAGGAAGGTTCTGATCCTGATGAAGACGATGGTCCATATGAGCGCAGAAGGCTTCCACATGCTTCTCAGAAACGTCTGGGCAGAACCGTTGATAAGGGGCCATTTGCAAAAAGAAGAGGGAAAGGAAGATAGGAATCCTGAGAATGATTGAAAATTCAAAATCTTGGATTACAAACCTTCTGAAAGAAAGTAAAGAAGGTGAAGACAGCCGAAGAGTATAAGGGGTTGAGAATAGGTGGTGCGACTTTTGAAGAAAACACTTGAGTAGCCTATGCGAGGCTATTTCAAGCCACTATCCAGGAAGCAACACGTCACATCCAAATGCTTCTAAAAAGACCCCTTCGATTGCCCATGGGTTAATCTCGAGGTCTGGGGAACAATGTTTGGGCCCAAAATAAACATAACACTTATTTTGATACTTTTGGGCATCAAAGACAAAACGGGCCGACTACATGCGGCTCGATTAGAGCTGCGAATCGGAAAAGGATAATCTTATGCGATTCCTAAGTGAGTTGGGAAAATCCAAGGGCAAAATATTATCCCTTTCTTTCCTAATCGATGATGTTACCTTGTCAAGCCAGAGAAATTGGAGCACCAACCTCTTTAAAGAAGAAGTAAGGAAGGGTTTGGAGACTGACACATACATACAATTTGCACACAAGAAAATCTTACTCTGTTGTGAGTAGACAACCAGCAAACAGCGAGCTCAGGATCTAGGCCACCCGACAAAGCGTGGAGATTCGAAGATTCACTCGAGCTACAACTACGGCAATCGGAAGAGTCTAGGCCACACGATAGAGCATGAGGATTCTAAAGATCTACAAAGTCACCATATCTTATGTTCTTAAACACTTTGTCCCGATGATCGCTCTACTTTGTACTTGTCCGAGTGTGTAAAGTATCGATTCTTTGTGGCTCGGCAGAGAGACACACTCTATCATGTGTTCTCAAGACTTCGTCCTTAGGATTGGTCTGTTTTATACTCGCCCGAGTGTGTAAAGTATCAATTTTCTCCAAGTCATGCCTTAGTGATATATTGGCTTATCGAATGCCTATGCTGTTTCCAAACGCTGGGATGATGCAAGGAATCTAAGAGAAGCCATGGAAAGGAGGGGGTGAAGAAGTCTCCTGGGTTTAGTTTCGTGGAGATACATGGAATCCTTCATAAATTTATAGCTCACGAAAAATTGTGTCCTAATTCGGAAGAAGTGTATGAGATGCTGAACTTGCTTTTAAATGGAATCAGATCTAATACTGATTATAGGGATCAATGATACTTTCTTTGTGCATTGCAAAAAAAAATATTCTCAGAACCAGCAGTGACCCTTTATTGCGAGCTAGAAACTGATGCACTAAATTGAGAAGAAACAAAGTTCAGATTAGAACTTGGATATGTCAACACAACTGATATTCCAGGGAACAAAGTTAAACTAGACAATTATGCATACCCCATCAAGTATAATGAGAAAATGTAAATAAACACTGGCCAAGTGTCTCTCAAGCCAAACTCTCATTTAATGCAACTGCTGCTTCATGGAAGTCTATTTACATTCACTTGCACCCAAAACTAAATCTCATGAAACTAGACTGCATACCTGTGAAACAAAACATAACAGGTATTCCCTTGAAAGAATGAAGCAATTAGTTCTAATGCACCTATAAGGGTCATACCAGTAACTGTGGCAGCAAGAACAACCACTGAAAAGTTTTGATCGTGTTAGCTGTTGAAGGAGTGATAAGTATCAACACTACAATTGCTGTATACTTCAACGATATAGCTGACCCTGAAGGTGACTGCTCCCAGTGATAGTTGCTCTTTATGTTTTACATGATCTTAAGCCGACAGGTTGGCTTCTTCAATTTGCCTGCTAAGCCCTCCACTGGGTGGCCTAAGTTTTGAAACATAATATATAATTAGATGAAAGCAGTGAAGAAAAACAATAATAACCTTTTGCTTTAATTGTGTTTGAATTTATCACAATGCACTTACAGTCCACTTAGAACTTTGATGGTGTCATAGAAAAACCACTGCAAAGTAACAACAGGACCAACAACTGTAATTCGAACAGGAAGACTTCTGGTAAACAGGTTAGAAAAGCCAATGTTTCTCACAGACTGAAGACAAAACAAAAGTGGCCCATGCGTTCATTCTTTGAACATTGAATAAAAATAATTAACTGGATAAAAGCTCAATTCAAAGGGTTACCTGCATTACGCTATCAGCCTGTTTATTGTACAAAGAGGAGACGATATTGTCTGCAGGGTTAGAGATTACAGTACCAATAGCTCCTGATGCATAGCCCGCTAAACATGTCACTCCAAGCTGTTGGGCTACTGAGCAATGTTGTTTCCTTCTTTGCATGACTTTATCATAAATGAGATCGACTGAATGCTCAAATGTCGTGAACATTATCATTGAGACTGTCAAAAACAGTATGCCCATTGGACAAGTTAATAACATTAATAATACAACAGATACTAATGTCCGATGAATGCTTATGTTAATAATTGGTAAAGATAGAAAATTTGTGCCACCAATGAACCACAGAAAGCATAGAGTGTATTCTTTTTACCAGCAGTTCCAGAAACCTTATGTTTCTTATTCTGACTTGCATTCACCTAAATTTACTGTCTTATCTTTTCTAAATTGAGTAATTGACTATCACACCTTCGCCCAGATAGCTCAAGCATGAAGATCTGATCAAAGGCAACACATTACCTTGAGATTTTGTGTTGAAGGGAAAATAAAAACTAATCAACTAAAGCAATGGGTTAACATCAAGTTATTATTTTATATTATTCTCTACTTTTTCTTGCAACAGAAATCCCAGTATCGATCTGTGTCAAGTGTCTATACAGATTGGTGAATTAAAAGAGGATACTACTGGAGGGTAATATGAAGACACAGCCAAAAAAAGTGACCAGCTATGCTGAAAAAATGGTACAACTATCTACTACAAAAATGCAGCTTAATGTGATATAGACAGCAAACAGCATTCACCATGCTATCGCACTGTTATTCAATGCTGGTAATTCTGGTAATGAAAAGGTCTAAAACTTTGATAGTGCAGAGAAATAGAGATATTACATGGAAGATTTCGACCCCAAAGTGGTAAAAGTCCTTTGTAGAGGCTGCAATCATTAGATAAGCTAGTAAGATAACTGTGGAACAATAGATAAAAGTACTCAAATTTTTGGGGGTAACTTACCCAGCTACCCCTTCAGCTGAGTATAGTTTGGGAAACCCATCAACCAAGCCCTTTGCAAACCTGGGCTGTGTTTGAACACAAACTTTGACTGCTTCAAATGGACAGAGAGCAATATCGGCAAATACTTGAGCAGAGGCACTGCTGAGAAAGAATATGGTACTCTTATTCTGATCAATCAATAAGTCGGAGTAAAACTTCTTGAAGTATTCGTAGAGACCAAATCTGCAGCCACCCTGAACACCATATCCAAAAAGTTTGCCAGACCAACCTCTCCAAAGGGAAGAAGGTCCTTGTTCTCTCCAGAGAGTAGAAAACCCTGAAGCCATCTTGTTATACTTAACCGGGTTTACCTAAAGGTAGAGAAAAAGATTATTGAAGCCTTTTCAAACAAATTAGTCCCCAGCTATCAGAACCTCCAGAGCTCAAAAGAAGTAATAGTTTACAACAGCAAGATCGAAATTTGGGGAGACATATCCTTGAAAGATCAATACACATTCTCTAGTGATGAAATGGGAAGGTAAGAGAAAAATACGAAAACAATTGTAACATGTCAATGAAAGAAGTAAAGAGATATGAGCTCAAGTACCAGACCACCAGGAATGCAACTATGATCTGTGCTACATATTTTTACAACCTATTCATCAACTACATGACTTGAAGCAACATTCTTTATTGGTCCTTCCCATTTTTTGCACAACCTATTCCTCAAATACATGACTGACATTTCAACATGTAAGACAAGGTTTCAGTAACTGAAGGGAAAACCTGCTGTAACTTGGTTTCTTACTATCTCAAACATAAGCCTCATTTCTTTCTTTCTTTTGGTTACAACATAAGCCTCATTTCTGTCTACCCAATCATTGCTGAAAGTACCAATCCATCACAAAACTATCACTAAAATTCCATATGGAAACAAAACCCACAGCAACAAGTTAATATCAATCAAACCAATTGGTCAGATAACCAATGTGCAACAACATATATAAACACACACAAACAGACCTGCATAATTAACTTTGAGCTATAAGGTCAGCAATCACAGCATCAAAACATAATTAACCACAAAACTAACAAGGCAGAAGTGTAAAAGGAAAAGGCAGCAGACCTGCATATTAACTTTGAGGACATCAAGAGGTGTGATAGCTAGATGGGTAGTCCCAGCACTGAGCATTCCACCCACAGTGCACAACCCATAATAAGCAGGCGTGAATTCCTCACACACCCTTCTTCCTTCTCTCATTCTCCTCTAAAACCCAACACGACTTAAACTCATCTCATAAACCCTCCAATCAAATATGGGGGCAGAGTATTTAGCGGCTGAGCAACTCAGAAAGACAAGAGCTTTGGTTTCTTTTTTGTTACAAAACAACGTGGTAGTTCCCAACTCTCCCAAGTATTAGGGCGTTGGGGAATATGAAATGAAGAGGTTCTTCTTGTTTGGTGTTGGTGTTACGTGTCAGTGGGTTTTGGAATAAAGTTTGATTACATATTCCATGGAAGATTTGCTCGATCACTTCACTTGCTACATACACGTCCACGTCTTCGGTTCAAATAGAAATATTTTTGATAATTTAATACTTAATTAATTAATAATTTTATTAAAATAATATTTTTTGTTGAGCTTAACTTAACTTTAAGGAGTTGAGTACTAATTTAATACTCTATTAATTAATAATCTCAATAAATTAATAAATTTTGTCAATATTCAAGTTATTAATTTATCGAAATTTTAATATATATGGCGTTACTTTTGTTAACGGGACACTTTTGATTTAGTGTGAGCTACTTGACCAATCGGTCAACCACTTCAATTAGTCTAGTTTAGGGCTTTAAAAATCGACTTACTTTTTGCAACCATACTTTGTTGTTACATTCAACATTTCAACTTCCACTAAAGTCTTCAGGTCTTGTTGTTTATTATGAAGCTTCAATAAATTAATAACCTCAGCATTAATAAAATTTATTAATTTACTGAAGTTATTAATTAATTCTCAAGTCTTCAAATTGGGACCAGTAAAAAATATTATTTTAACGGGATTATTAATTAATCGAATATTAATTTATTGAAGTTTTAGTGTATATATGTTTTAGGATTTAGCTAGCTTGGTTTGTGTGTCAGTCAAACTTGGCACCTCGTGGTTTTTGCAAGTAAAGCAACTCCAACAGACTACCAAGGGACCATCACTGAGCTTGAATATTTGATCAACATAATCTAGGCAAAAATACATAAATGGTCACTAATTTTTGGCCAAAACGACGGTTTTATAACTATCGAATGACATATGTCAAAATGGTCATTATCTCGGCATTGTACTATCAAATTGGTCACTCGTTCTCAACCGTCCATTAAAAATGAAATATAATGTTATTTTTAGGGATGTTTATGTCTTTTCATCTTTTTCTTTTTTCTTTTTCTTTTAAATTGCTTCGATACCAGAAAAATTATATGGCACCGCTAAACCCCATCCTAACCTCTCTTCCTCCATCGCGGTGGTTCCTACAGCACTGTATAATAACTATAATTCTCTCTCTCTCTCTCTCTCTCTCTCTCTCTCTCTCTCTCATATACTGATTGCCCAAAAATTTAAATCAACGGGAATTGAGATTCGTGCAATGCTCAATTCACTTAACTTGTTTTACCTATAAACCCCCGCAACCCTCTCCATTATACAAGAACCGGAACCGGCCCATTTCGATTTCTCTACCTACGACCATGCTTCCTCCGACGAGGACTTGTCGAAGTTAGAGCAAGATGAAGAAAATGAGGAGCTGCTGGAATATGATAAGGACCAGCTCAGCGGCAAAGAAGAGGATAAAGAGTCGACACTAGACGAGATTTATAGGAAGCTCCAGCTATAAGAGCACCACATGAGCAGGACGACGTCGGACACGAAGCTGGCGTCTGGGGAAGTGTCGTCAAAGCTGTTGAAGAAGATGAAGAAGTCGGGGAGCACCAAGTCAGCGTTCACTCACTTCAAGGCAGATGACATCGTGGAGAAGCGACGTCTAACGACGGTGAGGGAGCTACCTTGGATATTCTTACGAGAGAGAGAGAGAGAGAGAGAGAGAGAGAGAGAGAGAAAGAGGCAAATTTTGTAACTTTTAGAAAATTGTAGTAATGGTATTACTCTAAATATATAAAATTAAATGATAAAAAGATGTTTTTACCAGTCACAAGTCAAGTTTATAACGTCTAAATTAGACAGAGTGACCAAATTGATATATGGAGATCGAAGTTGAGTGACTATTTTGACATATGTCATACAATAATTACCACACTGTCGTTTTGGACAAAAATTAATAACCATTTATATAATTTTGCCTATAATCTAATAATACAGTATTTTACTTCTTACTTTCTCACTCGGCAACCGCTCACTTCGCTGGAGGCTAGCTGTACACCATGTCCGCCAAGCTCACAAGTTGTCTATTAATTTGCAACAGACCAATTAGCCTCGGAGAATATTGTACAAAAGTAGGAAATTAGAAACTGTCTTGATCATTTGGATTATATCTTGGAGTTTAATGGAGAGCTATTTCTAGGACATGAATATGAAAATGTAGTAAATTTAGAAATTAACCGTTTGGCCGCTGCATTTGGCTCTGTTGGGAAGGAACGGTCGCTTTAGTACAAGGCCAATAGATAAATTAGTTATCACATGATTTAACTTTTTCTATTCCTCGTGTGATTAGCGAAAATAGCAACAGATAAATTAAAGAAGACAATATTTAATGAAGTTTGACAAATCCCTACGTCCTCGGAGCCGGATACTTCTTTCTTCCACTATATAAAATAATGGGATTACAATTTCACTTAGCAACTAACTTCACTAAGTGACACACACCTCTCTCTCTCTCTCTCTCTCTCTCTCTCTCTCTCAAAATGAATTTTCTTCCCACTTAATTTAAGACTTATCTCAAAACTCTCTAAGTGAAGCTCTCTATTTTTATCTCACCAAAATGTGATAACTCTCTAGTTTTCTCACAAGTGATGGAACTCCCCCAGCTTGCTTTGCATCAACCTTCCATGCCATATATATAGAAAATTGATCAAAACTCTACGTAATGTGCATGCATAAAGCAAAGTCTTGCTTCTCCATGTTTTAAAGATCAATGTTGGCATACTCATCAATGCATGTCTTCACCATTCTTCAAACATTGCTACACCATCCAACCTATAATCTTATGTTCATTTCTCATTCTTCAAACTTCTCTGCTCTGTTCTATAACTCTACCTTTAGCTATAGCTTCTTCATTTAATGGGTCTCCAAGACAACAATATGTCTTGCTTTATCTCATGTTGGAATTATGCACTTGGTAATTCACCTCTATCAAGGAGGGATAGACCCATCAATCTCCCCCTCCTGACTTAGATGGAGGTATGCGACATTCTTGACTCGCTTCTGCAGAACTCAAACTTGTCTTTCAGTAAGACTTGGTCATCATATCTGAGCTGTTATAATATTTATGAATCTTCTCAAGATGTATTTGCTTGGTTTCCAGCACTTCATGTATCTAGTGATACTTTAACTCAATGTGCTTCAACTTTGAGTGAAAACTCGAATTCTTGCCTATATGAATTGCATTTTGACTATCACAATGCAGGACATACTTTTGTTACTTATGGCCCAATTCCTGTAGGAATCTCTTCATCCACAAAATTTCTTTGCAGACTTCTGTAGCTGCTATGAACTCTGCTTCTATAGTTGAAAAAGCAACACATTTTTGTAGCTTTGATTTTCATGAGATAGCTCCCCCTGAAAATGTAATCAGGTATCCTGTGTCGACTTTCTCGAGTCAACATCGTCGGCTAAATCTACATCTGTATAGCCAATCAGTTCAGGCTGACCACTTCCAAAGCATAAGATCATTTTGGAAGTACCCTTGAGATATCTGAGAATCCACTTCACAGCAGTCCAATGCTCCTTGCTAGGATTTGAAAAAAGTCTTCTGACAACACCAACTACGTGTGCTATATCTGGTCTTGTACACACCATTGCGTACATCAAGCTTCCGACCGCTGAGGCATATGGCACATCTGCCATATCTTGCTCTTCTTTCTCACTTGTAGGACTCTGTTTTGAGCTGAACTTAAAGTGACTAGCTAGTGGAGTAGCAATTGGTTTTGCATTCTCCATGTGAAATCGCTCCAGTACCTTCTCGATATATTTTTCTTAGGATAGCCACAACTTTTGGTTTTCTTTATCATGAGTAATTCTCATACCAAGAATTTGCTTTGCTGGTCCCATGTCCTTCATAGAAAAAGACTCACTGAGCTCTTTCTTTAGTTTGCTAATTGTGTCACCATCTTGTCCAATGATCAACACATCATCAACATATAAGAGTAGTATGATGAACTCACCACCTGAGAAATTTTTCACGAATACACAATGGTCTGAAGTAGTCCTTCGATATCCTTGCTCACTCATGAAGGATTCGAACTTCTTGTACCATTTTTGGGTGCCTGCTTTAGGCCATTCAAACTCTTTTTCAGTTTGCAGACTACATCTTCTTTGTCTTTGACTTTGAAACCTTCTGGCTGCTCCATGTAAATTTCCTCTTCAAGGTCACTGTGAAGGAAAGCCGTCTTCACATCAAGCTATTCAATCTCCAGCTTTAAACTTGAAGCCAAACCAAGTATCACCCGAATAGATGTCATCTTCACCACGAGCAAAAAAAATTTCTTCAAAGTCAACTCCTTTTTTCTGACTGAAACATTTCACGATCAGCCTTGCTTTGTATCTAAGACATGAGATATTTTCCTCTGTCTTCAGTCTATACACCCATTTATTCTTGAGTTCTCCTTTACCTTTCGGTAACTCCATCAAATCATAAGTTTGGTTCTCATGTAAGGATTGCATTTCGTCTCGCATGGCTTCCAACCACTCCCCCATGTGATCGTGCGTCAGAGCTTCTTCATAAGACTCTGGTTCTCCTCCATTTGTGAGAGTCACGTACTCATATAGAGGGTATCTCCTTGAGGTTTTGTGTTCCCTGATTGATCTTCTAACTTCAGACTCAAACGCTCCTCTCTGTGGGGTCTCTGCCTCTTCATCATCATCAGTTGCAACATCAATTAGATCATTGATCATTGGATGATTAGCTGCATTACCAGTATCTCCGGTGGGATCCGAATCTATCAGATATCTTTGGGTGGACTAGACTTCTTGGTATTCTGATTATCTTCGATGTTTTCATCTTCAACAAAGATAATATCTCTGCTTCTTACAATCTTCTTTTTGGAAGGATACCATAGTCTGTACCCAAACTCTTCATTTCCATATCCCAAAAATATGCACGCCTTTGACTTATTGTCAAGCTTCGATCTTTCATCTTTGGGAACGTGGACAAATTCTTTGCAGCCAAATACCTTCAAATGCTTGTATGAGACGTCCTTGCAAGTCCAAAACTTGTTCGGCTCGTCACCATTCAATGGAGCTGAGGGAGAAAGGTTGATCACATCAGTAGTCATCAGAGTTTCACCCCAGAAACTCTTAGGCAGCTTGGCAGGAGATAACATTGTTTTAATTCTTTCAACAATAGTTATATTCATCCTTTCTGCTAATCAGTTGTGCTGGGGAGTCTTTGGAATAGATCATTCATGCCGGATTCCATTACTTTTGCAATAATGCCTGAACGCACCAATGTACTCTCCCCCGTTACTTCTTACCAGTCACCCGCTCTATGCTAGCATGAAATTGATTGAATACTTTAAGGACTTTATCTTTGTCTTTCAGTGCATAAGCCCATACCTTCCTAGAATGATCATCAATGAAGATGAAAAAGTATCTTGCACCTCTAAAAGTACTAGTGGTCATAGGACCACACACATCAAAATGTACAACTTCCAAAACATTGAATTTTCTGGGTGCAAGGGAGTGATGGAACGAGGCTCTATGTTGCTTTCCAGCCAAGCAATGCAAACATGATTTTAAAGTCATACCTTGATGATTAGCACCAGGTAGTAACTCTCCTTTGGTTAGAATCAATAGTCCATTTTCACTTATGTGACTGAGCCGTTTATGCCATAGCTCGACCAGTGAATCTTTTTCGAGAGTAAGTGCTGACCTACTACAGACTTTTGCATATGTCATGTAGATAGTATTCTTCTTGTTCCCTCGGGCTAGAAGTTATGGACCACTGTTGAGCTTCCACTTTCTACAACAAAGACATTCGTGTGGCCATCATCATCAAGTAATCATATGGAGATCAAGTTGAGACGTATGTCTAAAACATGTTTCACATCCTTAAGAACTAAGCGGCGGCTTGTGTTCATTTCAAGGGAAATATCTCCTCTTCCCACAATCATGGAAAACTTATCATTTCTCAGCTTGACATTACTGAAGTCTCTAGTGTTGTAGGGATAGTATTCTTCTTGTTCCCTCGGGCTAGAACTTCTGGACCACTGTTGAGCTTCCACTTTCTACAACAAAGACATTCGTGTGGCCATCATCATCAAGTAATCATATGGAGATCAAGTTGAGACGTATGTCTAAAACATGTTTCACATCCTTAAGAACTAAGCGGCGGCTTGTGTTCATTTCAAGGGAAATATCTCCTCTTCCCACAATCATGGAAAACTTATCATTTCTCGTCTTGACATTACTGAAGTCTCTAGTGTTATAGGATGTAAACAGCTCCCTTCAAGAGATAACATGAAATGATGCGCCAGAATCGACTATCCAACATGTATCTTGCGATGTCAAATTAACATGACCATCTCCACAAATGATGATTACCTCATCTCCGTACGAGGCAGTAGCGGTTGTGTCTTTGACATCATCTTTTCTGACAAGTTATTTCTCGAGCTTCCTACAATCCCGCTTCATGTGGCCTTTATGAGCACAATGATAACATTCGATGTACTTCAAGCTAAACTTGCTTCTTGACCGATCTTTTTCTTTGCCTCAGTTATGGAATTTTCTAGTGCTTCCACGATTGTTAGTGACGAGGGCTTCTGACTCGGTCGATATTCCTTGCTACTTCATCCTTGCTTCTTCATTGAACATGTTGTCTTTCATAGTGTTAAGTGTGAGAACACCTTGAGGAGCTGAGTTTCTTGATAACACCACCAACGTGTCCTAGCTATCTGGAAATAAGCTAAGTAACAATAGTGTTGTCAACTCATCATCAAGCACCATCTTCATGTTCGTCAATTGATTCACCATGCCTTGGAAGTCATTCAAGTGCTCGGAAACACTTCAACCATCCCTGTACTTTTGTGATCACTAACCGCCGAATGAACGAGGCTTTGTTTTGTGCAGTCTTTCTCTCATACATGGACTCCAGCTTTGTCCACATTGAGTAGGAAATGGTTTCTTATGACACATGATGAAAAACACTTTCATTAACCCATTGACGAATTCCTGCAACAACTTTCATGTTTAGGATGCTCTATTCTGCGTTAGACTTGCTTGTTGGGTTCTCTCCTTTGTTTTGAAGAGACTCGTACATATCCTTGCTGTAAAGGATGTCTTCCATTCTTGGCTTCCAAATGGAGAAATTTGATGAAGTTAACTTGATCATTGTTGCTGCCAATGATGACGACTCTACCATCTTGACCATCACAAGATGCCACGGACAATGAGCGCCGAATTCTGAGACCACTTGTTGGGAAAGAATGGCCGCCTTAATACAAGGTTAATGGATAAATTAGTTATCCCATGATCTAACTTTTTTCATCTCTCGTGTGATTAGAGGAAATAGCAACAGATAAATTAAAGAAGATAATATTTAACGAGGTTCGGCAAATGTCTACGTCCTCGAACCCCGATACTTCTTTATTCCACTATGTAAAATAATGGAATTACAATATCACTTAGCGACTAATTTCACTAAGTGGCACACACCTCTCTCTCTCTCTCTCTCTCTCAAAATGAATTTTCTTCCCACGTAATTTGAGACTTCTCTCAAAACTCTCTAAGTGGGGCTCTCTATTTTTATTTCACCAAAATGTGATAACTCTTTAGTTTTCTCAAAAGTGATGAAACTCCCCTGGCTTGATTAGCATCAACCTTCCATACCATATATACGGGCAGTTGATCAAAGCTCTACGTAATGTGCATGCATGAAGTAAAGTCTTGCTTCTCCATGTTTTAAGGATCAATGTTGGCATATTCATCAATGCATATCTTCATCATTCTTCAAACATTGCTGCACCATCCAACCTATAATCATAGGTTCATTTCTCATTCTTCAAACTTCTCTGCTCCGTCCAATAGCTCTACCTTCAGCTACAGCTTCTTCAATTAATGGGTCTCCAAAACAACAGTATGTCTTGCCTTTTCTCATGTGGAAATTATGCACATGGTAATGGGATAGACCCATTAGGGATAGACCCATGCCATTAGGTTCTTCCAAGAACGTATAGTTGTACTGTTGTACACGTTTGAATCACTTCCTAGCTAGCGAGTATAAATTTGCTCCTAGTTAGCTAGCGGTGCTTCAAATACATAAGTCTGTGGCCTCAGTGGCAGAGCCATAAATTTTGTCCAGGTGGGGAATTTTTTTTACTCTTCTTTGATAACTTACTTGAAAAAGTATATAATACAAATGAGGATCATAAGAGAAAAACTATCAAGACAAAAATATGATTTGGAGATTTGGAGAAGGACAAATTAAACTTTAATGAGAAATATTTTTACTTCGAAGGGTACTAACTCAATAATTTGTAGAGACGAAATGGTACATGGAGAAAATGAGAGATGGGAGCTGATATATAGTAGATGGGTGCATAGTTGCAAATTGAGATGATTGTCTTTTTAGGATAAGATGGACGTTTAACTGGTTAACCGATCTTCTTAGAACGACTAAATGAGCATATTAATCATGCAAATATGTAATTTTATAGTATGATGTATATATTAAATTTTTATTCTCCAAAAATTCAGGTGAGAGATTTGCATCACCTGGCCTATAGCTGGCTCCGCCAGTGCAGTGAATGGCCTTTCTCTCTTCACCATTGACCTTCAACAGTTAAGTTTGATCGAGTCCCTGATTGACACCTTAATTTACAGTACTTCAACGTTGGCCAAACATCTCTAGCTCCTGCATATCCCAGCCATGTCAGCGTACTGCAACAATCGTTGGAACACTGTAAAGGTGTAACGACAATGGATGATGTCCCTGCAAATGCCAACAGAGGTTATCTAATTAAGTACGTACCGGCCAGATTTGCAGAATTCCAACTTAATTTGAGGTGATGGCATGGTGTTAATATTTGACGTACAAATTATAGTACAAATCTTAATACGATCGATGTTTACATCGCGTAAAATGAAATGGCTGAATTGAAGTACGTTCAAATTAAAATTAAAATGCAGAATTCTTTTTCTTTGCACCCGATGAGCTAGCTTATCCAAATTATGATCTAGTAGCTTTTGGTCCTGGATCATTGCTGCGCAAGAATACCAGTAAACCAGTCAGAATTAATGTATTGGAAAAATGATAACCTAATCATATCTAAGCTTCAAGAAATGAAATTTAAAGGGCTGTACCAACTCGATGCCTCATCTTCTCACATACTGCATATCAGTACGTAGCACAACTCGAACCCAAGGTAGAGGTTAGACAAATAGATGTATATATTGAGGAACATGCATACAACTAACTAGCCGTCGAGCTATTCGTTACTGATCGAATCCGAAGATCGAATCCATCACATCCGGTCACAGCGTTCTGCAGGGGGGGTTAGAAAATTAGCATTTAAAGTCTGAATCGATCATAGCGAGCTAGACAGCTATATTTGAGCTTATGAGTAGACCTAAGAGAGAAGAAAATGCTCCCACATTGGAGAAATGACAGGTTAAATAGGCTTCATATAGTTTGTACAAGCTAAGTGAATCGCTGAGCTTGGTCACGCGAGCTTATAACCCGAGTGGGAGCATGTGGGTGTTGGAATGTTGGCTCAGCTTTAGCGGGTCGGGTCAGGGGAGGCTTAATACTGATCTGCCCATTCCAAGCAAGGAGTTGGGCTTTGTGACTTGGGCGAAGGCCCTGGGTCACACTGCCCCTAAAGTGGAGGGCACAGCGTGAGGCTGGTTTCACAGAGCAGCGACCACCTCCCTCTCCTTGCAGTGGAAGGATAACGGGTCGGTGCCTCCATGATCCACCATGGCCTGCTATACTCTGCCAATTGAACCTTCACCTTTTTCCATTTCATTCCTTTTTCTGTTCAGATTAGCACAGTGAACTCGAATTTTAAAAGACAACATCCCATCTCAGCTCAACCAACTCGATCTCCTAAGCCAGCTTGTCGGAATGAGAGGGGAGCTAGAGAAAAGGTTGGGATGTCCGATGTCGGTAGGTGAATACACCCCGCTGTCATGGCTCCATTTGGAACTCCCTCTTATGTAGTAGGAAGGGGGAGATTATCTGTCGACTTCACACATGACGATGGAGATATTGGGAAGGTTTCTATGGTGGTACATAATTGTCTTCTTCTCGCAATAGCGATATTTTCTTGATTACGAAAAAAATAATACATGTATCAAAGTTTCGCTATCACTTTATTATAGATCGGATTTTAGCACACCAACAAACGTAGCGCACTAAAATGATATTTTTGCTCGTTTGTGTAAAAAACAAACCTATAGAGATGAGCAACGTAAAAAATACAAATAGTTAACCTATATATCCATAAGCTAAGACATGCCATTATAGTACACAAATTGTTTGCTTGATCGGCTTTTAATTTAGGGGAAGACGGGAGAGTCATTGCTTTCGCTTACCAAGAGTAGAGCTAGCTCATTTCACCTCTCCTTAAAACTTGTGCGGAGATTGTCACATAAACGTTGGTCTTTAGTTGGCGCCATAACAAGTTAACAACTTGGGCAAAGAAATCTGGCAAAATTCTTTTGGGAATCTAAGATGCATGCAAAAGGATGGAATTTTCTCAGTGAGACTAGTGCCTGGTTTAATGTTACAGCTAGGCATGTCATATGTAATTGCTTTGCTCAAAAGAAAAGGAACAATGATCTGTAACGATAAATTAAAAAAATACCGAATCTTTATATTCAAAAATTCTATACTTATAACCGTCATGACTGCAAACAAAGAACAATATCTCCCAATCTCTTTTGTTTATTGTGACTAGTAGCTCTCCTTGATGCTCTTATTGATATTATGTATGAGCATCTGCACTTGTTTAGGATTTTTTATTGAATGAGGAATTCTTGATAGGAATTTCTTTCACTATTCATCAAATAGGATGTTATATTCAAGTTTTTTGCGCAGCAGTGTGACAAATAGGAATTTTTATTACTATTTATCAATTATAAAAAATTATTTTATTTAATTATTAGTGTTAATATGCCTTCGGAACTAAATGTAATCCGAGTCATACTGGACCTAGTGTTCATCCAATAATTAGCCAACACATGTCATTATCACCAAGATTTGCGACGAGTCGAAATGTGACACGTGTCACATCCACCTAACGTTATCGGTTATACATTATTGAAGAAGATTTCCGGTAAGATTTCTGACAAATGAGGATACGCCACGTGACACGGCCACGTGTCATTGTCGGGTAAGTTATCGGTTGAAGATTTTCGGTAAGATTTCCGACCAATGAGGATGTGACACGTGTACTCATCCTTCAACATCAGATCCTCCAAATTTTGCTATAAAATCATCATCCACGACTCCTTTGAACCTCACAACATCTACAAACACTTGATATTCTACACCGTAAACACACCTCTTTAAACACTTATTCACATTTCCTCATCTAGAAGATGGATCCTAACGATTACGAAGAGTCTTCTAGGAGGAGGCGACAACAACGACTGCAAGCTGCTACAATGATGAATTCCTTCGTCACTGATGCAACCATGGTAGTTGCAACATTTGATGATGAGCCACCTCGCCGCCGCCATCCAAACCAACCAAGGCAGAGGGAATCAAGGGGTCAGAATCTGCTAGAAAATTACTTTGTGAAACGCCCTATTTTCCACGAGCAAGATTTTCACCGGAGGTTCCGAATAAGCACGCACTTGTTCAACCGGATCAAGACAGAGCTCTGCAATCACGACCCATTTTGGCATCAAAGATCAGATGCTACTGGATTGCAAGGACTCCTCCCCGAGCAAAAGATGACCGGTGCTATACGAATGTTAGCGTACTGCGCAACCGCAAATCAGTGTACTGAATACACGAGGATGGGGGAGTCAACAACTATGGAATGCATAAAGAAGTGGTGCACACAAGTGGTCTTGCTTTACCAAGACTGTTACCTTCTCGCTTCGAATGCAACAGACATCACTCGACTTCTAAAAAGGGCGAGGCAGCGGGGATTTCCTGGGATGATCGGAAGCATCGACTGCATGCACTGGGAATGGAAGAACTGTCCAACAGCTTGGCAAGGGTCATACTCGGGGCAGAAGGCTTGTCCGACCATAATCTTACAGGCGGTGGTCTCATATGACACGTGGATATGGCACAGTTTCTTCGGCACGCCTGGAGCACAAAATGATATCAATGTGCTCAACAGCTCCGATGTCTTCGATGCGCTCCTTGCCGAAAGAAGCCCGCAATCGACATATAAAGTCAACGGTATGACTTACCACCATACTTATTATCTAGCTGATGGAATATATCCGAGGTACTCCTCGTTTGTCAAGACAATCTCCAATCCCCAGGATCAACCACAGAAGCTGTTTGCACGGAAACAAGAGGCATATCGCAAAGATGTGGAGAGGTGCTTTGGCATCTTGCAATCTCGTTGGGCTATCATTCGTCACTCAGCTGTGTGTCATCACAAATCGACATTGAAAATGATCATGTTGGCTTGCATCATCATGCATAACATGATTGTTGAGGAAGAATTTGTGGAGGACGATTTTGAGGAGAACGAGGAAGCAGATTTACAAAACCCAGGTACTGCTTTCACAGTTTACGATGGGCCGGTGGATGAAAATGGTAACCGAATTCCATTTGAGCCGGTTGGAAGAGATCAACATGATCAACGGTTTAGCGACAATCTCGTTGATTTACAATTAGTTTATCTCCATGGAGAGCTTCAAAAGGACTTAGTGAAGCACAACTGGTTTCTTGAAACCGGTGAACATCTTTGAATAACGTGTGCGATATATGTGTGTTTTAATCTTGTGTGTTTGCATTTAATTGTGATTTCATGTAATGTGTTTGAAGTTTAATCTTGTGTGTTTACATTTAATTATGATTAAAGTGCATTTTTATTTCTTGAAAATTTAAATTACATAATGACATACCAAGAATAGATTTATTTTTAAGACAAACTAAACTAATCACAAAAATCAAGGTTGCAAGGACGATAACAATTTGTAAATCTTGCATCGCTAACTTCTTCTTCATCGTCATCTACTTGCGCAAGGATCTCCGTTTTCCTCTTCATGAAGTACCTCTTTGAATTTGGGGTCATAGCCTCGAAATTCATTGTCATGATCCTTATTTCTTCCTCTCGTGCCCTCAATTTGTATTCGTTGATTTTCTTCATTTGCCTTTTGCCAATCGGTGAACATTTTTTGATTAGCCGCAATGCTCTTTAAAGTCTCATCTCTAACCTCATTCGTAGGTGTCATGGACTTCTTTCCCTTTCTTTTTGCTTCATTGGTCGCCTTCACTCCTTGAGGTCTAGGCGGACTTGAGGTTCATTGAAGGTTGATTTGTGATGTTGGAATCACTTCATCTTCATCCAAGTTGACGATAAGAGACACTTCACTAACGAGAGGAGTAGCTTCGAAGTTGGAATGGTAAAATGGTGGAGTGCTATTTTTGACGACTCTAAAAGTAGGATGATCCATGACCGCTTCCCGTGCCGCAAAGTGCGTAAACTCTTTCTTTTTTTGCCACATAAAACGTTTGAGCTTTCCTTAACTACATAAAAAAAAAATACAAGTAACGAATTAATATTTCATATTTTTAATTTCATAAAATTAATTAAAATTCAAATGAACAATATAAATAAATCCTTACCTCATCATGCAAATTTCCGCCGGATTCCGGATTCCTTCTTGCGTATGCAAGCGCCGTTTTCCATTGTGACAAGTTTGGCTTCAACTTAGCAAAATGAGAGGTAAGTGCATTTTGGGTCCTAGGTTCCGCCCTCATTTCACATTGACCCATCACCCAATTTTGTTGGTAATCGGCATAGATTTTTTTTCCACAATTTGTCGACATTTTGCTTGTTACCAGAGATAGGGCACACACTATGACGACAATATGATATGCATAATTGTACATCTTCGGAAATGTGCCAATTGGTGGACATCTTTTGCAAAAAAATCAAAGATATTGTGAGAGAGCGGAGGGAGAAAGGGAGAAGGAGGATAATTTGTTGTGCACAAATTGGTGTGAAGTGTTTAGAAAAATGAAGGTAGTATTTATAGAAAAATAGTAGGGGTTATTAGAAATTTTTTATGATTTTTTGGGATTTTTTTGGAGTTTTTTGGATAGTATCCGTTCTGAAATTTTCAGAACCAACAGTAGCCGTTGCAATTGAATGTAAGCCGTCTGATTGGCTTTCCATTTGAATTCCAGCCGTTTAGATTGAAGTAGTCGTTGGTTACCATAAGGGTTGACAGCCTGCCACGTGGCGGGCTGTCATTGGTTCGGTAAACAAGTAAAAAAAAATTATAGTTTAGCAGGCGCGTGTAATATTCAAAAAAATTTGCTTCCCGCCTAACGTCACCCACGAGCGTGGGATCCGCCAGGAGGAAGTTCTCTCCGGCTTCCTCAAATGGAATGGCTGGGAGGAATTCCTCCCCGTCGTCGCTCGATCGTCGCCCCTCCCCGTCACCGCTGCACGTCCATTTCGCCGAAAATTTCTATTTCCAGGCGAGACCCGCATCGATTTGCAGGAATTCTTCTCAGAGGAAGAAACTACTATAGATGCTCTAAGTTCGTAACTAATAAAAAAAATTAATGCGAAAGCAATATTTTTAAGCTCAGAACCAAAATTATTTTTCGGTGATTTGAAAATATCTCAAGCAACTAACTGTTGCAAAGAGCCAAAACAAAGACAAAGACAAACATTATGCTTCAAGTGGATCAAACTTTTGAACTAAAATGAAAATGATTTGAAGGGTGAGAAATTTTAGAAGACCCACATAATTGCCTCCGAATTCTTGTATAATTGACAGACCAACGTGTGGAACAAGCCCCTCCAACTCCTTTGGTGCAATACGACAGCTCTTTATAAACTCTCGTGAGCTTCAGCCACACACATACTAAACCTAATTAATAATTAAAGTCCCAACAAAAAATCCTAGGAGAGTGGCCAGTTTGAGTGTAACTAAACCGAAGTAGAGGTGATCCCTAAACCGAAGTAGAGGTGATCCCCACCTATTTGAAGTGGCACTAAACTACTCAAGTGTATTCCTCGTCCGCTAGTCGTTTTAGGCCAAAGGTACTACAATTCGATTCGATTCCTCTTTCAAATCATTGCAACAGTTTGAGTCCTTTTTCTATGCTTGCATTGGAGATTGATTTCAACATCCATGTTTAATGCCCTACAAATTAGGACCCCTATTAGTCCAGACCAACTCCAAGCTAAGGTATTTAACTCATAATACAAGACTCAAGCTTTTTATTTTTTTTAAGTTATATATATACATAATTTATTTTTTCCTAAGATGCTTTTGCTTTTGTTTTTTTGGTCCTTGTCCTTATACCAATGATGACATTAATTGAATAGGAATATTCAGATTGATGAGCTGGGTTGGTGCTGTGCTTGTGTAGCATGCAGGGCCTCTATTAGTTTAGTAGTTTGTATCAAATCTCTATATTTGGCAGATATTATTTCCTCTCTAAATATTGTTCTCTTATGTTTTGTTTAGACAACCTAAACGGCTTTGTTTAGAAGAACCAGGACTCCCTCAGAAAACCCAGGTCAGCTTTTCATTGGCATGAATGCTTATGAAATAAATTTTGTTCAATTGGGTTTGTGCGAGTTGCAAAGAAAGTTGAATTCTTTATACAATTTGAAACACCACAGCTAGTGAAGTGATGATGAAACTGATAACAGTAATCTGAAATTCTGAATCGGGAAGCAGCTGACGTGCAAGGCCAGGAGAGGAGAACCAGGGCAGGTGTCTATCAGCGCCACCGCTCTGTTCTCTAAAGCCTTTTGACCACTGTTTCCTCTTTGGCCTCTTCCTTCTTTTTATCATTGTCTGAGAAATTTACTTATAACATCAGCCCTAGAGTGGCTGGCTCATAGTTTCTACTGAGTCTGCATTTGCAGACAGACACACATATCACTCCACTCCCATCAGACTACTTATGCTTCAGGTAAACTCAACAACCTGAACCATATTTTGTTGTCTACTAGATTTTTTTCTTCTAAGCTGCTTTGTTTTATTCGATTGTATTCAGTACTTGATCTGATGCTTCAGTAGGTTATACAAGCCGTTGTTTCATCTGCCTCATAGTTTCATAGAGTTGTTTATACTGATACTGGATCACTTTGTTGCTAGGATTGTTGATTTGGGCGATCAGGACGGCTTTGATTCACTCATCAGTGATCTGGGTTTTGCTCTTCTTGCTTAGATTGAGTAGTTGGTGAAAACTTTAGAGGGCAACAATTGGTTTTACAGTTAGAGTAGAAAAATGAGAGGAGCTGTTCTTGTGGCTGTTGCTGCTGCTGTTGGGAACTTGTTGCAAGGATGGGACAACGCAACAATTGCAGGTAATTTGACTTTGTATCTGTCTTTTTCGATACTGAAAATTGATTCCTTTAGATTTAGAACATTAGCCAACTGTAGATACTTCAAAGATCTCTTTTTTCACTTTGTGTTTTTGGTCCTTTTAGCTTTATATTCTCTGATGGAAATTTACTTCATGGGACGGCTTAGGCTCATCAAATTACATTGTCTGATTCACCTTTTTGGTTTTTGTTTCTGCAGCTTCTGTTTTGTACATAAAGAGGGAATTTCAATTAGAGAGTCAGCCAGCAGTGGAAGGGCTGATAGTAGCTATGTCACTAATAGGGGCAACTTTGGTTACAACATGTTCAGGAGCTGTAGCGGATTCAATGGGCCGCCGTCCTATGCTCATAATCTCTTCTGTGCTATACTTTCTTAGTGGTATAGTAATGTTATGGGCTCCCAATGTTTATGTCCTTCTCATGGCTAGGCTTTTGGATGGATTGGGGATTGGGTTGGCAGTTACCCTTGTCCCGCTTTATATATCTGAGACAGCACCACCGGAAATAAGGGGATCATTGAATACGCTCCCGCAATTCACTGGCTCTGGTGGGATGTTCTTGTCGTATTGTATGGTTTTTGTGATGTCCTTAACGGAGGCACCAAGTTGGAGGTTGATGCTTGGGGTTTTATCTATTCCTTCTCTTGTTTATTTTGCATTGACTGTATTTTTCTTGCCTGAGTCTCCACGGTGGCTAGTGAGTAAGGGACGGATGCTCGAGGCGAAGAATGTTTTACAGAGGCTGCGGGGCAGAGAAGACGTCTCTGGTTAGTCAATCATTTTGAGCTTGTCATTGATAATTATTGGTTGCTGCTGAGATTTTAAGATTATTGCACTATATGCTTTATTTGCATGAACTTCTGCAATTTTAAATGAGCTTACCTTGACATGCCTAACTTTAACAACTCCATGCACGATCAATGTAGGTTAACAAGCTTTTCTAGACATCGTTTGGACTTGGTTTACCTTTTAATACTGTTGTTTTTTATGTGAACCAATAATCTTTTGCAAACTCTTTCATGTGCCAAGTGAACCTGTAAAGTAGTTTTTTGTTTGCATCAGTTGTAAATGTTGATTGGCTTCATGCATTGCATATTCAAGAATGAGACATTGTCTAAAGCACTTCATCCTAATGTATTAAGTGGATGTTGAGTTCTCTTTTCAGAAAAAAGGAAGATAGAAAAGAAAAACATGTTTTGTAAAATTTGTGCTGTATCATGTTTTCTACTAAAGAAATGTACATTGCATATTCATGAATGAAACATTGTCGAAAGCACTTCATCCTAAACATGTTTTGTAAAATTTGTGCTGTAACATGTTTTCTACTAAAGAAATGTATGGACATCGTCCAGAGCACTTCTTTTCATTTCAAGGAAGGAGCTTTCGAGACATAAAGTGTTTGGTAAAATATATTATCATGACAGACTTGTCACAGGCAAACGACAGCTAAAAGAAATCAACGTTACGTGCAATTCCATGCGTGCAATTCCATGAATTACTTATATTTCACAATGCTGATAATTCAAACGGTACTGACCCTTCTCAGAACAACAGGTGAGATGGCTTTACTTGTTGAGGGTCTTGGAGTTGGGGGTGAAACATCTTTTGAGGAGTACATAATTGGCCCGGACACTGACCTCGTTGATGACCTTGATTTATCTGTTGACAAGGATAAAATCAAACTATATGGGACTGAACAAGGTCAATCATGGGTTGCTAGACCTGTGACAGGAGGACAAAGCACTATTGGTCTTGTGTCTCGTCATGGAAGCATGGCAAGTAAAAGTGGGCTTGTTGATCCTCTTGTCACTCTCTTTGGCAGTGTTCATGAGAAACTCCCAGATGCAGGAAGCAAGGGCAGCATGCTTTTCCCACACTTTGGCAGCATGTTCAGCGTGGGAGGGAATCAACCTAGGCATGAAGAGTGGGACGAGGAGAGTATTGCTCCCCGAGAAGGCGATGACTATGCATCTGATGCAGGTGGTGATTCTGACGACAATTTGCATAGTCCACTGATCTCACGTCAGACAACTAGCATTGAAAAGGGCATGGGTCCAACTAACCATGGAAGCCTTGTTAGCATGAGAAACAACAGTCTCTTGGGTGGCGATCCAGTTGGTAGCACTGGGATTGGTGGCGGTTGGCAGCTAGCATGGAAATGGACTGAGAAGGATGGTCAAGATGGACACAAGGAAGGAGGGTTTAAAAGGATTTATTTGCACCAAGAGGGTGTCCCTGCATCTCGTCGTGGGTCTATTGTCTCAGTACCTGGTGGTGATGGACCAGCAGATAGTGAGTTCATCCAGGCTACTGCTTTGGTGAGCCAACCAGCTCTTTATTCCAGAGATCTTATCCAACAGCAGCATCCAGTTGGACCAGCAATGGTTCACCCAGCTGCAGCTTCTACAAAAGGGCCAACTTGGAGAGATCTTTTTGAACCAGGTGTCAAGCATGCTTTGGTTGTTGGTGTCGGACTTCAAATACTTCAGCAGGTGATTGTTGAGACACAAATGAATCCAATTAATTTATATGTATTAGTTTCTTTATGGTTCACCCTTTTACTTAATTTGATAAACATCTAAGGCTGTTCGTAACCATGCAGTTCTCTGGCATAAATGGGGTTCTCTACTACACACCTCAAATTCTTGAGCAAGCTGGTGTTGGAGTGCTTCTTTCTAACCTCGGCCTCAGTTCAGCTTCTTCATCTCTGCTTATCAGTGGATTAACAACCTTACTGATGCTTCCTAGTATAGCTGTTGCCATGAGGCTCATGGATCTCTCTGGAAGAAGGTAATTTATTTCCAACAGAGTTTTATGTATACTGTATTTATTAATAATGACAAATAGTGATCTGATCAAACATTGTTTAAGTTATGATCTGGTTTTGTATTTTGTTTCTCAACCATTTACCCTCTTTCCCATTCTTGATCCAGGACCTTGCTGCTTTACACAATCCCCGTCTTGATAGGATCTCTTGCAATACTAGTAATTGGAAGCCTTGTCAATTTTGGTAGTATTGTGAATGCATCAATTTCAACTGGCAGTGTTGTGCTCTACTTCTGTTTCTTTGTCATGGGATTTGGGCCAGTCCCCAACATTCTCTGTGCGGAGATCTTCCCCACCCGAGTTCGAGGTCTCTGCATTGCCATTTGTGCCCTCACATTCTGGATTGGTGACATCATTGTTACCTACTCACTCCCTGTGCTGCTTAAATCCGTTGGCCTTTCTGGTGTCTTTGGCATGTACGCCGTAGTGTGCGTCATGGCTTGGATTTTTGTTTACATGAAAGTTCCGGAAACCAAAGGCATGCCCCTTGAAGTTATCACCGAGTTCTTCTCTGTCGGCGCAAAAGCTGTGAAAAACAATTAGCTTGGATCAGACATTGGACCACTGTTTCTTCAGGATTGTACTTTCTTTCTACTTTTTGAAATTGTAAGCAAGAATGATATCGACATTTTTCTTCTCTCATTTGGTATACATGATACAGTTTTCTGTATTCGGA
Organism: Geum urbanum; assembly: GCA_946800695.1. Taxonomy (NCBI): domain Eukaryota; kingdom Viridiplantae; phylum Streptophyta; class Magnoliopsida; order Rosales; family Rosaceae; genus Geum; species Geum urbanum. The sequence goes on along the minus strand of OX327002.1, from coordinate 41,382,066 downwards.
ATGATTTTATGAGTTCATAGCTTACCTTGATAGTTGATACTTCGATATCATGTCTAAAATCGTTAGGCGCTAGTCGGGTGAGTTGGTCGGCGAGAACGAGCCTAGTGCCTATCAGTTGAGGTGGGGATGTTAGGCGTATATTTACTACATTCTCTTGAATAACTCCTACTTTTATTAGAGTTTATCTTTAATCTCATAATCTAGGTGGTTTTTTGACTAATCTAGATGAAGATTTTTAGAACACTTTTCATGCACATGAAAATTACTCAAGGAGAAAATAGTTTGTGTGGCTGCTGGCTGCTGTTTGTCCCTGGAGTTGATCACAGCAGAAACTAGAAAATATTCGATATGAGGATTCTCACAATAATCACTATATATATTAAGAGATTGTAACTGCAATTTTTTTTGTGCCATGTACCATTTAATGTTGGGTGGGAGTAAGCGTGCATGTGTGTAACTTTACATAAAAAAATAAAAAAAACATCGCCGTCAGGAGATCTGAATTTGTTAAGTGGTATAAAAATAATGTCCAACTTTTAAAAATTATCAAAATAATGCACAAATTCTCAAAATAATATCAACGGCCATTAAGATCATTTCTAGTTTTAAATTCATTTTTTATTTTTGTTTTAAATTTTTTTATTTTTTTATTTAATTAATTCTCTCTTTCTCTCCGCTTCTCCGCCTCACCTCTACTCCCACTCCGACGGCTTCTTCACCTACTCCAGTCTCCTCAACCGCCGCCGCCGCGCGTGGCGCTTCACCTCCCCTCTTCACTTCTCCTGCATCAACCTCCTCCTCGGCGTCTTCTCCTCCGACTCATCAATTTATCTCCCCAATTTCATCGTCGTGGGCGGCGTCCGCTTCATCGGCAACCTCGTTGACATCGAGGAGCGTCTCGCACCGACACGTGGCGACTCGGTCCTCCACTCCCCGCCGATTTCTGATCCGGAAACTCCTCACAATCTCTCTCCTCCGCCCTATTCCGGTCCCGATTTCACGTGTGCAAAGAGTGATTTTGGGGTTGGGTGTAGTGAATTCGGTTCAATATGGAGTTGTGATTGATGTTTGTTTGGAGAGCATGTTGTTTTGCTTGTTGGGTTGTTGCACGGTTGAATTGGCTGCTGCCATTGGCGATGAGGCCGTGCATGTTGGGCGTGTGGGTCTTGAATTGGTACCCGAATCGGAGGAGACTATGATCTCGACTGGGTGGTCGAGTGAGACCGGACCTTTGAGTCGAATTCACTTCGCCAGTTGTATTCAGCCGATGCGTGCCTCCATGGACGTGAAATCGACACCAAGCCCAGACGACCTGAGCAAGTCTTGAGCGCCGGTTTCGGTTTGCGGTTCACCTTAGAAAGGATGGTGAACAAGACAGTGGAGGTGCTCGACGACTTTCAAGCCAAGAGGAAGTGGCCGACATGGAGAGCCATTACGGCAGTGCGGCGAGGTCGGGGAAGTACGGCTCCGGTAATATGGTATTTTCGCCTCAGTTTTTGAAAAAGAAATTGTCACCTCATCGGAAATTGACGGCAGGTATCAAATAAATATAATTTTGAAAGTCTGAGTATCACTTTGATAATTTTGAAAATTCCGTCATTATTTTGATATCGCTTGAAAAGTTCAGATCCTTGTGGTTGTGGTGATTTTCTTCCAAGTAAAAATTCGTTTTCTTTGGCCCTTCAAGGCATACAAAAAGATAAATGTGTACTTCGGTTTGCAACTGGTATGCTGCTAGTCATAGATGCCAGAAACTTAGTCTGTACGGATTTGAAGGGTGGCATTCAGTATCTGAAAAGGGTGGAGTATCAGCTTCTCCAAGCACCTGTGTTTCATCGCTCTGCAAAATCACAGCTGCACGACACGATGGGCACGAAGTCTGGCACTTTAGCCACCTACCGATGCAGTCGACATGGAATCCATGCCCACAATGAGGCAAAACCTTTAAAATTTCTCCACTCTCATACTCCATCAAACAAATGGCACAATCGGTGTGCTTTGCCTTAAATTCTGAAGAGAAACACACCTTTGGAAGTGCTCGGAGAATTCTTTCTTTGAGGCGTCGACTAAGCAGCACCTGCTTAAGCCACAAGATTGGCAGACTGACTACAGAAATCAGAGAGGCTTTGATGCACAATAGTGGAACAAGAATGATGACAATGGGAGATTTACCAATAAGAAATATGAACTGGGGAGCCATAATGTTACAAGAGAACGACTAACAACCCTTATCTAAATAAGCTTGAACAATTAGCAGGATTCAAGAATGACAATTTGGGGATATATAAAGACCTCACCATCCAAAGGTCGGGAACAATCTCCGTACAATAAAAATTCGATAAATTAATAATTTTGTGATTGACAAAATTTATTAATTTAATAAGATTATTAATTAATCGAGTATTAAATTAATACTCAAATTCTCAAATTAGAACCGACAAAAAATATTATTTTAAAGATGTTATTAATAAATCGAGTATTAAATTATCAAAATTTTATATATTAAAAGAGTTGAACCTTTTACGGAGCAGGGTCAAACATTCATAATTCTTTTTTTTTGTCCTTATATCAAACTAACTCCTAAAAAATGATTTCATAAAACATGGATAAAAATGAAAAGAAAAACAAAAAAAATAAGGAGAAGATCAACTGTCGTAAACTCTCTCCTAAAAATCAGAAAGAACCTAAATATTAAGGATAAACCAACGTAAATTTTTTATAATTTTCTCTATACATGAAAAATATATATAAATAAAAAATAATCTTTCAGATTATTTTTTTTGAAAGATAAAATAATCTCAAAACTAAAAGGAGAAAAAAGAAATATCACCCTATATGATGTGCCTTTTTTCTAGTGTATTATAAAGCATTTAAAGACCAACAACCCTTAATTATCTATATGGCTGCTGCCTAAAGACACTTTAACAGCCATAGAAATCCCAAATTGCGGGACTTCAGGTTCACCAAACTATGAGTTAATACATCAATTATCAAACATCAAACTGAAGTTGACAACCTGCTAACCATCGATTGCAACACTTATATTATCCACCTCAGACGAATCTGATTGATTACCAACTTCAAGTAGTTAATAGGCAGTGGTTGAGATACTGCTCCTATACTATCCATGATAAGCACAACACGTCTTAGATTATGGTAACTACCAACATATTAATCAGAAAGCAAACATAAAAGTCGAAAAACTAATGGTTCAAACTCTTTCACATTTATTTTGTGGAAAATATGAAAAGTCTATATATAAGAGTTTGGACCAGGCTTCTCTGCCTAACAATTAATTTAGACATGGTGCACAACTACAGGCACACAACAAAACAATAATGAGGATGGCTTTTTCCAGAAAAAATAATCTGGACATCTGATAAATCTCCAATAAACTCCATGTTCCCATCATTTTCAAACCAACACCCTATTGTTAATCTGTTGTTCCCATTTCTTCCCGTGATTTCTCTCTCACTCCGGTTCAGTGATAGAGAAGGCATATACCACATTGCAAATACCAGTTTTCCTAACGAAAAGAGTGGGTAAATCATCAAATTTCACATGCAACCAGCCGCCTTCATAATCAAGTTCATTAAAATCATAAGCAGACAGTTCAATAATTCAGCAGTCATTGTGCCATATTTACTATAGTAAGTAAATCATCAAAACATCAAGCACAACCAACTGCCTTCATAACCAAATTCATTATCATCAAAACTCTACAACGATAATTTAGCGGCGATTAAACCATGCTCACCAGATTAAATGAATCATCAAAATATCAAGTGAAACTGCCCCTCATAATCAAGTTAATTAACATCAACATCTGACAATTCAATGATTAAGGAGTGAATAAGCCATATTCAGATATGCCGACATGGGGTAGATGATACAAACTATAAGCCAGAAACATATGATATTCATATATCATACCGTAACAGCAAATATATCTTTATAACAAAGACAAGCTTCTGAAGCACGATGAAAACGTCTAAGTCAAAAAAATAAAAATATAATTAAACTAAAGTTCTAATCGGCAGAAGAGTAACATACAGCACTCACAAAGCAGCAAATCTGTGGACCAACAAAGCCACCAATTCCCCTCCAAAACCAGCAAGGTAGCAACCATATGCCTGCACCAGAAAAGCCATGATCATATCCTTAGTTCCTTTCCCAAAGCAAAGTTGCTTGAAGCTCCCATATCTGATGGAAACGGAAATTTGGTTCAAGTCAGGACTCTCCAAGAGTTTTTTTTTTTACCAAGCCCTTCTATAAAGCTTTTATCGAAAAGCAGACTCCATATAAGATCAAGCTGGAGTAGAATCAAGGACAGATGTAAAGCTATAAAATCAATGCACCTAGTTCCACCCTCAAGTTCAAACATAAAACACAAATCTAAGAAAATTGATAATCCACATAAGGACAACGTATAGCTTTACCTCTACCATAGGGGGAAAAAAAAAACAAACCTTTAGCAAAACTTTTATATCTTTACCTTTCCGTAATTGAAACATAACCACAGGTTGCGAAACCGAAGTATTACAACTCGGGTGTATATGTAGCTCCACGATTCCCCCTAGTCATAGAAACTGCTTATTCTGCACAAAACAACCACAAATTTCACAAGTAGGTTTATCATATTATAATGTATTATTGTTTGCAAGTTATAAGAACACATCATGAACATTAGACTGCTAGTGCATCAGTGGAACATAATGAGATCAAGAGAACCTAAGTTTCATATAAACACAAGTTGACTAGACTGGAAAGCTGCAGTGACCAGTGTTGTAGACAAAATAGTCATCAAGGACTTTATGCATACCTCTGAATTTTTATCCTTTTTTTTTCTAATGATTTTTCTAAAAAAGTATAAGAGTGCACAAATTGACAGTAACACAAGGTATCACCTCCAGTAAAGCAAACTCAAAACAGAAAAACAGATGCTAGAACTGCTGCTGTTTTATGATGGAAAATACGCAAGTCAACCTTACTTCCCTAAGCAAAAAATTGAGCTCTTTAATCTAAAGGGAAGCTCAGCCGGAGAAACCCAACGGCTCCATCTTCTGAATGAGAACAAACCCTCCCATCAATGCCGGAGCAATGTTTTTGGCATGACATCTGGGTACAGTTTCCTCTGATAGACCCCTAACAGGAGCAATGCCCGGTGTGCACAAGCTGCTCAACGCCTAAAAGAGAGTGGCGAAAGGTTCTATGGCCTTGATTAAGAGTACATGATCTTCTTCCCAAATTTCAAATTGGTTAAGTGGATCAACCTATTGTGTACTCAAACTCTCAGTATGGTACTAGAAATCATACTTTGTACTAAACAAAAACTCCGTCATTAAAGAAACCAAGCAACAACAACAAGTATAAACATTTTGAAACAAAATAAAGAATCACTACACCACCATTAGATCACACGATACAGGAATGTAACATTTCCTTTTAGTTACTAGAGCATCAAAGGAAAACAAGACAACAAAGTTATTATTTACATAAACCAAGTCTTACCCTGCCGTTGAAACCACTTAATTGAGGGAACTCATGAAACATGGAAATACTCGATATATTATTATAATATACATTTGAAAACAGAAAAGGTCTTAGTCTCCGAATTAGAGAACTGCAACCTCATATAAACATTCCAGTGATTCCACCATAAACATACCCTATTGTCTAGAAACCGTGATCATCAGCTAATATTGATAACTCATGTGACAATTCCAAAATATGAAATTGTGATTATCTTTAAAGTAGAGTGCATTACAGTTCTTAGCAGCTGTACTTTGAATTACTGTTCTGGTCACCAACTTCAATAACAGCTTATTCAAAAATACTTCACCAAAAAAGTCTTTCAATTTTTGTATGGTTTATGGCAGGCCTCACAAGTTTTGCTACACCCAACACAGCCCATATAATTCTACAGCAAGAAATGAACTCACCTAAAAACTGAACTCCAAGCTTCTTCATCTGGGTATGCTACTAACAAGCCTAGCACCAACTCTGTCCAGCCTATTCACTGTGGCCTTTGCCTTCAACTTCCCTTCTCTTAAAAATGCCGCCACCATCCGCTCCCCAATCTCCTTCCCAGTCTCAGCATTGTCCGTCACCGCAACTGCTGTGGGCCCCGCCCCGCTGATTGTGCAGCCAAAAGCTCCCGCTTCTATAGCCGCCTTCTTCACCGCCCCCATTCCCGGAATCAGAGGAGCCCTCGTAGGCTCCACGATCCTATCCGAGGACAATGCCTTGCCGAGCCTTGTCACGTCGCCCTGAAGCACCGCGGCCACCAGTGCTCCAGCCTGGCTGGAGTTCCATACGTGATGGGCCATCTTTACTTCACCGGGCAGCGCAGACCTCATCTTCTTCGTCGGAGCTTCGAATTCCGGACTTACAAGCACAAATATGAGTTCTTTATCTACCGGAAAGCTCAGCCGGACCAAATCCAACGGCTTCATGTTCTGGATCAAAACAAACCCTCCCATCAACGCCGGAGCGATGTTATCGGTATGGTAACCGGAGACCGTCTCCTCCGATTTGAGCCCGGCGCGCACAAGCTGGTCAATCCCTAGCTTCCCGCCAAAAATCTCGTTGGTAGCGACGGCGGCGGCGGCGGCGCTGGCGGCGCTGGATCCGAGCCCGCTGCCCAAGGGCAAGCCTTTCTCGAGGGAGAGGGAGAGGCCGACGGATCGGACGCCCAGCATCTTCATGACTTCAATAACGGCGATTCCGGCGCAGTTGTCGAGGGGGTTCTTGCTCAGATGCCTCGAGTTTGGATCGCCGGAGATGTCAGAAATGGAGATCTCGCCGGGGAGGAGTTTGGGGTCAACGGTGAGGGAGACGAAGTCGCCGAGGCCGTCGACGGCGCAGCCGAGGAAGTCGAAGCCGGGGCCGAGATTGGCAACCGTGGCGGGGGCGAAAGCCTTGACGGAAGTGAAGACGGGTTCGGGTTCGGCGGTGAGGATGGTGGGTTGGGAAGGGAAGGAGAGATTACATCGGAAAATGGGTTTCGGGTTTGGGGTCGGGATCGGAGTGAAGAGCTTGAAGGAAGCAACTTGATGGTGGCAGACGGCCATTGCTGTGATGACTTTCAGTGAGTGAGACTGACCGATAGACTGAAAACTCTTGAGAATAACGAGGGTTTAGTTTTTCAGTGTTTCAGAGCTCGCTGGCTAAACCTCCGGCTTTTACACATGCCCAATGTTCAAAAAAACAGTAATGGGCGATAATTCGTTTTGGTGCTGATTATGGTTCTACTGAGTACTCAAAGTTCGGAGTCGTTATATTTTATTTTTAAATAATAAAATAATTATTAATATATTAAATTAAGATATAAATATCAATAATTAAAAAATAAAATAGTTAAAATCAAAATAAAATGTCATGATCAAAATTATTAAAAACATAATTCAATATTCAAATAAAAGCATAATAAATTGTCTTTCAAATATAAAAAATACTCCATATTATTAAAAATCTCCAAATACATTTTCATTTTCTTTAACTTCGATGTCATCATCGGAGATAAAATCATTATCATCAAGCTCTCTTATTGTAAAATTTTGGACACCATCATCTTCATCCCAAGTAAGATCGGATTTAATATCATTCTCACCATTTACAATTAATCATCATTCTTCTTGATTAGCATCACTTGCAAGTAGTGGGTCTTTCATTCTTTTATTTTTGTTAATGATCTTGACATTAAATTATACATATACAAAGTCGTTCAACCTTGTATGTTTTTAATAAAACAATATCTCTCCCTCATTTGATTTTACTTTTTATTTTTAATAAAAAAAATTACTAATTAAAAAAAAGGACCGATAAGTTGACCGGGTAACCGGTCCGAATTGGCCGAACCGGCAGCCTGATTCAGGTGGCCTTTCAGGCCCGAATCAGCTCGTTTTTGAACCGAACAGCAAGTACTCGGCCGTAGGCTGATTTTTAGAACAGTGTACACGCCCCACACTACCAGAAATGGAGACATTACCGGCGACCTGCCGTCGCCGGCCTTGTCTTTTTTTTTCGCCGGAATTGACATTACCGGCGACTTGTCGCCGGCAATGACGTCGCCGGTGATTCCCCGCCGGTGTTGACATTGCCGGCGACGTGAAACGCCGTCGCCGGTAATGTCTCGGACATTGCCGGCGACTCAAGTCGCCGGTAATGTCTCGGACATTGCCGGCGACTCAAGTCGCCGGTGATGTCTCGGACATTGCCGGCGACGGCGTCGCCGGCAATGGCAGCGCCGCCGTGGCCGGAATTTGAGACATTGCCGGCGACTCGAGTCCATGTCGCCGGCAATGTGGGAAAAATTTTTGAAAAAAAAACGCGGTTCTGGATTGGGCCCAATTCCATAACCTGCATTGAACCGGATAAACCGTACAATCATACAAGTTCAACAGTACACGTAGTAAAGACAGTCATACAAGTTCAACATAAATGTCCAACGTACAGTACAAATAGCAACGACGATAAAAAAATTAACTACAACTACAGGTTAGGTCCAGGAACTTGCGGGTCATCAGGGTTGAAGTAATCCATGTACTCATTTGAATTCCGGTGGCTACCTTGGTCTTGCTCTGGCGTTGACTGGTGCGGTGGTGGTGGTGGATAGCTAGGGAAGGGAGGGACCGGGACCGGGGGAGGTGTGGGGAACGGTTGTCCGGTAGTCTGAGCCTCGTACATTGTCCGCATCCATGTGTACATCTGAGCCTGCACCTGTGTCTGCTGCATTTGGTACTCGGCCATCTGCCTCTTTTGCTCCTCCAACTCCCTCTGCGTCCTATGAAGCTCCGCTGCGAGGTTACGACTAGAAGTTGAACTTCTTGACCCGGTAGAGTATTCTGAAGTGTTCTTCAATACTCCTTCACCCGCCGAGCCCATTCCCCTGCAGTAGTAGGTATTCTTTCCAGTCCCGCACGCTTTTGCCATGATCCGAGCCGCTATCGGGGGATCAAGAGGATCGATCTGAGAGGCATACTGGGTGACTTCTTCCTCGGAGCAGTCAGGATGGTTTGTTCGAGCTATACTCATGGTCACTTCTGCGGTCGCCTCCTCCACTCTCGACTAATTGAAAAGGGAAAATGAACAACGTATTAGCTAACAAAATCTATTTCCATCTTCAAAAATAGTTTTATTAACACATTGAGAGGCGAAAGACTTACCGCTTCTTCAGGGCACTGCGGGTAGAACTTCTGATGAATATACACCAACGGGTTCACCTCTTGTTGTTGCTGCGCCTTAGTCGACCAACCCATGTAGTTGAGTGAACCTGCATGATGGGCCCTGGTGTTTTTCAATCTATTCGCCCGGTTCGTCTTCGAAATCGCCTTGTTTGATAAACATATGAAAAAAAATTAGTAACTAACTATTTCAATCTGATACGATACTTTAGGCTTGAAAGATATATTAAGGATGCATACCCGAGCTTTGGGGTGCTCGAAGTGGGCTATCAGCCACAGCCACTCGTACTCCCTAAACCGGAATTCGCTAGGGGTGGAACCTCGGCCTAGCTCCTTGTATACAGTGTAATGGGAAGAAAGCTCGTTCTTCCACTCTTTATACCTATATTAAAAGAAGGAAAAAAAGTTAGAGATATTAAAACACTTGATAAACAAAAATCTAACTCGATATATATTCAAATAAGTCGAAGCACATCACCTCATATGTAGTTGACGCTCTACCCACGTGTGAATAAGAACTTCATCCACGTCAAACCACACCTGCAATATGAATATATAAAAGGTAAAATTATATATTTATTCGGACTTAATTAATAAATGTAAAATTTACGTAATAAAAATACGATTTTACTCACACTGAGTGCATTATGCACTTGCATCTTCACGTAGATAGGCACAGATTCCCAATCTGGCCAAAGCATTGGGACCTTGTCCCGCACGATCGCACCGGCCATGCTGACATATTTGCGCGTGGTGTCGAATGCCTCGATCACCTCGCCATCCTCATTGGCCCTTATGGGCGTTTTCCTTCCGCCGGTGGCCTGCTCAAGTCTCTTCCCGGTGCAGGTGCCTCTAGCCCCTTTCCGTTTTCCAGTCCCATTAACGAAATTGCCTAATAATACAATGTCAACAAATTGATATCATTAATTGAACCTATCGCAAGTCTTAAGTAATAATTAAGTAATCAATCTGATGTTAAATAAAATTTACCTGCATCGTCCGTTTGTTGGTTGGTGCACCTCACACTCCAAAGATACACGGGGTCGAACGGGAGGAAGTTATACGCTTCCTCCACGCTCAGGAACTCCGGCCGTCCTTCAATATAAACAGGCATCCCCCTATCATCGAATTCAGGGATGACAGGAATCTCGTCGGGTAGGAAGAGACCGGACGGCGGAGATAGACGAGGCCTGGACGATGAGGCGCCAGCACCACCATGTGTCTCATATGTTTCCCGTGAAACGGGAGTAGGCACCGGGCGAATATGTGGCATTCGGATTGAGGGAGTTTCTGATGCCCCCGTTGATTGTCGCTCGTCTGAGGCTCTGCCACCGGAGGGACGTCTGCTGATTGAGCGTCTGGAGACTGAGGCTCGAGGCTCAACTTCCGGTTGCACGGCTCTTGATCGTGCAGCTTCCTCCTCAGCTCGCGCCTCTAGCAAGGCTCTCGTCCGAGCACTCATCATTGGCCCACTGGGCGTGTTGCTAACTGCGGGCGAGGAGGAAGCTTGACTACTGTTCCCTCCACTATTTCGGGAACCTCTCCGAAGCCAATTAGCTGCAAAACCTCCTGGCATGGACGCCGTAATAGTCATGGGAACTGGGGTTCTAGAACGGTTTGGAACCGGAACGGTTTGGAACCTGGAACCGTTATATTACAAACGGTTCCGGTTACAAACAGTTCCGGTTCCAAACGGTTCCGGTTCCAAACCGTTTCGGTTCTATAACAAATCGTTGCCGAAACGGTTTGGAACCGAAACCGTTTGAAACCGGAACTGTTTGTAACTGGAACAATTTGTAACATAACGGTTCCGGTTACAAACAGTTCCGGTTCCAAACCGTTTCGGTTCTATAACAAATCAGAACCGGAACGGTTTGGAACCGGAACCGTTTGAAACCGGAACTGTTTGTTTTCAAACGGTTCCGGTTATAAACAGTTCCGGTTTCAAACCGTTCTGGTTCCGATTTGGTATGGTTCCAATATCACCTATTATACGTTAAATTAACAACGTACTATATCACATAACTTAACATATATACATACATCATTTCCGGCTTTAAACTTTTCACACATATATACATCGATCATGCATCTTAATTTCACCTTAATTCGTGCATATATATATACATCACATATTAATCCAATTCACCCTAGCTAATTAATTTTCCATATTTTTCAAACATACGTATATATATACATTCCATATATATTAATTAATTTTTCACATATATACATCACATATATTGCTCCTTCACCCCACAATTATCCACATTTTTTTCCCACAATTTTCATACATACCTTAATTACATTTTACAAATATTGTCCACATGCATACATATATACATCCCACAATTATCAAAAATTAATTAATTAAAATACAGAAAAAAATATTGTGGAATGAGAGAGAGAGAGAGAGGGAGAGAGAGAGGGAGAGAGAGTGAGCTCAAACCTGCCATGGTGGAGCTCGACCCAACTTTGCCGGCGACGGAGGTGAGGGGAGGAGGAAGAGGAGGAGGGGAGGAGGAGAGAGGGGAGGAGAGAGGGGAGGAGAGGAAGAGAGAAGAGAGGATTGAGGAGAGGGGAGAGGGAAGAAATTCGAGCTAAGAGAGGGAAGAGAGAATTGAATTAGGCCGAAGAGAAATGGGGAGGAGGAGCTCGAGCTCGAGCTATACCGCCACCATTGCCGGCGAGGTAGGTCAACGTCGTTGGTAAGGACATTACCAACGACGTACGTCGTCGGTAATGTCATTACCAACGACTTGACTCGTTGGTAATGACATTACCAACGAGTTGAGAAGCAACTCGTGGGTAATGTCTAGGTTTGTCGACTATTATCCGATCGACTAATTTCCGACCATTTTCCGATTTCCGACCATTTTCCGATTTCCGACTAATTTCCGACCAATTTCCGATTTCCGACTACGTTCAATTTCCGACTACGTACAATTTCCGACTACGTATAATTTCCGACTACGGTTCCGATTTCCGACTACGTTCAATTTCCGACTACGGTTCCGATTTCCGACTACGTTCAATTTCCGATTTCCGACTACGTTCAATTTCCGATTTCCGATTTCCGATTTCCGACTACGTTCAATTTCCGACTACGTTCAATTTCCGAGTACATATTCCGAGTACATTTTCCGACTACAATTTCCTTAAACATTTTACTACGTACATTTTACTACGTACATTTGTCGAGTACAATTTCCGACTACAATTTCCAACGTACTAAGGATGATAATCGTAATCATATTCATCACTTGAGTCTGACTCGGTTTCATAGGTAACCTCTGGCAATATGTGCCGCTCCTCGTCATCTGAATCAGCGTCAACTTCATATGGATTAACATCGAGAAGTTCTGCTCCAGTAATTCGAACCACACTCCCAGATCTCACATTATTAAGGCGAATCGTAGATGATTCAGGAATGTCAAAAGCGTTTGGCTCTTGGTATGCAGTAACTTCCTCATCATCTGCGGTATCACCAAGTGTGGCAGCACTGTATATGTTTCTATGATCGAGCAACATGGTTAACCACCTTCCACGGGACTTTGTTAAGAAGATCGTCCAGGTAAAACACTTGTTTTACTGATGAGGCAAGAACGAAAGGGTCATCTTCATACCAGGTAGTAGCAGTATTCACCGAAAATGTTCCGTACTGATCGGTCCTTGTGTTCTCCGGGCTAGTATCAAACCATCTACACTTGAACAAGTGCACTTTCATGCGGTTCCCATAAATTAGTTCAACAACTGAATGAAGGACACTGTAATAGTCAATGCCATCCTGCCCACCATGGACCATCACCCCACAATTCTGTGTTTTCAGTCGGTCGTCTCGATTTTCACATATAAATTTCACGCCATTGACCTGACACATGGAGTAAACTTGTGAAGCTATCGGTTTCATCGCCAGGACCCTCAATTCGTTTGACCACTCTGGGTAACCATCATCTGCTACATGGTTCATCTGAAAACGTCCATATATTAATACGTACAGAAGAAATTATGTCATCTTGAAACCACAAAACCACGTACATACATACATGCTATGTAAGGATATATATAAAAATAGACATATACTTACCCATTGACCAAAGTAGTTTGCAAACGTCTTGTTGTGGTAATCAACATTTCCGGCAATAGCAGGGCAGTGAAGATGATAGTTTTTCCAATATTGTACTTCTTGACAGTTAATCAGTACCGACCAGTGGGCAATGGCTACCTCATTTCCATCCAACTTGTACGACTTTGGCAACCTTCCCTGTACTACCACGTCACTGGAGATGATAGAAAGGTTGAACTGTGGTTCATCTATCGGCATCTGTTGTTGGGGGTCCTCTACATTTTCCAAGTACACTTTTGTGTACGTTACACACTCGTGCGCAAGATATGCTTCAGCGATACACCCTTCAGGTGCATATTTATTCTTCACATAGTCCTTGTAGGCTCCCAATTGTCTACAAGTTAACAAGTGCATGTTAACTTACTTAAAAAATAAGAATTTACATATAAAAACATAGGCAAACCAAATGTATGAATCATTTGTACCTTTCCATGGGGTACATCCAAGTGTAGTGTACGGGACCGGTAAGCAACAATTGTTCGGGAAGATGGATCATCAGGTGAGGCATTATGTCGAAAAAATTTGGGGGAAATATCCTCTCAAGCTTGCACATGATAAAAATGATGTCATCTTGCATCTCCCTGAGGTCTGTTTTTTTAACTTCCCTGGTGCATAACTTCTGAAAGAATCTTGACAAGGCCACCAACGGCTCCACCACCTCTTTGGGCATGTACCCTCGAATGAAAATAGGGAAAAGGCGTTGAAGCAGTACATGGCAGTCATGACTCTTTAATCCGTACATCTTATTGTCCCAGAAGTTAACACACCTGCTTATATTTCCTGCATAGCCATAAGGATACCTGCATATATATAGATAAAGCCACATATATGGACCAATTATATTTCTCGCATATAACCATATATACTCTGCTAAAAATTTAAGGCCAAATTCCTACATAGCCATAAGAATATATACCTGACATTACTCAGCCACCGAAAAATTTCATGCTTATGCTTCGGCTTTACGGTGTACGGAGCTTGCGGCATTTTTCTCTTACCATCTCTTAACCACAAATGTTTCCGCACACTCATTGCTTTCAGATCAATGCGTGCCTTAGGGATGTCTTTTGTTTTCCCCTCCAAGTTAAGAACTGTGCCCACCACACTTTCACACACATTCTTCTCTATGTGCATGACATCTAGGTAATGTCTGATAGGCAACCTGGGCCAGTAGGGGAGTTCCCAGAATATGCTCTTGTGTGTCCAAAACTTATACCTTTCGGGCTTTTCTGGAATTGACGCCACTATGTCAGGATGATTGCTCAGCTGGCCAAAATCATATTCATTCAACACTTCCAAAATTTCTTCCCCTGTCCATCGCCTGGGTGCCACACCTGTTTCCACAGTCCCATCAAACGCGTCTGGATCCTGCCTAAATGGGTGATCATATGGAAGCCAACAACGGTGACGCATCTGAACAATTTTACTGCAATGAGGACTACAACAATCAACCGTCATGCACTCTGAACAAGCCCTGTAACCCCTGGTAACATTGCCCGACAACATACCGCGGGCAGGAAAATCACTGATGGTGCCAACAAGCATGGCATGCATCTGGAACATCTCCTTTTTGAACCTATCGTAAGTGGGGTGGCCACACTCACTCAGGTACTTAAGCTCCTCAATCAAAGGCCTCAAATACACATCCAGACACTTTCCTGGATAACCCGGGCCCGGAATTAACAGAGTGAGCATATTGTATTCCTTCTTCATGCACATCCATGGTGGAAGGTTGTACGGTACCAAAATAACTGGCCATATACTGTATTGAAGACTCATGTTGCCAAAAGGGTTGAATCCGTCAGATGAGAGCCCTAGCCAAACATTTCGGACCTCTGCTGCAAAATGATCAAACTCCCTGACCATGTGCTTCCAAGCCTCTCCGTCGGAAGGGTGTATAAGGGTGTCATCGTCAGGCAAGTTCCTCTCAGCCCACCATCTCATTGCCTCGGCCGTGAAAGCACACATGAACAACCGCTCCAGCCTATCAATAAGCGGGAAATATCGAAGTATCTTCACAGCTTTCTTGTTGCCTGCAGGAGTCAACTTATACCTTTCTGTAAAACATACCGGGCAGGCTTCAAGGTCTTCGAGATCTTTTCCCCAGAAGAGAATACAATCATATCTGCATGCATGGATTTTGATGTAGGAAAGCCCAAGATCTTTCAGGATATGTCGCACCTTATGATGAGTGGTAGGAAGACGATGACCGGGTGGCAGTAGCGAAGCAGTCCACTTCAACCAAGAATCAACAGCTTTGACAGACATTTTGTTCTCCATTTTGAGCTGCATCACTCCCATCACACTTTCAAGAACAGTCTTACTACAACCGTCGTACAACGGAGTCTGTTGCAATGCAATCAGGTTGTTGTACTTGTCCATACCGCTTGTGTTGACATGACCTCCAGGTAATGGTTCGACTGGCTCGATATGGGGGAAACCCTCAACGACGGGAGGGACATTTGGTGCTTCATCAGCGAATACACCGCTCTCATGAGGAAACATATCATTGATTAACATCGATGTTGGATCATAGGATGAACTGCCCCTCTCAGCAAAATCTCCATGATCATAGCGTGGACTAGCCCTCTCACCAAATTGTCCATGATCATGCGGACCCGCTACCGATGTTTCACCGTGATAAATCCAACAAGTGTACTTATCCCAAAACCCGTATTTACTCAGGTGCCTCTGAACTTTATCGATGGGAAATCGAAATCGATCGCTGAAACACTTACATTCTTTACACGGGCAATAATGAAGTGTTGTGTCTCCACAATTAGCCTTCACAAAATCCACAAAACTCCTAATTCCCTGGTGAAATCTGACATCCCATCTTTCGAGGCTCATCCAACTCTTGTCCATCCTGAAAATTCTAACAATTTTACGTATTAGTTATATATATACACACACATTCACTACTAATAATCGACGTGATCTCTCAATTCAACTCTAATTAAATCAACACATGCATGCATATGTATATATATCGATCTAATCTCTGAATTCGATTCAGTACTCGATGATAGTATTCTCCTTTTTTCAATTCAAAACGTATTTGACTGGGTAGGAGGAGGCTCTGTTAAGCCTGGCTCCGATAACAATACGATAATACCAGTCATTGATTCAGATACAAGATTAACTACAACCTGTTTTCTCGTTTCGGTGACCGTACATCAACAACATTTCATATATATCTCACGAATTGGATTTGATCAACACACACACACATATATATATATACCACATATACGTATATATACACCTACGTACCTATATATATAGCTTCCCGAATGATCGAGTTTTCGACGCGCGCCTTAATTTTGACAATATACCGAATGATCGATTTCAGAGCGTACGTTTTCCTTCTTTCGATTTCTTTGGATTTTTTTCGCTCAAAATGATTGAATGATCGAGCTGCCCCATCCGGCATCAAATATAAGACACATTGCCGGCGACGGAGTAAGTCGCCGGAAATGAAGACATTACCGGCGACTTTACGCCGGAATCTCGCCGGTAATGTGGCCTAGACATTACCGGCGACTCCAACCGTCGCCGGCAATGTCTAGGGCACATTTCCGGCGAGATTCCGGCCGGAAAATCGCCGGTAATGTGCCCTAGACATTACCGGCGACTCCAACCGTCGCCGGCAATGTCTAGGGCACATTACCGGCGAGATTCCGGCCACATTACCGGCGACGGAGTAAGTCGCCGGTAATGATGGACATTACCGGCGACTTTTCCGGTCGCCGGCCTTGTTGGCCGGAATCTCGCCGGTGATGACTCATTTTCTTGTAGTGCCACCTAAATTTTTGACCTTTTAAAATCAAAGTCCTCTATGACAAATAGACCATCAATCATGAAAATTTTAAAAAGACAATTCTTCACTGCCCAGTCATGGGCAGCAGCTCCTGTCTCTATCCAATGGAGATATGACATATGTCCTCTACTCTCCCTCTTTTGTCTGCAAACCTCCAAATTTTATCTCTTTATGTCAATCCTCTTCGAAATGTTGGAGCTGTAACGAATGGAATTGTTAATTGAGTTAAGAGATTACAACTGTTCAGTGTGAAGGTGTTGAATTGTTGTGAAGCAGAGCAGAATAGAGGAAGGTGAGAGATGTCTACAAAGTTGTTCCACTCATTCATAAACAAGAATCGAGATCTTCATACCAAATTGGGTTATATGAGTGAGATTTTTCATGTTTGATCGTGGTGATTTCCTCTCGGAACGGAGTCTTAATGGTGATAGCCACAAGAGACTTCCTCCCTAATGTTTAATTAATCTGGTAAAAGCTTAAGCAAGTTTCAATATATGGAGTTATGTAGATGACAAAGAATTAACAGAGCAATCTACAATATGATTAACGGTAAAGAAGAATTGTATTGTTGTGACTGTACGTATAAGCTTCTAAGAGTTGCAACTCAATTAGCCAATGCCATTTATTATAGCTCCGACGAGCTCAAAGAGGAAGAAAGAGATTACAAACAAAAGATGGAGAGATGAGGATACGTGTCAGATTTTCATTAGATAGAGGTAGGAGCTGCTGTCCATGGCTGAGCAACGAAGAATTGTTCATTTTAAAAATCACAAGATGCTACTCTCAGATGGTGAGGAAGAAATCTAACACCTAGAGATCCAGGCAGAGACCATGGAAGAGGAAGCATGATCAGCTAGGTTGCAACGGGATGGAAGCACGTACGTGGAAGCGAAAAATTCGGAAGCGTGAAAGCGATAATTTTAGACCTTTAAAGAAAACGGATACGCAAAGAAAGAGTAAAATAAAATAATATTTAAATAACAAAAAAAAAAGTAGTAAAAAAGATAGCAGATACATGTAGGATTAATCTGAGCCTCAAATCAGAGCATGATATGAATTGTGTGGCTGCATTTCATTTTAGCCTTTAGCTTCACCCTACACTAACCACACTTGATTGCATCTCCTCCAACGAACGAGGGTTGTTCTCGTTTACAGTACCTTTGTTCTCCAGACTCCGGCCTTCATTTTCAGTACTTTGTGCTCACGTTGTGCCTTCATTTGATTGTGAATTCGTTTTACTCTTGCTTCAATCAACGTCCTCCTTTTTTTTAGTACTATTATGTTGCCCCATCTTCTTCATCTTAATCGGCCGATTGATTTGGGAATCAACAGTATGTTGGGCTTTGGTCCGATTTAGGAATTGATATTTAGGATTCTTGTTTTTGAGTATAATTGATTGTTGTGGACTAGTGGGCATAGCAAACGACGCACAACGTTTCCTGCCTTCTGTGCGGGAGTGATTCCGATTTGGTAACGACATGATTCCAAACCGTTTCCAAATCGAATAATCTAGGAAGCGCAATGTGGACCACTTCCGAGAGATTCCGATGTGATTTCACTTTGCTTCCGCTTATGGTACGGGAATCACCTTCACTTTGGCGATTCCGTGTAGTGTTGGCAATATGGGTAAACGGGCGGGTACCCGCCCGTTGAATGGAATACCCAATATTGAACAGGTAAAACCCGTTAATACCCGTTACCCATAAAATGATGAACGGGTAATACTCATACCCGCCCGGTCAAACTTCGGGTAACCCACGGGTACCCGTTCAATTTTATTTTTTTTTGCATATTTTTTGCATATTTTTTTGCATATTTTTTTTTATTTTTATATATTTTTTTTTGTCGTTGTTATAAGAAGTAACACAACTCCTTTTGACCAGTATTGTGCTAATGGTGAATTTAGCTATTTAATTTTGGACAAAATAAACACATACACAAATATATACAGCTGATCAATCAATAAAACAAATATCTGAGACAAAGATTCCAATCACTCAGACCATCACTATGAACAGAAACTTCTACCATGATGAGATACATAATCAAATCAGGTTCAACAATAATCTAACAAGAACATCATAACTATTCACCAAGGTATGAAATCCAGCTACAAACACCTTATGTGCAGCTTCAAAAACAGTAGAGAGGCAACATTAATCAACTACATTTCCCTTGGGCATTTTATCGAACACCTTCTGTGCAGCTTCAAAAACAGTAGAGGCAACATTTCTAGGAGCAACATTTCTAGGAGCTTCAAATACAGGAACAAGAGTTACAACTGGAGAGATGATAGTACTCATCCAATCAAGCATAACACCCTCTGCGGCATTACTTAAATTAGCTAAGCTAGCTAACAACAACATATATAGATTAACTAGCTAATCGATCCAAGCTCAACTA
This sequence comes from Geum urbanum, assembly GCA_946800695.1. Lineage (NCBI taxonomy): Eukaryota > Viridiplantae > Streptophyta > Magnoliopsida > Rosales > Rosaceae > Geum > Geum urbanum. Next base: position 41,362,532 of record OX327002.1, on the reverse strand, counting down.
AATTAGATTATCCACTTATCCAGGCCACCATTATTACGTGCTATTACTTACAGTTAGTAGAAACTAGTTAGTCTGCACATGCATCTCAAACAGAGTTCACCAAACAACCAAAAACATTGAAAGTGTTAACAAAAAGATCACTAATTAATAGAAACACAGAATATCGATAGAAAAAGATGGAGAGATCGAGATCAAGATTGGTATAGAGATGAGAAAGAATAACATAACTAATCAGAAATGGACAATCGAGAAAGACGAGTAAAGACAAGTAATACCAGCCTAGCTACTTACCAAGGTTGATCAAAGAAGCTATTACTGAAGCACAATCAACAACACGTAAACAAATATCCCCCCTTACAATTTGGACAAAATAAACAAATCTCAGAAACAAAAACAAACCAAAGGTCCAAACTTTACCTCCACCCAAGTCACCGCACCCGTAGAAGACTTCAAAGCAATCAACTATGTCGGTGCCCGGAAACCTTACGTCACCAAATTCCAACACTCCAGGCGGTGAGGGCAACGACGAGTCCACGTGGCTCAAAACCGAGAATGACCCCCCAAAATTTCGATCAGGAAAAACATTGATCAGTCTTCATCCTTTGTGTTTTGGACTTCTTAGGCTAATAGGGTTTTTGCGAGAGTGAGATAAGAGAGGAGAAGAGGAGAAAGGTTTTCTTTCTTCTGAAAGAAATGAGTTTTTTTTATGGGTGATGGGTACCCGTGGGTACCCGCGGGTATATCCATACCCGCCCATTCATTTATCGGGTATTTTTGAAAATACCCATACCCGCCCGTTAACAAAACGAAATAGGTTTTTACCCGCCCGTGAATTTTAAAAATGGAATAATACCGTGGGTATCTATATCCGCGGGTAAAAATGCCAACACTAATTCCGTGCTTCTAGATCATCGGGGTCTAGTGCATAGATACAAAGAAGCAACGACGTTGTGGCGGTGATGTTGTGGTGGCTTAGATATAGTAAAACCTCTGTACAAATATTTTGTTGGGCCGAGCAAAACTTATTCCTATAAAGAGGTTATTGCTCAATAGAGACTTAGTTAAAATTCATATTACATATATTGTGCAAATATCAAGAAAATAATTTATTTGCGATAATAACTATAAGAGAGAAACACAGTCAAGGACAAGGTAAGTTTGTTAAATACAAAAAACTCAACTACAACATAATTTAGACAATCAAGGACACGGACGCAGGTCCAAAAACGTAATATCAATATACCCAGCCCATTTAACAGTTAAAAAGATAATTATACCCTCTTTATATATACAGAAGTCCTACCCAAAAAAACGTAGTAGCAGTCTCTCTCTCTCTCTGAAACAGAAATGCTGTAGCAATTAGTATGAATTTCGTCGCCGTCCTCTCTCGACTTTGCCGACTCAGTCGCCGGTTCCTTGAACCTCGGCGCTGATTCCTCATGGTCGTGACCTCGCTTACAGCCTCTCTGTCTCGATCACGAGCTCACATCAAAGATTGCTTGGCTGCGCAGATTTAAATCACAGTATCAGGCAAGATTTGGAAAGCACGTTCGATTTTAGTATCAGGTTCGAATCGGATTGAAGATTCAATACGAGGTTCAGGCTCAAAAATTCAGTCTCGATTCAAAAATGTTTGCGCTGCTGCTATGTTTTTTCAACTTAGAAATCGTCTATTTCAACAAGGATTTGTATCAGAAAATGCAATTACGTTTGGGTTATTGGAATTCCAAGCATGTTGACTTTCGATTTTGACATTATTTTTATTGAATTTGAGATGATAATGTGTTTAATTTCGTGATGATACTGTGTTCGTTGTTGTTACTTGAATATCAATATAAATTGCGCATCCTTGTATGGATTTTAAATTGCTACTGAAGTGAAACTGAAGATTAGTCAATCTGTACTTTTGATATGGACTAATACATATCTATACATTTTTAACATGACTTTGAGAGATGCACTGATATAGACTGATACTAATCATGTAACATGCATTGATATATACTAAGAATGCACTGCTACTGAAAAAAATTGTGAAGCTTGATACTGAAGAAAGCATTGATACTAAACATGTAACATGCATTGATACTGAAGAAAGAGACTGCTACTAGAAAAAAATAGTGAACAATTTTCAAAAATCCACGTTGTAACTAAGAAGACACTAATACTAAACATGTAATATGCATTGACACAAAGAATGCACTGCTACTGAAAAAAAATCGAACAGTCATCTGATTCTTTGTTGTTGCTACTAAACTTTTCATGTTTGTTTTGTTTTGGATTCTGATATATTGTATGTATGTTTTCTCCACTACTACTGTACTCACCAAAAAAAGGAATCCCATTTCTCATGGTTGTTTGTTGTTTGTTTGAATTTTTTTTTCTTCACTCACTTGATAAAAATTGACTCCATATTTGTTTTTGAATTGATGATACTGGGAAAAATGGTGAATAATCCTATTTGTGTATTAATCTCTGTAGAAATGAAGAAGCTTCTAGATATTGATACTGAGCTTGATGATGGATCCCTCAGATGAAGACGCTGATACTGAGATAGAGGATAGTGAAGCAACTGAGACTGATAATGTACAATGTATTTTCATGTGAACTATGAATAGAAATTAGGAACTATGCTATGTAAACTTAAACAATTGCTACTAGTACTGTGTTACTTACTTTTTAGTCATGACTTCTTCGTTTAAATCAATTTTAAGAAAAGGGTGAATTGTTGTTATTGAGTAAAATGGACTGCTACTTAACTAGTTTAACCCATTAACCTCATCATAACACCGGCCCAGCCCATTAACCTCATTAAACAGATGTTCATACACCCAACATAACACTGAAAATCATGCCCTTTCGCTTCACTTCTCCAACCAGTGTCATTGATACTACAAAAACCTCTAATCTACTCCAACTCCACACATCTGAAAATTGCATTTTTTCATCGCCGGCCACGATTCGAAAAATATCAGTCTCAGCCACGCTTCGAGACAACATTAACACCTTGTTCATCTTTGATCTCAAAAAGAGGTTTGCTACTATGTTTTTATACTAAGAAATCAATTATTTCAGTTAGGGTTTTTTGTATGGATGCTACAACGTTTGTATTGTTAAATTTCTACACATTTTGGCTTTCTTCTTGATGGTTTTTAGATGATATATTGTTCAATTTTGGGAGGGAAAACTTCAAAAACACAAACGGATATAGAAAAACGATAATGTATTTCTTGTTGCTACTTGTATATCAGTAGAGATCAGTCTTCGTTCTAGTGATTTTGCTTTAATAATGTGGTTTCAATTCATAAACTGTAAATGCATGCATAAAGAAACTCAGTATGAGATCATACTATATTTCTTTGTTCTTGGTAAATGATTATATGTAGATTATACTATGTTTTCGTATTAATGAAAGTAACTTTGATTTCACTGATTACTTCTACAATCACTTTGATACTGAAGAAGGCACTGATACTAAACATGTAACCTGCATTGATACTGAAGAAGGCACTGCTACTAGAAAAAACAGTGAACAGTCTTCAAAAAGCCACGTTGTAATTAAAAAAGCACTGATACTAAACATGTAACATGCATTGATACGAAGAATGCACTGCTACTGGAAAAAAAATTGAATAGTCATCTAATTCTTTGTTGTTGCTACTGAACTTTTCATGATTTTGAATGGGCTATATTGTGTTTGTTTCATTGTACTGCTACTGCGGTATTCATATTGCGTACTTATATTCGTAGAAATGACTAAGTTGAGTGGAGGGCTTGCATATATGAATAAAATAGCAGTAGTAAAAGTGAAAAAAAGAGTTGCAGACCCAATTGCACAACACATATGCTCGACATCTGCAACACAAGACCTAATGATTGGTGTAAAATGTGATTTTGGAATAGACGAAGCAGGAAAGAAGCTACTGAGGGATAAGCTTTACTCCACACCTTTCAAGACCATACCCAGAGCATTTTACGAATAGAAAACATATGTTGCTGAGAAGAAATCATCAAAAATGATGCATAAACTTCTTGAGAGCTTTGACGAGAAGCAAAAGAAGTTCAAAATCGGAAAGGAAATGGGTCGCATCAAACCCAAAGACGTGGAAAATATGTTCGACATTAGCAACTCAGGTAAATGAATAAATTTTTGGAGTTGTTTTGAATTGATGGTAATTGATAACTGCTACTGATTACTTGTTTATTATCATCAGGAGCAATCGTCCCAATGGACAAAACTGACTGTAACAGACCAATAGATTGTCGATTTATCAACAGCTATTTCATCAAGCGTCCACTAAGGAAACCCATACAAGATGCTTTGGACAATGTGATTTCAACACGTGCTGAAAACGAGCACTGGGTTGAGAACGCAACAAAGTTGATGTTAACATATCTCTTCTACACTTTCCTCTTTGCCAGCTCTGGATCCACATTGGCATGGTGTTTTGTAAAACTGATTGACAATCTTGACAACTTGGGGGACTATAACTGGGCAGAGGCTATCCTCAGGTACTTGATGAATTACTTGACTGGCATAAAGAAAGACAAAAGTCTAAGTGGATGTATTCTTCTAATAGTTGTAAGTATTGAAACTTATTCAAAAAATAAGATACATTTGTTGCTACTGGGAAAATAGAAATAAGGCATGAAATATTGAGCTGGTATGTTTGTTTGATTCTATTTGCAGTATTGGCTTTGCGAGAACAATACATTGATAGAGGAGAAAGAAGTTGAAGTTAATGCTGGAGATGAACCGATCAATGCTGCTTTTGTCAAGTGGGATTTGGGAAAACTATGAAAAAAGCTGAAGACAACGAACATTGATAACATTAAGGTAATACTGATAAAATTAAGCTTGATGAAAAAAGAGAGAATAAATTGTTCTGTTAATGTTACTAGTCTTAATAGTAATATTCTCTATTCATACTGATCAAATTTTTTTTTAAAAATCTAGCTTGCAAATTCAGCAATCAGCAAGGCAGCAAAATTGCTGACCCTACTACTAAAGATGATGATGATGATGATTTTGCAACTCTGGCTGTAAAAAATGGAAAGCCATGACGAAGGAGGAAAAATAAAAAAAAGCAAAGAAGGTTGAACAAAGGCAAAAGCAAAAGGAAGTGCGTGTTCTGGTAAAAAATATTACAAGTTGCTACTTCCATTTTTCATTTATGTTTGTAGTAAAACTGACCAATACTTTGTGAAAATTGAACAGGAGACATGCCAACAAAGAAAATCTGAGTGTGGCAAAAAAGAAGAACAACAAGAAGTCAGAGAAGTAGATTTGACATTAGTAGTACGGGTAAGTGCATTATGCCTCTACATTGTGACTTGCTGCTAAATATATGATTGTTAAAATTTTAATCCTAGATACGTAATGTGAAATAGCGTAGTGATAAGCTGATATGTTAAATAAGTCCTCTCTGAAGTCCTTTAGTAGAGCCAGCTTGGGAAGACGAAGATGGTGAAGGATCTGATGATAATGAAACAGTGTCAGACATTTACCTCGACACGTAAGTGCCTCCGGATCATGAAGCTCATACTGAGCAAGCGAAACCATCCTCAACTGTTATTGGAGCTGAGATGGGCAATGATGATAATGATCCTGATCATCATGATGATGGCTTGGTATTTCCTGAATTTGATTTTGATAGCCTAGCAAAAGTAGCGCCTATTATCACCAAAGACATGTTTATTCCAACATCGGTGGAAAAGATGCACATGCTACTGAAAAACCTCAAAAAGTTGCTGCAGTTGAGGATCCCGAATCAAACACGGTTGCTACTGAACATTCTTCATGGCACAAGACAGGTGCTGCTAATAAAGCCCCTACAGCAACTCAAAATGCTGATATAGACCTTCCTAAAGAATATAAGGTTGGTACTGAAGCCAAGCTCGATGATGCTTCAACCCAACAGAACAACTACTTAGACTTCTTCAACGATCCACGCCCAAGTCCACTGGTTCAACCAAGTCCCCTAGTTTCTCAGTTACTCAAAGAGGGGTTGGAAATAACAAGCGTAGAAGCTAATGTCGAGATCCCAAACAATGATAAGAGGACATGCACCAAAGAGGAAATTGACGAATGGGAGGAGATGCTACTGCGTGAAGCCAACCTCAAAGCCCCACCAGACCTCTCTACATACCACTTGTTGACCACAATCGCAGAGTGGCAGGAAAAGGCCAAGTTAAAACAGGAAATGGTCCACTGTGCAATAAAATCTTGTAGAAGGAAAAATGATTTCATCGAGAGATTGTGGGAGGAAAAGGAAGAGTACAAAAACAGAACTCTTGTTCTGACAAACATGCTGAATCATAAGAATAAGGAGTTAAACGAACTAAGGAATAGAGTCAGACTCTTGGTTCAACGAAAAAAGAGGATGAATAATGATATTGATAATGCTGCTACTACTACTACTGAGAATGATTCAGTGGATCTTGCAACATCAGGTGCTGCTACTATTGAGAGGACACCTGAGGATCTTGCAAGATCAGACGCTGCTTATTGTTGGAAGATTTATATCTCCACACTTAGTAAGCTATTGGCTAACTCATAAGTGCAAGAAAAATCTTCACCCCTCAAGTATACGAGGATAAGTAATAGTATAGAAAAGGAAATCGAGTGTCGAACCCACGATGATTAAGCACTTAGATTTCTTAGCTCGTAGTGAAAAACACAAAGACTACGACTCACTAGACAATACTTGATACTAAAAGGAAATAAAATGTGAAAGTAATTCTCACACTACTAAGTCCCTTGGAGACTTAGCATTGCGAGGGATGGTGAGATTAAGATGAGTGATTAACGAAGTTTGATTGGTTGGTTATTACACTAGAATGTGGAAACTAAATAATACAAATTCAAGATAAAGAAAGTAGGTCGGCTAGAGAAGTCCCGCTAACCATATGATGCATCAAACAATGTCCCAGTTTATGTAATAGATTAAAGTCCGTCCACACAAATTAATGTCCAAATCGTGACCTTTTGGGTCACGTTTGGTTTTTGAACCCAAGTTCCTAGGTCGTTTTAGACTCTAGATGACTTGAGCTCAACATTGAAGTATTTCGTGAATCAGAACCAAGACCCAAGCCATTTTGGGCTTGTATCTCGATTGTATGTCACGTTGTGAAGTCAACAAGCATATCGTGTGATAAATGTGGAAAGGTTCTCCTTGTTGAATCTCTAGTAGAGAATCCGAAAGAAAGTCTATATAATTCCCCCAACTCGCACTTATTGGGTTACAAGTCAAGAGAATCTACTAATAACCACAATAACCTTTTGGATTTAATGTGTGCTTAACTATAGTCCCTCAAGTCTATTAAGACTCAAAGGAGATCTAGTACATGCTAGGTACTAAGGGAACCAATTCTCAAGGTAAACCTCTTAGAAAATACCTTAATCATGTTTACATGCTCATCTATCCTTAAGTGAGTAGCTAATTCATTCAAGGGTCATTTTAAAGTCCTTTAACACATACATCAATCTAGCTAGAGTCAACACATGCATATGAGAACTATACAACAAGTTCAAGCATATGAACATACCACAATCACACAATGAACTCATTCACAACACAAATTTTCATAACATACACTAGAACCATGAAACATACATAATCCAAGACATGTTCATCACATCACATGGCTAGGGTTCTAACCCTAGCCTCCCAAAATTGTCTATTCACTACCCATAGCTAAGATAGAGTATAGATACATAAATTATAGACAAATAGGAGAAGAGATAACCAAATAGTCTTAAAATCTCCAAGCTCTTCAAGCTCTCATTCCCTTCTTGCTTCAAATATGCTCCAAGAACTTGAGTCACCTACCTTAGGCTTAAGAGAAGATGGTGTAAATGAAAGTATGGTGGTGGTGATGGAGGTTTTCAAGTCTTTTGATGGTGCTAATGGGTGTTTGAGAGGTAGAGAAGATGTCTATATGGGCTGGGTATGGATGGAGGCCTAAGAGAGACACTAAAACTATGAAAATTTGAAAATTGAAGTGAGTTATGTTTGGATGTAGTGGGGAGCTCGACCCCTACACATGAAACCTCCAACAGCCTAATCACATGAGCACTCCATGATGTAGAATTACTTGAATTGGGTATGACCACGCCTTCCGGAACTTTTATATATATCTTGGAATCAAGGTTCCTATAGAGATATGTAGTCACCACATCCATTAGCTGCATGTTCAATTTTTCGGACACTGCCAAACTGACAAGGTAGCGAAAAGTAATGGTATCCATAACTAGAGAGTATGTCTCCTCATAATAAATGCCAGGGCGTTGAGAGAATCTTTGCGCCAAAAGTCTAGCTTTATACCACATGACTTCATTCTTCTCATTATGCTTCCGAACAAAGACCTATTTATGTCCAACCGGCTTCACATTTGGTGGGCATAAAAATATTGGACCAAATACTTGCTTTTTCTTTAGAGAGTCTAGTTCAGCCTGCACTGCCTCTTTCCATTTCGGCCAATCCGCTCTCCAGTGACATTCAGCAACCGAGCGAGGTTCCACTTTATCGTTGTTAATGATCACTACAAGAAAACAGCACTTAGACCACGGAAACGTAATTGTTCCGTGGTCCAAGTGACACCTAGACCACGGAAAAGACTCTGTGGTCCAAGTACCACCTGGACGACGAAGAATATCATCTCCGTCGTCCAGGTGGTCACCTGGACCACGGAGTCTTTTCCGAGGTCCAGGTGATAACCTGGACGACGGAGATGGTATTCTCCGTCGTCCAGGTGATCACCTGGACCTCGGAGTCTTCTCCGTCCTCCAGGTGATCACCTGGACGCCGAGATGGTATTCTCCGTCGTCCAGGTGATTACCTGGAGGACGGACCGACATGCCGTCGTCCGAGTATACGAAACGTACTTCCACTTAGACGACGTACCGACACCTCCGTCGTCTAAGTGAAGCATTATATAAGCCCGATGCAAAACTGATCGAATTCATTCCTAGCCTCAATCTCTTCATTCCATTTGAAGAAGAATTGAAGGAGAAGGGAGAAGGAGAAGGGAGCTAGGTAGCTAGAAGCTAGCTAGCTAGCTAGGCCGAGAAGAATCAGGATCGATAAGGGATCTCCGCTGACTAGCTAGTTAGCTTAATTAACGTAAAGATATCGAGAAGGCCAGCAGGTACGTACGTACGCAGTTAAAATTTGCTTAATTAATATATATTTAGTGAAAACGTATGTACATATATATATACATGCAAGGATGTTAGCTGATGTTAGCTATATATATATGTACAGATCGATTAAATTACGTACGTACGTACGTAATTGATGGATCGATATGTAGATCGAGTACGTATAATTAAGCGTAAATTTATGGACAAATATATATATGTAATAATTAATTAATTATAATATTTTGTAGCAGTATGGACAAGAGTTGGATGAAGTTGAAGAATAGATGTGATGTCCGGTATATGGATGGAATTAGCGAATTTGTGAATTTTGCGATAGAACATGGTCAGGGAAAGAAACGTTTCAGGTGTCCGTGTCAGAAATGTCTTAATTATCAGTATGCGGAGGTTAATGTTATGGTGCAACACTTGTACGAAAATGGTATGATGTGGAGTTACACTACATGGAGCGAGCATGGTGAAGCAGTAGAGTTCAGCGCAGCAGACTTCAGCTCAGGGTACAGTTACCATGGTGCCTCATCCAGCGGCAGTGGTGCCGGACCCCCAGCTTGCAACCCAACTGCAGATTTGGTCCATGAAGTGCTTAGATGTCTACCTCAGACCTTTGATCGACGAGCTGAAACTGTTGTGGGAAAATTGAGTCCCAACTTATGACAAATTCACTGACACGATGTTCACGATGAGGGCTGCTGTAATGTGGACAATCAGCGATTTTCTAGCTTATGGGATGTTGGCAGCCTGCAAGACAAAAGGATATAATGGATGTCCTATATGTTTGGACGACGTGAACTCTAGTTGGCACGCGGGGAAGGTGTGTTACTTGGGTTACCGTAGATGGCTTCCTCACGACCACCCGTGGCGACAGGATGAAGCTCATTTCGACGGTACGGTAGAGAACAATCCTAAACCCCGTAGTTGGTCGGGCGAAGAGATTTTAGAGAGGTTGAGCTATTTCGACTTTGGTGTGTTGACCAATGACGCGGATGTAAAGAAATGCAATCCAATTCCTCCACATGATCTGAGCTATTGGGATCACAAGAGTATATTCTTTGAACTCCCTTACTGGTCGAAGTTGAAGCTGAGGAACAACTTGGACGTGATGCACATAGAAAAGAATGTGTGCGACAGCGTGGTGGGAACAATTCTCGGTATTAAGTTCAAGACTAAAGATACTCCCAAAGCGCGCAAAGATTTGGAATCAATGAATCTACGTCGTCCCTTGTGGTTGAGGAGGGATAGGAAAGGAGTGTACAACAAGATGCCAGATGCACCATACACAGTGAAGCCGACGCTTAGACGTTCTGTATTTCACTGGTTTAAGGGCGTTCGTTATCCGGCTACGTATGCAGCTACTATAACTGGAGCAGTGGACGAGGTGCAACACAAGTTTGTTGGTCTAAAGACACATGACTATCACGTTATGCTGCAACGTCTGATTCCAGTGGTAATTCGACCATACTTGCCTCGGGACGTCGTAGAACCAATAGTGGCATTGTGCAGGTGGTGGCAGAGGTTATACGCCGGAGAATTAAAAAAGTCAGATGTGGTGGAATTGCAACAACAAATTGTGCACATCATTTGCAAAATAGAGAGGATTTCCCCCCCCCCCCTGCTTTCTTTGACATCATGATTCACCTAATGATCCACCTGCCCGAGCAGGTGCTTATTTCTGGTCCAGTCCAGTACACTTGGATGTATCCTCAAGAAAGGTACGTACAACTAATTAATTAATTTGTTCCACTGGAGATTATATATATACTAGCTAGCTAGCTATATGTACTTATGTAATGTGTACGTTTGATTTTGTAGACAGCTTGGACAGAATGGTCATTATCCGTCGTCCAGGTACATACTAGGACGACGGATATGGTCATTATCCGTCGTCCAAGTTCACAAACCCTAAACCCTAAACAGTAAGGCCCTAACCCCTGAATTCAGGGTCTATACACCTGGACGACGGAGAACGTCATTCTCCGTCGTCCAGGTTATCACCTGGACGACGGATAACTAGATATCCGTGGTCCAGGTGATTACCTGAACGACGGAAACGCTCATTTCCGTCGTCCAGGTGCAGATATCGTAATTTTTTCTAAGACAACGACCATCTAGACCTTCTTCCAATGCAAAGTCTTTTCATCAAGACTTTAGAGTAAACAATTCTTGGTGTGTGAGCTTCGACGGTTCGAAAATCGGAGTTGCGAAATGCCTTGTATCCACGTTTCCGGTTTGTGAAATTATCGGTTTTGCGGTTGACTGTGCCGATCAAACCCTTCCCGAACTTATTATTTTATGGTCCTTTGAAGACAATTATATATTATGTTACGAAGAACATATCCAACGGTTGTTTTGTCCATTTTCAATTTCGTTAATACTCTGCTGCAAATGAGCGTCTACTCATGAACACTTAAGTCGTAAAGATTAGTCGATACTTAACATGTTTCAATACGTAAAATTAATCTGCGGTTCAAATTTAACTGTTCATATATACGATGCGTTCATCGATATTGTACGACTATTTCACTCGAATGACAGATCGCTAAATTCCTAGCGAATTATTTTTTAAATTTTTTTTTACGTAATTTTAACCTGGACGACGGAGACGGTCATTTTCCGTCGTCCAGGTGTTCACCTGAACGACGGAAAATGACCTTCTCCGTCGTCCAGGTTTAAAAATCATGGCGGTTCAAATTTTTTTTTGTTTATTTTTTTCATGTAATTTTCACTTGGACGACGGAGATGATCATTCTCCGTCGTCCAAGTCCAATTTTTATGGCGGTTCAATTTACCGCTTCCGTTTTTGGGACCGCTTGAATTTTCACTTAGACGACGGAGAATTCATTCTCCGTCGTCTAAGTCCAAAATCATGGCGGTTCAAAACGTCCCGCCGATTAATTACGCGCCGCTTGAAATTTTTTAAACCGACACTTAGACGACGGAAAACACTATTTCCGTCGTCCAAGTGGACTTAGACGACGGAGAATAGTGCTCCGTCGTCTAAGTGCAACTCTATTTATAGAGTTGCACCCCCCCCCCCTCATTTTCTCATCATTCCATCTCCTCCTATCCCTCTCCTCTCCTCCGGCGACGCTCCGACGACATTTTTTCCGGCGTGGTTCCTCCTCTCCGACGACTCAACTCTTCCGATATTCCGGCGACATTCCAACGAGGTAATAATTCTATTTTTTACCTCTTTTACATTTTTGTTAATTAATTAATTATTTAATTAATAAATAGTTTTAATTTATTAATTAGTTTAAAATAATTAATAGTTATAATTATAATCATTAATGAGTTGTTATTATTAATATTGGGATAATTATTATTAGTTGTTAATTATTTGGTAATAATTTTATATTTGTTAGTTAAAATTAAATAATAGCAATAATTATTATTGTTAATAATAATTAATTATATTGGTAAATGAATAATTATTATTATATGCATGATAAATAATAATTTATTATTGTAATTATTTATTGTTTTAATTAATTGATAATTAATTACGTGTATTTTCGAGTAAATTGCATGGTAGTACGTGTTCGATTTAAATTTAGTACATAGGCTTGGTTTATTAAGTCGCACTCTTTGGAATAGATGGCGCATCTTTTCCTAGCTTATCTCCTTAACCCCTCGTGATGTGTGGATTTCATCACCGCACACCATAACCTAAGTGAAGTTATGGACACGAGGTTGAGGGCGGAGTTTGCAAAGGACTTGAGGGAGTGTAAATTTTTGAAAAATTGGCCGAATGTCGGACATGGTGTCTAGAAACGGGTTATGACTGGTGACAGGATTTGGACTAAGAAAGACTTTTGTCGAAATTAGTCCTGCCTCTCGCGTTATCTCTATCCCTAACTGGCCATGTTTTTCGATTTAACCAAGGCTGATTAATTGAAAATTTACACTTTATCGCGCGGGTCGCACGTCCATTGAACGACCGAAAATGCCAAGCTAGTGTACTCTATTTAAATCTTAAACGTACTTAATTAATTAGCGTAAATTTTTAAGTTGTAATTATTATGGTAGGTAGGTATTTTAACACCGTACTCTTAGGTTTAAATGGCTCCGCCAAAGACCACATCCGGCAAGAAGAAAGCCCAACAGGAGGCAGAAGATGAGATGCTCCGAATGTTGGCGGCCCAAGTCGGTTGGGTTCAACAGGAGGGCAACGACGCTCTTAATCCGGACGGATCATCTGGTCCGTCCGTAGTGCCCTTTGGGGAAATTCCCGCTCCCCCATTCATCTCGAGCGGTGATGACGTCGACCCCTTCCAATCTCCGACGCCCGGTACCCATTCAACGGGAAGTACTCAGGCGTCCTCGACCGCCGAATCAATCATGTACAACGCCCGCCGTAGGCAAAGGAGGGCCCCCACTGACCCGGAACCGAAAAGGACTCGGGGTCTCGTTAAAGGGGGCAAAGCGGAGCGTATTTGCAAGGCGACCGGTAAAAAGATCGACTTGCCGTACGACGAATTCATCGGTGGTCCTCCCACAACTCAGCTAGCAAGTCTCTCGGCGCATGGGATAGGGTCAATCATCCGTAACCGGGTTCGTATCACTGCCCCTACTTGGAAGGAGGCGCCGGATCATGAGAAGGCGAAAGTCTTCAAAGATCTTTCGGTACGTAATACGTCCAATTTAGTTATTATATAATATTGTTAATCTCGGCCTAAAATTTCATAATATATACGATTATAATTTTCTATTTATTTTTTATAGGAACAATTTGACGTGGATCCGACACCGGCTATGTTGAGGCATATCAACCAAACCGCCAACTCCATCTACAAAGATTGGAAGTACAAGCTCCATAAGTACTTCAAAGATGTCGGTCCCGTGCCTCCCCCGGTAGAGCTGCAAGGGGAGAGAGAAGATGAGTGGGAGTGGTTGTGTAACCACTTTGCCGATGAACAATTTAAGGTATTAATTTATTTATTTTATTTCAATTAAGATAATTGAATTATTTAAATTGTAGTTATTCATTTTTTAATGATTTAATTATGTTGTGTAACAGAAATTCTCTGGTGTCAACAAAGCCAACCGGGGGAAGAAGGAGAAACACCATACTACCGGCGCCAAGCAGTTCATTCAAATAGCCAAGGAGCACAAGGATAAGGGCTCCAAACACCCTTATCTTGATGCAAGCGTAAGCGCGTACGTGACGCCAGGGCTCGATAATGAAGCGAGTCAATGCGGCGTAAGTGATATATATATATATGTGCTTTTAATTATAGTAATTATTATTTAAATATGATTTCATTATAATAAATTAATTATTTTTTTGTAGGCAAGGGCGATAGAGCGTGCGCATGAAGAGTTGGCTAACACTCAGCTTACGTTCTCAGATGTGCCGCCGGAAGACCTGCCTCCTCTATCCTTAGAGAGCTAAATTGCAATCGCGGATGAGGTCTACGGTCGTAGAGCTGGCAAGGAGGTTAGGCACTTTGGGCTTAGGGTGGTACGAGATTTGTCAACGACCTCCGGCTCATCATCTACGGGAGGTTCGGGGCAGCGGAGAAGGAGTCAGGCTGCGGCCGTCGAAGCAGCCATTCAAGAGGCTCGACTGGCACGAGAGGAGAATGAGTCAATGCGGCAAAGACTTGACGAACAACAAGCACAAATAGCCCAACTCATCGCCCTCATGCAACAAAATCGAGAAGTATGTCAACCTCCTCCGAACCCACACCCCGACGACAACGACCCGGCTGGAGGCGGAGGACTCGGCGGCGCATCTGCTCCTCCAGTGTATTAGCTAGCTAGTAGTTTATTATCTCGTTTCTTTCCGCATTCCGAACAATATTTTAATTTTTAATTTATGGGTTTTTTCGATTATTCATGTATGTACAAATTAATTTAATTTAATTATTTAATAATTAAGTAATATTCAAAATTTAGTTTATTTAATTAATTTTAGCATTTTTCATTATTTAAATTAAATTAATAATAAATTAAATTCATAATATTTAATTTCAATTTTTTTTAAATTAAATATTCACTTGGACGACGGAGATTATGTTCTCCGTCGTCCAGGTGCACAAACCCTAAACCCCTAACCCCTAACCCCTAACCCCTAACCCCTAAACCCTAAACCCTGTCGTTCTCCGTGGCCCAGGTGTTCACCTGGACGACGGAGAATTAGTTTTCCGTCGTCCAGGTGAACACCTGGGCCACGGATAATGTCCGCGGTCCAAGTGAACCTGGACGACGGATCACTAAATTTCCGTCGTCCAGGTGTCTACCTGGGCCACGGATAATGTCCGCGGTCCAAGTGAACTTGGACGACGGATCACTAAATCTCCGTTGTCCAGGTGCTTGGACGACAGCACTTGGAGCACGGACCTTGGACGACGGAGATTCCGTCGTCTAAGTACTTAGACGACGGAAAACTGCACCTAGACGACGGAAATGATCCGTGGTCTAGGTGCAATTTTCTTGTAGTGGATCTCCTAAACGGCGAAATAAGCAAACGCATCATTAACTACCTTGGATGTTTTATCTATAACAATGCGCGCATTATTGTAATTTATTGCGATTTCACCGTTCTCTGACATCACATATGGGTCTGAACCGTCCTGCAGAGATGCCATTTGTGATTCTAGGAGATAATTGTAGTCAAGAACAATCTCAAGTGTAGGATTCACAATGTTGATGATGAAATGATTATTTTGTGTCTGGATGACTTGCCTTTTCATTGGCAGCTCATTTGTGGATTTTCTTGGTCTCCCTCTCTTCCTGGTGGGAGCTGAGGCCGATGCTACTCCATCCACATGGGCAAAAAGTACGTTACTCTACCCTGGAGTTGTTTTAAACCACACATTGGGGACTTCCAACCTTGCAGGAACATTTGCAATAGAAATGTATGATCTCGTCACTTTGTCTAGGGCTTTTGGAAATTTGTAATAATATGATGATATGTATACTAATTGGTATTTATGTATGTTGTACCTGTATTCTTGATTTGGACACAAGTTAATGTCTAAATCGTGACCTTTTGGGCCACGTTTGATTAAAGCGTTCACTGTATGGATTAAAATAATCTGGTAGGATATGGTACACACGCCTCAGTGACTACTTGATTGGGAGGAAATATAAGAATGATGATTTATGCCCATGTGTATTCATTATGAGAACAAGTTCGGGATTTTCCATTGTAACGGTCTATGTTAATTGATGATATGAATATTAGGTCTCTTGATGAAATCAATGAGATAGTTAGCTACTTGAAATCTGAGTTTAAGATGAAAAACCTTCATAGGACTCAATTTTGTCTTGGTTTGGAATTATAATATCGAGTTGGTGGAATTCTTATTTACCAGTATGCTTATATCCAAAAGATGGTAAGGCGATTTAACATGGATAAAGCACACCCTCTTAGCACACCAATGGTCGTACGCAGTCTGGAACTCAATAACGATTCATACCGTATGAAAGATCATGATGAGGAGTTATTGGGAGCTGAGGTACCATACCTAAGCGATATTGGAGCTATGTTGTATTTAGCTAAATATACAAGACCAGAATTTACATTCTTTGTGAACTTGTTAGCTAGGTTCAGTTCTGCGCCTACACAACGTCATTGAAATGGTATAAAATACATCTTTCAGGTACTTGAAGGGTTTCATAGACTTGAGCTTGTTCTTTCCCTACAAAGAATACAAAGAGAAGTGCAAAATTTTTGGAAAAAGGATGGTTGAATCATAGCATGCTGATTCCAGGGCCTTCGACCCATCGAATGTTGCACCCTGGACGGACCATAGCCATACCTTTGACCCATCAAACAGTGATCAGGCTACGAGCACTGTTCCTACATTCAGTGCAGTCCTTTGCTCAGAGACACCTTGTGATATCTTGGTTGGTTTTTTTGATACTAGGTATCTCTCTGGCTCACACAAAGTATGTTCCTAAACAGGTTATGTGTTTACCATGGGGAACATAACGATTTCTTAGAGATCAACAAAGTAGACCCTAGTTGCTACTTCCTCGAATCATTTTAAGATCATTGCTTTACATGAAGCAGTTAAAGAGTATGTTTGGCTTAGGTTAATCATACACCACATTTGAGGAACTAGTGGATTACCTTCCACTACTACAACCCCAACTTGTATCTTTGAGGACAATACAGCTTGCATTGAACAAATAAAGTTGGGGTACATAAAGGGTGAGCATACCAAGCACATATCACCGAAATTCTTCTTCAATCAGTAACAACAACAACAATTATTGAACATTCATGTGAATAAGGTTTGTTCGACAGATAATGCTACAGACTTGTTTACCAAGTCACTACCTAAATCTACATTAAACCATGTGAGACGCATTGGTATGCGAAGATTGTCTGAACTCCAAGATTGAGTTACTGGTCAGGGGGAGTTCATTTCGTAGATATCAGGGGAAGTCTACATCACATGTGGTCGCTTTTGTAGTTGATGCGTTGTACTCTTTTCCCCTTCGACCAAGCTTTTGTTTTTACCTAAGATGTTTTTATTTGCTTGATAAGGTTTTTAGTGAGGCAACAAGTTATGCGTCATACATTAGGATCGTGACACAAGATGGAATGTTTAAGGGAATAATATTCCTGGTATCCCGGTGTGTGTCTTGTCCTAATTAGAATAGAAGTATATATTCTCTCAATCCATGATTAATAGGATATGGATATGTATCAGATTATAATGTCTATATAAGGTCATCTATCAATAAATAAAATACAGTTTCAGATCTATCACTTACATACTTACTTTTTTTCTTCAACAATTTTATCTTCTTTTTTACGGTTTTATGTTTTACTCTTTTATCTTATCCATTTTTTTTTAACATTTTTATGTTTTATTTTTTTACTTTACTTTTTAACAATTTTTACTTTTTAATATTCACACATTTTTTTAATCGTTTTAATTTCTACTTTTTGTTTTTAACAATCTAGACTATTCATGCACTTACACTTTTTTTTTCACTTTTTTTTTACGATTTGATCTTTTAATTAAATTTTCTTCCTGATTCTTAATATCATTTATGCATCATTTTTGACTTTTTTTTTCATTTCATATTAGTAATAAGGTGCCGGAGAGGCGGGCTTTTTTCCTAGTTTGACCAAATAGTCTAGCAAGAATATGGATAGCTCCTGCAATAACATAGAAGAAAAGATGATGAATTAGAGCATTTTACAATTTTGAATGGTACCACATACATGAATATGTATACTGTTGTTCAGGTACAACATACATGAATGGTAGATCAGAAATCATCTACCAAATTTGACGATCAGTCTGCCATTTTTTTTATTCTTCTTTCTCTCTCTTCATCTCTCTCATTTCTCATCCATCTAACACTAATGTAATTTACTTGACATCAAACAGTTAATATAATATTTTAGAGTTTAACATTCTTATGTGTTTTCTGCCCCTTTGTTAAAATAAAAATTAAAAAAATCAATGCTTAATTATCGTCAAAGTTAAATTATTAACCTCAAAAAGAAATATATTGTTTTTGACATGTGTCTAGTCCCCGTCGACGCAGGGGATTCAGATCCAGCCAGAGTTGCCACGTGTTAACCCAGATTGTTTTTATTCCCATTTTGTCTCTCTCCTCCGGTTTTCACTCGTTGCACACCAAAAATATGAGCGTAACAGGACGAGGAGGGCGATGCACTATTCCTTCCAGAGCTTCCGACTCGACTACTACTAAACTTAAAGTCAGTCAGTCAGTCAGTCTCTTCTTACTCCTTCATTGGAAAATTTGTCGTCATCTGTCCTTCATGATGAACAATGGCGAAGCTACGTAGGGGTCAACAGGGGCCCAACCCCTTTGAAGTTTGAAATAAATACTTTTTGTTTCTATTATTTGCATGAATGTTGAATTAGTATGGTGGCAGAGATGTTGAAATTTGCGAAGTTTTCTTCTATTTTTTTTCCTTCTTAGTGTTTTAAACCAAAAATAGCAAATTGGTTTCGGTTTTCTTGTTCTTTCCATTTTTTCATTCAAAAAATGAGAGACTTTTTTCAGGTTTGTTTTTTCTTTTCAAGTTTTAGACCAAACTAAAAATTCAGGCCCCCTCATATCAAATCCCTGGTCATGAACATGTTTCGATCAATTCCAGTTTTTGGACTCGAAAGAGTTTAAGTTTTGTTTACGATTGTTTTGGTTTTTGATGTGTACAGAAATCGCATGGAGAGGATGCAGGTGGCAGTACTGTCGGCTTGGCACAGAAGATGTATCAGCTCAAGAAACAAATTCAGACAGGGAGAGTGATGTCAGTAACGGAGAAAATTGAGCACAACAGGAACAAGGTAGAGAGTTACGTTTCGCGAATCTCTTCGGCAATTTTGATAGGGAGTGAGCCAAATGCGAGGAGCTCTAAGTTGCTTGATTCGAGAATCGAGCATCGTCCCTGCAAATTCAGTGGCTTTTCAAAGGGTTTTGGTGATAAAGATTATGGAAATGATGGAGAGGAGTTACTGTAGTCGAGTATTGAGCTTCCAAAGGCTCACCAAGATTGATCCTTACACAACTTGGATATGGTTGGACAGGTTTTGGTACACGATTGTTTACGAGCTTTAGTTTTGTTTTCGGGCTTAATGTTGCAATGTAGTTGGGTTTCTCCCTATCTCAAGTTTTACCTTTCACAGCGCAGAAATCAGAGGATGGCTGAGGACCAGTCAGTAGTTGGGAGGAGGCAAATTTACTATGATAAAGAACACGGCAGTGAAGCACTAGTCTATAGTGACACTGATGATGAGATGACAGAACGGGAAGAAGTGAAGCGTGCGTTTTCTGGAGGGAAGATCGAATTCTGTTGTAAGTTTAATTGATTATGTCGGCTTATGGACTTATCATATACTGTGATCTTTACTTGTTTGGTGTTGAATTTGCGAGGATGGCCTTTCAGGAGCATGGAACTGGAGAAGAGGTAGTGAAAGTTGTGAGCCAGTTCTTTGGAGCCACCACTTCGGAAATCCAGGTAGCTGGAATAAGACGTGTTTGCAATTTGCATGTTATGTTATGCAGGATGGTCATTTTTATTCCAAAATTTAGCTGTCGGTGTCTAAGTTTTGTGGCATTCTACACTTGCAGGAGCGGTACATTACAATCAAGGAGCGGGACTGTGTGAAACTTGAATCGAAAGGTTCTGGGGAATCTGGATCAGATAGGCACCTTTCTCTTGATAAGAGTCTCAGTGCTGCCTTAGATTCTTTCGATAACCTTTTCTGCCGACGTTGCCTGGTGAGGGTGCCGTCCTAATTGGATTTGAAACACAGTTTCTGGTATTGTGTTATCTGATATAACTCTTGAGTGCCTTGTATTTATCCAACAGATATTTGATTGCCGTTTGCATGGTTGTTCTCAACCTCTTATCTATCCTGTAAGTAGCTGCATTATCCATATGTTTCATGTAACTCTGAATTCCGTCTATTGCTTTGGTTACATTGCAAGGGATCAAATTCATCAAACCGTTGTCATCTATCACGTGTCTTCATCTGTACTAATTATCGTACACTCCACCACCACATTGTACATTTCACTAAAAGGCTTTCTTTGACAAAGTGAGAAGCAGGTGCATTGGTCAGAACATGATGAGCGCAAGAAACCTTGCAGTGATCAGTGTTACCTTAGGGTACGACCATTTCTTACTTCATATGTTGGAGGGCATGATCTTTCTACTCCTGAAATTTGTTTGTGAACTTTCTTATTTATAACATTGTAGTACCTATCTAAATTATCAAACAAATTAAATTTCCAGGCAGTGGATGCAGTGATTTTCTCTACGAAGAGGATACAATCATTTGCCACAATCAGTTGACATGCATTTCATATCTTTCTGGGGTCATGAATGTCTAAGTCGCTGCTCTTTTTGCTAATTCAATGTACTTGTTTGTTAGTTATGTATTCATCCGTTCAATAAGGATACATATTCCGTATATCAAATTTTATCTTTCATTTCCAGTGTTCTGTAACTTCTATCACAGTTTTTTGTAGTCATGTTAGTTTAATTCCATATCTTGACTAAGGCAGTGTTAGTTCAATGGTTCGTCATATCATGAACCAACTAGTTATGAATTAATCCATGTTATGAATTAGACTGCTAAGTATAAACCAACTAGTCTGAAGCTGGCCAGACATAGTTCTTTTTCTGTCCTTCTAGTTTATATAGGGTGTATTTATTGCAATGTTGATGATTCCTGTGGTCCATATTTTTCTGGGGTTTGCCAGAGTTCATGGGATTTGAAGTATGAATTCCAGCCTTTTCTTGCAGTTAAATGTTGTTGAAAATATGCTGGAAGCTCCAGATAGTGATGCTCTGCATGGGGAACATATACCAAGGTCAGAGGAAGAAAGTATTCCAGCTTCATTATTGAATGACGAACAACCAAGTTGTGGTGGCACGGACATCAAACACGATGAAAGACAAACTCCTGGAAAAGCTGTATCCATCATTCCAGAAACTATTCATAGTTCAGACGTCATTACCAGATCTTTAGGTTTGGATACAGATATGATGACTACAGACAATGAAGATACAGGGAAACTGAAGGCTATAAAATACCCAGATAAAGTGACACATGAACAAAATATAGTGCCAGCTGATTTGCAGGGCTCTTTAAAGAAACAGAAGAGACAAGATGTCTTGCATATAGTAATTGGAACTGGTTTACCTATCCAGGTTCAAGATGACATTACCAGTTATGAACATGGGAACCCAGATGATGGTTTACCCAGTAAAAAAGAAATTGAGATTAGAAATGATGAATCCACCATACATACTTCAAAAGAACTTGTTCATTTTGGTTCTCCTTGTGATGAAACTATGGACAATGTCAAAGAGGAGCCAATAGATGTAAGAGAAGTAATAAAGCAACCATCCAATTCTACAGGAGGAAAAGTTGAAGGGCAGTGTAGCAGCAGCTCTGAGTGGAAGACAATAGAGAAAGAATTATACAGGAAGGGATTAGAGATATTTGGGAGAAACAGGTAAGGTTCATTTTGTAATATACAAATTGTGTTATATATTGTTTCAAATGTCCTTGTTCATTTTTAGTCAATAGTATGTCTTCATTGTATTATGACCGAGTTTCTTATAAAAAATGTTACATGGCTACACTGCACCTAAAGTTCTGATAAAGATACGGAAGGAAGACCCAATTGTGTTTTTCCCAAAGTCCATGTAAACATGCTATAAGTCTATAACCTATTTGACAATTTAGAATTATAGTTTTCCTATTGCAAGCATCTGCATTGGTCGGAGAATCAATGATTTGTAGAAAAGTTCTTCATGAGTTTTGCGCCATTGTATTTTGTTTATACTGTATCTTTGATTCTTTTCTTTGTATTTACTGGGGAACTTATATTTTGCAGTTGCCTCATAGCCAGGAACTTACTTTCTGGCTTCAGTACTTGCTTAGAAGTGTCCATCTTCATGCATGATGCTGAAGGTTCAATGTCTAACAGATCCACTGCTGGACCATGTTCATTTATGGAAGACAATGGAAAAGCTGATACGGATCAGAGTGTAAGCAGGACATAACTTTTTGATTATCGATTTGGTATAAGGCCCATGGAACTATTACCGACTTACTAGTTGCCGGCTGAGCTAGCCTTCACTCTTTTGCTTATGTTCATGAAATTTTCAATTTATATTGCAGTTGCTAGGCAGTCTATTTGTTGGTTGACCCCTATACTTTTCTAGTTACTTTATATAGTCCGAATTAATTTAACTGCATTCTGGAGTTACACTTCAACATTTTCTTGTGTTATGAACAAGAGATACAAACAAAGTCATGATCATTTCCTATAAGGGGTAAAGCACAGAGGCTTAATTATTCCTGGAAGTCTGCTGGGCACCCATCAGCGTGGAAGCGGATTGCTGACGGAAAAAACGACTTCTGCAAACAATATATCCCATGTGGATGCCAGTCTACATGTGGGAAGCAATGTGCTTGTCTGCAAAATGGAACCTGCTGTGAAAAATACTGTGGGTATGTCGGGTTTGTCCTTAATATGGTTATCTGCTGATGCAAAAGAAATGCATGAAAATGTTTCTTAAAATATTAGTTTGATAGAAAAGAGTTGTCTCTTACACCTGCAGGTGCTCAAAGAGTTGTAAAAATAGGTTCAGGGGATGCCACCGTGCGAAGAGTCAATGCAGGAGCAGGCAGTGCCCATGCTTTGCTGCTGACCGTGAATGTGACCCAGACGTCTGTTGTAATTGTTGGGTCAGGTAGTAAGTTGGATTTTTGTTAGGCCGTTTGGGTTTGCTTGCTCTTTGCATACTATTTAGCGCCCAAAAAAAATGTGAAATATTTTGTATACAGACCAAATGGTTGAGTTATTTCATATGCATAAAACATCTAGTTTGAGCTCAATCTTATCACCAAATGATTGGGTTTCCATAGGGCCTCTTGTCTCTTGAAGCCATCGAGGTTTTATTTTATGTCACTGGAATGTGATTGTTTTAACTTTGGTCGTGTCTTTACATTTTGGATACTTGATGAAGTTGTGGGGACAGTTAATTAGGCCAGCCACCTAAGCAGGGAGATAGTCAATGTGGAAACATGAGGCTTCTTCTAAGGCAACAACAAAGGGTGAGCAATCTTAGTGTGTAGTGAAAGAGTTGCTTCTGCGGTCTCCATAATTCATGTTGTGACTAATCATTGGCTTCTTCGTTTCAGATTCTCCTGGGTAAATCTGATGTTGCTGGGTGGGGAGCCTTCTTAAAGGTTGGAAGATACGCTCCGCTCTATTTGTCTTCCACATTTATTATAAATATATAGCTAATTTGGATTAGCATATTGAATTATATGATTTCAGAACCCCGTGAACAAAAATGATTATCTCGGAGAATATACCGGTGAACTTATCTCCCATGAAGAAGCAGATCGCCGTGGGAAGATTTACGACCGTGCTGACTCATCATTCCTTTTTGACTTGAATAATCAGGCAAGTGAAGATTACTGTGTATTTGTGTCAGATATGTACAGCCTATAAATTTACTCTGAGATTTGTTATAATCACCTCACTTACAGTGGGTCCTGGATGCTTACCGTAAAGGCGACTAGCTTAAATTTGCAAACCACTCGAAGAAACCTAACTGTCATGCAAAGATATTTAAATTTTACCGATATACCTGTTTGATGATTTTGATCTGTTACTAGTGGTTGAGCTTATTTGGAGGTGGCATAGGTAATGTTGGTCACGGGTGATCACCGAGTAGGCATATTTGCCAAGGAGCATATCAATGCGGGCGAGGAGATCTTCTATGATTATTGTTACCCACCTGAAGCAGAAATCCCATGGGCTCAAGCTGATGGTTCGAAGAGGGATGATTCGTCTGTCTCCCAAGTCAGAGCAAAGAAACACCAATCTCATTGAATGGAAAATTGGCGCGGCTTGGGATATGTACATACTAAACAGGAGATGTATATTTTGACTTGGGGCTTCTTATACATGACAGCAGTTCAGAATTCTTCATGAGGAGGTATGCCAGCTGCTTTTCTACAAGTTGAATTGGCTCTACATGTTGCCCAAGCGTGCTTCTTGACTTCAAGAAGAATAAAATATTGAACTATAAACTTTATTCAGCAAGGATCATTGTATACATGTTGGAGGCAATAAGCTAGAAAATCATCAAGCAGTCTGGTATACCAGCACTTTTGAATTGTTTACTCTTTGTAATATATTGAATTGCTTGTAAACTGTAACATATTGAAAAAGAAAAGTCACATCTTTAATTGTCTTCTTTATATCATGACTACTTAACTACTTTGATGGAAAGGGTTGGACTAGTCTTGGTTGTTTTTTCCATTTGGATCTAACTGGAGTATTAATATCGCGTTCCCAGAATTAGACAAGTGTGAATGACTGAAACAACTCCTCTCACTTGCATTTCCAGGTAGCTCTCATTACAAGCTTGGCTGTAATAAATAATGAAATATTATGCCTATTTACAAGTTAGAAAAATCGTATCTAGTAACTCAGTTTTGCTGCAAATGAGCATACAACAATTCGTTCCAGACATCAGGAATGCCTGGAAGACACCAATGACTGCAATCTTGACCGCCGCCAGAAGAGACTACTCTTCTTCCATATATAGATGGATGGCCATCTATTCTGACTTCTGATAAACCAGTTATGTTCAAAAAAGTGATGGGAGTTTTCATCTGCTTAATAACCTCCTCTGCAATCAGATTTTTCTCATCAGAAGGAGAACCTAATGTCTGCTGCAGTGGTTGATTAGCGTCCTTACAACTCCCGCCTGAATTCCATTGACCACCCCTGTTTAGATAGATTACATTAAAAGCTACTCAGAAATGTTGTTCAAATTTACCATAGGAATGTAGTATGTAATGTACAGAAGGCAAACCTGAAATGGGATGGCGCTGAACTTCGAAAGAAAACTCTGGTTTTGCGTTGGTTGACGAATCTATCAACCCATGATCCCCAGGTCATCAAAGCTTTTCTGAAAGCTGTGGAAACATCAAGCTTCGGATGAACTTGGCCGCCTTCTTGGTAGTAGTTAATCCTGTTATCAACTCTAGAAGTCAATATTCTAGGGGCGGGAACGAATTCGGCAAATCCCGAACCCGACCCGCTCGGGACGAAAATTAAATTTTTACTATTCTGTCCCGTCTTTTTTTTTTTAGGGACGGGATCGGGTCTTGATTTTGAAATCTCGATAGACCCGTCTCGTCCCGCACAATATATTTTGTCTATTTTATTTATTAAGAATTGACCTACTAAATAATTAGAAAATTAACATTATCCAATCCAAAAAATAAAATCACCCTAATATGAACTAAATGTATCAATTAAACATGAAATAAGTGCTTGTAGTTTTACTGCTTTCAATTAAAGATAAAGTAAAACGATATTACGTAGTGTAATTGAATACTTCTACGTCCTATCAAATTATGTTTATTTTGTATTGAACCTAAAATTTGGTTCATCCAATCTCATTCGGATTTTTTTTGTTAAATACTCTATTAATTGTTCATTTTAAATGAACCCGAAATTTGACCGGTCCTATCCCGTTCCGTTCGGGTCTCGGGACGATCGAGACAGACTTTTAAAATGTCCAATCCCGTCCCGCCCCGTTCGGGATAGGGAGAGGGACGACCAAATTTTGACCCGACCCGTCCCGTGCCCACCCCTACAATATTCCAATTCGCAACGAGCAAAAAGTATGAAGCATTGTGCTTTGTAGATAATTAAATGGGACTCACCCAGCTTTGGTTTTGTAATGAGACCACCAATGTGCAGAGTTGAATATCAATATATCAGCTCCTCTCCATCTAGATGATCCATGATCAACTGCATCAATTTTCAAAATTTGCTTCCTCTTCTGCCCTATTCTTGCTTTGCTTTCATGAACCAAGAAATGGCTCACATAATATTCAACTGTACACTGGTAATCCTGTCAATAAATACAACTTAAGAATCAGATACAAGTTGAACTAACCTAGCTTTACATGACAAAGATTATAGAAAAGAGTCATAGATGCAGACTTACCACAAATTTGAAACTGTAATTTCCCTTCTCCTTGGTGATTCTGCGCTTATGAGTCTCATAGACTTTCCTTGGATCTCTTATAGCTCCCATTAACATACACAGCATGGATTCCCATTGATTCCTATTGATTGAATCACCCACAAAAACTAGTCTCTTCCCTCTTATCATTTCCAGCATCTTTGTTGCATTGAATCTGTGGGCACACCAAATATACAAAGTTCAACATTATTGCAATGCTTTTATTCAATGAAGTCGCACATTATCCTCCACAGTCTTTCTAGGCCTAGAAACTAACCACGTTGTTGTAATTTACCAAATAACCAAAAAAGATTGAAGACAAATTTACCTTGGAATTTCACAATCTTGAGGTTGCCATCTCCACTTCATGTATTCTTTATCTAGTCTCCCATTGCCCTGACAATTAAAGCCTTCATCAATCAAAGGACATGAACCATTTGTGTACAAAGGATAGCTCTCATCATAAACCCACTTCCCAATTGTATAATCACATCCTCCACCTACTACTCTCTTATCTTCAACTCTCTCACTTCTCCAAGTTACAATCTTTTCAACTGAAGTAGGTTCAGTCTTGTTCTCTACTGCAAACTTGTTACTAATTGAGACTAACTCAATCTTCTCCACTTCATCTGCTTCCCCAACATTTTGCACTACTTGTGCCAATGCTGTGAAATTACCATCCAACCCACCACCACCGCCTCCGTCTTCTACTTGCGATGCTGCCATTTTGGATTCATTAGCAGCAGACCCAGAAGCATTTTCAGGTTTAGTGAACTGGGTGGTGGTCAAGATTGAATCTTTGAGACTATTGAATGGTAAAGTTCCACTGAAGCCAGTCAAGGACTGAACGGTTATGGGTCTGAAACCTAATAAAAATGAGGACTTGTTGAACTGGAGATGGGCTTCTTGGGGAACTGAAGGGGTCACTTTGATTAGCCAAGTGGTGAAGAAAGTGACGAAGACGAAAGAGGAGAAGATTGTAAAAGAGAACACCAGAAATCTAGTGGGTTTCAGAGAGAAACTTCTCTGCCTCTCCATAACCAAAAACAGAGAGTTCGTTAATGTCTCTCAGCTTGTGAAGTCAGAGTGAGAGAGAGTTCAAGTTTCTGAAGTCAATAAGAGTGGGTGAGATTTGGTAGAGGTCTGATTGTGATACGTGCAAATAGGTGATAAATTGCGAATCATGGCAGAGCAAAATGTACAATCATGGTAGAGAGAGAGAGAGAGAGAGAGAGAGAGAGAGTCAGACAAGGAAATTGGGTTCTACAATACATACGTACGTATAATTCCAAGTCTCTCTAATCTAATCCGAATGGAGAGCCTCCTCAATAGTCCATAACCGCATCAGCACCAGTAAGTTTCAAATGACCTATATACCCTTTTGAAGGGAGACATGAGCAAGCAGAGCAACACAGACATCAAACCTCAAATTTTGCCTTCCGTGATCGACTTAATTGTTCTTCTCAAACTCTTTAATTTCCCTTTCGATTCTTCATTATTAGCTTCCATCGATTCAACGTGGAAAAGAAATCGAAAATGTGTTTTCGATTTGAACAAAACTCTAATATCACATTAGACAATTGCCGTAGGCATTTCATAATTTAAAGCAAGTCAGCCAATTGAGATTATATCAAGCTAACAATTCTGCCGGCATTAATTCATGTTTCTCTCGGAGACTAAAATTCCTAATCTAGAGGTGCTCCCTTACTTTGTATTTGGCCCCAAAATAAACGGTCTTTATCTTTAATGAGTTTCATTATATCGGACCGATATCTATGGCCCGCGTGGAACAATAACTTTTCTTAAGGAGGGTATGATTCTCTGGCGATCTAATCATTAAGTTTTAGATTTTGATTGAAAGACTTAGGAAATAAGATCTCGAGCAATTAGAGTCATTAAGTGAGTCTAAATGTTAAAGTTCTTAAGTTAACTACAACAAGTCATTGTATTTTCCTATATATATATAGGAAATTTTCATAGAATTAGGGCATCAACATCATACATAGCTTTTGCTCTCGGTAAACAAACATTCTTATATCGAGAAACCCTAGCAACCTGCGATCAAAAGATCTTCACTCGAAGAAGCGTGAATATCCGACGATTCAAAGAAATACTCTTGTGTTCTCAACACTCGTCAAGGAGATTGCTCTGCCTTACACCGAAATAGCTGTAGGGTGTCGATTTTCGTGGCTCAGCGAGAGAAAGTGATTGTTTTCTCAAAAAACCTTACAAGGGCATGATATTTGACTAACCAATCAAATCCTAAGATTATGTCAAATTGTCCCATGTATAAGACCATCAAATTTGTAGGAAAATTTGTATATAATACATTTAGGGGACATGATTTGCAAGCTTTGGTTAGAATGACTGATTTTTCTAACGGTGTTGTGACCATAAAAAATTCATCTAGTTTGGATGGTATTAAACCCAAACTAGCAACAAATATGGAACATATGAAAGAATCAGATGTGCCAGTATCAAACAGTATGCGAGCATGAATTGTATTCTGTAAGTGTACCTTCCGTGACAGGTTTCTCAAAGGCTATAGAATTTAGCTGGCCGGTGTGAGTTGGTGAATTATTAACTTGTTTTGGAACATCATACTTGTTTTCAAAATGTCTCATCTTGCCACAATTGTAACAAGACCCAGGAAGGCGATGTGGCTTTGGACATGCATTAGACATGTGTCCAGTTTCTCCATAATTGTAGCATCGGACTGGTGATTTTGCCAACTCCTTTCCTTTGCCAGCTGATTCCGTCGGTTTCTGGAATGCCCATTTTCTTTTTTGTTGCTTCCATGGTTGCTCACTTTTCTAGTTAGGCATTAGATGACTTCTTTTTCCTCGCCCAATTTCTCATTCTTTCTCCATGTGATACTTCTGATTCTCCTCCTCTTGAGTTAGTGCTTTGTCCACAGCTTCCTCGTAGGTGATCCCACGTTGAGTGACCAATCTCCTTATGTTGGAGTTCAGCCGTTCGATGAAACGTCTCGCCTTCTTTTCATCTGTATCTACCATGTGTATGGCAAAACGAGAAAATTTAGTGAACTTGGTTTCATACTCAAGGACATTCATTTTCCCTTTAGTAAGCTGTATGAACTCAAACTCTTTCTTGTCTTTCTCAACTTGTAGAAAATATTTTTCTAGACATTTTTCTTTAAAGGTTGCCCACTCCATAATTTTCATTGTTGCAGGTGGTGTTACACGTTTGACTATGTCCCACCAGTAATGAGTGTCCCCTTCTAAAAGACAAGTATCAACTTTACGTAACTCAACTTGTGTGCATTCTAACATTTCAAAATAGATTTTCAGATTGTAAATCCATTCCTTAGCCTCGTGAGGGTTGCCTCCAACGAACTTCTTCACTCCTATGTTCCTTAGGTGTGACACTAGTCGTCTCACTACAAGAAAAATTCACTTAGACTACGAAGCTATTCCATCGTCTAGGTTGGCGTTTCTGTCGTCTAAGTATTTAGACTACGGAATCTCCGTCTTCTAAAGTCTGCCGTTCAAGTGTCATAGTCTAAGTACTTAGACGACAGAAATATATCATTACATCATCCAAGTTACGGCTTAGACGACGCAAATGGTCTGTCGTTCAAGTAAGGATTAGACGACGCAAATATCATTTGCGTCATCCAAGTGTAACTTAGAGTACGAAATTATTGCGTGGTCTAAGTGATCACTTAGACCACAAAATTATTTGGTAGTCTAAGTGATGACTTAGACCATGTATGTATATATGAATTTGTAGTCTAAGTGAATATAATTTTTATTTTTATTTTTATAATTAAAATTTGAATTTAAAGTAAAATAATATTAAATTAATTAAAATAACAAATTTAATTAAAATATTAAAAATTGTACGCACATCGATATCGTTCGGAAAAAATGAAATATTAAAAACTACGTACAAACTATGTAAATACGGCAGGAGTAGACGTGCCGCCGATTCCCCCCCTCCCAGCCATGTCATCGTCGTTGGGGTGTGGGGTCGGAGCAGAACGACAATCTTGTTGAACCCTGTTTTGCATGAGGGTGAGGAGGTTGGCTATCTATACTTGTTGCTCATCAAGCCTCTCACGCATAGATAACGTTTCCACCCATGCGAGTCGAGCCTTCTTAAGGGCTGCTTGGACCGCCGCATCCTGAGCACTTGTCCTCGCCGAACGTGCTGTAGATGAGTCAGAAGATATATCTCGCTGCACCTTGTGTCCCAACCGCCTAAGCTCCTTGCCAGCTCGATGACCGTATACCTTATCAGCGATTACAATTTGGCTCTCCCTCAATAGAGGAGGCAGGTCTTCCGGCGGCAAATCCGGGTGTGCAAGCTGCATGTTGGCCAATTTCTGCTGTGCCAGTTCTACCAACCTCGCCTGAAAATAATAATAAAAATTAAATAATTATAAATTGTACGAGAGTAATAAATAATAAATAATAATTACGTTAATTGAGAAGAAATATATACGACACTTACGCCACTTTGACTCGCTTCATTATCGAGCCGAGGCGTCACATAAGTGGTGACGCTAGCATCCAGATAAGGGTGTTTGAAGCCCTTATCTTTGTGCCTCTTGGTGATTTGTATCATCTACTTGGAGTCGGAGGTATGATGTTTGTTCTTCTTCTCCCGATTGGCATTGTTTACGTCTGATTTCGTCTGTTCGACAACATAAATAATTAAAAAACTAATAAATGACGAAAAGATAAATTATTCGATTTCGTCAATTTAAATAAAAAAAGATGAACCCGATACACTTCTTCTTCGAAGTGGTTGACCAACCACTCCACTCATCTTCCATATCCCCACGCAGCTCTACGGGGGTAGGCGAGTTGCCGAATTGGAGGTAATACTTGTGAAGTATGTACTTCCAATTATGGTAGATGGCGTTGGCAGTGGTGTTGATGTGTCTAAGCATCTCCGGTGTGCCATCCACTACATATTGTTCCTACAAAAAAAGAATAAAAAATTAAAATTTTATATATTATGAAATTATGATTTTTATTGGTTATTAAAAAATGAATTTAAAATTGTATTACCGAGAGTTCTTTAAACACCTTTCATTTCTCCAAGTCCGGCAACTCCTTCCAGTTAGGCGCAACCATACGAATCTTGTTGCGAATAATTGCTCTGATGCTGTGCGATGAGAGACTAGCTAGCTAAGAGGTGGGAGGGTCATCAATGAAATCATCGTACGGCAGTTGAATCTTTTGCCCGGTCGTCTTGAACAACTTCTTGGATTTTCTGCTCTTTTCGAGTCCTCGGGTCCTTTTCGGTTGAGGATCTGACGGGGCCTTTCTGACCTTGTGCTGTGTACTATAGAGAATAGACTCGAAGGCCGACTTCTGGGCACCTTCTGACATTGATGATCGGCTGGAAGGGGTGTTATCGTCATCACTCTGTATAATTGGGGCATTAAGAATTTTCTCAGTCGCCTCAGCCAATGGACTAGCTGAAGGGTCCGGAGGAGGCGCGACATTGTCCTCCAACTTGTTAAGTATCTACTAATGTGTATAACTTATGTGTTATTAAGTATAGGCTCATTGCACATCAACATTAACGAAATTGAATTTGGAAAAAATAACCGTTGGATATATTCACCATAAGATAATAAATATGTAGAATATTTTTCAGTAAATAGTAAGTTTGTTAAGTGTTTCATTGGCACAGTCAACCGTAAAGCCAAAATTTGTACAAACCGAAAACGTGGATACACGAAAATTCGTAACTCCTATTTTGGAACCGTCGACGCTCACTCCAAGAATTGTTTACACTATGCTCTCGATGAAAAGAATATGCATTGAGACATGGTCGTTGTCTTAGATGTGAAATTACGATATCATAACGCAATGACTCGTTTATGTCGTCTAAGTGAATACGTGGACGACACAAACATGTCATTGCGTCGTCTAAGTTAAAAGTTTAGGGTTTAGGGTTTACTTAGACAACAGAATGACCTGTTTACGTTGTCTAAGATAAAGGTTTGGGATTTAGGGTTATATAATTAATTAATCGTGTTTATCTTGGACTACGAAAAGTCGTTCCGTCGTCTAGGTTTTAGGGTTCAGGGAAAATGTGACACTTGGTCGTACAGATTTTTGTACGTATTCCATCGAATCGACCTCGCTTTTTAATTAATTTGAAGTTAATTATGTGAAAAATTTAAGAGTTATAATTAATTAATTAATTATTAAATTAAGTACATAATGAATAATTGTACCTACTCCTCCTCATAATATAATTAATCATGCATCATTACATCGAAAAAAGTTTAATTATAATAATTAATTACCAATTAATATTCCTCGTCGTTACATTGTACTCCTCGTCATAATCGTCATCATCCTCCTCACCACTGTTATCCGATTGCTCCTCCTTATCATCATATTCAACATCGTTTGACGAATATCCTGAGTCCTCGTCGTCATCCTGCACCTCTTCTTCATCGACCTCATTAATTACATCTATAATCTCATCTTCAGTTAGATCCGTACAACCATCAGACATGGGTAAGCGTTCACCAGCTTGAACCAGGTCCATTATGTTAGAGCAGATGACAGAAATATTAGGCTCTTGATATGCAATAATGTCTCTTTGCGGTTCAACATCTTCAGTCGTCGGTGTCCCTTCAGTTGTCGTGGTATTCCATATTCCTCGATGAGAAATATGGTTCATTATTTTCCACCATTCACCAGCTTTCGGATCATCAAGATAGAACACCTGCTTAACTAAGGTGGCAAGAGCAAAAAGCCAATCCTCATACCAGCTTGAGTTTGTATCGATTGATAAAAGGCCCAGGTCTTCCTTTGTAAGCTGAAACCATTAACACTTGAATAAGAAAATGTTGACATCATTCCCATAACATAGCTGAACGACATATACAAGAGCCCCGCAATATATATCATTGTCTTTCCCAACTGCTAACCCAATATTTTATATTCTTCTTCCTTCATCTCGGGCCAATGAATGACATCTGGGATAAATATAGTGTCTAATCGGCTTCTTTGCTAGCAAGTGCTTTGGCTAGGTCCCCCCCCCCCCCCCCCTTGCGTGGTTATCAGATTTTTGTAGATCAATCATTTATGAAAATGGGAAGAATATATATATATATAATTAAAGGGATTAATTTTTACAAACATGTATATAAATTAAATAAGTAAACATACGTACCCATTGGAAGAAATAATCGGGGAACTTCTTCTTAACCACTTTTTCAAACCATACCGAACTCTTGTCCGGATTTAACGCCAGAAGCTTCTCCCTGTACGCAATCATGTAAGACTCAACTTCATCACAGTCTCGCAACACTACCCAATGCACCTCAATAAGTTCTTCTCGTGTTAACGATTCCTTTAATACTCCTCTAAACGGTCATACGATATTTGTGACGACAGAAAGATTGATGCGGGTACTGGGATCAGAGGCGGTGGGAGGTGGTGGATCCTTGAGGTACCTCTTGCAGTAAGTAACATACTCATGCATTAGGTATGTCTCTGCTATGGAGCCATCCGGGGTCGTTCTCTTTTTCACGAATCCTTTATACTGTTCAAGCTGTCTACAAAATCAAGCGTTCAATTAATTAATTGTAGAATAAGTACATATAGCTAGTAATCTGGAGTGGAACAAATAATGTATCCGAAAACCTGTATACTTAATTAGTTGTACGTACATTTCTTGAGGATACATCCAAGTGTACTGGACCGGACCAGAAATGAACACCTGCTTGGGTAGGTAGATCATTAGGTGAATCATCATGTCAAAGAAAGCAGGGGGAAAACTCCTCTCTAGGTTGCAAATGATGTGTACAATTTGTTGTTGCAGTTCCACCACATCTGACTTCTTTAACTCTCTGGCGCATAGCCTCTACCACCATCTACACAATGTCACTATTGGTTTTACGACATCACGAGGAAAATATGGCCGAATTACCACTGGAATCAGACGTTGCAGCATAACGTAATAGTTATGCGTCTTTAGACCAACAAACTTGTGTTGCACCTCGTCCACTGCTCCAATTATAGTAGCTGCATACGTAGCTAGATAACGAACTTAAGCCAGTGGAATACAGAACCTCTAAGTGTCGGCTTCACTGTGTAAAGTGCAGCTGACATCTTGTTGTACACTCATCTTCTATCCTTCCTCAACCATAAAGGACGAAGTAGATTCATAGATTTCATATCTTTGCGCGCTTTGGGAGTATCTTGAGTCTTGAACTTAATATCGAGAATTGTTCCCACCACGCTGTCGCACACATTCTTTTCTATGTGCATCGCATCCAAATTGTTGCTCAGCTTCAACTTCGACTAGTAAGGGAGTTCAAAGAATATACTTTTGTGATGCGAATAGCTGAGATCATGTGGAGGTATTGGAGTGTGTTTCTGTACATCCTTGTCATTGGTCAACACATCAAAGTCGAAATAGCTTAGCCTCTCTAAAATCTCTTTGTCAGACCAACTACGGGGTTTAAGATTATTCTCTACCGTCCCATCGAAATGAGCTTCATCGTCGCCACGGGTGATTATCAGAAAGCCATCTACGGTGACTCAGGTAACACACCTTCCCCCCGTACCAACTAGAGTTCACATCGTCCAAACATATAAGGCATCCATTGTACACATACGGAGACTCCATTTTTCCACAACAGTTTCAGCTCGTCGATCAAAGGTCTGAGGTAGACATCTAAGCACTTTCCTGGAGATTTAGGACCTGGAATTCTCAGAGTAAGGAAATTAAATTCCTTGTTCATGCACATCCACGGAGGCAGGTTGTATGGCATCAGAATAATTGGCCAAGTACTGACGGTAGAGCTATTACTACCCCAATGATTGAATCCGTCTGTAGATAGTCCGAGTCTAACATTTCGAACCTTTGCTGCAAAGTCTCCAAATTCGCTATTGAAATGTTTGAAAGCCTCCCCATCCGCTGCGTGTCTCAGCACATCGTCATCTATTCGCTTTTCTGCGTACCATCGCATCGCCTCTGCTGTGTATAGAGACATGTACAGATGCTGCAATCTGGGAATCAATGGAAAATATCAAAGAACCTTCACAGGAATTTTCTTTTTCAAACTCTTCCTATTTAGCTCATATATGCACTGGCCACATATAGGACAATAGTCTAAATCTGCATACTTTTTGTAAAACAGCACATATTCATTTGGACATGCGTCAATTATCCTGTACTTTAGGCCGAAGTTGCTCAAAATATTTCTAACCTTATAATGGAATTTAGGAAGATTGTGATCATCAAGAAACAACTTACATATTTGGTCCTGAATTTCGTCAAAAGTACTGACTGACATTTTGTTCTTCACTTTTATCTCCATTTGCTTCATCACATATTGCAACACATTCTCTTGACATCCAGGGTACATCGGGGTCTGGGGTTCAAGTAGCATTGTGTTGTACTTATCCATCTCAATGGTGTCAGTGGCCAAGCTAGCAGCAGAGAATGTGTCATCATGCCCATGAGTGATATTGTAACCTCCCTCTTGGTGTTGGTGTCCACAATGACTAAATCCCAGAAATGCATCATGGACCAAATCCACAGTTGGGTTCCAAGCAGGGGGCTGGCACCACTACCGCTGAATGAGGCACCATGGTAACTGTACTCTAAGCTGAAGTCTACTACTTCACCATGCTCGCTCCATGTAGTGTAACTCCACATTATACCATTTTCGTATAGGTGTACGTTGCATCATAACATTAACCTCCACATACTGATAGTTAAGACATTTTTTGCACGGACACCTGAAACGCTTCTTTCCCTGACCATGTTCCATCGCAAAATTCACAAATTCTCTGATTCCATCCATATACCGAACATCACTTCAATTCCGCAGTTTTATCCAACTCTTGTCCATACTTCTACGAAATTTAATAATTATCATATTAGTCAACTATTATATATACATATTTTCAAGTAATTATTAAACTATTATATATACAAATTTTCAACTACTTTAATTATTAACGTATAATTAATTAAAATATTTATTAATTACCTTTATCAATTAACAGTGAATATACTATACATCAATTACTTTAATATATCTAATACGTTTCAACTAAATATTAACCAAATTTTTAAACATCCATGCATACTAGTTAATAAACTAATATATATATCAATCAATTACCTAACTTAATTAAAAATATTAGACATACTAACAATGCAAACAATCAAACGTACAATTAATTATATATATAACTGTTAAGATTGTCAGAAATTACCTATGTACGTACCTAGCCTTCACCTATATATGAAGAATCGATGGTCGAAGCCGGAGATATATATAGTGCTAGTTGTACGTGTGAGGAGAGTTTGATCGAGGGAGAATGAGAATGAAAATG
Organism: Geum urbanum; assembly: GCA_946800695.1. Classification (NCBI taxonomy): domain Eukaryota; kingdom Viridiplantae; phylum Streptophyta; class Magnoliopsida; order Rosales; family Rosaceae; genus Geum; species Geum urbanum. The sequence continues at coordinate 41,325,499 of OX327002.1, read as the reverse complement.
AGAATGAGCGAGCGAAGAGGAAAAGAATCAGCAAGCACAATATATAATGCATCACTTAGACGATGGAAATGAGTATTTGTCATCTAAGTGACTTCTTACACGATGCAGCGTCGGTGTGTCATCTAAGTAGTCACTTAGACGACGAAATGCGTGCAATTCCTGTCGTCCAAGTTAGAGATCAGACGATGCATTGACACGCCGTCGTCTAAGTAGTCATATAGACAACAACGTGTCGGTGCGTCGTCTCATCACTAACTTGGATGACACAAACTCATTTCCGTCGTTTAAGTGTCACTTAGACGACGTAAAAATGCTTAAGACGACACAATTTATTGGCGTCGTCTAAATTTTACTTAGATGACGAAATTTTCACTGTTTCGTCATCTAAGTTGCTTTTTCTCGTAGTGTCCTAGTCTTCCACCCACTTGATTTGCCTCCATCCTTCTTGTGAAGGCTTCGACAAAGTCTTAAGCATCAACATATGAGTTTCTCCTATCAGTCATGGTCCTATTTTAAGAGACGGAGTCTAAATGGTTAGAATTTATCGAAAATATGTTTACGCAAAATATATTGCACTAACGTACATTTGAAGTACCAAGTAATATAATGCTAAATATATTTTTTAGCTACTATCCGATTCAGACCATATTAAGGACACAAATGTTAGATTTTGGAGTGCCAACACTTGCACAAACTTTAGGCGTAAAGCCAAGAGAAATAGACACATATGGTCATATTATAAACACAAAGCAAACAATAGTAGTAACTTATCAACAAAGTTACTCAACAAATCTATAACCCTCCCCCGTTCTTGTTAATCAAATTTTAGTTTTTGAAAATAAAACCTTTCATTTTAGGACCTTTTAGCTTTGATACCAATCTGTCACAGCCCCAAAAATTCGGGGCCAATATTATATTGTAATATAGTCTTAAGATTTGTGATGTGAATAAGAAACCCAAATAATTTTAAAAGTTAAGATGTATGAATAGTTCATTTATTGAAAAGTGAAAACGCTAATATAACAATACCAAAGTTTTTGAAAATAATAGTCATTATATTTATTTAATTCAAAATGCAAGATGAAAATAATTCGTTTATTTAGTAGGCAACGCATCCCATTTCCCCCAAGCATTCTACTCATCACCTGAAAAGAAAAAAATATAGAATCATGAGTCACGTACACCGACCTAGTAAATACAGCTTACAAGCATATACTAGATTATCTCTGAGAAACATCAAACCGAACAACCAATTCAAAAAGGTGAAATATTCAAACCGGTTATATTCTCTCATACTTATACTTGCGTCTTTATAATATATAAATTTAGGTATATAGGATATATATATTTGCACGAATGCACATCAACACACAAACATACCAATACTTTTGAAGTGAATTATTTTGGATTAACTAGTAATTACTCAAAAATCATGTGCTTAGTCTCACAATACCCACACACATGTAAAGCCACAGCATACTAAGACCACCTGCCAAAGCATGTATACTCTTGGTTTGACACAATTCATTCCTAAGAGTATAATAGTGCAATATCTGAAGGAACTAGGCCCTCGGCTCACTCTCACAATAACAAAACAACTTACTACCAATTCACTTAAGCACGAGTTAATTCGTACTATACACCCGACTTCACACCTCAACCATAACGATCACAAACAAGTCTTTAGTTAACTATGTATATATAAATCATAGAGTATATATTTACATCATAATTTTGAAATAAATATATACGTAACAGAATTCGTAAAGGGAGAAAGATCAAACTTAAACGTATTTAATTAATTAACAACTTTGATCCAAAAATTTTATTCTGCGGTAGTCCGCCCGAAATCCTCCATTTTTCCTAATTATACTTGAAAGTAAATAGATAGAGCGGTTAACTTGAAATAAAAATTAGTTATCATCGGTCTAAAAGTTTGATTCGGTAGTAGTCCGTCCAAAATCCTCCAGTAATAGTCCCAAATCAAACTTTAAAAGTAAATAATGCGAATAATTAAATGAATTCAAAGTACAAATTCAGAAAATAAAAGTATTAATTCTTGGGCCAAAAGTATCATTCGGCAGTAGTCCGCCCGAAATCCTCCATTTGGTCTGTTTTATTATTAATTTGAATTATGTCCAAATTAAAGAAGTAATTACACCACCTTGAAGTATTTTTCGAGAGGAATCCAAAGGTAATAGTCATAAAGTCTGGTAGAGAGTTCTCAAGTCCAGAATTAAAGATGTTTAGTAATTGTCCAGGAGTTCTGAAGTCCAGAAGTAAAGATGTTTAGTAACTGTCCAGAAATGGTTGTGCTTGGTATTAAGATCATTTGCACAGATTAATTAGTTACTAAATCTTAGCCAATTCCATTTAAACTTTCCATATTGATAGTTGAACTCCTAAGATTTGTATTGATATAAAGAACACTAAATTTGGTTAAGAAATGAGTGAGATATGAATATTTCAAGTTAACAGCATCTTAAGAGTTTTCGAACAAGATTAAGGAAAAGATTAGCAAAACTTGTTTTAACCATAACTTTCTCATTACTTAACATTTTTGAGTGATTCAAACGCCAAAGTTGATTAAATTTTTGTGTAGAATATAAATATGTAAAAATATTTGACTAATTAAAACTTTAACAGAAACGAAAATATTAAATTTTCACTAAGTCTCATTATTTCCCTCTTATTCTTAGCCATGCACTTTGATGTAATCCTAAAGATAAAGAAATATAGGAATGTACTCATGTACTTACTCAAAAACTTCAGTAGGTGATGAAGGTGTTTGATTAACTATAGTGACCGTGTTGAAATAAATGAATTAACTATTAAAGTGCTTGGAAGAAAGCTAGCTTGATGTGGGATTTTAGAGGAGTTGCATTGCAACTTTGGGAGGATTTCAAATATGTATGTAAGAGCAAGATTGAAGTGGTGCAAAATCAGATTAAACTCAAGGGTGATTTATATAGACGTGGGAGAAGACATGAGAAATAATCCACAACCATTTTTGTTGACTTTTGTAGGCAAAGAGATAAGAAATAGTTAGTCTACAACTAGAGGTGAATTTGACTTGTAAAAAAATAAATAGTGTTCTTGTGGGAAATCAGACTAAAATGCCAACATGATCATATGTATATGTACGTATAGATGTATGAATGCAAAATACAAAGTAATGGATGAAGGAAAAGTTAGAATTTAACTTACTAATAAAGTGTAAGTAAAAGAAAACATAAACTAATAATTAACACCAAAATGATATATGCATGACTACTAGAAGTATTATTTGTAATCTTAAAACATAAAGTTTGGTTCGGAGAACAAATACGAACAAGGGAAATTTGGTCATTTCGCTAAAATTTCATTTCCAAAAATCGACTATTTGGAATTAGGATTTTCTTACCATTTCTAGCTCGAGTAAAAAATATATATTTTTTTTCTAACCTACGGCATATAATGTTTCACGAATCTAGCTTAGTTGTCTCGAACCCAAGACCAGGGAGTCCCTAACTTGAACTTGAGTATCCACTGAACCATTTGCTTCATTCCGTTAAAGTTTCTCTAAAGCTCGTTTTTATACATTGTCTTCGCCAGACAATTTGTTATCGAATTTCTAAAAACTCTAAGGTTAAACTAAATTATGGTGATTTCTAAGTTTAACGAGTCATATAACAATCCAAATTATTATACTAATTTTTGGGGTATTACAATAGGCCCGTAAAGAGACTTGAAGGCCTGGCCTGTATGGGGCTGAGTGATTACTTCTGCAGGTATCATAATAAGTTTGGACATGCTATATCCTCTTGCATTCTTCTAAAGAATAGTGTCCAAAGCTTACTTGATTACCAGATGATTGGCTTTGGCCAGGAGGACTGCTCAAGTAGCGATCCTAGACCTTTGCCACCATTCCACAAGAAACTCAGGCAAGTGTTGTCGACGTCAAAGGTGAAGCCGGTAAAGAAGCTTGAACCAACAAGGAGGCCTAAATGAAAGTTTACTTATGGTTTGTTGAGGGTGGCAGAAATTATGGATTATCTTATTCAAGCAAGAATCGATGAAGTTTCGAACATGCCTTTGCCAGACCTGGCAAGTGTGTAAGGACTCTTAAATCTCCACAGATGTGGCTCTGGATGAAAATGATCCTCGTCCAGTCATCCTGGTCTGGCGAGGGAAGAAAGCCAGTTGCTATGTCCTCAGAGAAGCGGCACTGGATGACTAGTTCGAAGGTGTCTAAGAGGAAGCCGGTGAGGGAGTAGAGAGTGACGAAGCTATTATGGTATGTTAGAGGATCATCGTGGAGAGGTTGTATGAGTGTCTTTCCAAGGAGCATTCCATCTTCAAACTGGTGCACATTTGGGTGGCGGAACACCGGAAAAAAGACATGTAACCAGAGTTCTACCATCCAAAGGGGGCTGGGTAAATCAAACTTCATCGGTTCCAAGGAAATCCATCTCAGGTTGCAATAGATGCATGTGAGGATGGAATGGGCGAGGCCGGTCTTGGTGCCTTCGTATAGGGCTTCGGCAAGTCTGGTCCAGCTTTTGTTGACCTTGCTGGAGGTGGTAAAGAACATATATTTGGACAACCAGTATTCAAGGAAAGCAATAGCTCCATGAGGTTGGGAGTTGTTTTTAAAGCTGGTTACCTAAGTAGAGTAAGAGCCAAGACGAATGTGGCTAGCTGTTTCCTTGGAGGAGTATGGGTCGCCTTGCTTCCACCTCAATTCGGTTATTGGAACTCCGAAGATGGCTACCAAATTGAGCAAAGTGATGCTCATATCTCTATAAAGGAAACAGAAGCAATTGTAGCTCGCATCCCAGAAACACATGGTGACGGCGAACCGTGCTTGATTTCCTCCTTTGGGCAAGGAGAAGCATAATTGCAGGAAGTGGGAGATGCCAGCAAGTTTCCATTGTTCTTGGTCAATGGCTTTACGAGCTTTGTACCAGGCTTTTTCTTTTGTAGAAGTTGACGACCATTTCCTCAATTGGCAAGACACGTCTCTGTAATTCCACCCAGTCGGTGCAGCTTGTTCTCCTCGAAAAATTAGAGCGGAGTGACATATGCTGTAGTGGAGAGTCTGGAAGAGTGTTGGATTGAACGACGTTTGGATAAATGGAACCAATCGATTAGTGACATTGTTGGACAAGGTCAGGGTGGCTGTGGAACCGAGTTTTTTGTGCTCAGCGACAGAGCATATTGTGTCTACAAAAGAGTTTGTAGCCTCTTTGGAAATATGGGGTTGTGAGTTTTCATGGCAGTGAGGCATGGTGTTGATTGGAGAAGAGAAGAGAAAGCTTTGATAGGAAGTTTAGACGATTAGGGAGACTGAAGGCAGAAGAGTGTTTGAAGAAGTAGGTTTCTGACTAATCGTGTGCGCTTAAATAATGTCATATCGTGACTTTTCAGAAATAAATAGAAGTAGTGTTGCGAACGAAAAGTTACCGTTTGACCCCGAACATGCAATTACAAACCTCTTCGATTGCACTTGGGCTTTATCTCGAGACTTGAGGGGAAATGCTTGGGCCGAAAATAAACAGTCTTTATTTTTAATGGGTTTCATTATATTGGGCCAATGCATGCGACCCATGTGGAATAATAACTTTTCCTAAGGAGCAAAAGATTCTCTGGCGATCTTATCATCAAATCTTAGATTTTGATTGAAATACCTAGGAAGTAAGATCTTAAGCAATTAGAGTCGTTAAGTGAGTGTAAATGTTACAAATCTTAAGTTAACTACAAGTCATTATATTTTCCTATATATATAGGAAATCTTCACAAAATTAGGGCATCAACATCATACATAGTCTTTATTCTCGGCAAACAAACATTCTTATCTCGAGAAACTCTAGCAACCTGCGATCAAATGATCTTCACCCGAAGGAGTGTGAATATCCGATGATTTAAGGAAGCACTCGTGTTCTCAACAAACATCAAGGAGATTGCATTGCCTTACACCGAAAGAGCTGTATGGTATCAATTTTGGTGGCTAGGCGAAAATCATAAGTCCTAAGTCACTTAGGCAAAAAGAATTCATTGGACGGGGTTGGTGCTCTTCCCGTCCCAATCGGTCCTCAAAAGTTAGATAGCAGCGAGTCTAGGTTCAACGTTCTACCCCATGACAATGGCACGCCAAGCATACATACACACACAGTCGAAAAAAGAGACAGTTTGAGACTTCTTATCACCCTAGAATTTCTGGAGCCAAACACCTTGCAAGGCATGCTATACTTGGTAATGACATCCTCTAGATTTTTTTTTGGCTGGAAACAAAAGCATACTTGGTAATGACATCCTCTAGAGCAAGAGGTATTGTGTCCACAACAGTGCAAGTGCACTAGTTATGTGGTGCATAACTATTGGTTAAAAAAATAAACTGAGAAATACAAGAAAATAGTTAAATTCTTGTTTTGCCCTCATCATGAGATGCAGTTCTTCTGTCGTGCTACGTCGTACTGAGAGAGAGAGAGAGAGAGAGAGAGAGAGAGAGAGAGAGAGAGAGAGAGAGAGAGAGAGAGAGAGAGAGAGAGAGAGAGAGAGAGCGAGCACGACGTCGTTTCGATAGGACAACATGAGTGAGCACTACCTAAGAGCATCTCCAATGACAAGTCCTAGAACCTATTTATCTAGTTTTGAGATTGAAAAGAGCTCTCCAATGGTTAAAATCAGAAGTCCTAAACCCTATAAAACAACTTCGAGTAGCTGGAGGTCGGCGTGCGATCGCCAAGGATACTGGGCATTGATCCTCGATGTCGCCTCCTACACCCCTTTCAACCATACCTGAATCACATGATGCCAGCGCACAACGCCTAAGCAAGATGCCTGGTAGCACTGAAATCGAGGCAATCGAGCTAAGGCTTGCGGTAGCAATGGAGGTGGCAAGGCGCGAAGAGGCCGGCCGAAAGGCCGTGAATAGGGTGGGTGGCGCCAAGATATGTCTGATGCAGATCAATGAAGGCAACGACCATATCGTGGTGACTACGAAGGGCAAAAGAAGAAAATTACACTTTTCTTTTCTTTCTGATTTTAATTTTTAATTTTTTTAAGCTAATAATTGTGCACCACGTAAGTTGGTGCAAGTAGACACTGCTAGCAGTGCTAAATATGTATATCTTGGACCTAACAAAGCATATATGACACGAGAGTAAATCGGAGGAACATGATGGGGAAGTCGTGTAGTAGCACGTCATGAGAAACAGTGTCCACACAGCACAATAATAATAATAAATTGTGCTTGACAAAAATGAATTGGATTAGCTCGTGACAATCTTTCCGTTACAGCCAAAACTAATAATGATTTGTAATAATAATACAATCATCGATCGTTCGTTAGCTGTACGGATCTTAATTTTTGTGGAAACCGGATAACGAACTTTAATTTGCTACATTAATCTCAACTTTCCATCCAATGCACATGTTGTCATGTAGCACGAGAAGCGACTTCTTAATTTGTAGGTACCCTGTCACATTGTGTCAACCCAGCCCACAAGTGTTAGACAATGACCAAGAAATTGACACCTTAGGCTTAGGGGGTAAATGCATGCCGAGCTGTAGGGCCTTATTTGGCTTAAGGATGTTTACTTTTCCATTCATTTTTTATGAAAAGAGAAACAAAATATTTCTACCAAGTTTCATATATAATGTTTGGCAATACAGGAAAAGTAATCACAAAAAAAAAATTGTATTTAACTTAGATAAATATGCTTAACACAAAATTCAAGGAATTTATGATTAAAAAATAGCCAAAAAGGGGGGAACAAAATCCCAAGGAGAATTGTTCGGAGTACCAAAATTCCTAAATTTTAGAGCGTTAGATCACTTCATTTTTTCAAAAGTAGAAACCGCAAAAATTATCCAACACTCTATAACTCTAAAACAAAAACAAAAATTGTACTCCAGAGCACTATAAAATTTTCAAAATTTTCCTTTTGGAACCACTTTCCCTTCCCTTTGAAACTATACAATACCTTTCCTTTCCCCTTCCATAATTGAATTTGGGCAACCCTTCAGTTTACCAGTACACCTATTCAAACTGTATTTACGATCCTCCCTGTGGCCTTTCTCCTCCAATCCTCCCAATATATGTCACTTTTTGACTCACTTCTGATAGACTACTACACATTGAGACCTTCAAAAGTTGGATCGAAAATATATAAGATACGATTTAACGAGTTAAGAAAATTTCATTATCTGTATTATGCAATTCTCCTGAGAATTGTTCATCTGCACTCGATCTGTTGGACGTAGTAAAATTCCTCGGTGCATCATCCTTTTCATGTCCATTAGTTGATGTCCGCATGATTTCTTCGCGTTTCCTTTTCGACTTGTTGTTATTCTTCTTTGCTTCCTCTGCCTTTTCATCAATGAATGTCAAGAATTTGCACGTGGATATAATACGAGATCTCAGCTCGGCCTGCTGCCATGGCCAGGAGGCTCTAGATCAGATTGATGATCATCATGAGAGGCATGTCGCCGGAGGTACTGTCGAAAAGTCAACGAAAAGTGAATGACTAGAGCAATGCAACATGCAATGCCACATATTAGGAATAGTCCCCAGAAGCTTTGGAATTCAAGCTGGTCTGATAAGTCAGAGCTCTCTCAAGCACAAGCCTTCTTTGACAACCATTTCTCATGAATTTGCTGAAGCTCACCATTCTCCGAGAGAGTGAGAATGGCAGTTGACATGTCTATAGCCAAAGGAGAGTCTCTTGGAAATTCCTAGCAAAGTTAAACACATATTAGGGAGGTAAATCAATTAAGGAAGTTCAAAAAACAAAACTTGATCAAAGCTGTAGCAATATTGAGTCCGGCAACATATATAACATGTTAAATCGAAAGCAGTTTAATGTGTGTTAATATTTATAACCACAAGGCAATTAATATTTAAACGAAAAGAATTAATACAATTATATAATGCTATATCGTTGTTGCTCTATTATGATCGGTATCACTGTCGCTCTACTATGATCGCTATTGTTGTCGCTCTTGGAAAGATTGATGTCGCTGTCGCTCTTGTTATGATTGATATCGCTGTCGCTCTTGGTAAGATTGATGTCGTTGTCACTCTTGTTATGATTGATATCGCTGTCGCTCTATTGTGACCGTTGTCACTGCTAAGAATGACAATGAGTTAAGGAGGGACCGGGCATGCTGGCCTTCAACCCTCTGATGTCTAAGTCAGAAATGAGATAGCATTTTGATAGAATAATGGCGTAGAAGAGTAATGAATGCGTACTATTAATGCTGAACCATCGGGCTTATGAAGATGGTTGAATCCAGAGCTCTTATCAATTCTTCGATGTGGAATCAGTGTGCTTACCCTTTTGTTGAGGTGTTTCATGGTGGGATCTTTGATGGACGCGTGAGTGGGAACCAAGCTAAGATAGGACTCGGGTTTGTCATCGAAGTTGTAGGTCTCTTGCCGGTGAGTATTGCTATTTGAGCAGTGAGACATAATTAAAAGGTATTTAAGGGCGTTAAGTATGTACGATATGAGATAATTTAGCCAGGTATGTGTACAAATCTCCCAACTCGCCCAGCCAAGGGGATCAATCTTGGTTGGTAAGTTGTAGAACCGGATACCGGCGATATTATTCGTACGAACTTAATGGGCACTGTTACTTGTTTAGAGCCGGATACCGTACCATACAATCCTCCAGCTCGGAGACCAAGGTTGTGATGCTTGGCGACATTGTGACTTGTAGTGAAGACAAGATTGGTATATGTTAGTAGTGGCGAGATCGGTAAGTAGCTAATTCACCGTCTCCCGAGATAGATAAATTATAAATAATGATGATGCCCGTGGGCTTGTTTGCCTCCCGAATGAGTCATGACCTCATATCGAGGTTCCTCCAAGTAATAGTTTAACCCAGTAGGCCCATTCCCAATGGAGCCCTTCCCGGTCAGTGACATACTCTTTTGCAACTGTTCAGTGTGTGTGTGTGTGGGGGGGGGGGGGGGGGGTGCAAATAAGCGGCTACATTGCAATAATCGAGGGATACACTCTTTGGCGTTCAGACACTCGGCCTTGCCCTATCCGGTAGCTTTTGTTGCTCTGTTGTTGGTAGCTCAAATCGGTGGGGATGTTACGGTAGGGGGAACTCGTTTGAATTGGTAACCCTTAAGTCCCCGAGCCCGATTCCTCTGTGCGTCTTTGCGACACTTTTGTCTGGTAGCGCGGATCGTGATAGTTCGGTGGTCCTTTGGCGATGGTTTTGGTGTTTTGTGGGCGACGCCCATTCTGAATATCGTGCATTTTTGTGTTTGGGCGAGACTTGAACCTGCTTTTATTTCCCCCCGAGGTGGTAGGTGAAGCTGTTTCATATCCTCATTAAATGCTGCAATCCCCTAGCTGCCACGTGCTGTCTTAGGCATCTAGGTTAACCCTAACGTCGCCTCGTAGGTTTCAAGCGTGATGATTACCTTTCTTAGAGACTGTGTGGAAATGGTGCGTATCGCTTCATGTTTCGGACTCTTCCGTGTCTTATGACATCATCAGACACATGACTGCATCCGAGGAACAGACGTGTTTGTTTGAACAGTTGCGATCGCGTTCCAAGGTGGCCTATTTAAACTCCTTTTTCCTCTGGTTCTCCCACTTTGTGCACTGAGTTTTCTGAGCTAGGTTTTTAAGAGAGATTGAATTCATCCATTGCCGTCGTAGCACCAACGTTGATTCCTGCTCCGTCGCTGTCCTTGCTTTCCGGTTATTTTTCTTCAAAGATCAAGTAAGTACCCCCTTCTCATTCCGTTCCTGTTTCCCTTGGGTAGTGATTATGCTTCTCAGAATTCTAGGTTGTTTTTGCATGTTTATGTGTTTATTGGTGGTTTTATTTGCCGGAATGAACACATGGAGTCGGTATTGTGTTGCCTTGTTGTTTTACGGTGGTCGGAGGGATTTTCGCCACCGCTTTGCCTTTTCTTTTTGCATCCTTGCTCCTTCCCTATTTTTTGTGGTCCTCTCTGTATGTGGGCCGTGTTTGGCCTGTGTTCCTGAGTCTGGGCCTAGTTCCCTTGTTTGGGGCTTCTGGTAGGTTCATAATCGTTTTAGGGAACTTGCCTTGGTGCTGGGGGTACCGAGCAAGTATGTTGGGTAGTCGTTTATGGATGGGGTGGCTGAACTAGGTAAATCTTCATTTAACCTTATCCGTAAATGTTCTGTAGGTAATATGGCGTCTTCTCAAACCGATTTTAGCGATACTGGAGCAACGAATTTGCCCCTAGGCCATCATATGAGATTCCTTCCAACCCGCTCATGCTGGGGTTAGGCGGCCCGAGGTTGTGGACACTAACGGACTCGCAGGAGGTAGATGAGCCCGCCAAGTCGTTGTCCCACTCCGCCCTTAAGGCCATGAAGACGGAGTTTCAAATTCTGGGGGCTGTCATCGTCAGATCTTTGGGCAAGAGCGAGTCTTGTACCCGGCCACCCAAAGGTTTTATCGCCCTGGATCGCTCCCAGCTACGCTTCAGCATACGGTTGCTGCTCCATCCATTCCACGTCGTGTGCTACAGAAAAACGGCGTTGTCATAGAACAGAAAAGGGGTATACTGAGAAGTTTAAGAACGTGTACCTCTTGAGTGACTACCGCGTAATGGAGTCAGTTGGCCTTGCCAAGACGCCCAATATGTTGCCAGTCGTTGACGTTTGTTTATAGCGCTTTATGTCTTTACTTTTTTTATGTATACGCCGTCTTTGATTTTGCTGCTGGTTGTAACACTTGTTTTTGTGTATCTGCAGTTGGTTATACTAACGACTAGAGGGATAAGAAGATGGAGAATCTTTATGGCAATATCGATGACATGATCGCTGAGCTTGAAGACTAAGGAAGAAATGCTCAAGTTATCGATCTTAATGTGCGGTCAGGTAATACCATCACCCTTTCTGAGCCCACGCTTATTGACCCTCCCAATGAGGTTGAGACCGACCGAATAGGGACTAACGGCTCTTCAAAGGTTGTTGCCGCTTCTGCCACCGCTAGGCCCCCTAGCCGTGCAGAAAAGAGATAGACTATCTATTCTAACTCATCTCAGGGGCCTTCAAAGAGGTACGTTCCTGCTGCTCCTGACGCCGTCACAGTTACCGGCTAGCTGGGCGATGCTGATGATCACTTGACCCTCAGTATTGAGGATATTCCCGAGGGTCGACCCTTCTTCGATATCGACCTTCTCCCTGATCAAGAGGCCAGTAGCTCTGTGCCTGCATCCCACTCTGGGGAGGAATTATAGATGGTTGTAATCCCTCGCTCCGTCAACTGGCGGGGGCCGCCCCTTACTCCACCCAGATTGTGTCCCTTCTCCCCTTGGAGGTTCACACCGTGGTTGACATTACCACGGGTTCTAATGAGTGCCTTCGTTCTGTTGCTGCTGCCATCCAGCTGATGTGTCGCAATGTCAAACTTTGATGTCGTCGTCAGAGAAGCTGGCCCGTGTTGGCGGTGAACTTGCTAAGAAGGAGAAGAAGCTGGTGCGGGCCAGTGAACAATGGCAAGATCTTCAACGGAGGTGTGAGCTGTTGGAGGCGCACCTGGAGGAGGCCGATCATTACCTGAATGACTCCGTTAAGCGCGCTAAGGAGCTGAAGCTTGAGATGAGGGCCAAGTTACCGTTCTTCGAGGCCAAGCGGCGTGTTCCACCCTCGAGGGCCAAGTTACCATTCTTCGAGGCCAGGTTAGGGAGCTCAAGGAGCGTCGGGAACAAGAGCTTACCGATGTTGTCGAGGACTTCAGAGCCGGCGTTGAGTATCGCGAGGCGCTGCAGTCGGCCTTCCGATAGGGTCTTCAAGAGACCTGAAACTAGTTTTTCTGGAATGGGTGGGTGAATGAGAAGTAATATGTAGACACTGCCCGGATAAATGAAGAGCACCGGGCGAAACGTGAGGCTGATTGGCTTTCCCTGGAGAGGCTAAAAGAGGAGGAGGAGGAAGAGAGGGAGCGCCAGCACGATCATGTGGCGGCAGGTATGACCCTTCAAGGTTCTCATCCTTTAACCCCTAATCCATCACCTTCAACTGCTCTAACGCGTCATATTCGTAGTGTTGAGGGCGTATCTCAGGAGCGGAGCCGGGAGATGGAGGCCAATTACCATGAGCGTCAACGCTAGGCTGAATAAGGGGAGGACCTGCAATATGGCGAAGCTCATGGCATAGCGTGAAACTTGGTGCCCTTTGTAATAGTATTAGTATTTTCGAATACAACTTATTTTGTAATAGTACTTTGATGCTGGGGCTTTTTGCTTTAAACCGATATGCTTGTTTTTTGTTAAATACTCCCAAGTATGATTATATATCGCCGATCAATGAAAGGTCTGAAGGAAATTCATTTGCTTGTATCGTACGCCCGTTTTATGTGTGGATCTGAAATATGAAGTAAAAATAGCTAATACACCGGCGTTTATAAGAAGAAACATGCAACTCGGGTTTAAAATAGTAGTTTTGGGCCCAAGTGCCCTTTTTGTTTTTACAAGCAAAGGTCTGAAGAATTTTCGTTTCTTTGACGGCGGTATGCAATCATACTTGGTTGTGGCCAATGCCTTTTTTCTTTAATTTGCTTTGCCGAAACAGTAGAACTTGTTTTATTGGTGACAATATTGGAGGTGTTGCGCATTCCAGGTCCTTGGCACTCTGATACCGTTTTTGTCTTCGAGGATGAAAGTGGTTGGTATTAAGCTCTCGATGATTTTGAACGGTTCCTCCCATATTGGTGCTAATCTATTTGGTTTTGGGATGATCTATTTCCAGACCATGTCACCAATGAGAAGTTTCCGGGCGAGGACTCGGCGGTTATGTTGTCAAGCGACTCTTTGTTTGTCTACTGCTAGCGCAATATTGGTTTCATCCTCCCGTTCTTCTCGTAATATGTTTGCCATGTTGAGCCTGTCCGTGTTGGTGTCCTTATCGTATCCTTCGAAGCGGGGGTTTCTGTGTGTGATATCGAATGGCAGGACCACCTCTGCTCCGTACACGAGCGAAAATGGCGACGCACCCGTTGCTTCGGTTGGTGTAGTTCTGATGAACCATAGTACCTCGTAGAGGCATTCCGCCCATCTGTGGTTGTAGTCCTCAATTCTCTTCTTTAGTCCCACTTTGATCTTTTTGTTGGCCGCTTCCACCTGTCTGTTAGTTTGAGGGTAATATACTGACAAGAACACCAGTCGGGTCCCTAGGTTGCCCGTGAACTTCTTCATTTCGTTGTTATTAAGCCGCTTCCCGTTATCGGTGATAATAGTGAGCAGCGCTCCATATCGGCAGTATATGTTTTTTCATAGGAAGTTGAATACCTTCTGCGTAGTGACGAGCACGAGCGGTCTTGCTTCAATATATTTTGTGTGGTAGTTGATGTAGACGATGAGGTATTTGAACTGGCCAGGTGACGCCTTTAGTGGCCCAATAAGATCCATTCCCCATTGCGCGAATGGGATGGGACTAATGATGATTGACATTGGTGTTGTCGGCGTGTGTATTTTGGTAGCGTGTTGGGCACATGACGCACACTTGTCTACAATTTTTCTCGCGTCTTCCCTCATTCCTCTGTAATAGAACCCATAACAGAGTAGTTTGTGGATGATGGTGTTTGGCCCGCTATAGTTCCCATATCTGTATCCGTAGACGTCTTTTAGTAGCTCATGGCCTTCCTTTGTCGTGACGCACTTTAAAATGAGGAAGCTTCTTTTGTCTAAGTATAGTTGGCCGTTGTGTATGCTGTAGAACGCCGCTCGTTGAGTTAATTTTCTTGCATCCATTTTATCTGCCGGTAGTGTCCCGCTGACCAAGTAGTTTGTTATGCCCATTCTCCAGTCCTCTGTTGGTGGTGATGTGGCTATCGTTAGCTTGAATACTTCCTGGAAGTTTTTAGAGATGCTAGGATTTTTCGGTGTGTCTCCTCGTCGAGTGTAGTGGTGTCGTTGCTAATCTTGCTAGGGCTTCGGCCATTGCATTCTGCTTCCTAGGGATGTGTGTGATGTTGTAAAAAGAAAATTTACTTAAAATTGCCTTTACGTACCCTAGATATGCCGCCATCTACGTTCCTTTCGCCTCGAAGTCCCCAATGACTTGTCTTATCACCAACTAGGAATCATTGAAGATGTTGATGTTTTTTGCTCCTGAGTCGGTGGAGAGTTGTATGCTGACAATTAGGGCTTCGTACTCAGCCTAGTTTTTTGATGTCAAGAAAAGGAACCGGAGGGCGTATTTGGCGTAGACCTTCCCCGGCTCGGTTAGGATTGCTCCTACCCCTGCCGTGTCGGACGTCCTTGACCCATCGACGTGTAGATTCCAATCAGACGATCGTGGGGTCAGAGTTACTGGTAAATCTGGTTGGTCGTCCGTTGTTGGCGTCAGCTCCGCTATGAAGTCCACCACTGCCTGACCCTTGGTTGCCGTTCTTAGTTGGTATTTGATATGGAACTCGCTAAGTTTTATTGCCCACTTGGTTAGCCTCCCCAAGTGGTCCGGGCTCTTTAGCACTTGTCGTAGTGGTTGGTTTGTCAGGACATGGATGGAGTGAGATTGGAAGTATGGTTGAGTCGTCTGGCTGATATGATTAGTGCTAAAGCTAGTTGTTCTAGGGCCGGGTATCTTGCTTCCGTCTTGTTTAGGCCATTCCTTGCAAAAAATACTGGTAATTTTGTGTCTGTTTCTCGCCTGATAAGGGCGAAGCTAAAGGCGGTTATTGAAACGGCTAAGTAGATATATAAGATCTCACCCGGTATCGGAGTTGCTAAGAATGGGATATGGGCCGCTTGATCCATGTTAAGGCCACTTCACACTTATTGGTCCATTCCACCGTTTTCTTTTGTGTGATCCTTATTGCCTTGAAGAACGGGTTGCATTTGTCGGTGTAGTGGGAGATGAATCGTGACAGTGATGCTAGCTTCCCGGTCATGGTCTGGAGGTCCTGTTTTGTTACTGGTCGTGTTATTTTAAGGATTGCCTGGATTTTTTCTGGGTTGGCCTCTATGCCCCTCTGACTTACCATGTATCCTAGAAACTTGGCCGCCGAGACACCGAAGATACACATCATCGGGTTGAGTCTCATCCCGCTCTTGGTAAGGGTGTCCAGCACTGCTTTGAGGTTCCTGGCGTGGTTCCGTCGATGTCTACGTTTTACTATCAGGTCGTCGATATAGACCACTACCGTATCGTTGTCCAACGACACTAATAGCTCTGTCACGAAGCGTTGGTAGCTTGCCCTTGCGTTTTTCATTACGAATGGCATAATATTGTAACAGTAGAGTCCCCGATCGGTAATGAAGCATGTTGCTTCAGCCCGAGTAACAATCCATTGTGGACAAGAGTTCATGCCCGCTAGTTGCGTCTACGAGTTGGTCTATTCTCGGTAGCGGAAATGAGTCTTTCGGGCAGGCCTTATTGATGTTGGTGTAGTTAACGCACATCCTCCATTTGTTGTTACTTTTTCTTACCATAACGACGTTGGAGACCTATGCCGGGTACTGAACTTTTTTGATGAATCCTATGTTGAGGACCTTGGTTACCTCTTCCTGCATGGCGGCGTATTGCTCCTCGTTGTAGGCCCTACGTTTCTTCCTCTTGGGTACCACATATGGAGAGATGCCCAGTTTGTGTGACACGATGTTTGTTGGTATGCTTGGCATATCGGCATAAGACCATGCGAATATGTCACTGCACTCCTGTAGGATGTTGATGAGGGCGGTTTCTATTACTAGATCCAGGTTGGCCCCAATTCTGATCGTTCAGTCGGGGTGCTCGTTCGACACCGAGATGAGCTTGGTTGATTCTTCGTTGATGGGTCTAGCCGTAAGGGGTCCACTTCTTAGGTCATCTGGTGCTTCTGTTGTCGAGTCGGTGGTGAGTAGGCATACCTCTCTTGCTAGGTAGTTGGCGTTGTTCGATGATCCAGGTAAATTGGGCATTGTTCCTCGTAGCGTGCATATGCTGCTTATAGTGGGGGATTTCATAAGTAACATTTTCTGTGATACTATAGCGTTGATTCGGCTCAGTGTTGCATCCGATGATGGCGTTATAGTATGATGAGGCGTCCATAGCTAAGAACTCGATGTGGGTTTCCATGCTATATCTCTCCTGGCCCAAAGCGATCCGTAGGTAATCACTGCCTAGCAGATGTATTTGGTTACCCAAGAAGCTGAGTAACGGGAAGTGGTCCTGCTTGAGCTTGGAGAGGAGCCTCTTTAGCTTCTCATAAGCGTGTAAGAACATGACGTTGACGGAGGATCCGGTATCCACTAGACACCTTCCGACGCTGCAAAGGTCGATTAAGAATGGGTAGTCCTCTGATACCGGAGGCAGTTGTGTTCTTCCGATTCGTATAATGTAATGGACCCCCAGTCTGTCCTGGCTACCTTTGCCGGTCCCTGTCGCGCACTGGATACTGCTCGCTCACTCTTTCGCTCCGCCTTGGATTTTTCGCCGGTGATCATGTTGATTCTTTTGATGCTACTGATTCCTTATATCGGTGGTGTCTCGTTTCTGGATTTGAACCTTGTCAGGTTGCCTTTCTGGAAATGTACTTCCACCGCTTCTTTTATGCTGTAACATTTCTCGGTATCGTGTGACTCATTTTGGTGGAAGTTGCACCACTTCCCGGTTTTCCTGTAAGCCATAGCCCTGTATGTTTTCTTTGGTAGTAGGAATAAATCTGGATGAGCTGCTAATATGTCGGCATATTTCGCGTTGAGCACGCTGAAGACCTGTTGTTCTATCCTACGTCGTGTAGCGATGTTGTTGCGAGGTCGATCGTTTCTGTCGTCCCGATACCCTTTTCCGTTATTGTTATAACTGCCTTTATTCTGGTAGTGCCTCTAGTGTCTATCTCCCCTTTGATTATCTTTTTTCCAGTCCCCGCGGCTGTGGTCGCGTGAGCTTGATCGATGAGGTGATCTTCTTGGTGCTGGGTTCGGTACGGGGAGCGCGCTCTATACACTTGGAATTGTGGCATTATAGAAAGTATTTACCTGTTGTGTCGATGTGGGGTTGGAGCCAAATGTTTGTAGCTCTAGTTGGGCGTGTGAGGTTACACGGTCCAGTAGGTCGTCGTAGGTGACTGTCGGGTTCTCGTTGAGTTTCCATGTTAGCAATCCTGGATGCAAAGCATTTCGAAGTACGCAAAAAGTCGAGTCACCCAAAATGTCGCGACAAATGGCGATTGCGGTGTTCCACCGGGAGATGAAGGTAGACAGCCCTTCGGATGGTTCCTGTCGTACGGCCTGCAATTGGTTACAAGTGAGAGAACAGTTAGCCGATGTAATGTATCTTTTTAGAAATGTTCGAATAAATTCTTGAAAGGAGTTGATGGATCTCAGTGGTAAGCTGAAGAGCCAGATCAGCGCCTTGCTGGTGAGGCTTTCCATAAACAGGTAGCAGTTCGTCGCATCGTCATATCCTCTACCGGTAGTTGTTGAGACAAAGATGTCGATGTGGAGGGATGGGTCCGTCCTGCCTCTGTATAGCTCTATTTTTCTTTGGCTAATGGGTGCCGACCTTGGAGCATGATATCGGCTAAGAAGGGCTCAAAACAGACTGTTGGCATCATTCGGTCCAGGTAGCTTGCCTTTGGCTACGCTAGCTGCCGCATCATGGCTTCCAACTCGGCAATCCTCGTTGCTTCCCCCCTGTCTCCTTAATGTATGGCTGGCGCGACTCTGAGCAGGGGTAGCGGATGTAACGGCTGTACCCAAATGGGTGGGTGGGATGTACAGGCAGCGTTGTTTAATTCTGACTCGAGATTTTGTTGCAATCTCTCCGGGGTCGGGGGTGGTCCCGCAACTTGTAGATGTGGGGGGCGCGTCTATGATCGGATAAACACCTCCTGCTGGCAGACCTGCTCGTGAGGCTCCCTACTCAGGGACTCCGTCGTGGATTCTGAGTTGAATTGCTCTTGCTCGATGGCCCTGAGTCTTGATTCAGGCTGCATGTATCATTGATGTTAGAACTCCCAGGCTTTTTCGAGTTCGAGGTATTTTCGCATTGCCAGTTCGTACCGATGCTCCATATTGCTTGCATGCCTCTCAACATTGGTGAATGCCTGTCGATCTTCGGTAATGTGCTGCTTTCCTGGTCGCTGAGTGAAGGTGATCTCATCGGTGTTTTCGTGTGTGGCGGGCGTTTAGTGGAGAAGTTCCTGCTGGGTGCTCTGTGTCATGCCAAGGGTCAAGAAGGTATCCATGTTCGTCGCTTTTCTGACGCTGCGTGGGTTAGGGAAACAATTTCCGATCTTGTTCCCACAGACGGCGCCAATGTTAATATTTAAAATCACAAAGCAATTAATATTTAAACGAAAAGAATTAATACAATTATACAATGCTATATCACTGTCGCTCTACTATGATTGGTATCGTTGTCGCTCATGGTAAGATTGATGTCGTTGTCGCTCTTGTTATGATTGATATCGCTATCGCTCTATTGTGACCGTTCTCACTGCTAAGAATGACAATCATTAAGGAAAGACTGGGCGTGCCGACTTTCAACCCTCTGATGCCTAAGTCAGAAATGAGATGGTATTTTGATAGAATAACGGCGTAGAAGAGTAATGAATGCGTACCATTAATGTTGAACCATCGGGCTTATGAAGGTGGTTGGATCCAGAACTCTTATCAATTCTTCGATGTGGGATCCTTACCCTTTTGCTGAGGTGTTTCCTGGTGGGATCTTTGATGGGCACGTGAGTGGTAACCATGTCGAGATAAAACTCGGGTTTGTCATCAAAGTTGTAGGTCTCTTGCCGATGAGTGTTGTTATGTGAGCAGTGCGACATAATTAAAAGGTATTTAAGGGCGTTAATGGGATAATTTAGCCAAATATGTGTACAACGTGTCAAGGTACACTCACAAATCCCCAGCCACTTTTGGTGAACACTGGCCCTCTAATTGAGAACTTGCAGTTATCTGAGAGGAAGAGTTCTATATAGGGTCCTTAATCGACCACAGCTGCAGCCCTTCTTTTCTCAAGGGCATCTGCATATTCTTTTGGTGGACCAAGAGGAACCAGTCTAGACTTTGGGATGTTGAGTTCCTCAATCAAATAGTTCTGAGCAAAAGACCCTACTTGGAATCCTACAGGCTCGGTGCTAGATATTAAGGTATCGATTCCAGTAATAGGTGAAGAGAGTTGTTGTACTGTCAGAATTGATGTCAGGCTAGCTGTGTAGCTGCAGTTGATTATCAGAACTATAAAAAGCCATATGATCAGCACCATTCGGCCTAGTGTGCTCACTGTATTTTCTCCTGAATTTTTGGAAATCATTTGAGCTAAACACTCTTAGTAAGTTGGAACAAAATGCAGTGCAAAGTTAGAGAACTTAACTATGCGCGAAAAACATAGCAGAGAAGCTAAACCTGAAAATAAAGAGAACCAAAGCAGATTAGTCATAGAGTCTACTGTCTACAGATCAGTATACATGCAAGGATCTTGTTCAAAGTACTAATTATGTACTACCTACCATAAAATTGTGCCGAGCTGTTTTCTAGGAGGGCCGCAAAACTCATGATTTATTCTATGCTCAAGAATCCACAGGACGGCTCCAACTGTGAGGAAGAAAGAAGCTGTGACACACCACATCAATGGAGAAAATGGTTTCAAGAACGCCCAAGCTCTTCGATTTGATCCCCTAACCGGTGCTACCACTACTAGCCCTGATTCGGTATATGGCTGAGTGAAATCCAGTCCTTGTTCGGTTTGCAACTATTGCAATGTCATCAACAGCAGCATCAAACTCCTGCATAGCACAAAAAAAGTATGACGAAAATTCATCTACTTGTGTTTTTTGCTGCCCGTTAACAGAAAGAGAACCAAGTGTTTTACTTACATCTGAATCAACCTTGGTTACAAGGTCATCATAGCTCGGGTTCTTGAGACTATCACCAAACAACACAAATTTATGTGGAACTGCATAAGGAAGCAACTTTATGGCTGCAAGGAAAATATCAATGCAGTATCCTTCAACAGTATTAGTAACATTATTGTGATATACAAAGGCTTGATAGCTAACTCGATTCGGTACTCCAATTCTCATCTGCTTCCCATTGTTTGGAAAAACCCACCCTCGAGGCTTAACTGTTGTTCCTCCAGACCATAACACAGTGCCAAGATGTTGGTTAGCACTAGACCGGTTGGCAGTTGTCTCGGGGAGCACAACAGATAACCCTGAACTGTTGAACATGATATCCATTCTCAATGATGTTGACGATATCATATGAAGGAGTGATCGGAGATCTATCTGAACGGAAAGCTAGTCGACCAGTCAGACCCGTGGTGTTGGTTTTCAATATGTTATCCAGCAATTGCTTTCCACCATTGAAAATGCTTAGTGCAGCAAGATTCATAATGCCTCCCCCAAAACCAGGTATACTAGTATGATTAGAGAAGGATATGTTACCTCCCTGAGCCAAAAGCAAATCAACGGCATGAGCTATCATCCAAACAGTGTCAAGCCAATGGAGCCATTACTCAACTTGTTCCACCTTGAAGTGAAATCTCTTTTACTCTTTGAATCCGGTGTGTGTGGACGAAGAGTTAGAGCTCCTTGGATGGAGTCCTTAGTCTTTTGAGAAAGTAGTGAACGTGAATCCAAAACAGTGGATAGCCAAGAAGTAGCTATCCAAACATATTCACTCTCCATCATCCCAAGTTCCTTGGCAACATCAAAAACCACAAGGCCTGTTCTTGAAAATGTGTGCAGAACAATTACTCGAGACTCCATTATTCGGATATTTACCAACTGATTCCTAATTTGATCTCGAGTTGCTGTTGGGTCAGGTGGAAGTATAACCTTGTAAGAAATCTTGTGCATCTTTTCCCCAAGTTTATCACCTAATGCAGTAACACCATTTCGGCTCTGATCATCGTCGGTGAAAACTGCTACCACTTCTTTCCAACCAAAATAACTAATCATGTCCCCAATAGCATTCATCTGAAATTGATCATTCGGCGCAGTTTGAAGGAAGTATGGGTACTGCAGGCTTGTTAGGGTAGGATCTAATGCTGTGAATGATAGTAATGGCACTTGTAATTCATTTGCAAGATGTGAGATTATATGAGCCATTACTGAAGTCTGGGGACCAATTATAGCCACAGTATCAGACTCCATGTACTTCAGTGCTGTGGTCAACAGAAACATGTATATAGAACTAGATTATTGTCGAGAATATCGTTACAAGTAAGAAAAATAAGGCAGACATAAGCAAGACAATACCTCCAACGATGCTAAGAAATCCGCTGTAGTTTGAATCATGAATGGATACAGACAATCTGGTTCCACTGAGGATGCCTGGATCAGCATTCACATCACTCTCGGCAGCTTTAAGTGCAATTTTTGAGACTCCTCCATTGATGGTGCTTACTGCAAACATAGCTCCAACGTTCACAACAGCAGGTCTTGATGCACATTCCGTGGAACTTCCAATACAGATAATGCAGATTCCTAAGAGCCATACTGGATTCATGGCGATATTAAACTGAGTTTCTTGTGTTGAAAAGAATGAACAAATGAAACAATCAAATTGAACTGACTAAATATATCTTTTTATGGCAGAGTTAATTACAAGAAAGTGAAACACAAACTGTAGAAATTTCAACTAGAAAAACCGCACAGCAAGCACCAACCACAGTTTTGAGAGCATAAAACAAATTTATGGTGCTAAATGCTAATGAAGTATTTCAAAGGAAGCAGAAATACCAATGAGAAGCGAAGCAAACAGAACCAAATGCTATGATATCAAAGTCCAAAAGCCAACACAATTAATTAACCAAACCAAAAGCACAAATCTGTCTCACTAAAGCAAAATAAAGGAAGAGTGCCAACCAAGTTCAGCACAAGGAATAGTGAGGAAAAGAGAGAAAACAAAAAACAAAACAAAAACAGGTGATTTCAAAGGGACAGAAGAAAGGAACTAGAGGTGGAGTTAGTGACTGGTTTCAGCAACCACCACAGTACAAAAGAGCAGGGATGATGACATGGTGTATTTTATATATTAAGATCTAGTGGACAATCAAAGATAGAAAGAAGGAAACATTGTTCAACTGAATAGACTTATAAGAATAGTAAACACAAAAAAACAATGTGAAGAGTCAGTAAAGTAAAGATACAAAGCCAAAGCTCCCAAGAAAAGAAAAAACCTATTGGAGATGAAGGAAGGCTGGTTTTATTATTAGAGCACCTGCACCGTTGCTGCTTTTCAGCACGAGCAGGGCGGAATTCAGTGGGCCCGGTCAGTCGGTAGCACGAGCAACGAAAAACAGACGTGCAACGGTGATGGAGGATGTTGGCGACCGCCCGTTGACGAGCTCGGTGAGCGATTTCTCAAGCAGTCGTTGCTCGATCTACAGCACAAGCAGCTTGGTGGAGCCCACGCATGTGGGTGACGTTAGGCTGACTCATTTTTTTTACGTCACACGCGCCAGTAAAAGTAAATAAAAAAAATTACGCACCAATCGTATGGTGCCACGTGGCCTTACCGGGTGGATTAAAAGCCCAACGGTCAAGTGGCTGTGGACCATCCATTTTGAATCCAAAATTCTAATCGGATGACTGAGATTCAACCGAAACGGCTACTTTAAGTATAACGGCCAAATTGGTATATTTTGCAAAATAAACCCTAAAAAATCCAAAAAAAAATCACAAAAATTGTAAATGACACCCTACAATTTTTCTATAAATACTACATCAATTTCATTCATCTCTCACACCAATTTGTGCACAACAAATTTATCATCTTCTTCCTTCTCCTCTTTCGTCCCTTTGTATTTTAGTTCCCAAAAAATGTCCAATTGGCTTGATTCGGAAGATTTGCAACTTTGTATTTCTTATTGTCATATTAGTGTTTGTCCTATTACCGACAACATGCAAAAGTCCGACAAATTGTGGAAAAAAGTCTATGCTGATTCTAAGGAAAATTGGGAGATTGTGCATGGTGAATCAAGGCCGGAGCATAAGACCCAAACCGTGGTTTCTTCTCGTTTTACAAAGTTAAAGCCAAATTTTAGAACTTGGTGTGCCGCTCTTGCATATGCACGAAGGATGCACAATCCGGCTCAAATTTACAAGATGAGGTAAGTATTTATAATTTTGTCATTTATTTTTTGTTACTTTTATTTAAATAAATGTTGACATCTCCATTTCCTAGATATTATTTTGAATATAATTTTTTTTTCTAGATAAGAAAAGCTTAATCATGGTATGTGGCACAAAAGAAGAAAGAGTTTACGAAGTTTGATTGTTGGGAAGTGATGAAGAACCATCCAAATTTTTGACACGTCGAACCTAGGATACCACCTCCTTCATATTCCAACTCTGCAACTACTCCTCCCTTTACCTCAATGTCTCCCACAGTCGAGGTGGAGGATGATGAAGTCATTGCAACACCAAAAAGTAACGAAGAAGAAGTGTACTCGAGTCCAGTTAGACCAATCGAAGTGAAAGCGGCCAAGGAAGCTAAAAGAAAGGAGAAAAAGGCCATGACTCTTACAAATGAGGCGAAAAATCAAAAGATTGTATCTCGCGGGGCAAAAAGAAAGTGATGCCACAGAGCTAGCTTTATACAAAAAGAAACTCGCCCTTAAGGAGAAAGACTACAAATTGAGGGCTTTAGCGGATGAATCAAGGATTATGGCAATGAATACAGAGGTTATGACCCCAAAATCGAAGAGGTATTTTTCGAAGAGAAAATCGAATATCCTTAAGCAAATGGAGGAAGAGGAATGAGATGGTAGCAGTGAAACATTTTCAAATTGTTATCGCCCACTTTTTCAATAGTTTGGTATTTGTTTGTCATTATGAAATTATGTACTTTAAATTTTCAATAAATCTAGGCTTTGATTGACATTGTGTACTTTAAATTTTTAAGTAATAAAAATGCACTTTTTTTATTCCATTAAAACTCACGCACATTACAATAAAACATATTGACTTAAAATCAAAGACACGTCATTCAAACACCCAAAATAAAAAATAAAAAAAGCAAACATAAAGCAAACATAGTTAATTAAAATTAACCACACACATCATTTAAAGTCATTCGCCAGTCTCTAGATACCACTTGTGCTTAACTAAGTCATTCTACAACTCTCCATGGATGTACGTAGATTGGAGATCTACAACACGGTTGGCAAATCGTTCTTCATTTTGTCCATCCCTTCAAACTAGATCAAAAGGAATGCGATTACCTTGTTTATCCACTGGTCCATCATAAACAGTGAAAGCACTTGATGCGTTCTGTAGATTTTCTTCTTTGTTCTCCTCAAACTCCTCCTCCACAAATTCTTCCTCAGCAATTATGTTATGCATTATGATGCAAGCCAACATGATGCTCTTCAATGTCGATTGGTGGTGATACCTAGCTGCATGCAGAATAACTCCCCAACGAGATTGCAAAATGCCAAAGCATCTCTCTACATATTTGCGGTATGCCTCTTGTTTCTTCGCAAACAGCTTTTGTAGTAGCTCCTGCAGATTGGAGATTATTTTGACAAACGAGGAGTACCTGAAATATATTTCATCAGCTAGATAATAAGTGTTGTGGTACGTCATACTGTTGACTTTATAAGTCGCACTCGGACTGTTTCCGGCATGGAGCGAATCGAAGATGTCCGATTGGTGGAGCACATTGATATCATTTTATGATCCGAGTACCCCAAAGAAGCTGTGCCATATCCACATGTCATATGAGGCCACTGCCTTTAAAATAATAGTGGGACACTTCTTCCGTCCCGAGAATGTCCCTTGCCAGGCTATGGGGTAGTTATTCTATTCCCAGTGCATGCAGCTAATGCTTCCGATCATACCAGGAAATCTACGATGCCTTGCTGTCCTTAGAACTTGGGTTATGTCTGTTGAATTTGGAGCGTGGAGATAGAGGTCACCGTAAAGCTCGTATACTTGGATACACCACTTCTTCATGCATTTTAGTGTTGTATATTCACCCATCCTTGTGATTTCAGCATACTGATATGTAGCTAAGCCGTACGTCAACATACGAAGAGCGTCAGTCATCTTTTGTTGTGGATGAAGTCCAACCATTCCAGTGGCATCTGCTCTTTGATGCCAAAATTGATCGTGGTTGTAGAGATCCATCATTATACAGTTGAATAAATTTGTACTCATTTGGTACCTTCGACGAAAGGCTTGTTCATTGAAGACGGGGCGTTCGATGAAGTAATCTTCTATCAGATTATGTCCCCTTGACTCCCTCAGTCTTTCTTCATTTGAACGGTGGCCAGATGGTTCATTATCAAACATTGCATCGATCGTGACCGCTTCAGTGATGAAAGCATCAGCAATTTCGGCATTTCGCCAGCGTTGCTATCGCCTTCTCTGAAAAAAATTGTCAAAACTGAAAGGATTCAATTTATTAGAATCTAGAATATATGATTGACAACGGTGTGAGTAAACAATGAGCCATAATCTATAAATTTATAGCCAATTCTAGCTTTTCTGATGTCTGAAGATGATGACACGTGTCGTCTACGTACCAATTGGTAGGAAATCTCTTCGGGAATCTTATTCAATTATTTGGACAATAACGATATGTAGTGCTGACACGTGTTGTCTCGTGATTGGTCAAAGTTCTTATCGGAAATTTTGTACAATTATTTACACGATAACATTTTTTCGGTGTGACATGTGTCAACTCGTCATTGGTAGGAAATCTTATTCAATTATTCATACGACAACGATGTGACGACCCAGAATAGATTGAACAGTGTCATCAGCTTGGTCCGTGAGATTATGAGTAATGGTAGATTTCCGATAATGGATTTACTCGCCAGGTTTGATAACGACTTAATCATTGGCCGAGAATTAGAGCTGGGTCTCTTCTCGAGAGTCATTGTACGTGTGATTTCGAGTTCGTGGGCGGTTTCGGATCGTTATTTGGATGACCGAGGAATAAGTTATGAATATTTGAAGTTTCGATATTATTGGGTTTAAATGGAGGATTTTCTTAGCGACTAAATTATCGGACGAGAATTTGGTTTTGGCTTCTTCACGGAAGTTGTTCAGAATTTAATTTCGAGTTTGTGGGAACTTCCGGAGCATTATTCTGAGTTACAAAGATTAAGTTGTGATTATTTCCGATTGTTGATTCATTAGTCGGTTTAATTATGTGTTTGGGTAAACCGTTGACTTTTTACTGGCTTGGTCGATGTGTTTGACTTCGGGTGATAATTGGAGAATATGTCGAGTCGAGTTTGTTGCCGCGTGAATTATCGGAATCGGAGTTACGACGCGAGAGTTACGGATGTTTTAAGTTTGTCGTAAATCTAATTTTGGAAGTTTCCTAAAATAGCAGGTATAAATAGTGGTTGCCATTTTGGGAAAGTCAACACAGTCATTAATTTCATTGACCGGTCAACTCGGCAAGTGAGGCGATGCGCGACGCCGTACGGCTTGCCGGCGACGAAGTTCATTCCGGCCACCCCACGGCTTGGGAATGGTCTTGTTCTCTTCGTCTCGAGGTCCCGAACCCAACCCCGGCCTCTTTTTCCGGCATGTCTCACGGTGGAGAGAGAAACCATGGACCAAAATTTGAAGATTTTGGGGTTAATGGTGGATTTCGATTCCGGCTGAGTTGAGCTTAAACAAGTACTGGGTTTTGAAGCTCTCATCTCCATGATTCTAACCATGTAAGTATGGAATTCTAATTTTGATTGTGCTTGGAGAATTTTGGATTTGAAAATTTGGTACCAATTTGGTTTTGCATGAAATTGACCTAGTTAGAGGGAGAATTGGCCTTCGATGTAGTTGACAAAATTGCTCAGTGGATGATTTTGAGTGGAATAAAGGTTGCTCCGCCGGGAAAAGTTCAGTTTGGTGGCGGCGCCACCGTTTTCGGCGGTCAACGGTCAACGGCGGTCAAAGTTTGACTTTTTGAGATTTTCGACAAGTTGCATGTCATTTCACTCGAAATCGCGCCCCGATCGCAGTGGGGAGGTTCGTTTTTTGAATTGAGCATCCGAACTTACAGTGAGGTATTGAGGTGTGATTTCCGGATTTCCGACAGTTTGTCGTAATCGGATTACGTGTTTCCGAGAACGGTAGTTTCTCGTGATTTGTTTTGAATTGTCGAGTTATGACTTTGAGATATGAACTTTGTGATTATTCAGGGGTTCGTGATCGTTCGTTTGGGGAGGGACTTTCCGCCGGATCACGGGTTAACGCGAATTGCGTTACGCTAGTCTGTGAGTGGACAATTTCTTTTCACGGATTATTTGCGAGTCTTATTACACGTTTTACGAACTTGAGCATGCATACGAGATTTCGATTTACATGAGCATGTGTTTTACGATTATACATATACGGATATGCGTATACGAGTATACATACGTACATATTATGTTTTATGCATGTACATGAAAAGGATTTATGATTTAGTTTACACAGAGTACAGTTTATATATGTTGTTGTATCGATACACTCGCATCCCGCCTGATCCCCGAGGATGTGTACCGGGGGAGGCTGTGACTCCTGACCCGAGGCCTTTACCGGGGGGAGGCAGACCTCTGACCTGAGGCCTTTCTGGCTAGAGTCACGTGTGGGTCTGGGATCCCGGGATTCGGACTGTACTAGCACGGATGTGTCCATGAGTGACCCCGTGGGATTTTTACTTGCATGCTCAGTACGCTGGAGGAGTATGAGTTTACCTCGCGTATTTTATTATATTTATTCATTCGACTCGCATATGTTTTTATAACATATATATCAACTGGTGAAAGACATTTATTTTCGTCCACTCACTCTAACGGTTTTCATGTCTTTCCCCTGGGCTTTTCGGTTTCCGTGCCCAGTTTGCAGTTCGGATTCTGGTGTCGCACGTCGTGGTCGGAGGCATAGTGCTCGAGCTACCTTGTTTCTTCCAGTAGGTTTATTGTTCTACCTACTGTGGTATACTTATATGATATTACATTAGAGGTCGCTCTGAGTATTTTGTTGTGTATATTATATGATTTTACTCCGGATTTCAGTAAAGTACAGATATATTTATTGTTTTACTTTACTGTTGATATATTGAGAAATCCGGATGGGATTGGTGCCCACGGTTTGATTTTTGTGGCATAGGATGAAGCGTATTTTCCGCGTGCAGGTAATGGTAATTCCACGTTAGTAACGAAACTCTGCCAAAATTTCTATGGTTTTTGTTGGTTCGTGTTTTCGAAGGGGTTCGATTCCGGTTTAGGCAACTAAATCGGGGTTGGGTCCTTTCAAACGACACGTGTCATTCTTGTATTGGTTGAAAATCAATCGGAATAAAATTTTAATTAAAAAATTAATTTATGAACAGTAATAGGAGGAGTTATTTTTGTACACCGCTGCGCGAAAAACAGGAACTGCACTTCCTATTTAATGAATAGTGTGTGCTCCTCCTCAAATAGGAGGGCAAAACCCTCCCACCGGTGCATATGCTCTTAAAATACCATGAGAATGCATGAAACTAAAGAAAGAAAGCTGCTTGAGCAAGTGGGGTTCCAAATGGTCTTTGTGAATGGCTGCTTCTCTTTGTTGTTATGTTACTCTTTCCTACTTGTAATCTGTTTCATTGGGTTTTTGTTTCGCTGCTGGTCATTGACTGGCCTCGAGTGCCTTATATTTACTTTAAATAAAAATAAACACAATTTTCATCAATCTTCATGAACAAGGGCATAGCTAGTTCTGAAAATCTATAAAACTGAGTTTGTCCCTCCTTGCCAACAGAGACCAATGTCATCATCTCCCTTGACTCTCCTAACTAAAATTCGAATTGGTGATTTGAGAATCCACGTATTCCCAGATCCAGTCACACGGTGACAATCCTATAATTCAAATACTTCCAATTTGTGGCAAACCCTGTTAGACACTGAAGCCATTTCAATTTCAAAACGCGTCAAACGCGTCCCGTATTTTGCTTCTTCTTTTTTTTGAGAGAGGAGAGGAGGGTTTCTAATTTAGTAGGCAGGGCTGTGAAGTTATAATGGGAGAAGTTAATTAAGCCCTGCAGTCTTCAAAAGCTTAGGCTAAAAATGACGTCGTTTTGATCCCAAGGAAAAAAAAAAGCAAAATACGGGACGCGTTTTATGCGTTTCGGATAATTTTTTACCCGTTTGTCGCGTTTTCCGCATCGATCGCATTTTCGCATAGAACTCAGCAAAATCCTCCCGCATCGTGCTGAGGCGCATTTTAAGGCGAGTTATTCGATGCTTTTTAAAACATTGGTTTCAAGCTACACATATTCCGCAAATGCTCGATCCCTGTATCAGTGATTCCCCTGCACGTCGTAAGCACCAGTTCCTTGATGGTTCTAGAGCTTGACACATTTGCCAACAAGTCGAAACAACTACTCAATTTCAAACTGCTGATCGAAGCATACGGTGCCAACCGGATTAAATCAAGTGTATGGTCCCTAACCATGCGATAGAACAATTCTAAAGTTTTCAGGTGGGGTGCTGAAATTACGAGCACCATGACATTCAAGACTGATAAATGTCCCGACAAGTTTAACCTTGGACAACTAATCCCCAAAACCTTTTCTCCCCAACAAGTCCTCAATTTGCGTACGATAAAACGAATTCAAAATCATATATCAATGAAATATGGGAATCTAGCTAGTGCACGAAAAGAAAAGCTGGTTGTACTTGCAATCCTTGCAAAAATGCGAATTGATTTTTTAGCTCAAGCATCTCACCTTACACCATTGCTTGCAGACCTCTGAGAAAGAATTCATATCTTCTATTTCAGGTAACTTTGCTGAGGATTAGGTCAACTAACTCGTCGCTTAGATATGAAGCTATCCCTGATTTCATTTCACTTTGTAGAGAGAGAGAGAGAGAGAGAGAGAGAGAGAGAGAGAGAGAGTGTGTGTGTGTGTGTGTGTGTGTGTGTGTGTGTGTGTGTGTGTGTTAGGACTACTATCGCAAAATACGAAGAAATGCAGGAAATAGAGAAAGGCTAATAATATTCATTCATCAAAGTTGTCTAACAGTGCTTACAACTAAGTTTAGAAAAATGCTAGAATGGGTAAAATTCTAGAATGCAAGGCACCTAGAACTAAGCACTCACGGTCCATTTATTTTAAGTGACACGTGGCACAATCTCAGTCCTCCATCTTTCAACTGTTTTGATGTTTGACTGAGCTTAAGATAAAGTCAGTGTACTCCATCACCCCATATGCCTAGAGAACAAACTGCCAAAACTAAACTCCGTCGTTGGAAGGAATCACACTGCCAGCCGCCCGCCACCCACCATGAAAATCCATCTCTCTCTCTCTCTCTCTCTCTCTCTCTCTCTCTCTCTCTCTCTCTCTCTCTCTCTACTATAGCAAAGGACCACCGTCGCCGCCTCGCAGCCTCGCCAACGCCGTCTCCCATTGATATCACTCTTTGCTTCCAGGCCTTGCACATCGTCTCCCGCTGCAGCGCCTGGGCTCATCATCATCCAACTACCGAGATCATCCACATCACCATTAGCTTCCAAAGCCTTCTTCTTCTTCATCTCTTTGGCCCAATTCCCAATCTCCTCCTCCTCCGCGTTTCAACTTTCTAAGATTTTTTAAGAACCCATACTCCTCTTCGCCCACTGCATCCAATCACTTCCTCCAGTTTGGTGGTAGCCAATTCCCAGCCAACCTCGTCAACAAATTCAGGGCTTGGCCTCAAGTTCCACCGCAGGACCGGAGTGTGCAGCACGTCGAGATTAGTGTGGGAGGATGTTCACATAAACTGAGTTTATTATGAGTTCAGTCAAAACTAAAGAAAATTGAAATGATCAACCAATTATATTGTGACACATGTCATTTCAAAAAATTAGACTATGTGGTGCATAGTCTCAGGGTGCATAGCAGCCTGATCCCTAGAATGGATCCCAAGGCTATTCACCTTGGAGGCTAAATCTACATGTGACACGTTTCACACTTTGATTCGTTCCTTTTATCAACTATTCTAAATCTTGACTGAGCTTATCATAAGCCCAACTTATATACTTATGGTCTTTGTCCAGAGAACTCCACTACAAATTTACCTCCGTCGCCGGCTCTCAATTCTGTCACCTTTAAAATCCATATCTCTCTCTCTATATATATATATATATCTAAAATCTTAGAAAGACATGAATTGCGTGAAGGACTAGAGGTCAAAGAATGAACTTTACATGAAGCTAGCTATTAGATAAATGAGAATGATCAAAATAAGAGTGTAGTTTCTGTGCTCCTACATTTTTCTTCTATTTTTCATCACTCTTATCCATTCTTTCGAAGCATAATCTCATCACCAAATTTAATAGAGGATTCTACATCATCTGCCCTTTCCAGAGAACTCATCTCTACCGCCGAAGCTTTTCTCTCCTCCTCCTCTGTCACAGCCAGATTCACTAGACGTCGGTCCATATAGTTTGGAGTTGCAGTGGTTCGCCGACGATTCCG
This sequence comes from Geum urbanum, assembly GCA_946800695.1. Classification (NCBI taxonomy): domain Eukaryota; kingdom Viridiplantae; phylum Streptophyta; class Magnoliopsida; order Rosales; family Rosaceae; genus Geum; species Geum urbanum. Next base: position 41,293,129 of record OX327002.1, on the reverse strand, counting down.
ATGTCGATAATTTAAGTTTTCCATCAAATGACGTCGTATGCTCATAAGAGGCAGAAATTCTCAACCCACCACTACCCCCAAATATTACTCTAGTCAATTGCCAACCTGACCCACTGTTTTCCTTCTGACTCACGAAGAATTGATGATTCCGAAATTTTGTTGATGCAAAACCAATCCTCTCTCTCTCATGATGTGAAGGGAGGGCAATCGATCGAGCAGCTCTAGGTGCCCAGTGATAGAGGTAAGTTTTCGAGATGGCGAAGACGCAGTGGAGGCATGGCTTGTCGGTGTAAGAAGGTATGATCCACCACTAACAATCCATTGTAAGTTCAGTCAATCTTAGCAAAAGTTAATAAAAATAACCAATCTTGTTTCGACATGTGTCCCTTTTTAAAATATATCCCTAGGGCGCTTAACCTTGGGGGTGCATAATAGCATGATCCCTGAGTTTAAGGAACAGGCTGCTATGCACCCTAAGACTAAGCACCTTGGAGACTAAATTTTTCATTTGACACGTGTCGAAAAATGATGGGTTATGATAAGCTATGATAAGCTCAGTCTATGTGAACCTACTCTTTGGCCACCAACAAAACAAATCTCGATCGCACCTTACTGTCTTCATCACCACACTGTCTCTGACCTCGCCGCTCATCTCCTATTTATCGATCTAATTTTATCGTCGGTTGCTCAGGTAGTGGTGGTGCGAGGCCAAGGATCAGCGTGGCGGTGTTATCAATAATGCTCTCCTTGATCTTCAGGCACATCTCCAAGACGCCTCTGAAATCTGAAACCACCTTCGGCAACTCAAACAGGAAGCTTATCAAAGATTGTTTGACATCACCAAACACTTCATAATTTGGGGGTAACACCTTGAATTAAATGATGAAATTGAACCTCGACCTGCAAGGAGGAGAGAGGAATCGAAGAACTTGAGTAAGGATTTGGAAGGCAGTGGCTTCCGAATCTTCGTAGTCCAGATTTGATCGGGTTAAAATTGAACTGAAGTGGAGGTGCAAAGTGGTCTTTCTGTTGTTGTCTGTGATTCAGTTATGGTCTAATATATTAGTTTTGATTATTGGATTCGTATTGAGTTTCACATCGGTATCTCATAATTTCTAATATCTAATCAACTAGGTATAATCAACATGGATTGGGTAGTCTTTGCATCTCTGATTGATATATCTTACATTGCTTTTGGTTCTGCAAAGTTGTTATCCATGATTTCAATACTAAGATATAAAAGTGTGTGGTTTAGTGTTTCTTGAATACAATATGCTCTAGTAATCTAGTTTTTATTGGATATTATTGATTGGGTCAAAGTTGAACTGAGGTGGAGATGCAAAGGAGTGCAACGCGACAGTGAGGGAGATAGTGCAGCTCGGGGACGAGGGCTAATTTTCTGGGCAAGGGGGAGCATGACATGCGATGAGCTTATCCTAAACTCAGCTAACAGTGAGAAACGTTGACAAAAATGACCATTTAAATTATGACACGTCACTTTGAATTTTAGACTCTATAGTGAATAGACTTAGAGTGCAGTCCAGAACTATACTTGAGTTTAAATACAAAAGAATTGACCAAATAACTAGGCTTGTCTACTTGGGCTAAAATAGTTGTAACAAAGTCATTCCCTGTAAGAAGAGACCTGTCCTCGGGCGCTCTTAGGTCTAGAAAGCGGACGACCAAGGTATAAGCCTCTTCCCATATTTAGGGCGCCAAAGGAATTCACCAGATTCAATAAATTCAAGGAGAGTCTATGACATAGGCGTGTCTTTGCCTTTAAAGAGCTTCAAAAAGGAGATATAAAATATAGGATGTAGCTTGGAATGGGGTGGCAAAACTAGCTTGTCGGCAACCATGCCAATTTTCTCCTTCACGTGAAAATGGAATGGAATGGAATGAACCATAGAACCAAGGTGCTTGCTTGTGTGACTCTTTTAAGCAGGGACTTGCGATACAGTTGTAGGCGTAAAAATACCCCCAGTCTCCAACTTGAAATTTACATTTTGTCCTCTTCGTATTGAGAAATTATTCTATACACGGCGGTGCAAGTACACTGCCTATAAAAATAAGGATAAAAGAGGAATTTGACGTTTTTTAAAATTATTTTTGATCCAATTTTTTTAACTTTTAGTTAGCTTTGAACAAATAAAAACTTGACACGTAGACGGTGCAAGTGCACTACTTTGTATGGAATATGTTCCACTTTATATCCGCATTTTGTTTCATTCTATCCTGCACTACTTGCATGAGAGCTTTGAGAGCTCATCATGTTGAGTCAGTGCCTTATCAACAACATGCACCGAACTTGTTCTTAGAAGATAGAAGATAACGTAGTCAATGACAAACCAAGAATTTTAAGATGGGGTAGGCTAATTTTATTTTATTTTTACTATTTTGAACTAAATTTTTTCTTAAAAAAATGTGATTTTTAAAATTTGGGTCTGTCATTGGACGTAGTACTGAAGGTGGTGGTTTACCATATACAGTAAAACCTCTATACAATCATATTGTTGAGTAGAGTATAATTTACTTTTATTGCAATTTATTACAAACAGTTGCCTATTCTGCAGAATGGTGTGGACAGTACCACTATCTGCAAGACACTAAATCTCGCCTTAAGACATCTACAAAAGCAATATAAATAAATAAGTCTTCGAACTAAACACCAGGCAGACACTTTAAGTAAACACTTAAGAGATTTGAATAGGGATGTGACCCTTGTTGAGTGCTGATATGGCATGAAATGAACTGATGTAAAACCACATCTGGTGCAGAAATTATTTTTCAGTAAAACTGATGTATAATACATCAAAAACACCACAATTCAGATAACACCTTCGATGGATCGAAGTATAAAAAAATTTGATGGATCAAAAGCCTCACAAGCCTACCAGACGAATACTTCAATGGATCGAAGAAAACCAAAATAAAAGTTGATTTTCCGATACTGATTTTTGATGGGTCGAAGAATTAGGCTTCTATGGATCGAATACCTTGATCCGAGAAAATCCTTCGATGGATCGAGGAAGGAATCCTCGATGGATCCGAGGATGACCTTCGATGGATTGAAGTACAAATTTTTTATGGATCAAAAATCTCAGAAACTGACCCGTGGGAAACCTTCGATGGATCGAAAGCCCCCCGAGATCAAACTAACATCCTCTCCTTTATGTCTCATTTTTACTATAACGTTGTGTGATTATGGCATATGTTAATGCAAACATCGAACCATACACTGAATTGGTATAAAAATAACATTCTCAACACTTTCATATATCGAAATAGAGAAAATTTCATTACTCTCCAATAATTAAACGGTTATATCATAGATGTTCTTATCCAAAAACCAAGACAATAATGTAAAAAAATGGCAGCAAAACAAGCCACAAACAAACCAAAAACTTGAATCTATTACATAGATAATGCCTTTTACATAGGCTATTCAAAATCCAGAGTAACTAGCGTCTCCTTTTCCTCTGCAATCACAAGATTGGTGTCAGCATCCATCTTAAAATCTCCAGCAAAGTTGGACTCTTGAGCCAAGTATTACTTGTGCCTCTTGTAGATGTTCTGGATTTCTTTGTTAGCACAGCACTGCTTGTGCATATGTTTTGTTGAACCACACCGGTAACTGGTGAATGTCCCAAAATTGGAATGTCTTTGCCCATCATTACCCGAACCGAATTGGTTCTTGTTAGAGTTGGCGTTCTAATCTCCATGTGAAGTCAGATTTTGGTTGTGGCCTTGGCCACACCTATGCTCTCCTCTCCTGCCACGTGGAGCTTGTCCTCCACGACTATAAGGTTCAGAATGAACGTTCTTTATCTCCTTACGGACCTTTCCTCCAGTTTGGTAGCTCTCAGGCTTTTTAGTACCAGCCGATCTTGAGTTATTATTAAGGATGATCTCATGATACTTCTACCTTTTGGCTAGGTTATTGATAAGATCACTGAAGGTAAGAATCCTCCCCTGTTCGTATTCGATCCGGTATTGATGAGCAAGAGTGTTCATAGAGATTGGGAAGGTATTCAATGAATTTTCAATCATGTCCTTCTCAGACTTGTCCACCCCACAGAAACTCAATTCAGACTGCAGATCCAACATCGCTTGATTGTAATCTTAGATCTTTGGAAAATCCAAAACCCGAAAGGCATCCCATCTTGCAGTCAACTCAGGCAGCTATGCATCATGCACATTGTCAAAGCGTTGCTTCAAAGCATCCCACAAATCCAGGGGATATGTTTTCTTTATGTACTGCTTCTTGAAATTTGAATGAATATGACGCCTCAAAAACATGAAGGCTTGAGCTTTTGATTCATTTGATGGTGAGATAATGTTTGGCCCAGCGGGTTGAATGGTGTTATTGAGTCTCTTTCTGATGAATATGTTAGCCACATCAGAGACCCAACGATGGTATTCCTTTCCTTGAAGATCAAGGATGTCGAACTCTGGTCTGACCGACTCATTCGAACTCATCTACAAAACATAAAGAGATTTTATTAGTATCGATCGAAAATCCTACAATCCCTAACATCAAGTTTTAATGAATAAGAATGTGATCCATGATGTATGGTCACAAAATCGATCATCAATAAACAATGGCTCAAAAACCACACCCAGAAATCGTGATTAACCATCACATAAGATCAATTTTCCTTTCTTTATTTTCTTTTCTAAACCGTGGCTCCCTTAGGACCGCCACTCATATTTTATGGATACAAGTCCATAGGTACTTAGGCATAGACATGCAATAATCACAAATCAAAAATCACAATCATAAGACCTAGAGTTTTGCAAGAAGTAAGTTTTATTCCTACATCTAAAGATTGATGGTTCAGAAAATTTACATCGATTGGTGCTATACTCAGTATGACCAGTACAAAAGTTGGACGACATTAAGGAGGAGCTCGCTTGTAGTGGTTCTTTGGAAGTCGAGCAATTTTTTCAAATGGAGAAGTTTGAGTGCGTGCTTCACAAGGAGGATCAAACTACGAAGATTGTTGGAAGAAGGAGGGGCCGATGGTGGAGGTCGATCGTAGGAGGTTGCTGCCGGCGGTGGAGGTTGAGTTTTAGGGTTAGGTTTTTTTTTCTTTCTCTGTGATTATAGCTAGCTATTAACTCAGAGCGTGCTGATAACGTGTTGTAGAGGAATAATTGATAGACTGAAAATTGTTACTCTTTCATTTATAGAATGCCTTATATATAGGCTGATACAATCTGTTACAATCAATATCCCTATAAAACAAAGATTATTTGTATCTTTATCTAGATTAATCCGTATCTAATTAGGATACGATACACACCGAAAGTTACGGAGAATAAATCTCCTTAAACACATTATTGATTCCCACAAAATATTCACGAATTTTATTTGATTCATCCAAACTTTGAAAATCATACGAATTTTATATATTAGACTTTTGTGATTTCTCATAAACTCTTTCCCTAATTTTAGATTAGATAAGAAAGTGATTATGGTTTCTAGAACAATTCATATTTTAAAACTCACGCTCAATTATAAATTGATGGCGTCTCATGTATAGTTTTTATCTGTGATTGTGATCATTCATACGGTTTCTTCGATACTTATAGAGTGCACCTTCAGTGTGATGTGCTGCCCAATAGTGTGTACGTTGAATTTTACACTAGTTTTGACATATATAAGGCACATTGAAGAGAAACTTAATGCAAAATTTAACCCGCACACTACTGAACAACATATTGTAGAATCACTCATACTTTATAGGGCAATAGATTCGTGTCTTAGGCTCTTAGCACTGTGCTCTCTCTCCAAGGGCACCAAAATTAGATTAAGAATTGACACTAATTGATATCAACACTATTTGAGTCAGTGTAAATGAAAATCATTCTATTTATACTCGTGTTAACACATACAATGTCACTAAACTTTTGATGCATCATGAAACAAGTAATTGTTCAATCTTGGAAATTTATAAAATTGAAAATATGTGATTAACTCCTTTTCATGTGGAAAATATTTGGGAAATAGTTCAACTTCGAAAGATCTTTGCTAATTGCTCACATGTTTGAGGGCATCTCCGATGGAGGGTAACAAACCCTATAAATTTTGGGGTATTAGGGAATGAGAGGTCCAATGACAAAAAACAGCGGGACTAAACCCTATAATTTTGAGACTTGGTCTCATATGAAGTCTCATTTGACCAAGTCTCATTTTGAGACCTCATTTGAGACGAGTGTCATATTGCTTGGTTGGGACCCGCATGTGTAGAGGGAAAAGAGATGACTCGTGCAAGAGGGAAGAAGAGAAACTCGCACAAGAAGACAAAACAACGTTGCGGAGTGCAACGCATGGTAGGAGAAGGCATGACCCAGCACCACGTGACGCGCAGAGAGTCGATGCTCTCTTCAATTCGGCCCAACAGTTAGATTATGAACGGCCACTATTCGTCCAATTTTGAAATCAACGGCTATAATTGGCAGGTATGTTATTTTGTTATTATGCTTTTCAACTAACTTCTAATCTAACGGTAATTAATATAGGTTGAAATCAATCGAACGGTTCTTATTTAAACTAACTCTCATTTTTTATATAATGGTCAGAAAAATCAAATATATAAAGTTAGAACTTTGAGTTAGGTTAGGATCGAGCGCTCGAACTCTGAAACAAGGATTTTTATTTCGGTTCGCAAATTGCGGTAGTGTTTACAAATGAGAGAGTAAGACTGCTTGGGTCTCAAGTGTGTCTTGCAATCTCTAAGCTTATGCCTTATATAGGCTTACAAACTGAGAAAAAGAAGTTGAATAATTGAGTCCGGGTGCTCATTGGGCCCCATCGACAACTCATAATATTCCTTCTTATCTCTTACACTTCACTAAAAGAGAAAAAGACAAACTAAATAAAAGCATCGCAGCACATGGATGGCTGCCTTTGGATCCTTTTTAGGATGATGCCAAAAGGTAAAGTAAAATAATTACTACTGGACAAATCTGCTTTCTGAGTGGGCTGATTCATCCTTATCTCTTATGGTGGACGAATCTGCTTTCGGTGAGTGAGCTGATTCATCCTTGTCTTCTGTCTGCTGGGTGGACTGCTTTATTGGTAGTGGAGGTGGATGCTTTGTCCTTTTGCGAACCCTGTGAATCATGGTCATCCTGCAACAATCGGTTGTACAGAATGAGCATAGTGTGGACACGTGTCTTCTGTAGCTGGGTAGCTGGTAACTGGTTTGAGGCGTAGTTATCCCCTGTTGCCCTGATTCTGAGCTCATCCTCATCTTCCTGGAGGATTTCGCCCGCAGATAGTATTGCTCCTCCGAGTTGCTGCAGTTGCTCATACCTGATCGTACGAGCATGGAGTTTCTGTCTTGCATATTCTTCAGCAGTGCATGGCATTGCTGCTCCTGCACGGTAGTTCCCCTTTTGGTTTGGAATGATTGCTGTGGCTTTGTCAGGAAGATATATGACCGAAGGTATACGGGCGGTTCTGATAGAGTTCCTCCGTTGCTTTATTCCTTCGTGGCTTCCTGTACTGGCAGTGGAACTTTCTGCGCTTCTTGTGTGGGTCATATTGCTGTTCTGGAGAGGTTGCTGGTGCTTCTGGGTGGAGTGCTTGCCAGAGTGTTGCCTGCTCTTCTTATACAGGCGTTGCGGCAGCATGGTTTGTTCAGTACCACTCCTTTTTCCTTTATTTTTGGCCCCATGCCTGGGCTGCTGTTCTCCTCCTTGGGCTTGTGGGTCACGCATTCGAGGCCCATTTGCTGGTATGCAGACTTGAGTGGGTTGTGGGTCTTTCAACAGTTTTGGACGTTCCTGTAGTTTACAGGAATCATTTGTCTCGTCCAATTCTTGGATCAGAATGAAGGCCCCTTCTCCGAATGGCAGTTCTGAGAGCAATGACTTCATGGTGAAGCTAATTTGCCTTATTTCTCCTTCTGAGATGCTACAGATATCACTGTCATCCGAGTCCCCTTGGTCTACGGAGACTACGTCGTAGTCGTCCGGCAAGTCTAGGCTGTCCATGACCGCTTTTCTGGCCATATTGCCCGTTCTCCTGTTGCATTCTCGTGCATAATGCCCTTCTTCTCCACAGACGTAGCATTTGCACTTCTTTGCCCTGTCAGGATGCTTCCTCTTAAAGGTCCTCACATGTGAATCATGTGGTTTCCCTTTATACGTTCGTGCTTTCCTGAGGCCGTATCTTTTTCCGCTGCTGTAGTAGCCTGGTATTGGTATTTTGCTACAGAATGAGAGGTCTTTCAGGCTTCTTTGCAGTGCAGCTTTCTTGCACAGTTCTGCAAGGTATTGGTAGGAAAAGTGGATTCTTGGAAATACCCCTATTGTATTTCCTGGGTATTTCTCTGTGAACGCCTGTTCCAATTCTTTCCCTATCAGCGGAGGCATTTTCCTGAAGAATTTTTCTGAAAGTTCAGGGGATATGAACATCTGTCCTGACTTTGCTGCTAGGATCTTGAAATCGTTCATGTAACTGAACAGATCCTTGACATTGCTGCATGTCAGTCTCTCCAGGTCTTGGTATGCCCTTTCCTGCTCTATTGTGGATCCTGTGTATGGGTCGTCTATGATGAACATCCTTTTGATATGGGATGTTACGTTCCTTGTGTCCTCTGCTATGTTGACTAATTCCTCATACTCCTGGGAGAACTCCGTTCTCCATTGGATCCATGTCTTCTTTTCGATTTCTCCCAGTAGATTTTCTATGAAATCTACTTTTGATCTGTTGTCATCCCACTAGTAATTCTGGTTGATCAGATTTACCGTGATCGTTTCCCATCTTTCGATGACTTCAGAGTACAGGCCAATGTCCTGTGGGAGTATTAGTAGAACTCCTGATGATTGTTCTGCCGGTGGTAAGGTCCACATTCCATCGTCAAGACCTCTTCTGCTGAATTTGCCCTTCCAGCCTTCTGTACTGACTGGTGGTTGTCTTATGTGCAAGAAACTCCTTGTGCTGGCGGATATCGCACTTGCCCCATAATTGGTTCTGTTGGCGGTGGCCTGTTGTAGGATATTGCTGATGAAGAGCTTGGGTATGCGCTCTCTTCTTGGACCTTCCTGAGTGCCGCGAATGCTGGGTATTCCAGCTCAGGCTCCTCTTGTTTTTCTTCAGCGATTGCTGCGATGGTGGTGTTATCCATCGTTCTCTCACCCCCCTCGAAAAAGAATGGGTTATCCCATTCGTTGTCATCATCGGAGGTGTCCCAGGGTGGTTCCGGGTCTGTATCGCCTCGTGGTAAGGCGGCTAGATATTGAATGTACCCAAAAGGGTTATCAATATCGTCGTCGTCCTCTATTTCGTCACCTTCGTTGAGCTGGGATTCTGGGCTGTCTGTACCCCAGCCGGTTGCTGTGATCTGGTCGATTGGGATGTGGGATGACGCTGGAGCATCATACCGGACTTGGAAGTCGTACTTCCCACTAGGTTGGCCTAGTGTATCCCATACTTCTCCCTTCTTTTTGACGTGATTAGCCTGGGTTGACTCCTTCTCCGAAAGGACCCTCGTGAATTGGTGCATGCCTTTCGTCTGTTGTGAAGTTGGCCTGTTTGAATCCTAATGCTACTTATAAGCTAGGGTTTTAAAGGTTGGTTTTTCCTAGTTGTACCAGATGGCTTTTGGGCATTCAAGGTTGGTAGGTTTAAGGATAGGTTGATACAGAAAACTACCAGATGGCTTCCTGAACATTCAAGGTTGGTAAGTGAAGAATAGGTTGACACAGAAAAACTGATTGTATAGGTTAACATAGAAAAACTGCTTGTTTATGCTTGGCTTGGAAATTCATATGAGAGGCAGACTCATCTCACCGGGTTCCTTTATAATGGCCTACTCTGAGGACTTACCCGAAGGGCCTGGGCTCGCCTTTTGCCTGCGATTCTCCTAGGTTTCTCCAAGCTGAGGATAAACTCCTAGTTTCTCCGTGCTTCTCCTACACTCCTAGTTTTTCTATGCTTCTCCTACACTCGACCTACCTCCCTTGAAGTGTTTAGTGTGCCATAAGGCAGAACTGTATTTCTCCTACACTCTTCCTACCCCCCTTGAAGGTGTTTAATGTGCCATGAGGTAGAACTGGAATGGTACCTTTCCCCGCTCTGATACCAGGTTAGGATCGGGCGCAATGAGAGTCTTATATGAATAATGTTTAATTGGAGTCTTATATGAACTGGAAATGGTTGAAGTCTTATATGAATAATGTTTAATTGAAGTCTCATATTATATATAAGACCTCATTATAACACTTCCCCATTAGAGATGCCCTTGGTAAAATATTGAGAACTCTCATCTAGCTAGAGATGTACATCTTGTGAACTAAGTTCACAGTCGCTTTAATCTCCATATCCAGATTACATGACCGCAGATAATTGTTATTATTTATTTTTTATAATTTTATATAAATTCACAATAAATCAGATTTACTTTAGAAGTTTCTCAAACACGAATAGTTTTGCGAACTTGATTATATTTCCAGTTAGAATGAACCAGCCACCATTTTTTGGTGGTTAGCTAGAAGCCGAGAAGAGTTGAAAAAAGCACACGAGCAACAAACAAGAAGCAAATGTCAACGACCGTCAACTATCTGTTTTTCCACGTTTGGTGATAATCGTCAACCCTCATCTTGCCGTTAATTTTCTGAACTGTTGAAATGTAACGGTGGTAGGCCTACTCCCATAGCCGCAATTGCTGAACTTCACCACCTCCTGCTTCATATAGTCATATTCCGGTAAAACAACCCCCACATATCTACTTCGCACCCGACAGCTGTCAGCTCTATTCCCCCTGATTTTCTTCTTTCTTCGATCAACCTCTTTATTCCACGAATCAACGTCATCTCCAAAAGAACCAGAAAAAAAAAATCATTTATAAAAAGGGGAAAAAAAGAGAGTCCATTTTCAGTTTGAAAGCTCTGGAGACTTGTGAGCTCGAATTCTTCTTCATCTCCTTTTCCAAATTCTCTTTCTGGTGGGATCTTTGAAGATTTCTCTCCCAGCTTACCATATCTGTACGGCAAGTATTTTTGACCATCATCATCATCAGCATCATCAACGTCTTACACCAACTATTTTGCTCTTGATTAATTGTAAGTTTTACTTTTTGCCAAAGCTCGAAACTTTTTGTGGTTGAGCAGTTCAATTCTTTGGTGTGTGATTCATTTATTTTCAGTAGTGATTTTGGGTTCTGTTGCTTTTGACTTGTTTTGCTTGGTCTGTGCTGGGTTCAATATATGGATTCAATTTTTGTGCAGTCTGAATCTGGGATTGGAAAGCTTTGTGCTTTGTGTGTACCAAAGTTGGAAGTAAAGTTATGGGTTTTAAGTTGTGGCAGATTTTTATTCTGTGAATTTGCCATCTAGGTTTTGTGGATGATTTATCAAGTGTCGATGTTCTTGGGAGTTTACTTGATCGGAAGTTGTTTTTGTTTCAATTCGATTAAGAATTTAGAAGAGTGTATTGATGTAGCTTGTAGTGCCAGAGATCATGGAGAAGTGAGTTGACGATTTTTCTGGTTGCTTACTCAGGTACCCAACAAGCTAGTTGAAGAAAACAACATCAAAGGAGGATCAATATTGAGACTTCTCTGTGGTACTAAATTTTGGGGTTTGTTCCTCTGTCTCATAAACCGAAGCTCTTAGAAGTTGGAACCACAAGTTCTGCCAAAAAAATTAGGAGCGCTGGATAGGGAATTCTTGAGATCGAGTTTTCGATCAAAGACTGGATTATGTTTTGGAAAGAATATGGCTGCAGGGACAGATACCCCATCTTCGATTTCCACGTTAGATGGCAGTTACAGAATGAACATAACTGTTACAAGGGACGAGAAATCAAGTACTTTTGAGAACATGAAGCAACCCAGCATTGGCAAACCTCCTAGACATATTTCAGCTATTAGGTACAGTGTCAGCTCTGTCCAGATGGCTCTTGGAACTGAAGTGGTTAGTAGCATATCCTCAGAAATTATCATTGTAAAGTATTTGGTTTTATATTGGTGGCATGGAATATGATACTGCCTTTTCACTTCTTACTCAGGAATTTGATAGTGGAATTGTTGTTAGCTCAAAATCCTCATCAGATAGTAACTCGGCATTTGTGCCTATTTTTCGATCTGGAAGCTGTTCAGAGATTGGACCAAAACAATTTATGGAGGATGAGCATATCTGTATAGACAACATTCTCGAGCATATAGGTTCTACTGTAGACTTTCCTTCTCCTGGAGCTTTTTATGGGGTCTGTAACTTGACTTCTGACCACTACATGTTATTCTGATTGATGAACTTGGTGGACATTTGTTAACATGTTAGTTTTATTACAGGTGTTTGACGGCCACGGTGGTACAGATGCAGCTTCTTTTATCAGAGAGAACATTTTAAGGTTTATAGTGGAGGATTCACATTTTCCTTTCTGTGCTAAGCAAGCCATTAAAAGTGCTTTCCTAAAGGCTGATCATGCTTTCGCTGATACTGGTACTCTTGATATTTCCTCCGGTACCACTGCACTTACTGCCCTTATCTCTGGAAGGTGAGAGTTCTAATCGTCTTATTGTTCCTTTTTGCATGTGGTATTGGTGTTGACAAACATCTTTAGCATAGAGTAAACATGGCTAGTCTTTTTGTATGACTATACTCCCTGTTGCATCTGAAATTTCATCATCAATTCCCTCTTGGGAACAAGTTTTATTTAAATGGTAGCTGAGAATTTGGGGAGCTTATAGAGTTACACGATGGAGATTGGTTAATTTGGCAATTTGATCCCTATTGACAACTTGAAGTCATTTTCTAAACATCATTTGCCTATTTCACGGGTACAATTTCATCTTTATCTCTCAACCTTTCTTCTTTCACGCTCTTACTATTGTGATGTCATCTGGGAATGCTTTTGTGGCTTTGAAATTCCTTAAACCCATATAGAGACTTTAACATGTTAATAGATGTTAGGGGTGTGAGGCCAGGGAGGCCAGGGGCCACATGTCTAAAAGGCTTCGTTCTTGTCAGAGATACAGTTATAACATAGCTTTACGGATTCCTGTAGGTTCAGTTAGAGAGTTCTCGCTCCATCTCTTTAGTGGTTGCGTTATTTTTGATAGATGAGAGAAATGATTGCTTACACATAATGTCTTCTTTAGGACAATGGTAATTGCCAATGCTGGAGATTGTCGAGCTGTTCTGGGAAGACGAGGCAGGGCAGTGGAACTTTCCAAAGACCATAAACCAAATTGTGCCTCTGAAAGAGTAAGAATTGAAGAACTGGGAGGTGTCGTGTATGATGGATACCTTAATGGCCAATTATCAGTTGCACGAGCGCTCGGAGATTGGCATATGAAAGGCTCCAAAGGTTCTGCCTGTCCTTTAAGTGCCGAACCAGAGATTGATGAGACAATTCTGAATGAGGAAGATGAGTTTTTGATATTAGGCTGTGATGGGCTGTGGGATGTGATGAGCAGCCAATGTGCTGTCACAATTGCGAGGAAGGAATTGATGCTTCACAATGATCCCGAAAGATGCTCAAGAGAGCTCGTTAGGGAAGCCCTTAAGCGTGATACATGCGATAACTTGACCGTTGTAGTGGTGTGCTTCTCCGCAGAACCACCACCTCAGCTCGAGACCCCGAAGGTCAAGTTCAAGAGGAGTATATCAGCAGAAGGTCTGAATCTTCTTCAGGAGGTACTAGATAGTAATGTATGATCAAATTAGAGGCTAAACCCACCATGTTTGTGAATGATATTGATTATTGAAGGATCAGTTTCTTTTTTTGTTACCTTTTTATTTTCTCGTTAGTTATTTCTTTATTCATATTACCATCATCAGCCAGCGTACTTTGTACTGGGGTTACTGGGTTGGCGTTTGATTGAAAATTGTTGTACATAATAACTCTTAAAACTGTAGACAATAAATCTTACTTTGTTTTTCATATCTTTTCTTTTTCGAATAAACTTCACTATGTATTACTATTCCATGATTTTTATTAAATTAATTTTACACGACTTCTTTACGAATGCATGACATTATCCCGATCATATGTGTGAATGCTTTCATTTTTCAAGCGTCATCTATTCGGATAGCATCAATTTTATGCCCACGAGCGCATCTCCACTTCAGTCAGTTCAGTTTCACTCTCAACTTCAAGTATGGTATCCTCATTTTACGTCTTTTTTTTGGCCAAATATTAAAAGGACAAATTACAAATCAGGTTATTTTTAAATTTTTTATATCAAATTGAGTCACCCAACAAATTTATCCAAAATCAGGTCACTTTGGTTATGAAAAAGACACAATTAACTCAAACAATTACTGCCAAGCCACTTCACTAAAATTGTCTACCTCTCTTCACCTTGTAGACAAAACTAGTCTTTGATATGCTACGAATTCACCTATCGATCTTTGCCTAATTAGTTACTGATGTTAGCGGACTCACTGCTGACTGTCTTTTAGTTTTAGAAAGGTTATCATTTCGATGAACTTAGTTACCCAGTAAACATACTATCTATGTTATGTAAACATACTAAAAACATGAAAAGAAGATACTACGTATTATAACAAAAGCAACTAATCTTTTTTATTTTTTGGGCGGTAATCCACCTCCCAGGGAATCAAAACAATTATGAACTTATTTTTTTTCCGCCTTCTGAGCAGTAGCCCCCCTCACAGAGGAATTTAATGAGTTTTATGAACATATAATAAATTGAAAACCTTGTAGTGAGAAGCCATAACTTATTTATTTCAATAGAATTGCATACCAAATATCCAGAGCCTTACTCTCTGGTAAACAGATATAAGTTGTTTAGTTACTCATATTAGCAGACATACTTGGAAATAGAGAAGCTAAATAGTGTGCTTGGATTCTACCTCTTGACTCACAAACTTGACTCTTAGGCTTTCTACTTTCAGATAGATTTCTTCTATTCTGATTTTTTGATGCATAGAACTAAGACTCAAGCTGGGCTCCTTATATAGGGAGTGGACCTATATTGAAATTGAAATATGCATAATTAACAGTAACTCCATTAAGATTGGTAACCCTATCCTGATAAGGTTTTAGCTTTCCTCCATTGTCTTCTTTCGAAAAGCAAATTCCTTATCGATAAAAGATGTTTCCTTCTTCAGAGAAAGACGATACGAATTTTCATGTCTTTACATGTCATCGTTTGTTTCTGAATTTTCTCCTAGATAAGGCTCTTCAAATTTAAGCCTTCTTCTGGTTCCATTTTCTTCCATGTCCGTATCTTCATACATCTTGTAGTGCTTGTCATTCTCAATCTTTTCGAGTCACTGGGCACATGCAAGGGTGGAATAAATGTATTTTCTTTTGAGAGAAACAAACAAGTCACTGGTAACAGTCTCTGGGTGGTCGTAAGCGGTGACAGTTATCTTCTCTCCTGAAGCAAGAAAAGTAATCTCTTGATTTTCTTTGATTATTTTCTTGATGAATTCCAACGTCATGGCCTTCATCAATGTAATGCTAGAATTTGGAGTTCCATTGTATCCATTACAGGCTGGTTCTATATACTGGCCTTAGATGCATCTGACATAGTAGTATGAAGAAATGTACTCAGTTTCTCCATTGGTTTTTTGCACACATTCTGTAGGTATAGATCTGAACTTGAGTCTAAGAATGTAATTGGACTTCCTTACATTCTTAACAGTATTGCAGATGATAGCAGGCAATCCAGAGAGATCATTATTAGTCTTTGTCCATAGATTATGAATAAAACCATTTTCAACTAACCACAACTTGTGCTCTTGCAGATGCTCACTTTGAAAATTAACGACGTATCTTCCTTAGAATGGTCATGGAACATTAAATAGTGTATCAGAGAGAACTGTGTTGATTGAGTGTCTTCTAATGGTGTTGTGAAATTTGAACCACTCTGGTTCTTTTAACGCCTAAATTAACACTTTTGTACTTTCAGAGGTTCTGATGTATTGCATCACTGGTTTATTAACAACACTTTGTTGTTTTCTCTTTTGGTTTAGTTCTTCTGCTAAGGCATTCATGGCCTCTACCATAAGCATTTTATCTTGTTCCTGGAAGTCAAACATCAAATTGTCTAGCAAAATCTTTTGATGAAAAGCTAGACCTGGGTCAGTTTGGAAGACTGACTCGGAGAAGGTCTTTAACTAATATTTAAAGATGTATTTTGGCAAAGCAGCAACCTTTAATGATCTTGATAAGCCTTTACTGTCTGCCGTTTGAGACGGGATAGCCAATCATTTACCTTAGAATTGGTTAGTTAAGACTGGTCATTTAAGACACAACAAGAAATTTTTAAGAACCTTCTCAATGGACTTCTCCAGTTTTTTAGGTTTTTTTCCTGACCTCTTGCCCCTAGGATTCTGACTTTCGTCGCTATTTTCGCTCATTCGGAACATCACCATTTATCTTGTTAAAGCGTCTGAGAGATAGTTCATGTTTCCTACAATTAATTCCACATCATAGTCATACTGATTAAGAAATAATTGCCAATTTACTAGTCTACCCCTATCAAGGTTGAAATGCTTGAAATTTTTTATTCTAAAACAATCTGTTTTCAGAATGAATAATTTCCCTAAAAAGGCGAGAGAATTTTCAATTATTTTTTTTATTGCCAGAATTTATTTTTCCTCTGTGGAATAATTATGTTCTGCAGGGTTGAACTTCCCACGAAAAAACTTTAAGATTTTTTTTTGTATTAGTGACCAGCGCTCTCGCTACCGCTACACCTGCCCAAAAACTGTCATTAACATATTTCTGCAGAATTATCTCATCATTTTCTTTTAGTTGATGGAGAGGAGACAAAATTTTACAAAGATCCTTGATTTATCTAACGACCTTTTTGTCGTCCTCTGTGAATTTTCAAGCTCTCTTTGAACTTGTTTGGGGACAGTATTACTATTAATCCAACAATTTTGGGAAAGAAGTCTCTTTATAGTTTATGACTCCTAAAAATCTCTGTAGACTTTTAGTGTCAGAGATTCTGTTTGAAAATTTTCAAACCTTTTCTAGTAGTATATGAGGTTGTAGCTTGATCACCCATTTCTTAGGCTAATCCTTAGGAAGTCAATTGCATCTAGGACGAGAAAGATTTTTTTTTCTCTTAGAATGATTTCTTGCTAAACTATGAGTTTAGCTACCTCATACAGATGATTCGTGTGTTCCTCTTTGTTTTTTTGAGAAGATTAATATATCATCGATATAGACGACACAAAAGTCTGTAACCTATTTGAACATGTTGTCCACTTTTCTCTAAAAAATAGATGGAGCTTGTTTAAGTTCAAAAGACATTAGTAGTCATTCGTAGTGTTCCTGTGAAATTTCGAAGGCAATAAGGGGAATGCTATCGGGATGCATTTTGACTTGCCAG
This sequence comes from Geum urbanum, assembly GCA_946800695.1. Taxonomy (NCBI): domain Eukaryota; kingdom Viridiplantae; phylum Streptophyta; class Magnoliopsida; order Rosales; family Rosaceae; genus Geum; species Geum urbanum. The sequence goes on along the minus strand of OX327002.1, from coordinate 41,275,799 downwards.
AATTTTGATTTTGCATCGAACTTTGAGAACACCTTGGCTCCTCTGAGTCTATTGATTAGCACTGTTGCATGTGCTATTTGATAACCATTTTTTAAGGTTTTCTTATTGACCTCTCTATAGTCTATCACCATTCTTGCTTTTCCACGGACTTCTTTTGCATGAATTCTAACATAAAGTGTTGGAGCGTGATGAGGACTATTTAACGGTCTTATCAATCCATTTTACAAAAGATCAGCTATGTCTAGCCTGAATTCATTTTGATCTTACTCAGGAGATTACTTTTACATGGCAGATAGAATTCATGTCATTGAGTTTTTTTTTCCCATAATTTCAGAGGATTGACGTCAATATTTTGTTTTAACATCTCCTAGCTTAATCTCTCCAAGGGTAAGCATTTTTTGTTTCTCAAGCTGGGCCTTGAAGTGCTTGAAATTATGCTCTTGTATGAAGCTAGCTTTGGTTGTCATTTCATCTTCTTCTTCATCATCCTTTGACGATTCTTCTATAAGCAACTCTTGTTGATTGTATTGCATTATCGATCGTTTTGTATTTTGGTATATATCCATCATTATTCTGCTGCGACGTCCGATATTGCTCTGCAAATCCTGGACCAACAATAGTTTTGCTTGTTTTAGTCGCTCCGTCCAGAAGATCTTGTCATTCTTTTCGAAACCCAGTAAGTTCCCTTCTGGCTTCTGGATGAATATTTGTTGTAGAAGAAAATTATTGTCAATCAGTATATCTGAGTCTTGGCTTTCTGAATGCCACAGTTCCTCAATTATAAAGGTTCCTCCTCCAATCGAGATTTGAACCTTTTTGGTAACTGTATTTTCCTTCTACAGTTTTTCCAATTGCACCTCTTTTTTGATTAGTAATCCAGAGTTCTTTAGATATAGCAAATTTTTTTTCTAGGCTGAAGCCACAACAATTATCTACATATGCACGTAGATTATATTTCTTGTATCTTAGAAATTTTAATCCAATTTTCATGTAGTTGCTAAACTTACTCGTAGAAACAGCTGTTACCTTGCACAAATTTTGTTTAGAAGAACCTTCTTCTTCTACTATTTTTTTGAATTGAGTGCATCATTCTTCTTTACAATCTGGGCTTTCTGCAGATACTACTTCTTCTTTTTCAATAGTAGTATCGAATTTCATTCTTTCTAGAATTTCATTTCTTTCTTCTATCTCGTAGAAGTAGCCTTCATATTCCTATTCAATAATCTACTTTATTGAACTATTCTTTATTTTTCTTTTTGCTTCATCTAAGAAGCATTCTTTGTGATGCGACTTTCCCGACGCTTAACAAAACATAGGAAGACTATCTTTCTCATAGCAATGACAGTAGTTACAAACAAATGATCTGAGATTGATTTTGTAAGAAGAAATATTTTCTTCTTTAGTGCTTTCTTCCCAAAATTTTAATTCAAGGAGATCAATCCCTATAAGTTCATATTCCTCTTCAAAATCTGCTTCTGATTCTTCTGACGATTCATCTTCTATCCAGACTCAATAGTCAAATACATTATCGTCTTCATTTTATGAATAGACTACCTTGTAGCCTTTCATATTGGCCATCTCTATGACCTCTTCATATTCTCTCAGAAAATGTTTCGAACTTCTCTTATCCTTCTTAGGACATTCGTTAGCATAGTGCACTTCGATCTTGCATAACCAGCACTTGCATGTTCTCTTCTTTTTTGTTTCTTGAGAGAATATTTTCTTCTTAAAGAATCTCTTTCTTTGGTTATGTTTTTCTCTTATGTAATTGGAGCTTTTCTTGAATCTCTAATTCTTCCTTTCATCTCCTCTGAAATGTTTATGGAAGTGATTCCCTCTAATTTTTTGCTTATTTTCGTCAGCATCCCTAGTTGGTTGGAATGTCGGTGATTCTAGTGTAGAAATTGTCATATCCTTTAAACTGCTTCTTTGTAGCTTTTGCTCTTGTGTTGGCTTTGCATTGTTTATGCATCAGTTGTCTAATTCTGTCTACAACTCCTCCAGCTGAAAAACTTTCTAGTGGTTTTTCTTCTATGCTCTCCCTCATGGATGTTCTCCATGGTTCAGGAAGCTTTCTATGCAAGAGATATATTAGGTCGTTGTTTTCTAACTCTCCTATTGTGCAGTAGTATTCTTGGAATTCATTCAGATATTCCCCAAAATACTTCATGTTACATATCATGAAAGCATATATGTTGATTTTCGCTAACTCTTTAGCCTCATCCCCAACATACGAGATATCTCCACCAAATTGTTCATAGATTGGAGTTGCAAAGGTATATGGAGACTTGTTAGCTTTTATTTTCTCCAACCATTCCGTTTCCATGAAAGTTTGTTTGAAGGTAAAATACAACTTTTTTGCCATTCCTGTGAGGGTTGATTCATAGAATATTTGCAGATCTAGCGCTTCAAACTTTCCGTACGTAGTACATGCTTCCATGAATAAGCTAGCAACCCATTCATCTATGACTTTCTTTTTGTCTATAAATTTGTCTAGATCAAGCCATACACGAAATTGTGTAATCGACAATTTTAGTGTGCTCTCCTGTGGAATGAATCTTTGGGAACTTGTTTCCCCTTTCTTTCCAGTAGGATATTTCATGTTTGGAACTCTGGTATTTCCACCAATTTTGATGGTGGTGGTTTCTGTAGTTCCTGAAGACTTTCCTTCTTTCATTTTTATTACTTGGTAAGGAAATCTTTTCTTTCATTTTTGAATATTAAACTTTCGATCTCTTTGATATTTGATCAATTATTCCAGACAAGATGGATCTTGGCACTTTTCTGCTTTTTCTTAAAGTGAAAAGAGTTTCTCTTCCTTTGGCTTTTCAGATTTTAACATGCTAATATCTCTTAATTCAACATCTAAATCTTCTTCCATTACTGGGTTAGTTTACTCCATTTTGAAATTCTGGTACTTCTAGTACCATTTTCTGTAGAATAGCTAGCTGCATCTTCTTAATGCTCTAGAGATTTCACCTCTCAAGATTTCGAGGAATACATCACTATTTTTGTGTCCTTCGAATTTTAGGTTAACACCTCCAGTTCTTCTATTTTCAAAGACCACTACTCTTACACTCTCTGAATTTTCTTTGAGGCCAGACAATTTCCATTCTAATGGAAAGATTACCTCATCCCATGTAACTTTATGAATCTACTCCGAATGATTTTTTGGATTTATAAGGAATTCAGTAGTAAGACCAGGATTATTTGTTATTTTGATCTTTGGTTCTACTATTGTGCTCTCTTTTTTTATTGTAAATCCTATAAACTATAGCAATCTCTTACATGTCATCTTTCATTCAGGTATCATCTATTTTGACTTTTAGTAAACAGTGGACGACATCAATCAGGCTAGTCGAAAAATTTGGGAAGCAGTTGAAATATGCAACTTGATTGCACAACGATGTTTGGAGGGTTCCCAATAGAATTTTCAAGAAATCAATCAATCTATTGTCTTGTAAAACATATGAGACTAAACAATTTATGCCTTCTCTGGCTAGTGACTTTATGCCAACTTGGAATACTTCAATGTGCATAAATTTGTACTTTCGTTTTCTGACTTTAGCAACTTCCTCAGGTGTTATCAAAAGGAGATATGTTTCTCCTATTGTTGCTGGAGTGGTGATTTCAAGGATTTTGATTTTATGGCTATCCAACATGTCAAAACTTCCTCTTTTTAAAATTTGATTCAATTCAAATTTTGGACTTGAAGAATTTCGAACATTTTCTTTAATTTATTGAATTCAAATTCTTTAGAATTGAGCAGCTATAGTTCTTCTTTCTTTCCAAAGATGCTTAACATATTTATGTTACGAATATCTTCAGTTTTGGATTCCGGAAATCTAATGTTTGACAGATTCGTTGTTGGATCCAAAACCAAAGGTTTTGGTAAAGGGTGGGGGTGAGATTCGGGTGGTTTAGTTCAATTTTTGGGAAAAATCAAAACCAAACCGTAATATTTTTTTCGGTTCGGTTTGGTTCGGATTTTTTTTTGGATTTTTTTTCGGTTTCTTACATTTTTTTTATAATGCATAAAAACCAAATTTTAAAAAAAAATTCCTTATAAAACACTATTTTTTTAGTCGCCTAACATTTTTATTCGTCTCTATGAGAGAATTTGACAAGGATTATGCATAAAGAAATTAGGATTTTAAGAGTTCAAGGTTTTTATTTTTCATATATTTATATGATTTTTTTCTAAAATACCCAAAATGATGTCTTTTTTGCATACTTCGGTTTTTTGGTTCGGTTCGGTTCGGTTTTTATAAATCAAAAACTGAAATCCAACCAAATGTTTTAGTTTTTTCGGTTTTGGTTTTTTTCCAATTCAGTTTGTATCGGGTTCAATTTTTTTTGGTCGCGGCTCAGTTTCGGTTCAGGTTTTTTTCGGTGTTCAGTTACAATGTCCCACCCTTAGTGAAGCGTATCCACTTGGAACCTATAATGGTTTAAAGTCATTGGTTTTTCTTATGATTGTTAGAGGTGGATTGTCTCTTGAATGCTTATGTTCTTGGGCTCTCCTTTGAACATAGTCAAGGATCTTCATCTGTTAAAATTTAAAAATTTAGTTCCTCTATTTTATTATTTACCTTTGTAAATAGTTCTTTCTTGTTTTTCAGGTGATTTCGGATATAATTCATTTTAGTTTCCAATTTCTGTAATTGGTTACTTATCACACTGGAAGTATCTCTAGATACTCTTTGTTTTTAGAGAGTTCTGTTAAAGACTCTTGATGCGTTGCATCAGTCAATTCTAATAGAGAACCTAGTTTCTCTATTATTTTCTCAGAAGTTGTTCTCATCTTTGAGAATTTGTTGAGCTATAACAAGCTCTGATACCAATAAAGTTGCGAATCTAAACCAACAAGCTCAGGAATATAATCGTTGTAAATGAAATTCAGCTTTAGCTTTGTCCGTAAACAAGCAGCAGAAAAGATGGTTGTCTAGCAATCTGAATATCAAGTTTTGCCTGGTCTTGAGGACGAACTAATAATCTTAGTCTTTCCGAAAGTTTAAGCTTTTGTTTTGCGTTGGAAATAAACTCTCGAATTAATTTAAGTTACTTGCTTAATTCATAATTTTGGAAAGTGGAAAATATTGATAGTAAGAAATAATTGTTTACCTTCGAGTACTGAGGATAGATCTTTGTCTGCAGGTATTAGAACAAACAAATTATGAGCCATCTACACTTTCAAAGAACATACTAATGTAATAACATCAAGATACTGGTTATTAAGCAAGAATGCACTGCAAAACACATATGAAGATGACTTTAACAAATGAGGGCTAAATAGGAAGAGTCAAATAAAATACTTACCTGATTTGTACAAAATCTTTTGATTGACCTTAATAGGAAGAAAAAAAACTTTCAAAACTGATCGTATCTATCATTTGCTTATATTACAAATTGTCACTCAAGTTTGGTTGATTCTAAACTATAGTCACTGAGGTTTCAAAAATATAAGTTTGGTCACTGAACTTTGACAATATCTTTCATATTTGTCACTATTATATTTCTAGACATTAATTCCAAACTAGCTCCATTCATTATAAAGGGTATTTGGGTCATTGAACTAATTGTTTATTCGGCACCCTATAAATTACTTAAAGTCACTCAAAGCCTCACAAAGCTATCATGGAAACAAAGACGTCATAATACCTTAATTGCCCAAAATATCTTTGATAATTAACTTAATTAGTTTGGATTTAACATTTGAAATAGAACAATGACCAATTTTAAAGACTGTCATAGTTCAGTGACCAATTTGAATGTTGGTGTCAAAATTCAGTGACCAAAGTTTAGAAACAAGCAAACTTATGTGAATCATCTTTGATTTTTTGCCTCTCTTTTTTTGTAAGTTTCAAATATCAAATTGCGCGTGCCAAAAATAGAAATATGTCGAAGAAATGCTTTCTTGGCGTGGTCCGATATTCTACCAAAGGAGAAATTTTTCCATCAAACAGTCAAAAGGATGTGTTGGTTTGACCGACCAATTACACATTGACATCTGGCTTTCTTTATCTAAGTCAACAATTGTGTTGATATATGATCCTAACAGCGTTAGTCTCTTAAATAGTTTACCGTCAACGCCTTACGCCTCTCAGCCTCTGTTTGTGAATTATTAATTTGATCAAAACTGTCAGTTTCTAGCTTATATCGAAGAGAGAGAACTCAAATAAGGAAGAGAATTGTGGGTGGCAAAATTGTTATTCGTTCTTCATCGCAACCTCTTTTTTTTGAATAAACACAAAACCCAAATCTGATTGTCAATTGGCTATCGAATATATGCAGTCTATAATTTGGTCTTTACTGTAATTATTTTCTTATTGTCAATTGTCTACCCTGCTTATTTGTTCATGGAAGGAAGCCTCAGCTTCACTAAAGTCATTAATTTTAATTTAAAAAGTATTTTCAATGTCATTTGATATTTTATGGGTGTGTTTGAATTTTGGTATCATCAATCTCCAAGTTTAGAGTTGAAAATCGTTTATGGGATACAGGGCCGAACCTGACATTTATGTATCTGAGGTGGGAACAAAAAATTGTGTCCCCTCATGGTGGTAAAAAATAAAATAAAAAGAGGCGACGAATATCCGATATTATTCACATAATATGCAAAGTAATTTGTTAATAAAAAAATTAACTAAACACAAATCAATAATCAAATACTTAAAATTCTAAAGATGTTCAAAACTGACATAAACTGAAGAGTACCAACATTATTCCAACAAAATCAAAAATCAAAATAAAAATGATGTTCGTAACAATATCAAAGAAAAGAAAAAATGTTCTTAGATCAAAAATTCTTTTCTCAAAGCATCACAAGTTATTTAAATATTACTCATCTTGTAGTCTTGGAGACGAAAATAATAATTAACTTTGCATAATCAATGTACTTTCTCAACCGCACCGCCTTAATTCGTAAATAAAATTAAAAAAAATCTTTTAAGGCCCCCAGCAATTTGGTACTTGTGGCGGTGGCCTCCCCCACCTCACCTCAGGTACAGGTTTGATGTGATATAAATCCTTGCGAGGGATGAATTGCTAAAAGGCTTGCCGACCTCCAATCTCCAAGTTTAGAATAGATATTCACTTATGGGTAGGGGCAGAGCCAGGATTTTCCGATAGAGGGAGGCGGAAGAAAAAAGTAACAAAAAAAGAAAATTATCACCACTAGGGTCTGAACGTTTGCAAAGTCAATGTAATGCCCACACTTTGAAAATTATTAAAGTGATGCCCAGAGTCTCAAAATCGTATCAACGTGATGCCTCGAGTCATTTTTCGTCCCAAAGTCGTTTAGGTCGCTTACGTGGCAATTTTTTTCATCAAAATCGAGCGAAAAAGACATTAATACCCTTAATATATTTTTTTAATATCTCTCTCTCTCTCTCTCTCTCTCTCTCTCTCTCTCTCTCTCTCTCTCTCTCTCTCTCTCTCTCTCAGAAGTGCCGCCGATTTGTGGTTGTGTATATACTCCAGATCTCCAAGCCCACATCGAATAGCCCCTCGAAGTGGATATCCATGACCTTACCCGCCACCAAACCCTCTGACCCAATCGCCGCCGACTTTGGACCTCCGACGAGCTCACACACGGCGACGCAGAGGATGGGACGGACATGCTTCCCTCCGATGAGGAGAGAGTAGCGCATCACCTCATGGATCTTAATTGGATCTTTAAGTTATATGGCAGCGTTCAAAGCTCAGTCGATGACCTCCGCCTTGAAATTGAAATTGATACCGGAATCGGAGTCAGAATCTTTGTGTTGGTCGATGACAGCAGTGTTGTCCTGCTTAGTGAGGATGGTCGTGACAAAGATGTTGCTGGGCCGACGTGGCCTTGTCGACACATATGAAATGGGTCTAGTTTTGTAGAGGATATGCAAATATAGGGATCCGTATCGGTTTAATAGGCATGTGCTCAAGTTCACACAACTCATCTTTTCACTACTTTAAAAATCAAATTAAATGGACAACTTTACTTCAACAATCCTTTTGCCTACTTATTTTCTAGGCAATAAAGTGAGTGAGTGAGTTGAAGATTTTATACCCCTTAAACTTATGAACTATTGACTAACTCTTAAGTACAAAGAGTTCTTCACTCGCAAGTGTACGAGGCCAAGTTTTAGTATAAATGTAGGAAGTCGAGTGTCGTACCCATGAGGATTAAGCACTTAGACTCCCTAGCTCACAATTTTTAGCACAAAGACTACGATAACTACACACGACTAGACACAAAAACTAAAATAAAGGTGGAAATGAATCTCCCACTGCTAAGTTCTTTGGAGACTTAGCATTGCAAGGGGTGGTGAAATTATGATGAGTGATTAATGAAGTTGATTGGTTGATTTTATTACACTAAAATGTGAAAGCTAAAATAACACAAATTCAATAAAAGAAAAGATGCTCGACTAGGGAAATCCCCATTAACCATATGATGTATCAAACAATGTCCCAGTTTATGAAATGGATTAAAGTCTGTTCACACAAGTTAATGTCTAAATTGTGACCTTTTGGGTCACGTTTAGTTTTGAACCCAAGTTCCTAGGTCATTTTGAACTCTAGATGACTTGAGCCCAACATTGAAGTATTTCATGAATCAGAACCAAGACCCAAGCTTGCATCTTGATCATATGTCATGTTGTGGAGTCAACAAGCATGTCGTGTGATATATGTGGAAGGTTTTTCTTCTCGAATCTCTATTGGAGAATTTGAGAGAAAGTCTATGTGATTTCCCCAACTGGCACTTATTGGGTTACGAGTCAAGAGAATCTACTAATAGCCACAATAACCTTTTGGATTTAATGTGTGTTTGACTAGAGTCCCTCGAGTTAGACTTAGACGACGAATGATTCCAATTTCATTGTCTAACTTCATACCTTAACACTAACCCCTAAACCCTAGACCCTAACCCATAAACACTTAGACGACGAATGATGACCCAATTCGTCATCTAAGATGAATTTAGTTCCCTCTGATCAATGAGCACGGCCATGTATACCATTTTAAAATGTATATTTGTTTTTCTGAGGGAAGAAAGTAAACAATTCTAAGACTGTGAGTGAAGACAGTTTGAAAAACGGAGTTACGAATATTCGTTTATGAACGTTTCCGTTTCATTGAATTTTTGGTTTTATGATTGACTACGCCGATAAAACTCTCACCAAACAACGTATTGATCAAAATTTCGTCCACTTACATATTATGTTGTGATGAATATATCTAACGATTGTTTTGTCCAAATTCAATTTCGTTAATAATGATGTGGAGTGAAAATAGACATATATACGAACACTTAACTTATACAACATTAGTAGATATATAATAAGTTTTTAGTCTTAAATAAACTTTTTATGTCAAATTTCAATTAATTTCTATCTAGTTGAAAAATTAAGTTTTTACAACAAGACAAACACCTGTAACTTAGAAAATCGGTTTTCGAATTATATTTTATGATTGTTTTCGTCTTTTAACTATTTTTTTATAATGACTAAATTCAATCGATTGAATCCTAAACTAATACGAATTGGGTTGATTTTTTTCTACAACATTATATAAATTTAATGGTTACTACAACATTTCTTCCCATTGCCGGCGACTTTTATGTCGCCGGCAATGTTTTTGGACATTACCGGCGATTTTTGCCGGAAAAATCGCCGGTAATGTCTTTTTTTTTTTTTTTTTAACATTACCGGCGACATAAATGTAAGTCGCCGGTAATGTCTTGCCGGAAAAGACATTGCCGGCGACATACATTTATGTCGCCGGTAATGTAAAAAAAAAAAAAAAGACATTACCGACGACATAAATGAAGTCGCCGGTAATGTCTTTTTTTTTTTTTTTTTTTTTACATTACCATCGAGAGATTGCCGGCGACGGACATTACCGGCGACAAAAATCGCCGGTAATGTAAAAAAAAAAGACATTACCGGCGATTTTTCCGGCAAAAATCGCCGGTAATGTCCAAAAACATTGCCGGCGACTTACAAGTCGCCGGCAATGAGTCAATTTTAATTTTTAATGATTTTTAAGCAACTACCCAAAATTAAATTTTCAGATATTTAAAAATAAATAAATAAATATAAATTTACCTTAGACAACGAAATATAAACAGTTTTGCTGTCTAAGGTAATTTTAAAAAAAAAATTTATAAATATCTGGAAGATTAATGAAAACTTAAAACACGTAGACGATGAATCTATTAGGTTTCATTGTTTAAGTCAAAGAAGTTGGCGAATTTTTTTGAAAATTTAAAACACTTTGACGACGAAACTATTGGGTTTCATCTTCTAAGTCAAAAAAGTTTGCAGGCTTTATTCTTTCGCCAGAATTTTTGGTAAAAATGCAAATCACTTAGATGACGAATCTATTAAATTTTGTCATCTAAGTCATCATTTTTAAACCAAAATCTCTCTCTCTCTCTCTCTCTCTCTCTCTCATTTTCACCTAGAGCTCCACAAATGGAAGAACACATCAATGTTGTCTTCCGGCGGTTCCGATGCCGATGACAGCCTTCATGTGAGGTCCTGGCGGCATAAAATCCTCTCCTCACTTGCCGTCGTTGCGGCCTCTGTTGCACGCAATTGTGCCTGTCTTGACCCCACAGATCTGATTGACTTGCCTCGTGCCGCAATTGAACCTTGGCCTCGAAGACTGCCGCCATGCTTGGCCTTGGGCTCCGCCGGACAACGCCTCTCCTCTCCTCGCCAATGCTTGGAGCTTAACTTGATTGGAGCTTCAGGCAAATCAAGAGTAAGTTTAAAGGAAACCTCCATGAGCATAGTTTATCATTTGCACGGATACTTTGAAACTCATTTGCTCGGTTCAATTTGGAATTTAGAATTTGCTGAAACTTGATTCCACATTTTTGTGTTATGTTGAGTGCTGGAATTGGCGGCGAATGAATTCGTGAGTGCGGAAAACATGATAAGGCATGCATGGAGAATTTTTTGTTGGTTTGAAATTGTTGACTTGAGGAGTGCACACCATGTGTCGACTCAGATTTTCTTGTCACCATATGTGCGTTATCGAATCTGTTGTTGTTTTTTATTGTGGATTTGTTTCGTTATGCTGAGGTATATTTTATGAAGCATTACATTTTTTGAATCGTTGTTTTGAGTTTTAGTTAAATTAAGTTGGAATATGCAGTCGCACACGTTAAACTGAGTATCAGTTTACCCTAAACTGTGTTTAAATTAGCCCCAAACTGATACTCAATTGACACTAAACTGAGTATTAGTTTACTCTAATCTGTGTATCAATTCACCCTAAACTGTGTATTAGTTTACCCTAAAATGATACTCAGTTTACCCTTAACTGAGTATTAGTTGACATTCCATTGACATTAAGTTGAACATCAACTGAGTATCAGTTGAACGTCAATTGAGTATCAGGTGACACGTACTTAACTGAGTATCAATTGATGAACCTATAGTCTAGAGACACTGACGGTCAACGGTCAACGATCAAAGCCGTCGGAATCCGGTCATCGGTCTCTAAAATCCAGCCAAAGTTGTCAAAATCCGGTGATCGGTCAACGCCGCCGAATTCAAGTCAATGATTAATGGAGTGGTTATGAGAGAGTAATAGTATTGGATAATTCATTAATTGAACTGAGGGTAGGATAGTTTTTTTTATCTAATTAGTTGATTAGTAGGAATATTTGAATCTTTTGTTGGCTAGTGGAAATTAAAAAACTTTTATTAAGGCTTTGAGGAAAAACACCTATTCTCTTATCAAGATTTGAATTGCTCTAATTTCGGTTATGTTGGAAGGAATCAAACTCCTAACTAAGTAATTATCGTATTTCCCTTTTTCTGATTTCTTGATCTATATCCAACGGTAGGTAATTAAAAAAAGGTTAGAAGATAATTTAATATCATCTGTTGAAGGCCTGGGCCCGGTTCGGGTTGGCCAAAAAATGCATGGATGTGGAGCATAAATCAAACACACAAAAATGGATTGGGTTTGTGTTATTTTGGGTTCAACTCGTTTAGGAACCAACTTGAACAGTTTTGGTTCGAGTCCTCAATTTTTGCATTTTTTTAGTTTTTTTTTTTTGAGAATTGGAACATTTTTTTAGATTATTTAGCAGAGACCTTTCACGACTTTTGTGGGAGAAGATGAATTTTCAATTATCGAACAAAAGAAACAAATTGAACTAAAAATTGAAGTAGTTGAAAGTATGAGAGTGAATTCTGAAACAATAGAAAGCTGTTGCAGCAAACCAATAAGAAATTAAAGTCAATAACTCTAATTTTAAGGGGATGAATTTGTATTCAATCAATTGTGATTTTTGGGGAATAAAATAATGTTTTGGCAATCAAGCTCGACATTCCAGAGAGAGAGAGAGAGAGAGAGAGAGAGAGAGAGAGAGAGAGAGAGAGAGAGAGAGAGAGAGAGAGAGAGAGAGAGAGAGAGAGAGAGAGAGAGAGAGAGAAGTTTAAGCTTATTTACATCAGTTTTAAGATGAGAATCATGAGACGCATCATAAGCTCTATCAACATATTTTCAAGCATCCAGTTATATAGATCGAGACATGTGACACTTAAAGTATTTAGGCGGTTCTTATCGGGTTGTTATTCGCAAAAAAAAAATAACCCACGCATGGAACTATTTTTAAGAAACGGTTCGAGTTTTCTCATAAACTCATTTTTCACACCAAACCGGACGGATCAACCCATTTTTGGCTCGAATCGGGTTAGATTTGCGGGTTCTGGGTTTAAATGCCCAGGCCTAATCTGGTTGATACAGATCTAACGACAGTTGACCACAATTGACCATAGATATCACTGGCCACCAGAACATGGCTGTAGTAGAGTAGCATCATAACTCTTATCTATAATGTTGACTTTGTTGACTGAAAGTAACTCTAAAGTTTATCTTTGTGGACTTTCATATGATTCAATTGATCCATAGTTTTTTGAGGCAGGTGTAGTTTGGTTGATTGAAATTAGGGAAATGGTCCAACATAAACAAAAAAGAATTACAGTAAAACTTCGATTTAAGAATACTCTATTTAAGAATAACATATTTACAGTGATAAAAAAATCTCAGTCTCAACTCGTAACCTATAAATAGGAATAACCTCCACATTGTAATAAGTTATAAAAAAAATTTGGTCCCATATATAGAAAATGTGCCTCCATATAGTAATAATTGTTGACAATAGTAAAACATAATATGATTTAAGAAAAATTAAAATACATTTATATGGAAATTTAATATCATGGTCTATACTATATAGTTGATATCACATATTTGAACTTGTTGGCATCTTGTAACTCATATTTGTGTTTTATAGGAGAAAAATTCTTCATTTTATAGAAGAAAATTTCTCATTTTGAGTAGAAAAATTCTCCATTCCTACCTTATCATGTTCTCCGTGCTCACAAATTCCTTGGACGCCAATTCCAACACTAACACAACACAAAAATGTGGAATCAAGTTTCAGCAAATTCTAAATTCCAAATTGAACCTAGAAAATGAGTTTCAAAGTATCCGTGCAAATGATAAACTATGCTCATGGAGGTTTCTTTTAAACTTACTCTTGATCTGCCTGAAGCTCAGATTAAGCTGAGCCTGGTTGGACTCAAGCATTGGCGAGGAGAGGAGAGGCGTTGTCCGGCGGAGCCCAAGGCCAAGCATGGCGGCAGTCTTCGAGGCCAAGGTTCAATTGCGGCACGAGGCGAGTCAATCAGATCTGCGGGGTCAAGACAGGCACAATTGCGTGCAACAGAGGCCGCAACGGCGGCAAGTGAGGAGAGGATTTTATGCCGCCAGGACCTCACATGAAGGCTGTCATCGGCATCGGAACCGCCGGAAAACGACATTGACGTGTTCTTCCATTTACGGAGCTCTGGGTGAAGAAGAAGAAGAGTTGATGCAGTTTGACGCTATTGTTGTAGAGAAACAATCTCATGATTAACACCAAGAATCTGCTGAAGATTCATCTGATTATGGAGGTAATGATGATTTAGAAGGTGGTAAAAACTCCTCAACGTACTGATGATGAAACTAATGTGAGGAGGCCTAAGAGAAACATTTCGAAGTTTGTATTGAGAGGGCAAAACATTAGAGACCATAGAATTGATACTGTCACTCTTCTTTTGTTGACCATGGAAACATATTCCAAGTTACATGTATTTGTAATATCAAAGTTGTATTTCTATTATGTGATGCTTGGAACCATTGTTTGGTACCCATATCTTGTTCAAAACCTTTGTTCAATTCAAGTCATCTGATCCAATATAGACTAATGTTAAAATACATTTTCGTTTTGAAGTCAATTTGCTTTCTAAAGTTTAAATGTTATTTTGATTGAAAGTGAAATCAGCTGGTTGGGTTAGAGAATTAATTAAAATAAGAGAGGAAATGACAAAAATACCCTCACATGCTAGAGATATGTTAACATTTGGATTAAAAAGTTAACGGAAGTAGATTATGGGTAACAAACCAGTTAATTAGAAATCTTAGGATAATAAATTGGCAGAAAAAATTTATAGAGTAGAATATATGAATCCTAAAGTAGCATTTTGACAATTAAGCCAAATTCTTCATACCAAAGGCTATGAACAAGGGATCGCCAAAAAAAATAAAGGCTATGAACAAGGGACTAGCTATCTCACGTATCTGCATGCCAAAAGTGCATCATCTTCAGTTCAAGTTCAACCAATCTTTGTTCCCATTTTGATGCATCCATCAGATCATCACTGATCCAAATGGTAGACATTTAAGTTTCTGATTTAAATCACGTATCTGATTTACGTATCTGATTTACGTTTCTTCTGCTACCACCTAGACTCAAATCACGTATCTGATTTACGTTTCTTCTGCTACAACCTAGACTCATTAACAAATGTGTAGTTATATACGGGTTACGGTGGGCTACACTCCCTGATCCAAATGGTAGATATTTAAGCCCAAGCATGCAAAATTTCATGGGAGAGCAATCGATGATTGGTTACTGTTCATAATACACACATAACTATACACAGGGAAGATAGTGTGAATTTCAAACATCATAGGCCTTCTACGTAGTTCTGAAGTATTTGTGTAGTTGACTTTGTGATGTATGATATGTAACATAATGTACAAAAGACGAGATGTCCTAGCCTTCCTTTTGGTTTTAGCCATAAAAAATTAGAAATATTAAGTCATATTTTAATAATACTCAACACTTAACACGTATTAATTCATATAATAATATAACAAGAGTGGTGAAATTGGGACCCCATTTTTTACAAATCACACCCCCTTTCTTCACATTATCAAGCAAAAGTGTGTAGAAAATACACACAAAAAAAATCAATGAAAGGGGTGTGATTTGTAAAATAGGGGGTGCCAATTTCACCTCCATATAAGAAATTCATGTCTTAATGTTTGATCAATATTTTTTTTTCATATAAAGTAAATAATTTCATAAAATTTCATTAAAAATTTTCATATAATTCTATTAGTTTCCGTTAATTTTGTCAAAATTTTCTCTAACTCGATATTTCATAGATATTTTCGTCAATATATCCATATTTTGGACGGTCGATATATATTCGATATCCAATATAATATTTATGAATGTTTTTGTTTATAGGGGAAGACTACCATGAGTTAATACATGTTATGTATCAACTTAAAAATTGGTCCTCAAAGTTATAAATTCGTGTCAGCATACCCCTTCTCTTTTCAATTGCTGCGAATCTGCCATATGTGATAATGATTAATCTTTCTATTACATTTGTTGGATTTTGGTAATCAAATCCTCAGTTTACTCAATATATTCTTTTCTCATCTCTGAATTTAGTGGTCTCCGCTTGTGATCTGTTGAGATTTCTGCACCAAAGCTCCTTATGTTGTCTAAGACAATATTCTTTAGTATGTTGCCCCAAACATTGGCCATAGTAGTGAAAGTTTAGCTTTCCTTGGCTTGGATCGGCTTGGCCAGGACGGAAAAATAGTCCTAGTCAGTACGGTGTACCATACGGACCCAGTACGGTGTATTGGCCTATTAATTAGGTGATTCGAATATATCGTTTGTTTCTATTTTGACGAACATGATATGGGGTACATATTCCTATTTAATTTGATGAGTCTGGAAACTCAGAGACTCAACGAAGGGTCTAATGAGGCTACAGGCTGTGTAAATAGACCAGCAATCTCGAAGACGTTGCACACTTCTTCCTAACATCAAAGTATGTAAATATGGTGTAAAACTGTAAATCTGTAAGGTTTTTTCCCACTAGTCCTAAAATATAAAATTTAATTCTCACTAGTCCAATAAAAGAATTTTAATTCTCATTAACCTAATATATCCTTAATTTAATTTATGAATTACCTAATGTCATTACTTTCACAAAACATCTCCATTGACCATTGACTTCACTCCGGCGATGTTAACCGTTGACCGCCGACCAGATTCCGGCATCTTGGCCAGATTCCGACGGCCGATGACCAGATTCCGACAACTTTGACCGTTGAATTTAACTGTTGACCAGCAAGGTCTTTGTACTATATATTCATCTGACACACATATGAGGTTCAACTGAGTATCAGTTTAGATTCATCTGAATGTATCAGTTTAGGTTAAACTGAGAATCAGTTTAGGTTAAACTGAGTCAAATTAGGTTAAACTAAGTCAGTTTGGGTTCATCTGAGTGTCAAATGAAATTCAGAAGTTCATTTGAGTATCAATTTAGGTTAAAATAAGGCAATTTAGATTGATCTTAGTGTCAGATGAAGTTCATTTGAGTGCCCGTTTAGGTTCATCTGAGTGTCAGTTTATGTTAAACTGAATGTCAATTTAGGTTAAACTGAGTGTCAGTTTAGTCCCATCAGAGTGTCAGATGAAATTCATCTGAGTATCAAATCAACATCGATGAACATTTATTTTCTAACAATAAACCTCCTATATAATATACACATTATGCCATATTTCTGTTGAATTCCAAAAAGACTTAGGTAACGAAATGTTCATCGACACATCTTCTAACTTAGGTAACATAAATCATAATAATCTACAACACGATGCTTAAGTTAGTCATTACGTCTAACATGTAGCGTACACTCTTCATGTTCTTAAGCACACAATACACACAATCATAATGTACAGATCCATTATGAACTCTACTCTATAGTGTTGTCACTAACGAAACAAACACACATAACCATAAAACAGGCCACTGTAACAAAACTAATGTGTCCAAAACATACAACTAAAGAATGCAACAATTTCTTTAAGAACTTCTAGGCACTGCCAAAAGAAACAAAAAAAAAAGGTTCAAGACATCTGAGTCAAACATTTCATCGAACACTTGGTGTACACTTCTACTAGTCTCGCAATTTGAAACCAAAAACAACAACACTTCTACGGGCTTGTTCTAAACATAAACTTATGATCATGTGATGGAATCTCATCATTCCAGTAAGTGCATTGTTATTCAAGGCAAGAATTCGATTGATACAGAACTTTCTAGTCCCAATGTTGCTATTCCAAGCATAACCCGAAAGGTAAGAACTATCTGTAATTAGATAATCACCAAACTGATGAGAATGCAGTCAAGCTTTTAGTACATGAAATATAAACATACCCACAACAGCGTAATAACTGACCACGAATATCACTCTCTTTACCAACAGACATTGAGATGCAATGTAAATGACGAATACCTTGAACATGCATGTTGGATCTCTGATCTCAAACTCATCTGTAGCAGTCATACGGTCATACTCACATATGGCGACACAATGACTGTGTAGGACAACCACCTAATCAGTCATCATCTAGGCACAAATACTTGCTCAAGAAAATGGTCAACTTTATTATGATACTAGAAACTGTACACACAGCAGGTTGAAAAATCAAGTTAATTAAACCTCGATCTTCAGATAACCCCTCTACAACTTCTTAGGAAGTATAAGAACAAATTTCGGAGTTGCGACTGGGCTCGAGCTCGTGGTGAATCTCGGAGTCCCAGTCGCTTGGATCTCTAACGTAGAGTTCCTTGAACGCCGCATAGTACTCAAATAGGCGTTCATGGTTTTGGCACAGGACTTGGTTTCCGACGAGTTGGGTGGGGTGCAGCGCTCGAGGGCCGAATCTCCATGGGCAAGCTCGCCGGAATTAAGGACGTTGATGGCGATGTTTGCCCTCGCCTCCACTTCGATTAACACCAACAACGTTGATTGGAGGGGAGAGAGAGAGAGTTAAGAGGATAAAGCTGTGAGAAAGGGCAAATATCGAAAAGAGAAATTGAAAAAAAATAATAAAAAATGGGCTAGTGGGAAGACTCTTACGAGAGTCTAGTACGTGGGAATTTTTGAAAGACTAGGTTGGCAGTGGGAAAGATTTTCCCAAAACATGGGTGGGTAGAAATTTACCCAATCTTTAAATACTTGTGTATGTCATGCAGTCGGAAAAAATTCTCTTAAGTTTACCAAGATTTATTGCAGCACACAAATGAGAAAACAAAATATTTGAGTAACCTATATAGTAATTCGCTGAGAAGGTGCACAGACCATTTTGAAAACCATAAATCGAAAATGATACCGGGTTCCTTATGAACACTCAACTCTCTGCCGTTTTACTGAATTCTGATCAATTTCTTTGAGCACCTTGCCATTCTCATCATCATTTTTTCTCTTGGTGTCATCGCACTTGAACGTCCAACCAACAAAGTCAGCCTCAGTCTCCGCGAACAAAGAGGTCGGCGTCGTTTTGTAGAATGATATTGGAGCCTGTTTTACCCTTCGTCTTATCTGTAATATATAGTGAAAGTAACCAGGTCAAGACTACATATTGCAAACAGCAAAGCAGTTTCAAGTCATTGACTACATGCAGTAATTGAACTAACATTCACAGTTGAAGACATTAATGCCACAGCTGAACCCCAAAGGAAGCAGCAGACTAGAAAAAACATCCAGATTCTATTTCTTCTCCATAGCTAAAGCTATTGTTTTGGTTGTATTACTTGTGCAATCAGTATGATGCCTTCATAACATTGTGGAAGAGAAATACAACCAGCCTTATAGGTAGTTGGAATTAAAAGCATCAAACTAATCACAGAATCATATGTCAAATCAACTTTTCATGTTGTGCTGTACACTCGTATTTTACTATATTTCATCTTTTAAAGGGAAAATAATAACTACCATGAATGCTACAAGACTCTACTGTCTAGTTGAATAAATATTTTGAACCAATATATACCTCTTCACCAAATATTGTGGCATAGGAACCTGAGCTGAAATCTTGGATAGAAATTTCAGTGGTTTTGGCTCTGACTGTCAAATCATTCTCTAGTGAAACAACAAACCTAATAGCCAAGAAACACTGATATCATGATATATCCCAATAGACAATGACAATATGCGTAGTCATACAAGATAAGGACTGAAGCATGAACCTTGCGACATGTGGGCAGTAGTGGTGGCGGAGCGTATCAATCTCCCAGAGTGAGCTTCCTGTTTGAAAGCACTGTCATCAGTATTTACATATGACTTTCATATATATAAACAATTGTTGTGTTGATAATCTGATTTAAGGTGACCTTTAACACATTCATGGGGTTACAGCAGCCTTGGGCATGAGTTTCAGATAACTGATAAGGAGGCAGGGAACTTACTCATGGCACTTGTTTTCTTGGGATCACTTTGTTCATTATCGAAAGGATCGATGACCGGTTTTCTGATTGACTTAACTGATGCATCCGTTCCACTGGCATCAGCACCCTCAGCAGTACTTAACTCTGCTTCTCGATCATCTTTCACACTTTTGTCATCACCCAACTGCACAAAAAGTAGTCTCCTCAGATGTTTGAAATGAATCGACAGATATGAGCCTGGAGAATTCATTGCCACAACAAGAGGAGAATTTTGTATCCAATATATCACAGAGATCCTATTTACATTAATATTAACTATATCAAAGGAAGTTAAAAGGGGGAACAGCTAAATAGTGATTTCATGTCTGTTTCCAAAAACTGCCTTCCACTGATGGTGCTATAGTGTAAGCATCTCCTAGATCTTCTATGGTTTAAAGACTAAACAAACTAAAACAGATGAATGCGAAAGTAGAAATAAACACAGCAGTTTAGAGTGGTTCAGCTAAAAGTATAGCCTACGTCCATTTTGTGATCTCTCTTGAGAGATTCACTAGCACTATGAAGAACTAACCGATTACAAGTACTTATTGTAGATCCCTTAAACTCTTCAACTTGGTTCTTATCTCACTCTTGGCTCTAATTTTTTATCTCACTTGCTCTCTTTTTTAGAGAACCCCCCAGTAGCCTTATATATAGATATAGAAGCTGCATATACAACCCAGGAAATGGAATCCTAAGTCTATACACAAATCCCAACATAACAAGATAAAACTAACTCTCCTAAGACTGATACAAAAGCTAAGCTAACTCATTCCTTGTTCGTCAAGTACTTGCATTCTAAATCCTTACCTAGACTGAATCAATGAGCCAAAAACACAAAAAATTTCACCTTCGTGAGTTGATACCAAAAACGATTGCTGCAACCTTCAGGATATCTTGAATCTCTTGAAGTAATCTCAAACAAACATCCAAGAGCCTCCACCTTGGCAAGACTCCTCTTGCCTTAAAGCACCTCAAGTGAGAAGATGCTCCACCATAGCTCAACACGCTGTGACACTGAGCAAGTCCAAGTAATGCTTGAACTTCTCTACAACAACTGGCTTGGTAAGACAATCAGTAGCATTATCATCAATGTGAACTTTCTCCTCAATGATATCTCCAGATTCTACCCAATCTCCGATTCTATGATAGCGAATTTCAATGTGTTTCGTCCTCACATGAAACACCTGATTCTTTGCCAAGGGAATGACACTTAGATTGTCACACTTCACTACCACGCCCTTTTGCTGAATCCCAAACTGACTTGCCAGTCCATTCAACCAAATAAAAGCATTTGTTAATGTCATATACTCTGCCTCAGTAGTAGATAAAGTTGTGACTGCTTGAAGAGTTGTTTTCCACTCCACGAGTAAAAACATAACATGTTGTAAACCGCCTTTTATCTAAGTCTCCTACATAATCTGAATCCACGAAACCAGCCATGCATGCTACTTCTTGTTTTCTCTCAAACATGAATCCAAGTTGCCTAGTCATTTTTAAGTACCTTAAAATCCACTTCACTGCTTCCCAGTGGTGCTCACCCGGATTTGACATGTACTTCGACACAACGCTCAATACTTCAGCCAAACTAGTCTTGTGCAAATCATTGCATACATGAGAGACCCTACTACACTAGCATATGGAACATCCTTCATCGCATCAATTTCTTTTTGACTTGATGGTCTTTGCTTTGCACTTGGCTGAAAATGTCCAGCTAATGGAACAAAAACTTTTGTTTCATCCATGTTAAAGCGTTCAAATACCTTCATAATGTACTTTTTTTGTGACAGCCAGATTTTGTCTATGTTTTTGTTCCTCATTATTTCAATTTCAAGAATCTTTTGTGCAGCTCCTAAATCCTTCATGTCGAACTCAACTCCTAGTTGCTTCTTCAGTTCTTCAATCTTCGACATATCCTTGCATGCAATTAGCATGTCATCTACAAATAGAAGTAGTACAATGATCTCCCCATCTTCAAATACATGATAGCAAACGCAACAGTCATATTAACACCTTGTGTAGCCTATTTTCAGCATGTATATGTCAAAATGCATGTACCACTACTTCGGTGATTGCTTGAACCCATATAGTGACTTCTTCAACCGACATAAAAGATTCTACTTTCCAGTTTCAACATGAAATGTAGATTTCTTCAAAGTCCCATGAAGAAATGCCGCCCTCACTTCAATCTGCTCAATCTCCATGTCATACTGTGTTGCAATAAATAACAATCACCGAATTGAAGTGTGTTTGACGACTAGAGAAAAAATCTCGTCATAATCCACTCTCTTTCTGCAAATATCCTTTTGCCATCAACCGTGCTTTGTATTTGATGGCATCAGCAAATGACTATTGTTGGTGCTCTGGTTCCTCGTGAACTACTTGATCATTCCCTACTTACTCAATTTGCTCAACCTGAACTTGAGAATCTTCATTTGATACTTTAGTTAATGGAATCTTGATTGCTTCTTCTTCATCAATAGTAAGTTTCTCCTACTTGCTATTTTCTTCATTAAATGGTAGTCTTCTCATCAAAGACAACATCTCTACTAATAATTATTTTATCTTTGACTATATCACAACTTATAACCTTTCACGCCTTTCTCCAAGCCAAGGAACAAGCATTCGAGTGACTTCGGTTTCAATTTGGTCCTCTCATCTTTGGGAAAATGTGCATATGCACTGTAGCCAAACACTCTCAAGTTGGAATAGTCAACTGGATTTTCAGACCAAGCCTCCTCTGCACACTTGATTTAATAGCCCTCAAAGGTGATAGGTTAATTAAATAATAAGCATGATTAACTGCGCTTCTAGCCAAAACGATTCGAGCAACCCTGCATGAAATCTCATGCTTCTTTCTCTCTCCAAAAGTCTTGTTCATCCTTTCTGTAGCACCGTTTTGCTCGAGAGTCTTCTTCACAGTAAAGTGCCTTGTAATGCCTTCATTCTTACACAGCTACAAAAACCGATTATCTCTATATTCATCTCCATTGTCAATTCTCAAAATCTTGATTTTTCTACCTGTTTGGTTCTCAACTTCAGCTTTCCACTCCTTAAACTTGGTGAAAACCTTATCTTTAGCTAAAGTACACCCAAACCTTCTTTGAAAAATCATTTATTAAAGAGACAAAATATATGGCTCCACCCTTTGGTTTTGTAGGTGCAAGTCTCCAAACATTTGTATGAATATAGTGCAATACTCCTTTGGATTTGTTCTCACCGCTGCTCATGTTGAATGTCACCTTGATTTGCTTTCCGAGTGTGCAATACTTGCAAAATCCAAGTTTGTAGCTCATTGCACCTTCCAGCTAATTCCTCTTGTGTAATTCTTACAACCCTCTTGGACTCATGTGCCCTAACCGTCTATGCCATAACTCAATTTTGTCTTCTTTTGTACAAAGTACTGCTCCACCTACCACTACTTGGTGAATTATTTCCCATCAAAACTTCTTCGATGTTCCTCTCTTCATATGTGTCGAACTAATCTCTGTGTGCACATATGAAATGTGCAGATTCAGCTAAAACTATAGCCTATGTCCACTTTGTGATCTCTCTTGGGAGATTCACTAGCACTATGAAGAATTAACCATTTGCAAGTACTTATTGTAGATCCCTTAAACCCTTTAACCTAGTTTCTTACCTCTATCACTCTTAGTTCTAGTTTTCTATCTCACTTACTCTCTTTTTTAGAAAACCCCCCAGAAGCCCTATATATAGATATAGAAGCAGCTTATACAACCCAGGAAATGGAATCCTAATCCTACTAGCAAATCCTAACATAACAAGGTAAGACTAACTCTCGTAGGACTTATAGAAAAGCTAAGCTAACTCATTCCTTGTTAGACAAAGACTTGTATTCTAAATCCTTTCCTAGACTGGATCAACGAGCCAAAAACACAACAGGTGCATGATAGCGTGAATTACATCAGCCTCTCCATATCACTAATTCTTATCTGTTCTCTTTCAGATATATCTTCAAGAGAAACCTTATAAGCCTATTAATCATCTTTATGTATGACCAAGATCCCAAGATAAAGTATATGGAAAAAGAAATCTAGTACGTGGAATATTGAATAATAACAAAACTTGATGACAAAGACAGATTATAAATAAACCCAGTTGACAACTGGCAAGCTTGCATTCACAACACGAGATTAGTACATAGAAGAACAAACCAAAGATTGAATGGTTTACCTGATTCACCAAACAGTTGATTGAGGGATGTCTACGTAGAAGATTATGGATCAACGCAATAATAACCAAGGCTCCAGAAGGAGGAACTGAAATGGACAGCCTACTCAGCTTCTTAGCAAAAGCAGCAGCCAAATATGCTGGAAGAAGGGATGACTTTAAGCAAGAATCAAGAAGCTGCAAACAAAGTTGCAAATCTTCTATCAATATTCAAAACTCAAACATCACATCACCATTTAGTCTTTTTGGTGAAAATAAGATTCACCATTCAAACATATCATATAACTGAGCTACCAAATTACCTGGTTTAATGACAAATATAATAAAACAAAAAACTTTATATATTTAACATGACAAGAATTTTAAATACAAATGATCACAACTGTAATAAACGACAAAAGCATTCAGCCCAATGCACATTCACACTTGTACAGACTTATACCACATAGATAATGACACTAAATTAAGATAATTGTTACTGCAACATTGTAAACATTACCTGAAAAAACTTTGATCGATGTTTGGCCATAAAAATCGAAGGTATCAACAATGCATAAAGTTTCTCATAGAAGTTGGGGTACTCTAACCCATATTTTGTCATGAGGATAAAGAGACTGCTAAGAGCCATAACGCTGATAACACCTCCAATGTCATATGATCTAGTTAAGAAGTCACTGTACATCATCAAATGAGTTACAGTCAGGCAAATAACCAATTTGGGTCAGAAATAAAAGAAGTTAAAAATGAAACCTAGTGTACTATGACACATTACCATAACACGACGGGGTTAGATATATATGGAATGACAGCCTGATGAAAACTGGCAAGAACCTGAGCGCAAAAAGAATCAAGACGAGGGTTGAAAAAAACATATAATGCAAACATACGACGACATGAAAGTTATGTATATTGCAGTTACGAAGCTTCTCCCATGACACAAGATATAAAATAATATACACTCAACTTTAGCCAATAGTGCAATGTTTTGGGTCCAGAAGAGTGAAAGAATATAGCTAGCATCAAAGAAGTTAAAACTATGAGACAGTAAAACAAAATTAACAATTATCTGTAGCCGCACATGGAACAAAATTATAAAGCTGCATATACTAGTCTTACCTCCTTGTAAACATCAAGTGGAAGTGGTAACCTTAGAAATGATAGCCACGCTTTAGTAAATTTTAATTTCATCTTTTTGACAATATTGGTTGCTGTCAATGCCTGCCATGTGAATACCGAAAGACGTTATACTCATAAAGAAGAAAATACAGACTGTCTAGTCATGCACTATGAGCCATTGACGAATTTTGATGGCTGAAGTTGAAATATCATTTGGCAGTATATAATGAAAACTTGCCTTATCGTTATGCTTTTCTGTCTTCTTTTTATCTTTTGCTTTCTGACTCTCCGAAAGCTCTTCCAGTTCACCTTCAGTAAGAAAGAACGAAATGTCATTCAGAGAATAAACGAGCAAAACAGCGCTCGCTAAGTAGCAGCTGCTATAGAGGAGGGAAACAGGAAAGGGCAGGAGGTTGGTGCTTAAGGTTGTCAAACTCTGTAGTAGAAACTCCCAGCATGTGACATGGGGAAACCTAATGACTCAAGTTGTTGGGGGAGATAAAGTAACAAAGACATGATAATGACTAGTTCCAATATTATTAGATTATCAGTTAGTAGATTTAAACTGAATTGATGCTGCAATCCAGGGTCCATCAAATACAACTTAGATTTTTTTTTCTCTTCTTAGTAATGAGTAGAGTCCATTTACAAAAATTACTTGAAAAAAATATTCGTACAAAGAGAAACCATATTCTGAAGTATCTGACGAATCTTAAGCACTTGTTCCATGAGTTACCCTAAATCTGATAAGAATAAGTAAAAATAAGAAAGTATAACAGCATTGTCCAACATCTATGGATGTCATTAAGTTTTTTTAAAGTGAGCAATGATGAAGTCTATAGAGAAAATCAAACACTGATGCTTGAAATTTTCATTCTTTGATGAGCAACAAAATCATCAGTATTATTGATAAAATTGACAGAACAGCTAAGCACCAACTCTTGAGAGAGGAAACACTGACCTGACCCAGTCCACATGTCATTATCAGTTTTCTCAGCTGAACCTTCGCATGCGGGGATATGTGACAATATATAATGAATATTGCGAATCAGTTGCTTCATTCTGCGCAGGAAGTAAGTAGTTCTAAACAATTAAGATATGTCACAAGTTGCATCATCAATGTACTACAAAATATAATCTTGAAACAATAGGGCATATGCTGCAGGATATGAGATAATGAGTAGAGCAAATGCAATGAACATAGAGAAAGAAGAACACTATATAGCAAGGAATAAAAGTCTTCGTTACTAAATTTATTTCTAAGGAAGTAGGCAACCACCATTCCTGATATTGCTCTAAAAATGATAAAAATAATTTTTATCTTCTAAATCATCAATTGCAAAAGTACAGGACATTAAGTCCATACAACTGCTAGAGAAACTTTGCAAGGACAAGAAAAAAATGTGGCGCACACTAACCTTTCACTAGGATGGCCCCCATCATTACCATCTGCGTTCAGATTTTTATCATCTACAAGACCAAAAAAACAGATAAGGCATTAAAGTTAAGTAGAAAATATAAAAATAAAATACAAGCAAAACCTATAACAAAGCATCACACAAGAAAGTATCAGAAATGCCTTTTGCATCTAGAGTTTTCGCAAGTTTATCCACACTAATGTAGGTAAAATAGCTGCAGCAAACAGATAAATAAAGGTTACAATTCTCAAAAGCGTATTTGAAATTCCAAAATAATCAAATGACATATCGAATACCAAATTAAGAACCAGTACAAACTAATGTGGTCTTACCAGACATCAATATACTTAAAATACTTTGACACCAGCAAGTCTACCAAGAATCTTTGCGATGTCACAGAGTAAACCTAGTGAATACCAGAGGATTCCATATAAGAAAAATCATAAGAAGCTCATCAAATAGCAATAATGGAGCAACAACAAACAAAAAAACACATGGAAACTCACAATGTTACGAAGAAACCTATGAAACATAGCAGAGTGAAACTTTCCTCCATTTCCTAACTTCACGAACTCCATCAACGTATCCAACACCACTTCCTAAATACATTAATCAACAAACAAAAACAAAAACACAATCCCAATTTCAATTTCAATTTCAAATCAATAAACAAATTACTGGGTCAAAAATCTAAGGTGAAGAGAGCTAGCTACCTTGAGAGTCTCATCGGACTCGGGCGAGAGCAAGAGCTGTACGAGAGACTCGACGAGCTCGTCGAACTTGGAGCGGAGCCAAGTGCGGTAGATGAGCTCGGGGTCGTCGTCGGAGTCATCGGAAGGACGAGGCTTTGAAGAAGAGGAGGAGGAAGGGAGGTCAGGCAAGACGGGGGTGAAGAAAGCCTGGATGGAGAGGAGAGACTCGACGATGAATTGAGGCGGCGAGGTTGGGGTGACGTAAGAGAGGAGCTTGGGGAGGTTGTTGATGTGGGACCGGGAGGAGAGGAGGTCGTGGCCTAGAGCACGGAGGTCGGAGAGCTTTGTGGATTTCTGCTTCTGCTTTTGCTTCTTGGAGAGAATGGAGGCCATGTTTGTTGCTGCTCGGCGGGAACAGAGACTCAGAGAGAGAGAGACTGAGAGAAGGGTATAGGGGTTTAGGTTTACCACTACGACGTCACTTCGCGATTACTCAGTCTCTTACAAGAAAGTTTTTTTTTTTTATAAGAAACAGAAAAAGGCCAGGAAGGGCTCCTCTCGGACAGCCAGTCCCAAGGAAATTAAATTCTAAGGTATTTCTAGCTTCACAAGGAACATAATTGTCCCAAATGTAAAAATTACAAGAATTGTGATCTGAAGAAGCAAGATTATTGGCGACAAAATTCGCCTCACGAAAGACATTACTAAAAGAGATACTTTGAAAGTAGTTCATAATGCTCTTGATGTCCTGAATAACTGTTTGGATCATCCAGGACAAAGTATGTCTTCCATTGATGCAGTTGATGACTAGGCTTCCTCAGTGTTGCACATGAGACAAACATTAGCATTAAGTAAACCCATCTTCAAAAGTCTATCTCTAGTTTTTAGTCTTCCATGAACCATAATCCAACTAAAGATTTTCATTTTTGGAGGCATGATAATTTTCACAGTCTATCCAATAAATTCTGTTTGTCATCTCTCTCCCAAGGATCGCTTTGCATCTGAGTTGCACTGCTAATAGAAAATTTTCCATTTCAGGCGGGCCCAAACAAGACAATCATTCTTATCAACCATAGGAATGGAATTCCTATAGTCTTTTTCATCACTTCTGAAATGATTATCCTACATGGTCCGCTAACTCGTAATTCTGAAATCACGATTATAATTAATATCTACTCGACGATATTGAATAACCAAGTTCGTAATCCTATGAGCAATAATGTTAAGAATCACGCATTCTTGAATTACGTATTTTCCGCATAAAAACGAACTTAATCAGATTTCGAATTCAGTTCCTTGCATTCTTTCACTATAAATAATTTTAGAGTCGCAAAATAAATCTTAAATATCAAGCGACTCTAACTTAAATCGATAGTCGGATCGTCCGTTAATAATATCGTGAAATCAATTAATTATTATCCGATTAAATACACGTCTAAATTAATCAAGTCCATATCCATACAAGAACCTCACCATTTCATTCGGCACGAAATTACGAGCGGAACGACATAAAGTTTTACCGAAAATTTCACCTCGGCGGAGCTCCGCCACGCACCACCGCCGACGATGGCCGGAATTCCAACCGGCACCAAATCAAGCTACCTGCGTACCAAAATATTTAGCTCAACAAGTCCAACAACATTTATGAAGAACACGACCTCAAATTCTAACCGGAAAGCCTCCAATTTAGAGGAAAACCAAAAACTCACCGGAAAATTCATCTCCTCCGTTCTCCGGCGTCTGCCCATGGCAAGGGTCAAGATGTGTCCCAATCGACTTGTCTCCGCCTGGGTTTCAAAACCCCCATAACCTCGACGTCATATGACGCCGCAACCGCCGCCATCGTCGCTTTGAAATTCCACCCGAATCCGATTGATATCTCCGCCTCGATTCGTCGTCCTCCAGCCACCAACGCCGGAGATACACCCACCAATAGATAGAGGAGCTCGAACCCAACATAACCCGACTAATATCACGGCCAATAGTGGCCGGCCGGAGGCTCCCCGCTGGCGAGAAACCGATGACGAAAAATGGATAGGGAGAGAGAGGAAGAAAAAGTCAATGCGGGGTCAACCTACCCAAAATAGAATTCTTACTTTCCTAAAATAGAAACCTGTATGTCTATCCGCGATTTTGTGATAAAATATTTTCTGATATTTCAGTAAAATTTTCGTTGAATATAACTTCTTCGTTGTGACTCCGATTTCAACACTTGACGTGGCCACGAACTCGTATCGACAAACTCTACAAACTCATCCAAAGAAATTTCTCCAAAAATATAATCGATAAATTCTCGATAAATCGCTAGAGAAAGTTACCAACGATAAAAACTAAGTACCATCAACAATTAACGTAATTAATTAGCGACTAACCACATAAGTTCCGATTATCGTATAATGATGTTCTGGGTCGTAACAACTTCATTATTAAAAAACAAAGATAACTTCTCAACATTTTAATTATTGTTAATAATATAATCACTAACAGATTCATTCAAGTTTATGTGAGGTAGTTTTTCCCCATCAACAATGGAAGCTAAAGAAACTGAAAGAAAAAAAAACCCAATTAGACATCCAAAAATTAATAGGACAATACTTCAGTATGTTAGCACAATCTATAATAAAACACATGTTTAT
Source organism: Geum urbanum (assembly GCA_946800695.1). NCBI lineage: Eukaryota > Viridiplantae > Streptophyta > Magnoliopsida > Rosales > Rosaceae > Geum > Geum urbanum. The sequence goes on along the minus strand of OX327002.1, from coordinate 41,246,112 downwards.
AAGATAACCATAAAATGGTAAACTAATTTACTTCTTTAAGGTGGTAGTATCAAATTTAGTTTTCTTATAAGGAACAGTACCAAACCTAAATAAGTAACTTTTGATTTAAAATTTAAGATTTAATCTTGACCGTTCATTTTTTTTTATTTTGATCTAACGATTGTGTTATATCTAAAACTCTTACCTGCTACCTGTTATATCTAATTTAATCTTGACCGTTCGATGTTTGCAAAGAAATCAAGATCCTAATTGGTCAGAATTATATCAACGTTTGCAAGACTCACTTGATGCTCGTGAAATACATGCAGGTGTGATATTATTGATATGTTTATTTGTCTACAAGAAGTTGAACCTCTGAATTACAAGCAGACGTTGTAGATAGAGGAGCTTCAGCAGCAAAATGAAGAACTAACGACAGAGAAGGAGTGCCTTCTAGAGGAGATCGAGAGGATCCTTACAGAAAATGGTAAAATTTTATACATATATGGTTGACCTTTGTAATTGATACAACCATGAATATCAAGTCTGATGTGATGCGTGTTATCCTTGGTATACAATGGTATTACTATACCAGAGCTCTAATTTGTAAAAGAAATTGCAGTCCTTACATAAACAAGTCAGAATTGAACTGGTTATCTGAAGAAATTTGCAGTCATTACATTAATTAGCAACACATGGATAATAGTTGTCTACTATGTCATTAGTGGATCTCTCTTGCCAAAATCTGATTGGGAAAACAATAAGTTAAAACAAATGTCTTACTTGTGTGGATGGTTTGCATTTCCAGTTGATGAAGAGTTGGGTTGATAATAGTGGAGGAAAAAATAGAGATGACAAATATGAATACAATATATGCAAATAAAATCCAGACAAAAATATGTGAGTGTTCAGATTTTACTACTGTACTTAACCTGCAAACAGTAACTGAATGGATCGAAAGCAGACACTAAAGAAGCATAAGAAGTTCTAGAAAACAGTCAAAAGTCAACAATAACATCAGTGTAAGCTTATGAACTTCAGCACATCCAAGTCCCCAAGACTGAAAGACGAAACACAAAAGAATTGTCTGTTATATGATCAGTCTAACCTTATGGAAAGAAACTAAGATGAGTCTAAATAAATCATCGATTCAGACTTATGAAATTAAACAACCAATCTACATCAGTGAAGAAAGCATACACCAGTAAATGTAAGACCACATTTGACCTTAGAACAGACTGAATATAAGCATCATATTGGGAATACAATTCAAGAAACAAAAAAAGGTAGGTATGCCGTATGCCAAGCTCTTCTCACAAAAATTTATTTTCACCACCACAGAGTTGCTACTCTTCATCAGTATTAGACAAGATACTTTGTGTCGACTAGATTAATATTGTCAGTGCAAAGCATACAACATCTAGACACGACGTTTCTTTCGGAGCCGGCAGCCATTATGGGGTTTTCGGGCAGTATCTTCAATATATATCATCGGATTTTGATCCACTCTGGAATTAGTAAAGCCATCTTTCCAGCTCAAGATAGCTTGCTTCTTCTTGAAATAAGTAAACCCATTCACCTTTATAACAACTGATTTTAATCCAAAATATCTTGACATCCGTCCAACATGTTCAGTTGCTTCAGCAGCATACTTTGACAATTTTTCTCCTCCTTTCATTTCTGGTATAGATCCAAGCGCCATGTTTCTTGTTCCCCTTTGAGTCTGTCACAGTAACAAAAGTGTTATTTCACATCATCTTTATGTGGATTACATCAGCATTCTGCTCCATACCTGTGGTTTGAAACTGAAACCAAGGAAACCTTATGTTGTCCCTTCCATCTTGTTCGATAACTCCCCTCACAAAATTCATGGACCTGGAATTCCTCGCAGGAAATTCAGACACCTGATCTCTTCCTACAGTAGATAGGCCAGAGTTCTTGAGAAGCTCTTCAGCAACATTTTTGAAAGCAGGAATTACACTACAAGTTCAAATGTATTAATATTTGAACCCTTCAATTCTGAAACCACAAACCACAAGCCACAAAAGTAAGCAACAACGTACACTAATCACTTGAACCCTTCAATTCCGAAACCAAAAGCTCCATACTTTTCAACCCAAAATCTCAACTTTCTCGACGTATTAACGAAACCCATGAAGCATTTGGAAAGCCATCATGAATTCGGACCTGGGTATTTCAATTCAACCCATCCGGGTTCGAATTCAGATTTCAGACAACTAAACACAAACGAAACTCGTGTGTATAACATGCATATCATCAGCCAAAAAATCATAGAGATAGATTTGCAATGTGCACCACATCCATTGCAGCTTGAACATAATCAAATTAACATTATCAGAATGCATATTGTCATACCAACATATTCCACCTTGAAGACATGATACATCACATTGACATCATCAAACATATAATCTAAGTGTATATTTAAACATCCAAAAACCACACATGCATAATACCAAACCCAGGTACGGGTAAACATGCTAAATAGGACAAAATCTCAAACCCAATCGATCATCTCCAAATCCTTACAAGAGTTGTTTCCGCTACCCAACAAATCATAAACCATGTAATTATCAACACGAACTAATCGACTGAAGCAGAACAAATATCATATAGTCATCAAAATCAAAACCATGCTCGAAGAGAAAAACACTACCTTCTTTGCTCCCTTGAATCCCCTGAAAGCGAACCCACAAAGATCACCTTTATAGTCGTGGATTTTCGGTATATGTCCCAATCAAAGGCGTTTAAGAATCAAGGGAGAAAGTTTTGTTTTTCTCTATCAATTAAAGAAAAAAGGGCTTACAACGGTTTAGATGGTAGAACATTCATATTGCCAGAAATTACCCTCTAATTGACTAAGCTATTCACCCTCAAATCTCTATTGATTAAGGGTACAAAACAATTAAGATTGGGAGAGAGGAAATACGATTTGAAGGGAAAAGAGGAAAAGCTTGAGCCCAGACTTCGCACTGCTCTGTCAACTCAATTTTATTTGCAACTCCAGTAAAGCACATGAATTTGAACCATCAATTATAGCTAAATGGAAAAGCTTGACGTAATGGTGATTGTGAAAAACCAAACTCCACTGTGACTTCAGGAATATGAAGAGTTGCTTTGAGCCAAAGGAGAAAGAGGAAGAGTAGCTTAACCCAGACTATAGATATACAAAATTACTATATACGGTTGTTGGAGTTACCTTTTAAGGGCTTTATTGAACCATAAGACGAAAAACTTGTCAATTATATTGTAAGTTTCTTATTTAGATTCATTCCCAACCATAAACGTGTAACTTTTGTAAGTTAACAAAACATGCTCTTACATTTATTTATTTAGGTTTACATATCACCTTAACTTATAACATATGTTTACCATTTAATGGTTAACTTGCAATATCAAGTCACTTTTATAACATATGTTTTATTGCAAATTATGTTAACACACTGAAGTATTGTCCAAATTAATATCATGTCCATTTCCCACTATCCATCTCATACCTTGGTTAAGTAAATCCTTACTATCAAGAATTCCCTTCCAAGCAGCTGAAGAAGTATTCTTCTTTTTAGCTTTAAAAAAATTTGCTTTTCGTAGGTACTTTGCCTTAATTAATTGCACCTACCAATTCTCATGATCAATCAAAACTTTCCACCTCAACTTGGCTAGGGCAGCCTTGTTGAAGTGAGCAGAACGTTTTATTCCTAACCCCCTACTAGATTTAGGGGTACAAACTTTGTTCCAAGCAACAGGGTTCAACTTAGAATTTGAACCTCATAAGAAGTTCCTAGCCTCCTAATCAATATCTTTGCAGATTTTCTCAGGACATTTAAAACAAGACATGACATAGTTAGGCATGCCAGACAAATTAGATTTAATCAAAGTTAATCTCCCGGCTCTAGAGAGAGAGTCATTTTTCTAACCTGCAAGCTTACCTGAGATTCTAGAAATGATTTTTTTTGTGTTCATGGGGTCTTTCCAGAATGCAACATTATTAATACCAAGATATTTTCCTATGGTGGTCTTGTGTTAGATTCCTAGAATACCTACAATTTCATTTTTTATGCTACCAGTAATTTTGGGAGAGAAGTAGAGAAGAGACTTTTGAAAATTAATTCTCTGTCCAGAAGCTTCTGAGAAGTCATTTAGAACTTTCAAAACTTTCTTAGCTGCTCTAGGGGAGGCTTTACAGAAGATTAAATAGTCATCTGCAAACATCAAGTTAGAAATCCTAGTTCCTTTTGGGGATGAGAGGATTCCAACATGGTGTTTAGGGTTCTGTGTTAAACTATTTAAGTTTCTAATAAGAGGTTCCATACAAATAATAAAAATGTAAGGAGAGATCGGGTCTCCTTGTCTTATACCTCTAGAGGGCACAAAGTACCCCTCAGGTTTTCCATTGATAATTACCGAAAAGGAAATAGAAGTAAGATGACACATAATCAAATTAATCCACTGATGATCAAAGCCAACCTTCTGGAGGCAGACCTTAATATAATTCCAACTTAAATAATCATAAGCTTTTTTCAAGTCAATTTTAGAGCCATGGCTCCATATTTTCCTTTCTTCCTTCTGAAGTCATCAAACAACTCATGAGCAATCAAAATATTATCCTAGATAGATCTACCAGGAGCAAAAGCACCCTGATTTTTAGAAATGCATTTCTCAAGTAACGATTCGAGCCTCGTAACTATCACTTTGGTAATAATCTTATAAGAAACATAGCATAAACTAATAGGTCTAAATTGACTTACATTCTCTAGTTCGGTAACTTTAGGAATCAAGGCTATATTCATATGATTTAACAATCTTAGAGAAGAACCATTTTGGAAAAAATGTTGAACCAACGTAATTAATTTGGCACTAACCTCACTCCAATTGCTCTGGTAAAACAATGCATGAACACCATCAGGTCCAAGAGCCTTGAGAGCTCCAATTGATTTCATAGCTAGAGAGACTTCATCCTCTGTCAGCTTTGAATCTCCTTTGAAAATCTAAAACAAATAAGTCAACAATTTGATTTTGGTCTATAATCCACACATTACTACGATTCTTTATTTTTTCTATTTTGTTCCTCTCTTTTTTCTAATAGTTGCTTGCATATGAAAAAAATTTGTATCCTCCTCTCCTAATTTAAGCCAATCAACTTTGGCTTTTTGGGCCAAAAACAACTCCTCATTTCTGTAACACTTGGCTAACTTTTTTTCAAGATCCTTGTGCTTCACCTGTAGAGAAACAAAGAGAGGGTGGTTCATTAATTGACTTTGAATGATTTCTATTTTTTCCTGTAAGTTTTTCATTTTAGTGAAAAATTCACCAAACACATCTTTGTTCCAAGTCTTGGCTAAATGCATAAATTTATTAATAGTAATTGAAAATTTCTTAACAGGATCAGTATCATGATTATCATTCCAGGCAGCCTAAACAAATCTTTTAAACAAAGGATGCGACTGCTATATTGCTTCATATTTAATATTACCTCTATTTCTCCGTCTTTTCACATCAAGTAGAGATACACTAGACTGTGGTCAGAACTAGTAATATGAAGGTTTTCTACTTCCATATCTGGGTATGCATTGAAGCCATTAACATTTAAACAAAATATGTCAAATTTCTCAAAAACTACAGAGTTATCTTTATGCTTATTTGTCCAAGTAAAAGGAACACATTTACAAGGGATTGAGACCATTCCCATTCCCATTCAAAAATTTATTGAAATCAAGCATATATCTAGTGAAGACTTGGTTACCTCTACACTTTTCTAAAAGACCGGTGATCATATTAAAATCACTAGCTAAGAACCAAATTTTATCGTTTTGTGGTCTTAATTTAGAAATTTTAGTCCAAAGTTCTTTCAGTCTATCTTTTTGGGGATAAGCATAAACAAAGGTAATAAAGAAGCCATCATTCATACCACTCCTACTAATGAAACAATGCACAAAATGATCGTGGTGAAACACAACATTTAGTTTAACAATTCGTGATTTCCAACAAAGAAAAATTCTACCACTTTGACCTAAAGCAGGAACCACAAAGTGATTATCAAAGGGAAGCTTAGAAGCAGTCTTACTTTCGGAACTAATTGATGCCGTAGTATGAATCACACAAAGGACATCAAGGCACAAACTAAAAAAATAAAACGCTACTTGCGCTTGAAAACTAGGCCAGGAACTCCCCTGGCTATTCCACACAGGTAGCTTCATAAGACTACTATGTTAAATCTCTTATCGGCCTCCTTGTCCGTGGTAGGATCAAATCACTACCAAAATAAGTATTATAGTCGACAACCAAAAATCGTCGGCCTGTTCATTATTTTTGTTGGCTATAGTGTCGTCGGGATATGGTTGTCGGCCATATTATAGCCGACGACAATTTCGCACGTCGTCGGCTATAGTTGGACTATAACTAACGACAAAGTCGTCGGCCAAAGTATCCCTCTCCGGCCAAAATTGTTGAACGGAGAAACTATAGCCGACAACATTGTATATGAATGTCATCGTCTATATAGTCCCAGATCTGAAGAAAAAAAACTGCAAATCTAGATTTCTATTCCCAGAAATCCATATTTGTCCATTCCTTCACTAAACCATAATCACTTCACCAAACCAAACCAAACCAAAATTACAACCAAATTCACGAATTACACACAAATTAAACCTAGAGAATGGCGATGGTGGTGGTCTGGACGGAGAGCGGCGACGTCGACGGCTTGGACGAGGAGCGACGGCTGGACCTAGAAATCGAATTACACACAAATTAAACCTTAATTAACCCTAAATTGTTTAAAAAACCCAAATAATAGGGATTACCTAGGGTGAGGTGGCGGAGAGGGAGAGGCATGGTGGAGGTATAAGAGAGAGAGAAATTTTTTTTAGGATTTTTGAGAGAGGAGCGGCGGTCTAGGGATATAAACCCAATAATTATAGCCGACGATGTATAATGTTGTCGGCTATGACAATACATCGTTATTTCGTTGGGTATACTGTAGTTGACGACATTATACATCGTCGGCTATAGTTATCACTATGGTCGACGATTTTTTTAGCTAAAATCGACTTCTTTTTTAATCGTCGGTTAAATATTGTTGTCGGCTATAGTACACTATAGCCGACGAAAGTTTACGTCATCGGCCTGTTTTTAATATTTCGTCGACTATAGTGTTTGTTCTGGTAGTGAATTCCCAGATCTTGTTTACATTCACAACAACCTCAGTTTTATTCTTGAATCCAATTAACTCAACAATCAACATATAATTAATTAAGTAGACAACCTGGTAGAATATTATAGACAACACAACAAACTTATACAGTAAACCCAAATTGAAGATAATCAAAAACAAGTGAATCCTACCCATCCATGAGAACTTAAAAAAAGGGTTAAGCAAAGGAACTAACCTTGACTTGCTCGACAAATATGATTATGTAGGTCACCCATAAGTTGTCACAATAGAACCAAGACTACAAGTCTACAACGATCGATCGATATAACAAGGGAATTATCTTTCCATCCATTAATCCAATCTATTTTTAGGAAATTACACTTAAGGTCTAAGAGACCTTCAGTTACAAATAAGGTCATTATACAATTTTTATACATATAAGGTCATCTTTCATTTCCTAACAAATTTTAGTTTCCAAAATTGCCCTCTTATATAAAGGTAGCTACTGATTTCAAATTCAAAACAACTCCAAACCAAAACAATAGCTTAGAGAGAGAGAGAGAGAGAGAGAGAGAGAGAGAGAGAGAGAGAGAGAGAGAGAGAGAGAGAGAGAGTAGATTCCGACAGATAGCGCTTTTGTGAGAAGAAGATTCTGGTGAATCGGAGGATTTCGACGAGATAAGCTTGGGTAAGGCTTTGATTCTGCTTTTATGTAGATGTTTTGTGCTTTGTGTTGTTCTATTAATTATACTTTTGTTTGAGTTGTAATTTCTAATTTCCTATACGCACATCGATTTTGAATTTCAATTTTTCAATTTTGACTCTGGTACTTTGGATTATGTATGGCACACTATAGTGATATTATTGTATGTTTTCTCTTGTGATTTATGTGTTTATGTGTGATTGATGTGGCTGATTTATGTGTTTTGACATTTCGTATAAATTATGAGATGTTACAGACTATGAGTACTGCCTGTGTTGAGAGAGTACACTACTGCATCACTCTGAAGACACTAGTTAGTTGTTCTGTGTGTGTTTGTACTTGATAGTACTATTAGTGTTGAGTGAATACACTATTATATCTCTCTAAAGACACTAGTTAGCTGTTCTGTGTGTTTTGTGTATGTTTGGACTTGATAGTACGATTAACGTTGAGTGAGTATACTATTGATGACTATTAAGGATACTACTTCTGTGCTGTAAGCAGTTTGTGTTTAATTTGTAGATTGGTAGCCATAGATTTGGATTTGTATGCAAAGTGCACGTACAACAACCATATAATCATGTTTGATCTTACGCCTACTAAAACTTTCATTAACGCGACTACCTATGAGTATGGTATTTAGCCAATATCAAACATTGAGAAGTTTTACCATGATGCTCTTAATGAACCGCTCATAGTGAAGCCTCTGTTGACAAAAATTTCATCCGGTCATCCAAAGGATACTCGCATGAAGTCTTCTATTGAAGGTAGAAAGGCACCAAGGCTAATCAGATGTGATTGTTGTGGCAAAAAAGGAAGACACAACAAATTGACATGTACCAAAGTCATCAGCAGCTGAAACCTGAGTAACTAGTGTCTATATTAGTCACATGCAGTGTTTTCACAAGTCTAAAGTAGTACATTCTGTCTAAACAGATGATTTTCCTTAGGCATGTCCATTTCCTTTACATACACTTTATTAGTCACAAGATATAGTTGGTACGAATACAAGTCATTGGTAGTACACTTGATCCGAATCTCTTTCATCGAATGTTTTTCGATAAACATACAATATGAGTCTTCATTATATAACATATATACTACTTTAATGTAATTTTCTCTTATGCAATTTGTTTAACATCCTAATTCGAGTTTGTTGTTTAACAATGTACTACTGTTGTCTCTAGTAAGCAGTACTCCAAAAAATTCAGGGTGTTACTTCAACACATGGTAAGTACTACTGTTTTGTAACACAATGTACTACTGCTGTCTCTAGTAAGCACTACTCCAAAACATTCAGGGCACTACTTCAACACATGGTAAGTACTACTATTCTGTAACATATGTACTACTGCTGTCTCTAGTAAGTACTACTCCAAAACATTTAGGGTACTACTTCAAAAAATGGTAAGTACTACTGTTCTGTAACACAATGTACTACTGTTGTCTCTAGTAAGCACTACTCCAAAACATTCAGGGTACTACTTCAAAACATGGTAAGTACTACTATTATGTAACACAATCTAATACATCAGACCCTAACAACATGGTACTACATCAGACCTTAACACAATAGAAAGCATTACACTACTACTTGGACTTTGATGCTTTCAATTGTCTTCTTCTTGTTCCGTAGTCGAACTGAGCGTCCTAGTTCGCTGTCTTCCTGTTTTTGGCCTTCATAACTTTGACCAACGAAGATGGTGACTTCCCTTTATCTTTTCCGGCTATAGCAGCATCCTTCGGGGACCTCAGTTGGCGTTTCATTGGTTCTGCCGGCCTATCATGTCTTTTTTTCGACCTTAACTCACGTTCGGCATCGATAGGTTCTGCCACCTTATCGTGTTTCCTTTTCGACTTAAATTCATGTCTTTGATCACTATCGATGCTGCTCTGAATGCCATCACCATTATTATAAAAAAGAAAATCATTTTTTTGCAAACAACTAAAGCACCCCAATTTGTATACAGACTAACATACACACTAACGTAGACACTACTGCGTAACAACCAAAGCACACCAATTTGTATACACTACTACAGACTACACACTACCACGGACTAACGTAGACACTACAACATAACAACCAAAGCACACCACTAATTTTCAATACAAACAGACCCTAGTTCCAGCAATCACATAATTTATCAAAGCAATCCAAGTAATAATATATAGAACTAGAGAAGTAAACTATGAGCTAGTATTGAATAAAATCAAACTCCATTAGACCTTAAAAACTCTAGGTAGTTCGTAATCGAGGTTATCGATGGGGTCGAACCGGCAGTTCTTCTTGGACTCCTCGTCCGACGCCGCGTCTTCATACTCGTAGAGATCCTGGCCTAAAACCTCTTCGTCGGAACCGATCTCTTCGTCGGAGTCGTTGGGAATATGAGGGCATTTTAGTTCTCTCTTATCGGCGCCCTTGGCTCTCTTATTCGTTTTTGGCTTCTTGTTGATGCTGTCATTCCTGCTCCTACCTTCGTTTCTGGTTTTGTGCTTTGTCTCTACCATGGCTTTGCTACTCTGTGTGTGTGTGTGTGTGTGTGTGTGTGTGTGTGTGTGTGTGTGTGTGTGTGTGTGTGTGTGTGTGTGTGTGAGAGAGAGAGAGAGAGAGAGAGAGAGAGAGAGAGAGAGAGAGAGAGAGAGAGAGAGAGAGAGAGAGAGAGAGAGAGAGAGAGAGAGAGAGAGAGAGAGAGAGACTGCAAATAATTAAAATTTTAAGGTTATGTTTGTTATAAGGATGACTTGATTTGAGATAAAAATGTTGGGTGACCTAATCTAGTATAATCTTATGTCAATAACCTTATGTGTAATCTACCCATCTATTTTTCGGAAAATTTTTATTGGGACCTCCAGATTGCTCATCTTACTTCCCTTTCAAAATTTTCTCCCTATAATTCCTATACTGCCCCTCAATTAGAATTATTTTAAGATAAAAGTTAAATTACAATGAAAAAGATGAAATACACGATCAGAGAAGTTGGATTTTTCAGAGGAATTGTAGTAACAAATAATGAGATAACGAGAGAGATAGTATCGTTCTCATATTTCAATGAAATCTGGACATGAGTCCCGAGATCGAATTTCTAAACGAAATCTTTCTAGAGTAATATACCGAATTGTTTTTACAACTTGTTTAATTGTTTCAAACCTAAAGACGATTCAACCTTGAGTGTACTAGCAATAATCAAGACTAAAACGCAAATTGGCATGGTGAGGTAGTGCCTGGTGTTCGTCATCCCCTCATGTTTCCTATTAAGTGGAATATTTGCTTTTTTCTATTCTTTTCTTGTAAAGGGTATAATAGGATATTTGTAAAATTAAATTGATAAAGAGGTCAATTGACCAAATATAGAGGTTTAAATAGCAAAACTCTTTTTTTACAACGAGATTAGTTCAACTTTTTTTCAGCAGACTCCACATCAAGGACTTTCAGGGTGCTAATAATCGTCTTATTATGTCACCTTTTAAAGAAAAAATTAAATAAAAAATTTAGATTTAGTTCTTTTTGCGAAGCTGGAATTCAACTTCATTTGGGACGAATTACAAATTAACAGTCATGCTAGGTGATTAATTGTGGGTACTGGTATTGGAACATCCCTTCTTCCTAAAATTACTACATGCACTTTCTTTTTTAATTTAATTGATTTTCATTTTATATAACCTCATGTATTCCATTTTATCCCTCACTTATCTTTTTCTCTCTACTTTCAACTTTTATTTTTTACTCTTGTATTTTCTGTTGAGACTACAAATTAATGTAGCTTCAGATGATTGTCTTGTATATATTCCAATTTTAAAGGGTTTAGGACTGTTAAATAGAAAATAGAAAATGTATTTCTATATAGTGTATCGCTTGATTCTTTATTGACAACAATAATTCAAAGTTAGTTGTGTTTATGCTAAAATCAGCATAAATTTAAAGTAATTTTATAATGTTCTGTCCAGTAGTGTGCGAGTTCATTTTCATGAGTAAAATAACATGTGCAAGACACATGAGAAGGATGACCAAGGCAAACTCCGACTTGCACATTGGTGTACATGCACACCCAAGGTGCATTCATAAATTCATGTCATTTGTAATTGCATTATTTTAATAAGTATGAGGAAACATAGATTAAAAAACCCTAGAGGGTTTTTTCTCTCTGTCTTTTTCTTCCCAATGACGGCTTTCTTCTGCTTTCTCAAGCTTCGTCCGGCGGCAACCCAAGTAGGGCTGGTCTTGGCCACATCTCTGCTTGTGGTTCACTGTCGGACGAGGTTTCTTTTGCCTTGGAGGATCGCAGGTTTTGGGCCAGAGTTTTCTTTGGTTCTTGCTAATTTCTCTTTGAGGTGACATACAACGCGGCGGTGGTCTACGAAGGGCGTAGTGGAGCGGTTGCCTACTGGATTTTTGGCTTTGGTTTGCTAAGGTTGAGAGGTCGAGTTCGCGTCAGTCTGGGGTTGTGCTTTGGTCAATGGTTCATTGTTGTTTGGAAGACGGGTTGTGGTGACGGCTCTGGCCAGTGGGTGAGGCATGGGTTATTTAGGATTTGTTGTCGTTGTGCGTACGTAGTTCATAAGAGGTTGTGGCGGCAGGTCATAATGGTGGGCTGCGTGTGGTACTCGGGTGTGGCGATGTTGTTCTAGTTACTAAGAGAGATGAGCTTGGGCTAGGTTTTCTTTAGGATTAATTCTTGCGAGCTGTGTTTTTTCAAGACTTTTTAGGTTTTTAGTTTTTCTAATTATGTTTGATGTCCTATTTTTTTAGGATTTAGTCTCGGCACTATTGATGCCTCGATTTAGTTGCTTATTTTTTGGACTGCGTAATTCATGGGGATGACATACCTATCACAATTGAGTACTTAGGGGTATGTTTTTCTCTTTTACAGTGTCTTTTGTCTATCTTTGAAACATGCAAGTAAGCCCGACTATGTTTGAGCTTAATGTTTTAAAGAGTAATATTTGCTCTAATTAGTTTATTTTTCACTTGTTTAGAGGTAGGGTTGCTTGTCAGTTGTGTATGTACTATTTTGGTCGAGAATGTCTATACATGATATCTTATGTTATTCGAAAAAGTATGTGAAAACATAAAAATGAAGAACATAAATCAGGAAGGAAAACAATTAAAGAAAATAAAAGAGGAATAAAAATAAGGTAATAGTTACGCTAAAAGTCCCCGACTGCGCTCCTAGCGTTTTCTCTAGGTTTCTCTTGACGAAGCACCCCATTACGATGGAGATTTTGGCTTGGAACATTCGAGGCTGCAGTATAGGCTATGAAGTGTGTCATACAGCAGAAGTGTCCTTCCATCATTTTCTTGAGTGAGACGAAGGTGGATGATATGGATTACATGAATCAGGTGAATTTTACATTTGGACTACTGAACTGTTAAGCGGTTTCAAGTCAAGGACAGTCATGCGGCTTAGCTATGTTTTGGAGGGATGGAATAACAATTGATTTCCGGAGCAAATAACTTCATCATATTGATGTGGTGATTCATGGGGACGCCAGATCTAATGTGCGTTGGTGTTTGATTGGTTTTTATGGAAACCCTATAACGGATGCGAGCAGTAGACTTTTGATCTTTTGTGCCAGTTACGGGATGAATGTTCACTACCGTGTGTGAAAATCAGAGATATGAATGAGTTGCTAAATAAATCAAAATCAGAGGGAGGTTCGTGGTGCCCAGAGACTCAGATGCAACGTTTTCGAGATGCATTGTCATACTCTGAACTTTTGACCTAGGGTTTGAAGGCATGCAATTTACTTGGAGGAGGGGTAACATTAGGAGTCGCTTGGATAGGGCAGTGGTTTCATCATCCTGGTGTGATCTTTTTTAGAATGCTAAGTTGGAGCATTTGGAACCCTTACATGGAGATCATATCCCCTTGCCGCTTCATGCAAAGACTATGAGGGAGATCGAAAGTGTTTGACGTAACTACCAGTTTCAGTTTGAGAGCTTCTAGATTGAAAATGAGAGATGCGTGGATGCGGTGAAGACTGGATGGGAGGTAGTGGTGGAGGGGAATTCTATGTACTGTGTCGAGTCAAAGATTCGTAGTACAAAATTCTCATAGAGAGGGTGGCAGAGAGCTACTTTCGAAAATCAAACAAGGCAAATAGATCAATTATGTGGTCACTTGGCAAAATTGATGAAGTTGCCTTTGTCTCCAGCGAATCAAATTGAGCAGATAGAGTTATCTTGCACCCTAGAATCTCTATTGGTGGCGAAACATGAGTACTAGAAATAGAGGGCCAAAGTTTATGGGTATAGATTTGGGGAGAAAAATTCCAAGTACTTTCACTAAAAGGTGAGTAATTGGCAAACAAAAAACACGCTAAAAAGTCTCTACGATTCAGAGGGTGTGTGGAGGGAAAGTCTGAGTGATATGCATGTGGTCATTGAGAATTACTTTTGTGATATGTTTACTTCAATTCCAGTAGACTACTCGAGGCAACAGGCTGCAGTGGAGTTGCTAGAACGTAAGGTGATAACTGAGATGAACGCGGGGTTGGTGGCTCCTTATTCAACTGAAGAGATTCGACCGGCTCTATTCCAAATGTACCCTACAAAGGCCCCTGACCCTGATGGGATGCCGCCGTTTTTCTTTCAGCATTATTGGGAGGAGATTGGAGGAAATGTAGTTGAGGGAGTTCAGTCTTTCTTTTGTATAAGGCATCTACTTGGGTCCATCAATTACACATACATCTGTCTTATTCCTAAGGTTTCTAATCCTACTTCGGTTTCTGATCTCCACCTTATTGCTTTATGTAATATCATCTATAAGATATGTTTGAAGGCCATTGATAACTGGTTGAAGAAAGTTTTGGATACCATAATCTCTCCCTTTCAGGGTGCCTTTATTCTTGGAAGATTGATTACAGACATCACTATAATAGCAAATGAGATTTCACACTTCATCCATAATTGTCAGTCATCTATGGATGGTGTCTTCTCACTCAAATTAGATATAATCAAAGACTACGATCATATGGAATAGAGCTTTTTGAAATCAGTTCTCTTACGGTTAGGTTTTGATGAGAATTAGGTGCATTGGATCATGCAATGTGTATCAACAGTGAGATATTCTTTTTTGTTAACTGGCCAAAAGAGGGGGCACACGATCCCAAATAGGGGTCTTCGGTAGGGAGACCCTCTCTCCCCTTATCTCTTTCTACTGTGTACGGAGGTATTCACAGCATTACTTGATCAGAAAGCTAGAATGGGTGCTCTGGAGGGTATTCAAGTGTGTGAAGGGGCTCCAACTATTCATCGTCTGTTATTTGCTGATGATAGCCTATTGTTTGGAAAGGCAAATGTGTCTAAGGTGTGTCATATTAAAGAAGTGCTCCAGGAGTATGAAGTAGTGTCAGGGCAAAAGATAAACTTTGCAAAGAGTAGTATCGTTTTTAGCAAAAAGGTGCCTTCGAGTAATAAAGAGTCGCTTGCTAACTTGTTAGGAGTTCAGATTGAGGAGAAACATTAAAAGTATCTGGGGTTGTGTAATTATATTGGATGTAAAAAGGTAGAGACTTTCATTATATTAAGGAAAAGCTGAGGAAGAAACTAGAATGTTGGCCAGGTAAGTGTCAAGTAGTGCGGGGAAAGATGTGTTGGTTCGGGTTGTCGCTCAGACTCTTCCTTTTTATTTAATGAGCTGTTTTATGATACCTTAATCAATGTGTGATTCTCTTCTCCAAATGTGTGCAAAGTTTTGGTGGGGTAGCTTTCCAGATAATCTTAAAATCCATTAGATGTCGTAGGATAGGCTCTGTAAGCCCAAAGAGGAGGGAGGCATGGGATTCCGAGATTTACATGCTCATAATTTGGCTTTGTTAGCTAAGCAAGGGTGGCGCATCATGCGTAATCCTACCTTTTCTTGTACGCAGGTTGTATCAGACAAAGTACTACCCTGAGTCTGATTTTCTTTTAGCTCCTTTTTCTGGCTATGTGTCGGCTTGCTGGCGTGGTATAACATCGGCTCGTAGTATACTGCAAAAAGGAATGAGAAGACGGGTGGGATCAGGAAAGTCTATTCTAGTTTGGGATACACCATAGGTGCCACGGTCTTTCTCATTTTGACCACTTTGATGCGCTCCTGATACTCCTCTTATGGTACGTGGACTGATAACCCCTTCAAGGAAATGGAATGAACAATTACTTAATCATTGTTTTGAAGCGGAGGATGTTGATTTGATACAAAGCAAGCATTGAATTGAGCTCTAGATTGGTAGATGACATATGGGTGTGGCACTTTGAAAAGAACGGCCATTTTCCCACTAAATCAGCGTATAAAGTGGTCAGTGCTACTTTAGAGGAGGCCGGTAGCAGTGGTGGGTAACGAGAAGGGATAGAAAAGGTTATGGCATTTACCAATGCAGGCAAAAATTAAGAAGCATGTGTGGAAAGCTGGTAAGGCGATTCTAACTACTATCTCTAGGCTACAAACAAGGATGGTACCTATTAATGGAGGATGTTAGTTGTGTAATGATCCTTGGGAAACTATAAAACATGTGAAGAAGGACTTTCCTTTTGTCCAAGAAGCCATTAACAGGATTCCTAGTTTGTCTGAGAAACTTAATGGGGTATGTGGTGGCTGGTTTGATGAGTGGATATTCTGGTTTTGTGACATTGTGACGACCCAGAACAGAATCAGCAGTAGAATCAGCTTAATTCGCGAGTTAGCGTATCATCGTGGATTTCCGATAATGGATTTACTCGCCGGACTTGTTAACGACTAAATTATTGGCCGAGAATTGGAGCTGGGTCTCTTCTTGAGATTCATTGTACGTGTGATTTCGAGTTCGTGGGCGGTTCCGGATCGTTATTTGGACGACCGAGAAATAAATTATGAATATTTGAAGTTTTGATATAATCGGGTTTAAAAGGCGGCCTTCTTAACGACTAAATTACCGGACGAGAATTTGGTTTCGGCTTCTTCACGGAAGTTGTTCAGAATTTAATTTCGAGCTTGGGTGAACTTTCAGAGCATTATTCTGAGTTACGAAGATTAAGTTGTGAATATTTCTGATTGTTGATTATTTAGTCGGTTTAAATATGTGTTTGGGTTGAACAGTTGACTTTTTATCAGTTTGGTCGATGTGTTTGACTTCGGGTGATAATTGAAGAACATGTCGAGTCGAGTTTGTTGCCGCGAGAATTATCGGAATCGTAGTTACGACGCGAGAGTTACGGATGTTTAAAGTTGTCGAAATACGTAATTTTGGGAGTTTCCATTTTGGGAAGGCTATAAATAGTGGGTTGCCGAAAAGGGAAAGTCAACATTTGGCATTTAAGGGGGTTGACCGAGTTGACCGAGTCAACTCGGTGGAGAGAGAAGTTGGCGACGGGAGCCACGGTGCTCCACGGCGGCGTGACGATTCCGGCCATCCCACGGCTTGACCTTGGTCCCATTCTTTTTGCCTCACCTCCCTCATCATGTTTCCGGCCTCCTTTCACGGCGAGGACGCCGGAGGAGGAAGAATTTTCCGGCCAAAGTTCAAGGTATTTTGGTGAATTCGGGTTGTTTGAATTCGGTTGAATTGAGCTGCAATTTGGACTGGGTTTTGTAGCCCTCATCACCTACAAGCTACCATGTAAGTTTGGTGATCTAATTTTTCTTGTGTATGGAGAATTTTGGAGTTGAAATCTTGGTTGGATTTCGGTTTTGTGTGAAATTGAGCTAGTTAGAGTTTGAATTGGCCTTCGATGCAGTTGACAAAGTTGCTCAGTGGGTGATTTTGCATGGAATAGGGGTTGCTCCGCCGTGGAATTCTCAAATTGGGTGGCGCCGCCGCCGCCGGCGGTGGTCAACAACGGTCAACGGTCAACAGTTTGACTTTTGGAGTTTTCGACAAGTTGCATGTCATTTCACTCGAAATCGTGCCCCGATCGCAGTGGAGAGGTTCGTTTTTCGAATTGAGCATCCGAAAGTACAGCGAGGTATTGAGGTGTAAATATTGGATTTTCGACGATTCGTCGACTTTGAATTTCGTGTTTCCGAGAATGGTAGTTTCTCGTGATTTGTCTTGTATTGTCGAGTTATGATTTTGAGAAATGGACTTTGTGAATATTCAGGGGTTCGTGATCGTTCTTTTGGCGAGGGACTTTCCGACCTGTGAGTGGACATTTATTTTCACGGATTGATTGCGAGTCTTTTATATACGTTTTACGAACTTGAGCATGCAGTATGATCATGGTTTTACGAGCATGAGATTTCATACGAGATTATATTTATTATGAGCATGTGTTATACGATTATACTTATACCAATATATATTTTACGTATATACACTTATATGTTGTTATGTGTCAACGAGTGACCCCGTGATATTTTTATGCATTCTCTATACGCGTGAGGAGTTGGAGTCTCCCTCGTGTACCATTTGATTATTTATACTTTCGACTCGCATATGTTTTTATAACTTATATATATTATTTGGTGAAAGACATTCATTTTCGTCCACTCACTCTAACAGTTTTTATGTCTTTCCCCTGGGCTGTTCGGTTTCCGTGCCCAGTTTGCAGTTTGAACTCAGGTGTCGCACGTCGTGGTCGGAGGCATAGTGCTCGAGCTACCTTGTTTCTTCCAGTAGGTTTATTGTTCTACCTACTGTGGTATTCTTATATGATTATACGTTAGATGTCGCTCTGAGTATTCTGTTGTATATGTTTATACAATTTTACACCGGATTTCAGTAAGTATAGATATATTTATTGTTTTACTTTACTGTTGATATATATTGAGAAATCCGGATGGGATTGGTGCCCACGGTTTGATTTTTGTGGCATAGGATGAAGTGTATTTTCCGCGTGCAGGTTATGGTAAATCCACATTAGTAACGAAACTCTGCCAAAATTTCTACTGTTTTTGTTGGTTCGTGTTTTCGAAAGGGTTTGATTCCGGTTTAGGGAGCTAAATCAGGGTTGGGTCCTTTCAGACATCTTATGTGAAGATGATCTTGTACTGCTTTTTACCACATTATGGTGCATTTGGAGTGAGCGCAATCTGAGAGTTTTGAGGGGCAAGTCTCGAACGGTGGAACAAGTTGCATTCTAAGCTTAAGTCTATTATGCTTCTTACAGGTCTATGGTTCCTATAATGTGACGACCCGAACCAGAATCAGTTGTGTGTTTGGCACGATTCTCGAGATTTGGTTATAGTCGCAGTTTTACGATATTGTGTAGTTTGCCGATTCGATTCGCGACTATGTTTTCAGTCGAGAATTTGAGTTGAGTGTCTTCACGGAAGTTGTAGAATATGTGATTTCGAGTTCGTGGACGGTTCCGGAAGATTTTTCCGATAACCGAGGAATATTTGATGGTTATTTGAAGTTTCGGGTTCCGACGAGTTTATCCGATAGTCTCGAGTTTATCCGAATCATTTTGTAATTTTATTTCGGACCGTCGATCGACCCGAGGAGTGAGTATAAATATCGAAATTGTCGTAAATCATCGAAAATTTGCAAATTGGGGTTTGACTGAACTTTGACCAATTGTTGACTTTCCAAAATTGGAAAGAGACCGTTGACCCGTGCGGTGAGCGAGCAACCCGATTCGGTTCGTCGGCGACCCGGTTTTTCCGGCCACCTCCGGCCAGGTTAAGGGTATCATTCGAATCCTTGTGAGCTTCTCTTTCATGTTGCACTTGAGTTTATTGAAATTGATTATGTTTTGAGAGAGTTTGATTAAGGGCCGAGATGGTTTGGTCGACGGTGATGGGTGGAAGGGTTCCGGCGAGTTTTTGGGGTTGGGTTGTTGGGGGTTTCGTTCCCCACCACTCAGTGATACTCTCTAGGTGATTGGATTTGAACGAGATGAAGTTTGGGGTTGAACCCGATTGGGTTTTCTGGTTAGGGATTTTGTTGGTTTTGTGTGATTTTGGAAGGGATGCGTTTGGAATTGAGCTTGGTGTTAGAAGGGAAAGGGGTTCGTCTGGTCAAGAGGGTCCGATCTGGAAAATTTCACCGAGAAATTCCACCGTTGACGGCGCGCCGCCGCCGGCGGCGGCGGTCAACGGCGGTCAACGGCCGGAAAAGTCAAATTTTCTGATTCCGACGTTTTTAATGTCATTTTTCTCGTAATCACGCCCTGATTATCGTACGGAGGTTTTCGGGTTGATTTGGTTAGCCGATTTTCAGTCGAGATTTCGAGTGGGGATTTCGGGATTTCCGTAATTCATTTTGTACTGCATTTCGTATTTCCGGGAACGGTTGGTTTCCGTGCTTCAGTACAGTGTTGTGGATTACGATATTGATCAGTTATGTGTATATATATCCAGGAGATCGAGATTTGGATCGTGATCGTGCTTCAGGCGAGGGATCTTCCGCTGGACCACGAGATTAACGCGAGTGCGCATTTTGCTCACCTGTGAGTGGACAATTTCTTTTCACGGAAATCTTGCGAGTCTTTTATATGATTTGTGAACTCGAGCATGAGTATGAGATTTCAGATTTGTATGAGCATGTGTTTACGATTATACGATATACTTATACGAATATACGTATACGAGTATAAATACACTTATATGTTGATTCATGCATTGCATAGAACTGTTTATGATTTGGTTTACACAGAGTACAGTCGTGGTTACGTTGTTGTATCGATACACTTTGCCTCTCGGTTGATCCCCGATGGTAGGCCGCCTGGAGGGGCGTTTCCCCAACCAGACCGGTGAGGGGCGTATCCCCGGATCCGAGGCCATTTCTGGCTAGAATCACGTGTGGGTCTGGGATCCCGTGATTCGGACTGTACTAGCACGGTGTGTGTCCATGAGTGACCCCGTGGGATTTTTACTTGCATACTCAGTACACTGGAGGAGTGTGAGTTTTACCTCGTGTACTATGTTGTTATATTTGCTTGGACTCGCATATGTTTTTATAACGTATATATATCAACTGGTGAAAGACATTTATTTTCGTCCACTCACTCTAACGTGTTTATTGTCTTTCCCCTGGGCTTTTCGGTTTCCGTGCCCAGTTTGCAGTTCAGGTTTGGTGTTTCACGTCGCGGTTTGGAGGCTAGTGATCAGAGTCACCTGTGTTTTCCAGTAGGTTCTTGTTTCGCCTACTGATGTACATGTTGTATATATTTTATACTAGAGGTCGCTCTGATACATTCCGATACTTGTTTATACAGATTTTCTCGGATATACATATATATAGTACAGTATGTTTACTGTTTGTTGATTATATTGATGTTGAGAAATCCGGATGGGATTGGTGCCCACGGTTTGCTTTTTGTGGCATAGGATGAAGTGTGTTTTCCGCGTGCAGGTTAAGGTAATTCCACGCTAGTAACGAAACTCTGCCCAAATTTCGGAAAATTTTTGTTGGTTCGCATTTTCGAAGGGGTTCGATTCCGGTTTAGGTAGCTAAATCGGGGTTGGGTCCTTTCAGCTTGGTATCAGAGCATTAGGTTGTCAGATTCTGTAGACTCTTGTAGTTGTGACGCTTAGGGTATTTGAGTTGATACAGCATGACTGGAGTGATGACCCGACTGGCCAGCGGTACTCATCAATACTTCGGGTGTTGTGTGTCCTCAAATATCTGCGGTTTCATGATTACGTTCTTTCTGCTTGTGCCTAATGCTTGTCTTGTATCAGTAGGATGCCTCATCGACGTGGTCCCCGTGTTGATCGGGATGATGATCCTGATGAGGATCGCCGAACGCGCGACTTGCTTATGCGAGTGCTGCGTTTGGAAGAGCGTTTTGACCCTGTGGTCAAGGCTCGCACTGCGGGTGCTACTGTGTTTTCGGGTTCAGTTGATCCAGAGATATGCGAGGCATGGTTGGTTCAGATTGAGCGTGTTTGTGAGCGTCTGCAGTTTACACCTGAGCAGATGACAGTAGCCGCAGTTGGTTTACTTGAGGGTGATGCATACTTCTGGTGGGTCAGTACTGACAGAGTTCCTGTGGATACTCCGTGGACATTGTTTCGTGATCTGTTTATGCGGAGGTATTTTAATCAGGCTACCCAGCAGCGCAAGTACGAGGAGTTTACAAACTTGAGGCAGGGCAGTTTGTCTGTACTTGAGTATCGAGATCGGTTTACCCGTTTGTCTCGTTTTGCGCGGGATATGGTGGCTACAGAGGAAGCCAAGTGTCGTAGGTTTGAGCTGGGGTTGAATCTGAGCATCAAGGCGACGCTGACTACGATGCCTCGGAACAACTTTGATGAGTTTGTCAGTGCAGCTCTCCGAGGCGAGGATATTGAGCAGGAGAGACAGCAGAGGTATCAGCCGAGGCGATTCGAGGAAGGTGGACCGAGTCAGGGGCCTTCAAAGAGGCAGAGTTCCGATACTTCCGGTTCAGCTTCATCCTCTGGCGGTGGATCGTATCGCTCACCAGTTAGTGCACCGAGACGGAGACCATTATGGAGGAGAGATCGACCACAGCGTTCACAGGCTAGTGCAGGTTCCAGTGGTGCTAGCTATCCTCGGCGTACTGGTGGCACATTTGCTGTACCGAGGGAGTACCCGTTGTGTAGTCTCTGCAGCCGACATCATGTGGGTCCGTGTCAGCGAGGTCCTGTTACTTGTTTCCGCTGTGGCCAGGTGGGTCACTATGCGAGGGAGTGTCCCCAGTTATATGGTGGTGATGGACAGGCGGCTCAGAGTTCCGGAGCTGAGCGAGGTGCCACTTCGGGAGCTCGACCAGCACAGTTTGCAGGTCAGGGCAGGCAGCAGGGTCAGGCCCAGCGAGGACGACCAGCCGGACAGGCGAGAGTTCATGCTATGACTATGCGTGAGGGCAGAGCATCACCGGAGGTCGTTATTGGTACGTTACATGTTTTTGGTATTCCTGTAGTTGCATTGCTAGATCCAGGTGCCACACATTCATTCATATCATTTAGACTGTCATCATTGGCTACGGTACCTGCATCTCCACTTCCGGGGTTGTGGAGAGTGTTGTATCCGTCAGGTGAGGTTGTGAGCATCGGTTGGGTCTACCGAGATTGTGAGGTGTTTGTTGATGGCCATGGTTTAGCCGCTGATCTGTTATTACTTGATATTGTGGATTTCGATCTGATATTGGGTATGGACTTTTTGGAGTCGCACTGGGCTATGTTTGATTGCCACAGAAAGGAGGTCGCGTTTCGACGACCAGGGTTACCTGAGATATTGTTTCGTGGCGAGAAGAACACTTCCCTACCGTGTTTGATTTCCGCATTGAGGGCGGATCGATTGATGAAGAAGGGTTGTGTTGCATATTTAGCCCATGTTGTGGACACTACAGCTGCAGTGCCAGAGCTTGGTAGTATTGAGGTTGTGTCTGAGTTTCCGGATGTGTTTCCAGCGGAGTTACCTGGTATACCCCCTGTGCGGGAGATTGATTTTACCATTGAGTTATTGCCGGGTACTGGACCGATTTCCCAGACACCATACCGGATGGCGCCTGCAGAGTTGAGGGAGTTGCAGATTCAGCTTCAGGAGTTGCTGGAGAAGGGATTCATTCGACCGAGTGTTTCTCCGTGGGGTGCTCCAGTGTTGTTTGTGCGGAAGAAGGATGGGTCCATGCGGTTGTGTATCGACTATCGGAAGCTGAATCAGATTACAGTGAGGAACAAGTATCCGTTGCCTCGGATTGACGACTTGTTCGATCAGCTGAAGGGAGCAGCAGTCTTTTCGAAGATTGATCTTCGATCCGGATATCACCAGTTGAGGATCCGGGATTCAGATGTTGCCAGGACAGCTTTCAGGACGCGGTATGGGCACTATGAGTTTTTGGTTATGCCGTTTGGGTTGACCAATGCCCCCGCAGCTTTCATGGACTTGATGAATCGGGTATTTCGACGATTCCTGGATAAGTTTGTGATTGTATTCATTGATGATATTTTGATATACTCGAGGAGTGTGGGCCAGCACAAGAAGCACTTGCGAGCAGTGTTGCGGACTTTGCGGGACCATCAGCTGTTCGCGAAGTTTAGCAAGTGTGAGTTCTGGTTGGATAGTGTGAAGTTTCTGGGCCACGTGATTTCGGCCGAGGGAGTTAGTGTTGATCCTGACAAGATCGAGGCCGTGCTGAATTGGAGTCGACCCACTACTGTGCCGGAGATCCGGAGTTTCTTGGGGTTAGCAGGCTATTACCGACGGTTTGTACAGGATTTCTCCCGGATAGCTACACCACTGACCAGATTGACGAAGAAGGGCGTCAAGTTTGAGTGGTCTGATGCGTGCGAGGAGAGTTATTTGCTCCTGAAGGAGAGATTGACTACCGCACCGGTTTTGACATTGCCAGACGACAGTGGTGAGTATGTTGTGTACAGTGACGCGTCGAAGTTGGGCCTTGGCTGTGTGTTGATGCAGCATGGTAGAGTTGTGGCGTACGGTTCTAGACAGCTGAAACCGCACGAGGTCAACTATCCGACGCATGATTTGGAGTTAGCAGCTATCGTGTTAGCGTTGAAGAGTTGGAGATATTACCTGTACGGTGCTCAGTGTAAGATTTTCACTGACCACAAGAGTCTCACTTACTTGCGGACACAGCCGGATCTGAACATGAGGCAGCGCCGATGGATGGAGTTGATCAACGATTACGAGTGCACTTTCGAGTACCATCCAGGGAAGGCCAATGTTGTGGCAGATGCACTTAGCCGGAAATCGGGAGCCTCATTGTTTCACATGTGTGTGGCCAGAGTATCGATGTTAGCCGAGCTACGGGCTACGGGTGCTGTGTTTGGTTATGATGATGATGGAGCCTTGTTGGCTAGCTTTCAGGTACGACCCGTATTGGTTGATCAGGTACGGGAGACACAGGATTCAGATCCTTACTTGCTGAGCAAGAAGACCATGGTACGGAATGGTGTGCCTACAGAGTTCCGTTTGAGCGACGACGGTACGTTGTTGTTCAGAGGTAGATTATGTGTACCCAGAGACGAGGACTTAAAGAAGGAGATTCTGGACGAGGCCCACAGTTCAGCGTATGCGATGCATCCCGGAGGTACGAAGATGTTTCGTACACTTCGAGCTTACTATTGGTGGCGCAACATGAAGCAGGAGATTGCCGCATACGTGAGTCGGTGTTTGATTTGTCAGCAGGTGAAGGCGGAGAGGCAGAAACCTGCAGGGAAACTACAACCACTTGAGATTCCAGTTTGGAAGTGGGAGCATATTACGATGGATTTCGTCTATCAGTTGCCGCGTACTTCGGCGGGCAACACTGGCATTTGGGTTATCGTTGATCGATTGACGAAATCTGCACATTTTCTTGCACTTCCAGGAAAGATTTCAGTGGGCAGATTGGCAAAGTTGTACTTATCCGAGATTGTTCGCTTGCATGGTGTACCTGTATCGATTGTTTCTGACCGTGATAGTCAGTTCACTTCTGAGTTTTGGCAGGCTTTACAGCGAGCGTTGGGTACGAGACTACGGTTTAGTACAGCTTTTCATCCTCAGACTGACGGGCAGTCCGAGCGGACCATTCAGACTCTTGAGGATATGCTGAGATCGTGTGTATTGCAGTTTCGTGGAAACTGGGATCAGCAGTTGCACTTGATCGAGTTCGCTTACAACAACAGCTATCAGGCCAGTATTGAGATGGCACCGTACGAGGCTCTGTACGGGAAGCAGTGTCGCACTCCATTGTGTTGGAGTGAGGTGGGCGAGCGTTGGCTCATTGGTCCTGATTTGGTGAAAACTACGATGGAGGACATTCAGATTATTCGAGATCGACTGAAGATTGCCCAGGATCGGCAGAAGAGTTACGCGGATGTGAGGAGGAAGAGTTTAGAGTTCGAGGTTGGTGATTGGGTCTTCCTGAAACTGTCTCCGTGGAGGGGAGTAGTGCGTTTCGGGAAGCGTGGCAAGCTTCGACCGCGGTACATTGGTCCGTATGAGATTACGGAGAGGGTTGGAGTTGTTGCTTACAGACTTGAGTTACCGACAGAGATGGCTCGTGTACATGATGTCTTCCATGTTTCGATGTTGCGGAAGTACATCTCAGATCCTTCACATGTGATAGCCCCACAGCAGTTGCCGATTAGAGAGGACTTATCATATGTTGAGGAGCCAGTACAGATTCTTGATCGACGTGAGCAGGAGCTGAGGCACCGTGTGATTCCGCTGGTGAAGGTCTTGTGGCAGAACCACTCAGTTGAGGAGGCCACCTGGGAGACCGAGCAGCGTATGCGGGAGCAGTATCCTCATCTGTTCACATGACAGGTACGTAAATTTCGAGGTCGAAATTTCTTTAAGGGGGGTAGATTTGTGACGACCCGAACCAGAATCAGTTGTGTGTTTGGCACGATTCTCGAGATTTGGTTATAGTCGCAGTTTTACGATATTGTGTAGTTTGCCGATTCGATTCGCGACTATGTTTTCAGTCAATAATTTGAGTTGAGTGTCTTCACGGAAGTTGTACAGTATGTGATTTCGAGTTCGTGGACGGTTCCAGAAGATTTTTCCGATAACCGAGGAATATTTGATGGTTATTTGAAGTTTCGGGTTCCGACGAGTTTATCCGATAGTCTCGAGTTTATCCGAATCATTTTGTAATTTTATTTCGGACCGTCGATCGACCCGAGGAGTGAGTATAAATATCGAAATTTTCGTAAATCATCGAAAATTTGCAAATTGGGGTTTGACTGAACTTTGACCAATTGTTGACTTTCCAAAATTGGAAAGAGACCGTTGACCCGTGCGGTGAGCGAGCAACCCGATTCGGTTCGTCGGCGACCCGGTTTTTCCGGCCACCTCCGGCCAGGTTAAGGGTATCATTCGAATCCTTGTGAGCTTCTCTTTCATGTTGCACTTGAGTTTATTGAAATTGATTATGTTTTGAGAGAGTTTGATTAAGGGCCGAGATGGTTTGGTCGACGGTGATGGGTGGAAGGGTTCCGGCGAGTTTTTGGGGTTGGGTTGTTGGGGGTTTCGTTCCCCACCACTCAGTGATACTCTCTAGGTGATTGGATTTGAACGAGATGAAGTTTGGGGTTGAACCCGATTGGGTTTTCCGGTTAGGGATTTTGTTGGTTTTGTGTGATTTTGGAAGGGATGCGTTTGGAATTGAGCTTGGTGTTAGAAGGGAAAGGGGTTCGTCTGGTCAAGAGGGTCCGATCTGGAAAATTTCACCGAGAAATTCCACCGTTGACGGCGCGCCGCCGCCGGCGGCGGCGGTCAACGACGGTCAACGGCCGGAAAAGTCAAATTTTCTGATTCCGACGTTTTTAATGTCATTTTTCTCGTAATCACGCCCTGATTATCGTACGGAGGTTTTCGGGTTGATTTGGTTAGCCGATTTTCAGTCGAGATTTCGAGTGGGGATTTCGGGATTTCCGTAATTCATTTTGTACTGCATTTCGTATTTCCGGGAACGGTTGGTTTCCGTGCTTCAGTACAGTGTTGTGGATTACGATATTGATCAGTTATGTGTATATATATCCAGGAGATCGAGATTTGGATCGTGATCGTGCTTCAGGCGAGGGATCTTCCGCTGGACCACGAGATTAACGCGAGTGCGCATTTTGCTCACCTGTGAGTGGACAATTTCTTTTCACGGAAATCTTGCGAGTCTTTTATATGATTTGTGAACTCGAGCATGAGTATGAGATTTCAGATTTGTATGAGCATGTGTTTACGATTATACGATATACTTATACGAATATACGTATACGAGTATAAATACACTTATATGTTGATTCATGCATTGCATAGAACTGTTTATGATTTGGTTTACACAGAGTACAGTCGTGGTTACGTTGTTGTATCGATACACTTTGCCTCTCGGTTGATCCCCGATGGTAGGCCGCCTGGAGGGGCGTTTCCCCAACCAGACCGGTGAGGGGCGTATCCCCGGATCCGAGGCCATTTCTGGCTAGAATCACGTGTGGGTCTGGGATCCCGTGATTCGGACTGTACTAGCACGGTGTGTGTCCATGAGTGACCCCGTGGAATTTTTACTTACATACTCAGTACACCGGAGGAGTGTGAGTTTTACCTCGTGTACTATGTTGTTATATTTGCTTGGACTCGCATATGTTTTTATAACGTATATATATCAACTGGTGAAAGACATTTATTTTCGTCCACTCACTCTAACGTGTTTATTGTCTTTCCCCTGGGCTTTTCGGTTTCCGTGCCCAGTTTGCAGTTCAGGTTTGGTGTTTCACGTCGCGGTTTGGAGGCTAGTGATCAGAGTCACCTGTGTTTTCCAGTAGGTTCTTGTTTCGCCTACTGATGTACATGTTGTATATATTTTATACTAGAGGTCGCTCTGATACATTCCGATACTTGTTTATACGGATTTTCTCGGATATACATATATATAGTACAGTATGTTTACTGTTTGTTGATTATATTGATGTTGAGAAATCCGGATGGGATTGGTGCCCACGGTTTGCTTTTTGTGGCATAGGATGAAGTGTGTTTTCCGCGTGCAGGTTAAGGTAATTCCACGCTAGTAACGAAACTCTGCCCAAATTTCGGAAAATTTTTGTTGGTTCGCATTTTCGAAGGGGTTCGATTCCGGTTTAGGTAGCTAAATCGGGGTTGGGTCCTTTCATATAAAGAAGATATTGAAGTTAAGAAACAAGGTTGGGCGGTCTGTTCCTAGTGCGGGATGGCTGAAGTTCAATATTGATGGTGCATTTGATTAGGGTTCTAATTCAGGAGGGATCAGAAGTATTTTGAGAGACGATGGTGGAGTGATAATTGGTGATTTTTCCTGTTTTAAAACTCAAGTTGCTAACCCTACTGTGGCTGAGTTCCAAGCATTGCAGCTTGTGGTCTTGTTAGCTAAAGAGCATAGCTGTACACCAATCATCTTCGAGACAGATTGCCAAGAAGTGGTGCAGGCTATGCAAAATGGAGATGATAATCTGTCAAACTTGGGACTATTACAAGAAGAAATTATGCAGGAATTTGTAGAGTTAAGCTGTCGCATTTCCCATACTTAGCTAGATTTGGTTTATTATCTCATTCCAATTGTATCTGGGTAGGCTCTCCTCCAATTATTGTGGAGCATTTAGTGTCTGCATCTTGTAACCCTTGAGTTCCCTTGGAATGAATGATTGTCGGTTTAGATAAAAAAAAGAGATAAAATTGGAAAGAACAAATAATAAAATAAATTTTTTTATGAAAGAAGTGTCAGTAGGGGAGTAGTTTTGAGAGGAAAGTGGACTCCTAATATCACCTCCCTTAATTGTTTGGTAGTTACTTATGGTCAGTAGGGTTATACTATATTTTCTTATTATTCTCTTTACATAATAAATTACTGTATAGATATTTCGTATAGATAATGATGAAGCTTGAATATTTAAACTGATGAGTCGATAGATGGCCAAATATTTTCGATTTAGTACTCAAAAATGTAAAATCATATATGCATTTTTTTGAACCGGAATATGCATTTCTTCACCAAAGAGCAACGAATGGAATAAGGAAGAACTATATAGCGGATATTTTTGATAATTTAAATGTATGGCAGGCTACTCCGATTTGTTTAGAGACAGTGGTTCTGAATTATTATGCTTCTTTATTCACTTCGGCTGATACTTAAAATGAGCAGATGGCTCCAGCGGTTTCATTGATCCAACAGGTTTTCGCTCTAGATATGGTCTATTCCTTGCTAATTCCTTATATTGGGGAAGAAATTTGTACTGCACTATTTTAGATGTATCCAGAAAAAAAAAACTCCAGGACTTAATGATAAGCCTTCTTAATTTTTTTCAGAGAAATTGAGATGTTGGATCGTATTATTTGTAATGTCAATGACTTTGCATTCATGTAGAATTCTCACTAATGTAAATTTTACAAATATGAGGCTTATCATAAAGGTTTAGAACCCGATCAGGATTACATAGTCTACGCCTATAATGTTGAGTAATGTTACTTACAAGCAGGGGCAGAGCTACTCAGGGGAGGGCCCATGCCCTGGCCCCCTTAGATCTGATCAATATCTTTTGGTTTCCCATATATTAATAATGTTGTCCAATGGCATAGTAGTTTGAACGTAAGATTGTAACGATTTGGTCCCAAGTTCGACCCAGCTCTTTATATTTTAGCACAATAACGTTTAGAGTAAAGGATCAAATACATGTTTTTAATTTATTTGTCCATGGAAACAGTAGTCAATGTGGTAAATGATTATCTGGTTATAGGTTTTTATTGTTAATAAAGTGAGGCAAATTATGTGAAAAAGAAAAATGTTGAGAACTATTTGAGTCAAATGATCTTGGTTCTCATAATTGTTCTCTAGCTGCAACAATTAATAATGTATATTAATTTTCTCATTTTGTAATATTTCTTGTCGTTTTTCTTGTTATATTTATGCTACAAATTTTGGATATTGAAGTGCCCACACCCATAAAATGGCGAATCTTGGTGGATTTGGTGAAATTCAAGTACTGAACATTTGAGCTAAGCAAACAACATCAATTGCACCTTTTAACTACAAAGGGAAGCAAGAACAACTTGAACACCTTCAACAAAATGCTTCATATGGAATGTTGTTAGGTCCATAATTGTGTTCCAATTATGTTCCTAACCCCATGTTTATTGCTTGTCTTCTATGAATAAAGCTTCATTATTATAATGTTTCCTGTTCATACTAGGAAATTGGGAGTTGACACGGAAACGCTCTTAGAGATGAAAATTACTCACTTTTTGGAGAAGTCAATCACATTACCTAAGTCACAAGACTATTTAGAGCAACTTTGGGGAAATGACGAAAAGTGATCGCCGGAAGTTATCGGAAGCTGCTGGAAAGTCGCCGGATTTATCCATGGCTGGCCGGACTATCAAAGATAGCCCAAACGTTCCAAGCTAGGCCTAAGGGAAGACCTAAACCACCTAGATAGGAACCCTAGCAGATTTTGTTAGGTGACACACAATTTAAATTTTGGTTCTATTAGACATGGTTTGGACTTTAGCTAGAAGCCAAGAAAAGGGGATCACAAGTTGTGACCCTTGGATCAAACTTCATGGCCACTTTAGCACATCCAGGGGCTCAAAAAATACCTTATTTTCTCTCCCACATTCCCCTTTGGTCGAGCTCCCCCTTGCACACACACACAACATATCTCATTTTTCATGTTTTGCAAGTTGTAGACACTCTCTATAGCCTCCATCCATTCCCTAACTCTCTAGCTCTCTCCTCTACCTTAAACACCTCCTACACACCACCAAAAGGCCTAAGAACTTCAATCACCATCACTATACTCTCATCTCCACCCTAGCCTAAGGTGGGTTCATCATCTTTTGTTGAGTTAAGAGCAAAAAGTGAAGAAGTACTTGAAGAACTTGAAGGCTTTGCTTAAGGGACTCTTCGGTTATTTCTATCACTTACTGATTTCTCTTTATGTATTTAGATTCTATTTTGAGTATGTGTAGTGAGTAGTCCAATTTGGGAGGCTAGGGTTAGAACCCTAGCCATTTGATGTAGACAAATGATGGATTAGTTTATGTATGACTTATGTTTTAGTGTATGTTGTGTAAAACATGTGTTTGTGAATGGGTTTACTATGTGTTTGTGGATGTCTATATTCTTGAACTTCATATATGATTTCATTT
The DNA here is from genome assembly GCA_946800695.1 of Geum urbanum. Classification (NCBI taxonomy): domain Eukaryota; kingdom Viridiplantae; phylum Streptophyta; class Magnoliopsida; order Rosales; family Rosaceae; genus Geum; species Geum urbanum. Next base: position 41,214,766 of record OX327002.1, on the reverse strand, counting down.
ATGCATGTGTTGACCTTAGCTAAGTTGATGTATGCATTAAGGAACTAAAAATGTGACCTTGGTTGAATTAGCTACTCACCTAAGACTAGATGAGCATGTAAACATGATTAGGGTATATTCCAAATGGTTTACTTATGGTTTGGCTTCCTTAACACTAAGCAAGAATTAGAGCCTCCTTGAGTTAAAATTGACTTAAGGGGCTTCGGTTAAGCACATATTGAATCGAGAGATTATTGTGGCTACTAGTTTGGGTCTTTCAGTTCATAACTCACAAGGTGCGGATTGGAACATTCACTTAGACTTTCTCCCGGATCCTCCAAAAGAGGTTCGGGAAGAGGAACCTTCCATAAGTATCACATGGTACACTTGTTTGCTTCACTCACATGATATACGGTAAAGATGTAAACCTGAAATAGTTTAGGTCTTGGTCCCGGTTCACTAAATACTTCAAAGTTGGGCTTAAATCGTCTAGAGTTCGACATGGCCTAGGAGCTTGAGTTCAAAACCAAACGTGACCCAAAAGGTTACGATTTGGATATCTACTTATGTGTAATGGACTTTAATTACATACATAAATTAGGAAATTGTTTTAGTATCAAGTGGTTAGTGGGGATTTCCCTAGCCAACCATCTTCCTTTATTGTGAACTTGTTTGTTATTTTATCTCGTTACTTTAGTCCGTAATCAATCAATCAACTTGGATAATCACTCCTTGCAATGCTAGGTCTCCAAAGGACTTAGTAGCATAAGATACACGTCCACATTTCATTATCTTTATTGTCAAGATTAGTGTCTAGTTCAACCGTGGTCTAAGTGCTTTATCATTCAAACTAAAGAGTTAAAGTGGCTAATCCTCGTGGGTTCGACACTCGACTTCTATAAATACTATAACTTGACCTCGTACACTTGCGGGAAAAAAAAATACTATGTATACTTATGGGCTAGATAATAGTGCATAAAGTGTGTGGGGATAATTTTTCCAACAAGTTTTTGGTGCCGTTGCCGAGGAATAGGTTCATCTTAATTCTTTAACTTTGGAAAGCCTTGATTGCGGTAAAACCATACATTTTGCTTGATAATTATTTCTTAGCTTTATAGTTTTCTTCATGTTATCATCTAGGACTTTGTTTTGAGTGTCTTTGATCCCTTGAATACTTTGGTTGATAGCTTTGAGGTGAAATTGTGGAAGAACTTATGCAACTAACCTTTTGCAAGACATTCTACTCGACCCATCGATAATTGATTCAGAGGAGAACGGGAGCACACATTCGACCCATCGAATGTGTCCAAGTTGCTTTCGATCAGTCGAATAAAATCTTTGACCCGTCGAGTTTTGTTGCTGTGTTTGAGGTTGTTTTACTTATCTCTACCTCTTTCATCTTAAGTATTTATATTCTTAGGAGCATATCTAAGTAGTGTCTTTATTTTACACATAGTAGTTAATGTGTCTAGATTTAGCAAACTTAATTTTCGATACACCCTAGATTCTTAGAACTTTATTTGGCGATTCCGGTATATTGGATCACACGCCTTTACCTTGGTGTCCATAGCACTGTGAATGACACTACGCCACATACTAGAATCCCATTCGAACTGTTAGAGTACTCATTGATGTTTCCTTGAGGGGGTGTCAAAGAAGCACCATGGAAGGCCCTCAAGGCTTTGAGTACTTTAAGAGTTTGGAGGCCTAATATTAAGTGGTTGTTTAGTGTGATTTTCAGGTTTATGCCCTTCAATCAATCGAATCTACATACACTATCTTCTAGCACACCATCCGTATTTTGGAGATTAAATTTGGGTTTTCAAACCGTAGCTCCGTATAAGGAGGTTCAAGTACAAGTAATGAAAAAGAGGTTGGTATACCGTTGTTGAGGGTAGAGAGCCGAGAAACACTTGGGAAGTGGTTTGACTTAGCTATAAAGGCTAGACATCAGAACCTATTAGTCGGAGCTTGTGTTTTCCAGATTGAAGTAGATCCTTAAATCGTGGAGGAAATTGAGCCACAAGAATTGATCCACTAGTTAAAGAGGAGGTTGAGCCTCAAGAGATAGACCGAATTACCATGGAGAACGAGATCTATGAAGAAAGACCATTGAGGGAGTGTGCCTTACCCTTATGCAGCACATACCAGGTGTATAGTATTGCAACCATTGGTGAGAGAATCTTTTGAGATAACGTCAAGCTTCTTGTAAACTCTCCCCATCTTTCTAGGTCATGCCAATTTGGACCCATATTTACATCTTTTGGAGTTCGAAGAGGCATGTGCTACATTGAATATCCGCAATATGGATGCCGATCAATTGAGACTATGGATGTTCCCCTCAAGTCTAAGAGACAAAGCCAAGGAGTGGCTTAACAAGCTTCCTCCCAACTCTATCAACTCTTGGGAGACCTTGCAAAGGAAGTTCATCACCAAGTACTTTCTCCTGGGCAAGATTAATGAGAGAAGAACAACTTTGATGACTTTCCAAGAAGAAGAGGATAACTTTTTTGCGAAGCATGGGAGCACTTCAAGGATCTAGAGCTTAGTTCTCCTAATTATGGGCAAACCCAAGACATGCTTATGTCTCTTTTCTACCAAGGGTTAAGTACAGAGATAAGGAGGAAGGTAGATAATGCTTGTAGCGGAGATTTTATGGATAAGACCGCCGAGGAAGCCTATATTTTGCTTAAGAAATTGGCGAATAGATTAGCTTTATGGGATGTGAAACCAAGTGTGAGGAAGACCGTGATTTTTATGAGGGAGGCTACCTAAGCCAACCGTGGAGGTATTATGAGGTCAAAGGGGCCACCCATATGCAAGATGAAGCCATTAAGAGGCTTGAGGAGTCAATGAACAAGAAGTTTGAGCTTTCAATGAAGCAAAATAAAGGTGGAAGTCAAGTTCACCAAGTGTTAGAGATTAGTGTGGAGCCGGTCACTTGTTTGATTTATGAAAGTACGGTGCATGAGACTCTAAGTTTCCCTCATCAAGAAGATTATCCGGACATTATCGAAGAGTGCAAGGGAAGCTTCTATGACCAACAAAAGTATGATCCATACTCCAACACCTACAACCCGGGATGGAGGAACCATCCTAACTTCTCATGGGGTAGTCAAAATCAGAATCAAGGCAACCAAGGAAGTCAAGGTGGGTTGCCAATGCCAAATGGTGGTTTCCAAGGACAAGGAGGAAGACACAATGAAAGGGGCAACCAATGAAACTTTGGTGCTTCTGGAAGTGGAAGTAAGAGATTCTAAAATTATCAAGGAGCTTCCAGATTTGCATCAAGACCAAATGGAGGATTTGTTAGTGCCTCGGGTGGTAACACTTACCAACCACGAGCACCTTTCATGCCAAGAGCTCAACAACCACCTCTATTCCAAGCACCAATATTTCCATCACAATTGGAGGCACCTAAGTCCAACACAGATGAACTTTTGGCTAGGCTAGTGAAGAGACAAGAGGAGTTAGCGAAGACTCAAGCAGATGACAAAAATACTTTTCTTGAGATCTTCATGAGTATGAAAAGGGATAGCCAAGCACTCCGGAATGAGAACCAAAGTGCTATCCACAAGTTGAAGATGCAAGTAAGCCAATTGACTAGAGCATATCAAAGCCAAGGGAGTAGTAAAGCTCATGAGTTTTCCTCCACCACGGAGAGGAACCCTAAATACCAAGTCAATATGGTGAAGGTGGTGTTGAGATCCAGGAAAGAATTTGAAAACTATGGTGATGTACCTATCGTGGAGAGTGATGATGAAGATGACATGGACACACCATTTGTGTCTAAGAACTATTCCGGAGTTGAGGAGGTTACTGCGAGTAGAGACAAAGTTGTGAACTTTCAAGAGAACACCGCTTTGATTCCTTATGAAGATGTTTGTGAGTCGGAAGGTGAAGATGAGGAGTTTGAGGTGGAATTCTGAGAGTTGGTTGAGTTGACATGGGGCTGCTGGAAAGAGTTTGGAAGGAAGATATATGGTTAGAGAGCATTCCAGGATTGATTTGAGGAAAGAACAAGGAGAAGAAGCTTCCCAGAACTGGACGGGTCGAGACTCACCTTCGACCCGTCGAATGGAGCGTACTGTCCAGAAGAACACATTTACTTGACCAGTCGAGAATTCTACTCGACCCATCAAAAAGTATAGGCAAATGAGGAAAATGTATACCTACCCTTCTCTCAAGGAACAAGGAGAGGGCTCAAGCCAACTTGGATCGAAAGACTAAGGAATGTTTGGATGTCTTCAAAAAGGTTGAGATCAATATCCCCCTTCTTGACGCCATTCAAACTATTCACATGTACTCCAAGTTCTTGAAGGATCTTTGCACCAATCACCGATTGAATAACAAGCTACAAAGGGAGGTATAAGGATCTGAGAAAGTGAAGCTTAATGCCACAGTGTCAGCTATCATACAAAGGAAGAGGCCTAAAAAGATAGCGGATCCGGGAAGATTTACCGTGCCATGTACCATTAGAACGAAGTACTTTCCGAAGACCTTGATGGATCTTGGTGCTTCCATCAAATTAATGCCTTACTCGGTATACAAAGGGCTTGGCTTAGTGAGAATCAAACCGGTGAGTATGTCACTACAACTTGTTGATCGAAGTGTGGTGCATCTAAGGGGTATAATTGAAGATGTGTTAGTAGTGATTGTCGAACTTGCGATACCCGCCGACTTCGTGACACTTGACATGGAGAAGCCTAGAGAACACGAATATCTCCCAATCATCTTCGGAAAGGCCTTCATGGCTACAGCCGGGACGAAAATTGATGTGAAGGGCGGAGTACTCACTTTGGAGGTCTTTGACAAAACTGAAACCTTCCAAATCTTCCATGATGCGGATCCGATCCCCAAAATGCAAGCATTTATGGTCAAGGTAATCGACAAGGAGCTTGATGAAGAGTTAGAAGATATCTCTAATCAAGTCTACATGGAAAGTAGTCCCGAAGAAGAGGTAGATGCGGAATTGGTAGTGGCATATAAAGAATTTTTTCTACGGTCTACCATCGAAGGGCACACATCTTTGAATTGCATCATGACTTCACAAGTCATCTATGGTTCAAGGATTTCATACAAGCCACTTTCATTCACCTGTTTGGGAGCAAGGGCACTTGAGGAAAATTTTTACTCAAGAAACAATGTAGATCAGGTGAAGGTTCATGACACTTTACTCACCATTCAACATGGGCCAATCTTCCCGAAAATCAAGCTTTAACAACTACCAGAGGTGCTTAAATATGTGTTCTTGGAGGAGCCAAGCAAAAAGCCAGCGATTATCTCATCCTTACTAGATGAGAGTCAAGAGGCTCGGTTGATTGAAGTGCTCGGTCACTAAATGACATCAAATGAATTAGCCCAACCATTTCTAAGCACCATATCTATACCACCATGGAAGCCAAGCCAAGCCAGTAACCTCAAAGGCGTCTCAACCCCAACATGTAAGAGGTAGTGAAAAAGGAGGTATTGAAACTTCGAGCCAATGGAATAATTTATGCCATATTGGGTAGCCCATAGATCTCACCTACACAAGTGGTACCGAAGAAAGTGGGGATTACCGTTGTGCCAAATGCTCAAGGAGAGTTGATACCATCTAGAATAGTCAATAGTTGGAGGTTTTGTATTGATTATCGGAAGCTTAATGCAGCTACTCATAAGGACCAGTTCCCATTGCCTTTTATTGATCAAATGCTTGAGTAGTTAGCCGGACATGATTATTATTGCTTCTTAGATGGCTATAGTGGCTACAATCAAATTGCTATAAATCTGAAGCACCAAAAGAAGACGGCTTTTACATGTTCTCAAGGGGTCTTTGCTTTTAGAAGAATGCCTTTTGGTTTATGTAATGCATCGGCTACATTTCAACGTTGTATGCAAGCAATTTTTTTAGGAATGATTGGTGAATTTGTTGAAGTATTTATGGATGATTTCTCTTTATTTGGGGATAGTTTTGAGGAGTGTCTCCATCACCTTAAACTAGTATTGCAAAGATGTTGTGAGAAATATTTGGTACTCAATTGGGAGAAATGTCACTTTATGGTACAAGAAGACATTATCCTTGGTCATTGCATCTTAAGGAGGGGGATTGAAGTAGACAAGGCAAATGTGGAAGTTATTGAAAAGTTGCCCATTCCACACAATGTTAAGGAAGTCCGGAGCTTCTTGGGCATGCAGGGTTCTATAGAAGATTCATTAAAGACTTTAGAAAGATTGCAAAGCCCTTAACGGACATGCTTGAAAAGGATGCCTACTACACAATCACTCCGACACTTGAGGAAGCATTTGTGACTCTCAAATAAGCACTTGTTATGGCTCCGATAATCATGAAGCTAGATTGGAGTCTACCCTTCGAGATTATGTGTGATGCTAGTGATTACTCAATGGGGTCGGTGCTAGGCTAAAGGAAGGACAACATATTGGGTGTTATACAATATACTTCAAGAACATTCAATTCAGCTCAAATGAATTACACAACCACAGAGAAAGAGATGTTAGCCATAGTGTGTGGGCTACGTTGACAAATTTCGGAGCTACGTTGTGGGCTCAAAGGTCATAGTGCATACGGATCATAGTGCTCTTAAATGTCTCTTCACTAAAGCCGAGTCTAAGGCAAGATTGTTGAGATGGGTACTATTACTTCAAGAGTTCGACTTAGAGATAGTGGACAAACCCGATAAGCATAACTTAGTTGCGGATCACCTCTCACGCCTTCAAATCAAGGAAGAAGATGGTGACTTGAATGATGAATTTCTGGATGAGCAATTATTCCATGTCAAGGAGGTACTTACTACGCCAAATTATCCATGGTTAGCAGATATTGCAAACTTTCTCTCAAGCAATGATACCTTCATCCCCGCCCAATTTTCAAGTGACCAACGGAAAAGATTGAGGAGAATTATCTGGGAGTTTATATGGGACAACCTCTATTTATACAAGGAAGGTAGAGACGGGATTCTAAGAAGATGTATGCCTCATGAGGAAATGTTTAGTGTGCTCACTTTTTGCCATTCACTCGAATGTGGGGGACATCATGGGCCTTCCAAGACCGCCTACAAGGTTCTCCAAGCTGGGTTCTAGTGGCCCATCCTTTTTAGAGACACCCATTCCTTTGTGAAGACATATGATCAATGTCAACGAGTTGGGAGGATCAACTCAAGGGATTAAATACCATTTAAGACCATCATGGAGACCGAAATATTTGATGTTTGGGGTATTGACTTCATGGGGCATTTCCCTTGTTCACATGGTATGTACTACATTCTAGTGACGGTGGACTATGTCTCCAAATAAGTGGAAGCTATGGCATGCCCAACCAATGATGGTAAGGTGATGACGAAGTTCCTCAAGGTTTCCATCTTTACAGGATATGGAACCCTAAAATCCATCATAAGTGATGAGGGTTCCCACTTTATCAACCACAAGGTCAAAGCTCTTTTGAAGAAGTATAGGGTTGTTCACAGAGTAGCGACACCATATCGCCCCCAAACGAGTGGACAAGTGAAAATTAGCACCCGGGAACTCAAGAGTATCTTGGAGAAGATCGTGAGTGCCAACCGGAAGGATTTGAGTTAAAAGCTTGATGATGCACTTTAGGCATACTGGGTCACCTTCAAGACTCCCATAGGCATGCCACCCTTTAGACTTGTCTATGAGAAATCATGTCACTTGCGGGGTGAAGCTTGAGCATAAAGCAAGATGGGTCATCAACACCTTGAACATGAACTTGGGGGCTAGTGGAGAGAAGTGGAAGCTTGACATCATGGAGCTTGAAGAGTTGAGGCTAGAAGCCTATGAGAGTGCCCGAATCTACAAAGAGAACATGAAGAGATACCATGAATCCGCTTGAGGCATAAAGATCTTGTTGTGGGAAAGAAAGTGCTCTTGTACAACTCTAGACTCTCCCTATATTCGGGAAAGCTAAGGTCTAGGTGGAATGGTCCGTTTGAGATTGTAGAGGTCTTTCCTCGTGGAGTGGTGACCTTATGGAATTTGAGAGATGGAAGCACCTTTAAGGCGAATAGGCACCAAATCAAGCTATGAGAAGGAATAGCACCAAGTGACAATGTTGTGATGGTGAAATTTGTGCTTCTTCCGCACACTATGATGCTTTGAAGCTTTGCCCTCCGTCCCGACCATGTTAATGTCGTTAAACTTGAAACCGTGATGGTTGGACACCATTGAGAGAGCTACAAGAAATAAAGTGTGAGGTAGAGGTGGTGATCATGTGACCCAGAAGAAGCCACTTTGAAGAAAGCCAAGGATACCTAGCATGGAAGGCAAGACCATTCTTGGTATTTCATGTTGGTGATTGTTGGTGACTATGGATGCCACGTTTCAGTCTTTAAGGGGGAACACTTCTAATCTCCCACCTCACTTTCAATTTCGAGTCTTGTTGATGCCTTTATGTGTTAGAAATGTAAGCTTTTACATGTAAAAATTGTGGTAGGAATGTGTGTTGATTGTGTGTGTGGCATTTTTGTTTGAAAATTGATGCATGTTTTGAGTCAAAACCTGGGAAATTCTCGACGGGTCGAATAACGATTATTCTACTCCTTCTACCCATCGAACTACGAGCACAGAAGAGGCAGGAGGAAACTTTCGACGGGTCGAGCAAATCTTTCGACTCGTCGAAAATGGTCTGGGACTAGTATTGACTAAAAATTGACTTTTAAAAATCTATCTTTTCTTCTCTCTTCTCTTCTTCTTCCCTATTCTCTCTCATTTTTTCCCCAAACTTCTTCTCTTCTTCGTCTCTCACTCACAGTCTCTCACCCTCATCTCACAAATCACTCAAATCCTCTCAAATCTCTCAAATTTTTGAACCAAGGCTGTGCTTGCTTGTGTGTGGTAATTAGAAAGTTTTGAGCCATCTTTGTTGAGGTATATTGCTTGAACCAGATTTGAATTTTTGTGAGATTAGGTTGTGATTTTGTGTTGTTTTGGGTTAGTTGATGCTATATTCCTTGATTTAGATGTATGAGTTATGTGCTTTTAACATCGATATGCATGAAATTATTGAAATTGAATACCTTGACCTATGCATGAACCCTAATTCAAATTTTTTTGGATTAGCTTATGATTAGTGTGAATTAAGTCAATGTATGCTTGAAATCATGATCTAGGACTAATGGGTAGTTGATTTATGAGGCCAATTGCATGAAACCTTATCGAAGTTTTTTTGGTGAATTGTTGACTATCCTTGACTATTGGCCGAAATTATGATGCAAGTTTGTGTAATTGTTTGTTTTGTGTGTGTTTGTTGTAATGTGATTGTCTAGGTGAGAATTGTTGAGGTTTTGGTTCGATATTGGATAACATTGCTTAATTAGACTAAATGTTTGATGACTCTAACTTTATGATTATGTTACTTCGTGTGTTAGTTGTGTGCATTGTGCATTTGAAATGACTTGGTAACATGAAATTGGGTTTTAGGTGTGACAATTTTTGTGTATGTTTGATGTGTGTACTAAGTTGTTCTTGTGTGAATAATGTGTTCTAGGTGTCCAAGTCTATCCATCACCTTCATCATCTTCATCATCTTCATCATGCCGCCAAGAAAGAAGAATGTGGGACAAGATCCTCCCACCGATTACGAGCTACCTTTTAAGAAGATAAATAGGGCGGGCAAGTCAGTCTATCCCAAATTGGATGTACCACGTCATATTCATGCTGAGAGAGATGTCGACCGGGAGGGAACTAAACCCGAACTTCGAGCCCTCATTGAGCTAGCGGAGCACCACAACATCAGAATGCTCACTGGGGGATTTTATGGTTACGATGAGGTGACAATTAGGCACTTCTATGTTGCACTAAGGACACCGTGTCGGATGGTGACGAAGGTCGAACTTTCAACTCCAAAGGGAGAAGGATAGTCCTCAACCCACAAGCCATTGAGCACCTTTTATCTCTTCCAGCCCTCATAAATGCGGAACAGATAGCTTTTAGGAAGAGATTCGATGCGATGACTTGGGAGACCTTCACATTGGAAGCTTGTTTGAGTCGCCAAGTGTCGGTTCATTGTAATGGTTGCTTCCTCAGAGGGGATCTTGACGCACTCTACCGCGTGCTTTGGCTTTTCGTGAAGCACAATGTCAAACCTCAGCTCAAGAATAATGAGATCACTAAGAAAAGATACCAAGCGATGTCCACAATGATGAGCAATGTAGGGAAGCTGGAGTTCGGCAAGCTTATCTACGACTCCATCATTGGGTGCACCGACAGGTAATGGGCTCTTGTATTTCCATGCACCATCACTGCTCTTTGCCACTCGAGCGGAGTTAAGGGGATTCCTAAGAACAAACATAAGTTGTTGCCACCCTATGGTGACCTTAATGATGCCACAGTAGCTTAGAGCCTTGCAACAATCAACCGTCTTCCCCCTTCAAGCCAAGTCGGTGGTGCCTCTTCATCCTCTCACGCCCAAGATCCGCCACACAGTCCAACCCAATGGTCATTTCAAGATCCACCTTGGCATGACCCTAAACATGTATGCTTACTTCGAGGGATACTTTGGTATAATGTAATCTCGACATTCGATGGTCATGCAAGAAATGAACAACCTTGGCGACCGAATGAGTGCCCTTGAGCTACATTACCAAGGAACCAATGTCGGTCTTTCGACCATGGGACATGCAAACACGGAGGAGGATGATTTGGGGCAAGATGATGAGGATTGATGGATGGATGAAGAATTAGTGCACTTTCCTTTATTTTTGATTTATGCTTTCTAACCCCTTATTCCTCTAAACTTTGTAGGATGTGTTTTTATGTTTTACCATTTGAACATTTGCGACTCTTTGTGTTAATGTCAATTGGTGCCTTGTTATGTTTTGTGTTTTTTTTTGGTAATGCTTATCTTGTTGAATTTGTGTGTTTATATGATGATATGATGCCTTCATGGATTATTTGGATAGGCAGTTAACCACTTTCTTTGTATTTAGTTTGTATTTTAGTCGTGTGTGATGTGTGTGTTACGTGTGAAGTGATTGGGGAATGCGCGAATTTGAAATTTTGGAATTTGGAGTTGGATGTGTAGAGGCAAAACCCTTGAAGCTCACATCTTGGGTCTCCTCGACGGGTCAAAAATCTGGTTCGACCCGTTGAATGTTCGTTCCTGCCAAGAACTTGCATTACTTCGTCCCGTCGAGCTCATTACTCGACCCGTCGACTACATTCAGATCATAACTCAACCCGTCGAATTCATCACTCGACCCATCGAATTCATGGCCCTATCCAACAAGTACCATTTCCTTGACCCATCGAGGAATACCCTGCCATAATTGACTTTTGGAAGACCGAGGAGCTTGAGCCTTTGAAGCATAGATCATATAGCAATACCATGAGGTCAAGCCAAGTCCGAGAGCACCAGTGGGGACTCATGATCAAGAAGCTGGGATGGAGAGGCCTAACTTGGCCTTCGTTGGTTTACATGTTCGTGTTTATGGAGCTAGGAGCCGATCTTCAAAGCATTTGCACCCTCTTTATCCCTACTCCCTTTATTTCCTTGCTTTGTATGAACATGATTAGGAATGATGTGTTTAAGTAACATTAGTGTATTGTTTTGAGTCACGTCGAATGTGGTAGCTAGTCTTGTATAAGTATGAGGTCCCCTCCTGCTATATACTCAATTACAATGTCATTTCTCCTTTGAAATATGATTAGTATGCATGTCCCCATTGTGGTTGATATGACTCTAATAACTTCATTACTTCTTTTAGAGACTATATGACCATTTAAGTGTGAATGCATGCTAGTTGTTATGCCTAGGAAAATATGTGGTAGGAGAATAAAATGTGAAATGATGATGCCTATGTTATCTCTCGTACACTTTTGTTTACTATATGGCTTAATGCAAATTGAGGACAATTTGATTCTAAAGTGTGAGGTAGAAGGGCTAAGTCGATAACTCCTTATCCTAAAATTCATAAAAATTTGAAATTTTGAGAAATTGTAATACAAAAATATATGTGTTTTGGTATGTTTTATGTCCCAATAACCACTCCTAATGATGAGATTGAACTAACGGCCAGTAGATTGCATAATTTTGAACATGTTTAAAAAGAGAAAACAATGCATGTTTAATCGGTTTGAAAAGTGCATATGTCTTTCAAAATGCGTGTACTTGAGAAAAAGAAGGATTGACATATTTTTGAAACTATCCATGCTCCATGTGAGATTTTGAGCCTTGTTGTGCATGCATAGCTACATTATGCACCTATTCTTTCATGTGTGGTTTGATCAATTTCTAGAACTTGCTTGAAACCATATAAAATATTTTCCAAATCGTAAGTGTTTTTTAAAATGATAGAGGCATTAGGATTACCACCATGGCCAAATTTTTTGAACCCTATGTTGCATATATTCTTTAGTGAGCCAATTTGAGCCTTAATGTACTTAGCATTTTCGTTCTTAAGCACCACAAATACCTGCCTAGCTTAAATACTTATCATATCCCTTAACTTGGCAAACTAGCAAGCGATGATGAAATCCTATTAAGATGTAGTCTTAGTGTTGCAAAGAATGTCGAGAGACAAGTGTGAGGTGGAGAAGGACTTGTGTTAGTTATTTGCTTATGTAGTTATTTAGTAATCCAAAAATTAAAAAAATGGAAAAAAGAGTACCAAAGAAAAGTAAAGAGAAAAATAGAAAAGAGAAGAGGTATTACAAAAAGAGTTGAGTTTGAAAAACAAAGAAAATCCAAAAATTGTGTGTGTGTTGTACATAAAGAATAAGTGTTTTGAGGAAGTAGTTTGATGTGAAAAGGAAAATAGTAGCACCTGGAAGTAGTTTAGAGGAACTTTAACTTGTGAATTAATTGCTAGGTTGCTTGGTCTTTAATTATCTTATCCATTTCTTTATTTTGAACTCCCTTCCTTAAGGCCCCATTACTACCTATATAAAATCCCTCTTGATTTGGATTGCTTATGTTTTTGGATTGTTGGAGCAATTTGGTTGAAAAGGAAGCCTATGGAAAACATGTGATTAATACTATTTTTGAGTGCAAACACTAACCCTCAAACACGTATGTGCGTTGCGTGATATCTAGTGAGTTAGATAATTAAGAGGCATGTTAGTTTGAATACATCTCATTGTGATGCATTTGGCTTGGCATATAGCATAACCATTTCGGCTTATTACATATGCATTGATTTCATATTTTAAAATGTTGCTCAAAAGAATTTCAATCCATCTAGCCATGGTTCTTTGAGGGGAATCGATCATCAATTCGGGATGCTCACATGCCTTGTGTGTTTTTATGCTTTGAGTCTAGCTTAGCTTAATTCTTTTTTCTTTGTTTGCTTGAGGACAAACAAAGTTTAAGTGTGAGGTAGTTTCTTAGGTCCATAATTGTGTTCCAATTATGTTCCTAACTCCATGTTTATTGCTTGTCTTCTATGAATAAAGTGTCGTTCTTATAACGGTTTCTGTTCATGCTAGGAAATTAGGAGTTGACACGGAAACACTGTTAGAAATGGAAATTAAACACTTTTTAGAGAAGCCGAGCACATTTCCTAAGTCACAAGACCATTTGGAGCAACTTTTGGAAAATGACGAAAGTGATCGCTGGAAGTTATCGGAAGCTGCCGGAAAGTCGACGGATTTATCCATGGCTAGACGGACTATCAAGGATGACCCAAACACTCCAAGCTAGGCCCAAGGGAAGGCCCAAACTACCGAGACAGGAAACCTAGCTGATTTGGTTAGGTGACACACAATTTGAATTTTGACTCTATTAGGCATGGTTTGGACTCCAACTAGAAACCAAGAAAAGAGGATTACATGTTGTGACCCTTTGATCAAACTTCATGATCACTCTAACATATCCAAGGGCTCACAAAATACCATATTTTCTCTCCCCACGTTCCCCTTTGGTCGAGCTCCCCCTTGCACACACACACAACATATCTCATTTTTCAAGTGTTGCAATTTTTAGACTCTCTCTATAACCTCCATCCATTCCTTAACTCTTTAGCTCTCTCCTCTATCTTAAACACCTCCTACATCACCATCAAAAGGCCTAGGAACCCCAATCACCACCACCATACTCTCATCTCCACCCTCTTCACCCTAGTCTAAAGTGGGTTCATCATCTTTTGTGGAGTCAAGAGCAAGAAGGGAACAAGAAGTGAAGAAGTGCTTGAAGAACTTGAAGGTTTTTCTTAAGGGACTCTTCAATTATTTCAATCACCTATTGATTTCTATTTATATATCTAGATTCTATTTTGTGTATATGTAGTGAGTAGTCCTATTTGGGAGGCTAGGGTTAGAGCCCTAGCCATTTGATATAGACAAATGATGGATTGATTTATGTATGGCTTTTGTTTTAGTGTATGTTGTGTGAAGCATATTCTTGTGAATGGGTTTACTATGTGTTTGTGGATGTTTATGTGCTTGAACTTTATGTATGGTTTCATTTATGCATATGTTAACCTTAGCTAAGTTGATGTATGCATTAAGAAATGAAAAATGGGACCTTGGTTGAATTAGCTACTCACCTAAGACTAGATGAGCATGTAACATGATTATGGTCTATTCCAAGAGGGTTTACCTTATGGTTTGGTTTTCTTAATACTAAGCAAGGATTAGAGCCTCCTTGAGTCAAAATGAACTTAATGGGCTTTGGTTAAGCACACATTAAATCAAGAGGTTATTGTGGCTACTAGTTTGGGTCTTTTGGTTCATAACTCACAAGGTGTGGATTGAGAGATTCACTTAGACTTTCTTCTGGATCCTCTAATAGAGGTTTAGGAAGAGGAACCTTCCACAAGTATCACATAGTACACTTTTTTGCTTCACTCACGTGACATACGGTTAAGATGTAAACCAGAAATGGTTTAGGTCTTGGTCCCGGTTCACCAAATACTTCAAAGTTGGGCTTAAATCTTCTAGAGTTCGACATGACCTAGGAGCTTGAGTTTAAAATCAAACGTGACCTAAAAGGTTACAATTTGGACATCCACTTGTGTGAACTGGACTTTAATTACATACATAAATTGGGACATTGTTTGAGCATCAAGTGGTTAGTAGGGATTTCCCTAGCCAACCATCTTCCTTTATTGTGAATTTGTTTGTTATTTAATCTTGTTGCTTTAGTCCATAATCAATCAATCAACTCGGATAATCACTCACGCTAATTTAATCACCCCTTGCAATGCTAGGTCTCCAAAGGACTTAGTAGTGTAAGATACACATCCACATTTTATTTTAGCTTTAGTGTGAAGATTAGTGTCTAATTCAACCGTGGTCTAAGTGCTTTATCATTCGAACTAAGGAGTTCAAGGGGCTAATCCTCGTGAGTTTGACACTCGACTTCTATAAATACTATAACTTGACTCCATACACTAGCGGGTGGAAAACACTCTATATACTTATGGGCTAAATAATAGTGCATAAAGTGTGTGGGGGTAATTTTTCTGACAAATATGGAAGAAGCAAACATCAACTCCACAACATAATTAATAGCAAGGCCATATGCATCATGAGCACAAATATTGTCAACACATGCCGATACTTCAAAGGCAATGACTTAAGCTTCCCGGTGTACAAATAGATCATGCTAACCTTGAACGCTTCCATACTAACCCTACCACGAGGAACCAAATCAGACATCAGATACTGTGGTTTACCATCCTTTTTCAATTGATCACTTCCCTTTTGAAAAGTCTCGTGAAAAAGCTAACAGCGTGCAACTAATATACACCGACTGACACCAACCGGAACACCATCAACAATAACCTCCACGTCACTATAGTCATACACAAGATCAACTGACAGCTTCTCAAGATTATCACTCAGCTCGCTTAGACTCAAATGTTCAGTACTGAACCCGGGTTGAGCAATGGCTAAGGCAAACCCATGATTTGATCCATCGTGATACTCATTACAAGACGATCAAGACTAAATCTCAACTCAGTATAAATAGTACCTAGGGCAGCTGCAAGATATCCTTGCATGAGATTTACTCTCTGAGGATTATCAATTAACAATAAATATTATGTCAAAACAATAAGCTCTTGTAGTTTTTTGTATTATAAAATTTTGTTTATAAGAATGGCTAACAATCGAAAAACTATTGTCTATAAACCTCTTCGTTAGCAAGAGAAATTTAACCGGAATTAAATAAATTGTGACTTTTGAAGAATGTGTGAATCCAAACAAATTATATTATTTGCAACATCTAATAACCAAACAGAATGTGTGAATTTTAAGAAATTTAACCCAACAATATAACTCCTTAATTGAAGATTTTTTTTATAACAATAGAAAGGTTCACGTCCAAAACATGATAAGCAGAGCGAACTCCCTTTTCAAGGCTGAGTTCTTGAAGCTGATGCTAAAGTGCTCACCCCCACAAATGACAAATCAAGTGTGGTATAAATATCATTTTGTAGATAGATAGAGTGGTTGAGACGTTTGAGAGTGTTGAGAGAGTCTGAGTGCAAAAACCCTAGCCGCCCTATTTTTCAAAGCCTATCGGAGTTGCTTGGCCCGATCCGTTTACTCCCCTTTTCCCATCTTGCTTCTCTCTTTTTCTTCTTCTCTTGTGTGTGTGCTTATGGAAGAAGACACGAACGAAGTCACCGGCCGGCTTGCTTTAGTTGGTTTCGATTCGGAATTGGATGACATTGAAGTCGTTGATCTCGTTTCGGAGACGGATGATGTTTATGATGATGCCTGCCAATATGTCGTGGTAAGGTTTTAAGGGATGATGGCTTTGTCGGAGGTCCTTGAACCATCATTCAAATCGGCGATGGTAAGGCTTTGGCATGGTGCCCTCAGTCCAGCGAGGATCTTTCTCACTCGGCGGAGCGATGACCGGTTCTTTGCAAAGTTCAAAGACCCAGCGGTGTTACGAAGGGTAGTGCAGCGTAACCCATGGTACTACCGAGTCCACACGGCGGTGGGGGAGGAATTTGACGGCTTCTCGGATATCGAGGAAGTACTGACGACGAAGGTCCAAGTGTATGTGCTTGTGACTGATGTCCCGATGGCTGGCATGGATCGGAGCTGAGCCCGCAAGATCGGTAAGGCTATAGGTCATTACCGGAAACATGATGAGCCCCTTCTCCAAACTGGCACCATGAAGCTTTCAGTGGATGTGGATCTCCGGCAAGGAGTGGCGGTAAGGAAGCACTTCTGTTCTACTCCTTCGTGTGTGGCAATGGTGGGTTTTGCTTACCCCAATGTAAGGGGATATTGTGAACTTTGTGGCCATTTTGTGCACGAGGTGGCAGTGGGTTTTGTAGGTATGGAGAGCTAAGTTGGCGGTGAAGACGACAGCGACAGTAGGATTGTGGTCATTGGAGGTGAATCCTAACGGCTCAGTGCTTAAGGTGCCACCAGGGTTTAAAGGCGGGTCTAGCCTGTTGGTGGCAGAGGTGGTGAATCCGAGGTCTGTGTGGTCTCTGAGGCTATGCATGTTGATCACGTGTCAAGCATGTAGATGACATGGGGGAACCCTAAGGGCCACGTGCCTTGCATGCAGGACAACCCTTTATATAGAGGGGTCCACTAACACTGTCTTATTCTTTGCAGGTTACTCAGTCACCTAATGGTGGTAGCTCACAGCTAATGGGGATCCCTTCTATTGCTTTCTCCAATTATATTTGCCTTTCCCCTGGGCTTTTCGGTTTCTGTTGCCCAGTTTGCAGTTTGGGTTCCAGTGTTGCACGTCATTGGTGGAGGCAAAGAGTTCGGATTACTCTTCAGTTTCTGTAGGTTTCTTGTTTGACCTACTCGTTGTAAATGTTGTATATAGGCATCGCTCTGAGTACTTATACTGTGTTTCAGTTGAGTATACTCCTGAATAATTCTGGATTTGTTGTAAACCTTTGAGTTTATTATATATATGTTGTTGAGAAATCCGGATGGGGAATGGAGCCCCACGGTTTGGCTTTTGTGGAATATTTGAAGTGTGTTTCTTTGTAGGTTCTAATAATGGTATGTCCTGTTTCAAAGTAAACTCTGGCAAATTTGTTTTGAGGTTGTGTTTTCGAAGGGATTAGATTTCGGTTTAGGCAACTAAATCGGAGTTGAGTCCTTTCAGTTGGTATCAGAGCATTAGGTTTCAGGTTTTGTAGACTCTTGTAGTTGTGTTACTAAGGACATTTGAGAATGTACAGCATTTCGGGAGCGATGACCGGACCGGCCGGCGGATAATTATCAACGCTCTAGAGTGTTGTATATTTTCAAACGTTTGAAGTTTCATGATTACATCTTTTCTGTCCTGTGACTAATATCTTTTACCCTTAAGATGCCTCCTTGGCGTGGAGTCCGTGCTGAACGGACTGGGGATCCTGATGAGGATCAACGTACGCATGACTTGCTTATGCAAGTATTGCGTTTGGAGGAACGTATTGACCCAATGGCTAAGGCCAGGACAGTGGGAGCAACTATTTTCTCTGGTTCCCCTGATCCTGAAGTATGTGAGGCTTGGGTGGTTCAAGTTAAGCATGTTTGTGAGTGCCTGCATTTTATTCCTGAACAGAAAATAGTAGCTGCAGTGGGTTTGCTTGAGTCAGATGCCTACTTTTGGTGGGTTGGTACAGACAGGGTTCCTATTGATACTCCTTGGCCGATGTTTAAAGAGATGTTCATGCGTCGGTATTTCAATCCAGCTACTCAGCAGCGAAAATATGAGGAGTTTACCAACCTGAAGCAGGGGAGTATGTCAGTGCTTAAGTATCGGGATAAGTTCACTCGTTTGTCTCGGTTTGCACGTGATATGGTGGCATCAGAGGAAGCCAAGTGCAGGAGGTTTGAGTTAGGTCTGAATCTGAATATCAAGGGGACTTTGATGAGTTTGTTAGTGCTGCACTCAGAGGTGAGGATATTGAGAGGGAAAGACAGATGCTGTTTCAGACGCGTCGACTTGAAGAGGGTGGACCTAGTCAGGGTGCTTCGAAGAGGCTGAGTTCAGGTACTTCTGGATCAGCATCATCTTCAAGTAGTGGACCTTACAGATATCCTACTAGCACTGCTAGGTAGAGTTATAGATAGAGGAGGAGTCGGCCGCAGAGGCAGCAGTCAAGTGGGAGTACTAGTGGCTCAAGTTATCCTCGACCTTTCTTCAGTACACCAGCTACGTATAATTACTACTACATTTTTAACCATTGCCGGCGATTTTTAAATCGCCGGCAATGTTTTTTTATCATTACCGGCGATTTTTTCCCCAAAAATCGCCGGCAATGTCTTTTTTTTTTATCATTGCCGGCGATTTTTCTGGCAAATCGCCGGCAATAGTCCGCCGGTAATTAAAAAAAAAAAAAGACATTACCGGCGACTTCCATGGAAGTCGCCGGCAATGATAAAAAAAGAAGACATTACCGGCGACTTGCATGGAAGTCGCCGGCAATGTCTTTTTTGTTTTTTTTATTTACCGGCGGACTATTGCCGGCGATTTGCCGTAAAAATCGCCGGCAATGATAAAAAAAAAAGACATTACCGGTGATTTTTGGGGAAAAAATCGCCGGTAATGATAAAAAAACATTGCCGGCAATTTAAAATCGCCGGCAGTGGTTAAAAATGTAGTAGTATACACTGAGGGAATCTCCATTGTGCAACAACTGATGTATCAGTGTCAGTATGGTCCCTCTACTTGTTACCGTTGTGGCCAGGTGGGTCACTATGTGAAGGAGTGTCCTCAGCGTGGTACTTTTGGTGGTGGGGTGGTGGTGTGGATCAGAGTGTTGATTGTGATCAGGGTACTGCTTCTGGTGATCGTGCAACACAGTCTTCTGGTCAGGGTAGTCAGCAGAATCGTGGCTAGCATGGACGACCAGCTGGACAAGCTCAGGGTTCATGCCATGTCTTTACGTGAGGGCAGAGCTTCTCCAGAGGTTATCATCGGTACATTGTACATTTTTGGTCATCTAGTTCTTACTTTACTAGATCCAGGGGCTACGCATTCATTCATGTCATATAGACTAGCATCATTGGCTACTATACCTGCATCTCCACTCCTTAGTATGTGGCGAGTGTTGTATCTATTTGGCGAGGTAGTGTGTGTCGGGTGGGTATATAGAGATTGTGAGATTTTTATCGGAGGTTATGGGTTAGCCGCATATTTGATGCTGCTGGATATTGTGGATTTTGACGTGATTCTGGGTATGGATTTCTTGGAGAACCATTGGGCTGTTCTTGACTGTCACAAGAAGGAGGTTGTTTTCAGGAGTCCAAGCATGCCGAAAATCTTGTTTCGGAGTGAAAAGAATACTACTTTGCCTTGTTTGATTTCAGCAATGAAGGCTGATCGGATGATGAGGAAGGGTTGTGAGACTTACTTAGCACATGTAGTTGATACGAGTGTTCATGTGCCAGACATTGGTGATATTGCGGTGGTTTGTGAGTATCCAGATATGTTTCTCGAGGATTTACCTGGTATTCCTCCAGTCAGGTAGATTGATTTCACCATCGAGTTACTTCCGGGTACTGGACCTATTTCACATACACCCCTATCGTATGGCACCCGCAGAGTTGAGAAAGTTGCAGAGTCAGCTTCAGGAATTGATTGAAAAAGGCTTCATTCAACCTAGTGTTTCACCTTGGGGTGCTCCAGTGTTGTTTGTGAGAAAGAAGGATGGTTTGATGAGGCTATGCATTGATTATCGGAAATTGAATCAAGTTACGGTGAAGAACAAGTATCCGCTTCCACGGATTGATAATTTGTTCAACTAGCTGAAAGGAGCTTCAGTTTTCTTGAAGATTGATCTCAGGTCTGGATACCATCAGTTGCGGATTTGGGAGTCTGATGTGGACAAGACGGCGTTTCGGTCACGTTATGGGCAATATGAGTTCCTTGTTATGCCGTTTGGGTTGACCAATGTGCCAGCTGCTTTTATAGACCTGATGAATTAGATTTTCAAACTTTATTTGAACAAGTTCGTCATTGTGTTCATTGACGACATCCTGATCTATTCCAGGAGTGTGGGGTAGCACAAGAAGCACTTGCATGCAGTCTTACAGACTTTACGGGACGCTCAATTGTACGCCAAGTTCAATAAATGTTAATTTTGGCTAGACAGTGTAAAGTTTTTGGGCCACATGATATCAGCTGAGGGAATCAGTGTGGATCCAAATAAGATTGATGCGGTGCTGAATTGGAGAAGACCTACTAACGTGGTAGAGATACAGAGTTTCTTGGGCTTAGCAGGCTATTACTGCCGATTCGTGCAGGACTTTTCAAGGATAGTGACACCGCTTACCCGTTTGACGAAGAAAGGGGTCAAGTTTGAATGGTCTGATGCTTGCGAGGAAAGCTACTTGACTTTGAAGGAAAAGTTGACTACTGCACCGGTGTTAACTCTACCTGATGATAGCGGTGAGTTTGTGGTGTACAATGATGCTTTGAAGCTAGGCCTGGGTTATGTTTTGATGCAGCATGGAAAGGTGGTGACATATGGTTCGAGACAGTTGAAACCATGTGAAGTTAACTATCCTACCCATGATCTGGAATTAGCTGCAATTGTGTTAGCATTGAAGAGTTGGAGACATTACTTGTATGGGGCACAGTGCAAGATTTACACCGATCATAAAAGTCTGACTTACTTGCGTACATGGCCGGATTTGAAAATGCGGCAGCAGAGATGAATAGAGCTGATTAACGATTACGACTGCACTTTCGAGTATCACCAGGGAAGGCTAATGTGGTTGCTGATGCTCTCAGTCGGAAACATGGTGCTTCTCTCTTCCATGTACGGGTTGCTAGAGTGTCACTTTTGACAGAGTTGCGAGCAACGGGGGCAGAATTGGAGTGGAATGATGATGGAGCATTGTTGGCTAGTTTCCAAGTTCGTCCGGTACTACTTGATCGAGTTTGTGAGGCTCAAGATTCAGATGCCTATCTGCTGAGCAAGAAGAATTTGATTCAGAATGGTGTACCGACCGAGTTTCGGATGAGGAGTGATGGCACTTTGATGTTCAAGGGGAGATTATGTGTGCCCAGAGATGAGGATTTGAAGAAGGAAATACTCGATGAAGCTCATTGTTCCGCATATGCTATGCATCCGGGTAGTACAAAGATGTTCCGGACACTTAAAGCTCATTATTGGTGGCGAAACATAAAGAGGGAAATAGCAATGTATGTGAGCAGATGCCTGATTTGTCAGCAAGTGAAGGCGGAACGTCAGAAACCGACAGGTAAACTACAACCTTTGGAGATTCCAGTGTGGAAATGGGAGCATATTACTATGGATTTCGTGTATCAGTTACCTCGTACTTCGGGTGGTAGTACTGGTATTTAAGTGATTGTGGATCGCCTTACGAAGTCAGCTCATTTCCTAGCACTTCCAGGAAAGCTTCCCGTAAGCAGATTGGCGAAGCTATACTTGAAAGAGGTTGTAAGATTGCATGGTGTACCTGTGTCTATAGTTTCTGATCGGGATAGTCAGTTCACTTCCAAATTTTGGCGGGCATTGCAGAAGGCAATGAGGACTAGACTACACTTCAGCACAGCTTTTCATCCTCAGTCAGAAGGTCAGTCGGCGAGGATTATTCAGACTTTGGAGGATATGTTGCGATCTTATGTTTTGCAGTTCAGAGGGAATTGGGATCAGCAACTTCATTTGATTGAGTTTGCGTACAACAACAGCTATCATGCCAGCATTGGCATGGCACCTTACGAGGCATTGTACGACAAACAGTGCCGAACTCCATTATGTTGGAGTGAAGTCGGCGAGAAATGGCTTCTTGGCCCTGATTTGGTAAAGAGTACCATGAAAGACGTTCAGATCATTCAGGACAAATTGAGGGCTACTCAGGATCGATAGAAAAGTTATGCCGACGTGCGACGAAAGGATCTCGAGTTCGAGGTTGATGATTGGGTGTTCCTGAAACTTTCTCCTTGGAAGGGTATGGTTCATTTCGGGAAGCGCAGCAAACTTTGTCCGCGATATGTAGGCCCTTATGAGATCACTAAGCGAGTTGGTGCAGTGGCATACAGATTGGCATTACCTTCCGAGATGGCCAGGGTCCACGATGTGTTTCATGTATCCATGTTGAGGAAGTACATTTCCATTCCCTCCCACGTGTTGACACCATATCAACTTCCTATTCGGGAGGACTTGACCTACGTGGAGGAACCAGTTCAGATTCTTGATCGAAAATTCCAGGAGTTACAACATAGAGCCATTCCGCTTGTGAAGGTATTGTGGTAGAACCATTCTGTTGAAGAGGCTACTTGGGAGATAGAGCAGCACATGCGACATCAGTATCCCTACCTCTTCAGCTAGTATGTATGTAAATTTCGAGGGCAAATTTTTTGTTAGGGGGGTAGGTTTGTAACGACCCGAACCGGAAATGGTATGTTAATTGGCCTGATTCGCGAGATTCACAAATAATCGCAATTTATCGGAATTAATCGATATGGCAGATTTACTTACAACTAAATTATCAGGTGAGAATTTGAAATGAGTTCCTTCACGAGAGTTGTAGTGTACATGATTTCGACCTCGTGGAAGTTTCCGGAGAATTATTTCAAATTACGAGGAATAAGTTATGAATATTTCCGATCGTTGGATTTAGTCGTGTTTATCCGTTTTGATTTCGATTCATTTTAGACCGTTGATCGTCTTGGGTCACGCGTATAAATATCAGAATAGTTGTAAAATTATCGAAAAGTTGCATTTGGGCCGTTTGCCCAGCTTTGACCGAAGTTGACCCGTGTTGACCGAGTTGGGTCGAGTTGACCCAGTTTGATTCCGCCGTCGGACTCGACATTTTCGGCCACCTCTGGCCACGATTTTGGTACGGTTAGCTTCCTCTTGAGATTTCCTATTGGTTTGAACTTGATTTGAGTGAAATTGGTTGTGTTTTGGGGTAGTTCCGTTTCAGTGAAGTTTAGGAATTTCACCGCCATCAGGGAGTGGTGCTCCGGCGAGATTTGACGTCTGGTTGGTGGGGGGTTTGCTTCCCCTCAATCCCTTGATGCTTTTGGGTGAAAGAATTTTGGGTTTGGACGCCGTTTGGAGCTCGCCGGAATCACGCCGGAATCCATGGAGGCCGTGAGCTTTCGAGCTCGATTCCAGCCGGTGTGTTTCGAATTGGAGGTTGGTGTAGAAGGAAAATTTGTTGGGCTTGAGGAGTAGATGAGTTCTGGAATTTTTCACCAGAATTGGTCACCTTTGACGTCGCGCCGCCGCCGCCAGTGGCGGAGCTCCGGCGAAGGGTTGACTTTTTGGAAATTTGGGGAATTTTATACCGTTTTGTTCGTAATCGTGTCCCGAGCGTAGTCTTTAGGTTTTTGGGTTAATTTGAGTATTATATTTTGGGACGAGGGTTAATTGGGTATATTTTGTGAATTTCGTAATCCTCATCAATATTTCGAGCTGTACGTCTTTCGAGAACCCGGGGTTCTCGACGTATTAGCTCCGTATGTTGTGATTCTTTATGTATGATCATATCCCTGTTATTCAGGTGATCAAGATCGAACGTTTGGCGAGGGATCTTCCGCTGGACCTCAGGGCTAACTTTGCTCTGTGAGTGGATATTTATTTACACTTTTGTTGCGAGTTCTTGATTTCAGTATTTGTTTCCAGTACAATGTTCAGATTATTTATTGTTTGAAAAGTATTGTTTATTTTATCGGTGATGACATTTATTTATTTAGCATCGATGCATTGGCTATGCGGCTGATCACCAGTAGTCTATCTATCATGCTTGAGAGATTCGCTTGATATGTCGGCTAGGCTTGAGAGATTCGCCTAGTTTATCACCATCGGGTTTGAGAGATTCACCCGACTTGCTACTCTGGCGGGAAAATCCGCCGGAGTGGCGACTTTTATGTATTTATGAAATCGCATCATTTTATGATTATATAAACGGTGAAAGGCATATGTTTATTTTCGTCCACTCACTCTAACGATTTTATTTGCCTTTCCCCTGGGCCGTTGCCCAGTTTGCAGTTTGGGTTCCAGTGTTGCACGTCATTGGTGGAGGCATAGAGTTCGGATTACTCTTCAGTTTATGTAGGTTTCTTGTTTGACTTACTCGTTGTAAATATTTTATATAAGCGTCGCTCTGAGTACTTATATTGTGTTTCAGTTGAGTATACTCCTGAATAATTCTGGATTTCTTGTAAACCTTTGAGTTTATTATATATATGTTGTTGAGAAATCTGGATGGGGAACAGAGCCCCACGGTTTGGCTTTTGTGGAATATTCGAAGTGTGTTTCTTTGCAGGTTCTAATAATGGTATGTCCTATTTCAAAGTAAACTCTGGCAAATTTTTTTTGAGGTCGTGTTTTCGAAGGGATTTGATTTCGGTTTAGGCAACTAAATCGGAGTTGGGTCCTTTCATTGGTTTTTTATATCAAATCGGATTGCCGACGCGTGGTGTGCCCTAAGAAAAATGGGGTATCTTCGCTGAAGCGATCTGCTTGAGAAGCGACTCTTTCGACAAGAGAGAATGGCTCAAATGGTGGAGCCAAAGGAACACACAAGATGGAGTCCCCTTTAAAGAAAGTGGCCATGGACTCGGCGACACTCGCTCAGATATAAGCGAATGAGCATCGATTGACTTTATTATAGTTTGAAGTGAATAGCTAGATAGAGTGTGGGGACACCGATTTGTTTAGACGTAGCTTTTAGCTACTTGTTCTACTCCTAGTCATGTTTAGCTATGTTTGTTGGGTACCCGTTTAAACTGTAATAGTGTAGGTTACTTTTGGGAGGTTATTTCTATCGGGCCGGACACCGACGTTTCTCCTTGTAACTTACCAGCTTCATATTCTACCGTTTCACTTCAAAAAAAAATTATGGTATAAGTTAGATGTCAGTGATAAGACAGTCAACATAGTGGATGGATGAAAAGTTAACGAAATGATAAGTTTAATGTGGATCGCAAATATTAGGTGTAAAATTTTCAACTTTGAAAAATGAGAAAGTAACTTGATGTTTGATGCAAACTTAAAAGGATTAACTGAAATTTGTCCAATCATATATGATTATGAGCCGTGTTAAATAGTACAGACACCAAAAAATTGTACCAAAAACTGATACCAAATTATGAGCACATGGCATTTGTCATGTCATTACCCTTAATCTGAATTACGTTTTGGTTTAGGTTTATTTGCAATATTGATTTTCTCGTAAATAAGCATTTTCAGTAGTGCTCTCAAAAACAGGAGTCTATGTTGGGATGGATGGCTTATGGCTCAGCTGCATTGTACTGTGTTGGTGAAAGACAAATTAAGATGGTGTGATCCGTTTATTCGCATATGTCGGTACATCTGGAAATGGAGAAACAAGAGAATAGGATAATTTTGTGATTCCTCTTTCCCCCAACAAGATCATTTTGTCTACTGCTGAGGAGTGGTGTGGTGTCTGGTGTAAATGCTGCAAAACATGGGATAAAAATACACAGTACTGTACTACTGACCTTTATTGGAAAAAACGTGCTTTGGTTTTGTCAAATGAAATGTGGATGGGTCTCGATCATCTATGGGAGCTATTGAGGCTGGAGGAGTCATTAGGGGAGATGCTGGTGAAAGGTTGTTTGGCTTTCAAGTTAATATTGGTCTTGGAACTTGGAAGTGTGATTTATGCTGAGATATGGGGCATTTTCCATGGCCTGCAGCTGCAAGCTGCTGTCCAAATGCAATTTAAGAAGATTGATGTTGATACTGACTGCTGTGATTGCCAACTTCTTGGTTAATTGTAGGACTGAGATTCACCCTCTTGGTTCAATGATTTTGAGCTGCAAGAACCTGTTGGACCAATTTGATTGTGTTGGGAGTGCAAAATGATCGCAGATGACCTGGCCAAAAATAGTTTGACTCATGATGTTGGAGTCATAAGGTTTGACACCCCTCCAGTTCATGCTATGGAGCACCATATTGAAGACATGGCTGGTTTTGTTAGACATAGACGAATTGTGCTTGGCTCAGAGTCTGAGCAAGTGGAGTGAGGCGTTTTGCTTCCTTTCTGGGTCTCTTGACCCCCTTTGTAACCCAAAAAAAACAAACAGGAGCCTATGTTGAACAATTGCAACTCAAATGATAGTAAGATACAGCCAGCAGCAAAACTTGAAACAGAAAAAAATATACTCGGGTCGTCTTGGTTTACTTGATATATCAGTCATCTATTTGTATGAGTTTCCTTGTGCTTTAACATCACACGTATTGATACCTCAATGTTTAACCTTGAACAACAAAATGTTCACACTTTTTGTTGTTCACCTCTTACAATCTAGTGAAGAGGAAATATCAGATGGTTAAAACTTGATCTTCTCAACTTTGACTACTACTTGGGTGAAACTAACTATTCTATCAACAATATCATTTTGTAGCGTGTAATCAAGAATCCTCAACTCCAAGCTGATGGAGCGACCCTGGACCAACTAGAAATATTCTTTGTGGGCTTTGGTGTCGGAAAACAACTACTCCCTTGTATGCTGTCCTGGGTATACCATCCTGAAAAATTTAGGAAACACAAAAAAGTTTTGAGAAGTAACATCTGGATGTGTATAACTATCCCTTGCTTTACTATCTGAGCGACTTCTACTTCTCCTAGTTTCAATGATTTTGAAATTCAATCTGTAAGCAATGAGACACACCTTCCACTCTTCAAAAATTCCGAACTCATTTGCTATGCGTTCAAAGTCTGGCTGGTCATTGTACTGTATACGAACATCACCAGCAATATTGCGTGCCTTCAATACAAGATCAGCTCCTTGAACTGGTTTAGCCTTTCTCAAAATGTCACCAAAGTGCTTCGTGTACTTGTCCTACACACAGGTAGAGAAAACAAAAATCTCATGACTAACTAACTAATAGATGCAATGAAAGCAGTTCTCCATCCAAATGAGTTGACGCATACATACCTCCATCAGGTAGCTCAAATCCATTGATTTCCAGTCAATCTGCGGAAGAAACATGTAGGGGGGAAAATGAAATGAATATTAAATAACAAAAGAACAAATGTAGACTAGATGAACTGATACAGAACAAAGATTGGTAATTACAGGAACATCATTCAGCTTGATTGGCTCAAGATATTGTTTAAAGAACTGCCCCAGACTAGAACCCTGCAGATAATCACAAGACACATGAAGAATATCAGCCCTATACAGTGCTTACGACTGTAGTACATAGTGAACAATTTGTTTAAGTTCAAACATCACCAACTTGAAACTGTCACCACAGAGTTGATTGATAGTTACATGTTGGATATTTCTTTCCTACTTTCATAAACTATAATTTTCCGAGTAAGGTAGAAGACAAAAAAACTGAGAAGCTTAATGCAAGTTGATTACTCAGAGCTTGGTATCTGAACTCCTCTCACAATCGTGGCAGTTTCAAGGAGGAAATAACCAGTTTAAAATAAGATCCACTAGCATCACAGATAGCTCGTAAGTAAAACCGATGTAGGAATGAACACCAAGTTTATTATCTATATACTTTAACATATATGAGAATAAATTCTCAGAAAGTAACTATGCCATGAGGTTCTGATGTAATAAAAAGACAAGGTAAGAATACGTACATGCTCACCAAAATTATATGTTCTGCACACTTCTGGACGAAGAAATTGTCGACCTCTGTGATTCTCTTTTAATCTCAACCAATCATCCCAGTAAGTGAAATTTTCATGAAAGAAAACATTGACAAGAAATGTGAAAGAACAAAGAAGCATAAGAAAAATAAAGTTAACTACAACAAGAAGGATATGCCTTCGGCCACTTCGGTGATAGCTCATCCCATGTAGATCTAGCCAGCATCCAACCAAGTCCAGGAAAGAAATCAGATCTATAAAGTACATCTGCACAGTGGATCAAATAACAGATCAGAATTTTCAATATCTTCTTTCAAGCATGCGGCCACCTCTTCACAGTCAGTGGCAGAGATCTTATTATTAACTAGATCCAATTGTATAAGCTGCAAAAAATCTTGAATTCAATATGAGAAAGCTAAACTTATAAGCACAAAAGAGCTCACTGGGATCATGAACAAACTGCTTCTGTCCATTGTCATTCCATGAGGAAACAGCCATGATAGACCTACCACAATTTCACACTATAAATGAGGCAAGGCAGAGTTCCTGGATTAAGGAATAATCTGATAGATGCACGTATACACACAAACAAACACAATATACATATATATATATGTTTAAGTATTCAAGGTATAATACAAGACATACTTATCCTTGTCAAGGAGAGCTGCTGCAGCCTCAAAGTAATCAAAAAAATCAGGAGCAATTTCCATGTCATCTGTGTTCAATTATGGAATGTATCAGAGCATTGCATACTTGAGAGTTTTTTTTTTATGAAAGATGAAAAAAATATTAGCAGAATCAAGGAACACCAATTTCACCTTCAAGGATGATGACACGACTGAAATTATGCTTGTTGAACAATCCATCCAATGCCCATTTATAATGATCTAACACACAGAGATGTAAGAATGAAGCTAATAGATGCAAAAGAGTAGAATAAAGAATCCTTACTAGCAATTTTATAGTATGCAATCAATTCCCCGGGTCTTTCTGTTTGAACTGGTTTAAAATTCAAGTGCTGCAATAAATTTAAGTTGGAGTTAGTGCACCCACCACCTGGTGTATTTTTCAAATGTCATGAACTTTTCACCGGACACATTAGTTGAGAGATAAGCTTACTTGCAAGTACGTGAGCTGGTCATAGCTCAAAGCCTTAGCTTTGACATCCGGATGTGATCCGTCCTGAGAAATTAAAGTTTCATATTTAGCTATTGATTACCTCCTAATGAATGAAAATCATCGATCATAAATATAATGTTTTACCAATAAAGAGGCACATAGATACCTGGGATACAAACAAAGGAAACTTCGAGGCAATAGAACTCTGATACCTAGATAATTGGAAAATAAGGCCACTGGTGAGCTGAATGGTGCATAAAATAAAAGAATACACTGTGGAACAGACTGCAAATACGAAACTTTAGTTTTTGTTACAAATTGGAAGAATAAGAAGCCTACTTCAAAACAGACTTAATCGTCCGTTCCAGATAATCAGCACGATTACAAGCCATAATTACAACTGCTGCCACTGGCACCTGACAAGTTGATTTGAAACAACACTTTTGAATAATTACAGGTCACAATTTCCCAAGAGGAAGGATACTGAAAATTAACACATCTAGCTCACCTGTTCTTTGTCAGTCAACCGTTCCAAACCTTTCCCTGAAAATATCACAAATGGAATGTCCTAAGCTCTACGAACATTTGTGACCATAAAGGTCAGTGCTGTGGACTGTACCTAGCAGGCTAGCAGCTAAATACTGAAATGACAATGAAGAAAAGTACCATACATTGACATCACCAAATAGAAAATTGGAATGATGTTATATGTGTTTTGAACAAGGGCATGAACAAAATAAGTAACTGCATGCCCAGAGTATAAGTAACTGCATTTCTTTTTTTATGTCATATAAGAAAAGGATGCAGATAAGGACTCACTCTCAAGTTCATGAACAAGGGACTTGAGTTGTCCACATTCTTCCTCCAGCCGTTCCTTTTCCTCTACAATTCTTTGGTATCAGAATTTATATAATTGTACTAATTTATAACAAACATGAACTTTAAAACAAGAACACCAACAGGACAATCAGTCCATCAAGACTACCATACTACCAAAGAGTTAACAAGTGTTACTATCCAATCCAACTGTTACAGTGCAGCATCTCAAATGTGTCAAGCAAAGAAGCAAATAAGTGACTAGGCATCTGATTCTCTGCTTTCTACCTCCTCCTCATGAACCAAATATATCCAAAAGAAGCCAAAAACACAAGAAAAAATAGAATAGAAACCATCTAATTGTGTCTAAACTCCCTCAAATATTAAGCAACAAAAAACAGTTCTTTGGACCAACTCGCTCCACTGAAAACGCCTCCAATAACCATGTTACTAGTTATAAATTATATGACAGTCAAATTAAGTCAAGATTAAATCTCACAAAAGAATACTCAAATTTTAAATTGCAAAAGTTATCAAAACATTGCCAACATGATTGAATGAATTAAAAGAATAAATAAAATAAAAATAAAAAACCTTAGTCAATTTTGGAATATACTACATGTTTGTTATGAACATTCCTCAACAAAAACTATGTTAAATGAACATATGAACACCTCAAGGGCAAGATATACACCATACCTTTCATGGTTTCAATTCGTCCTTGTTGCAAGCTTATTTGATCAATTAGTGATCTTAACTGAGATGTACACTGGTTCTCCGACTCTATCTGCCGCATAAAACAGTAAGTGTATGATTGGAGACATTGAGCTTTCTATACAGTAAACTACTTGAATTGGAAGGCAACGGTTTTTTCTTTTTCTTTTTCTTTCCATATGGCAAGCCAGCAAATTGACAGCATATTAGTTCATGAACGAGCAGATATATCCAACATGTATGCCTCAAATCACCATTTATAAGCTTACCAAAAAAAGTAAGAGAAAAAAAATGATAAACTGTTGGTTTCTGATGACTCACTCCACCAAACTAGACTCGTTCTTTATTAAACTCACACCTTCATTCTTGAAATTGCAGCTAAGAAATGAGTCGATTTTCATTTCGCGAGCAAATTAGACTTACCGCATCAGCGAGGCGATCAGCATACTGCGATTGCGTCGCGAAAAGCCGAATCTATGTCCAAACAGAACCACGCAAACAAACAGTTAATTTGATTCGGTCATTTTGAGCATGCGCCATTGTTACAGTTGAGAGAGAGAGAGAGAGAGAGAGAGAGAGAGAGAGAGAGAGAGACCTGGATATAGATGAAGGCCGCGGCTGCGAGAAGAAGAAGGAACCGAAAATCGCAGAGGAGTTTCTTCATTGTTTCCGATCTCGAGCGACTGAGTATGAAACGACAGCGTTTACTTGGTCAAGCTTTCCATGACTAATGAGTTGCGCGCTCTCTCTCTCTCTCTCTATTTTGGAAGGAGAAGATTCATTGGGTTTTCTATTCAGAAATTTGAAACGAAATGGGCTTTAATGCATTCCATTAGGCCCAACGGACTGATTCCAATGTTTCGGCCTTCATAAAAGTCCCTATTGGCCATGTGACCACATAACTAAAATTAGGTACACAATTATAGCTCAAATCCATAAATCATCTGGTGCTGCTGAAAATAAAATCTCTATTAATTATGCAAAATCTTGTTAAGGTTAAATTTTAAAAATCCAATTATATACCCTTTCATTGTTACCTTCTTGTAATTACAAAAAGGGAAGAAAAATGGTAAAAAGATAAAATCACATCCCCTGCAATTTACACGTTCCCACAAAAAAAGAAACTGTTGCAGTTTACAATCAGTTCTGAAATCAGTTTCACTTTCCCTAGCCTCTTTTGGCTTTCAACAATTTGAAAGAAAGTGAATCCATATCAGAAGAGAGAAGTGGAAAAATTGTGCAACAAAGAGAAGTGGAACAAAGAAACTTGGGTTGGATTCCAAAGTTTGGTGTATGATTCAGCTCCGTATTATTATTAATATCAGTATTTTTGAAGTGGTTCACAGGAGGAAGTTGCGAAAGAGTTGGGCATCCCAGTACAATTTCAGTGATTCTGGATTTGGGCAAAGAGGCAAAACCACACTTATCGGTGCAATCGACCATTGCCCCCAGGAAGAATTACAAACAGTAAGCCGTTGGACTCCCCATCTTTTTAAATGTTTTTTTTCTCTCTCTCTCGCAGCCGCCAACGATTTCTGGCGAACCAAATCTTGATTTTGCGTCGATATTGGAGACGAATTCCGATTTAAAGGCACTTTGTGTTTTGATTCGATTAGTAAAACAACAATATTACTCTGCAGTTTTGTTAAAATTGAATCTTTGAAGCGCGTTGTTTGATATTGAGAATGAATATGAAGCGATCGAGGAAATCAATTTCTTGGGCTCCTGGAGTTAAACTTCGTCAGGTATAATCACGAAATCTATAAATTTCTGGATTCTGAAAGGAACAAGATTCATTAGGTGTTTAATTTTGTTTGTTTATTTAGTCTATACTTGCTCTGTTTGCCTGATCAACAACAACAAAGAAATTAATCTGATAATATGATTTGATTATAGCTTTGCTTTTGATATTGGAATCTGAAACAAACAATCGAGTAAATGAGCAAGAGCAAAACTGAATGAGCATGAGCAATAGCAACAACAAAGATAGTACTCAAATGAGCAAAGTGAAGTTCATTGAGATATTGGCAATTGTCCAATTGATGTTATCGGATAAGGAAACTGAATCATTCATTAGAACAAGGATCAGATCGCCATTGAATCCTTGGATCTGTTTTCTGGAATCAAACACATAACAATATGTTTGAGAGGTAAACGATTCCATTTAAGAGCAAGAGGGCCATAAAAGAAAATTAGTATACCTCATGATAACAATTTTGGCAAGACAAAAAGATTTTGAGCTGCTTATTTATAAGATTAGTAATGCTGGACCTGAATTGTGAAATTGACTTTGTCATGAGGCATTATCCTCCCCCAAGTCTCTCAATACATTTATTGTCTTATCTTTTGTTGTGCAAGATACTAAATCCAGTTAATGTTGAAAACAGAAGGTTCATAAGTTTTGAACAATCTGACGGTTCTGAGTTGATTATTATGTTTTATATTAGTTTTCTATATATGCAATATTAGGTCATATATAGCAAACCGTTGGTGATTTGAAAGAGCCATGCATATTGCAAACAGACATGATATCATTCGACAGAAGTGGTCAATAGTATTGCAAGTGTGCCCTCTGAAATTATGCAGTGTTATTTGGACATTAAGTTTTGATGCAATGCTTTTATATCTGTTCCATATCTACATCAATCCTACTTTTTGTCTACCAAACACAGCTCCTCGATTGTAGCTATTAGAATTTAAGATGGCCATCATCTTGCTTGCTGAATTGTTTCATAATTAATTCTTGGCCTATTAAATTGAAATCTACTATAATTACTTTATGATGGTTTTGCGAGACCTTTTAGTCTCACCATCAGATATGATTTTAGAGCTTTTGACTTGACATTTAGAAAGCTAATGGTGATGTTCAATTTTTGGTCATAGGTTGGACAGTTGAGGGAGACATCAAATAAAACACAAAATGCTGAGCTCAAGTTGTTTTTGGAAGTAGAATTTGGACCGGTAATCTATGTCTTTATTTGTTATCAATTACTTATGGGTTTGAAGCTTATTTTTCTGGTAAAATTGCTTGATGATGATGCCTTACAGTTATCATGTCTTCTTCAGGAGTAAGTTCCTATAGCTCCACCTGAAAATACCAAGGAAGATATTCTACTTTTCTTTAAGCTTTATGAACCGGAGAAACGCAAATTGTGGTAGTGTAGTTATTTCTACCTGGGTTAGTATTTTTTGCGTCCCTTTTGTGCAAGCAAAGTGAGATCTTGATCCCTAAAGTGACTGTTACTAATTGATGGTTGTAGAAGGTTATTGTTAGAGCAAAACGAGTGAGAAGTAGGTGCTCAACATTCAATACAAGTACTTGGAAGCTGTTCTTAGACAAGAAGTTGGGTTTTTCGATTCGTAGGAAGCGACCACTTCAGACATGATAAACAGTATCTCAAAAGACACTTCTCATCTACGAGAAGTTTTGAGTGAAAAGGTAAACTCGAATGTTTGTAATGTGCAGTTTCAGTTTCAATTTCGGAGAACTAAACGCATATCCATGTCTTGCTGTACTGGAGTGGAGCAGTAGAACTTGACAACGCCTATTGTTTACCAACACTGTTGGCAAATTTTTGACTTTGATTCGGTAGTCAATTCGATTTCATAGACGGTGATGGAGTAGATCGTGCTTGATTCTTTGAGGTAATCTTTAAGGTGGCTTTGATAAAAGTTTATAACATGTTATATAAATACTTTAGCTCTAACTATGATACTTTAGCATACCATATGAGTTTGAGTACCGTTCTAAAATACTATGATGGCAAAATTCTGGATTTTGAATATACAATCATATGATATGCTATGCTAAAGTGTGGTTATACTAACATATATGAACAACTAAAGAATCATATATGAATAGCAGAATAGAAGAAGAACGGTCTGATACTTCAAATCAAACCACCGAGGCCCGGATAGATCAGTCAGTTACAAAATTGGCAGTAACTGCTCAAAAGAAACATATACAGCCATACAGGAAAGACGGACACGAACGAACATCAGCAAAATGAAAGAACAAAAAGGTGCGATATAAGACTTGGACCAGAAGATCAAGGCTCTTGGTATTAATTCCTTTCAACTGGATAGTCGAGAGTTTGTCTTCTTCCTTCTCTTCTAATTCATCTTCCGTGCTTTGCATTTTTGTGTTGTACGCCTACGTTCGG
Source organism: Geum urbanum (assembly GCA_946800695.1). Taxonomy (NCBI): domain Eukaryota; kingdom Viridiplantae; phylum Streptophyta; class Magnoliopsida; order Rosales; family Rosaceae; genus Geum; species Geum urbanum. The sequence goes on along the minus strand of OX327002.1, from coordinate 41,179,481 downwards.
TAACTATCAAACCTTCCTTTTACATATCCATGTTAACAGTTTACTGGGAATTAACTTCGGTTTGTTTTGTTTTACTTTTTTGTTAAATATGTCAACCAAGAAATTTAAAGGTTTTCTACCTACCTCTAATCAATGTCTCTCAAACTACAATTTATTTTCTTTCTCTCATAATCATGTTCTTTGCAGGTAGCTTCATACAATTGAGATCATCTTTGGTACCTTGATATTTTTATTGTTTAAACGAGAGAGATTATTTATCTTTTATTACACATGCATAGTATAGCCTGCATCTATGTATGATCTTCTAAGCTGTGTAGCTTTCTATACTTTAAACTCATGTACCTTTAATTACATTTATTAATTCATTGTGTTATGGTGTTGTTGTCCTGTTTTAAAACTCTCATGGTTGCAGACGGATGAGATATGTAAGGACCATATGGCTGCAACTATCTGAAGGATATCTTCAACGACTTTTTGTAACATACATTTACTTTCATAAAATGGATCGAATGAGCCGTGCACGTGCTCGCCATCGGCAATGGCGAGAGTCGATGACTTATTCTCAGCGTCAAGAGTATCTGGCAAGGCGTCGTGAACAAGCTCGATGAAAGCGACCAGTAGTTGAAATTGATCATGATTATCAATCCCAGTTTGATCAAGGTAATTGTTATTGAAAATGTTTCTTCATTTCTTAACTGATTGAATTCATGTAAAAATTTCTAAATTTATACACATAGCAGTGTTAGAAGGCGAAAATGTCCACCAATGTGAAGAATTGGGACCAAGTGGTACAAGTCAACCTGCTCCATGTATGTGCTCCTAATATTTGAATAAAATGTCTAAACCTCCTTTTATGAGGATGATAGAGATTTAATACCAGTTAATACAACCTCAACTAATCTTATTTCTTTCACTTTATTGGTGTTGCAAGATCACTCTGAAAACTTACACTTTTCAAGATCATTACATGTTGATAATGATGGTCCACAATATTCAAGACGTCGACTGACTCACGTGAGACAACTTGCACGGATGGATAGGTCACATATAAGCGAAGATGTTCAGAATTTTCCACTACATGGTGAATGTATACGTGGTATTAAACCTATTATATTATTTTAAAGTTGATGTCCACATAACTACTAACTTATGAAGACATAATTTTTTTGTTTTACACATCAGGTGTGCATGATCTTCCTATGCTAAATCATGGACAAACTGGCAACTCCAACATGAGTCTTAATATTGGAAATGATATGACCATCAATGATGTGAGGATGAATGTAAATGAGGAAGACCACGACATGGAGAATGTGTTTACTCCAGTGGCACCTATGCACAGTGTTCAACAACAAAGACGTATAAGAAGACTGCGAATAATTCATAATTCGGCTAGAGATTTCGATGAGGATATGGGCATCCCTTACTGCGAATTACCCCCAGTTAGAAGATGTCTGTATTGTCAAGCAATGTTGTTTCATCAAGAGACCTTTAGTTTGTGTTGTTGTAAAGGAAATATTGTTCTGCCTTTGATACAATCTCCTCCTGAAATGGTTCGGCTATTTTCTGACCAAACAAATGAAGGAAGAAAGTTTAGACAGAGCATCAGAGCTTACAACAATGTCTTTGCGTTCACTTCGATGGGTGTACATGTTGATGAGTCAATTAATGTTCGATCTCATTATACCTTTCGTGCTCAAGGTTCAATTTATCATAAAATTGGTAGTTTATTGCCAATTGATGGGAGAAGACCGCGATATTTGCAAGATTATATATATGACACTGAGCATGAACTTCAAAATAGATTATCTGAGAGCAAAGTTTTGGATAGGGCAACGGTTGAAAAAATTCAACAAATCTTGCATCGATACAATCCATTTGTAGAAGTTCTTCGAAGTCTTGGACAACGTCAAGATTTACCCAATTGTAGACTCATCATAAGAGAGCAACCATCTGATCGTCGTCAGTATAATATGCCATATGCATCACAAGTTGCTGCTGTTATAGTTGGAGGGGAAGACAATATAAATCCAGACGGAAGAGATTTTATTGTTCAAACGGTTGATGGACGACTTTGGAATATAAAAGATTCCGTCGGATATTATGACCCTATGCAATATCCATTATTATTACCGTACGGATCGTATGGATGGGATATTAAGACTCGAGATAATAGAGGGAATGATATGTCATGTTGCGACTTTTATGCCTACATGCTACAGGTTGATTTATTTTTTCTTTTCATTAGCATAATTTTCCTATGTCACCATAAGACACGTTCTTAAAAGACAAAACTTTTGTAGGTGCGTCAAGGTCACGAAAATCTGCTACATCGAGGTGGACGACTTTTACAACAATATGTAGTGGATAATTATGTGAAAATTGAATCACAGCGACTTAGATATCTAAGACTTGAACAAGAAAAATTTCGAAAAGAATTTCGTCAAGGACTACAAGACTCTCTTTATGCAGGGGAGCACAATGCAGGTACTTGCTATATTTTTAGGGTAAGCTCTTATGTATTTATAAGATTGTTATACGTATTCGTATATTAATCTGAAATTAATGTATTCTCAGAAAATGTTGGCCGTAGAACCATTCTTCCCTCATCATTTATTGGAAGCCCGCGTGACATGCACCAACGATATCAGGATGCAATGACTTTAGTTCAAAAATTTGGTAGGCCCGATCTTTTTATCACCATGACATGTAATCCAAACTGGGAAGAAATTAAAACTCAACTGCTCCCTGGACAAACACCTAAAGATCGTCCAGATATAGTCACTAGGGTTTTCCATGCAAAACTTGGGCATTTTAAAGAAGACATTGTGGACAAGGGTGTACTAGGAAAAGTTGTTGCTCATGCTTTTGTAATAGAATTTCAAAAAAGGGGTCTACAACACGTTCACATGTTGGTTATGTTGGCTGAAGGTGATAAACTTAATAACCCAGATGAGTATGACCGCATTGTTAGAGCTGAAATCCCAAATAAGGATGATTAGCCTCAACTATACGAGGCAGTGTGCACGCATATGATTCATGGGCCATGTGGAATATTAAATCCAAGGCTTGCGTGTATGAAGAATGGGAGTTACAATAAAGGATATCCCAAATCATTTTCAAATTTCACGGTGCAAGGGAATGCTGCTTATCCTATATATCGAAGACGAGAAAGTCGTTTGCCCGCACATACCTGAAGACGAGGGGACGTGATGGTGGATAACAGTTGGGTAGTTCCTTACAATCCATGGTTATTACTACGATACAACTGTCACATCAATGTTGAAATATGTGGGAGCATAAAAAGTGTCAAGTACTTATATAAGTATGTCTACAAAGGTCCAGACAGAGTAGCACTTCAACTGCAATTGAACCCCGACTTCGATGAAATCAAGCAGTATGTGGATGCAAGGTGGGTTTGTGCACCAGAGGCCTTATGGAGGATTTTTAAATTTGTGATGAATCGTATATATCCAACTGTAGAACGATTACAGATACATCTTCCGAACATGCAGCAAATTACATTCAAAGAAGATGAAGTTTTAGAGGATATTTTAGCAGATGAGCAAGCACAAAAAACAATGCTAACTGAATTTTTCACCCTTAACCGAGTAGACGCGGATGCAAAGGAGTATCTGTATCGAGAAATTCCTGAACACTATAGGTGGGATAGTAGCAGAAAGTTTTGGCCATAATAAGTATAAGGTGATCGGGCGTATATACAGTGTGTCACCGTTAGACAGTGAGAAGTTTAATCTTCGTGTCCTTCTAAATCACATCAGAGGACCAACATCATTTCGTGATGTGCTTACTGTTGATGGTGGTTTACAACCAACATTTAAGCAAGTAGTCGAGATGCGTGGATTTTTAGAGAATGACAATAGCATCCGAAATTGTTTGTTGGAAGCCTCTACAGTCAGGATGCCATCAGCATTAAGGAGATTATTTGTCACTATTTTGATTTTCAGTGAACCAACCGGTGTTAGAATGTTGTGGGACGAATTTTATCCTTTCATGGTTGAAAATTATCCTTCATGCAGTGAGACTAGACAAATAAACTGGTTATTATGGGATTTAAACTCAATACTTGAACAGTTTGACAAGAGTATTAAAGATTTTGATCTTCCCGATATAATTAATGACGCTGACGAAAATCCTGCCATGCCTAGATGTATTGAGGACGAACTCCTCATAGAAGTTCCTCAAGAAGATGTTGATGCAATTGGGCTTCTTAACAACGATCAAAAAAGTGCCTTCAACACTATTATGGCCGTAGTGGATAGACAAGAAAGTGCATTATTTTTTGTTGATGGTCCAGGTGGAACTGGGAAGACGTTTTTATATCGTGCATTGCTAGCAAGTTTAAGAAGCAAAAATCATATAGTCCTTGCCACAGCATCATCTGGAATAGCGGCAAACATATTACCTGGTGGGAGGACGGCTCATTCTAGATTTAAACTCCCACTAAACGTAGATGCATCCGCCGACTGCTGCATAAGTAAACAATCAGCTCTTGCACAACTGATAAGAAGTGCGACTGCAATTATTTGGGATGAGGCTCCTATGACACATCGATATAACTTTGAACTACTTGATCGAACTTTTAGAGACATATTGGCGTCTGAATTACCCTTTGGTGGAAAGATACTGATCTTCGGGGGAGATTTTCGTCAAGTTCTTCCTGTGATTCCTAAAGGAACAAAGTCTGAGCTCATTCAAGCTTCAATCATGAGATCAGCATTTTGGGCACAAGTGAAAATATTGAGATTGAGGGAAAATATGAGATCCATAATTGACCGTCATTTTGCTGAATTTTTGCTACGTGTTGGTGATGGAGCTGAAAATGTCTATGATGATAAAATGATCAAATTGCCTGATTCGATGGTTGTTCCATGGGAAAATGACAGTTCCATTCAAAAAATTATCGACGAAGTCTTTCCAAATTTGGGCAATCACGTAAATGATGCAAGATACATGGTAGAGCGAGCACTTATTACTCCTATAAATGATGATGTGGACATGCTCAATGATAAAATAATCGATATGTTTCCAGGTGATCGAATTACATTGTATTCTTTTGATTATGTGGAAGATGACACCAGAAATTTGTACCAGCCAGAGTTCTTAAACTCAATATCTATAGGAGGACTCCCCCCTCAAGTTGACTTTAAAAGTTGGTGCCCCGGTCATGCTACTGAGAAATATTGATCCAAAATTGGGATTGTGTAATGGGACTAGATTATTATGTCGTGGTTTTTATCATAACTTAATCGATGCTCAAATTTTAACTGGACACTATGCTGGGACTAGAGTTTTTTTTACCTCGAATTCCTTTGAAAACTGTAGAGAATGCAGGACTACCATTTTCACTCACAAGGAAGCAATTTCCGATCAAATTGAGCTTTTCTTTGACAATAAACAAGTCTCAAGGTCAAACTATCCCGCATATAGGTGTTTATCTCCCTGATCATGTTTTTAGTCATGGTCAATTATATGTGGCATTGTCTAGAGGAGTATCTGAGACGACTACGAAGGTTCTCATTAAAAGATGGTCTATTACTGGTGAAGATGGGGCATTCACTAAGAACGTGGTGTTCAAGGAGGTTTTACTTCCTCCGGATTCAAATGATATCTAGAATAGATAGGTACTATACAAATGGCAGAAATACATATATAGTTGATATCGAAGAAATAATCATGACCCTATTTAATTGTGTTAATATTTTTTGTCTCTTTTTTGTAGGTATTGTGCGAATAAGGTTCTTTCGACAAAGGGACGGAACCAGAGTTATGGGAGAATAAGATCAATAAGTAGGACTATATATGTTTATCTATTTACGTTTATGTGGGGTATGTAGTAGTGTTAGCCCTCTACTACCTTTTATAAACTTATTTTGAAAAATAAATATATTTTTGTAAACTGAGTGTAATAAAATAAATACGTTATAACAATGCAAATGACATGTGTAAACTGCTCATGGAAACCGTCAATTCTCTCTAAAATACGTACGTGTCACACTCCTTAAACTTTTCAGTTTTCTATTCATCTACACAAACTACCATGATTAGAAATAGTGCAGATCCAACAATTCCAAGATCTAACAACAGGCAAGATAAATAAATGATTAAAAATTTGTCTTTAATGTAGTTTCTTCTTCTTCATTGGCTTTTATAACTTTGTTGAAACAACAAATAATTCACTATATAGTGAATACGCATGAGATACTTCATAAATTTTTACTGATATATGTGAAGTGCTCAATATATTACTAAGTCTATTAAGTAGTAGTATTGTACAAATTGTAATCTATGGATTTGGGACAATATAATTGAAGATAGTTGAGTGATAGACTGCGTAAAATAATAGAAGTACACGTAAATACACTAATATTTCGTACGCGCGAGCGCGACGCTCTTCCGGCTAGTAAGAATTATGTCAATGTCGTTAGCACTGTGAAATTAGTTTGGTCAAAAAATATATTGTAACGTGTTATATAGATCAAGCTCGACAATATAATAAGTAGAACATCTCGACCTCATTACGAATTAGTGATCGAGTTACTACTCTAGGAAGTTAATCTCTCATCACTAGTTTACCAAAAACAGAAATGGAAGAGGTAAAAGTGTCCCCCAAATGAAATGGAGAAACAGATTATCCAATTTGTTAAATATTCAAATAGATGGCACCGATTATTGCGTCAGGTGTCCAAATACCAAACGGAAGTTTTAATAATTTCCTTTTATTCCTCTCTCCCAATTTTCTGGCAAAAATACTACCATATCTATTTATTTGCCACATTTTATCCCCAACTTTATATGAACTGGAGCCAGAATATCTCATCACCATTTTACTTTCTTTGATCAAAGTTTGATACATATAGGATCAGAGATCACAACAACAAACAATAGGAAATGGGATTTCAGAAAGAAGCCAAATCGTCATCACCACCGCCGGCGACGGAGCAGACCCCTCTGATCGGCGGCGACCAAATCCCATTGTCGTCCCAGTTCAAGACCTTCGCCAACGTCTTCATCGCCGTCGTCGGCGCCGGCGTTCTGGGCCTACCTTACTCGTTCAAACGCACCGGTTGGGTCATGAGCCTCCTGACCCTCTTCTTCGTCGCGTTTCTGACTCACCACTGCATGATGCTCTTGGTCTACACTCGCCGGAAGCTCGAGTCTTCCGATACGATGACGAATATTCCGTCGTTTGGGGACTTGGGCTTCACCGTGTGTGGCTCCGCGGGAAGGTTAGTCGTAGATGTTCTCATCATTCTTGCACAGATTGGCTTTTGCGTTGGTTATCTACTTTTTATTGGTAATACAATGGCCCATGTCATCAATACTCAAACTGAAACGACGATTCTGGGGTTGGCGCCCAAAAGCTTTTATATTTGGGGATGTTTCCCGTTTCAGTTAGGATTAAATTCGATTAAGACACTGACCCATTTGGCCCCTTTGAGTATTTTCGCCGATGTGGTTGATGTAGGAGCAATGGGAGTTGTGATGATTGAGGATGTGGTGGTTATGATGAGAGGAGTGAGCTTCTCTGAGTTGAAGATGTATGGGAATGTGTCTATGTTTTTTTATGGGTTGGGTGTGGCTGTTTACTCTTTTGAAGGGGTTGGGATGGTGTTGCCTTTGGAGTCGGAGGCGAAAGATAAGGACAAGTTTGGGAGGGTGTTGGCTTTGACAATGTTGTTCATTGCTGTCATGTACGGGAGCTTTGGGGCATTGGGTTATTTTGCTTTTGGGGAGCAGACTAGGGATTTGATCACTGCTAATCTTGGTAAAGGGTGGATTAGCACTCTGGTGAAGCTTGGTCTTGTGATCAATCTCTTCTTTACATTGCCGATAATGATGAACCCGGTTTATGAGATTGTCGAGAGACGGTTGTGGAGTGGGAGGTACTGCTTGTGGCTGAGGTGGTCACTTGTTTTGGTTGTGAGTTTGGTGGCTTTGTTGGTCCCCAATTTTGCTGATTTCATGGCTTTGGTTGGGAGTGGTGTGTGCTGTGTTTTGGGATTTGTTTTGCCTACTTTGTTTCATCTCATAGTCTTCAAGAGAGAGATGGGTTTGAAGCAATGGCTGTCTGATGTGAGTATTTTGGCCATGGGAGTTATTCTTGGAGTTTCAGGGACTTGTTTTGCGCTGCAAGAGATTTTTTCTAGAAAGGACTAGGATGTTGGAGCAATAGCGTCAAGTATGGAGTTCTTAGTAATATTAGCATGGAACAATTTTATATGTTACCAGAAGATCCTTATTATCTTCTTGTGGTCAGAAATGGCAGCATCCACCATTTACTGAGATGATGTTGGTTAAAAGGTTGTCCAAGTTTTGAAAGATTGATCGATTCTACTGATACAATATATATTGTCACCAAATGCTTGTGTAAGAATTTTCAGGACTTTTGAGGGCTGTTACTTGGGTTAAATATTTCAATTATTTACCTTTTCGTTTTCTCAAGGAATAAATATCATTTGGTATTGTTCGTTACGTTTACTTCTGCAATGAAGAGAGAAATCACAGGTGGTATTGATTGTACCCTTGCGTAGTTCTACCTCCGGCGTCGAGCACAACTCAAACTCAAGTTGGGTGCCCCTGATCTGTTCCAGACTGAGTGTGATTCAGCTGGGTTTCGAATACAGAAAGATTGATTTGAGTACGAAAAGTGAGTCATGGTTAATTTTTTTTTTTGAAGTGAAACGGTAGAATATGAAGCTGATAAGTTACAAAGAGGGACGCCGGTGTCTGACCCCATAGAAAACTCTACCAAAAGCAACCTACACTATTATAGTTCAAACGGGTACCCAACAATCATAGCTAAACGTGACTAGATATAGAACAAGTAGCTAAAAACTACGTCTAAAAAAATCAGTGGCCCCACACCCTATCTAGCTATGCACTTCAAATTACAGTAACGTCAACCGGCGCCCCTCCGCTTGTATCTTAGCGAGTGTCACCGGGTCCATAGCCACTTTCTTCTGAGGGGACTCCAGGTTGTATGCCCCTACGATCCCTCCACTCCCCACCGTGGCTGCTGGTGGAGCAATTGCTTCACGAGCAGACCGCTTTAGCGAATATGCCCCATCTGCATGGGCCTGTTAGGTGTCTGCTCTCTGACCTGACATAAGAAACTAGAGCCTTTGAGGCCACCACCAAACCTGTAAAGGTATCCGAGGCGACCCCAACCGGCTGTGAGATGCTACCACTAGGTGAACTTGTAACCTGCATAGAACTAGACTAAGTCAGTAGACCCCCCTTGAATAAAGGGTTGTCCTGCATGTAGGGAATGTGTCCCTATGTGTCTCCCAGAGGTTGTTGCATGTTGGACACGTGGTCAACATGCATGGCCTAGGGTGTCGCAACCGTTATTGGAACCACCATCTCCTTAGTCACCATCGTCGCCGAAACAACCAAAGAATTTTGGATACCTCAAAACCTGGTGGCATCGTCGGTGTCAAACTACTAAGGTTCGGCCCTGAAGGTGATGAGGCTGCCATAGTCATGGCCACCAGTTTGGCCTTCCTCATCTGCAAAATGCGGTAGCCTTCCTCCTCATGCACAAACAGGCTACAATGCTCACAAAATCCCCTCACATCGGGGTACTCAAAACTCACCATTTCCACACATGAAGGAGTAAAACGGAAGTGTTTCCTTACTGCCACTCCTTGTCAGAGATCCATGTCCACCTGAAGCTTCATCGTGCCGGCATTAAGAAGAAGGACATCATACTTCCGGAAACGGCCGATGGCGTTCCCAATCTTGCGAGCCCAACCTCGATCCAGTTCGGCATCTGAAACCTGCTTCACAAACACATCCATGGTAACCTTCACCACCGGCACCGCCTCAATGGATGAGAAACCACCAAACTGCTCCACCACCACCACTGTGTACTCACGAAAGTACCACGGACTCGGTTACACTGCCCTCTTCAACGCTCCTGGATCCTTGAACTTAACAAAAAATCGATCGGGACTGGATCGAGTAAGAGAGATTCGCGCTGGTCCAAAGCTCCATGGCAAAGCCTCATCATAGCCGACTTGAAGGACCGTTCAAGGTCCTCCGGCAAAGCCATCAGACCGAACATCCTTACTACTGCATATTAGCATGCATCTTCATCATCACCACCATCTGCCTCAGGAACGAGATCGACAATCTCGATCTCATCAAGATCCGGATTGAAACCCACAGCCGCAAGTCGATTATCAACATCCTTAGTATCCTCCGCCATGGAGCGGTTCACCGAGTGAGAAGAAGAAGAAGAAAGCGAACCAACCAGGAAGGAAAGAAGAGAAAGAGAAGAGAATAGGTCAATTCTATCGCTAGAGAAGAGATCGACTCAATCGGGTTGTGAAATTTTTTTGGAGCGGCGACGATGGTAGTGTTTCTCTCGACACTCAAAACGTCTCAACACATCTAGTCTTTATATGAACTTGTTTTTACTTTTGAGTCATGGTTAATGGTTTTGGGTTACTGTTTAAGCCTCAGGCTCAAAAGCTCATTACTTAAGTTGTGACGGCTCCTTTAGGTAATTAGACGATGATCTTTTTCTAATGTTGCACACTGCGGGTGGATAGTCATTGTATAATCATCTCTCACTTTTATCTTTCTTCTAACACTTGGTCATTCAATCAAGAAAAAGCTCAAGGACAAGCAGTAAAACGTTAGAAAATGTGGCCGGATTCAAGCAGTGACTGCGGTTGAGAGCTTCAGTTCACTTCCAAAATGCAGTCGTCAGACGCGGCCTTCACTCTCCACTACTAGAAGGAATCATGGACTTCCCTCTTTCTTTAAGGACAAGTGATGCGATGAGAATCGGCACTCTGCAGGAACAGATAAAAGTAAAAGCCGGAGAACAGATGGACAACTTTTCACTGAATAAGGGACAACAATTAGGCACCAATTGAGATTAATTTTTTTTTAATGTAACTGAGAAGTTTCTATTTCAATGAAATCAAGAAGTACAACTTGCAGCAACTTTGGCTTCTAGCATCTAGGGAGTATCTCCATACCATACTACATACAAGGGTAACTTAAAGCAAACTTTGCTACATTGTGAGCTAGGCCATTGGCCTCTTGGTAGACATGGGATAACAAGCAGCCTGGTATCCTAGTGACCAACTCTATGATGTCTTCGATCACTCTGCCAAGTTCTGAATGATCTTCTGCCTTCTTATTTATAGCCTCTACCAGAGCTAAACAATCCAGTTCCAGCATTACATCATGAAGATTATGGTTGTGAGCAAGCCTGAGTGCTTCTTGCAGTGCCAAAGCTCTCACCATAATCGGTATAGTTACAAGGGCGAGCAAGCAGACCACACCTCCAAGGACTTCCCCCAATTGATTATGTAATAGTGCACATACACCTCCAAGGACTTCCACCGTATGATTACGTAATCATGCACATATGATCTCCATATGTCAAAAGCTCCATCAATATTGAGCTTAGTTGAGGTTGGTGGTGGGGGACACCAGCTCCTAGCCATGCTAGGACTCTTGCTCTGTTTCTTCTTTTCGTAGACAGACCAGATTGTTGCAAACTGTACCTTAATTGCAAAGCTGAGTTACAAAAGATCCTTACTCTTCCCACTCCACAATAAGTTATTCCTCTCCTTGCAAATAGACCAGGAGATTATAAGAAAGAGTACAAAGTCGAACGCCGAAAGCTTCGAACAGCAAAGAAAGATCCACTAAAGTAACAACATGTGAGCAAAGGAATGAAGTTTCCTAATCAAATCCGGAAACTGGACTAAAACAACGTTGGTGTAGGGACAACACCGAGTGACATGGATTGCATCTTCGAATGGGCTATTGTAAAGGAGACAACCATTGGTAACCGGTACACGACGTTGCAACAAGTTTGATACAGTTGGAAGTACTCCTCGACATGCCCTCCATACATGTAATCTCATATTTTCTTGGTGCCGAAGAGAACCAGCGAGCTTTCCAGCTGCCTACACTAGGGTTTATGCTACTGTTAGACGTTTCAAGAGATGAAACAATCGCTAATTTATATGCTGATTTGGTGGAGAAGAAACCTTTCTTGTCAAAATGCCAAACCCATCGGTCCTCATTGGCTCGAGAACTCAAATGGGTGTTGAGAATCTATTCTACATCTTCTGGGGAAAACCATTGGTGTAATAGGGGCATGTTCCAAGTTTTGGTCTCCTGAATGAGGTCTGAAACCCTAGCATTATCCGAAGCTCGACAACCTATCATCCTGAATGTATTGGGGGGCGGGAGCCAGGGGTCCTTATGTATCTTTATCGATAAGCCGGAACCAACTTGATTCCTCAATCTCTTTTTTAACACGTCGCAAGATGAACTGATTGCCTGCCAATAAGATGAGATCGAGCCTCTGACTTCTACATCAAGGAAGTCGGAATTGGGATAGTACTTAGCTTTATAATGTTTGGCAAGAATGGAGTCGGGATATTTGAGTAAACATCATCCTTGCTTAGCTAGGAAAGCCAAGTTGTGTGCTTGAAGGTCACGAAACCCCATACCCCCTTCCTCCTTCGGCATACACAAATTCTTCCAAGACAACCAATGTATCTTTTTATTATCCGATGAACTACCCCACCAAAAGCGAGCACACATTTGATGTAAAGTGTTATACAAGGACTGAGGGAGTAGAAAGAAGTTCATAGAGTAGGTTCGCAAAGATTGAGCCACCACTCTGATCAAGATATCTTGTCTGCCACCACTCAACATTTTGCCTTACCATCCTTCCAATTTCTTGCTTAACTGATCATATCTTTTATGTAGGCAAAAATTTCCACTCTCTCACGGCCTACATAAGTAGGAAGACCCAAATACTTCTCGTGCTTGGCCTCTATTTTTACTCCCAAAAACGTTGCAAGCCCTTGTTTGAGATCCTCTGGCATTTTCTTACTAAATACAATATTACTCGTCATGATTTATTTGCTAACCGAATACTAGTTCATACTCCGACAATACTTCCTTTATATGAGTGCATTGCACTAGGTTGGCTTGACCAAAGAGGAGACTGTCATCAGCGAAGAGGAGGTGTCTAATGGTAGGGCCCCTAAGCACACCGAAATGCCTTGGAGATCACCATTAGAAGATTTCCTATCCAATAAAGTCGTGAAGACTTTAATACATAATAAGAATAAATATAGTGATATAGGGTCACCTTGTCTGAGGCCCCTAGTAGGGGTGAGGTGTCCCTTCGGTTGGCCGTTCAGGAGGAATGAGTACCTAACAGTATAGACACATTGCATAATTATATGCACCCACTGTACTGCAAAACCAAGTCTGAGTAGTACTGCTTCTAAAAACTCTCACTTCATTCAATCATAAGCCTTGCTCATGTCCAACTTCAAAGAAAACACACTATCAGTACTAGATTGGCAATTATGGATGTAGTGTAATACCTCGTTTGCAATCAGCGCGTTGTCAGTAATAAGGCGTCCCGGGATAAAAGCACTCTGAAAATGGGATATCAAGGAGTCAAGCACCTTCTTTAATCTATTTGCGATGGCCTTAGAGCAGATTTTGTAGACTACATTACACAGGGCGATCAGCCTTAGGTCAGCGACTCAGGTCAGCTTCTCCACCTTTGGGATCAAATAGATATGTGTGAAATTGAGAACCCTTAGTAGGTGTCCCGTATACAGAAAGTTTTGGACAGAAGCAACGACATCCATCCCTACTATATCCCAATACTTTTGAAAGAAGAGAGGAGGCACTCCATCCGGCCCCGGTGCTTTGGTCGGATGCATTTGCCACAAAGGTGCCTTAATCACTTTTGTTGAATACGGCGCACATAACATGGAGTTAACTTCACTAGTAACCTTCAGTTGCAGTAGATCAATAGCCTCCTGCCTACGTGCATAGGGTGATGGAATCGAAGCAAACATTGTAGTAAAGTAGTCCTTCACAACCATCTCCATACCCTCAACCGATTCCTAGAAGACTCCATTAACATCATACAACCCCGATAATTGGTTCTTTCGACGCATGTTTGACACTTTCCTATGAAAGTACCTAGCATTTTCCTCACCTTCGGTCATCCAGTGCACCTTAGCTCTTTGAGACTAGTAAAGGTGCTCAGCCGTAAGCAAGGTGTCCAACTTCCCATGCAACAAAACACTTTCTGCTTTGTTCTCTGGAGTAAGAGGGAGAGACATAAGTTTAGCCAAACGAGCTCGAAGCTGTTCGATTTCACGTTGTCGATTCTCTAACACATTCCTTTCCCAGTTAGTCGGTACCAAATGAGTGGACTTAATTTTTGCCACCATACAAAAAGCTGGTGTGCCAGCAACCTGTGTGTTCCATCCTTCCGCGACGGTGGGTTGGCATCCCACATTCTCTACCTAGTAGCTCTCAAAACGAAAGCGATATGGTTTCCTACTCCTGCTAGAAGTAATTTGTTGGATAGCATGCAATAGAATTGTGATGTGGTCTCTATGTACAGGTGGGAGATGTTCCAGCCACGAAGCCTCAAAGATATCACTCTAAGATGGAGTTGCCAATCCCTATCCAGCCTTGAACGTAGATCACCACGCTGCCATGTATAGTCGATGCCGACAAACCCTAAATCGACTAGGCCTGCGTAACGTAGGGCATCACGGAAACTTTGCATTTGTGATTCCCTCCTCATCACTCTTCCATCATGTTCCGACAAGTTCAATAACTCGTTGAGGTCTCCAATCAGAACGCAGGGCAGTGAGGATTCATCACTCTCAAGTCCCGAATCAAATTGCGAGTCTGGTATCTCTCCGATGTGGTGGGATGGGATGGCCGTAAAAACCAATGAGTCTCCACCTCACTCCATATTTCTCTGTATACCATATCTCTAAGTCGACATGGTGAGTTCACTTGAAGCTACAATTGAGAGAGCACGCCACCAAAACTAGGGTTTTGAGACGGACCTGCAGCACCCCACCATCGATGGAGATCTTAGCCTGGAACTGTCAAGGTTTGAACAATGATTCTGCAAGGCAGGCCCTGCGTTGCGTCATACGCCAAAAGCATCCAAACTTCGTCTTCTTAAGCGAGACAAAAATTGACAATATGGAGTATATGAACTCCGTTTGGTTGGAGATTGGTTACCTCAATTGCAAGGTGATGTCAAGCGTTGGAAACTCTAGAGGCCTAGCTATGTTCTGGAGCGGCAGTATGCGAGTGAAGTTTCGAGATGAGATTAAACTTTTAAAGTGCAACGCAAATTAGTGATATCAAAAATGAACATGTCTACTAAACTAGTTAAGTTTTAAGAAAGATTGATCAACCATCACAATTTGAGTATATAGTGAAACAATGAAGCGAAACTAAAATGAACGTTACAGAGCTGGAGCATCGCCAAATAAACCGTTTGAAACTCTACTGGAGTACGCAAAAGCAAAAGTTGAATGTCAGACTATCATGAGCAAAAGCTGCCGAACTTGCGTTCTTGTTTTCTGGGATGAGAACCACCAAATACAAATAGTATTATAAAGGGAGAAAAATACAGGGCAGTCAGAAGAAAATATTAACTCAATTAATTATACAATCATCAAGTTTGTAAGTGTTACTATGGGCATCCGCGGGAAAAGAATAAGAAAATTCAAGAGAAAAAAAAAATATATATATATATATATATATCATCCAAAAAGCTGAAGGGCAAACCAGAACAGGTCACAAAAGAATTATAAAGACAGGCATACACAAGAATGGAATACAAAAATTACAATACAAGCTTTCAGTCATGTAAAGGGCAAACCAACCAATCCATGAATATCCTGCACTAACAAAGAGTCTCACCGCTAAAATGCACTCCAATTATCAGAGTCTCTTCTCGGAGTCTGATTCTCCATTGATAGTTTAAAAGGCCCCGAGGACCCAAAAGGGTCTGAATCTCTGCTTAAACTTTGACTGTCAAATGATGTCCTAAATGGCCCTGAAGATCCGTAAGGGTCTGAGTCTGCTGCTCTTGGAGTACTGTCAAATGATGACCTAAATGTACCTGAAGACCCATACGGGTCTGAATCTCTTCTTGGAGTTTGAGCATCAAATGATGTCCTATAGGACGCTGAAGATCCAAAATGGTCCGAGTCTCGTCTGGGAGTTTGACTGTCAAATGATGTCCTAAATGGACCTGAAGACCCATAAGGGTCTGAGTCTCTTCTCGGAGTTTGACCATCAAATGACATCCTGAAGGACGACGAAGATCCAAAAGGGTCTGAATCTCTTCTCGGAGTTTCACTGTCCAGTGAGGTTCTAAATGGTGCTGTAGACCCAAAGGGATCTGGGATGTCATCAAAGGATGGAAACCCATGCCCCTGATCAAAGTCTCTACTACTGCGCATAGAATCAAATCTTCCAAATTTTTCTTGAGGGAAGAAGCCACTGTCATGTGATCTGAAGGAATCAAACCTAGAGAAGCTATCAAATGAGGGTTCTAAACTATCTCTCCTTGGTGGAGAGTATACCGAATTGTTGAGTGGTGTGCTAGGAACAGAATCGTCGAAAGTAAATGTGCGGCTCACAGGAGAGAAGCCACCTGCTTGTGAGGACCCAGTCTTGATAGGGTTGAGGCCAAACTCCCCAGAGCCACCATAATAGTAATTATCTCTATTGCGCTCATTATCAGTATCCTATAACAAAAAATGAAAAGGTGCATTAACAATTCAATATAGTATACCAAAAAGAATCACAAATATCAGCAAAAACAGAAAGCTTAAATGA
Source organism: Geum urbanum (assembly GCA_946800695.1). NCBI lineage: Eukaryota > Viridiplantae > Streptophyta > Magnoliopsida > Rosales > Rosaceae > Geum > Geum urbanum. The sequence continues at coordinate 41,162,786 of OX327002.1, read as the reverse complement.
GGCATGTCTATAGGAAAGAAAAGTGGATCCACCAGAGCCCAGTGATTTCACAAAGCTCCCACTAACTACTAAAGTGTGCAACACAGCATGTACCTTTTTTCCTCGCAATACATAACAGAAGATGATCTTGATGAATTATCTACTATTATTAAGAGTGGCTTTGTTTCCCAGATTGTTCAAATCTTCCAAAAATACACTTTTGGTTTTGATATATCTAATAAATCCAGGTTATTGCAGTAATTAACAAAAAGAAAAATCATTAAAAAAAATTATTTTTTCTCTCACTCTCTCCCTTTTTTCTCTCCGCAGTAACTGCTCTCTCTAGCCTCTAAAACTAATTTTGATTGATGGAATCTAGAAAGGAAAGGAAAAAAAAAAAACTTACATTTTCACATGCAAAGCATTTGTACAACTTCTAAGTTAAAGTCCCCCTACAGTGCGACTTGAATTGAACCACTCCCAAAAATAATTCCCTACCCCTTCCCTTCTTTTAGATTTTAATATAGCCAATACTGAACCAAAAGCTTAGATTGGTAATATATGGTTGGAGAACTCTTGCTACTACCAATATTAGAAAGAAAAAGAATTACACCAAAACAAATGCTATTAAGATAACTTAAAAACTCACACAACATAACTAAACAAGTCATTCTCTTTCTCCCTTTAAGCAACCCTTGGTCCTTTGTTACAGAGCAAAGGAACAATAAATGGTCCAGACCACCCAACACATAACTAGCACAACAAACAGAAATAGCAAGGTAAAAGTATTGTTAGACAGATACTGAGTACACAATGCTCAAGTAATACCTTGGTAGTACTGACTGCATTAAATCCCCACACCGAGTCAACATCATCATTGGTGTCAAATGTTCCCCATGCCGGTTCATCAAAACTTTTGTCACCAGAAAATACAGACCCAGCACCCCCATGATCACTGCACATGAAACATAGATTTGAACAATATTGGAGGTAGAGATGATTAGTTAGTCATGCACTCAATAGTCAGTATTTGGTTAAATAAATCATTATTTTCAAGTAAATGCATCACAGAGCTAATCAAGATGAAAAATGAATGTGGACCAACTTGAGATGAAGCATAATGACCTATAGTCAGTGTAATGCACCAACCACCACTAGCTACACTGATATATGTGCAAACTAACACATCAAAAACATACCTTTGGGTTTCCTTGTCACGTGGAGAGACTGTAGTCTTTCCAAAGTTAGAATCTGAAAATTCTCCAGATGGACTTCCAACAGCACTGCTAGCTAATGGACTGCTTGGCACACTTTTTCCTGATTCATCTTCGGTTTTATCATAAGCTGTTTCATTTTCAACTACCCTTTCATCTGCACCTTGATCATTCTTTTCTGACTCATCATCAACTTTATGTTTAGAGGCAGCTGTTGGACTCTCAGTTGTGGAAGCTTTTTCTTTCTTAGCTAATGGGGTTTTCTGTTTTGGGGGTGCCAGAACATTTTGTACATCAAGAGTGAGATCCTTGACGAAAGTGAATCCTGAAGAAAAATTTTGTATTAGACACACTAATATGCAAATTAGCATAGCCATCAATGGAACTATAAACAGTAAGCAATATACTACATTCATACAGGAAAAGGGAAGGGAAAAAATGGGGAACTTTATCCAGAGGACTGGCACAAATAAAACCATCAGTTGCATGGGAAGCATGAAATAAGTGAACTACTATCCTGAGATGAATGGACAACAGATCAGTCATCAGAAAATGGGCGGGATATGCAGCAGATTTGGTGTAATCTATTAAAAGATTAGTTTTAATAAACAAAGCACAAATTTGAAGTCTAGACTGTTCTCTCTAATCTGATGTAGCAATGTATATCTTCGACTTAGGCATCAAATGCTTATAATTGTGTGACAGCATGATACTGCTACACTTGACCATATGTAAGATCAAATTATGACATACCTTCATCTTCAAACTTATCCCATTCTTCATCCCAATCAGCCGCTCCTTCTTGGATGCCCACTTGCCAACCTTATTTAGAAAACAAAAACTAAAATCATGAGCTGCATGAAATTTAGTTAAATGTCTATGCAGCGAAAGATAAAGGGAAAGAAATCGCAAAGTCACAAAACCCCTACTACTAAAGAATTTATGTCAATGACAATCCATCCTATCATATGTTTCTTTGACAAAAAAAAAGCCCAACAAAATATAGAAAGAGACTAAGAGATTTCACCAAGAGACAAATTTCACGGCAGATTCCTGAAAATAATATGGGATGAATGACTTAGAGATTTAATGAGAAAAGTCAATATATCCATTTCAAACTTTAGATTTGAATTTTTATTTTACCCATCAATACATTCCCTTTTCAGATGAATCACAAGCTCATAGCATGTGACTATTGGTAAAAACTCCAAAATAGGGTTATGATACTTTTCTACAACTCCTACTTTACCTAACCACCTTAGTTTATTCAATCCGCCATTGGAAAGCTGTCATCATCTTACATACTAATCTGAAATTCCCCAGTAACAAGAGGAAAGATTAACTCACCAAAGGGAAGCTCAGTTAATGTTGTAGGCTTTGCACGTAATCCATACTTCTTGCACCGCTCATTGAGAGTTATCACAAGCTCATCAAGATCAGATTGGATGTGATCAACACGATCCTGCAAATTTTAGTTGAAAACTTTGTCAGATTCTGCAACGTCCTCTTCATAATCCAAATTCAAAACTTTGAATATACTGTACCTGAAGTGTGCCATCCCCACTACCTTCTTGCTCCATCTTCACAATTGCCCGGTATAGGTCCATTTTCTTCTCCTGCGCATGGATCCCATAAGAAATAAACTACTACACTAGGAGTGACACATGAGAGTGAGAGAAAGTAAGGTGGGCAAGCCCTTATCTGTCAAACTTGAAATTAAATAATCTTCTATTTATAAGGGAATTTATGACTTGTTATCCCATCTTGGTTGACAAAGCTCAGTTCCTTTTATTAGAGCATAAACAAGAATAAAACCTACTTCAGCTATCACCCTTCATCTCTCTACTATCCAGGCCGTCCATCCCACTGATCATATAGCAACAGTAGAATCTCACATGTTCAATTACTACAGTACAACTCCTTTTTTTGGAATATGAATTCCATCATATATACCAAACACTTTTAAGGAACCCACCACTCGCATGCAGGCAAGTACAACTTGAATCCATCAAACAAATACGTAGCATGCAATATACTGAAAGAGAATAGTTAGGCCACTAATCGTCATCAAATTATGAAACTTTAGAGACATGTACCTGTAAATCACGAAAGGTGGCTTCTTCAATAGACAACTTGGAAGCTACATCTCCAGTTTGCTTGTATTTCTCTTCATATTTTTTGGCCAGGGACTCAGCCTAAGTTCATGCAATGTTCAATGAGTCAACTTATAATTAAAGGTGAATATTTGCATATCCTCAATCATACTAGAACATACCTCGCGTTTGTCGGATGATGCCCTTTCTGTGATCTCATTGAGACGATTATCACATCTGCTCTTGTACAAAACCTTATACAAAAGAGGAACATAGATAAGATATATATATAATTATTAAATGCACATCAATCATAGAATAATGAAGCAGTATAATAGGCCATGAGATACTCACAAGTTCCTGCATTTTGACACGGCAATACTCGATTTTCTCTCTAGATTCCAAAATTTCTTTCTCCAGATCTTCTACCTTCAAGGAAAAAGAGTCGCACAGATGTTCAAAATCAACAAATTCGCCTGAATTTGTTACTTATTTGAGGTACTAGTTATGGTTCGACCAGTGTCAGAAAGCAAAAATAACACATAAATTCTGCTAAAACAATACAAACGAGTGAACGAGACACTTGAAAGCATGTAACAAACAAAAAACATATAAATGTATGTGAGCAAATACAGACATGCACATGACAGTATAAAATAACAATACAGCAAAGCTCTGTCACATCAAATGAACAAACAAATGTCTCACTGAATATTTGAGGAATGGAATAAATAATACTCTGAGCACCTTTTTATCAGCCTCAGTTGCTTCTTTGAACTTTGAGTTTAGTGAGTTAATCTCCTCCGTACTTAGTTGGTCAACAAGGTGTTTCTCCAACTCTGGCACTCTTGGTTTCTGCTGATTGCTCTGCGACCTTTCATCAAAATGTGATGCAGGAAGTGGCTTCGGTGGCCTTCCTCCAACAGGCGGTCGACCGCCAGGGCCAGGCATCCCTCCAACTGGGGGGCGACCTCCAGGGCCAGGCATCCCTCCAACTGGGGGGCGACCACCAGGTCCAGTCATCACTCCAACATGGGATCTACCACCAGGGCCAGGTGTCCCACCAGCCGGAGCTGTCATGTGTGGAGGAAGACCAGATGCACCTCTCCAGGCTATATTGCCAGCATTACTGTAATTATTTTGAGGTTGAACAATACCGGATAAATCAAATAAAACACTGCTTGGGAGAGCTGCAGGAAGAGGACGTCCTTCCCTATGACGCTCCATCAGATATAGTGCGATACAGAACTCCTTACGAGAAAGCATGCTATCGTTATCTTGATCGGCTAAGTCCCACACCTGCTTTAAAACCTCTGATAGATGTACACGAAAGCACTGAGTTAAGAGGTAGAGGACATAGAACTCTATAAATATATAGCAGACTTGTAAGATGAAACCTATGCATATGGTAGCTTAAACCACCAAGACACTACAACATTCTTAAAATCTTCAATATGCCTGTAATATTCGAAATTTGAAACTTATTGCCAAATTAAAAGCTATTAATCATTTACTCCACCACCACCTAGATGAAGGAATTTATACAAGAGTTAATACAGATTGTATCAGCTTCTTCACCCAAGTACCATAAAATAGCAACCAAAAAGCTAGACTTTTGTGAAAGCATGACATCTACATAACAATACAAGCCAAAATTAGATTGAATGCATATATTCCCACCTCTTTGTAATCCCCATTTCAGAAATAAGTCATGTGCTTGTTTGCCGGTGATTTTCTCATCTCTGTCTGTGTCCACCTTCACAAAGATTTTTGAGTACTTCTCAACATCATTTTCAGTCAACCTGGGCCATGGCTTTTGGGACGGACCAGAAGCCGAGTTTCCAGCTCCATGTAAGACTCCAGACGTGCTAGATGTTGTAGTCGGAGTTAGGACCTGCTGGTTTGATGGTGCGAATGACTGGGGTTGCCCACCAACAGGCTGCAAGAGTGACATAGAACTTGAACTCTCTTGTAACTGGGGTCCAGAAGTAACTGGAACTATGGCTGATGAGACAGGTACACTGCCAGCCGAAAAACCAGCAGAAGATTGAGGCCCAGCAGAAACTGGTACGATGGCAGATGATACTGGTACGCTGCCTGAAGGAAATGCATGTGTAGATGAATTTTGCTTTGGTTGAGATGGGACTGAGGAAAACAAATCATCTCCAAAATATGAGCCGGGAGCAAAACCATTCCCAGAACCATTTGATGGTTTAGAATCCTTAGCTGGTGGTCCTGATGGTAGTGTGCCAGAATCTGCATGTGGTCTAGATGGTAAGGAAACTGTTGGTCCAGTCGTGGCAAGCCCAAGTCCATCCTGTGTCGCAACGGGAGTGATCCCTCTATTAGAAACTTGTGATGGTAACCCTGTCGAAGCTCCAGCTGCTCTTCCCCCAACCCAGTCATTTGACGTGCTCGAGTTTGGCAGACGGAGACCTACCGTTGAACCTTGCTGGGGGAATCCTTGTGAAGGAACACCCTGAGTCGGTTGGTAAGCAGTACTAGATGGAGCCATGGATGACCTTATTGTCTGACCTTGAGATAGGAAAGTTGGGTTATTCACATTTACATTTGAAGGAACTTGTGGCCCCCTCAACCCAAGATTTTGGGACGTGGGAGTAACAGCACCACCAGGAGCTACTGGAGCAGAACCAGACTGAGGTGCCGGTGCACCCATGAGATTCATTCTTGGTGCAGGTATCTGAACTTTACCAGATAAAGCTGCCTTCACAATCTCGGGGGTAAGGTCTCGCTTTTGTGCGACAGTGACAAGTTTAAGTGCATTGTAAAAGGCCCCTCGATCAAGAAAACCAGTCTGTCTCTCATCTGCATATGCCCATATCTGCCCAGAAAGACAATATAACTTGACCTGATCAAGACTTCTTATAATGACAGTTTCCCATTTTTTTGTGTAGCTAATGAATAAAAATTCCAGCTTATTTGTCATCTACAGTACATAATCACACCAGCCTAACAATTACACAAATTCACAGCTCCCAAAACCTAAATGTTCACATCAACATTGACTAAGAGCCTGTCCCTTATAAGTTGCAAACCAAACTACTTTAGAATATGCTTATACTAACATTCATAACTTGAACATAAAGCAATGATGCTCTAACTTTGCATCACTAACCACCAGTGAGTTTGAAAAGAAAAAAAAAATTCACATCTGATTACAGATGCAAATTACACTTATAACAGGTTCCACCCTAGATCAGACCATACACCCCTACTCAAAAGTAAATGAATAGACTGATAGTTACTTCCGCAAGGTTGAATTATGTTAGAAACGAAAGATAGTCAATAAATTCATTCCATAACTCTTTCTGGAACTTAAAGTGCTAGCTCTTGTCTGTAAATTTTGGCCTACTTATTCTAATGTTCCCATCGAACTATTCAAAACTCAAGTGAGGAAATCTCAATTCCTCGTTCACAACAATGCCAAACACCCAGCTCAGCTCCGATCAAATAACTAGGACGCCCTAAGCTCACATGAACACTTCAATTTACACATACACTGCAAGTCCAGATCAATCTAGTTTGAAGTAAATCTAAACATTATATCCCGATCAATCAATAAAACTAGTACGCATACAGAGTACATACATACGTATAACCTACAAGAACGTATACAGGAGGCAGTACCTTGGCAAGGACCGGATTGGCCAGACCCGAGGCTTGGAAGAACGCGACGGCTTCGGCGCCACTGATTCGACCGTCGCCGTCTAGATCGGCTCGTCGGAAATACGCATCGAAGAGATCGACATTCGCCGCATGGTTCTGCGCCGACGCCATTGCCACTGTCGGATTGCGAATCCGAGTTCTCAGATCAGACCATGAAATCGGGGCACAGCCTCCTCCCTAATCAGAGACTATACGCGGACAGGCTGGGCGGGTCGGACAGAATATTCCGAGCAATAATTGAAAAGTATTACGGAGAAAAATGTACAGAGAGATTTGTAATCGTTCTTCTCCGAGTCGGAGGAAAAAGGAAAAGGAAAGACGACGGAGACACAGAGAGGTGCCACCACTTAAAAAAATAAAAGAAAAATATCACAATGACACGAACCATACCTCAACTTTGTAAAGTCTAGTCACATATAATTTTAGTTTCTAAAGTATAAAATTAATAGCTGACCTTTATATTTAGTATTAACTTTAGTATTGTTGTAATTGACGCCGTTTAATTTGACATATTTTGAAGGTTATTTTTTTATTTTTATTTTCTTTCATTTGTTTTTTAATTTTATTTTCTTCTTTCTTTTATCTATTTTTCCTTTCCTGTCTATTCCGACTATCTGTGTGGTTGTGTCATCCTCCGGCCAAGTTGGGAATACAAAGCCGAGGTCAAAATCCGGCCATGATGGGAATTTGCAAGAATTGTTCATGGCGATGAGTTGTAGAATGAAGTCTGGTCGAAGTCAATGTCAAAATTTGGTCGTGGTGGGCATTTGAGGTCTATCGAAAACCGATGACATGGGATGCACGAGTTGGAGAGGATCCGACGAGCTCGATCTTGAGCTGGCATGAATTTGGTATTGAGTTTTGCTCGCAAATACATCGTTCATCATTCATGAACAAAACCCAACGGCCAATTCAACAAAAGTAGATGAAATTGGAGGACACCCAAATTGCTCCGATCATTTTTCATTTCGTCAACCTCACAAATACAAATTTCTTCACATCTCAATCCCATTTATAAAATTGAGACTAACCCTCTAAAGCTTAATTCCTTAATCTTTATACTAGCCTTCCTGCACGCGCGTCACTCTCACGTGTGTCATTTGTCAAATATTTTCTTTTAAAGTATAAAATTATATAACGCATATGTAGAAGTACGTCGGGCTCGTGCGTGCGAGTTAGCATTGTACTTATCAAATGTATGCACTTTAGTAAATTCGACTATTATTATTTTTTGGTTCCCAAATAATCTCTTTTAGCAACTACTAAAAAGAGGATAAACAATTGAGATATCCACGGAATTAATTTAACATATTATCAAAAGTGCATTACCAACATAGAATAGTGCTATAAAAAAATGAAAAAACAATCAAACAACAGAAATAGTATAAGCTAATTGGAGAAGAAAACTGGACACACATCAGCAAATAAGGTACCAGTCATTAAAAAATTGAGATATCCACGGAGTTAATTTAACATACTATCAAAAGTGCATTACCAACATAGAACAGTGCTATAAAAAATGAAAAAACAATAAAACAACAGAAATAGTGAAGCTAATTGGAGAAGAAAACTAGACACATATCAGCAAATAAGGTACCAGTCATTTCGTTACATACATTAAAAAAATAAGCATATATTCAATCGCAAATGCTTCAAATTGCTTTACATCAGGTAAAACTTCTCTATTGCCCAAGTAGATATAGTTTCTTGACATTCTTTCTCCAGTCTTGAACAAACATCTTATGCTTCTTGATCACCTCAGTCTTATCTAAGGGATTAAGTAATATCCAACAAACCTCTCAATCTTCATATGAATTCCTTACCATCGTTTCTCCCAACATATGCTTGCAAAGCTAGCTACTACAACCCATGCTGCACATCTTCTCCATAAGGTCTTTCAAACCCATGACAAACAAAAAAAATTCAATTCTATAATAAAAAGTGGTACTGAAGAAATTAATATGAATGAGGAAAAATTGCATGTTACATTCTGAGTTTAGTGATTAAGAAACAAAATTCAGTTCAGCCTACAAACTTTTTTACTTCTAAATTTGACTACCTCACAGCAGAACAAATTTAAATTCAATACCAGCAATTAAAGTGCATAAATAACCAATACAAATCATATAGACTTAATCAAATGAACAGTGAGAAAACACCAACAATAAATGAGCGCGAAAGAACACAGTAGGTGCGGAAGAACAAAACAAAAGTTTAATAGGTAAGAGCCACAAAATAATGGATAATTATACTAATGATCATTGTCAAAGAACAAAACATTCATTCTCAATGAACACGACAATTTTAACTTACTGATTTATCAAAACAAACTCAAGCTTGAAACAGACGCTATCAAGATCTCATGAGGGGAAGATGCATTCTATCACCCACAGTGTAACGCAGTAGCCATATTTGATGCAAAACAATAAAAAACGTCTTGCCAATTTAAGATGTCACTTGTTGCATCAAACATGAAAAACGAATAGAAACAAATGCATATATAATTTGCAAAGGTAAAACTAAACCAAAGAAAATAGCAAGTAAGAAGTTACCAAACTAAGGACTACATTGGAGTATATAATATATATATATATATAAAGGTTTATAGATGTTGATGTATATGATCATAAGGGCTCACCTATAAGTGCAAGAACATCATAAGTTCAGTCCCAAAGTTTCTCCTCTTTGTGTCTTTGTTGCTTCTCTTTATATTCAACTGGGGGTGGTGGAAGATCATCTCTAAAACTCGCAACGAAAAGTCGGTCTTACACGCTTACCTATTTAGATAGATCAAAGAATAATAAAACAAATAAGACAATAAGAGCATGGGCATACTTACTTCGATCTAACTCCCGAGTAAGAGCATGTGATCCATGGCGGTTTTGTGTCCCAGTTGATCGAAGTCACTGTGCGGAGTTGCTTCGATCCGATCACGAAAATTGTGATAAAACTGTTTCTCCCCCAAAACCACGGTGAACATTAAATTCCTCTTTTTGTACTGTGTTTTACACTTTTATCCCGAATTGTTGAATACTTTAATGGCTGTTTACTTAGGAAATTAAAAGGACAAATTTGGCATCTACAATGTTCTACCATCTAACTCCCCCAAAACTACCGTAAGCCCCTCTGCTTTAATTAATAGAGATTAGGAGTTTGTCACGATAAGTATTGGGTAATTGAGGACACTGGGCAATTTTTTTCTATCTTTTTTGTTTCAGTGAATCATCCATTTATCAAAATTTGAGGAGTAGGTTTAACAATTAGGGAGTGATTGGACTATTGAAGAAACTGGACAATTGAAGAGTGATGAGTTCTCATAACCCAGAAGAGAAGATACAACCCAGGAAGAAAGCAATGTCTTCGAAAAAAAATATTAGGTTGTATCGAAAATACCAAAAGTAGTGTGGCCCATTCCACTGCAGGCCCACCTGCCATATCTCGCACATCGCTTGAAGCCCACCAAATCAGCTTATACAGTCCACATCTTCCATACTCAGGCCCACACATCTCGTCCGTCCCCACCCTGGGACTTAGGGAGTGCTAGTGAGGCCATAATTCGATTACTCCTAGTTTTGCCTCCAAGTATCGCTGAGCAAAAGTTTTTTGTTTTATTGTTTGTTTATGTTTTCTATGTTCTCGAGAATATAAATCTTGGATTGTTTGTTTCTTTCATTGGGTATAGAAAGAAACAACTAAAACAAACAGAAATATTATAGAGCAGAAATTTTAGTGTTTGTTCAAATTTTTAAGTTCAATTTCTCCATTTTTTGGTTAACAAATTATTATTGAAGGATAAAATAGATACACAATAATTGTAAACTGTGACTGTATTCTCATTCATTGATAGATGATCTTAAATACATGCAATTAAAATCCAATACAATAAATGTCTCCAAAATAATCAGGGATTGACAAATGTATATCTAATCTAATTAGGACAAGACACACACCAGAATATCAAGAATATATTTTCTTCAAACACTCATCCTTGTGTCGAACTCTTAATGTGTGATGTATAACTTGTAGCCGAACTACAAATCTTGCCAAGCAAACAAAAACCTCATGGGCAAAACAAAATCTTGGTCGAAGAGAAAAAGAGTACAACGCATCAACTATAAAATATACTCCATGTTATATAGACTCCCTCTGATGTCTACCAAAATGTGTCTCCCCCTGATTGGTAATTCAGTCTTAGAATTCAGATAATATTCGCATTCTAATGCGTCTCACATGTTTCTCAAATATAGATTTGGGGAGTGACTTGGTGAACAAGTCCACAACATTATCCGCACAACCAATATAGCTCACACAAATATTCAGTTAATTGATGTTTTTGCTTATTAAAGAAGTACTTCGGTGAAGTGTGTTTAGTATTGTCACTCTTAATGTAACCCAACTTTATCTACTCAATTCAAGTTGCATTATCTTCAATAATGCAAGTTTGTGTTGTCATAGTAGATGGTAATTCACTAGACCATTGAATATGGTGTATAACTGAACTAAGTCAGACACATTCTTTAACAGCTTCATGCAAAGCTATGATCTCATAATGATTCGAGGAAGTAGCAACAAGAGTTTGCTTTGTAGATATCCAAGAAATTGTCGTGTTTCCAAAGGGGAAAACATAACCAGTTTGGCAATGTCCTCTATGTAGGTCAAGGAGATACCCAACATCAGCAAATCCAACCAACACATCATTCGGTGTCTCAGAATAGGGGATTACACTGAAAGATGGTTCAATGCTTGCAGCCGGAGCATCCTTCGACATGTCAAAGGTCTCACTCGATGGGTCCAGTGACTCTTGTTGATCCATCCAAGGAGCTATCTTAAATGGGTCACGAAAAGCTCTTGATAGGTTGAAAGTCCCAAAATCAAAAAGTTGTGTTTCAACGATTCCTTTTTCCGAAATTTCAAGTTACTCTCTTACTTCTTTGTAGGGAAAGAATAAGCCCAAGCCAATGGATCTCTTCAATTACCTAAAGATGTGCTTTACTTTATTCCAATGACGTTGCGTTATTGCAGAGCTAAACCTAGCTAATAAGCTCAATGTCTAGATGTGTGCACTGAGCTAAATACAACAAATTTTCAATAACACTAAGATACAGAACCTCAGCTCCCAAGAGTTCATCATCTTTATCTTTCAAATGAAACAAATCTTTCTTGGGTTCCAGACTGCAAACAACCGTTGGTATGCTAAGATGGTGTACTTTTGTGATGACCCGATACTAATTAAATATCGTAAAAATTGAAAATCAATCAGGTATATCGGGGAAGTACTCGATCCAAAATCAACTTCAAGTAATCTAGTCGAAGAAACAACTCGACAAATCTGTTACGATGAATCAATCATAACAATATAAAACACACCTAATTTCTTTGTCGGCTGCACCGCCTCTGGCAGAAACACGTGTCACTTTCGCCCACCCACTGAGTTGACGAAGCCTAAATAATAAACAAACCTCACAACTATGTTTGAATCGTCGATAAGAACCTAATGATATATAACTCGATAGAATTCCAGAAATATTTTTTTGTAGTGCGCCGCCGTCTAGCCCATGCGCCACCACCAGCAACCACGGCCAATGATTGACCTATCAAAGGAAAAATCTCAACAAGCCCAATAATATATCTCAAATGACATATAACAAATTCAGCCTCGTTTAGCCAGAATCGACCATGAAACCATTCGGCTGAAAATCTTTCTAACGCCTAATCTCCACCGTTGAGCCACCAACGGGCTCAAGGCTAGTATCAATCGACTCAGGAAGATGAGGGGAGAAAAACCCCTCTACCCTCGTCGGCCCATACCACCGATTATGATAGGGCCCGAATACGAGTTCGACATAATCGAATTTCATCCAACTTAATCACCTGCAAACAACAACCCAAAACAACCATAGCAACACAATAAGGAAGAAGAGAGCTTCTTAAGCTTACCTAGTTTGGCGCCAGAGACGTCGTTGATGAAGACAAATAAAAAAATCCATCTGAATCCCTAAAATTCCACTATTCTCGTTTCTCTCTCCACATGCCTCAATTGCTGGAATTGAGGCCAACCCTAGGTCGTGGGCACCGAGACGGAGTGATTTCGACCAGTTTGGTGGGCCGAACGACCCCGTGCCGCCGACTGATATGGAAAGACTCTGAATGGATCGAACCCGATCTCTTTCACCTGAGAGAGAGAGAGAGAGAGAGAGAGAGAGTAACTTTCCCGAAAGGGAAATTCCCTTTATATACTTGTCCATTTACAGAAACTAATTCTTCATAATTTTTTTGTCGTAACTCCATTTTCGACATTTCTCGCCTCTACGGACTTGTCTTGACCAATTCTACGACTTTCACTTAAAGTCACCCAACGTTCTCAATTTGATAAAAATTAACTAGATACCTCTTAATATTTACAGATGGTAAAAATTATTTATCGCGGCCATTAAATCATACTTGAATTATTCATAATTATTAACAAATATATAAAAAGGTTGGGATATTACAGCTTTGTCCATGTTAAATTGTCTGAGCATCTTTTGGACATAAGCAGACTGGTGAATAAGATATTCACCAACTCAATGTTCCAGATCAAAATCAAATCCTACCAAGGACTTTCATCTCAAACTCGAATTTCAAGTAGCCAACTGTCTCATTAACCTCATCAAGAAACCCGATGGTGTTCATATCATAAACATGGTGAAGCAGGGAAGAAGCTTAAAGCTTCTATTTTGGGGTTGAAAGTAGTGTAAAAACTAGAGGGGAAAGGAAACAAACCAAAAAAATAACGAAACTTGTTGTAGGACTAAAGTAGGAACGAAGTAATTGAGTTCTTAGGCTAGAAATCCTAGGAAAACTCTATATAATCTGATTAGAATAAAAAATGAACTGCCTACAAGACTCTAATCCTTAGCTATTTATAGTTTTATACTAAGCTAATGCATCCCTAATAATAGCACTAATTAATAATGAAAACTGGCAAGAAATTAAAAAGACTCAACAAAATACTAAACAATTTGAAACTCCTAAATTAATTTAGGACACTTAGATGCTCTTGCATCACATAAATTGCTATAATGACAAATCCTAAACTTATTCTTTTATTGAACATGCAATGGCAAAAATTGTAACATCTAGTCACAATATTTTTTTCTTTTTAAAATTTGATAAAGGTTAATTGAGAAAAGTAGTTAGTTTTTAATGACAGTAATTATTGTAGGCCTTTCTATCTGAATTTTATTGATTAAGTTTGTTGAGAAAGTTCTTTGGGGAAAGTTCTAGAGTTTATCGAGACGAGTTCGTGGCCACATCAAGTGTTGAAATCGAAGTTACGACGAAGAAATTGTCAATGGAACTTTTATACATTTTTACGATTTCAGTTAGTTGCAAGTATAAATACCACTTTCAGAAAGTGGAAAGAAAAACATTTCCATTTTAGTCAGTTTTTTTTCATCTTTCTCTCTCCTCTCTCCCGTGCTCTCTCTCTTCCATTCGGCCTCGTTGGTGACTGACCACCGGCCGACCAACAAATCTGATGGACTTTTTGTCAAAATGACTACCATGACCTCCTCTACCTTTTCCCCAACACTTTCAACCTTCTTACGTGATGTAGTAGCGGTGAAGTTGAAGAATCCGACTCGTAATGGCCAAACCCTTGAATTTGGGGGTCATTTGATTTTGGGGCAAATTGGCCGGCGAGAAGATCTTGGCTTTGAAGCTCTCTTCACCATGAGTCTAACTATACCAATAACTCATTCCAATTCACACCGAGGAGGAAGAATCAATCATTTGAAGATTTTGGTGTTCTTGGTTTGAAAATCAAGTTCGGTGAGTTACAGATAGAATTGGACTTTATTGCAGTTATGAAAGTTGTTGTTGAGTTGATTTTGAGTAGGTTGAGCTTCGGTTCGCCGGAAAATTTCGCCGCCGCCGTGAACCACGCTTCGATGGAGAAAATTTTGATGCAAATTTTATACCATTTTTCTCATAATTAAGTACCGATTGTAATGAAGAGGTTATTGAATTTATTTGGACATAGTTGATTAAGATGTGTGATTAATCGGATATTAATTAACAATTTTACGGTAATATTGAATGGTTGAATCGATTTTCGATTCGACCCTGAGTAGCGTTATGTTTGAGGAATGCATTGTGACTTTGAAAAGGATTCAAGAATTAGAATTTGAATTAGATTAAAGCTCATCATTATTTTAGAAAATACATTATTCGAGAATGCGAGGTTCTCGACGATAATGCTCGTTGATTAACAAGCTTAGCTATTCATTATGACTTTCAGTGATTAGTTATTAAGTAATAATCGTTGTTTTACGATAATGTGTGAGCAGCCAGTGACAGATGTTTAGAAACGTCAACAGACAGGCTTTAGCTAGATGGGAATCACGACACAGTAATGTGAGTGCACTTTTATTTTCACAGTTGCTTGCAAGTTCATTGATTTAATGTTTCTGCAATATATTTATGATTATGCTTTAAAGACTTTATATTTTGGAGGTTTGGTTTGTGATGGTCATATTAGTTGCATAGAAGCTCTGACTATTCAGCTGATCACCAGATAGTCAGTCAGACCAAGTTAGGACAAACACTCTACCCGACCCAGATCGTCTCGGGTTAGGACAAACACCCTGAACGACCACCTCCATTTGCATTTCAGTTTATGATATTTGAACTCGTATTATTCCACAGAAATCAGCGGAAAGGTATACAATTATAGTTTTATAGATTTACATGTTATGATTTTTGTCCACTCACTCTAACGTTTTATGTTTTTATGCTTTTCCATGTGCCTTTGTTTTAAAATTTCCCAGATTACAGGTTAGCCGGTTGAAATCGTGACCGTCTAGAGTACGAGGTATGATAGTCCACAATTTCTGTCTTCTCAGTGTAGGTTCTTAGTTGAAGTTCAGGGTTTCTCATGTTAGGGTAGTTGGTACCGATTAGTTAGTGCCAGATACTCTAATATGGGTCTCGGAAGACTTACCTTGAATTTCTACAGTAATCTGGGGTGGGTCTTGTCATAAATCCTCATTCTTGTTTCTCTTCTCAATCAAGTAGTCATGGAGATGTGTATACTACATCCGACCGGATTGCTTCAATCCATATAGTGAACGTCTCAATCTTATCACATAACTACTCTGTGGTTTAGAGTTACTTGAATTATGTAAAACTATGTCTTCTGGCACTCTCATGTATATCTCTTAATCAAGATCCTCATAGAGATATGCTGTAACCACGCCCATTAGCTACATATACAGTTTTTCAGACACTACCAAATTGATCAGGTAGCAGAAGGTAATGAAGACCATGACCGAAGAATACGTGACAGGACCTACTCCAAATTAGCTAGAAATCCAGGGTGGATCCCGCGGGACTCGTGTTAGGATGACTTACACCGAAGATTCAATATAAGTAACCCCAATACGAGTAACCTGAATCTCATACAAAGAATCTAAACTATGGAAACGGAAGCGATAGGTTGTCATACCTCGTATACTGGACGGTCAAGACTTCAGCAGACTAACCTCCAAGCTGGGAAATTTAAAACGAAAGGCCTAGGGAAACACCAAAAAATGTCAGAGTGAGTGGAAAAAAATAACTCAACTAGACACCGAAATATAACTGTGTTCCCGATGTCATATATAATAAATAACTAAGCGAGTCGAAAAGACTAAAAAGATAAAAGGATACGTCGAGGGGGACTCTTGACCCTTCTCGAGTATCGTGCATAAGTGGAGGCGGTGACCAGAGTCCTCAAACCTCTAGCCACCTAAAGTCGTTCGGTAACTCCTGACACAAAGATGACGTGAATGGCAGGGGGAGTTCTTGATCCTTCCTTAGAGCCACTCGGGGATCAGCCGAGTAACCAATGCATGCATGCAAAACTGATAAAAATTTGTACGATATATATATGGCCTCTAAAGAAATCTAAAATCTGAAAATGTTGAATAAAATAATGAAAACAACTCGCTCAACAACAGTGAAAAAAAATGTCCACTCATAGTATTGTGTCGTGATTTCCATCAAGCCAAAGTCTGTCTGTCTCCGTTTCTATATGTCTGTCACTGGCCGCTAACACGTTGTCCTGAAATAACTATTTTATAATAACTAATCGTTGAAAATCATATTGAATAGCTAAGCTCGTTTACTAACGAGCATTACCATTGAGAACATCACATTCTCAAATATTGTATTTTTCGAATAATGATGAGGTTTAATCTAATTCCAAATTTCTAAATCTTGAATGCTTTTAAAGTTCATAACATAATCCTTGAACGTTACGCGACTTGAGGTCGAATCGACGTTCGACTCATTACTATGGTAAAATAATTTAATTAATATTTAATTAATCACATCTCTTAATCAACTATGTCCAAATCAATTCAATAACCTCTTCATTACAATTGGGAAAAAATTCAGAGCAAAACGGTATAAAATTTACATAAAAAATCCTCCTTCGGAATCGGCAGTGGCGCCGGTGACTTTTTCCGCCAGACTACGGCCAAACCTACTCAAAATTAACCCAACAACATAACTGTCTTCTTCCACAATGTCCAATTCGAATCATAAACAACCCAATTTTACCTTTCAAATTCGAATTCCCAAAATTCTTCAAAAACTTCAATCCTTCGATTCTCCTAATGAAAGGACTTGATCCCAATTTAGTTGTCTAAACTAGAATTAAGCCCTAACAACACTGGAGTCTACAAATTTTTTGCTAGAGTTTCTTCAAAAAGCAAGAAACCCAAAACTCTGCCACGAAAACACACTTATAAAATGTCCATAAAAACAAACTGTGGGCACCAAATCCCATCCGGATTTCTCAAATCAACCAAATTCTAAATTTACGATAAATATATACTATTTACAAAAGGTGATAAGAAATCTAAAAATTATGTGGAAAATAAAACACAACCAGGGTCAAACTCTATACAGTATTCAGAGCGACTTCTAATATACATATCATACAAGACTAGCATGTTAAGCTAGGAACATACTAGATGAGTACAGTAACACAAACTCTACCCCTCCGTCTCCGATGTGTAATCACAAGATAACAACTGCAAACAGGGTGGAGGAAACCGAAAATCCCAGTTAAGACATAAAATAATAAAAGTTGTTAGAGTGAATGGACGAAAATAGTATTTAACTTTTTAATTGAAACAGTAACTAATATGCCTTTTATAAATAATGTGCATAATAATAATGCGAGTCTGAAAATAAACAAGCCCAGGTCAGGTGTTTGTCCTAACCCTTCTAGGTATTGTGTATGGAGGCAGTAACTTGAGTACGTTTTCCTCAAAGCTACAATAAAGCCCAGGTTAGGTGTTTGTCGTAACTCTCCTGAGTACTGTGAAATCCACGGGTTAGGAGTTTGTCCTCTCCCTCCCGAGAACGTCTCAGGGATTAGCCGAGAGGGTAGTGCATCGATGCAACATTCTGACTATGCTCAATGTAAACCAAATCATGCATATGCCTCCAAATGAAAATACATATCTATAAATGCATAACCGTAAAATGCATAATCGTAAAATGCATAACATAGACTCGCAAACCGACAGTGAAAATAAAATTTTCACTCACAGTACAAAGCTAGCTGTGTGATCCGGCGGAAGTTCCCTCGCCAAAATTTCGATCACGATCTCCTGAATAAATAACACAAACATTTAATACTGGAATTCGATAAAACATGCAAAATTCAACTTAGAAACTATTCGGGAAATTTTTTGAATAAATTAAGATTTTTCCCTCCCCAGAGCTCCGTCGCCTCTGGTGATCAACTCTGACGAGGCCCAAATTTCACATGTAGCTTCCCCATATGCTCCCCAACAAATTTTCCTTCTTCGTTGGAGGCCAAATCGGCCGGGAAGACGTCGGAATCACCGCCATAGTCGGCAGCGGCGGCGGCCACCACCAACCACCACAGATGGCGGCGATCGACCCCTCAATCTCTTCCTTTTACGAAGCCCAACACTTCTCCCTTCTACCCCTAAGGCCGATTCACACCATGTTGGCCAGAATTTTGTTCGAAAATTGTCGGCCCCAAAATCGCCGCCGTGGCTTTCCGGCGCGATTCCGGCGGCGGCACAACCCCACTCCCTCCAAGACCACAAAAAAAAAAACACTCATCTCTATCCCCTCTACCTTTTCCTCCAATCCCCCCGGCCTCCTCCATGGCCGGAGCGCCGCCGACCGACGGCGGTATTGAATTTCCAATCTGAAATTCGATCGGGTCGAATTATAAACCTCCCAAAAAATCAAATCTAAGTATGCCAAGCCACTCATGGGCAAGAGAGGATGAATTTCTATACCTCAAACTCGAAAATTGGTGGCTAGACAGTGAAGTTTTCGACTGGTCGAGAAATGGGTCGGTCAATGGGTCGGTCAACAGTCAGCCTAACTTTCCAAATCGGGTAACCCGACTATTTTTGGAAACTTGCTATTTATAGGGAAAACTCCTCAATCGATCAACGGCTATTATTCGACTATATCGCGATCGTACGACCAATAATTAACCGAGAAAAACTAATTTCTTTTCGATTTATCCGTTACGACAAATTCCGATAAACATCGCAAAAGTTATCCGAAAACAAAAATTCCAAAAATCATAACAAATAACTCGCAAATCTGAAAAACTCCCCGAAAATTCCCTCATGCTCGAAATTAAATATTCTACAATTCTCGTGAAGAAAATCAAGTTAAATTCTCGCCTGATAAAAAAGTCGTTAATAATTCACACAATACAACTAATTCACGATAATACTGTTTCGTGTTGATTTATACGTGAATTTTTGTTCGGTTTGTTACAATCTACCCCCCTAATAAAAATGTCGTCCTCGAAATTTACATACCTGTTAATCAAAGAGGTAGGGGTACTGCTCTCGCATCTGTAACTTAGGTTCCTAAGTGGCCTCCTCAACTGCATGGTTCCTCCACATAACTTTTACAAGCGGAATGGTCTTGTGACGTAGTTCCTGGACTCTCGGATCAAGAATCTGAATTGGCTCTTCCACATAAGTTAAATCCTCCCGTACAGGGACTTGATAGGGTGTCAGAACATGAGATGCATCAGAAATGTATTTCTGTAAGATAGACACATGAAACACATCATGTACTCTGGCCATCTCAGAAGGTAGTACCAACCGATATGCCACTACACCCACACGTTCAATAATCTCATACAGACCGATATAACGTGGACAGAGTTTGCCACATTTCCCGAAACACACAACACCTTTCCAAGGAGATAATTTCAAAAATACCCAATCACCAACCTCAAAATCAAGGTCCTTTCTCCTTACATTAGCATAACTCTTTTATCGGTCTTGTGCAGCTTTCAACATGTCTCGAATAATTTGAATGTCCTCTGCGGTGTCTTTCACTAAGTCAGGACTGATAAGCCACATTTCTCCTACATCACTCCAACACAATGGAGTACGACATTATTTCCTATACAAAGCTTTATATGGAGCCATTCCGATGCTGGCCTGATAACTGTTATTGTACGTAAATTCAATCAAATGAAGCTGTTGATCCCAATTTCCTTTGAACTGCAACACATAGGAATGCAACATATCTTTTAAAGTCTGAATGGTTCTCTCTGATTGGCCATCAGTCTGAGGGTGGAAAACTATACTAAAATGTAATTTACTTCCCAACGCCTTTTGCAACGTTCGCCAAAATTCTGATGTAAACTAAGTATCCCGATCAGAAACTATAGACACAGGCACTCTGTGCAGCCTCAAAATCTCCGCCATATATAACTTTGCTACTTTGCTGACAGAGATTTTTCCTGGAAGAGCTAGAAAATGAGATGATTTCGTAAGACGATCAACAATTACCCAAATGCTAGTATTACCATTGGAGGTACGAGGTAACTGATATACAAAGCCCATGGTAATATGATCCCACTTCCAAACCAGAATCTTTAATGGTTGCAACTTCCCAGCAGGTTTCTGCTGCTCAGCATTCACCTATTGACAAATAAGGCACTTGCTCATGTACATTGCTATTTCTCTTTTCATGTTACGCCACCAGTAGTAAGCTTTAAGTGTCTGAAACATCTTTGTACTGCCCGGATGCATAGCATAGGCAGAACAATGGGCCTAATCAAGTATCTCCTTCTTCAGCTAGTCATTTCTAGGAACACATAGTCTTCCCCTGAATATTAAAGTACCATTATTTCTTAGTCGAAACTCTGTTGGTTGACCATTCTAAATCATATTGTTTTTACTCAGCAAATAAGGATATGCATCCTGAGTCTCTCGCACCTTATCAAATAACACAAGTCGGATTTGAAAACTGGCTAACAGTGCTCCATCATCGCACTATTCCAGTTCTGCTCCAGTAGCTCGCAACTCAGTTAACAACGATACTCTTGCGACACGTACATGAAATAGAGATGCTCCAGACTTTCTACTAAGAGCATCAGCCACAAATTAGCTCTCTCTGGATGGTACTCAAAAGTACAATCATAATCATTAATTAGCTCCATCCATCTTCGTTGCCTCATGTTCAGATCTGGTTAAGATGTAGGTAAGTGAGACTCTTGTGATCAGTATAAATCTACATTGCGCTCCATACAAGTAGTGCCTCCAAGTCTTCAGTGCCAACACAATGGTAGCAAGCTCAAGATCATGTATGGGATAATTAACTTTATGGGGTTTCAGTTGTCTGGAACCATACGCAACGACTTTGCCATGCTACATCAAAACACAGCCCATGCCTAGCTTCGTCACGTCACTATAAATAACATATTCCCCACTTTCATCAGGCAATGTCAACACCGGTGCCGTGGTCAACTTTTCCTTCAATATTAGGTAACTCTCTTCACAAGCATCAGACCACTCAAACTTGACCCCCTTCTTCGTTAATCGGGTAAGCGGAGTTGTAATCCGCGAGAAATCTTGTACAAAACAGCGATAATAACCTGCTAAACACAAGAAACTTCTTATCTCAGTTACACTTGTATGTCTGCTCCAATTCAACACTGCCTCAATTTTATCTGGATCAACACTAACTCCCTCAGCTGAAATCACATGACCCAGAAATTTCACATTATCCGGCCAGAATTCACATTTGCTAAACTTTGCATACAACTAAGATTCCCGCAAAGTTTGTAAAACCGCACGTAGATGCTTCTAGTGTTGCTTCACATCATTGGAATATATTAAGATGTCATCGATAAATACAATGACACACTTATCGAAGAATTGCCTGAAAATTCGATTCATGAGGTTCATAAAAGCAACTGGGGCATTTGTCAAGCCAAGAGGCATAACAAGAAATTCATAATGCCCATAACGTAATCGAAAAGCCGTCTTAGAAATACGTGATTCGCAAATCCGAAGTTGGTGGTATCCTGACCTGAGATCAATCTTCGAGAAAACTGTTGCTTCTTTGAGTTGATTGAACAAATCATCAATCCGCGATAAAGGATACTTATTCTTCACCATGACTTAATTCAACTTCCGATAGTTAATGCACAACCTCATTGAACCATCCTCCTTTCTCACGAACAATACTGGAGCACCCGAAGGTGAAACACTGGGTCAAATAAAACCTTATCGATCAACTCCTGCAGTTGAACCTACAGCGACTTCAACTCTGCTGGGGCCATTCGGTATGGTGCATGAGAAATAGGACCAGTACCCAGAAGTAATTCAAGAGTAAAATCAATCTCCCTCACTAGAAGAAGACCAGGTAAGTCCTCCGGAAAGACATCCGGATACTTACAAACCACTGGAATATCCCTGATACTTAGCACACAAACTTCAGTATTAATCACATGTGCCAAGTATGCCTCACAACCTTTCTTTAATATCTTTTCCGCTTTTATTGCCGAAATCATATAAAGTGGAGAAATATTTCTTTCACTACGAAATATGATTTCTGGCATACCTGGACTCCTAAAGACTACCTCCTTTTTTTGACAATCAAATACTGCCTAATGAGCCTCTACGAAGTCCATCCCTAGAATTACATCAAAATCTACAATATCCAACAACATTAAATCAGCGGCTAGCCCACGATCTCCTATGCATATTTCATAGTCCCTATATACCCATCCAACACACACAACCTCATCGGATGGATATAACACTCGCCACATACCCGAAAGTGGAGAGGCAGGTATAGTGACGAAAGATGCTAATCTATACGACATAAAAGAATGCGTAGCTCCCAGGTCTAACAAAGTAAGGACTGGATAACCAAAAATATATAACGTATCGATGATAACCTAAGGGGAAGCTCTGCCCTCTCGCAGGGTCATGGTATGCACTCGGGCTTGCCCAACGGGTCGTCCACGCTGATTGCAGTTCTGCTAATTTGTTTGTCCTGTGGGCTATGCTAGCTGAACTCCAAAAATGGTACCCTTATCTCCACTTGAACTCTGGGTTACTGAACCACCATAAGTGCCCCTCTGCGGACACTTTCTAGCAAAATGGCCCTCCTGGCCATAATGATAACAAGTAGTGGTACCCCGCTGACACAAACCGAAATGTCGTTTGTTACAAATGTTGCATAACAGAAAATCTCTCGGTGCAGCAGGTGTATCATATGAGCGTCGAGGGTAACTCAACCCACTAGAACTTCCACTTGATTGTTGCCTCTGAGGTCGATTCCTCTTCCATCTCTGGCTCCTACTCTGACCAGATGTGCTAGCAGAAAATCTATAAGGTCCACTACTAGAAGAAGATGCTAACCCCAAAGTACCTGAGATTACTTTCTTTGTTGGACTCTGACTGGGTCCACCCTCCTAAAAGCGGCGAGATCAAAACTACATTTGTTTCTCCTTTTTCACATCCTCTCCTCTGGTGGCTGCACTAACAAACTCATCAAAGTTATCCCGAGGCATAGCTGTCAATGTCCTCTTAATGTTCAAATTCAAACCCAGCTCAAACCTCCTGCATTTGGCTTCCTCACTCGCCACCATATCACGCGTAAATCGAGATAAACGAGTAAATGTATCTCGATACTCAAGCACTGATATACTGCCTTGTCTCAGATTGGTGAACTCTTTATATTTCCGCTGCTGAGTAGCCTGATTAAAATATCGACGCATGAACAATTCCCTGAATGTAGGCCATGGGGTGTTAACGGGAACCCACTCAGTGCTGGCCCATCAGAAGTAAGCATGTGACTCAAGTAACCCAACAGCTGCTACAGTCTTCTACTCTAGAGTGAAATGAAGTCGTTCACATACATGCTCCAGCTGGACTATCCATGCCTCACAAATTTTAGGATATGTAGACGGAGAAAGTAGTTGCTCCAACTGTTCTTGCATTGGCTACAGGATCAAAACGCTCCTCTAATTGTAAAAATCACATAAGCAAGTCATGCATTCGCTGATCCTCATCACGATCCTCAGCCTTATTAGCGCGGGCTTCACATCTAGGAGGCATCTCATATGGATGAGAAAACACATTAGTCAACAGATACAAAGGATACAATAATGAAACCTTAAACATTTAAAAACACACAACACCGTGAGCATTGATGGGGATCCGCCGGCCGGTCGGGCCATTGCTCCGGAAGTGCTGTGTATTCCTAAATGTCCTTAGTAACACAACTACAGAAGTCTACATAACCTATGACCCAATGCTCTGATACCAACTGAAAGGACCTGATCCCAATTTAGTTGCCTAAACTGGAACTAAGCCCTAACAACACCGGAGTCTACAAAATTTTTCCAGAGTTTCTTCAAAAAGCAAGAAACCCAAAAACTTGCAAGGAAAAGACAAAAATGTCCGCAAAAACAAACCGTGGGCACCAAATCCCATCCGGATTTCTCAAATCAACTAAATTCTAAATTTAATATAAATATATACTATTTACAGAAGGTGATAAGAAATTCAAAAATTATGTGGAAAATAAAACACAACAGAGTCAAACTCTATACAGTATTCAGAGCGACTTCTAATATACATATCATACAAGACTAGCAGGTTAAGCTAGGAACCTACTAGATGAGTACAGTAACACAAACTCTACCCCTCCGTCTCTGATGTGTAATCACAAGATAACAACTGCAAACTGGGCGGAGGTAAATAAAAGTTGTTAGAGTAAGTGGACGAAAATAATATTTCACTTTTTAACTGAAATAGTAACTAATATGCCTTTCATAAATAATGTGCATAAAAATAATGCGAGTCTGAAAATAAACAAGCCCAGGTCAGGTGTTTGTCCTAACCCTCCTGGCAACTGTGTGTGGAGGCAGTAATTTGAGTACGTTTTCCTAAAAGTTACAATAAAGCTCAGGTGAGGTGTTTGTCCTAACCCTCTTGGGTACTGTGAAATCCACAGGTCAGGAGTATATCCTATCTCTCCAGAGAATGTCTCGGGGATTAGCCGAGAGGGTAGTGCATCGATGCAACATTCTGACTATGCTCAATGTAAACCAAATCATTCATATGCCTCCAAATGAAAATACATATCTATAAATGCATAACTGTAAAATGCATAACATAGACTCGAAAACTGACAGTGAAAATAAAATTTTCACTCACAGTACAAAGCTAGCTTTGTAATCCGGCAGAAGTTCCCTCGCCAAAATCTCGATCACGATCTCCTGAATAAATAATACAAACATTTAATACCGAAATTCGATAAAACGTGCAAAATTCAACTTAGAAACAACATTTAATACCGGAATTCGATAAAACGTGCAAAATTCAACTAAGAAACTATCCCAAAAATTTCCTGAAAAAATTACGATTTTACCCTCACCGAAGCTTCGCCGCAGACAGCGGCGTGTGGTGGCCATGCGCCGCCACTGGCGAGCCCCAAATTTCACAGGTAGCTTCCCCACATGCTCCCCAACAACTTTTTCTTCTTCGTCGGAGGCCAAATCGGTCAGGAAGACGTCGGAATCACCGCCAAAGCTGGCGGCGGTGGCACCACCAACCACCACGGATGGAGGTGATCGACCCCTCAATCTCTTTCTCTCTCCAAACCCAACACTTCTCCCTTCTACCTCTAAGGCCGATTCACACCACGCCGGCCAGAATTTTGCTCGAAAGCCGTTGGCCCCAAAATCGCCGGCGTGGCTTTCCAACGCGATTCCGGCGGCGACGCAACCCCACTCCCGCCAAGACCACCTGAAAAACACTCCTCTCCATCCCCTCTACCTTTTCCCCCTCTCCTCGGCCTCCCCTATGGCCGGAGCACCGTCGACCGACGGCGGTATTGGATTTCCAATCGAAAATTTGATCGGGTCAAATCAAAAACCTCCCAAAAATCAAATCTAAGTATGCCAAGCCACTCATGGGCAAGAGAGGATGAATTTCCACACCTCAAACTCAAAAATTGGTGGTCGGACGGTGAAGTTTCCGGCGGGTCACGAAACGGGTTGGCAAACTGGATTGGTCAACAGTCAGCCTAACTTTCCAAATCAGGTAACCAGGCTATTTTCGGAAACTTGATATTTATAGGGAAAGCTCCTCAATCGATCAACGGCTATTATTCGACTATATCGCGATCGTACGGCCAATAATTAACCGATAAAAATAAGTTTCTTTTCGATTTATCCGTTATGATAATTTTCGATAAACATCACGATAGTTATCCGATAACAAAAACTTCCAAAAATCATAAAAAATAACTCGAAAATCCAAAAAAATCCCCGAAAATTTATACGCGCTTGAAATTAAATATTCTACAACTCTCGTGAAGAAAATAAATTCAAGTTCTCGTCCGATGAAAAATTCGTTAATAACTCAGGCGATACAACTAATTCGCGATAATACTGTTTCGTCTTGATTTATACGTGAATTTTGGTTTGGGTTGTTACACCTTATTTGGGTAGAATTGAGATGTGTTCTTAGTGTCACTAGAGTCATGGTGATGAGGGCTTCAAAGCCCACTAGGACATCTACCAATTTTAGCTCGAGACTGACATCACTAAACGTTAGGGTTCTTGAAGTTTTTCGAACTTTCCCCTTTAAATTCGAAAGAAATTAGAGAGAGATAAATGTTGAGGTTAAGGGGAAATGATAAAGGAGATTGTGGTGGTCATTTTGACACCAAGACCACCGAATTTGGTGGCCGGCCGGTGGTCCGTCGCCGGCGAGGCCGACAAGAAGAGAGAGAGACGCGGGAGAGAGGAGAGAGAAGATCAGTGTAGGAAAGAGAAAGTGGGTTGACCAAATAGAAAGTGCTGACTTTCCATTTCAGAAAAATCGTATTTATATCCGCAACTAACCAAATTCATAAATCGTACAAAACTTTGTTGACCATAACATCTTCATCATAACTCCGATTTTAACACTTGAGATGGCTACGAACTCTACAGTTTTCCTCAATAAAATTTCTCAAAAAATTTAATGAATAAAATTATGATAGAAAGGTAAAAACTAACTACCTTTCTCGATCAACCTTAAATAAATCGCAAAAAGAGAATTCTCTGGACGTGATGTCACAATACGTTTCCTCATAATCAATACTAGGGCGTTGAGAAAATCCTTGGACCACAAATCTAGCTTTGTACCTAAGACCTGGTTCTTCTCTTTGCGTTTCCAAATAAAGACACATTTATGTCCAATTGTCTTAACATTCGGTGGGCATAGCACTATCGGACCGAAAACTTACTTTTTTCTCATAGAGTCTAGTTCAGCTTAGATTTCATCTTTTCATTTATGCCAATCTAGTCTACGTTGAAAATCTGCAATAGAGCGAGGTTCCACTGTGACGATCCAGAACAGAATCAGCAGTGGAATCAGCTGGATCTACGAGTTTGCGCGTAGTCGCAGTTTGCCGACAGTTGTTTGAATCGCCAGCTTTGTTAATGACTTAATCATTTGTTGAGAATTGGAGCTGGGTCTCTTCTCGAGAGTCGTTGTACATGTGATTTCGAGTTCGTGGGCAGTTCCGGATCGTTATTTGGACGACCGAGGAATAAGTTATGAATATTTGAAGTTTCGGCATAATCGGTTTATAATGGCGACCTTCTTAACGACTAAATTATCGGTCGAGAATTTGGTTTCGGCTTCTTCACGGAAGTTGTTGAGGATTTAATTTCGAGTTTGTGGGAACTTCCGAAGCATTATTCTGAGTTACGAAGATTAAGTTGTGAATATTTCCGAGTGTTGATTATTTAGTCGGTTTAAATATGTGTTGGTTTGAACATTGACTTTTTATCTGATTGGTCGATGTGGTTGACTTCAGGTGATAATTGAAGAACATGTCGAGTCGAGTTTGTTGCCGCAAGAATTATCGGAATCGGAATTACGACGCGAAAGTTATGGATATTCGAAGTTTACCGAAAAGGGTGTTTGGAAGTTTCCCAAAATAGAAAGTCTATAAATAGTGGAGTTTCCTGTTTGGGAAACCTGCCATAAAGAGAAGCTGGGTTGACCCACGTTGACCCACGGGTCAAGAATAACCCGTTTGGAGGCCGAAATGGTTCGCCGAAATTGAGGCCGATTCCGGCCATATTTGGGTATGGTTTCTTCACGAGATATGTTGGGCTCGTGCTTCTCTTCGGATTGGTAGGTGGGTCACCTCCTATGGTGGCCGGAGGAGGAAGAAAAGTGGCGGTGAAAATGGTGAAATTCCGGCGAGTTTTGTTCGATTCGGGTGACGGCGTGGAGGCCGAGTTGGTGGCTCTACCTTGAGGGATGTTGTTAGCCTTGAGCTAAGGAAGCTTTTCCATGTGGTCTTGAGGGTTGCCGTGGCCAGAGGAGAGAGATCCGTCGAATTGAAATTCCGGTAAGGGTTTGGAACTTTGGGTTGATTTTTAGAGGTTTTCCGGTCAAAATTGGCCTTAACTTATAACTGGAAAGTTGTTGGAATCGTCGAGATCTTTGAAACCATGTGTAGCACGAAATTTTCTGGGCAGGTTGGATTTTCCGGTGGCCGGAGGCAGCGGCGACTTTTCGCCCGGTGTGATTTTCGACGAGTTGCATGTCATTCCACTCGAAATCGCGCCCCGATCGCAGTGGGGAGGTTCCTTTTTCGAATTGAGCATCCGAACTTACAGCGAGGTATTGAGGTGTGATTTTTGGATTTCCGACAGTTTGTCGTAATCGGATTACGTGTTTCCGAGAACGGTGGTTTCTCGTGATTTCTCTTGAATTGTCGAATTATGATTTTGAGAAATGGATTTTATGATTATTCAGGGGTTCGTGATTGTTCTTTTGGCGAGGGACTTTCCGTCGGATCACGGGTTAACGCGTATCGCGTTACGCTAGTCTGTGAGTGGACAATTTCTTTTCATGGATTGTTTGCGAGTCTTTATATACGTTTTATGAACTTGAGCATGCGTATGAGATTTCGGATTACATGAGCATGTGTTTTATGATTATACATATACGGATATGCGTATACGAGTATATATACACTTATATGTTGTTTCATGCATTTACATCGAACTGTTTATGATTTGATTTTCACAGAGTACAGTTTCAGTTACGTTGTTGTATCGATACACTGCATCCCGGCTGATCCCCGAGGATGTTTACCGGCTGGAATCACGTGTGGGCTAGGGATCCCGTGGTTCTGAATCACGTGTGGGCCAGGGACCCCGTGGTTCTGACTGTACTACTTCAGCTAGGATCACGTGTGGGCTAGGGACCCCGTGGTTCTGACTGTGAGATTTTTACTTGCATGCTCAGTACGCTGAAGGAGTATGATTTTACCTCGTGTACTTTGTTATTTTTATTTACCTGGACTCGCATATGTTATTTTAAACATATATATCAACTGGTGAAAGACATTTATTTTCGTCCACTCACTCTAACGATTTTCATGTCTTTCCCCTGGGCTTTTTGGTTTTCGTGCCCAGTTTGCAGTTCGGACTCTGGTGTCGCACGTCGTGGTTGGAGGCATAGTGCTCGAGCTACCTTGTTTCTTCCAGTAGGTTTATTGTTCTACCTACTGTGGTATACGTATATGATTATACATTAGAGGTCGCTCTGAGTATTCTGTTGTGTATACTATATGATTTTACTCTGGATTTCAGTAAAGTATAGATATATTTATTGTTTTACTTTACTGTTGATATATTGAGAAATCCGGATGGGATTGGTGCCCACGGTTTGATTTTTGTGGCATAGGATGAAGTGTATTTTCCGCGTGCAGGTAATGGTAATTCTACGTTAGTAACGAAACTCTGCCAAATTTTCTACGGTTTTTGTTGGTTCGTATTTTCGAAGGGGTTTGATTCCGGTTTAGGCAACTAAATCGGGGTTGGGTCCTTTCATCCACTTCATTATCATGAATTTCTGAGTGATGGAATAAGTAAATGCATCATCAACTAACATGGAAGATCTATCCAAAATAATGCTAGCATTAACTTTGTGTGATCTCTTTATTTTCTGACATTATCATTGACTCTGAGGCGTCCCCTAGTATTTTCAATGATCATTCTAGGACATAACTATAGTCAGAAACAATCTCATGTGTTGATGACGAATGAATCATTTTGTGCCTTGATGGCTTGCCATTTCATTGGTAGCTCACCAGTGGATTTTGACCAATGCTATACCCCTACTATAGGCAGGATAAAAGCTACATTGCCCTAGTGTGGCGTTAACTTGCCCGATTCCAGGGACTTCCAACCTTGCAGGATTGTTTACAGCAGGTATATCCGATTGAGAATACGTTACACTTTTATTTCATTCTGAGATGTGTGGGGATCATGATGAGACATAGTGAGGTTTGATCACGTCAGTTCTTGACATTGAAACTCCTGGGATCAGAACGACCTCATTTTTTTCTTCATTTTTCTGTGTATTTTGGTGTCATATTGCTATGGAATATTGTATACCACAAACCATTCATGCATTATAAAGTCAAATAACATTCTCAACACTTTCAAATATCGCAAATAGAGAAATTTTTATCACTTGCCAACTCAATTACATCAAAAATGTCTTATTCTAAAATGATTGAAAATAAAGTCCCAAGAACATGACTAAACAAGACAAAAACACCTAAATCTGATTACATAGCAAAAATAATAGCTCAATACATAGACTAATCAAAATCTAGAATCTCAAGGTTCTCCTTGTCATCTGCTTCAATAAGATTGACATTATAGTTTTCTTCCATCTCATGGTCCCCTCTAGTAAAGTTAGCCTCTTGTGCCAAGTACTACTTGTGCCTCTTGTAGATATTCTGAATTTTCTTGCTAGCACGACATTACCTATGCATATGCTTAGTAGATCCACACTTAAAACAAGTGTAAAGTCCATACGGAGTAGAGTACGAAGAATCCTCATCATTCCTAGAACATGACTGGTTCTTGTTGGAGTTAGTAGGGTCGGTCTCTTGGCGATGCCAAATCAAATTTCGAATTTGGCCTCTACCACAACCTCTACCACATTCTCCTCTCCCACCACGGTTGTAAGGCTCATAACAGCTATCCTTGTTTTCCTTACGTGTCTTTCCACCAGTGTTGTAGTTCTTAGGAGTCTTCTTGGTCCTAACGGGCCTAGAGTTGTTGTTAAGAATTATCTCATATGTCTCTCATTTTTAGCCAGAATATTCATGAGATCACTGAATTTTGTGATTCTTCCTTGCTCATACTCAATCCGATATTAATGATCCAATATACTCATAGAAGAAGGGAAGGTGTTCAAAGACTTCTCGATCATATCCTAATCAGTCTTGTCAACTCCGTATAAAATAAGGTTCGGTTGTAGCTCTAACATAGCTTGGTTGTAAGAATCAACCTTCAGATAATCTAATAGCCTGATGGTTTCCCATTATTTTGTCAATTCTGGAAGTTGTGCGTCATGCACATTGTTGAAGCGTTGCTTCTAAATGTCTCATAATCCTTTGGATAATCTTTATTTAGATATTGCTTCTTCATAATTGGATGGATATGACGTCTAAAAAATTTGAGGGCTTGATCTTTAGTCGCTGCACTGGGTTGAACTGCATTCACATATGTTGGTGGGTAGATGGTGCTGGTAAATCCATTTCCGATTAAGGTATTTTTTACATCAGAGACCCAGCGATGATACTTTGTTCCTTTAGCATCAAGGATGTCAAACTTTGGCCTAGTTGACTCAACAGTCGCAGTCATCTTTAAAAGAGGCAATGGAGATAATTAGTAACAATCAAAAATCACGATCAATAATATCAAGTTTGGGGAATAAGAACATGATTCAAGATGCATAGTCACAAACATCAATTCTAAATAAACGGTGGCTTCATACCACACCCAGAAACTGTGACAATCAAAATCAATCACTTATATCAATTTTCCTTTTTTGATTTATATTGTGACTCCAGCAGAACCGTCACTAATCAAACTTTTTGAGTAAAGCGGTGATAAATCTCATTTGCAGCCCTTTGCTCGATATGGTTATATCACAATATAATCCAAAGCAGTAATCAACCTAAATCTAGTCCTAGATGTAGGGTGTTGCGAAAATCAAGTTTTACAACTTAATCTCTAAATGGAGGGGGTTAAATTTTTTTACCTCGATTAGTGTTTTGCATGGTATGACCGCAATTGTAGCTTGTTGACAAACTGTGGAGGATATGCTTGCAGGTGGTGCAAGGGATGCCGTGGAGCAAATTTTTCGGTGATGGTCGATAATGGGACCAGCGACGGTGATGATGACCTGCAGTGATGATCAAAGATAGGGTTTATGGTGTTTCTTTTCTTATTTCTGTGGTGATGCCTATCAACTCAGAGCGTGCTGAATGATAAAATAGATATACAGTAATTGTAGATTGAAACTGTATTCTCATTCATTACTAAAATGACCTTAAATATAAGTAATTACAATTCAATACAATAAATGTTTTCCATAAAAATTAAAAATTGATATAACCTATGTATAATCTAATTAGGACAAGACACACCGGAAGATCAAGAATATACGTTCTTTAAATAATTTTATGTTTACTTATTAAATGTTTTTTATACTATTACTTATTAAATGTTAGATACATTAATGTGTAATAAAGGACTGGTACAAAGGGTTGATCAAATAGCATAAATAATACCATCAATGCAACTGCCAGTGCTCGTGGTTACGAAACTTGGATCAAATTTCTGCTCAGATATTTTATTTGGATATTTCCAAATGCTGGCCAGCTGAGCTCTACTTTTGCACCGATCAGAAAAACTGGCATGGAGAGTTGGGAGTAAGTCTGATTGTTCTTGATCGATCGATCAGCCACAGGTCACACAGCTAGCTCTACACTGGCTTTTACCAAAAATTGTGTGCCAGCACATAATGGCCCAACCTTTTGGGAGGGAGAGCTGTGTACACATATCGAGTCGTTGTCAGATTTGATCATGGTCATGGGTTTGGCCTGGCCAAGTTGTAGTTTTAGCAGCTGGGCATAGCTGCCATCTTTTGTAGCAATATATGACACATTGTAATTTGACAAATTGTACAAGGATGAATTCTTACATAATATTTGATGATCTAATTCATCTCTCCAAAGTTTCTCTAAGAAAAATGTTATTTCCCATAGCGCCATTGACAAATTTGGTGTGTTTCCACATACCACAGCACCATTGTTGGGTGATGTGATTACTCAGAGTATAGCAGTTAATGTAAGATTGAAAACTCGACATACTACTTAATAATAATAATTTCTTTTTTGTTATCAAATTTGACAAATTATCTTTGAAACAAATGTTGACTAATATTTATATAATAAAATAGATAATTTGCGGTGTGTTGGGGTCTATTGACTAACTGATATAACAATAGAAAGTTACGATTTCAAATAATCACACATGCATGCATTAGAGTGGAAATAGCTCACAACATAAATATGTGCTTATTATCAATTTTGTTTTAGGATAGCGGTAAGGGTGTAATACTGTGTGCGTATTATCAATAGTATATTCTTAAAAATTATAACATCAATATTTAATTTATGACTTTCAACCGAGTATAATTTTATTGTACGATGGATAATATAGGTCGACCTTGTCTGACACAATTCCAATTTGTTCTCAGAGATGTTAAAGGAAGATAACAGAATTACAGAAATGATAATTGTTGCCCATTCTTGAAAATTTGAAACAAAAGGAGAAGCCCATCTAAAAAGGCGAGAGGAGAGAGTGAGACAGCGACTCAAAGTAAAGACTAGGGACTGTGACTTCGCTTACACTTGCCAGTTGCGAGACAAGAGACAATACCTTTATATTCCATTCCCCCCACCTCGCCCACAATTGAAATCCCGCAACGATGTCGTCCCTCTTTCCACTCCTCCTCCTCCTCCTCTTCATCTCCGCCATTGCCGCCGCGACAACAACACCTACACAACAGACCTTCTCCACCGCCGCCAGTACTACTACTTTCAACCCCAAGCTCCCTCCCCGCACTCTCTCCTCTTCCAAGAAATTCGAAGGGAGCTCAGATCTGGTGCAACTCCGGTACCACATGGGCCCGGTCCTCTCTTCCAACCCCATCAACATCTACATAATCTGGTACGGCCGCTGGTCCGTCCCCAACCGCCTCCTCATCAAGGACTTCCTCCTCTCCATCTCCACCTCCGACCTCCGCGCCGCCCCTTCCCCCTCCGTCGCCCAGTGGTGGAGCACCGTCTCCCTCTACACCGACCAAACCGGCGCCAACGTCTCCCGCTCCCTCATCGTCGCCGGCGAGCACGCCGACCTCGCTTACTCCCACGGCAAGTCCCTCACGCGCCTCTCCGTCCAGCAAGTCATCGCCAACGCCGTCAGATCCGCACCTTTCCCTGTCGACCACAAGCACGGCGTCTACCTCATCCTCACCGCCGACGACGTCACCATGCAGGACTTCTGCCGCGCCGTCTGCGGCTTCCACTACTTCACCTTCCCTTCCATGGTGGGCCACACCCTCCCTTACGCCTGGGTTGGCAACTCCGGGAAGCAGTGCCCGGAGGTCTGCGCGTACCCTTTCGCCGTACCCGGTTACATGGGCGGAGGAGGGCCGGGGACGCTTTCGCCGCCGAATAGTGACGTCGGCGTCGACGGGATGATTAGCGTGATAGGGCACGAGCTGGCGGAGCTGGCGTCGAACCCGTTGGTGAATGCGTGGTACGCGGGTGAGGACCCGACGGCGCCGACGGAGATAGGGGATCTTTGCGAAGGGCTGTATGGGACCGGAGGCGGAGGAGGGTACATTGGGCAGGTGATGAAAGATAGAGCAGGGAGGACGTTTAATGTGAATGGGAGGAAAGGGAGGAAGTTCTTGCTGCAGTGGCTGTGGAGCCCTGTGTTGAAGGCCTGTTCTGGGCCTAATGCTTTGGATTAAATTCAAAATTCCCAATTTCAAAAAACGAAGAATTCTAGATAGGAGAAGGCTGCTACTGTGGGCGGTGGCGGAGAAGGATAAAAGTCAGCTCTGCTTGAGCTTATTGTAATTTTTTGGTTTTTTACCTCCGGTGGAGGTTAGTTAGCGTAACGAACGTAATCTTTGATATTAAAAGTTATAGTATATTATCTTGGACTTTCTATATGAAGGCAATTTGCATTTGCGATTTTTTCATCGTCATTTGGATAAGAATTTAGGTAAGATAAGAAGTTCGCAACACTTATAGCCTTATTTGCTACCTTGGTGGCTTGGTTCATAGAATGGAGAATGGAGGAAAAAAAAAATTCAGAAGAGTTCATACCGAAGCAAACTTCATTTATTTCAATCAATGCGATTCGTATCCGAAATGCCGGAGTAGTTTTGATTTATCTCGGATTTTTAAGAACAAATTATCAAAATGCAGCCTCTGTTTATTTGATCATACACTGTTAAGGATGTAACTTCTGCAAGCAATTCAATCTTTATCAGTATTTCACTACTGTGACATTGCTCTCTTCCTAAAGTGATCTTCAATGATTTTCTGTTGTCAATTATAAGTAGATAGATGACAGAAACCAATTAGAGCAGATTGTAATTTGTTGTAAAATGTCATTATCATTACTCAAAGAAAACCATGACTTTAACCAATGATCTATCTCAGTGAACAGCAATAGTAATTAGTTTGGAAGAACCTGAAAGTGGAGGATCACAGGATTCACAGCTCCTAAATTCAGCATCTTAGTTTTTTTATTTATAAACAAGTGGAAAGCCCGAAAGGAGAACCAAAATGCCAATTTTCGAGGGTCATGATTAATCATCGTGGTGTCACAAATACTGTGCTAGATTTTGGAGTCACCAACTCCCTCCATAATGGGGGTTTTGGGCATAGTCTGTCGGAGGAGTTGGAGCATATGTATCCGTATAGCATTTTTTTATTAGGTTTGCACTTTCTATATGAGGATATATAGTCATTATTCTGTTTTTTGTGTTTTTGTTATAACGGTATATCAAATAGCATCTCTTATTATTATTTATTAATTATAAATATTTAATTTTAATTCTAGTAAAGATTTTCAATCAATAACTAAACGACATGTGTCATTATCGTCTAACTAATTAGAGCACATTTTCGGTAAGATTTTCGACTAAAGACGAGACGACATGTGTCACTCCCATGGCTAGATATCGTCTAAACAATTTAACCAAAATTTCGATAAAATTTTCGACCAGTCATGGTGTGACACGTGTCACTTTCACGTGCAATTATCGTCTAAATAATTGAATAAAATTTTCAGTAAGATTTTTGATCAATCATGATGTGATACGTGTCACATCCACGTATCGTTATTGTAACGACCCAAACCTAATTAGCGGGATAATCATCATTAGTCATGTGGATTAATGAGCTAACTATTTTACTTCACTTTTATCGAAATTCGTTGCGACTAAAAATAGAATTTTTTAAAAGTTATGATTTTAGATTTACCTTCTTCATGTAAGTTGTAGACGACATTATTGCGAGCTCGTGCATATTTTTATTGAATTTTTTGAAGACCCGAGCTACTTATTATGAATTTTGGAAGTTTGTAGTATAAAGAAATTGGATTAGAAAATCTACCATTGGCCAAATTATTTGAACTGTCTGATCAATCAGAGTTATGATATGGGCCGTCGACCAATTTTAACCTTACGGTGTGTTTGGATGAAAGATTTTTAATTCTAATAGGAACTGACAAATGACGAAAATTAGAATTTCAGTATTTTAAATTACATCATTCGTGAATTCTTACGTTTGGATTTCTTCGTTAAGAAATTTAATAATGATAATAATTATAGATTTTTCAAATTATACTTCACTAGATATAGGCCAAATATTTTAGAGTCACCAACTGAGTAGGTAAAATCTAGCCGCTAAGTCTCTCTCGTCGAGATCTTGTTGGATGCAAATCATGTCGTCTTCCAAAACAGCCTCTGTTGAGATTGTCACCACCTCCTTCTCCTCCTCCCTGACTTTAGGGGCGCCACCGATGGACATCCATCGAGTTGTTGGTGGTGCGATGAAGCGTGTATTTCAATACTTTCTGATTGGCAAATCCTTGTTGGCCAAGGAAGTAGATCTGTGCGACTTCCACATGTGCTTCCGACGAGTGAGGAATTTAGATAGAGGTTTCAAAGTGGAGGAACATGACAAGCTGATGGTACTATCTTTCGATAACATTTACGACAAGAAGCGTGTCTTTAGAGGAAGACCATGGTATTATAAGAAAGTTCCTCTGGTTATTGAGGATTACGATGGGGTCGGCGATCTTTCAAAACTATATTTTGATTCCTTGAGGTTTTGGACTCAGATATCCTGCATCCCTCCGTTGTTTAAGGACCCGGACAACTTCGTTGCCTTCTTTTCGGTGGCCGATGAGTTTCTTGACTATGATCGGGATGCACTCAAGAAAGGGATTATTAGGGTTTGGTTGTCGCATCGACTGGATGTTCCTTTCATAATGGAAAAAGAGATGTTGATGACGCCTGGTATTGTCGAAACTATAAAGTTTTCTATGAGAATCTTCGGGGAAGATGTGATGCATGTGGTGTGCTTTGGCATGTGAATGGCCAGTGTGAGGTGCGCCGGTGTTTGGTGCCGAGCGGTAGTGTGATATCGACCAAGGTTAGCAGTATTGTAGAGGTTTCGGAGGCAGCTAATGCGGGGACTGACCTAACTGTAGTCTCGACATCTCCATAAAGTACAAAAAAGAAGATCCAGTTTGGTTTTGATGGCCTCCTGAGGTCTTCATCGGTGGCTGACTTCACTTTTGGTAAGCAACCTTTGCTTACTAGATAATGGTCGACTTTGGAGGATTTTCAGCGTTTGGCAAACAAGAAGGTTCGAGCTGGTCCAGTTGTGATTCTCTCTAATAGACTCAATGCGGCCTCAGGTTCCGAAATGGAAGAAGGTAAGGTTACACCAGTGTTATTGGTTGGCAAGAGAGATATGGTGGAGAAGGTGTCAGCGTCACCAAAGAAGTTGAAGGTTAGCTCGTCTAAAGCAGTATTGATAGAGGCACCTGCTGACAAATGTATCAAGATTTCTACTTTTCCTGGTCGCATAACAGTTGGCTCTTTTGGATTAGTGGAGACTCCATATGGAACTCTAGTAGACATAAAGAAGAGGCATGGTCACCCATTAGGATAAAAAAATAAGGTGAAGGCTGGTCAAGGTACTACTACCCCTCCTCTGCTTTTGACTTATCCCACTCCTGCTTCTGGCTTGTCCAAGAAGGACTCTTCTTTGGGTTCCTCAAGGAAGGGCAAGGAGAAGGTGAAGTAGTCGATGTCTAGTTTTGGCTTACTTTTACCTTGTTAGGGAACTTGTGTTGAGTGGTTCGAATAGCATACCACAATTATGTCCATTGGTGCTTTCAGACTCTCTCTTATTCTCATCCGGGTCTCCCTATCAAGGTTCGAGTAAGCTCGACATCATATTAAGCTTAAATATTTTAAAGAATAGTATTTGTCTCATCTTTTGTTACCTCACTCCTATGGGTTACTCTTTCCATGTGATGTATGTGTTATTTTGGCCTTGAGGTTTTTGAATGAAACTCTCTTTTAAAAAAATACAAAAATTACAAACTTTTAAGAATGATACGAGGAAATTATAAAATGACACCTCTTTTTTAGAAAATTGGAATGAGGAATTTAAGTGTTCAATTCCTCGGATTTTTAAGATAGAGAAATTGTTAAATTCTTACAGAAGTTATCTAAACACAAAAAATTAGGTGATGGAATTTAATTAAATTTCTCTCATTTTACCTCTATCCAAACACACCGTTAGGATATAAATTTTGAAATTTCTAACTGGATGGGTAGAATCCATTCCCACAACCCGAATACTGATCCGGAGAACGTCTAGCAATCTGGCATCTGACCCAAATCGTAACCCAACCGAAATTTATCCAGAAGGTGACATTTGACCGTCGGACTAATCTGAATCAATCCCCCTTTTCATCATCGACCTCCTAATGCCCTTAATTCCATTATGTATTGAACGTGAGGGGGGGGGAATCGAATGGAGGAAAGTCCTAGGGATTTCTCCGTTTGGCCTCTACCAGCAAGATCCACGGCTGACTCTGATCATGACACTACTCGGGTTTTGTATCCCTTCATCCCAAGAGTCGAACCACATCCATCATGTCGCGTATCTCGGCCTAGGGATGTCAGACGCTCGATGTCAGAATCCGGCGAGTTCTTCGAACTTCGAGGTACAATTTCGACCGTTTTCGATCAGTTTCTCGTCTTTCTCTAGTTGAGGTTTGTGTTAGGCTTGTTGTGAATTTTTTATTGATATGCAGATTGGGAAAATTGGAGAACTTTGGTTCTGCCACCACTTTTGGTGGCGCGTGGGTCCCACATGGTGCAGTGCGCGGTGGAGCTCCGACGATTAGAATGACAATTTTTCGTTAGGGAGTTTCCTAAACTAATTTATAGTCATTTCGTATACTCTCGTATAGCTTGGCATATTTGTGGTAATGTTTCGATTGTTTTCTAGAATTCGAGGAGACTCAACACATTCAACACGAGATTCCATTTCTAAAGAACTTGAGCAGTACAACATATAGAATGTGACCGAAGTATTGTTTTATTGATTACG
Organism: Geum urbanum; assembly: GCA_946800695.1. Taxonomy (NCBI): domain Eukaryota; kingdom Viridiplantae; phylum Streptophyta; class Magnoliopsida; order Rosales; family Rosaceae; genus Geum; species Geum urbanum. Next base: position 41,122,918 of record OX327002.1, on the reverse strand, counting down.
AGGGCGAGTAGGATTGCAATTCAAGAATATTGAAAATAAATATAAGTCCTAATCGACATTCCGTCTCGGATTACTTTATCCACTTTAGTCGCACGATGGAACTCCTATTAATTGATTGAGATCTTTGATTTTGCTTAGGGGCCTTGAGTACAATTTTCAAGTATGTGGATCGATCATGAACTTTCTTGCATTCCAGGTGAGTGGACACCTTTTATTTTCACAGTCGTAGCAAGTCAAATTTATTTTACTTAATGTCGTGCAAGTTTTAGTTTTCAGTATTAAGTTTTCAAGTTTTTAGTGTTAAGGCTTGTGTGCATTCTTTACATTATTGCATCGATGCATTCGCTACTTGGCTGATCCCCGAGGGCCCCAGGATGGGTCACACACGTCGTCTAAGTTAGAGGTTCCAAGCAACATGCACATACAGTTATTGTCTCGGATCATAGATCCTTAGACAATGCCTCCACTTTATTTGCACACCGAGGATATATCTTTGACTCGCTTAGTTTTTATATTATTTTCAGTTTTGGTGGAAAACCTAGTTAGTAAAACATGGTACGCGAATTATACGTAAAAAATACGAACGTGTACAACTCGGTAATTTTAAAAGAATAAAATTTGTGAAAATTCGGCCATAAAATTCGAAAATGGAAAATTATAAAATTTGATACGTTCGTGTTTAAAACGAAAAATAAGTAAATAAAAAACATTAAAATTTGGATAAATTGTGACGACCCGGACCAGAATCAGCAGTATGATCAGCTTGATCGATGAGCTTGCACATAGTCGCAGAGTTGCGACCGTTGTTTTAATCGCCGAAACTTGTTTAACGACTTAATTATTGGCCGAGAATTGGAGCTGGGTCTCTTCTCGAGAGTCGTTGTATGCGAGATTTTGAGTTCGTGGGCGGTTCCGGATAGTCATTTGGACGACCGAGGAATTAATTATGAATATTTAAAGTTTCGACGGAAACGGATTTAAATGGCAGGTTTGTTAGCGACTAAATTTTCGGACGAGAATTTGGTTTCGACTTCTTCATGGAAGTTGTTCAGAATTTAATTTCAAGCTTGTGGGAACTTTCGGAGCATGATTTTGAGTTATGAAGATTTAGTTGCGAATATTTCCGATTGTGGATTGTTTAGTCGATTTAAATGTGTGTTTGGTTGAACAGTTGACTTTTTATCCGATTAGTCGATGTGTTTGACTTCGGGTGATTATTAAAGAACATGTTGAGACGAGTTTATGGCCGCGAGAATTATTGGAATCGGAATTACGACGAGGAAATTACGTGTGTTTGAAGTTTATCGAAATACGAATTGTGGGGTTTCCATTTTGGGAAAGTTTCCTTATTGGTCATGTATATAAATAGAAGGTTTCCCCTTTGGGAAAGTCAAAGACTTCAATTTATGGGTTGACCTTGTTTGACCTGTTTGACCGAGGTGGAGAGGAGGTGTGCGATGGTGGTGAGTCGGCCACGGCGGTGACTCGCCGTTCGGCCACCCCACAGCTCGACCCCGGTGTCTTTCAACTCGCCTTGGAGCCCTCGGCGTGTTCCCGGTCACCTCTCACGGCGTGGGATGCCGGAGGAGGAAAGAATTCCGGCCAAAAGTTGGAGGATTTTTGAGGTAATCGGGTTAATCGATTTCGGCCGAATTGAACTTCAAGATGTACTGGGTTTTGTAGCTCTCCTCTCAAGGATTCTAACCATGTAAGTATGGAGTTCTAATTCGATTTGTGGATGGAGAATTTTGGATTTGAAATTTGTGTGTATATTCAGTTTATCATGAAATTGGATGAGTTAGAGTGAGAATTGGTCTTTGTTGCAGTTGACAAAGTTGCTCAGTGGATGATTTTGAGTGGAATAGGGGTTGCACCACCGTGAAATGTTCTGGTCAGTGGCGGCGCCGCCGTGGGCGGTGGTCAACGGCGGTCAAAGTTTGACTTTTTGGGATTTTCGACAAGTTGCATGTCATTTCACTCGAAATCACGCCCCGATCGCAGTGGGGAGGTTCGTTTCTCGATTTGAGCGTCCGAAAGTATAGCGAGGTATTGTGATGTACATATCGGATTTTCGACGATTCGTCGTATTCGGATTATATGTTTTCGAGAACGGTGGTTTCTCGTGATTTGTCTTGAATTGTCGAATTATGATTTTGAGAATTGGATATTGTGATTATTCAGGTGTTCGTGATCGTTCGTTTGGCGAGGGACTTTCCACCGGATCACGGGTTAACGCGAACTGCGTTACGCAAGCGTGTGAGTGGACAAGTTTATATTTTCACAGTTGATTTGCGAGTTCGTGGATTTTATGATTTTCGTATTCACTTTATACGATATTATGATATGTATTGTTTCCGGAGGTATTATTTATATTTATTGATGATGGCATTATTGCATCGATGCTTCGACTACTCGGCTGATCACTGGTAGTCCACCAGAGTTGAGAGGTCCTCTGGGCAGGGTTGAGAGGTCCCCTGGCTTATCACCGTCGGGTTTGAGCGATTCACCTGACGTCGGGTTTGAGAGGTCGCCCGACAACCTCCATATGTATATGTTTTCCGAACTCGCACTGTTTTATAATGATTATGTATATAAACTGGTGAAAGGCATATGTTTATTTTCGTCCACTCACTCTAACGTTTTTATTTGCCTTTCCCCTTGGCTTTTCGGTTTCCGTGCCCAGTTTGCAGTTCGGACTCTGGTGTTGCACGTCGTGGTCGGAGGCATAGTGCTCGAGCTACCTTATTTCTTCCAGTAGGTTTATTGTTCTACCTACTGTGGTATACTGATATGTTTATACATTAGAGGTCGCTCTGATTAATCTGTTGATTATGTTATACGATTTTACACCGGATTTCAGTAAAGTACTATTATATTTATTGTTTTACTTTACTGTTGATATATTGAGAAATTGAGAAACCCGGATGGGATTGGTGCCCACGGTTTGCTTTTTGTGGCATATGATGAAGTGTATTTTCCACGTGCAGGTAATGGTAATTCCACGTTAGTAACAAAACTCTGCCAAAATTTCTACGGTTTTTGTTGGTTCGTGTTTTCGAAAGGGTTTGATTCTGGTTTAGGGAGCTAAATCGGGGTTGGGTCCTTTCATATATACACCTTACACATATCAATATATTCTAATATATAATTGTGAAACATACTGAAATCATGAACTTTTGCTTAACCATACAAATGCATTCTTGATATAATCATTTAATCTACAACTTTGCATCAAAAGACAACAAAAATAATAGGTATAATCTTTCTCACACTTGAAAGTTTAACAAAAAGGTATCACAAACAAAGTCATATACTTCAAAAATTGTGTGTGAAGTTGTGCATTAGAGAAGATCGAGTTCTAGATAACTCCAATCACTTTCTTTTTCAATTACTTTTATCTTGAGAAATATAACATGTTTGTAGAGAGAGTCATATTCCTTCATTCATTTTTTTTATTCACGTTTTTTTCAATACGTAAAAAAACGTGTAATTCGTGTTTAATTTGTTCGATTAATAAAAACATGTTTTTTCTGAATGTTTGTATTGTGTATGGGAAACGGATGTTTTATTCAAAAATTCATCAATGCACGAATAATTTGCGAATTTACTAACTAGAGTGGAAAAGCAAGATTATCTTTGTTTTCACTCGTACTCGATTATTATCTTCGTCCACTCACTCTGCTGATTTTTATGTTTTATATGCCTTTCTTTGAGCCCTTCAGTTTTAAATGTCCAGATTTGTAGATTTTTCGTGGAGGTTGGATATGCACGCAGATCGAGACATAGCAGTAACCGGCATAAGATCTGATGATGATCCTACAAGCTAGTAGTTATTTAGTATAGCTAGTTTAGTATGTCTAGTTGTTTTGATGTCTAAAATAGTCTATGTATTTAGTATTGATAAATAGTTTCTTTAAGTTATAATCATTTCATTATTAATGTGATCTTTGGCTTAGAATTTGTAGGCATTACGGGTCATTCGAGCTTAATCTTGGTTTAGGTAACCAAATCGTGATCGAGTCCTTTCAGTTGGTATAAGTGCATTAGGTTATAGGTTCTATAGACCATACTTGGTTGTTTTTGTTTTTGTTTTCGATTACGCTCAACATCTCTCGAGGATGGCCCGGCTGTAACAGACCCCCATGGAATACTTAAGGCATTGAACATCGTTGAATACGATTGCGTACCAACCCCAGCCTATGAGTCGGTATACCTTATTCGCTATGCCTCATGTGTGCCGACCTCAATCTGTTTTCCCAAGGTTAAAGTTTTCTCAAAAGTTTAGTAGTATTTCCAAGTTTCAAGTAATTGTAGTACGTTGACTTTCCATGCTTTTGTTTTACGACGTTGAAATATGAGATTACGACGCCAAGTTTACGAGTATCAAGGTACGTATGTGGCAGATGAGCAATCGTGTCTTGGTTCTTAATACCATGCTCGATATGTGGCAAGTGATGAATTACCACTTCACGATAGATTCACTGGGTAAAAGTGTTAGAAAGGCAATTAGTAGAGTTTCTTTGATATTGTTACGCTAGTAGAAACCTATGTCGGGTTTCAGTCGTAGAGACTCTGTAACATCCCATCCGAAGAAATTTCTTTTATGAATTATTTAAGGTTAATCAAGAAAGGTAGTTAATTAGTTTTGTCACCGTCGATAATTATTGAGAGTTTTTTAGTTGACTTTTTATCAAATTGTCGAAGTTGGTTGACTTCGGGTGGAAATCATAGAAATTGTCTAGACGAGTCCGTAGACGAGAAGAATGCGCAAAACAGAGTTATGACAAGAAAGTTATGTTTAGCAGAAATTTATCGAAAATGTAATAGTAGTAAATGGATAAGTATAATAGGACTTTCCATTTCGGGAAATTATATTGAGGAAAGTCGTAGAGTTTATCGAGACGAGTTCGTAGCTACGCCAAGTGTTCATTAAAATCGAAGTTACGATGAAGAAGTTATGGTCAGTGTAAATTTTGTACGATTTACGAAATCGGTTAGTCGTAATTTGTATATATAAATAGATCTTTCCGAAATTGGAAAGTCAAAGTTTTTCCATTTTGGGTCAGACCTCTTTTTCTCTCTCCTCCCCACATCTCTCTCTCTCATCTCCCGTGAGCCACAATTTGTCGGGGAGGTATCAATCTTCCAGCCACCTAAACCGGTGGTTTAAGGTATCAATCTTCTCCTCTTCAGTCCCTCTATTGATTGCTCTTAACCCCATAACCTATAAATCCTTGGTTTTGCTCAATTTTGGTGAAAAAGCTTCGAATTCTAAGAACCCTAGTTTTGGGGGTTGTTCCATTTCAGACCAAATTGATTGTCGTGAAGCACTGGTCTTTAAAGCCCTCATCATCACGAGTCTAGCCATACCAAAAACTCACTCCGGCCAATTCAAACCGAGGAGGGTGAATCGATGATTTGAAGTTTTAGAAATTTTTGGTGTTTTTGAGTTTTAAAGGCAAAATTGAGGAGTTGTGGTCCGAATTGGTATATGTTGTAGAAGACAAAGTTGTTGTTTGATTGATTTTACAATTTTGAGCTTCGGGTCGCCGAAAAATGTCACCGACGCTGCCACACCGTCGCTGCCGGCGGTGGTTCATGGGCAGTGCTCTGGCGGGGAGGGGGGGAATTTCGGCAAAAATTTTATGTTATTTCACTTTTAATCGCGTACCGATCGCAATGATGACGTTTTTGAATCGTTTTGGACATAGTTGATTAAAAATTGTGATTAATAAGACATTAATTAATTGATTTAATGATTTCAAGGAACAATGAGGTCGAACGTTGATTCGACCTTGAGTCGTGTAAGGTTCGAGAATTGAGTTGCGGCTATAAAAGGATTCAAGAATTTCAATTCGGAATTAGATTAAAATCGTCATCAATTCGGAAAGCACGTTGTTCGAGAATGCAAGATTCTCGACGATAATGCTCGTTGGTATACGAGTTTGGCTATTAATTATGATTCTCAATGATTAGTTGTTAAATATGAATCGTTGTTTCAGGATGGCATATTAGTAGCTAGTGGCAGACGTATAGAAACGCAGATAGATAAGCTACGGCTTGGTGAAAATCACGGCACAGTACTGTGAGTGAAAACTTTATTTTCACTGTTGTTTTGCGAGTTTTCAGTTATGCATTTGAAGTTATGCATTTTTCAGTTATACAGTTTACAGTTATGCATTTACGATTATACATTTTCATTTGGAAGCACATATGATTTGGTTTTACAAAGAGCATATTACTGTTGATGCATCGATGCACTGCTTTTCGGCTGATCCCCGAGATGCTTCTGGAGGGCAGGGACCTAACATGAGGATTTATAGAGCACCTAGGAAGGCCAAGGACCTAACCTTGGCAGTATTAGGGCTTGAGGTCAGTTGACCCAAGTCGTAGCCTCTACATATTTTATAGTACCCAGGATTATATAGATGATCACATTTTTAGACTCGCATCATTTTACGTATATTTTATGGTGAAAGACATAATAGTTATAGTTTTCAGTTTAAAGTGAAATATTATTTTCGTCCTCTCATTCTAACAATTTTTATTATTTTAGGAAAAATTTTAGTTTAGGACCATGTGGTTTGGGTTGCTCTTCATGTTACTTCCTGAGGTTTTAAATTTTTCTGTTTACTACTTGAGGTTTGGATTTTTCTTCATGTTACTACCTGAGGTTTTAATTTATCAGTTTACTACCTGAGGTTTTATTTTCTCATCACTTTTTATCTTTTCATTAGAAAATTATGTAAAGAGAGAGGGTATTTTGCTCAATTTATTTATATTTGATAAAAAAAATAATTTTATAATTTTTTTATTCTTACCGAAATAAGTTTTATTAATTTTTTTTAAATAGTTGATAGGCAAAATATATCATGCTTACCCTTGAATGTTTAATTAGTATCGTATGGATATCAAGACATATGGGCTGACAACATAATTTGTGAAAACTCATAAGGCTGACTCACTTGGCCGACCCTTACTTTTAAAAAAGAAAATTTAAATTTTTTTCTTAACAGCCATTGAGCCACCATTTGTATTTGATAATAAAAATTTTGTGAACATGATTTAGTTCTTTATTATAATTAACAAGCTCATCAAATTGCTGTGAGCATGATTTTAATTTAGAAAATTAGTATCACTTATATAGTTAAGAATAAAAAATTATTTTTTTTATAAAAAAAATTGAGGGTTGGCCAAGTGAGTCAACCTTATGAATTCCTACAAATTATGTCACCGGCTCATGTGTCTTGATATCTATACGGCACTATACATTCAAGGGTAATCATGACATATTTAGTCAACTGACTAGTTTAAATAATTTTTTAATGAAAGGATAAAAAGTGACCAGAAAATGAAACCTTAGGTAGTAAACTGAAAAATTTAAAACCTCAGGTAGTAACATGAAGAAAAATCCAAACATCAAGTAGTAAAGTGAAAAATTTAAAACCTCAAGTAGTAACATAAAGAACAACCTAAACCATAAGGTACTAAACTGAAATTTGCCCATTATTTTATGTGCCTTTCCCTGAGCTTTTCGGTTTAAATTGTCATGTTTGTAGAGTTCGTTTGATGTCAAGCACGCACGCAATTCATGGCAAAGCAGTATCTACCATAGGATCCAAGGTTGATCCTGCGAGTTAGTATTTTACTTTACATAGTCAGCTTAATTTCTCTAGCTGCTCTGATGTCGAAAACAGTTATATATATTGTATATTTTAGTAGTGAACATATATGTGAAAATTTTCTTTATTTCGTGACTTTTGAGTTTTGAATCTCCACATTGGCTGTTAATTAGTGAGTAGTAACTAAGATTAGCAGAGTCATTAGGGCTTAATTCTGGTTTAGGCAACTAAATTGGGGTCAGTTCCTTTAAGTTGGTATCAGAGCATTAAGTTATAGGTTCTGTAGTATACTTGGTTTCTTCTGTTGTTGTATTCGATTATGCTCAACACCTTCGGAGTGATGGCCCTACTGCAACAGATCCCCATCGAATACTCATGGTGTTCAACGTCATCGAATACGTGATGAAAGTGACCGAGTTTGAACTTCAACATGTGAGTCAGTGTGCCCTTGTCGCTATGCCTTGCGTGCACCGACCTCGATCAAATATGGAAGTATTCAAGCATTTCTACACGTTAAGCAGAATGTGATGAAATGATTAAAAATAATTGAGTTCTTAAGGAATGTAAGTTCAGTGAAGGGTTAAGTATTGGATTGGTTACCTCCTATTGTTTGAGTAGTATGGTGAACTTCTTGTATTCACTGTCTACCTCTTGCTTTGTCTATTCTGCGATGGTACCAGCCGGATACTTCACCACCATGATTGTATACCACATGTCTTCATTCAGGTTTCAGTTTTCTTTTTCGATGCGTGCATAGAGAACTTGTAGATATTGATCATCTGCGTTGTTTCTTAGTTGTACGATTGAAACCTGAGCAGTACTATGCACTTGCTATCGAGTCTGTTGAGTGGCACTATGAGAATTTAGTGACAATAGTGTATCTAGTTATCGACCCATAACATTGACTCGAATGTTAGTCAAGATATGAGGTTGCTCTATGGGGAAAAATACAATATTTTGTAGTCTTATAATCGTTTTTCCTCAGTTATGTGGTATGAACAATCCTATTTCCTGTGCTTGTTTCATCTTTTTCTTCATTCCAGATTTGTTGGGCAATGTGAGACATGGGTATTATTACTATAGTAAACGAGGTATTTATGATGATAACTACGAGAAGTAAGGTTTCCTTAGGAATGGACTTGATGACCGGTTTGCCTCGATGGACATACTTCAAACTTCTGAGTCATTAACCCTCAAGTTGGTGATTTAGTGATTTCAGTAATTTCTGTAGCTTCAACATGAAGTTCTTTGGGTTAATGTGTTTTCTGTCCCCTCAGAAAAATATGTAGTGCCATAGTCATGGATGATGCGAATTGAGTAGCAAGGATATGGTGTGATCATGAAATTGAAGATGAAATTTATTGCAGAGCTCAAGTTAATTCTCTGATATTTTTTGGGGAACATGGGTTTTATCGGGAATAAGTTTTATCTAACCCTATTTTTACTCTCTAGCACGAACCAACCTAACTATCAAATCTTCCATCATCTTTTCCAGTCAACCTCTAATGGTATATCAGATATCGTTCTGAGGCTTCCTTCTCTTGATTCAATTTTGGTTGGGTTTGCTGCCTACGAGTACTAATATAAGAGAATCAAATAGTTTTCTCTCTATCTAGCTTTATCACTGGGTTCGGTGATGCACTTTGTGTTGTGGTTGACGTCGGAGATAAGGAGTAACTATATTATGCCTTAACCAGTTTGTACGTGGAAATGTTATTCTGAATTATGTTACCGTCCCGTAACTTCACATCAAGGAATGAAATATCCATAATATCTTCGATATTTTCGCGATATTTCCGTGTTTTGGACATCCCGATATTAATTCTACATATCAATATCTTTTATCCGATATTTCTCGAAATATTTGATATTTTCCGATATATCGCCGAAACCTTCGACATTTTCGAATTTATCCAATATTTTGATTTTACATATATGTTGATCACACTAAATCAAAAGTACAAAACCCTCCACGCTAATAACCCAAAAGCTCAATCAAATAAACACTATAAATAATCAACAAAACACAATTTACTAGTTTCAAAACACATATTAATCATATAAGAATCTCATAAAGTTCAAATACAAATTTTCATGTATTTATCTCAATTTTCATCAATTTTTTATTGAATCGATATTTCCGTCAAAATATCTGTATTTTGGACAGCCGATATATCTTCGATATTCGATATTTTACTCCTTGCTTCACATTTGTATCACAATCCGCAATGATTTCAGTAGACAATATCACTGGAATGTGTACATATTTCATTTTTAGACGTTCGATTTCCTTGTTTATCATTTTTTTCATGAAATGAATTTGTAGTGCTTGAGGTATATAGTTATCTCAGACTACGTGAAATTTGATTAAATCACCACTGGTCACCTCGACGTGTACAGAGAGTTTCTTATTGATGTTAGCAGCGGAGATTAATTCACTATCTTGTGACTTTATTAATTAAGTCTAGTTACCCATAATTAACCTTAAGTTTCTATGCACCAATCTCTTCTTGAGCGGATCGTGTTTATTTTATGTCGTGAACACACTTCCCTCTATAGAGATATCTTTTGTGATGTGTAGCCATGTCAGAAATATAATTTTCCTTATTTTGAATCAAGAGGATTCGCGAGGGTGAAGACGTTGATGTCAAGGTTCTAGATCAGAGTTGTGGGTTTTGTGCTTGTATACTTAGGAAACACTAAGTTTGATAATCAACAAGGAATTATGTACATCATAAGCACGTGATGAAATCAGAGAAAGATGAATATGATTTGATTTGATATATGTTGCACGATCTTTGGATTCACGCTAGACCGGATAGAGAAGCATGCAGGTGACCAAGCGTTCATTACTCGCTGGAGCATATATGAGTATATTACACGAAAATGCAAACTTCCCACCAGTTTTAGATCCGTGTTCAATGAAGATGTGGTTTATCAGCTTGATGGGATATAATTCTTATCATTGATTACTATCGGAGAGTTGTCACGTTTCTAGAATTTCACAACATTTTTCGTTCTCTGGTTAGTTTTCATTGGTTAAGCATCCAGTGTTCAGCTCTGTTAGTAAAAAACGGTATCCGAATTAAACGCCAAAAATACGTAGGTGTATAATTCGATAGTTTTCTATAAATAAAATTCGTAAAAATTCGGCCAAATTTTTTTAAATTTTTTTTAATATTTTTTTTAAAAAAAAATTTGGAGGAAGAAAACTAGGGAAATCCAAATAAATAAATATATATATATTTTTAATTTTTTTATTGAAAAAAACGTAAAATTCGCGAATAATTTGACTGAGTAAAACAATGAGTTTTTCCCGAATCTTTCAAAAAATTCGGGAAACAGACGTTTTTCTCAAAAATTTGGCGATTCGCGAATTAACTAATTAGGGTGTTCAGGAAATCACAAATTTCTGTAATGGTGTAATGAGTGTAGTGGCATCAATTCAGTTATTTATTTCGAGAGTGAGTCTGGGTATATAAATTAGCGCCTCTTTGTTATACCACCTCGAGTGGACATATATTTTAAGCAAAGGTGTATCTATTTCCGACGAATTTTTTTTCCGACATTGGATAATAGTCCATATGCTATATGTGAGTCTTGTTATGAGCTAGTGATGCTTAGCTTTCAATGTGGTTTAGTTTACATATTCGAATATTTGAGTCCTAAGGATGATTACGATGAGTGTCAGCACTCAAGCTACACATCGACACTAATAGATGTATAACTAGATATGGTTAGCCAGAATTTAGAGGAAAGGAGTTGTTTTCTCCATATTTGAGTGTGATTGGATAGTATAGTTAGATTCGTTGGAGTCCGCTCATAATATCGGGTGTAACAGAATCAAAGGTCAAGTGATCCCTTTATGAGCCTCGTCACATTATCGTTATTGTTACTGAACTGTGAGTTTTAGGACTCAACTTACTTATCGCAGACATATGCACAGCTTGTCAGCATTACTCATACCTGAGATGGGATACTGAGTTCATATCTCCAGATTTGACAGTGAATTGAGTTCATATGACTCTGTGGAGTCCGTCTGTAGTTTTGAGCATATTTGAGGTAAATTTTAGTAATTTCTTATGAGCCTCCCTACATTATAGTTAGTTGTTATTGTTATTTGAGTTAGTCCTTATAGTGTATCGAACTAGCTAGTGTTATTTGAAGCATGGGTTTTGGTAGTGATCAGGGGGAAACTATAGAAGTTAGAGACGCACCACTACTTATATAGTATCTTATTAGAGTCATAGCTAGGGGGATGCCAGGCTGGACTAATCAAATAGACCCAATTACCTTAGTAAAACTTGCCACTAGGGTTGGCATGGGTACTTGATGTTTCCAGATATTTATGTTACAGAGTTTGGATCAGGACAGCCTCATGTATCAGGCTTATATTGAGTAATTGATTTAGACTCGAGATTAGAAGAGGCAGACTTTGTATCAAGATGATAGCACGGTGACAATTTTATGGATAATTCTCGTAACTGTGGATATTACTTGCGAGCTGAAAGAACTCATGCAAGAGTAGTACCCATTGGTGTTTTACTCGTATTTGCGTAAATTTTCAGGACGTAATTTTCTTAAGTGGGGTAGATTGTAACATTGCATCCTGACAAATTTCTTTTTATGATTTATTTAAGTTTAATCAAGAAGGGTAGTTAATTAATTTTGTCACCGTCGGTAATTATAGAGAGCTATTTAGTTAATTTTTTATTAGATTGTCGAAGTTGGTTTGACTTTGGGTGGAAGTCGTAGAAATTGTCAAGATGAGTCCGTAGATGCGAAGAATGCCGACAACGAAGTTACAATAAGAAATTTATGATTAGCAGAAGTTTATCGAAAATGTAATAGTCATAAATGGACAAGTATAATTAGACTTTCCATTTTGGGAAATTATATTGAAGAAAGTTGTAGAGTTTATTGAGACGAGTTCATAGCTACATCAAGTGTTAAAATCGAAGTTACGATGAAGAAGTTATGGTCAGCGAAATTTTTGCAAGATTTTACGAAATCGGTTAGTCGCAATTCGTATATATAAATAGAACATTCTGAAATTGGAAAGTCAAAGTTTTTCCATATTGGGTCAGACCTCTTTTTCTCTCTTGTCCCCGCATCTCTCTCTCATCTCTCGTGAGCCACGATTTGTCGGGGACGAAGGTCGTCGTCCGGCCACCTAAACCGGTGATTTAAGGTATCAATCTTTTCCTCTTCACTCCCTCTATCGATTACTCTTAACCCCATAACCTATAAATCCTTGGTTTTGCTCAATTTTGGTGAAAAAGCTTTGAATTCTTAGAATCCTAGTTTTGATCGCATGAATCACTGGGCTTTGAAGGCCTCGTCATCATGAGTCTATCCAATTCACTCCAAGAACTCATTCCAATTCAAACCGAGAAGGATGAATCGATGATTTGAATTTTTGGGAATTTTCGGTGTTCTTGATTTTCAAAGGTAAAATTGATGAGTTGTGGTTTGAATTGGTATATGTTGTAGAAGATAAAGTTGTTGCTGGGTTGATTTTGCACATTTTGAGTTTCAGGTCGCCGAAAAATGTCACCGGCGTCCTGAAACTCAAAATGTGCAAAATCAAAATGATGACGTTTAGGACATAGTTGATTAAAAAGTGTGATTAATCAGAAATTAATTAAATGATTTAACGATTTTAAGGAACGATTGAGTCAAACGTCGATTTGACCTCGAGTCACGTAACGTTTAAAAATTGTGTTGCGACTATAAAAAGGATTCAACAATTTGGATTTGGAATTAGATTAAGATCGTCATTAATTCGAGAAGCTTGTTGTTTGAGAATGTGAGGTTCTCGACGATAATGCTCATTGGTATACGAGCTTAGCTATTTATTATGATTTTCGAGGATTAGTTGTTAAATCTGAATCGTTGTTTTAGGACGATGTATTATCAACCAGTGTCAGATGTATAGAAACGCCGACAGACAGGCTACGGCTTGGTGGAAATCACAGCACAGTACTGTGAGTGGACATTTTATTTTCACTATTGTTTTGCGAGTCTTCAGTTATTCATTTACGATTATGCATTTGCATTTGGAGGCACATATGATTTGGTTTTTACAAAGAGCGTAGTGCAATGGATGCATCAATGCACTACTTCTCGGCTAATCTCCGAAACGCTTTAGGAAGGCTAGGAACCTGATCCAAGGATTTATAGAGTACCCAGGAGGGCTAAGGACCTGACCTGGCCAGTATTAGGGCTTGAGGTCAATTGACCCAAGTCGTAGCCTCCACATATTTTATAGTACTCAAGAGTACCTGGATGATCATATTTTTAGACTCGCATCATTTTATGTACATTTTATGGTGAAAGGCATAATAGTTATAGTTTTTAGTTTAAAGTGAAATATTATTTTTGTCCACTCACTCTAACAGTTTTTATTATTTTATGTGACTTTTCCTGAGATTTTCGGTTTAAATTGCCCAGTTTGTAGAGTTTGTTTGATGTCGAGCGCGCACGCAATTCATGGCACAAATAGTATCTACCGTAGGATCCAAGGTTGGTCCTGCGAGTTAGTATTTTACTTTACATAGTCAACTTAATTTGTCTAGCTGCTCTGATGTCGAAAATAATTGTATATATTGTATATTTTAATAGTGAACCTATATGTGGAAAATTTCTTTATTTCGTGACTTTTGAGTTTTGGATTTCCACATTGGCTATTAATTAGTGAGTAGTAACGAAGGTTAGCAGAGTCGTTAGGGCTTAATTTTGGTTTAGACAACTAAATCGGGGTTAGGTCCTTTTAGACTCTTACGAAGCCTTCATTTTTCTAGAGGGTGATCATTGACTTGAGTTGGGACAGAAGATAGAATCTATAGTTATTGCCAGTAAAGGTGTTAGGATTGACTTCTTTTTTCAAAAGTCAATGAATATTCTAGTTAGTATATGGATATATGTGTTTTAAGTCACAAGAAATCCGGATGAACATTGGTGGTTCTCGGTGTATGTGCGGGATTTTTCATATTCAAAGTGTGGTTTGTCTCACAGGGTTTGGTTGATCTTCAATTTACGGGGAGGTCATGTTGAATTTTTGTTATATTCTTATGTGATATGATAAGTCAAACATTATGGGGAATGTCACTGCATCATCTTTAGCAATTGCACCAACACTTCATGAGACAAGGTGTAACATTTGAGTTAGTAATTTAAGATCAATTTCAGTAAGTGAATATGTACGAAGATCATCTTTTTATAATGTTCAAGGAAATAGTCGGATTACTCCTTTGACAATAATGTCCCTTTGGGGACATCCAATAAAATTGGAACGATATAGAGAAGATCAATGTGGCCCATATGCATGGATGAACGCATAAATCAAGAAAGAGTTCTAGAGTTAGAAGTTGTGTAATGATGTTTCGATTGCTCATACTATCGATGGAGACCGGAGTAACTTGGGGTATGTCGTGCACACTATTTCAGTAAAAGTATTTTGTTTTATTTTGTTTTGGCTATTTCGAGTTGTTCCATTGCATTTCGTTTTGGCATACTATGTTTCGCTCTTGATAGAATATGTCAAGGGGTTGATCACTAACTTTACGAAATAAGTATAGTATTGAGGGCGTAGATGCCAAAATTTATAGTCGTATCGTTACAGCTGCTTTGGGACCATGAATAGCTTTATGGACATTGCACGAAAGTATCTGGTGAAATTATCGCTTATAGGTTTGACTATTTTTTTTTTATTCTTATCTATGTTGTTTGGCTTCATTTCATTAGCTTCCACTATTTATTCTGTGTTAGTATGTTACATTTCTGGATTTTGTTGGTCAATAAGAATGTCACCTGCTATGATTTTGTCACTTCAATTTATTTTGTTTCGTTTAACTTCTGAGGTAAACAAAGTTCCTCTCAACTCTGGATATACGAATTGTGACAGTCACACATGTGTATCTTTTTGATTCGCTTTCGCAGAGATTGATGTCTCTGGTTACATTAGTTTTTGAAATTCATCATAGTTGTTTAAACTTGTCTTCTCATTGTCTAAGCAATGTTGTGCCTTTTGGTTATCTTTATTGATGACATCAAATTGATTATTCAATATGAAATGGTTTTGACATTCAAGTTATGAGTCTGAAACTCGTTCATGATAATGAACTTCTGAGTAAGTTTGTCTGATAAACAGTGCTTTATATTATATCAAAAAATTTGTACTTAGGAGTGCTATGAAATATCACGGACAAATATATTAAAGTTGTGGAGATTGTTAATGATCGATTGGTGGAAATGTTTTGAAGTTGTAGGTTTCAGGTTGAACTATATGCGAATAGGTCATATCAAATTTTCTGTAGAAATTCTCCCAGTTTAGGGTTGTTTAAATGGCTCATCTCCTGAAGTACGTTTGGATGTGGGACTTCGTAGGAGGAAAATCATGTGATTAGTAATTTTCAAGTGACTTCCTACAAGATATATATAATGGTCATGTTTGACAGAAATATGCATAAATCTTTTGTTATGTTCGACAAAGCAATAATTACTTTGAACGCAATAATGGATGGCGATGCCAAGGAGATTCCTGTTTCACGATACTTTGCATGCATATGTTTGAGGTTCAGAACTTCCTATTAAGCTAATTTTTTGGTGAGATGAATAGACTTCTTCCAGACACGTGCATTGATCTTAGTACTTTGATGTCTCCACATGTTGCGGTTTCGTGTTATGATAACTGATCTAACTATGATTAAGTACTTTTCAGATAATGATAACAACACAAATTAACATTAGTTTATCGACTTTTCATTTTGACATTACCTTGTGTGGTTATGCAGGGTCTTTGGTTTGCGAAAAATTCAAGTTTATAAGATGGGAGATGTGACTTACCTTACTTTACTTACCCTATTCTTTCGAGGTATTTGCGTATGTGCTAATCATGGAAGATATTGCGACTTGGTAAAGTTGAAGTTTCTAGAGTTCATGTGGATATTTTTCTCAGTTGGATTCTTTCACTCCTATGGACTCGAAAGTTCGTGGCATCTATAGTTATTTCATTTCAACGATTACTGTGATCGGAAATACATTCGGCAATGCATTTGTGTGTCCAGAAGAAACTTCTAGTGTTAGCAGTTTGGAGTTTCAACATTCTCTTTTGTGGACGTGAGGAGATCATAGCTGCTCAATGTTGTGTATGCGAGATTAGTTGCTTTGGAAAATCTAATTCTTGATCGATTTGCCCGTTATAAAGCAGGTGGCTGACAGCCTAGCCACATGGCGGGCTGGCATTGGTTAGTAAAAAAAATGATAGTTTTACAGCGCATGTAATATACATGCCACACTTTAAAAAAAAAAAGGGACGTGCCCTGACGTCACTAACGTGAGTTAGCTCCATCAGGAGCGATCGTCCTCTGTCTGGATCAATTTTTGATCAACATCGAGATCGTCCCCTCAGTCCACGATCGGTCCGCGTCGCCATATAACACTGCTACATCGTTTTTAGGCCGAGGACATGCTATTTACAGTGGGACCCATGTAAAGGACGTCTAATTTGTAGTGAAATGCAGCCCTGCTGCAAATACTTGTATCGAGTGTATTTTAGTGTGACTTTGGTTTACACTTTACAGTTCAACATCTCTACAGTAAGAAAGTAAAGTTAAAAATTCCCAGAACCATTCCCCAGTAGTGTGCAAATTTTTTTCCAGGCTTAATAATATAGTGTGCAAATTTGTACATGACAATCATAAACATTTATTAACTATTCTGCAAATTATAAGCAACTTTGTCATTTGGTGGATGTAATCTTGAATTTTGTTACTTAGTTAGATAATGCAAGTGAAAAATAAGGAAAAAAATGAAGATATGACACCTCTCCTCTTATGGGCATGTCAATATGGTACCCAACCTCTCAAAACTACCAATATGGTATGCAAACTTTTAAATCACTATAAATATGGTATTCCCGTCCAATTTTATGTCATTTCTTCGTTAACTTGATGACGTGGCATATTTTTTTTCAAAAGTTTTGAGAGTAAATTGATCATTTTACATATATTTGAGGAAAAAATGAGTGTATGGTAGCCATCATCTTCCTGCCATGTCAATATGGTACCTAATCTCTCAGAACTATCAATAAAGTACCCAAACCATCTATCGACGCTGTATTCGTATACATATTAGGCGTCCAATAAACCATTCATAACCATCTCCTCCAACATCTCAAATTTCTACCTAACACTATCCATCTTGCACAACCCATGAATCAATAGCGTATAGTTAATCACATTCAGCTTCACCTGCATCTTACACTTCTTATTGAAACACCACGACGATTGGCTCACAAATCCCCTATCGCAAAACATGCTTATAACCAAAGTAAATGTAGTATTATCCACAATAAACCATTCTCACATGTCCACCTCCATAACGTCTCCATTTGAACAGTACCCAACAACCATACACATATAGTTGAAAGAATTAAAATTCACACCTCTCATTGACATTTCATCGAACACGTTCTATGCAACCAATTCCAATTCGCAAGCATATTCACATCTCGAAAATCATATTCGTAGCCTCTTTAAACCTCTCAATCTCAACGAAGCTTTTCAGCATTGATTGAACCACCTTGTGGGTCCTCTCCAAATTGCCATTGTTGAATAGCAACGCAACGCATAAGATGTAGTGACACGCATAAAGTATCAAAATTTGGGGAACCCAAATGCCTAGTAGAAGAAGTTGGGGGCCACCATACCACTATAGGCCAGGAAAGAAAATACATCAATGGTGTTTATAGGTTAGAGAATAAGAATCGCGATTGAGCTTTGGAGATTGTGATCTAAAGTAGGTTTGAGGGGTGTAGGATATGTAGACCGTTGAGCATTTTTGGGTGACCCGAGACTCTGATTGTGGTTGTGAATCAGCGGTGGCGGTGGAGGAGTGTGGTTCGATGTGGTGAGAGAAGGAAGAAAAATGTAAAAAACCTAAATGCAGGTTTGGGGACCATATTGATAGTTTTGAGAGGTTGGGTACCATATTAACAGAGCAGGAAGATGATGGTACCATACGCTCATTTTTTTCCTCAAATATATGTAAAATAACCAACTTACCCTCAAATTTTGAAAAAAAATATGGCATGTCATCAAATTAACAAATAAATGACAGAAAATTGGACGAATGTACCATATTTATAGTGTTTTAAAAGTTTTAATATCATATTGATAATTTTAGAAGGTTATATACCATATTGACATGTTTATAAGATGACATGTACTCTAGGCTCATTTTATCCAAACAATAATGAAAGATGTTGGCTTAAGTAGTAATCACTCCACTCCACCCCACCTGGCAAAGCATATATGATGGTCATGTGGGTTTTGATGTTGTTCTGACCGCATTCTTTTATGGCTCCATCTTATACTTTTGAACATGCCATAACGCCATTACGGTGCTTCCAAATTTTTTGTACTGCTTCTAACATTATATTTTGGTGCATCTTTTAAACTTCATACTTGATGTGTTGAAGAAGCCTCGCAGTCCATTTCGACCATCTAAGTGGCGGTAACTAGACGTTGATACGTGTGAATTTTTAATTTCGACCGGCAAAGTAGCCGTAATTAGACGTCTTATATTCCATATGTTATCTGATCTCATTACCAATGTGAAATATACTTATTCTATATTTTTGACTGGTGTCGAGTTACACAACCCCAACGACTATGTGGACTTGGATACGAGATGGGAAGAGAGAGGCATGGTCGGACCTTGGTATATATTTTTTTCTTCGATATTCTTCTTCTCCGTATATTAGTAGGTTTGAATTTGATTACGTTCAATGCCTCCCACCCAAGAAACTCGTTGATTAGGCTGGAGGTGTGATGAAGAGAGGTATGAATAGAAATTAAGGGACAAATTAGAAATTCAAGGCAAAAAATATAAAATGAGGTTTGTTTTTTTTTTTAATAAATTGAGACGGGGAAGATTACTCCATCTATATAAATGAGGTTTGTATATTAAACAGGAGGAGTGAATAAACACATCTATGTATATGATTTCGATTTCTATCTATTAATAAACACAGGAACACACTATTAACGTCACTTTTCATTCTCATTCTAAATAAGTGAACGTGCCATGATTTATATAGTCGGATAGATTTCTTACAACCATTTCAGATTGCTTTTTGGTTAATATTAATTTTTGAAGATCATTTCTTACCTTTCCTCTCTGAAGTTAACTGGGTCCAATTCTATCATTATCAAAATATCTTCTTTTTATTATCAACATTATCAAAATATCAAATAGGTGAACAACTTTTCTAGTACCAGCACCTGTGCTCGATGAAGAAGAGGAAGAAGACATAAAGGACCTCAGTTAAGGAACATTGCACAATCATTCTCCCTATACCCTATTTCGTCGATCAGTTATACAATCCATCGATTTCTTTTTTAATTTCGCAGGTACTTGTCGATTATCTGATCCAAAAATATCAAGATATTTATCTGCGGCGCAAAGGAACACACACATGATCGAGATCTAGCCAAGAAGAAAACAGTGGACCCTTTGGAGTTAGGTGGCTGGCATAGATTGATGAAATTCACAAACAAACATCCTTGAACAGCGCAGAGGATCCATGTCTACTTGTTTCCCTAGTCAAATTTTATGATTCTTATACCAGACACCGAACATGGCCTGTTAAATCGGCCCAGGGCCCATCATCCCCGTCCAAGCCCAGTCATGCGTAGAATGTCTCTGTGCGGGCGACCCGACCCACCACCTGGTATTCGCAATTCTGGTATTCTCTTTCTTAATAAATATCACCACATAATCTGGGCCACCCCACATATGATTAGTCTGCTCTTTCTCTCCTTCGTCCTCGCACTCTACAGTGCCCTAAACCCTGAAACTCTCTAAAGCTTTTCATCTAAACTCGGCAAAAGCACAAAAGGTGTTTGGGAATTTTCAATGGCGGGAGGAGAAATCCCACCCGATCACATGATACTGGAAATCCTGTATAGGTTAAGTTATCGGTGAAGTCTCTGCTCCGATTCTCATTTCGAGAAATGTCAGTTCAAAACAGCCTCCCGGCGCAAACACCTCCTTCACATGCCATCCATCCTTTCATTAAATTGAATCGTTAATTGTCGAAACGCCGTCGTCCGGAGCCAATTCAACGATCAGAAAGCTCACACTGCACCGTGGCACGCTTACGTCCACGTATTCACCTCATCGTGCTTGATACGGTTGCGGATATGTATCAGCCACTGATGACTACATATTTGTGATAGCGTTCAGTTGTGAAGATATACTCATGGAGATCTGGCCTTTGGACAAGTATCCCAGACACTCGTTCATCTTGCCGATCCGGCGGTTTTTTTTTCGGGCATTCTTTTCAGGGAGAGGCTTCATTGGTTTGACAATTTTGAGAGTCCAGGACCAGCTGTGGTGGTTGTGGCTTTTGATTTGGTGAAGGAGGAGTTCCGGGTCCCTCCTACAAACCAAGACTATCAATGTGTTTGACTGTTTGTTGGGGATAATGCTTGTATTTGTTTCGACGAGGAGGTTTGGAGTATCCTAAGTTGAAGGAGTTGTGGGTCATGACAGAATATGGAGTGGCTGAGTCGAGGACCAAGCTCTATAATATAATATGTTACCACCATCTTGCAATCAAATTGACAATAAAGACTAGCACGATGGAGGTGATAAGGGTTGATGATAATGATGAGCAATCTATTTAAAGTATGATTCAGTGGTGGGATTGGGAACTATATGAATTATGAAGAGTCTGCTCCGACTTCCTCTTGTTGGCTGCAAGTGCGGCTGGTTAGTGACTTCTCATTTAAGTTCAATGTTCCTTTACTCTCTCATTCGGAAACTGCTAATGTAGATGTCATATGCATAAGTGTATGTATGTAGATGTCCTCCATGCTGTGTTATTGATTACTGAGCTTCTGTATCTTTTGCCCTGCACCTCTCCACACTTGGCAGACCTCTAAGACAACTTCACCATACAAGTGTTTTTGGAATTTTTGTGAATACTTAATCTGCATTATCTCAAAGAATCAGTTTCTGTGGTCATGGCTGGTTAAAACTCGGAACTCATAAAAGATGCAAAAGGTCAGTATAGTGTCAAGTGTTCGTCCTTAGGTCTAAGAACTGTTAAACAGTTTACAGAGCCAAATTATTTATTCCTTGTTTTTGAGTTTGTGATACTAAAGATGGTAACATCTTCATCTTATACCATGTTGCCATGGGTACTGGAATAGTCAGTTCACACTGTTACTAATATATGTCAGTTCAAGTTTGTCCCTTCATGTGGAGTTGTGGACAAACCCATGCCAAGTCTTCTTTCTACTTTGAGTACTTAAGGGAAATTTACTGCAAGTGTTTGCAGATGCTTTAAAATGGGTTGAATGCCAATGCACTTTTCAACTTTTCTAAACTAAATGATAACTACACTGTGATATGATCATGCTGAACCATTTGTGTGTGTCTGCTAAACTGTGCCTGAAGAGAGCAAAAACCATGTCTCTGTTGAACGAAGCAATGAGTTGACATAATACATAATCGCCTTTCATACCACAATGAGTTGACATAATGCAACTGAATTGTAGTTTGCATTCGTTGCTTCACTTTTTAAATTGATTTCCATGATAGATCTGTAGGATTAGATGTCACATAATATAAAGATGATGTTCAGTATATCTTTTACTTGGAGTGTTTATTTGGAGTACTGGAATATCTCTTACTTCAAGTAACTTGTCTGTACAGTAAAATGGAGCTATTAGTTCTTGAAACTTTTGGTCTTTTGTATTCTATTCGAATTTATTACAAGTGCTTTTAAAATCAAAATTATGTGATGATTTTGTTGTCGATCTTGTTAGTTAATGAAAATGAGAATACAATATGACATTGTGCTATCTTGATTTTCCTTTATCGTCTTTTGTTAATAGTGTTGTGTATTTCAAATACCTTGATACATATAGTCCTTTCACTGGTTATTACTTTTGGAACACTAGATTATAGTCATCCTGAAGAGCTGGTAACTCTATGGACTGATGTTCTGGTTCTGGTTGGTATTCTCATTGGAGACTAGATACTCAGTCAGACACAAAACTGAGACAAAAGAGAAAAATGAAAATGAAAATGAAAGTAAAAGGTTCTCATTGTTGTCTTTCGCCTCATTGAAGTTCTGGTTCTGGCGTTCTGCTATCAAGTTTATACTTGTATGTGGGAAGTTTATGCTAGAAAACATGTTTGATTGCTTTGAAGCTCAAGAAATTCAAATGAAGAACGACGAACTCAGTAAGAATACAAATTAATCGATGGAAATCGATCATTTCCCAAAATAACAAGGAAAAACGGATACACTATTAAATTTTAGACACATACCATGAATACCATCTATCATGGAACATGGAAGTACGTATATACAATAGTACAATACCAACGAACAGATTGTGCAACTATTCCATCTCCACAATGATCTTCCCAGTAGCATGGCCATCCATACTTTTAGCCCAAGCATCTTCAGCCTTGCTCAGAGGACACCTCGAGTCGAACACCATCTTGAGCTTTCCTTCTTTCATCAACTTAACAAGATAATCCAGATCCTCAACGTTGGCCCTCACAAGCAGTGGCACCAGTTGCTTCTTGGACAAGGTGAGTTTGTTTAGACCGACAGTGAGCCAGCCGCGTGCGCTGGGAGTAATGTCTATCACCTTCCCCTTTGCACTCAAGTTCCGTGCAAAAGTTGACCAAGGAATGCCTGTGGCGCAGTGTACAACAACATCATATTTCTGACCAGATGGGCTAGTTAGAGCTTTCCCTTCAGGGGTCCCGTAGTCTAGGACCTCATCAGCTCCCAAGCTCTTAACGAGTTCAATGTTACGAGCTCCACAAGTCGCTGTGACGTGAGTGTTTCCGAGCTTTGCCAACTGCACTGCGTACTGTCCCACACCTCCTGAGGCAGCGGTGATTAATATGTTCTTCTCCGGGCCGCTGCCGTCCAGCTTGATTCCCCCGGCAAGGCACTGGTAAGCTGTGAGACCAGCAACAGGTAACCCTGCAGCTTCGGCTGCTGAAACTTTCGGCAGCCTAATAGCTGTCGTACTCTCAGTAGCAGTTGCAAAAATTCAGCCAATGCATCTCCATGCTATTTGATCGTAATATGACAACAGACGTAAAATGAAGCATCGATGATAAGCGTAAAAGAAATGAATGTTACTAGATTAATTAGGAACAAGAAGAGCACTTACAGCCATGGTGAGCGCTGCCACAACTTTATCACCCGCTTTGAACCTCCGAACTTCTTTTCCAACCTCGACAACCTCTCCGGCCACATCACAATCTGTACCCGATAATTTCATCAGCCAAACCATGAAATTAACCCACTAGGCAAAGATCAAAATGATGTGATGGTATCTGAAGTTGTTAACCCTTTCAAGCTAAGTGCAATCTCTACTGGATACAGAATCAATGCCTTGTAAAATTTACACACTAACAACGGTGCTTGTGTAAACAAAGTTCTTATTGATCGATCAATATGTACCAGCTTTTCAAAATTCTCTAATTTGATCACAAGCACAAAGCACGTACGTACACATGACCAAAAGTTCAGAACATCAAAATTACCAGGTGTATGAGGGAAGTTGCTAGGGAGAAAAGGACGCGCCACACCTTTCTGCAATTTCCAATCAACTGGATTTAGACTAGCTGCTTCCACTTTCAGCAACACCTCATCTTTCTTCGGAGTTGGGATGGGAACCTCAACATGCTGCAACAAGAAATGAACAGCTAGCTAGCATCATCTTCACCAGTCACCACCTTATAATTCAACTGTGGATTGCAAAGCTAAAAAGAAAAGTAGATATACCAATAATGGACAACCAACCTTTAAACCAGAATGTCCTCCACCGTAACTGTTGTATTGGACAGCACGCATAACCTTTCCCGCCATGGCTTTCATTCACAGAGAGACAAGAGACTGTAAGTTCAATTAAGATTGATAATCTGCAATACGGCCCCTTCACTATTTATAAACGGTTGGTTCCTTTTGTCAAAACCCCAATGCAGGTTTCAACATTGGTATTTTCTTAGCCGTGATGACGAGTTTCAGTCACATTCCTATATCTAGCTAGCTGTTGGATCATTTCTCGGAAATTGCAGAAAGGCACATTTCTTGTAACCTCAACATTGCTATAATGTTC
This sequence comes from Geum urbanum, assembly GCA_946800695.1. Taxonomy (NCBI): domain Eukaryota; kingdom Viridiplantae; phylum Streptophyta; class Magnoliopsida; order Rosales; family Rosaceae; genus Geum; species Geum urbanum. The sequence goes on along the minus strand of OX327002.1, from coordinate 41,098,131 downwards.
GAGGACAGCAAGATTTAGCCATTCAAATCAAAACATCAAACGTTGCGCATCATTCACAGCCAGAGTCTCTAGCCCCAACCACAGAAGCGAAACGGAGGAAAAAATCAAATGCTGTCTTTGACTTTTCCTCCTTCGACATTTCTATGATCACACCCAAAACGTTGAAAACTCAATCACATGCAAGCTGAAGTCTGAAGAATATTCCGACTCAACAAATCTTGATGGTCCTCCACCATAACCATTGTAGTGAGTTCCATGGTCCTCAACAAATTTGCCCCCGTTGCTTCGGTTGGTGTAGTTCTGATGAATCATGGTACCTCGTAGAGGCATTCCGCCCATCTGTGGTTGTAGTCCTCCATTATTTTCTTTAGTCCCACCTTGATCTTTTTGTTGGCCGCTTCCACCTGTCTGTTAGTCTGGGGGTAGTATACTGATGCGAACACCAATCGGGTCCCCAGGTTGCCCGTGAAATCCCTCATTTCGTCGTTATTGAACTGCTTCCTGTTGTCGGTGACGATAGTGAGTGGCGCTCCATACCGGCAGTATATGTATTTCCATAGGAAGTTGATTACCTTCTACGTGGTGACGAGTACGAGTGGTCTCGCTTCGATGTACTTTGTGTGGTAGTCAATGCAGACGATGATGTATTTGAATTGGCAAGATGACGCCTTTAACGGTCTAATAAGGTCCAGTCCTCACTGTGCGAACGGGATGTGGCTGATGATTATTGACATTGGTGCTACCGGCGCGTGTATTCTGGTCGCGTATTAGGCACATGACGCACACTTCTCTACAATTTTCCTCGCGTCTTCCTTTTTTTCTCTGTAGTAGAACCCATAGCGGAGTAGCTTGTGGACGATGGTGTTTGGCCCGCTATGGTTCCCATACCTGCATCCGTGGACGTCTTTCAATAGCTCCTGGCCTTCTTTTGTCGTGACACACTTTAGAAAGGGGAATCCCCTCTTGTTTAAGTATAGTTGGTCGTTGTGCATGCTGTAAAATGCCGCTTGTTGAGCTAGCTTTCTTGCCTCCGCTCTGTCTGCTGGTCCTGTCGATTAAGTAGTTGGTTATGCCCGTTCTCCAGTTCTCTATTGGTGGTGGTGCGGCTAACGTGAGTGTGAATACCTCTTGGAAGTTTTTAGAGATGCTAGGCTTTTCCAGCGTTTCCACCATGGTGTGTCCTCTCATAATGTGTAGTGGTGCCGTTGCTAACCTTGTTAGGGCGTCGGCCCTCGCGTTCTGCTCTATGGGGATGTGAGTGATGTTGTAAAAAGAAAATTTACTTAAAATTACTTTTACGTACCCTAGGTAGGCTGACATCTGCATTCCTTTTGCCTTGAAGTCCCTGGTAACTTGGCTTACCACCAGCTGGGAATCACTGAATACGCTAATGCTTTTAGCTTCTGAATCGGTGGCGAGTTGTAGGCCGGAGATTAAGGCTTCGTACTCGGCTTCGTTATTTAATGCCGAAAAGAGGAACCGAATGGCGTACTTGGCGTAGACCTTTCCCTGCCCGGTCAGGATTGCTCCTGCCCTTGCCGTGTCAGATATCCTCAACCCATCGACATATAGGTTCCAATCAGACGATAGCATGGGCGGTGTTGTTACTGGCAAACTTGGTTGGTCGTCCGTTGTTGGCGTGAGTTCTGTTATGAAGTCCGTCATTGCTTGGTCTTTTGTTGCCGTTCTTGGTTGGTATTTGATGTCAAACTCGCTGAGTTCTATTGCCCATTTGGTTAGCCTTCCCGAGTGGTCCGGGCTCTCTAACACTTGTCGTAGTGGTTGGTCTGTGAGGACATGGATAGTGTGAGATTGGAAGTACGGCCTAAGTCATCTTGCCGACACGATTAGTGCTAAGGCTAGCTGTTCTAGAGCCGGGTACCTTGCTTCCATCTTGTCTAGGCCCTTTCCTGCAAAAAATACTGGTAATTCTGTGTTCGCTTCTCGTCTGACGAGGGCGGAGCTAATGACGGTTATTAAAACGACTAAGTAAATATATAAGATCTCACATGATATTGGGGCTGATAAGAATGGAATATGGGCGAGGTATCGCTTGATCCCCATTAAGGCCGCTTCGCACTCGTCGGTCTACTCCACCGTTTTCTTCTTTGTGATCCTTATTGCTTTGAAAAACAGGTTGCATTTGTCGGTGTAGTGGGAGATGAATCGTGATAGTGACGCTAGCTTTCTTGTTAGGGCCTGAAGGTTCTGCTTTGTCACCGGTCGCGTTGTGTTAAGGATTGCTTGGATTTTTTCGCGTCTGATTTACCATGTATCCCTAAAACTTGGCTGCTGAGTCTCCAAATATACACTTCACCGGGTTGAGTCTCATCCCGCTACTGATAAGGGTATCTAGTACTGCTTTGAGGTCCCTGATGTGACTCCGTCGATGTCTTCTTTTTACTATCAGGTCGTCAACATAGACCGCTACCGTATCGCTATCTAATGGTGCCAGTAGCTCTGTCGTGAAGCGTTGGTAGGTTGCCCCTCCGTTCTTCATCCCGAATGGCATAATATTGTAACAGTAAGTCCCCGGTCGGTGATGAAGCACGTTGCCTCCACATCTGCTGGATCCATTCTTATCTGATTGTACCCTGAGTAACAATCCATTGTGGATAGAAGCTCATGCCCACTGGTTTCATTTACGAGTTGGTCTGTTCTTGGTAGTGGAAATGAGTTTTTCGGGCAGGCCTTATTGACATTGGTGTAGTCAACGCACATCCTCTATTTGTTGTTGCTTTTTTTGACCATAACGACGTTGGAGACCCATGCTGGGTATTGAACCTTCTTGATGAACCCTATGTTAAGGCGCTTGGTTACTTCTTCCTGTATGACGACATATTACTTCTTGTTGTAGGCCCTACGTTTCTGCCTCTTGGGTACTACACCTGGCGAGATACCTTGCTTGTGTGACACGATGTTGGTTGATATGCCTGGCATATCGGCATAAGACCATACGAATACGTCACTGCATTCCTTGAGGATGTTGGTGAGGGCGGTTTCTATTATTGGATCCAGGTTGGCCCCTATTCTGACCGTTCGATCGGGGTGCTCATCGAACATCAAGATGAGTTTGGTGGATTCTTCACTGACGGGTCTGGCCATGAGGGTCCATGCCTTGAGTCATCTGGCGCTTCTGTCGTCGGGTCGGTGGTGAGTTGGCATACCTCCCTTGCTGGGTAGTTGGCGTCGCTTGACGATCCGGGTAATGCGGGCGTTGTTCCTCGCAACGTGCATATGCCACTTGTGGTGGGGAAGTTCATAAGTAACATTCGCTGTGATACTATGGCGCTGACTCTACTCAGTGTGTTGCATCTGATGATGGCGTTGTAGTATGATGGGGTGTCCACAACCAGGAACTCGATGTGGGTTTTCACACTACAACCCTCCTGGCCCAAGGCGATCCGTAGGTAATCGCTGCTTAGCGGTTGTATTTTTGATCACCCGAGAAGCTGAGTAGCGGGAAGTGGTCCTGTTTGAGCTTAGAGGAGAGCCTCTCAAGCTTCTCGTATGCGTGCAAGAATATGACATTGACGGAGGATCCGGTATCTACCAGACATCTTCCGACGCTGTAAAGATTGATGACGGCGTCGATTAAGCATGGTAATCCTCTAATACCGGTGGGCGATCCTGTTCTTCCGATTCGTAGAACGTAATGGAGCTCCAGCCCGTCCTAGCTATCTTTGCCGGTCCCTGTCGCGCACTGCATACCGCTCGCTCACTTTTTTGCTCTGTCTTAGACTTCCCACCGGTGATCGCGTTGATTCTTCTGATGCTAGCGACCCCCTGTACTGGTGGTGTCTCATTTCCTGATTTGAACTTCGTCAGGTTGCCTTTCTGGAGTTGTGCTTCCACCGCTTCTTTCATGCTGTAACACTTTTTGGTATCGTGCGACTCATTTTGGTGGAAGTTGCACCACTTTCCGGTCTTCCTGTAGGCCGTAGCCCTGTATGTTTTCTTTGGTAGCGGGAACAGATCTAGATGAGCTGCTAATATGTCAGCATATTTTGCGATGAGCACGCTGAAGACCTGCTACTCCATCCTAGGTTGTGTCGCGGGGTCGATCGTTTCTGTCCTTTTGATACCTTTTTTGGTTATTGTTATAGCTTCCCTTACCCCGGTAGTGCCTCTGGTATCTCCCTATTCCCCGTTTATCTTTTTTCCAGTCCCCGCGGTTGTGGTCATGTGAGCCTGATCGATAGGGTGATCGCGCTCTTGCAGTGTGCGGTGCGGGGAGCGCGTTCTGCACACTAGGAACTGTGGTATTAGAAAAAGTGTTTACCTGTTGTGTCGGTGTAGGGTTGGAGCCATATGTTTGTAGTTCTAGTTGAGCGTGTGATGTTACGTGATCCAATAGGTCGTTGTAGGTGGTCCTCGGGTTCTTATTGAGTTTTCATGTTAGTAACCCCGGTTGCAAAGCGTTCCGTAGTACGCAAAAAGCTGAGTCGCCCGTAATGTTGCGACAACTTGCGATGGCGGTGTTCCATCGCGAGATGAAGGTAGATAATACTTCGGACGGTTCCTGTCGTATGGTCTGCAATTGGTTATAGGTGAGTGAATAGTTAGCTGATGTAATGTATTTTTTTAGAAATATTCGAATAAGTTCTTGAAAGGAGTTGATGGATTTCGGCGGTAAGCTGAAGAACCACCTCAATGCTTCGCCGGTGAGGCTTTCCATAAACGGGTAGCAATTGGTCGCGTCGTCATATCCTCTGTATCACTGAGAAAAAGATATCGATATGAAGGGACGGGTCCGTCTTCCCTCTGTATCGCTCAATTTTTACTTTAGCTAGTGGGTGTCGACCTCGGAGCATAATACCGGCCGAGAAGGGATCAACACGGACTGTTGGCAACATTCGATCCAGGTAGCTCACCTTTGGTTGCGCTAGCTGTCGCACCATGGCTTCCAACTCGGCGATCCTTACTGCTACCCCCCCCCCCACCTTCCTGATGTATGTATTATCTCAAGCGGGGGTAGCAAAGGTAACCGCTATACCCAAATAGACGGGTGAGATACATGGGCGGCGTTGTTTAATTCCAGCTCGAGATTTCGCTGCAGTCTTTCCGATGTCGGTGGTGGTCCCGTGTTCTGTAGGTGCGGAGGGCATATTGATGATTGGATGAGTACCTCCCACTGACGAACCACCTCGTGAGGTTCCATGCTTAGGGATTCCATCGTAGATTATGAATTAAGTCATGCTCGCTCGACGGCCCTCAGTCTTGATTCGGACTGCATGTATCGTTGATGTTCAAACTCCCGGGATTTTTCGAGTTCAAGGCATTTCCGCACCGTTAGCTCGTACCGTTGTTCCATATCGCTTGCACGCCTCTCAGTGTTGGTGGATGCCTGCCGGTCCTGAGTAACATGCAGCTTTCCCGGTCGCTGTGTGAAGGCAAATTCATCCGGCATGCCGCTGAGTGTTCGGTGTCATGCCAAGTGGAAAACACTTTTCGGTGTAGGTTCCCACAGATGGCGTCAATGTTAATATTTAAAACCACAATGTAATTAATATTGAACAGAGAACTAATACAATTCTTTGTATATTGCTGTCGCTTGATTGTAGTTGGTATCGCTGTTGCTCAGGCATGAATGATATCGTTGTCGCTCGGATATGGACAATATCACTGTCGCTCTCATGCAACCATTCTCATTGCTAAGAGTGACAATTGTTAAGGAGAGACCGGGTGTGCCGGTCTTCAACCCTCCGATGCCTAAGTCACAAACGAGATAATGTTTTGATAGAGTAACAGCGTAAAAGAATAACGAGAGCTACCATTAATGCTGAACCACCAGGCTTATGAAGGTGGTTGGAACCAGAGTTTTTATCAATTCTTCGATGTGGGATCAGTGTTCTTACTTTTTTGTTGAGGCACGTGAGTGATAACCACGCCGAGATAGAACTCGAGTTTATCATCGAAGTTATAGATCTCTTGCTGATGAGTGCTGTTATGTAAGCGGTGAGTTATAATTAGAAAGTATTCAAAAACGTTAAATAAGTGAGATAATTTAACCAAATATGTGTACAAAGAACATGCCTACATAGTGCATACTCGGACAGATAGAGTGGAACTATAAAACTGCATATATTGGTCGCTAAAATGTTCATGAGAGAGAGAGATTTTTGTGATAAAGATCGAGGGGATCTAAAACCCAGAAAAACAAGACCAAAGCGTTTTGTTTCTAGTTTCTACGTGGTGCAACTACAGTAAATGCATGTAGTTGATAGCCGGGAACTAGAGTCAGCACGATATATGCTACTAGTGCCATATGGCAGTACACGTGCATAGCCTAGCAACCCAGTAGGTGCTATAATTAGAATTGGAACAGTGGTAGTAGCTAGCAGAAACGAACAGTAGTGCTCTAAACACATTCAACAACTTGATAAGAAGAAGCAGAAAAAGAAGCTCTGATGGCAACACTCGGAGGCGCCAGAGTCACCTCCTGCAACGACAGCTGCGGCTGCCCTACTCCATGCCCCGGCGGTGTGTCTTGCAGGTATTCGACACTTTTCATTTCGGTTGCAGTAAAAGATGTTAAGACCCTTCATCTATCCTAATTCCAGTATCTTTCCCGATTCGACAACCCTGTTATTGAGCTCACTTCAAAGCTCCTTAACCCATATGAGACAAGTCTCTCTCTCTCTCTCTCTCTCTCTCTCTCTCTCTCTCTCTCTCTCTCTAAATCCACTGAGCTAGTTAGATCATGCTCATGATTGAAACTTACTGGCAGATGTTAATAATCCGACTACTACGTCTTCTTCTTCGAGTTTGATTCTCTCTATTCTTGTACTAGTTTAATCGCATCTGTACTTCGGATGACAGGTGCACAACCAGGAGTGATCCCGCAGCTGCGGACGACCATAAGAAATGCTCATGCGGCGAGCACTGTGGCTGCAATCCATGCACCTGTGCTGGTAGTCCTGCCACCACTGGCGTTGGCAAGGCTTACTGCAAGTGCGGCGATGCTTGCACTTGTGTCTCATGTGCTGCCTAAGGCTTCAGTTCCATCACTACTTTGTTCAGAAGTGTCTTGTGATAAAGTTTAGCCTCGCCTGGTTTATGTTTTATAAATAAAACAATCCAGTGCTTCTGTATAACTATAACTGGTTTCACTATTTTGATGTTTTATGCTAGCAGCTTATTTACCGTATGTAATACAGAAACAACTAAGGATATGTTGTTACTGTATGTAATACGGAAACAATAAGGATATGTTGGATGTGGTATTTGGACTTCGATATATAACAGGACAAGCATGTATACAAGTAAAAACGTACAGTTCTTCTATAAAGGGCGAAACTAAAGAAAAAGAAAAAACAGAAGTATGTATCTGGTTCTCACCAGTCTGCCTGTCTTTGAAGTCGAAGGAGGGGAGGTAGTAAGAAATTGTATTAAGCTAAAAGTGAGGTCCCTAGAAGCTTATTTCTTGACTAAATTTTCATTGTGATCAACTTCCATGCATATAATCTACAAATTAGTAAGCACCAACTTTGAAAGTACTGAGCATGTGATGGTGTTATAAACTCGAAAATTTCAGAGGTGTTCCAAGAACTCATAACTTCTGTACATCATCCGTATAAAAAAAACACAGTTTATAACGCATCTTTGACGAGCCAGCAATCCGGTTTATTCAAGCATGGGTATTTGATCACAAAAAGAACAAAGCAATGGCTGTCACTATTATATAGTAGCCATAACTATTCAAGGTAAGCTCTTACATATCTGAAATGGGACGGGCTATTGTTCATTACATCTTCTAACCAAGGAAGAGCTACTGAACCATACACTTACTATGGGCTATTGTTCATTACTTCTTCTAACCAAGGAAGAGCTACTGAAGTACTGAACCATATACTTACTATTCATTCGGTTTCCACTTTGATCTGGAAAGTTTTGGTCCTTTCATGCCACTCGTTAGCTGCTAGAGACCTCTCATAAAAAGTAACCTCCCCACTTGTATTGACGGACACTGCAGAAGTGCTTCTAGTACCATAATGTCCCTATGAGAAACACAAAGAAAACCTTGAGAAATTCTGTTAAAGAAAAAGCAACACTAGACGGGAAGATATGTGACTGGTATTACCAACTGAGGGACGCTGTCGATAAATATGGAACTTAATTCATATTCCACTTCTGGAGGATAAATGCGAGGTAGCAAGCTTTTTTCGTCTTTAATCGTGTCTGTCATTAGCTTCACACACATTTCTTTCAACGAAACTTTGTCATCTCCGTTCCTGTTTACCAGCTCTCTGAAACTATTGCCTAGACGGTGAGACTGTAACATAAGAAGCCAAATCAATGATATATCATATACGGAGAGACTACAGAATGAAGAACAATTCTAAATGTCACCAGAACTATCTAGACTGCCAAACAATTTTTGATTAAACGATCCCTTGTGCTAAAATATAAACTGAAGGGTGTTTTGCGGTACAAGCCAACACAAGATGCCTAGCTATTCGTACCTTAGGCCAAGGAGAATCAAGCATTGTATCATTTGTCAATACATGAATCCCAGGTGAGACCTCAGTAATAAAAGTGTGTACCTCCTTGGCTCTATTAGTGACATATACCATGGTCATGGTGCGAACATCCGCCAATATCAAGTTAAACCCGTTGTACTGATCTGCCTCCCCAACAACTTCCTCCGCAAACTCCATTGGACTTTTACTGCCCTGCAACCATATAAACCTACTCAATTGATCTCTCTCATTAATCTCTAATAGGCACAATCCAGTAGTATATATGCGAAAGAAAAGCTAGCTAATTTGACAGTTGGGTATCGAATCTTGCTCTTGAAAATGGTAAATGAGCAAAAAGAGCAGTATATTGAGATAGAGATAACAAAGACATACCGTAAGAAATCGAACGGGGAGGTCTCCTCGGCTCTTGGCTTGTGAAAATTTCTGGACTTCTCTGACATTGGTAACAAAAGCGAGCATACCGAGTTGGTTGCAAGCAAGCCAGGTCCCACCGGCGACGGCATCTCTTCCGCCCAGCAATTTGGTCACTTCTTCTTCGTCGTCGCACTTCTTCCACCAATCCAAAGGATCCGTAACCCTTCAAAGCAAAAAAGAAAAGTAAAACCCAGTCACAATTTAGCGAATTGAAGAAGCTTAAAGCTTGAAAATTGAGGATGGTGTCACCGGTCGTGGTACTCGTCTCGGTTGAGCAAGAGGAGTAAAGGGTAGAGAGGATGAGCTTTCCACAACAAAGCAGCTATGCACATTTTTCGGACCTAATCAATCGACACACTCGATTTCTATTTTTGGGGATTTCCAAATACTGTTAAACTCTATATATATACGAGACGTAAATTCAACTTTTTGTTAAACAATTTATTATATTTAACTAAAATTGAGGATAAATTCTCTCTCCTCTGTCCTCACATTTGAGAGAGAGAAATCAACTGCAAAAGTAATTTTTTATTTATAGGAAATTACACATAAAATCACTTAGAAGCTTTAGGTTACACATAAGGTTATTGTATAAGTTTTACACACACAATGTCATTATACATTCCTTAAAAAAAATAGTTTCTAAAATTACCCTTAATGCATAAACTATCTATTGAATTCGAACTGAAAAATAGAAACGGCCCGAAACCACCAAAACGGAGAGAGAGGGAGAGACCGATCGTTCTAGAGAGAGAGAGCTTATGTGTTCTAGATTGAATCAGCTCTGTGTGTGTATGTGTTAGAGAGAGAGAGAGAGGAGATTCCGGCGAATTTTGGGAGAAGAAGCTATGACGAATTAGAGGATTTCGGTGATAAAAGCTTGGGTAAGGTTTCCATTCTGCTCACTTGTAGATATTTTGTGCTTTGTTTTGTTTGATTGATGTGTTGTTTGATTCGATTCCGGTGACAAACCGATTTCGAATTTCAGTTTTTCGATTTTGATTCTTCTACTTTGAATTATGTATGGCTAATTGTAGTGATATCATTTTATGTGTTCGTGTGTGATTGATGTGGCTAATCTGTGTGTTTTGATATTTCGTATAAATTATGAGAGAAGTTACAGACTGTTAGTACTACCTCTGTTGAGTGAGTACACTACTACATCCCATTGAACACACTAGTTATATGTTCTGTGTGTTCTATGTGTGTTTTGACTTGATAGTACTACCTCTGTTGAGTGAGCACACTATTGCATCCCATTGAACACACTAGTTATCTGTTTTGTGTGTGTTTTGACTTGATAGTACTACCTCTGTTGAGTGAGCACACTACTGCATCCCATTGAGCACACTAGTTATCTGTTCCGTGTGTTCTGTGTGTGTTTTGACTTGATTGTACTACCTATATTGATTGAATACACTACTTCATCCCATTGAACACACTAGTCAGTTGTTCTGTGTGTTTTGTGTGTGTTTGGACTTGATAGTACTACTTCTGTTCTATGATAGTACTATTAGTGTCAAGTGAATACACTAATAATGACTATTAAGGATATTACTTCTGTTCTGTAAGCATTTTTTTTGTTTGATTCGCAGATTGGTAGCCTTGGTATTCAATCAATACCAAACATTGAGAAGTTTTACCATTATGCTCTTAATGAACAGCTCATTGTAAAGCCTCCATTAACAAGAATCTCATCTGGTCGTCCAAAAGATACTCACATGAAGTCTTCCATTGAAGGTGGGAAGGCGCCAAGGCCAATCAGATGTGGTCATTGTGGCGAAAAAGGAAGACACAACATATTGACATGTACCAAAGTTATCAGCAGCTAACTAGTGTCTATGTTACTCACATGTAGTGTATTCATCAACCTACAGTAGTACACTCGGTATGAACATAATACGTACTACTTTAACGTAATTTTTCCTTGTGCGATTTTTTGTTTTAACATACTAATTCGAGTTTGTTGTTCTTCGGTTTTTATGATTTTGTGTTGGTCAATTGTTCTTTGTATGCGACAACGCTTTGTGTGTGGAACCAACTACATTAGTATTATCCAACAACAATAGTAATACACTTACCATACAACAAAAGTAGCACCACTCCTATTAAACATACTACTGATTACTCTAGTGAGCACTATTGTTTCATAATAGAAAGTACTACTTCACGAAAATTTAGTGTACTAACACGACTGTTGTCCGTTGTAAGCACTACTCCAAAACATTCAGTGTACTACTTCACACATGGTAAGTACTACTGTTTTACAACCGAAAGTACTACTTCACAAAAATGTAGTGTATTACTAACACTGCTGCAGTCTCTAGTAAGTACTACTAACAAATATCCTGGGTACTACTTAAACACAATACAAGTACTACTATTCAGTAATGTCAGACCATAACAGAAAAGAATGTAATGAAGCCTAACACAACAGAAAGAACAGAAAGAACTACTTGGACTTTGCTTTGTTTCTTGTGTTTCTTCTTGTAACTCTGTAATCATAATGCGGGTCCTTTGTCGTAGTTTTCCTCTTCTTGTTCTTGACATCTTTTATCATTGAAGGAGGTGACTTCCGTTTCTTTTTCTCATCCTTCTTACTTTGCGACCTCAGTTGTTGTGTCGCTGCTCGTGCCATGCTATCATTTTTGAACTTTGATCTGATCTCATATGTGTCTTCGCTGTTGTCCTGCATATCATCAAATTAAAAAAAAAAAAATCAACTAGAGTAGTACTTTCTTAAAACTACAGTAATACACACAACAAAGTTTTAGTTAGCATGCATCAAGTCCCAGTAGAGTACTACTATCCAAAAACTAGAGTAGTACTTTCTGAAAACTACAGTAGTACATGCAACAGAGTTTTAGTTAGCATGCATCAAGTCCCAGTAAAGTAGTACTATCAAAAAACTAGAGTAGTACTTTCTGAAAATTATAGTAGTACATGCAACAAATTGTTGTAGTGTTTTGCAAAATTCTACCCTTTTTGCATACAAGGCTGTTGTGGATTCTGAAAGTAAATTAGTAAATGCACTAATACACAACATACCAAGTTGACCAGAAGATAGACCATCAAAACACTACATACTACTTACATAAATTTTATATACTACTCACAACAGGTCTACATACTCCTCACATACAGCAGTACAAACTAGTACAGAGCATACTACATACTAATAATGACAACATTACAAACTATTCACAACAGGTCTACATATTCCTCACAGACAACAGTACAAACTAGTACAGAGCACACTACATACTAATCAGGACAACATTACAAACTACTCACAACAGGTCTACATATTCCTCACAGACAACAGTACAAACTAGTACAGAGCACACTACATACTAATCATGACAACATTACAAACTACTCACAACAGGTCTACATACTCCTCACAGACAGCAGTACAAACTAGTACAGAGCGCACTACAAACTACTCACAACAGGTCTACATACTACTCATAGACAACAGTACAAACTAGTACAGAGCACACTAAATCCTTCACCTGCATGAGCTGCACTTTGTTGCTTGGGGAGGCATTTTTTACGAAGGCTAGGGCTTGTATCTGCTGGAGGAGCCATTGTTTGAAGCCGCGGGAGGGGAGAAACTTAGTGTTAGAGAAAGAGACAGAGAATCAAATGTGTGTGTGTGTGTGAGAGAGAGAGATACTTGAAATTAGGATTATGGGGTTCTTGAGGGAAGGAGCCGGTGGCGTTTGTCTGCAGGGGCGGCATCGGGCTCGTCGGTGTTCCAAAACCACACGTTGGTGACGACAATCGAAGTGGAGATGGAGGTGGGGCTACTGCGACGGAATCCGAACTCGGAGGTCTGTGGGATGGGATTGGAATCAAAGTGAAGAGGAAAATGGAGGTTTGTTAGGGCTAGGACACGTTTTTGAATTTTTTTCGTTCTGAATTTGGTGTGAAGCAACAGAAGGACCTCCATGGCATTTAACGTAAATAAATCAAAGAAATTTTTTATTTATTTAATCAAGTGACCTTATTTATGAAAGAAAAATCATGTGACCTTATACGTACCTAATCTTACATAAGTGACTTTATTAATAATTTATCCTTTTTTTTTATTTTAAGAGATGAAAATTTTATTTTTTTAGAATAGAATATAAATTCAAAATAATTTGAGAGTAACTTTTAGCAGTAGAATACAAGTTAAATAAAGATAAATTAACTATAACTTTTTAACAATTATAACTCTTATATATAACACTTCTTTTGGAGATACTTTAAGAAATTGATGAGCAGAAGATCGGATTGACAACGGTTAATCTTTCTAATGCCATAACTTCTTATTACCTTTTTGGCCATGGCAAGTTCTTTCTTGCAATTCGTTGTACCTGGATTCTGATAACAAAAAAATGAAACTAGTTTTTCTTTAAGGTAAACGAGCGCTGTTTCATTGACTAATCAATCAACGAGCACACATTTCAGCCATGACAACTCTCACTAGTAATACTAAACTACGATGCACGGAAACGGGTGATCATTCTTTTTTGGAGTTATCAAAATTCACACGAAGTTATATTCGAAAAAAGCGTGGTTCTTGAGCGAACGAAAACGCCAGACAATTATCAACGATAAAGCCGTGAGAGATCACGTGCCACGCACGCCCCTCCGTCCCAGAAATTGGTAACTAATAAGTAAATTTTTTCAACTTTTGAAAAAAGAAAAGCAAAAATAACCGGGGGGAGAGGCTGAAGAAAACAAAGAGAGGGAGGGGCTTCCAAACAAAATATGGGTAAGGTGGTGGAGACGAAGAAGAAGAAGAAGAAAGGACGGCCATCTCTTTTAGATCTCCAAAAACGGAACATCAGAGAACAACAACTCCAGCTCCAACACCTCCAAAAACAACACCTCCTCCGTCTCCAACACCAAAACAATTCCAATTCCAATTCTACCCCTCAATCCAACCCTAACTACAACACCACCACCACCACCTCCTCTTCCCTCCTCCGTCGATCCACCCGCCGCAACCCCATCTCCATCTCCAACTCCGACCGCCAAAACGACAAGCTACCTAAATCATCCTCCGACGACGAAGACAACGAAGCGTCGGAGAGCAGCAAGAAGCGGAAGTCCAATGCCGTTGAAGACGGATCTGGCCCACCTCACTCACTCTCTCACTCTCACTCTCCCTCTCACTCTCAAAAGGTATTCAATTATTTTTATTATGGATTTGGGAAAAATATTAATCTTTCGCGGCAAAAATTTCCAGTCTTTTATTTTATTTTTTGGGTTGCCCACTTTTCTGAAAATATATATACGTTGGGCGTTGAAATTCAAATCGCCTTGGATTTCGCACCACCCACCCTTTGGAGCTCTGTTTCATTCCTTCTTTTTTATTTTTATTTTCATTTTCCTGATGACTCAGTCTGGTCCGGCAATGGAAATTTCAGAAGCTTAAATTCGCTACAATTATTCAGCTGAAATTAGAATGGTTGTAATAGTGATTGGACTGTCAAATCTGCGGAAAAAGTGTACAATTGTCCTTTCTTCTTCTGTATATTAATATTAATAATTAAAATTCAGATATCTGGCAGCTCTACTTTTACTGTTTTGGGTATACTCAGAATTCTGTGCTGTTTTGCTTCTAGTTCATAAAAGGAATATATAGTTGGTACATATAAATCTCTCTTACTTATTTAATGTTTTTAATTCACTATTTTTTCTTCTTATTCTTTTTTGCAGGGTGAGAAGTCTGCTCCTGCTACAAATCCCTCCTCAAGCACCCACCAAGGTTTGTTTGTAATCTCATTGCCGTTTTTGGGTTCGGACGTTATTTGTGACATTATTGATTTTTGCATTTGTGCGCAGGAGGGGACAAGGTGGATTCTGGACCCGTCACTCCTTTACCGGATATGCAGCTGCTACTGTTTGTTATCGAGAGGCTTCAAAAGTACGTCGTTGGGGGTGCCAGGATTGTGTTTTGGTCTACATTGTTGAGCTGCTTTAAGTTTGTACATTTGGTTTAATGGTTTCTTTTGTTCTTTCTATATATCATTTCAGGAAGGACACCTATGGAGTGTTTTCTGAACCTGTGGATCCAGAAGAGGTTAGTTTGTAGGTGATGCATCAACTTTCCGAGCTAGTTGGATGTTTTCACCATTTTGTTCTAACTCTCGTTGTTTACATACGCTACACAGCTTCCGGACTACCATGAAGTAATAGACAATCCTATGGATTTCGGGACAGTGAAGAAGAAACTTACTTGTGAAGAGTATACCAGCTTGGAGCAGTTTGAGGTCAGCTTACGTAAATTTCCATCTCCTTTAAAGCCTCCATGTATTATACACTTTGATTAAGTTTCTCACTCATTTTGTTCAGGATTGTATCCATTAGGAAGTATATGTTTTTGCTTGGATTTAGTATTATGTTTTTAATTATACTGATCCAAACATCTTATTGTAGTATCTATCCATCATTCATGGCAAATATGGAGCCATTTGCACTTGAGCGGATTCGACCAATCTATATAGTTTCCTTCAAGATTAATCTTGGTTAGGAGTACTCCAAATGCTTTTCATTTGGTGGAATAGAGTGTAGAAGATCTTAACTTCCATAATGGACCTTGATTTGGTCGAATTCCATGGCTATAATGTACATGGAATATGTTTTTCTCTTTTAATATAATGCATAATTTTTTGTTTGTTTTGTGAATCACATTAAACACTTCACTTTGGTGCTTTAATATAGTCATGAGTGAGACTCACACTTTAGAAGACCAGTTTATTGATTCCATTGAAGCATTTTTCCAACATTTATCATGGTTCTGAACTTCTGATGTTATTTGGAGGATGCATATCAAGAAGTTGGCCAGTGGCTTGTTTATCCAAGTTATCAATGATGCACCTGATTCCCTCATTTTGTTTTAGGGAGAGTAATTCCCATGTTTGAATGGTATATATGTCTGATGTTAAATTATATTAATCTTCCATTTGGTGTTTGTCTTTCTGTTATCATCTCGTTTGGTGACCTTGATGTATTGCACAAGGAACGGCACATTGCTGTGTCCTTACAGTCAAAAGTTCCAGTTCTCTGTTTGATTCTTCTATTCAGATATTTATGGTGTTTAGCTGTGAGTTAATATATACAGTTTTCATTATCGAATGTTGACTACAATCGCGGGTTCAGTTTTGGTAATACTGGTGATATATTTTCTTTGCATTGTGTGAGCAGTTGGTCATTTCTTTCTTTTGTTTTGGATGAATACTCTATTTTGCAATTTTCTGGACTGTAATGAATTAGAGATTAATTTTGTTTTGATGATCTTGCAGGATGATATCTACTTAATCTGCTCAAATGCGATGCAGTACAATGCCCCAGATACCATATACTTTCGACAGGTACTGTTAGCTGCCCTTCTAATTTTAGGGTATTAATGGTATTATCTATACTATTCTTTAAGCAAAGCGGGGTTGTTTCCCACTTTTGCTGATTCTTCCAAAAACACCTTTTTCACTATAGTTTATTCTAATATATTAAGGGTATTAACGCAAATAGAAAATTAAATAAAATTAAAAGTAAAAAACTTATCCATCTTTTTCTCCTACTATATCTCTCACTATCCAGTAACCTCTCCCTCATTCATCAGAAAACCACCTCTTCTATGTTGCAATAACCATCTATACCAAAAATATTGCTTTTTTTTTAAACTTGCAACTCTATATTTTCACATTTTTATTTTTATTTAACGATACACACAGTGTGTGTGCTTTTATCTAGAGTGTTGTTATCTGAATTTCGATGACCTTTTCCAGGCGCGCTCCATCCATGAGCTTGCAAAAAAGAACTTCGAAAATTTGAGGCAAGATAGTGATGATAATGAACCAGAACCTAAGGTAGTAAGAAGGGGTAGACCACCAACCAAAAATTTGAAAAAACCAGTTGGGAGGCCTCCATTGGAGCGTGCTGGTTCAGAGTTTTCAGATACCACTCTTGCTACTGGGGCAGAAAATGCCATATTGTCCAATTATGATCGATCACGAAGTAATGATGCGTATACTAGTTGGTTGACTGATAACAAGTTTGAGAGAAATGATGACTTATCAGGTTTGAGTAACTGTATGTCCCATCAGTTTTTATTGTCTATATTTCGTATAATTGTTAGTAGGCTACTTAATGTATATTATTGATTTTGAATCTCTCTTTCGTATCAACTCAGGTTCCATGTTGAGAGGTAATTCCAAGCCAGGGAAAAAACAGCTTGTGTTTGATGAGAACAGGCGCAATTCGTATCTGCAGTCTCCTCCTTCAGCTAACGGACGAGAGTCATCTGTGTTGACTACATTTGATGGAGAAAGAAAACAATTAATGCCTGTACGTATAATACTGTTTTTCCAATTCTCAAAATTTATGTCTGTGGGTATATCACTAGAATGAGGAGTATGTAAATTGATGGTGGAAATATTAGTACTAAATCCTGCCTCCTGCCTTACAGTTGGTAAATTTTTATGTGCTGTGTGCTGCCTAGAATTTAGTTGTGTCGTCTGTTGACTTGCCTTGTATGTGAATCAGGTAGGGCTTCAGTCAGATGGTTATGCAAGGAGCCTGGCTCGATTTGCAGCGAATCTTGGACCTGTTGCTTGGAGAATTGCTGCGCATAGGATCCAAAGGTCTCTGCCCGATGGTGTTAAGTTTGGTCCTGGGTGGGTTGGTGAGAATGATGTTGCTCCTCATAGGCCACTGATATTTTCCATATCCTCAGAAGAGCAGCCGTCTTCACCACAGCCCTTGCCCATTCGTGCGAATTCATCTTCTGCTGCAACATCTTGCTCTATTGAATCAGTTGAAGATAAATTATCAGAGAAACCTTCAGGATGTAAATTGTCAGAGAAACATGTCCCTTCGAACTCTTCAAGGCCTGATGGCTATCCAAGCAGTCCGCTTCCGGTGTCTGCTGCCACCTCATCAGACCCCTTAGTTGCTGACAGATCTCTTGAATCCCTCGCAAGAAAAGGAGAGACAGCGGAAGTATTAATCTCTCGTACTAGGATTAATATGTCAAACAGTAATCATGGCGGAATCAGGCCAAGGCCTTCTCAGAACCATCAGACCCTCGAAAAAAAACCTGGGATGAATATAGTGAATGGGACATATGGACAAAACCATCCTACACAGATGGGAAAACTAGTAGGCGTGACCAGGCCCGGTGGCTTCAAATTCGGATCATCTCAAATGCTCGATCAAGTCTCTAGGACGAATACTAATTCCACGCATCCAGCGACTTCAAGCAGCTTGATTCCAGAAGAATCAAAGCTCCCTGAAAATCAAGGGACAACTAAGTCTTCTGGTTCATATCCAAGTTCAGTGAGTGTGTCATTGCCAGCCCGAACTTCAGGTAAACAGGGGTCATCCCAACAGAGTAAACCTGATTCGGGATTCTCACCGCCACAGAAGCCCGAATCAGTTCCGCCTGATCTTAATGTCCAGTTTCAGTCCCCGGGGTCCCCTAGTTCTAGCCGGGTTGAGT
The DNA here is from genome assembly GCA_946800695.1 of Geum urbanum. Classification (NCBI taxonomy): domain Eukaryota; kingdom Viridiplantae; phylum Streptophyta; class Magnoliopsida; order Rosales; family Rosaceae; genus Geum; species Geum urbanum. The sequence goes on along the minus strand of OX327002.1, from coordinate 41,079,738 downwards.
CTACGCAGCCGGATTTAGCATTGCAGCTCTGAGAATAACTGGTTTTCCCCGCCATAATTTTTAGCTATAACTAATGAATACTGGGTGATTATTTTGCTCCAGGTGATGAGATCATAGGGGTGGTCAGTCCTTCAAGGTGGAGTTAAGTCACACATGATTGTATTGTAAAAGAGTAGGAGGGTGTTCTTGTACAGATTTATGTATGATTCCTAATTTTAGGTCCAGAAGTAAAAGAAAGGTATAAATTGTAACATTGGGAGCTATGATTTAGCAATGTATGAGTTCCCCTGATGATGTAGCATGTTTATTCTACTTGTAAACTCCTTGTTTATTCCATGGAGAGAGATACACTGCATGTTTCCAGATCATGTAATGCAATTTCTAAAAATATTTGTCTGCTTAAATTAAGGAACTGAAGACCATTGGGAGGTGGCAGCATTCGATGTCGCCTTGACAGTACTCGGACCTGGATGGACTTGTTTCCTAACAGTACGGTGACTCATCTCCCTCCAATACATGGAGATCACATCCCTGTACTACTAGGAATTCATTGTGTGGCTGTGGTGAGTCAAGTTAGGCAACCTAGAAGGTTTAAATTCGAGAGTTTTTGGGCGATGCATGAACAATGTGAAGGTGTGGTTAAGCAGGGCCGGCGTCGGGATTGGCTCGGCTATCCTATGTTTGAAGCGACTCAGCGTATCACTAACACACACTTTGCTCTGAACAAATGGCAGCGGTCGACTATTGGGAAGAGGAATCGAGAAATTGAAAGTATCCGGGGCCGCCTCAATCAACTGTTGTTGCTACAGTTAAATGCCACCGCAAGACAGGAGTATGGTGTCCTTACAGAGAGATTAGAAATGCTTCTTGGCGATGAGAGGGAGTATTGGAAGCAAGGCTCGAAGATAACTTACTTGAAGGAAGGGGAAGGTAATACCAAATACTTTCTCATGAAAGTCTCTAACAGAAGAACCAAGAATCGGATTGTATGCTTATTGGATGATGCTGGATAGATACATTCATCTCTGGAAGGACTGGAAAAGGTTGTACGTTGTGATTATTTCTCTTCGATGTTCTCTGCCAGCGAACCCCCTAATGCACACATGATGAGTGTGGTTAATCTTATCACACCAAAGGTCACGGCTTTGATGAATGTGAGTCTCAACAGCCCGTATTCACCAGCTGAAGTGAAAACAACCCTCTTCCAAATGTATCCTACCAAAGCGTCTGGTCCGGATGGCATACCTCCACTATTCTTTCAAAAATACTGGGAGACTATAGGCCCCGAAGTGAGTAATGGGGTTATAAGTTTTTTGGAGACAGGCCGACTTCTCGATGAGATCAACTGCACACATGTTTGCTTACCTAACCCGGAAAGAATGGCTGACCTCCGACCTATTGCTCTGTGCTGTGCAATGTCCTATACAAAATTTGCTCCAAGGTAATTGTAAACAGGCTGAAGTTATTTCTTGACAAGATTATCTCTCCTTTTCATAGTGCATTCATTCCGGGGCGACTTATATCTGAAAATACTCTTGTGGTAAATGATATTTATCAATATTTGCATAATTGTGCTTCTCGGGTGGATGGAGTTTTTTTTTCTCTCAAGCTTGATATGAGTAAGGCTTATAATCGCATGGAAGCTTGATCAGATGGATCTCTACTGTTATGCAACGCGTTACAACAATTCGTTATTCTTTTTTGGTAAATGGACAAGTGAAAGGATATGTAGCACCGACTCGTGGCATACGTCAAGGTGATCCTCTTTCCCCATTTTTATTTCTTCTTGGGACCGAGGCATTCCCAGCCCTACTCGAATCCTGAGCCGCTGCAGGTACTCTCTCGGGCATCACAATTTGTCCGGATGCCCCTACCATTCACCATATGCTGTTTGTTGATGACAGTTTACTATTTGGTAAGGCTTCTGTGGAAGAGATAAATCAGATTCAGGAGGTGTTAGAAGATTATGAGTTGGCTTCGGGACAAATGGTCAACTTCGAGAAGAGCAGCTACACTAGGAGTGAAAGTCGTTGAGAAGCATGAGAAGTATTTGGGTCTACCTACTTATGTAGGACGCAAGAAGATAGCTATTTTCACATATATCAAAGAGAAGCTAAGTAAGAAGTTGGAAGGATAACAAGACAACTTCTTAGTAGTGCGGGTAAGGACATACTTATTCGTGTGGTGGCGTAGTCACTCCCCAGTTATACTATGACTTGTAGTAATGGGATGTATGATGGCCTGAACAGCAAGACAGTCTTGAAACAAGTGCAACTCAGTCTCCGCCTCCTGCTCACATAGTAGACAAATACCATCAACATCAACTCGGTGACCCTGTAATTAGAGGCTCGTAGGCAAATATCCATGACATACTCTTCAGAGGCACATCTTAGCTGTCGGCGTTGGTCCAGCCTGTCACAGACACTTCCAAAAGTCTCCCCACTGATGCTGAACAATCAAGTGACGTAATACAATCTGATCCCTAACCATGCGATAGGCACTACTAACTGTATAATCCCCTTTCGAGGTGTAATGCCACACTAGTCGATCTTGGCAAGTCCTGTGACTCAATGGAATAGAAGCACAACAGAAACATCAATTGGATGTAAGGCCACCAGATTCCAAGTCCTCTATAATGAGTTGAGATACTTGATCTAAGGTAGTAGGAAATCTAAGCTCACCCTCCATTATGAATGGAGGCCGAGGCAGCCATCAGTCTCTCCAAATCTGTATTTGCTTCCCATTTCCCACCTACCATCGGGACCCTCTCTCTAAAATCTCTCGGGTGTGCATGAAGCTTTGCCAAGTATACGAGGGTGAAACTCCTACCTTTGCCTCCCAAATCGACACTTTGGAGAAGTAGCGGGCCTTGTAGACTCATGCCACAACAAAGTCCTAGTTCTGTATGATCCTCCATACCTGGTTAGCCAACAAAGAGAGGCTAAAAGCATATAAATTCCGAAAACCAAGCCTTCCATATTCCTTGGGTTACACATGGTATCCTAAGTACACTAATGTATCCGTCGCTTTTCACTTGTATCACCTCAGAAGAAATTTGCACACATTTGTTGTAGCTCCTCACATATGGTCTTCGGTACAAGGAAACAACTCATAGTATAACTCGGCAACACCTGAGCCACCACCTTGACTAACAATTCCCTCCCCGCACTACTCAACAGTGAACCCTTCTAACCCTATAGCCTATCCCGAAGTCGATGTTTGATATAGGCAAAAGTTTCTTTTTTTTCCCTAGTGTGGGTAGGCAGGCCGAGATATTACTTATGACATGGAACTCGTGTCATCCTTAATGCCTCTACAAACTCCACCTGAGCCTCCTCAACTAAGTTTTGGCTAAAAAAAAACTACTTTTTAAGTAGTTAATAGACTGACTCGATGCCATTTCATATACCTTCAAGACCTCATTCACATTGTGGCATGCCTGTACAGTAGCTTGGGAAAATATCAGACTATCATCAACAAACAACAAATGGGACAAAACTGGAGCTTTCAGGCACACTTGAATATCCTCTAACGTCTTAATCTATTGTGCCCTGTATAGTAAAGTTGACAGACCCTCCGTACATAACAAGAACAAATAAGGACCCTTTCGCAGAACACAGGTAGGAGTAACATAACCCCTTGGATAGCCATTAATTAGGAAAGCATACCTCACATAATTGATACATGCCATGATATTTGTTAGCCATACCATCAGAAAGCCCAACTTCTTCATCACTGCCTCCAAGTATCGCCATTCCATTCGCTCATAGGCCTTGCTCACATCCAGCTCCAGTGCTATCTGATAATTCTGCTCACTCTTCTTTGTCCACAAGTAATGAGTCACCTCATTTTCCACAAACTTGTTGTCAGTAATTAACCTTCTCAGGATGAAGGCACTATGACAAGGATCAAGTATATACTGTAGTAATGGCTTCAGTCTATTTGCCAAGACCTTCGCTGCAACCCTACACACCACATTACACAGTGTTATCGGTCTATAATTCGTTATCTTCCTGGGATTTTGTACCTTCGGGATAAGCCGAATGTTAGTGAAGTTCATGGATGACAAGATCTGACCCGAGTGAAGAGCATCCTGCAAAGAATCTACCACTTCCATACCAACAATATCCCAATACTTTTGAAAAAAGAGAGAAGGCATACCATCCGGGTCCGGAGCTTTCAATGGGTGCATTTGAAATAATGCAACTCAGATTTCATCAGCTTTATATGGCAACATTAAGGTTTGTCTAGGCCTTGGCAATGGGCCCGGGTCGGGTTTAAACACTATTCCTCCAAAATTCAAGCCCGTGGGCGGCCCATGGGTAGGGCCTTGACGAGGTTTTTGGGCCAGGTCGGGCTAAACCCATAGGGCTGGGCCTATTGGGCATTTTATATTTAATAACATAAAAACATGAAAATAAAAAAAAATTATAATTTCTTTTCTCTTCAACTCTTCAAGAGAGACTATGATAAAAGAACTCTTCAAATGAGACTTTATTGCTACTCTAATAATTAATAGACTTTTTTGGATCAAATGAGAAATAAGATAGAACATACTGTAAGGAAAATAAATAAATACTATACACTACAAGAAAAAGTGACTTAGACGACGGAGAATTTCCGTCGTCTAAGTGACAGTCTCCGTCGTCTAAGTACTTGGACGACGGAAAATCCGTCGTCCAAGGTACGTGCTCCAAGTGCTGTCGTCTAAGTACTTAGACGACGGAGAATTTAGCCTCCGTCGTCCAAGTTCACTTGGACCACGGAGAACGTCCGTGGCCCAGGTAGGAACTTAGACGACGGAGATTAAATTCTCCGTCGTCTAAGTGTCTACCTGGGCCACGGAGAAGCTAACAATCTCCGTGGCCCAGGTGGTGACTTAGACGACGGAGAATTTAATCTCCGTCGTCTAGGTTACGACCTGGGCCACGGAGATTGTTAGCTTCTCCGTGGCCCAGGTAGACACTTAGACGACGGAGAATTTAATCTCCGTCGTCTAAGTTCCTACCTGGGCCACGGAGATTGTTAGCTTCTCCGTGGCCCAGGTCGTAACCTAGACGACGGAGATTAAATTCTCCGTCGTCTAAGTCACCACCTGGGCCACGGAGAAGCTAACAACGTCCGTGGCCCATGTAGGGACTTAGACGACGGAGATTAATGTCTCCGTCGTCTAAGTGAAAAATTAATTTTTAAAAAAAAATTAAATTCAAAAATATTATTAATATTAATTGAAAAAAAATTAATTAAATTAATTAAATACACTAAATTAATAAAATAATTAAATTAATTAATTTGTACATACATAATCGAAAAAACCCATAATTAAAAATGAAAATATTGTTCGTAATGCGGAAATTAAGAAACGAAATAATAAACTACTAGCTAGCTAAAACACTGGAGGAGCAGATGCGCCGCCTCGTCCTCCGCCTCCAGCCGGGTCGTCGTCGTCGGGGAATGGGTTCGGAGGAGGTTGACATTGTCTTTGAGCTTGTTGCATAAGGGCGATGAGTTGGGCTATTCGCTCGTCTTGCTGGTCCATTCTTTGGCGCATGGCAATATTCTCCTCCCGTGCGATTCGAGCCTCTTCATAGGCTGCCGCAGCTTGAGAACTTCTCCGCCGCCCCGAACTTCCCGTAGATGATGACTCAGAGGTCGACAAATCTCGAACCACCTTAGGCCCGAAGTGCCTAACCTCCTTGCCAGCTCTACGACCGTAGACCTCATCCGCAATTGCTATTTGGCTCTCCACAGATAGAGGAGGCAGGTCTTCTAGCGGCACATCTGGGAACGCAAGCTGAGTGTTAGCCAATTCTTCCTGCGCACGCTCTATCACTCTTGCCTACAAAAGAATAATAAATTTATTATAATGAAATAATATTTAAATAATAATTACTATAATTATTAGCGCACACACATATATATATATATATATATATATATGACTTACGCCGCGTTGACTCGCTTCATTATCGAGCCCAGGCGTCACGTACGCGCTTACGCTTGCATCGAGATAAGGGTGTTTGGAGCCCTTATCCCTGTGCTCCTTGGCAATTTGAATGAGTTGCTTGGCGCCGGAAGTATGGTGCTTGTCCTTCTTCCCCCGGTTGGCTTTGTTGACACCGGAGAATTTCTGTTAGACAACATAATGAAATCATTAAAAAATTTATAAGTAACTAAAATTTAGAGTATTCAATTATCTTAATTGAAATAAAAAAAGTAAATTAACACCTGAAATTGCTCATCGGCAAAGTGGTTACACAACCACTCCCACTCATCTTCTCTATCCCCACGCAGCTCTTCGGGGGGAGGCACGGGACCGTTAGTTCGGAAGTACTGATGGAGCCTGTACTTCCAATCTTTGAAGATGTTGTTGGCGGTTTGGTTGATATGCCTCAACATCGCCGGATCCGGATCCACCGCAAATTGTTCCTATCAGAAATAAATTGGAAATTATAATCGTATATATTATAAAATTATATATAACTAATATTAAAAATAGTATATAATAACTAAAATTGTACGTATTACGTACCGAAAGATCCTTAAAGACTTTCGCCTTCTCCGAATCCGGCACCTCCCTCCAAGTAGGGGCAGTGATACGAACCCGGTTACGAACAATCGACCCAATGCTATGAGCCGAGAGACTTGCTAGCTGAGGTGTGGGAGGGCCACCGGTGAATTCGTCGTAGGGCAAGGCGATCTTGCTCCCGGTCGCCTTGCAAATTTTCTCCGCCTTTCCACCTTTAACGAGACCCCGAGTCTTTTTCGGTTGGGGGTCAGTGGGGGCCCTCCTTTGCTTACGGCGGGCGCTGTACATGATAGAATCGGCCGTCGAAGACGCCTGAGTACTTCCCGTTGAAGCGGTACCGGGCGTCGGAGTTGAAAAGGGGTCGACGTCATCACCGCTTGAGAGAAATGGGGCAGAGGGAATTTCCCCAGAAGGCCCCGGATTGAGGGCGTCGTCCTGCGGTTGAACCCAACCGACTTGGGCCGCCAACATTTGGAGCATCTCATCTTCTGACTCCTGTTGGGCTTTCTTCTTGCCGGATGTGGTCTTTGGCGGAGCCATTTAAACCTAAGAGTACGGTGTTAAAATACGCGTACCTACTTACCATAATAATTACAACTTAAAAATTTACGCTAATTAATTAAGTACGTTTAAGATTTAAATAGAGTACACTAGCTTGGCATTTTCGGTCGTTCAATGGACGTGCGACCCGCGCGATAAAGTGTAAATTTTCAATTAATCAGCCTTGGTTAAATCGAAAAACATGGCCAGTTAGGGATAGAGATAACGCGAGAGGCAGGACTAATTTCGACAAAAGTCTTTCTTAGTCCAAATCCTGTCACCAGTCATAACCCGTTTCTAGACACCATGTCCGACATTCGGCCAATTTTTCGAAAATTTACACTCCCTCAAGTCCTTTGCAAACTCCGCCCTCAACCTCGTGTCCATAACTTCACTTAGGTTATGGTGTGCGGTGATGAAATCCACACATCACGAGGGGTTAAGGAGATAAGCAAGGAAAAGAGGCGCCATCTATTCCAAAGAGTGCGACTTAATTACACCAAGCCTATGTACTAAATTTAAATCGAACACGTACTACTAATTAATTTAATCTCATATTTATTTAATTATGCAACTAATTAATAAATAATTACAATAATATTTAAACATTTCATAAATTATCAAGTAATTACAATTATTCATTTAATTATTATTAATATATAACAATAATTTACCATTTAATTAATTAATAACAATATGTAATCATTTATTTAATTAATAACAATAATTAATCTAAATATAATTAATAACAATAAATTTACAATAAATTTACAATAAATTAATCATTTATTAAATATTTAAAACTAAGTAATAAATTAAATTCTACTAATTAATTAAATTTAGAATTTTATTAATTAATTAAATGAAAATTATTTTAATAAGGGAAAAATAGAAATGTACCGAATCGGAGTTTTCGGGAATATCGGGGAGTTGATCGAGTCGTCGGAGAGGGGGAACCACGCCGGAAAGTTGGTCGTCGGAGCGTCGCCGGAGGAGGATCGCCGGAGTGAGAGAGAGAGGAGAGGAGAGTATAGAGGAGGAGATGGAATGATGAGAAAATGAGGGGGGGTGCTCCTCCTTATATAGAGTTTCACTTAGACGACGGAGCACTATTCTCCGTCGTCTAAGTGCACTTAGACGACGGAAACAGTGTTTTCCGTCGTCTAAGTGAAGAGTCAAATTTTTTCGAACCGGCGCCAAATAAATGGGCGGGCCGTTTCACCGCCATAAATGTTGACTTGGACGACGGAAACAGTGTTTTCCGTCGTCTAAGTGGAATTTCAAGCGGCGCCAAAAATTGAGGCGGCAAATCGAACCGCCATGTAAATATTGACTTGGACGACGGATATGTCGTTTTCTGTCGTCCAAGTGTTCACTTGCACGACGGAAAACGACATATCCGTCGTCCAAGTCAATATTTACATCGAAAAATAATAAAAATTTTATTCGAACCGCCATGGTAATTTGAACCTAGACGACGGATACGGTCATTTTCCGTCGTCCAGGTGAACACTTGGACGACGGAAAATGACCGTATCCGTCGTCTAGGTTCAAATTATGCAAAAAAAAATATTTAAATTAATTCGCTAGGAATTTAGCGATCTGTCATTCGAGTGAAATAGTCGTACAATATCGATGAACGCATCGTATATATAAACAGATAAATTTGAACCGCCGAATAATTTTACGTTTTGAAAGTTGTTAAGTATCGACTAATCTTTAAGACTTTAGTGTTCACTTGTAGTTGCTGATTTGCAGCAGAGTACTAACGAAATTGAATTTGGACAAAACAACCGTTGGATATGTTCGTCGTAACATAATATATAATTACTATAAAGGACCAGGAAATAATAAGTTCGGGAAGGGTTTCATCGGCACAGTCAACCGCAAAACCGAGAATTTCACAAACCGGAAACGTGGATACAGGACATTTCGCAACTCCGATTTTCGAACCGTCGAAGCTCACACACCAAGAATATACTACTCTAAAGTCTTGACGAAAAGAATATGCATTCGAAGATGGTCTAGATGGTCGTTGTCTTAGAAAAAATTACGAAATTTACACCTGGACGACGGATACGACATTCTCCGTCGTCCAAGTACACACCTGGACGACGGAGACGCTAATATCCGTCGTCCAGGTGTGTACTTGAACGACGGAGAATGTCGTATCCGTCGTCCAGGTGAATATACCCTGAATTCAGGGGTTAGGGGTCCTTAGGGTTTAGGGTATAGGGTTTGTCACTTGGACGACGGAGACAGTCATTCTCCGTCGTCCAAGTGTGTACCTAGACGACGTATAATGACTGTCTCCGTCGTCCAAGTGTAAAACCCTGAATTCAGAGGTTAGGGCCGTACGGTTTAGGGTTTAGGTCGTCCCCGGTCATTTGTATGTTCGTTCAATTATTCTCATTCAAGAATATAATTAAAAAAATGATCGATCGATCCGATCTGCGCATGCATGCTACATTTAGTGTCGAGGATTTAGGGTTTGAAGGGCTGCTTGAGCGAAATGTAGAGCAGCTTCAGCTTACTTTTAATAAGATCAGAGAATACACCGATGAAGTTGAAAGCAAAGAGAGGGGCCGGGACTACGTACAAAGCTGGACGAGGAATCTTAAAGTCTCGACATAATAGAAATCTTTCACCTTTTTACGATGCATCGATCGATCATATATATATTACAATAATAAATTAGGGTTTACCAATTAATGATCCTCGTCGTGTGACCGTACTCTTCGTCATAATCGTCATCATCATCATCACCGTTATCCGATTGCTCATCCTCCTCATCGTACTCAACATCGTCCGAGGAATAACCAGAGTTGTCGTCATCGTCCTCATCCTGCACGTCTTCTTCATCTACCTCAATAATCTCTTCTTCAGTTAGATCTGTACAACCATCAGGCATGGGTAACCGTTCACCGTCTTGAACCAGGTCCATTATGTCGGAGCGGATGACAGAAATATTAGGTTCTTGATAGGCAGGAATGTCTCTATCTGGTTCAGCAGCATCTTCAGTCGTCGCCGGTGTCCCTTCAATTGTCTCTGTATTCCAAACTCCTCGATGAGAGATCTGGTTCACTATTTTCCACCCGTCACCAGCTTTCGGATCGTCGAGATAGAACACCTGCCTAACTAAGGTGGCGAGAGCGAAAGGCTCATCCTCATACCAGCTTGAGTTTGTATCGACTGATAAAAGTCCCAGGTCTTCCTTTGTACGCTTGAACCATCTGCACTTGAATAGGAAAACGTTGACATCATTCCCGTAACATAGCTGAACCACATATACGATCATTCCGTAATATAGATCAGGGTCTTTCCCAACCGCTATCCCACTGTTTTGTGTTCTTCTTCCTTCATCTCGCGCCAATGAATGGAACTTCACACCGTTCACAAAACATCCCGGATAAATATAGTGTTTAATCGGCTTCCCTGCTAGCAAGTGCTTTGGCCAAGACCACCACCCCCCGTGGTTTTCGGATTTTTGCAGATCAATCATCTGCGAAAATGGAAAAATGTAAGGGTTTACTTTCTACAAATTAAACATGCATGATCTCAATATGTATATAAATCACTAAATACGTACCCATTGGAAGAAATAATCGGGGAACTTTTTCTTAACCATTTTCTCAATCCACGCCGAACTCTTGTCTGGATATAACGCCTGAAGCCTCTCCCTGTATGACATCATGTACGGCTCAACTTCGTCACAGTCTCGTAACACTACCCAATGTGCCTCAATAAGTTCTTCCCGTGTTAACGTTTCCTTTAATACTCCTCTAAACGGTCGGACGACATTGGTGACGACAGAAAGATTGATGCGGGCACTGGGATCGGAGGCAGTTGGAGGTGGTGGATCTTTGAGGTACATGTTGCAGTAAGTAACGCACTCATGCATTAGGTATGTCTCTGCTATGGAGCCATCCGGGGCCGACCTGTTTTTGACGAATGACTTATACTGTCCAAGCTGTCTACAAAATTAATCAAACGTACAATAAAAATAAGTACATGCATATAGCTAGCTAGTAATCTCCAGTGGAACAAATTATGAATCGAAAAACCTGTATAATTAATTAGTTGTACGTACCTTTCTTGAGGATACATCCAAGTGTACTGGACCGGACCAGAAATGAGAACCTGCTCGGGCAGGTGGATCATTAGGTGAATCATTATGTCGAAGAAAGCAGGCGGAAAAATCCTCTCTAGTTTGCAAATGATGTGCACAATTTGTTGTTGCAATTCCACGACATCTGACTTCTTTAATTCTCTGGCGCATAACCTCTGCCACCATCTGCACAATGCCACTATTGGTTCTACGACGTCGCGAGGCAAATATGGTCGAATTACCACTGGAATCAGACGTTGCAGCATAACGTGATAGTCATGTGTCTTTAGACCAACAAACTTGTGTTGCACCTCGTCCACTGCTCCAGTTATAGTAGCTGCATACGTGGCCGGATAACGAACGCCCTTAAACCAGTGAAATACAGAACGTCTAAGTGTCGGCTTCACTGTGTACGGTGCAGCTGGCATCTTGTTGTACACTCCTTTCCTATCCCTCCTCAACCACAAGGGACGACGTAGATTCATTGATTCCAAATCTTTGCGCGCTTTGGGAGTATCTTTAGTCTTGAACTTAATACCGAGAATTGTTCCCACCACGCTGTCGCACACATTCTTTTCTATGTGCATCGCGTCCAAGTTGTTCCTCAGCTTCAACTTCGACCAGTAAGGGAGTTCAAAGAATATACTCTTGTGATCCCAATAGCTCAGATCATGTGGAGGAATTGGATTGCATTTCTTTACATCCGCGTCGTTAGTCAACACACCAAAGTCGAAATAGCTCAACCTCTCTAAAATCTCTTCGCCCGACCAACTACGGGGTTTAGGATTGTTCTCTACCGTCCCGTCGAAATGAGCTTCATCCTGTCGCCAAGGGTGGTCGTGAGGGAGCCATCTACGGTGACCCAAGTAACACACCTTCCCTGCGTGCCAACTAGAGTTCACGTCGTCCAAACATATAGGACATCCATTATATCCTTTTGTCCTGCACGCTGCCAACATCCCATACGCTGGAAAATCGCTGATCGTCCACATTACGGCAGCCCTCATCGTGAACATCGTGTTAGTGAATTTGTCATAAGTTGGGACTCCATTTTCCCACAACAGTTTCAGCTCGTCGATCAAAGGTCTGAGGTAGACATCTAAGCACTTCGATGGAGATTTAGGACCTGGAATTAATACGGTAAGGAAATTAAATTCCTTGTTCATGCACATCCACGGAGGCAAGTTGTACGGCATCAGAATAACTGGCCAAGTGCTGACGGCGGAGCTATTACTTCCCCAAGGATTGAATCCGTCTGTAGATAGGCCGAGTCTAACATTTCTAACCTCTGAAGCAAAGTCTCCAAATTCTCTGTCGAAATGTTTGAAACCCTCCCCATCTGCGGCGTGTCGCAGGACATCGTCATCTATTCGCTTTTCTGCGTACCATCGCATCGCCTCTGCTGTGTGTAGAGACATGTACAGGCGCTGCAATCTGGGAATCAAGGGAAAATATCGAACAACTTTCACAGGAATTCTCTTTTTCGAACTCTTCCTATTCAACTGGAATCTGCACTGGCCACATACGGGACAATAGTCCAACTCTTTATACTCTTTGTAAAATAGCACACAATCATTCGGACATGCGTCAATTATCCTGTACTTTAGGCCGAGGCTGCTCAGGATATTTCTAACCTTATAATGAGATTTAGGAAGATTGTGATCATCAGGAAGCAACTTACATATTTGCTCCTGAATTTCGTCAAAAGCACTCACTGACATTTTGTGCTTCACTTTTATCTTCATTTGCTCCATCACATATTGCAACACATTCTCTCGACATCCAGGGAACACCGGGGTCTGCGCTTCAAGTAGCATCCGGTTGTACTTTTCCATCTCAGTGGTGTCAGTGGCCAAGCTAGCTGCGGGGAATGTGTCATCATGCTCATTGGTGGTACTGTAACCTCCGTCTTGGTGTTGGTGTCCGCCATGACTACATCCCGGAAACGCATCATGGACCAAATCTGCAGTTGGGTTGCAAGCTGGGGGTCCGGCACCACTGCCGCTGGATGAGGCACCATGGTAACTGTACCCTGAGCTGAAGTCTGCTGCGCTGAACTCTACTGCTTCACCATGCTCGCTCCATGTAGTGTAACTCCACATCATACCATTTTCGTACAGGTGTTGCACCATAACATTAACCTCCGCATACTGACAATTAAGACATTTCTGGCACGGACACCTGAAACGCTTCTTTCCATGACCATGTTCTATCGCAAAATTCACAAATTCGCTAATTCCATCCATATACCGGACATCACATCTATTCTTTAACTTCATCCAACTCTTGTCCATACTGCTACAAAATATTATAATTAAATAATTATTACATATATATATATTAGTCCATTAATTTACCATTAATTATACGTACTCGATCTACATCGATCCATCAAATTACGTACGTAATTTAATCTGTATATATAGCTAATTAACATTCATGCATGTATGTACGTACGTACGGTTTCCCTAAATATATATATATATATATATTTAATCATGCAAATTTTAACTGCCTACGTACGTACGTACGTACCTGCTCGCCTTCTCGATATCTGCAGTTAATTAAGCTAGCTAGTGATCGAACACCGGAGATCCTTTAATTTCTAGCCCCGGCCTAGCCTAATCCGGCCTTCTCCTTCTCCTTCGATCTCAAAAATTCCCCACGGGAGAAAATATAATGGAATGATCGAAGCTAAGAGAGTTTGGCATGGCCTATATATATAATGCTTCACTTAGACGACGGAGGTGTCGGTACGTCGTCTAAGTGGAACTTACACCACGACGTGTCGGTCCGTTGTCCAGGTGATGATTTCTCCGAGGTCCAAGTAAAACTTAGACGACGGAGATGTAATTCTCCGTCGTCTAAGTTTTACTTGGACCTCGGAGAAATCTCCGAGGTCTAAATGTTACTTAGACGACGGAGATGTAATTCTCCGTCGTCCAAGTGATAACCTGGACGACGGATACGTCTCCGAGGTCCAGGTACTTACCTAGACGACGGAGAAATTTCACATCCGTCGTCTAAGTTACACTTAGACCTCGGAGATTTCTCCGTGGTCCAAGTAACACTTAGACGACGGAGAATTACATCTCCGTCGTCTAAGTGTTACTTGGACCACGGAGAAATCTCCGAGGTCTAAGTGTAACTTAGACGACGGAACTAATACTGTTCCGTCGTCTAAGTCCTCTTTTCTTGTAGTGATAAGACTAAAATTTCAATTGTAATACTAATACTGCAATTAGTTAATTAAATATCACTATACTTAGTTAATTCTAAGACTATAAGACTAATTAATTAATTATGAATTCTTGAGTGTTTAGTTTGGTGATCGATATAGAAATCATTGCTATGTGGCTTTTGTCCCTTGTTGTTATGTTAGTGTATGACTATAAACTATAATGTATAATTGTATATATAACAAATTGTTCATATATAATGTATTTGTTCATGGGCTTGTCGAGCCGGGCCGTGCCAGCCTCGGCGGGCTTTTGACGAACCGGGATTTTTCGTGCCTATGGACTTTGGGACCTTGGCACATGCCCATCGGGCTGGGCTTTTTTAGGTCTAAATTTGGGCTGGGCTGGGCCAGGGCTTAGGCTTAATAGGTCTCGAGCCACCCACGGGCTTTTCGGGCATATGGGCCAAATGGTGACCCTAGGTTTGTCCCATCTCCTCCATCACTAGGGGCTTCACAAAGGTGGTCACGACTTTGAGTTGATTTTTTGAAATCCTTGCCGAGGTAAATAAACCCGAATAGTAATCCACCCCAACCGACTCTATCACATCCAGAGTCTCTTGCTAAAAGCCATTATTGTCCAGCAATATGATTCTTCTGTTTCTAGTTTGTGGCATTCTGATGGAAGTATCGAGAGTTTGCATCCTCATCCTTCATGTGTTTATCCTTCTCTCGTTGCTTCCAATATAGAGCTTTCTGAGTCAGCAACCTTGCTTGCTGATCATATAGTTAATTCCTCTCTTCCACCCTATTCAGATCAAAGGCCTGATCATTAAAGGCTTCAAGCTTCATCTGAATCTCCTTCAGTGCATCCTTGCGGGCTCCAAACGTCACCTTTGCCTAATCCTTCAGACTAAACCTCACATATTTGTTCTTCTTACTCAATTTGTATTGAGAGGTAGCACGGGGGAAAATAAAAAGATTCATTGGCTTTCCTGGGATAAATTGTGTCTTCCTAAAGATGAGGGAGTGATGGGGTTCTGGAACTTGCATACTCATAACCTGGCCCTCCTTGCTAAACAAGGTTGACATATCTTCCACAATCCGGATGCTCTTATCAGTAAACTTTACAAAGCAAAATATTTTCCAAATACTTCTTTTTGGGATGCCTCCCTATCTGACTCACCTTCCCTTTGCTGGAGAAGCATTATGAGCACCAGACCTTTGTTGAAGCGCGACACTATTTGGCGTATTGGCAATGGGGAAAGTATTAATGCATAATCAGCAGCCTGGATACCTAGGGATGATTTCTTCCGGCCTTTATCACACTTGCCAAGTCACTTGAAGGTTGCAAACCTTATTGCTACTACTGGAATGTGGAACAAAGCCCTTATTTCTTCTCTATTTGACATCAAGGATACTGCTTCTATTCTTGCTTTCCCATTGAGTTGTAGGGACATACCAGACAAGCTCATTTGGCATTATGATGCGAAGGGCCGCTTCACCACGGCCTTGGCATACAAGTTAGCCTTGAAACCGAGTATAAGCACTATGACAGAGGCCTCTTCTTCTCAAGCGGTGGTCTCAGTTTGGGCAAGACTGTGGAAAATACCTATTCAAGCTAAGGTTAAAGTACACACGTGGAAGGCCTGCAAAGGAATACTACCTATGAGTATGAATCTTATAGGTAAGCGCATCCCGATCTCTCCTACTTGTTGTCTGTGTGGGAGTCGCGACGAATTCATTGAACACGTGAGTCGTGATTGGTCCTTTGTTCGTGAAGTTATTCATATGTCACCTATGTTGACAAAATGGTTCCATACTTCTATCACAAGTTCTTTTAGACACTGGTTTGAAGATTGTATTGCAGCTCTGGGTACATATGAGCTTACGTGGCTATGTTATATCCTGTGGTCTAGTTGGAAAGAGAGAAATCGACGTATATGGTCTCAAAAATCTCTGCCAGCAGCTAGTGTATACTATCAGGCCGAGATCTCCATTTTATTGTATATCTCAGTTACCAAAACTCCAAAACAAAAAGTGCGAGTAGGATATTCGGCTTGGGTACGTCCTATTGTTGGTTATGTAAAGCTTAATTGTGAAGGGGCTTTTAGCTCTGGCTTGCAGCGTGGTGGTATCGGGCTGGTATGGCGTGACAACACTGGCAAGGGTGTTAGGTGGTGCGTGTGAGTTTTTTGAGGCAGTTAACAGTCCTTTCCTGGTAGAAGCTTATGTCCTCCGTAAAGCCGGTTCTTTGGCTGTGGATTTCGGCTTGTCTCCGCTTGTCATTGAAACCGTTGTTTGCTCCTAATCCAGCAGATACAAAGGCTCAAGAAGAAGACTCCGTCACTGGTTGTTTTCTTAGTGATATTAGATTCTTTTTGGATCAGATTCCCAGTATTAAAATAGTTCATGTTGGTAGAGATGCTAATTATTTTGCTCATAGTTTAGGCCAAATAGCATTACACGAGTCTCTCTCGGTAATATGGCAGGACGTGATTCCAAGTTGTTTTAGGAATCACATCCCTCATCTTTGTACTTGATTCATTTTTGCAATGATATTGTCTGTTCGTTAAAAAAAAGGAACTGAAGACCTTTTGAATCGGTCTATAGTTTTTTTCTCCGTGATTGAGTCGAGTTTATTTGTTGTTTTCTCTTTTCAAATTGTCGTGCATGTTAAAGTCAATTCAAAGGTGACACATTTTGGACAGTGAGGACTTGAGGACTGGCGAGAGCATAGTCTATGAGAGATGAAGGGTAGCTTCATCTTCTTCTTAATATAAAATGGAATGGAAGGGAGGGAGGGAAAGCAAGATGGTAAATACTGCTTTATTTGTACTCAATCTTACTAAATTGTTTTAATAGCAAACTACACTGAAAGACACTTATGAAGAGTCAAACACATATTAGGACAATGCCCTTTAATTTGGACAATAGAAGACAATATCTTACAAATCAGGACACTTTGATCTGGGACTGACACACATCATAGGCAAATTTCTAAATTTACCCCTGGGCATTCCCTATATAAACCCCCATTTTTCTGAGAAAAAAAAAACAGAATTTCAAGTTGCTTCTCCCTTCATTGCCGCTCACAGCTCCGACCTCGCCTCTCACAGCCGCTCAAGTCTCTCTTCACTTGCACCACCGCGAGCTTGGCCATGGCCTCAACCCGCGCCTTGCTCCGCCGTGAAGTGCCGAAATCAACTCCTCAAGAAATTTCCAGATCTACTCTCTCCCTGGCAACACGCCTCCGTAGTCTCATAGCTTCTTGCGTTGCTGCTGAAGTCTCTTAGCCTCGCAACCTCGTTGGCGTCGGCTTCTCCGCCATGGTCACAAGCTCGACTATGCTTGGACTTGCACAATCCATCTCGCGGCTGAAACCGGTCCTCTCACCATCACTGATCTTCAATGCTATCTCCAACAACGATAGTTCTTGTTCTGTTTGTAGGTGCTTTGTGGTTATTTACAGTCTTCAGTATCAATGTTGTGTTTTGTAGTTGCTTTGTGCTTAGTTGCAGTTTTTCAGTATCAGTGATGTGTGTTTTGTTACTGTGTGTGCAATGTATGATGGTTAATTGAGGTTTTCTTAGTATGAGTTGTGTTTTTTGTTTTCTGTAGTAGGCATTTTGAGTTTTCTAGTATCGAGCGGTTCATCTTTCTGATTTTCAGTAATAGTGACTATTTTTTTTAGTAGCATTTGCAATATATCGAGTTTAATTTTTTAGTATCAAATGTGTGTGATTTTTATCAGTAGCGGGTACTTAAATTTTTCAGTAGAAGTTAATTCATGTAGTTATGTTTTTTAGTATCAGCAATGTGTGTTTTTGTTGCTGTATGAGTGCAATGTATGACGGTTAATTGAGGTTTTTTTAGTATCAGTTGTGTTTCTTGTTTTCAGTAGCAGGCATTTTGAGTTTTCTAGTATCATGCGGTTCATCTTTCTAATTTTCAGTACTAGCGATTATTTTTTTCAGTAGCATTTGCAATATATCTAGTTTATTTTTTTAGTATTAGATGTGTGTGCTTTTTATCAGTAGAAGGTACCTAAATTTTTTAGTAGAAGTAAATTCATATAGTTGTGTTTTTCAGTATCAGTGATTTGTGTTTTGTTGCTGTATGTGTGTAATGTATGATAGTTAATTGAGATTTTTTTAGTATCAGTTGTGTTTTTTTGTTTTCAGTAGCAAGCATTTTGAGTTTTCTAGTATCAAGCGTTTCATCTTTCTGATTTTCAGTAATAGTGACTATTTTTTTCAGTAGCATTTGCAATATATCGAGTTTATTTTTTTAGTATCAGATGTGTATGGTTTGTATTAGTAGCATGTACTTGAATTTTTCAGTAGAAGTTAATTCATGTAGTTGTGTTTTTAGTATCATAATTGGAGAGGAGGAAGATTTTCATAAAACTTACTAGAAATTATTGAAAATGTTGATAGAGAGGAGTGGCATGCAATGCAGCGGGACGCTGCTTTTATTTTAATGTATTTCGTGTTTTCAGTTTTAAAGTTAGTATCAGCAACTGATCATGCATTGTCTCAGCTTTAAGCAGCAGAGACCTGAGTTTTTTAGAAATAGTTGTTTTGTTTCTGGTACATGTGTCTTGATTTATGGTTTTTTTTTTCTTTTCAAATTGTGCTCTTTAGTTGTAGTTGCTGTTTTAATTGTGTTTTCCAGCATCATCTTTCTCATTTTCTTGTCATTTTTCTGTTGGTGTTTTTGTTAGTGATGATTTTTCTTTCAAAGCTTGCGAAGATTGTATATGGTAGTGAGGGTCTTCTTATCCTTTTGATGAGGTCAACCAAGTTTGATGATCTGGATTAGGAGAAAGAAGTCCTTTGGTGAATGTTCAAAGCCTTTTACTTGTGGTCGGTGTAAACAAATTGGCCATCACAATGCTCGTACATGCACCGTCATTGTCAATTAGACAAACTACCTGATATTGGGCGATGCCTCCTACCTGTATATGCTTAGAAGATTGGTCGTTGAATTGCTTATGCTTTTTTGATTCTTTATTGGTTTTTCTGCTGGATTCAGTAGCAAACTTCATTTTTTGGCTGCTTGATTTAGAAGCAGTATTGGCAACTGCAATGTATAATGTTTTTTTTTTCTTCAGTGAGACGATGATTTTTTTTTTCTGTAATGATACAGTAAGAGTGTTTTTACGAGTTGGGTGTCGCAGTGTAATGGCACACTGCTTTTAGATAGTAACAGTGTTTTAATTGTTGAGCTATGTTTGCAGTTTTTATTTTCAGTATCAGTGATTTTTTTTTTCCAGTATCAGTGTCTATTTTTCAAGAATCAATGTTTTTTCTAATATCAGTGTTTTTTTGTAGTATGAGTGATACTCATTTTCACTTCAGTATCAATGCACCTAAAACTTCCACATTTCAATGAACAACCCATTTTTTTTAGTATCGATGCCTTGTATAACTAGGCACATTTAAGTTTGAATGTTATAGTATAACTAAGCACCAACAGACTAGTGATATTTTTTAGTAGAAGTCACCTTTTTTTTTTTTTTCAGAATCAACCGAGTATTTTTTCATTTTAGTGATATTGTCAAGTACTGAAAACTACATGTACAAAACATAAAGATAACATGAATTCTACAAACAAAGTTATCTATATAATATTCAGATCTCTCAGTTTTCTTAATATTATTAATAGCTATATAAGTAATTACATTAAGTCTAATATCAGTACTCTTCGAGTTCCATTTCCTTCTGTCATCAACGCATGAATTTAGTCACATAACTGTCACTGTCTTCTATGAAATCCATCAGCATTCTTGCACGGTACTTATACACTTCATTTTTCAACAATTTCTCAGGTAGTTGTTCGCCCTTTGACAACATTTCCATAAAATACAGAACAAAAATCCCACAATCATTCCTGCAAATGAGAAAAATATAGCATCATTCTTAGTTTTTCAGTATCAGCATATGAATAATCAAGGATGTTTTTGTAGAATCATTTTGAATTCTCACTTACGATGGGCTTTGAAGTGCACAGTTCTGATCATTTTTAATTGTGAAGATGAATGTATGCGTCTCGTCCAAATTGTGCAAGCTTGCTAGCTTCTCTTCTTCGTACTGTAATGCTCCTGTACTCTCTATCTCATGTTTTTGTAATGTTAACATTCATTAGATTTGTGAAAATATCATGCATTCCAATAAAATTCAATGAAAAAAGAATTTTAGATAAAGGCATGCCACTTTTTCTGCTGAGATGTAGTATCTGTCTTGGGTACCTTCAGTTTTGGCTCTTAAGGAGTTGTAGAAGTGATCAATAGCCGCTTATATACATATTCAAAGAAATTTCATTCATACAAGTTTAGTATCAGTCCCCGATATAAATTCAGTAACATTTTCAATACAATCTCGGCAACCATTTCATTACAAATTTAGTAGTAGCCGCTACACATTCAATAGTACAATGGATAACAATTCAGTATATGCTTCAAAAAAACAGTATCAACTTCAAAAATACAGTATCAGCTTAAAAAAAGTAGCATCAACACTACATGCAATATCAGCTTAAAAAATGCACATAGTAGCTGCCTATACAGATTCAATAACACAATTGATAATGATTAGTATCCACTTTGAAAAAAAAATAGTATCAGCATAAAAAAATGCAGTATCAGCTTCGAAAATGCAGTATCAGCCTTGAAGAATGCAATATCAACTTCAAAAATACATTATCAATTTCAGTATCACCTTTGAAAAAAGGAGTATCAGCTTCGAAAACTGCAGTATCACCTTTGAAAACTGCAGTATTAGCTTTGAAAAATGTAATATCAGCTTGAAAAATACAGTATCAATTTTAGTATCGACTTTGAAAAAAGTAGCATTAGCTTAGAAAAATACAGTATCATCTCCAAAATAGCAATATCTAAATAAAGTAGCACTACTTTTGCAGTATCAGTACAACAAAATCTCAGTTTTTCACAACATAAAACACAATAACAACTACAGCAAATATAGTAGCACTTCCAAACAACAAAAACAATAATATCATTTAACATTTCAATTTGTGTAGAAGTTTTAACAAACATAAATTCTAAGTAGTCTACGATCGATATGACATTAATTAATGGAAATCTAGCAGTTTTCGAAAACATGAAGGAGAGGAAAACACAATAGAAAATGATAGTTTGAAATTGCCAAGAAGAAACAACAATGGCACAAATAAATTTTAAGAATGGTACTACAGCAAAATATAACACTGCTACTAAAAATTTGAATTAGTGCTACTGAAATACAACACTGCTATTTGAAAATTTCGAAACAATGTTACTGAAAAATGTAACACTGCTACCCAAAATTTGAAACAATGCTAATGACAAATACTACACTGGTACTTAAAAAACATAATGGCAGTAATAGATTCAATACGACTATTGCTACTGTTCAAAGAAAAAATATTATACCATTACCACAGTTTTTCTTGCAAGTTCAAAAACATAAAAACTCCAACAACATATTTTTAAAATAAAGTAACACTACTTTTGCAGTATTAGTACAACATATCTCGGTTTTTCTCAACATAAAACACAATAACAACTGCGGCAAATACAGTAGAACCAATGTTTTGACTCTGGAATTTTCATTTCAGAAAGAATGTTGTTGATGATTGCCATGACAGCCTTGTGAATCTGATTAGAACTATTGCGTTTGTGTCTCAAATACTTCATTGACTCGTCGAAGAGGCCACCTGAAGGAACACATGGAACCGACACCCACCATTTCTCTTCATATTAATCTTTCGAAAAGATCTTGATGCAGATTTAGAACTAATTGAGTTGGCTGAAAGGCTTCCTTGTTCTGCATACCATAACTCTGTATCTTGAAAACTATCAAGCATTTCCTGCCCAAAACAAAATATTTATGTACATCAGGCTTTGACTTAAACATTGGTGCTAAACAATGTGAATTTTTAGCGTATGCATATATGAGTATCAAATACACCTAAAGACAATACTCACACTATATCAACTCAAAATTCCAGCGAAAAACTAATAGATTTATGTATCAAAAGCATAGTATCAACTCAAAGTCATAACAAGGAAGTCCAATCTCTATTGATATACAACAAACAACACTAAATACAATATCATTCGAAAATTAAACACAATATCACTTCAAAATCAATGAAAACAAAGTGAAAATGATTAGAACTTCAACAACCCAAACGAACTAGCATCCATAAACAAGCCGTGATTGATTTTTTTTCATGAACAATATATTTCTTAGTAGAAAAATGTAGTTTCAGTCCATACCTTTTTGTGAATGATCAAACTAAGAGGTTGTTGGTTGACAAATTCGAGGCTTAGGTGACTAAGAGTATCAATGCAGATTGTTGAAGAGCTTCGAGATCGATTATGTTTGGAGGCGGAGGTCACGATGGCCAGAAAATAAAGCCGAGTCGCTCCTCGATAGGCGAGAGAGATGGGAGGTAGAGGCTGCGACCCCATGAGTCTACGATGGCGAGGTGGAGGTTGCTAGGAGCTCGTGGAGGAGCATGGATGAACGCTGTCGGTGAAGCTTTGTGCGACACTGGAGGAGTCGTGCTGCAGCTGCTGTAGGAGCTCGAGGAAGAGGTGGCGAGGCTGAGCAAGTGGATGGCGGCGGGCCTAGACGGAGCTCGACGATGACGAAAAAAGGCTGCTACTATATTGTTCTCTTGGCAGAGAGAGAGAGAGAGAGAGAGAGAGAGAGAGAGAGAGAGAGGAAAAAAATGATATTTTTTCTGGTTGTTTTTTCAATCATATACAGGGGTAAAATTGTTTTTATTACAAATTTAACGGACTGAGTTTCTGATACTTTATTTTGAGTTTTGGACCTGTATTATTTGTTGTCTAAATACTAATGAGGTAAATTTTCAGTAATATCGATACAAATGTCATTTAATGTCGTTTCCTCTTGTTTTAATCATGTTTCGTATATAGTTTAAGTAAGGGGCTCATAGTTTAGTGGCGACGTGCCTAAACAAACACGGCAATGATAAGGTATTGGCGGCTATCTCTAGCTTTGAATCTAAAATAGAAATAGCTGTCGCACAGCTTATCATGTGGCTCCCGGAAAACAACCACCCGGTCGGGACCATAACTTGAAAAGTAGTTTTCCACAACTTGCACACTTAAACGAGTTTAATTGCACAAAGGCAAGAATGATGAATTTTACATTATACAGTATTGAAGGTCAAGGTAACAGATTGTACGGTAACTGCATAGTCATTCGTGTGTGAATTTGAAAGATGACATTCTATTGATTCTAAACAAGTTTGAGACGACCCATACGTTTGAAATGAGAACTCATAACTTCTTAAACAAGTCATGTGCTGGTGGTCTAATTGTGATTAGATCTGTGTCTAACGGTAAATAATTAAAAAACAGTTGAAAGACAATTTAATATCATATATTAGATGCAATATAACAGTAATTGATCACAGCTGATTACGAAATCACTGGCTACCTGAACGTGATTGCATTTAGAACTTAGCAGTTCAGTTTGAGAAAACTAAGTTCAAAAATAGCTTTTGCGATGTAAAAGTTTAGTATAACAACAATGTTAATATGAGTTCGATCATAACTATTTGTTTTGATGTTGAATTAATGTTATAGTTTTGTTAGTTTAAAAGGTCAATTTTTTATATTTTAGAACATGATATTAAAGCCATATTCATACTAAGAGTATAATGTAATTGTTGAATTATAAACGCGATAACAAAATGGAGGAGATTGCAATACGTTATGGTTGACCGAATTCCAAATACATATTAATTATTAGACTTAAATTGTCTTTACAATACCGCCTGAACAATCTAAAAGAAGAGTATCGGTAAAGAGAAAAGGAAAAAGAAAATACGAGAAAAGGATGGCTGCGTTAACATGCCTGTATTTCATGGTTCATTGGCTAATTGCTTAGTTAACAATACAGTAATCATGTAATCCAAACACTCCTAATCTCCGATGCTATGGATTGGGGGGTGTACGTGGATCTGTTGTAGGCGCCTAGCCGGTTGCTTAGCTTCATTTAAAATAAGCACCCTTAAAAATAATTGTCTGAGATTCAACCTTAAAGAAGAAATTCAATAAAACGATAATGATTTATCATTTTCTAACAGTGCTGCTGCTGGGTTGCTATGTTTGACTAGACAAATTGCGCCTTTGACAAATCAACACAAAGACCACGGCAGTTGACTTAGGAGCCCCGGTTTTTAGTCTGCATTCACCAGGAAAACTTTCTTGAAGTTTTGTTGTTTCTGATTGATTGGAAAGGAAGGACTCGGTCTTTAATTAGCCTTTGTAGTGTAGTGTAGTGTGTGTGTGTGTGTTCTGATTAGGTCCTAGTATAAGGTTCTCCTTGTGTACAGTACTTGGGTGCTGAAATCGGCCTCTGAGCTCAATTAAAGTTTCAGACATCAACAAAAAGTCAGAGCTTTTACCAAGTGATGTATAAGAAACTTACCCATTTCATTCTGGTGGTTGAATTAGAATGAGAAGCATTATTGGCTTCATTGCTCAAAGCTAAAAGAAAGAGTTGAAGAGAACATTTTCACACTAGAGAGAAAAGAGAGAGTCTTTTCCTCTGTAACTTCCCATATCTTTTTTTCTTCTTTTTCTTCTTTGTTTGGATTTGAGTCCTGGGCAGAACAGGCTCCATTAAAGAGAGCCCAGGAGCTGTTTGAGGATTCAGACAAAGATGGGCATTTGCTGGGGTTCACCAGCTGCAAACCCAACTCCAACTACCACTGGTCGTCTCAGCACAGGTACCCACAACTTGAATTGTGATTTTTTTCTATTGTTTTTTTTCCTTCACCGATTTGATCAAGTTGTTGTGAACTTTCCAAGTGGGTTTTGGTTGATTTTAGCTTTGTAGTACTGGATGATGAGCAATGGCTACCATGAATTGAAATCTGAACTTGGTTATATCCTATCTATAATCTATGTTGACTTTTTATTCAATTGCATGTTTCAAATCTTTTCATTTGAACCAACTATGACCACTATTTGTGCAACTTCAAATCACTAGATTTTGTATATCTTGAAATTTTTTAGATCTCTCAGGATATATCTTGAAATTTGACCAGTACCATGTAACATTGTAACATGCTGCATGCAAAATACAAGAATCTTTTGAGAAGCAAAAACGAACAGGAAATATTTGAGTGTCATTAGTTTCTGAGTTGCGTTGCTGCGCTTTCATCCGAAAATTAATTGGCAAAGGGGCCCTAATAGTTTAGAAATTGCTATTCCGAGCTGTACATTGTCTTTTCTATGTTGTGCTCTCAACAATGATCTAACTCTAATACTACTGTTTTCAGTGGATAGCATGCAGAGTAGCACATCTCAGTCGACTAGTATTACCACATCGACATCTGGGGGGAGCACAATATCCAGGAATAGTCAGTTTTCTGCAAGAAGCGGTGGTGACGATACTTGTCTAGATGGGCAGATCTTACCTTCTGCAAATTTGAGGATCTTCAGCTATCTAGAGCTGAAAATTGCAACTAGGAACTTCAGATCAGATACGGTGCTTGGGGAAGGAGGCTTTGGGAAAGTCTATAAAGGTTGGCTTGAGGAGAAGGCATCAACTAAGTCTGGAAGGACGACATTTATTGCTGTAAAGAAATTGAACTCTGAGAGCTTGCAAGGGTTTGAGGAATGGCAGGTAATCTTGGCTTTACTTGATTGCAAAGAATATAAATTGGCATATTCATATTGTCTTGTACATGTTTTAGGTAGGACTAGGACCTAGACTTATGACTTCTAACTAGATACCCCAATGTCCTTTTCACTTTCATACTTTAAGCATTTTAAGATTGCAAGTGTTGCACCTGGCTGATGATATATGATAAGGTGGAAATTATTGTATACCAATATTAAACAGCCAACATTGTTAATCATGTTAGTACTTTCACCCCTGTGGTATCAGCTGCTCATCTAGATGGGTGGCTAATTTTCAATGCAGCCTGTGACCTATGTCCATATGTAGTTTAAGGGAGAGATACAGATATATATTGAACAATTGAATGAATGCAATGTTCTGTAAATTTGATAAGGTAAAATTGTGAATTCAACTTTCGATCGATATTCTTATTACAAGGTGCTGATAACAAGTGTTTCAAGTTAGTTTGGTTCATTCATCATACTCTTTATAGATTGTCTTTTGTTGGTGCAGTCGGAGGTAAATTTCTTAGGGCGACTTTCTCATCCTAATCTTGTAAAGCTGTTGGGATACTGTTGGGAGGAGAAAGAACTGCTGCTTGTTTATGAGTTCATGCAAAAGGGAAGCTTGGAAAACCATATTTTTGGAAGTAAGAATATCATCATCCTTAAGTCTTTCCATAACTGCCTATACACGCAAGTAAAGAAGTTTCTTCATCCATTTTTCACTGAGCACTTCTCTTGTTACTTTTGCAGGGGGTTCAGTGGTTCAGCCACTTCCATGGGATATACGGCTTAAGGTTGCAATAGGAGCAGCTCGTGGCCTGGCATTTTTGCATACATCAGAAAAGCAAGTAATCTATAGAGATTTCAAAGCTTCCAACATACTACTTGACGGGGTAAGGATCTGTTTTAGTTATGAACAGTTATCAAGAACTTACTTTAGGAATACTGATATCTACTGGTACTGATCGACTGTACCGCCTCTCATTCTTTTGGTTGTAAATTGCAGTCTTATAATGCCAAGATATCCGACTTTGGCTTGGCAAAATTGGGTCCTACAGATAGTCAATCACACGTCACAACACGAGTTATGGGCACATATGGTTATGCTGCTCCTGAGTACGTTGCTACAGGTACACCTTATAACCTATTAAATTTTTGATGTATAAACACCAATTGGTGTTTTGACCTTGTTTGACAACATTATGGCCACTTAGCAGCTCAAGTATATGCCTTGACATTCTTCATATCATGTTTGATTGTTTACAGGGCATCTGTATGTGAAGAGCGATGTCTTTGGGTTTGGTGTCGTTTTGATCGAGATCTTGACAGGCTTACGGGCACTTGATACGAATCGCCCAAGTGGGAAACACACTCTCACAGACTGGATAAAACCATTCTTATCAGATAAAAGAAAATTGAAAGGCATTATGGATCCTCGATTGGAGGCAAAGTATCCAGCCAAAGCAGCATTCCGAATTTCCCAGCTTGCTCTAAAATGCATTGAATCTGAACACAGGAACCGGCCATCAATGAAAGATGTTGTGGAGACTTTGGAAACAATCGAAGCTGTGAATGAACTTATAAGGGAGCCACGGATTCGTTCAACTCGTGCTACTCATCCCATGGCTCATCGACAAGGTCACACACCTTTGCACCATCGTTCTCCGCTTCACTCCAGGCCAGACCAGAATCAAAGTTACCAAAAGTCACCTCATTGGTGACTCTGATTGGGGCAGCTGTCAGCAATTGCAGACCTTGCGCGGAAAATATCTTGTCAATGAGTTCCCTATTTCTTCATTTATGCATCTCTGGGAGGTTAGAATGAGCCTAGTGTTGCTGTACTGGTCCTGGTACATTGTGGAAGTTTAATTACTGTAGTAGCCTAGGGCAAATTAAGCTTGGAAATGTATCAGGAAAGCCATCAGTTGTGATTTTGTGGGAGGAAAACCTATAGTTATGCTACTCGACTCTACCCCATTTTGTTGTCAAACTTAAAAGTCATGGACAAGGGTGAGATGTTGTTATGTCAGGTTTACCCTGTGGTTTTGTACTTGGTATGAACCTTACGGTTACTGTCAAATGTTGGAGGAGAAATAAATGTACAGGGTTTATTAGAAAAAGAAAATCTAGAGATCAGAGAGCCTTTAGAGCAACTATGACAAATCTGGTTGAAGAACAAAGCATGAGCTCAAGATTGAGGAACCGAGTTTTCCCATACGTGAAGATTGTTTTTTTTGAAATAAAGCTGCAATTTGCATTGCATGTTAACCAAATTCAAACATGAGTACAGTAGTAGTAGTACTACAGAAGTGTTGCATTTACAGACGAATAGTTGGCATAAGTACCTATATCGGTGGGTATTTGGTGTTCTTCACTAGGGTGTGAAATACTACGAGTTTTGATGTCACCAAATTCTGCATACTAAGAAAGGAAATTACAGGTTTACAGCCATGTCTCGCACGGTTTCACTGTCACTGTTGTATCGAAAGAACAATGAACTTGGTATTTTAAAGCAGTAAAAAAACTAAACTTTTCCATAACAAACAAAAAAAAAAAAAAAAAAAAAAACAGAAAGAAAAAGAGCAAATCTACTGTGCCTCTTTCAGAGAAGGCTATTCACACTTCAATTTTTTCTTTTTACACCCTATAAGTTTTGAAGTATTAAATTACTATTTTAATCTAATTGGAATTTATATATATATATACCGAAATTACAAGTTCACGACTTTCTTGTTTACTACTCTCCAACCAATTATAATAAACCAAAATCTTAGTCACGTAAATTGTTGCTGAATTTTTTTGTACAGAATGAGTTTTTTTGGCAAATAACGTTTGAACAAAAATATTTCGTTCATAAAAGTTCTGACAAATATTTTATACTAACGAACGCTTGAACTTTTTTCGTCAAAATCAAAATGGTGTATTATTCGTTGAAGTTCTGAAAAACAAGAATATATTATTTTATTTCTGCACACTCCGAAATAATATATATTCAAGTCTCAAAAAGAAAAAGGGTATGTTTAGTATTTAATAAATTTAAAAAATGATTACGGGGTGTGTTGAATAATGGGATGTGATGAGTAATGGCAGCAGCCTTCAGAGAAACAATGAAAAGAGACCTCTCTCGCTCTACATTTGGCTCTATGGAGGTTACTCACACACCATCTTCATCGAGGAGTCTCCATTCTCTGCTCTTCTTCATCTTCTGCGTCTCATCATTCGTAAGCTAAACTCAATTTCCCTCTACACATTTCTCATTCCCCCGTTTCTTGTAAACTTCTGATTCCAATTAGATCGTTCACGCTCTCTCTCTCTCTCTCTCGGCCTTTGTCTCATCACTATGATAACACTGTCAACAATTGCTCGCTCGATCCCTCTGATTTCGTTGATTCTGTTGACGTCATCATTGATCGTGGTTTTTATGATTTGAGCGTTGTTGGATGAATGAATGCAGGTTGTTTCTGTTGTTGGAGCTGCTGATATATCCGATGCTTCTTCAGCAATGTAAGGCCTTTTTTGTTGTTGTTGGTTTAGTGTTGTCGAAATTTGTTATAACTCTTGTGATTTGTTGATGACTTGTTGTTGTATGAACATGTATCAGTCAGAAAGATATCGATAAGTACCTGACATTATGCGAATGTGAGCAATGCCAGTATACCAAGGTCTCTCTTATCTCATCATTACTTATTTCCACTTCCGTGTTTGTGGTTATTTGTTTATATAGCATTTCTTGTGAATCCAAAAAAAATAAAAAATAAAGCTCTTTGGTGGTTTTGATTCGTTGTTATATATGATATGTGGATACTGACTAGAATTGTATATTGATATACCAACCTTGCTGGGTCAGTTTATAAGGGAGGAAAGGGGAAAGAAGGGGATAGAGATAGTGATTGTCTGTGCTAATGGGGTTCCTGCCAAATATATATTTGACAGTGGCCTTAAGCCCTTCATACATATGTTCATCGTTATCTTTAGCTTTCAATTGAAGATATGTATACAATCAATATATATATATATATGTGTGTGTGTATTGATCAACTTACATAGTGTTTTGCTGAATGAGCAGGAAGAAAGTGAATCTTCTGTGACTGGAACCAGCAAAATTCTAAATGATAAGGTAATTGGTACCTGTACTTTTCCATATGTTCAAAGTAAATGTCAATGGGGCTCATGTTTATGTATTCCACACAGAATATTGACATAATTGCGACATACAGCGACAATTATGGAGCTATTCGAAGTAGTAGGGTTAAAATGAGGGACCTATCGGCTTCATGGGTCTTGGAAAATCCCATTGATGGAAAGGATGATCATCCAAAGAGTTTGCAGGTATTGTATATTTGGCTTCTAGTAATTCAAATCATTGATGCGAAGGAACTAGAAATCAGGTCCAATAGAGGAGACATCGTTAAATCTCTTGTTAATTTTTCTTAGAATATGTTACTTTCCAGATAGTGGATGATTCAAGTCAATCGGGAGTGAGCTTTGTGGAGAAGACTGAGACTTTGGTAGATGATCCTCACTCAGGAGAAGGTGAACTCCCACATTCTCATCTATCATCAATCAGCCCAGTGAAGCACAAACGACGGGTAATATGCCAAATGCTTTTCTTTTGTATCTACTTTACTCATTTTATTGAGCAGGTTTAGATTTTAATTTTTACGTTGGCCCTTCAGATGATGAGGGAAGAAAGGAGGAAGCTTCGGACTGCCGAGCTAATAGGAAAAGACAAAGAAGCTAATGAGCAGATGGCAGCAGCAGCTATTGAACGATCAAAAACCCTTAACCCCATTGTCAGAGGAAAGTACAGCATATGGAGGAGAGATTATGAAAATCCGAATTCCGATTCAACCGTGAAGCTTTTGAAGGACCAGATCATAATGGCCTTTGCATATGCAAACATTGCCAAGTCTAAGAATGAAAGTGTTCTTTATAATTCTCTCATGAAGCACTCTAAACTTAGTCATAATGCTATTGGAGAAGCAAGTTCTGATGCTGAGCTTCACTCAAGGTTTTTATACGATCTATCTATTTGCAGTCTAACCAAACTCTGTCTTGATATTTCATTCAGTTTTTGAATTTTTTATTTTGATTTTTATTACTAGTGCACTTACTCGTGCAAAAGCAATGGGCCGTGCTCTATCTGTAGCAAAGGACAAACTATACGACTTTCACTTGATGGAAAAGAAGTTAAGAGCTATGCTTCAGTCAACCGAAGATAATGTAAATGGTTTGAAGAAAAAGAGTTCATTTTTGACCCAGCTTGCAGCAAAAACTGTCCCCAAGCCGTTGCATTGCCTGCCTCTGCAACTTGCATCAGACTATTTTTTGTTGGGTTATCACAATAGGGAGGATGCTAACAAAGAAAAGCTTGAGGATCCATCTCTTTACCACTATGCCATCTTTTCTGATAATGTTTTAGCAACATCAGTGGTGGTTAATTCTACTGTACTGCATGCAAAGGAACCGAACAAGCATGTATTCCATGTGGTCACTGATAAACTAAACTATGCTGCTATGAGAATGTGGTTTCTTGTCAACCCTCCTACTGGAGCCACTATGCAGGTTGAAAATATTGATGATTTTAAGTGGCTGAATTCCTCAACTTGTTCTGTACTGCGTCAGCTAGAGTCTGCTAGACTTCAAGAGTATTACTTCAAGGCAACTCATCCATCCTCCCTATCAATGGGGTCTGACCATCTCAAGTATCGAAATCCAAAATATTTGTCTCTGCTGAATCATTTGAGATTCTACCTTCCTGACATTTACCCAAAGTTGGACAAGATCCTGTTTTTGGATGATGACATTGTAGTTCAAAAGGATTTGACACCTCTATGGTCAGTTGATCTTCAAGGGATGGTAAATGGTGCAGTGGAGACCTGTAAGGAGAGCTTCCATAGGTATGATAAATATCTGAACTTCTCAAATCCAATAATCTCTGCCAATTTTGATCCAAATGCTTGTGGCTGGGCATTCGGCATGAATATGTTTGACTTGAAGGAGTGGAGGAAGCAAAACATCACTGGAATTTATCATAAATGGCAAGACATGGTAAAGTTTCATCACTTCTTCCTGTCCTCCCTGATATAATTCCTTATTATTGGTAATGTGTTTCTATATTGTTTCTGTCTGAACAATTGGTGATTTCCATCCGTTTGAAGATTACGTTATGATTCTAATTATGTCACATGAGTAGTGAGTAGTGAAAGTGGAACACTTGAAACTAGTATTTTCCATTCAGTCACCCAAAGTTAGTTATAAAGTTAATAGATCATGATCTTGTGGAAAATGTAACTGATGGAATAACTGTTTTGCAGAATGAGGAGCGAACTCTTTGGAAACTAGGTACATTGCCACCAGGACTTATAACCTTTTATAACCTGACTCATGCGCTGGATCAGGGATGGCATTCTTTGGGACTTGGATATGACACAGCCCTCAACCGGACGGCAATAGAGAATGCAGCAGTCATCCATTACAATGGAAACTACAAGCCATGGTTGGATTTGGCTATTTCTAAGTACAAGAATTACTGGTCAAAGTATGTAATGTATGACAACCCCTATCTTCAGCGTTGTAACATCAATGAATAAACTGAACCTGTTCTCCAAATACACAAACACACACCACTCACTCACACAAAAGTATATATCCCTGTAACATTTTTTAATTCCAAAGGAATGAAAGAAAAGAAATCTCTTTTATTTATTTCATTTATATATATATCTTGAAATATATATACTGTTTCTTGTTTCTGCTGAGCAAGTGCATGTCTGAAAATAGAAGCACAGCATTGTATTCCGCGTGATGTTGCCAATAAGCTTAATTAGTCTTATCTTGATGGATTAGTCATATCAGTTCCAAGTAATCTGAAGATAATACTGGAAAAGGAAACACGATTTCAAATAAGCTATTAAATAGTGCAGAAACGCTTTAAGATGGACAAATGTGTGTTACAAATATCACTTACTGTTGGTATAGGTCATATGACCTATGTCACCACCAATCAAACATCCATGAACAGAGTCGACCATATCTCATTCGGAAGTCATAATCTCATTACCGCTAGGAAACTTGCTTCAATGTGGCGAAAATTCTGTAGCTTTATTGTGGTTGTTTGGAGACTTGGGGGACTCATCCACATTGGAAAAAATGTACAGGATGAAGCATCTCTTATAAATGGGAGCCTCCCTCCCTACCTAGAAACCAATCCCTTGGGTAAACATACTTGGGCCAAATCCTCTATAGTAGTCCTTTACGTTCATCTTTATCTTCATTAGTTCACGGAAGAAAGTGCAAGCAAATCCTTTCAGGCTCGAAAAGATCCTCGAGGTTAAAGAACGGGAGTTGATTTTCAAGCATCCGCATGTCAAGCATACATCCTCAAACTTCTTGGATTTTAAAATATGCATGTGCTCATTCTCGTCCTGCCTCTCTTTGAAACGGTACTTCGACAAGACCTCAATGATGAAAGCAGCATCTACGAGGACAATGCTAACAAACTCGATCTCCACTGCCGAACATAACCATGTAGATCTTTCTTTGTCACTTACTTTGGTAAGATAATAGTCCAGTTCGGTTGGTTCTGCATAGATAATCTTTTAGGTATCTGTACTTATCTCTTCCATGAATTGTAATAGCCCCTCCTTGAGGTGTGTATAACATTTCGGTCAGTTACATGTAGAGTCGGGCCTGAGATTATCAAGCCAGAGACGAAGTCTAAATTGTGTCCCTCCAAACTTAATGTTTATATAATGAAAAATCAACCGTACTACTGAAGGATAAGCTTTACTCCACATCCTTTAAGAGCCTACTCAAAACATTTTACAAAAAAAAAAAACGGATGCTGCTGAGAAGAAATAGGCTAAAATGATGCATAAGCCTCTTGGAGCTTTGACAAGAAGGAAAAGAAGTTCATGATCGGAAAGGAAATGGGTCACATGAAAACCAAAGACGTGGCAAATATGTTCGGCATTAGAAACTCAAGGAAATGTATAATTTTTCGAGTTGTTTTGAATTGATGTTGATTATTATCTGCTACTGAATCCTTGGCTATCATCATCAGGAGCAATGGTCTCGATGGATAAAAGTGACTATAAAAAACTGACAGGGAGTCAGTTTATCAACCAATATTTCGTCAAGCGTCCACAATGGAAACCCATACAAGATGCATTGGGCAATGTGATTTCAATACGTGCAGAAAACGAGCACTAGGTGGAGGATGCAACAAAACTGATACTAACATATCTCTTATGCACTTTCATTTTTTCCAGCACGGGATCCACGTTGTCATGGTGCTTTGTAAACCTCATTGATAATCTTGACAACTTGGGGACTTATAACTGAGCGGAGGCTATACTCATCTCCACTCGAAACCCTCGACTGAAAATCGGCTACCCAAATCAATCCGAAAATCTCTGGACGATAATCAGGGCGCGATTACGAGAAAAACGACATTAAAAACACTAAAATCCGAAAAGTCAACTCCTCGCCGGAGCACCACCGTTGACCGCCGCCGGCGGCGGCGGCGCACCGTCAACCCTGACTTCCTCCGGCGAGGAAGCTCCAGATCAGAAGATTACAAGCAGCTCTACCATTTCTTCCACTACCACGAAGGCCAAAACAAACCGGAACTATTCCAATTTCAGCTCGAAAAACCGAACGGAAATCCACTCCGGTGACCTAATCGAACCCCAGCCAAACCTCAACCAAATCTCAAATAAATTACATAAATAGCATCCTTAGGCCAAGGGGAGGTGAACCCCTAACCTCACAGCCACCGTGGCTCGCCGGAGGACCACCCCCCGTCACCGGCGATATCCACGAACTCGGCCTGATTCGAAACCCATCAAACCACAATCAATTTCCATAAACTCAAGTACCAATCGACTCGAAATTGAAAGGAGAAGCTAACCTTACCCTTCACTTGGCCGGAGGTGGCCGGAAAAAGGACGTCGGACGGCAAGAACCAAAACGGAAACTTCTCCCCTCGGGTCAACGGTCAAACCTTCCAAAACGGGAAAGTCAACTCAGGTCAAACTCAAACAGTGTTTTTCGACGATTTTACGACTATTTCCGATATTTATACTCGCGCCTCGGGTCAATCGGCGGTCCAAAATGAAAGGACCCAACCCCGATTTAGTTGCCTAAACCGGAATCGAACCCCCTCGAAAACATGACCCAACAAAAACCGTAGAAATTTTGGCAGAGTTTCGTTACTAACGTGGAATTACCTTTACCTGCACGCGGAAAATACACTTCATCCTATGCCACAAAAAGCAAACCGTGGGCACCAATCCCATCCGGATTTCTCAATATATCAACAGTAAAGTAAAACAATAAATATAATAGTACTTTACTGAAATCCGGTGTAAAATCGTATAACATAAACAACAGATTACTCAGAGCGACCCCTAATGTATAAACATATAGTATACCACAGTAGGTAGAACAATAAACCTACTGGAAGAAAACAAGGTAGCTCGAGCACTATGCCTCCGACCACGACGCGCGACACCAGAGCCTGAACTGCAAACTGGGCACGGAAACCGAAAAGCCCAGGGGAAAGACATGAAAACTGTTAGAGTGAGTGGACGAAAATAAATGTCTTTCACCAAGTATTATATACGTATAAAATCATATGCGAGTCAAATGCATGAAAATCAAATGGTACGTGAGGAGATGCTGACTACCACTCACGTACAGAGCATGCAACGTAAAATGTATCGCGGAATCTCTCATGGACTACCACGCGATAGCACAGTCTGAATCACGGGATCCCAGACCCACACGTGATCCTAGCCAGAAAGGCCTCGGGTCAGGATATCTGTCCCCCCCGGAGCGTACTCGGGGATCAGCCGAGAAGCCAATGTGTATCGATACCACAACATATACTGAGACTGTACTATGTGTAAACCAAATCATAAATCCTTTCTATGCACATGCATAAAACATAATATGTGCGTATACGTATATTCGTATATGCATAATCGTAAAAACACATGCTCGTAAAATCATAATCAATCTTCATGCTCAAGTTTGTAAATCATAAATAAAAGACTCGCAATCAATCCGTGAAAATAAATTGTCCACTCACAGACTAGCGTAACGCGATATGCGTTAATCCGTGATCCGGCGGAAAGTCCCTCGCCAAACGAACGATCACGAACCCCCGAATAATCACAATAACCATTCCTCAAAATCACAATTCGACAATTCAAGACAAATCACGAGAAACCACCGTTCTCGGAAACACACAATCCGAATACGACGAATCGTCAAAAATCCGTATAACACACCTCAATACCTCGCTGTACTTTCGGATGCTCAAATCGAGAAACGAACCTCCCCACTGCGATCGGGGCGTGATTTCGAGTGAAATGACATGCAATTTGTCGAAAACCCAAAAAGTCAAACTGTTGACCGCCGCCCACGGCGGCGCCGCCACCTGACCGGAAAATTTCACGGCGGAGCAACCCCTATTCCACTCAAAATCATCCACTGAGCAACTTTGTCAACTGCAACAAAGGCCAATTCAATCTCTAACTTATCAAATTTCACGAAAAACTGAATGTACACACAAATTTCAAATCCAAAATTCTCAATCCACAAATCGAATTAGAACTCCATACTTACATGGTTAGAATCCTTGAGAGGAGAGCTACAAAACCCAGTCCAAATCATAGCTCGAATCAGCCCGAATCACCAAACCCGAATTCACCTAAAATCTTCCATTTTCTCGCCGGAAACTTCCTCTCCACAGCCACCCTCGCCGTGAGGGGTGGCCGGAAACGCACTCGGGACACCGAGGCGAGTCGCTTGGAACTGATTTCAGGCTCGGAGGTGGCCGGAAACACCACGCCACCGACGAGCCGTCGCCAACGTCGCGCCACCCTCCACAGCTCGGTCAAACCGAGTTGACCTAATAAATGATACTTGTTGACTTTCCAGATACGGTAAGTTTACTATTTAAAGCTTTCCCAATTTGGAAACTCGTAATTATCCACTCCGACGAACTTCAAACACACGTAATTTTCTCGTCGTAACTTCGATTCCAATAATTCTCGCGGCCACAAGCTCGTCTCGACGTACTCTTCAATTATTACCCGAAGTCAAACACATCGACCAATCGGATAAAAATTCAACTGTTCAAACCAACACATTTAAATCGACTAAATAATCAACAATAGGAAATAATCACAACTTAATCTTCGTAACTCAGAATAATGCTCCGAAAGTTCCCAAAAACTTGAAATTAAATTCTGAACGACTTTCGTGAAGAAGCCGAAACCAAATTCTCGTTCGGTAATTTAGTCGCTAAGAACATCACTATTATAACCCGATTCCGTCGAAACTTCAAATATTCATAATAAATTCCTCGGTCGTCCAAATAACGATCCGGAACCGCCCACGAACTCGAAATCACACGTACAACGACTCTTGAGAAGAGACCCAGCTCCAATTCTCGGCCAATGATTAATTCGTTAACAAATCAGGCGATTCCAACTGCTGTCGTAAATCTGCGACTACGCAGTAACTCACGTATATAGCTGACCATACTGCTGATTCTGGTCTGGGTCATCATAAATCCACCCCCCTTAAAAAATTTCGACCTCGAAATTTCTAAGTCTGCCGACTAAAAGTAGGAGCACTGCCTCTGCATACTGCTCAACTCAAAAGTGGCAATCACAACTGAACGACTTTTCAGTGGCTACGTCAACTGGACAATTCTGACAACTGACTCCACCATAAGAGATCGCTCCGTGCTGAAATCCTTGTACCCTCAAATCACGAATTTGAACTGGCTCACACAATCGCCAAGTGTTCATACATAAGGAACATATAGGGTACACAACACGTAACAAACCTGAAATACAGTTCCGCCACACGGAACACAATACACACAAAAGCCAATGATATAGGCGATGCCGAACCATACGACATAACACAAACTGGCCTACGACTGCATCTGGATTAAAACAACATGGCCAAACACAACTCAGTCCACACACATCAACACAACACAAACATCGAACTCGAGCAATTATCATCTCGTTTCCGCTAACCTGACAGTCTGTGGTAACACATTCCACAATATCAGGATCCAACGTCAGCTCACACCAAACTCGCTCCAACACAATGGAGTACAACATCGTTTCTCAAAACGACATCATGCAACATTAAAACTATAGTGGTCCACAAGCTGGTACTGCAAGCAAACTCGAACACGTGAAACTGCAGGTCCCAAATCCTCCGGAACTGCAATACCGAGGTCCACAATACGCCCTCCAAGGTCTGAATAGTCCTCAAAGATCGCCCGCCAATCTGAGGATAAGAACCGGTACTAACTTGTAATCTGGTCCCCAAAGCTCGCTGCAAAGCTTGCCAACACTCTGTTGCAGCTGATTGTCTCGATCAGCGAACTGGGACATAGGTACACCACATAGATGGACAATCTCCGTCAAACACAGCTATACCACCCTGCGACTGAAATCTTTTCCCGAAAGTACAAGGAAACGTACTAAGTTAATCAAACGATCCATAATGGCCAAACAACTGGTACCACAAACCAAAGTGCATACTGGCACACAAGATCACAGCGACAAATTCCAACTACTAATCGGAAATCTCCAATGGCCGTAACTCTCCGGCAAGTCTCTGCCTCGCTGCCATCGCCTGTCGACAAATGTGGCACCTGCACGCACATACTGCTACATTGCTCTTCATGTTGCGTCACGAGTAGTAAACTCGGAGTATCAAACACATCTCCGCACCACTAGCGCCAATTGCGCATAAAACAATGAGCTTCACATCATCACCCTCGAACACAGCTCTCGTAGCTCGCAACTCGGCTAACACGGAAACTCGAGCCACACACACACATGAAACACTGAAATCCCGAATCTCGACTGAACACATCAGCAACAACATCCCAATGGGTAATCAAAGTGCAACCACTAACCTTTCTCGAACAAGCTCAAAGGTGCAGCCATAGTCGTTAGTCGACCCTATCCATCTACACTGCTTCAAGCCCAAATCTGGCGGAAAATGCAAGTGGATGAAACTCAAGTGATCAGTGTACGTCCTACACTGCGCTGCACGCCATAGCTGTAGTGTCTCGAACTCTCTGATGCTAACATAAGGACAGCTACACCCAAATCATACATAGGATACATAGCCCCATAAGGTTTCCACTGCCTGAAACCATGAGCCACCGCTCTGCTACACAACATCAAAACATAACCAAATCCAAACCTCGATACATTGCCATAAACCACAAACTCACCACGATCGTCAGGTAAGGTCAAAACCGAAGCAACGGTCAACCATCCTGCAGGAGTAAGTAACTCTCCTCGCGTGCATCGAACCACTCGAACTTGACGCCTTCTTCGTCAATCCGAAAGGTAGAGTGGCAATCCGGGAAAATCCTGCACAAAGCCGTCGATAAAAGCCTGCCAAACCCAAGAGACTCCCGATCTCTGGTACAATAGTAGGGCAATCCCCAAACCAACTCGGCTTCTAACTGGTCAGGATCCACGCCAATTCCCTCGGATAACATCACACAGCTCAAAATCTTCACGCTAATCGGCCAAAACTCACACTGGCTGAACTTACCAACAACTGATCATCTCGTAAGGGCCGCAAAACCGCTCGCAATTGCTTCAGGTACTGGCCCACACTCCTGGAATACATCAGGACATTGCCAACGAACATGACCACAAACTCGTCCAGAATCGTCTGAACACCTGGTCCATCAAGTCCGCAAAACTACGGGACATTGGTCAACCAATGGGGTGACCAAAAACTCATGATGCCCGTACCGAGATCCGAAAACTGTCCAAACCACATTTGACTCATCCAAACCTCAACTGATGGTATCCGGACCCGAAATCAATCTTCGACAAAACTGAAGCTCTCGCAAGCTGATCAAACCACTCGTCAATCCGAAACGGAGGATATTCACTCTTCTCTGAAGCAAATCAAGCTTCCGGTAGTCAATGCACCACCACGTCGAATCATCCAACGTCCGTACAAACAATGCAAGAGCACACCACGCAAATACGCGAGATCACATGAAATTTCCTGAAACCTCCTCCAGCAACTCCTGGAGTCGAAACTGTAGCTCCATCAGCTCCGCCGGCTCCGAACGACAAGACGTCGGTAAAATGAGTCCAGCGCTCAGTATAAACTCAATGGTGTAGTCAGTCTCCCGAACTGGAGGAACACCTGGTAACTCCTCCGGAACACACCTAAAAACTCGGGAACCACCTCAATGTCGCCAATGTCGGGTACAGCAACTGTAGTATCCACATCATAAGCTAAGAAAGCAACACAACTCGTCTCCACCATCCGCTCGACCATCACCACGAAACAGCATCTCGGGGAAATCCGGTCGTCGAAACACAACCTCCTTCTCGAGGCACCCGAACACAGCCAAATGCATCGTCAGTAAGTCCATACTCATAGTCACATCAAAACCACGATGTCCAGTTATAATAGATCCGCAGCTAACACATAACCTCCAACAAGGATCTCGCAACCTCCGGATGGATGCAACACTCTCCAAGACCTTGGAAGTGGAAATGCAAGTACAATAGCCATGGATATCAAACAATAGTAACCTCGGAGAAAAATCTGTCCTCAAACAAGGTCACGGAACGAACTCCAACATGCCCAACTAGCCGCCCACGTCAATTGCGACTTGGTGAATAACTCATCAAAAAGGTACATTGGACAAACTTCAGGAATAACATGAGGATCTCGTCGTGAACTCTGAGCTGTCAAACCGCTAAAACAGCTGGCTGAGGGCGCTCCCTCGCAACGTGACCCTCCTGGCCACTGAAACAGCAACTGAAAGTGCTCCACGAACACAAATCACCGCAACACCTGCTGCGTGATAGGATCACCAACGATCGCCCAAACTCATGTCACAGGAGCAAGTCCGCTACACTGTGATCTCCGCCATCGTCAAACGGATCCTCTGCTTGATCTGATAACCCTCAACATAATCAAAAAGACCACAACCTGATGAAGTCACTGATCCCGAAGTGTCGGAACTCAACCTCATCAAAATCTCGACTAAGTCCACTCACCTCAAACCATCACATCGAAAACCGCGTACATCTTTCCCTCACAATAGCCTCGCCACTGAGTGCAGCACATTAAGCTCCTCACGGATGTCTCGAGGCATATCAATCAGACTCTCTCTGATGCTCAGGTTCAAACTCATCTCGAACCTCGTACACCGCTTCCTCTGAAGCCACATAATACGTGCAAACGAAAACAACATATAAACAATGCATCTCTGCCTCAGGTGGGTAAACACTCCACATTTGATTGCTGGATAGCCTGATAAGACCATTACCGTATAAACAACACCCTGAATGTAGGCCATGGAGTCGCAACCGGAACTCACACAATAACAGCCCACCAATTACAATAATCTGACTCAGGCAAACATCAACTACCACAATTCTCAGCTCTGAGGCAACATGTAGACGCTCATACACACACAACCAGGCAAATCATGCCACACAGTTCTCTGAACTCAGAATACTCATCCAAATCCACAGTTCTCTGGCAAATCGCACGTCGATTGATCCTCAATAGGATCCACAACCGAAACAACACGGAAAGCACGTCAGGAGGCATCCTAATGAATAAAACATCGTTCACAACAAGTGGAACGTAATAATGGAACTTCAAATATTTGAAAGTATACAACACTCGGAATATTGATGAGTATCCGCCGGCCGATCGGGTCACCATTCTAGACATGCTGTACATTCTCAAATATCCTTAGTAAACACGACTACAGAAGTCTACAGAACCTATAACCTAATGCTCTGATACCAAGTTGAAAGGACCCAACCCCGATTTAGTTGCCTAAACCGGAATCGAACCCCCTCGAAAACACGACCCAACAAAAACCATAGAAATTTTGGCAGAGTTTCGTTACTAACGTGGAATTACCTTTACCTGCACGCGGAAAATACACTTCATCCTATGCCACAAAAAACAAACCGTGGGCACCAATCCCATCCGGATTTCTCAATATATCAACAGTAAAGTAAAACAATAAATATAATAGTACTTTACTGAAATCCGGTGTAAAATCGTATAACATAAACAACAGATTACTCAGAGCGACCCCTAATGTATAAACATATAGTATACCACAGTAGGTAGAACAATAAACCTACTGGAAGAAAACAAGGTAGCTCGAGCACTATGCCTCCGACCACGACGTGCGACACCAGAGCCTGAACTGCAAACTGGGCACGGAAACCGAAAAGCCCAGGGGAAAGACATGAAAACTGTTAGAGTGAGTGGACGAAAATAAATGTCTTTCACCAAGTATTATATACGTATAAAATCATATGCGAGTCAAATGCATGAAAATCAAATGGTACGTGAGGAGACGCTGACTACCACTCACGTACAGAGCATGCAACGTAAAATGTATCGCGGAATCTCTCATGGACTACCACGCGATATCACACTCTGAATCACGGGATCCCAGACCCACACGTGATCCTAGCCAGAAAGGCCTCGGGTCAGGATATCTGTCCCCCCCGGAGCGTACTCGGGGATCAGCCGAGAAGCCAATGTGTATCGATACCACAACATATACTGAGACTGTACTCTGTGTAAACCAAATCATAAATCCTTTCTATGCACATGCATAAAACATAATATGTATGTATACGTATATTCGTATATGCATAATCGTAAAAACACATGCTCGTAAAATCATAATCAAT
Source organism: Geum urbanum (assembly GCA_946800695.1). Lineage (NCBI taxonomy): Eukaryota > Viridiplantae > Streptophyta > Magnoliopsida > Rosales > Rosaceae > Geum > Geum urbanum. The sequence goes on along the minus strand of OX327002.1, from coordinate 41,036,940 downwards.
CTGCATGCTCAAGTTCGTAAATCATAAATAAAAGACTCGCAATCAATCCGTGAAAATAAATTTTCCACTCATAGACTAGCGTAACGCGATATGTGTTAACCCGTGATCCGGCGGAAAGTCCCTCGCCAAACGAACGATCACGAACCCCTGAATAATCACAATAACCATTCCTCAAAATCACAATTCGACAATTCAAGACAAATCACGAGAAACCACCGTTCTCGGAAACACATAATCTGAATACGACGAATCGTCGAAAATCCGTATAACACACCTCAATACCTCGCTGTACTTTCGGATGCTCAAATCGAGAAACGAACCTCCCCACTGCGATCGGGGCGCGATTTCGAGTGAAATGACATGCAATTTGTCGAAAACCCAAAAAGTCAAACTGTTGACCGCCGTTGACCGCCGCCCACGGCGGCGCCGCCACCTGACCGGAAAATTTCACGGCGGAGCAACCCCTATTCCACTCAAAATCATCCACTGAGCAACTTTGTCAACTGCAACAAAGGCCAATTCAATCTCTAACTCATCCAATTTCACGAAAAACCGAATGTACACACAAATTTCAAATCCAAAATTCTCCATCCACAAATCGAATTAGAACTCCATACTTACATGGTTAGAATCCTCGAGAGGAGAGCTACAAAACCCAGTCCAAATCATAGCTCGAATCGGCCCGAATCACCAAACTCGAATTCACCTAAAATCTTCCATTTTCTCGCCGGAAACTTCCTCTCCACAGCCACCCTTGCCGTGAGGGGTGGCCGGAAACGCACTCGGGACACCGAGGCGAGTCGCTTGGAACTGATTTCAGGCTCGGAGGTGGCCGGAAACACCACGCCACCGACGAGCCGTCGCCAACGTCGCGCCACCCTCCACAGCTCGGTCAAACCGAGTTGACCCAATAAATGATACTTGTTGACTTTCTAGATACGGTAAGTTTACTATTTAAAGCTTTCCCAATTTGGAAACTCGTAATTATCCACTCCGACGAACTTCAAACACACGTAATTTCCTCGTCGTAACTCCGATTCCAATAATTCTCGCGGCCACAAGCTCGTCTCGACGTACTCTTCATTTATCACCCGAAGTCAAACACATCGACCAATCAGATAAAAATTCAACTGTTCAAACCAACACATTTAAATCGACTAAATAATCAACAATCGGAAATAATCACAACTTAATCTTCGTAACTCAGAATAATGCTCCGGAAGTTTCCACAAACTCGAAATTAAATTCTGAACAACTTCCTTGAAGAAGCCGAAACCAAATTCTCGTTTGGTAATTTAGTCGCTAAGAACATCACTATTATAACCCGATTCCGTCGAAACTTCAAATATTCATAATAAATTCCTCGGTAGTCCAAATAACGATCTGGAACCACCCACGAACTCGAAATCACACGTAAAACGACTCTCGAGAAGAGACCCAGCTCCAATTCTCGGCCAATGATTAAGTCGTTAACAAATCCGGCTATTCCAACTGCTGTCATAAATCTGCGACTACGCAGTAACTCACGTATATAGCTGACCATACTGCTGATTTTAGTCCGGGTCGTCACACAAAATGAGTATTCGAAATGATTCGGATAAACTAGAAACAATCGGATAAACTCGTCGAAAACTGAAACTTCAGATATTCGTATTATATTCCTCGGTTATCGAAAAAATCATCCGGAACCTCCCACGAGCTCGAAATCACGTACTCTACAACTTCCGTGAAGACACTCAACTCAAATTCTCGGCCGAAAACATAGTCGCGAATATAATCGACAAGCCACACATTTATCGTAAAACTGCGACTAAGCATAATCTCGTGAATCGTGCCGAATATTCAACTGATTCTGGTTCGGGTCATCACAATTACACGCACGTAAGAATTTTTGGAAACTTTTTATGGTTATCGAGCTATTTTTTTTTTTTGGAAGTTTGTATGTGAAAATATGTATTTTAAAATATTTTTCTTGGCGGTTTACTTTGGACCGTTGGATCTTGATCAGATCAAACCTCAACCGTTGATCTGATTAGAAATTTTTGATATTTATAGTGGAAATAAAGAGAAAATCAGAAGAAAAAACATGAAGTGTACGTATGTGACGCGTATACCCATTTTGGCCCGTTTGGGTTTCGATTTCGACCCACCGGAAAACGCCACGGTTACCGGCGTTCTTGGTATGTATTTGAAGCCCTTCATCTCCTTTTTCCATTCATGTAATTGTTTGTGAGATTTAGTGACGTTTTGTGGCTGAAAAATGGCCGGGAACCCGTCGAAATCCGGGTGGACTCGGAGGCGGTGTTCCGGTCGTTTTCGTGCGTGGTCTTTGGGTGGGTTTGATTGGGTTTGGTCCAAGGATCGGGGCCGAGGTGAATCACCGGTGATAGAATTGACCGGAGAAGATTTCCAGCGATTTCGGCCACTGTGGGTTTCGGGCTCAATTTCGGCCAATCGCCATGGAATTGGGTCTCAGTCAAGTAGAAAAGATGTTGGGCTCGTTGAGATCTTTCTAATGAGTGGTCAAACGCTCCCATCAGAGCAGTTTGGACCAAAGGCGCGTGTGGTTCACGCACCACCACCCGCGGCGTAGCTTCGGCGAGTCAAAAATTTTAATTTTTTCATAGGGTTTCCGGGATGGTTTCTGAGTTTTTTATCACTTGTTTTATCGAATTCGGAAATTAAACGAACCTGTTATTTATCCAAGAAACCGCAAGAGAGATTTTGGCGAGGGAACTTCCGTCGGACCTTCTAGCTAGCCGTATACTGTGAGTGGACATTTTATTTTCACTGATTAACGTGCGAGTCTTGATTATGCATATATGTTATGATTATGCATGTATGAGTATGCATTTACGATTATGCATTTTATGATTATATGTCGTACGAGTACGCATTTACGATTATGCATATGCATAGAAATAAATATGATTTGTTTTACACAGAGTACAGTCTCAGAGGTAGTAGTGGCATCGATGCACTGGCATGCTCGGGTGATCCCCGAGATGCTCTGGGGGGACAGAGTCCTGACCCGAGATCTTTCTGACTATTTAATTACCTGTGGGTCTGGGATCCCTTGATTTAGACTGTACTGTTGCAGATGCGTCCAAGAGAGGGACCCTGCAGTTTTTAGACTCGCATCATGTTTATTTGCATATATATTGTGAAAGGCATGCTATATTTATTACCATCAGTTTAAAACTGAAAGTTTATTTTCGGCCACTTACTCTAACAGTTTTTATTATTTATATGCCTTTCCCTGGGCTTTTTGGTTTTCTTCTTGCCCAGTTTGCAGTTTCTATCCTATGGTTGCATGTCGTTGTGGGAGGCCTAGAGTTCAAGTCACCGTTCTTTTCTAGTAGGTTCTTGGTTTAACCTACTAGCTTTATATATTTGTAATTTAGAAGTCGCTCTGAGTACTATGTTAGTTTATTTTCCATTGTAATACTTTTCGAGTACTTACTGAATTTTGAATAATAAGTGTAAAGAAATACTTTTTCTGTTATTCAGTAGTTTGTGAACTTGAGAAATTCGGATGGGAATTGGCGTCTCACGGTTTGGCTTTTGTGGACTATTTGGAAGTGTGTTTCATTGCAGGTTTTTGGCTTACTCATTTTATAAAGTAAACTCTAGCGAAATTGTTTTTTAAAAGGTTGTAGTGTTGTTAGGATCTAATTCCGATTTAGGCAACTGAATCGGGGTTGGGTTCTTTCAGGTTATTATTAATTCTCCATTTGCTCGTGCACCATTTCCCAGCAGGCTTTCAAAGTCAAAGAAAGATGATCAATTCTAGGAAATCATAGATATCTTTCAAAATGTGCAAGTAAACCTGCCCTTGATCGAGTGCATCAAGAAAATGCCTATTTATGCCAAGTTTTTGAAAGAATTATGCACCCAAAGGAGGCAAACGAGAGAGAAGGAGGCGGTGAAGATGAATGCAACCATTTCAGTGGTTTTACAACGTCAGTTACCCCAAAAATTGAAGGATCCATAGAGTTTTTTAGTTCCTTGTGTTATTGGTGACAAGATGTTTGAAGATGTCATTCTAGACTTGAGTGTATCGATTAATGTCATGCCTTACTACCTTTATGCATCCATGGACTTAGGAGAGCCCAAGCGTGACAATGTCATCATACAACTAGCCTATTGTTTTCATGAGTATCCAATGAGATACGTTGAAGATGTTCTAGTGCAAATCAACAATCTCATATTTTCAGCTGATTTCTACATTGTTGACATGGAAGAGAGTTCGTTGAACACCACGCCATTGCTGCTCGGACGACTTTTCATGAGGACTGCTAGAACAAATATTAATGTTTTTAAAGGAAAGTTCTCTATGGAGATTGATGGAGAGAATATCGAGTTCAACATTCTTGATGCTATGAAGTATCCAACATCTAGTGTTGGTGATGTTTATTCGATTGATGTTGTGGACTCTATGGCTCAACAACACATAGACACAGTTGGAGAAGATGAACTCGACATGGCCATTCAAGAGGGAGTGGGGCTGACTCGACTCGAGGATGAAGCCCTTTTTGATGCTTTGATCGAGATATTAGAACCAAGAATCCGAGCCATGGCTATAGCACTTAATGAAGCACCACGAGTTGTAAGTTATTCTCCACCGATTCCTATCATGTATGGTACTAACCCGTTAGTTCCCTCCATTATCAAAGTACTAGAGTTAGAGCTTAAGGTGTTACCGGATCATTTGAAGTATGCATACTTGGGAGAGAATGAAACTTTTCTAGTTATCATCTCATCAATGTTGGAGAAGGAACAAGAAGAGAAATTTGTGCAAGTACTCTCGAAATATAAGACAACCATAGGTTGGACACTTGCAGACATCAAAGGAATTAATCCTGCAACATGTGTGCACCAGATTTTGCTTGAAGATAACGACAAACCTTCAAGGGAAGCTTAAAGAAGGCTCCATCCACCAATGATGGAAGTTGTGACGAAGGAGGTAATTAAATTCTTGGATTGTGGAATTATTTACCCTATTTTAGACAACCGTTGGGTTTCAGCCGTGCAAGTAGTGCCTAAGAAGTCCGGAATCACCGTTGTCAAGAATGGGGAGAATGAGATTATCCCTTAAAGAACTGTAACTTGCCATAGAGTTTGCATTGATTATAGGAAGCTCAACGCCACCACTCGCAAGGACCATTTCCCATTGCCATTCATTGATCAAATGCTTGAGAGATTGGCTGGCCACACATACTATTGCTTTCTTGATGGATATTCCAGTTACAACCAAATCAACATTGTGGAGGAAGATTAAGAGAAGACAACGTTCACTTGTCCATTTGGAACGTTTGCCTATAGGAGGATGCCGTTTTGTTAATGCAACGCACCAGGTACGTTTCAACGTTGCATGCTTTCTATCTTTTCCGATTACATTAAGAAAATTATTGAAGTTTTCATGGATGATTTTAGTGCATTTGGGAGGGATTTCGATGCATGTTTGGGGAACTTAGAATTAATTTTGTAAAATGCGTTGAAACTAACCTAGTACTTAATTAATTGGGGGAAATGTCATTTCATGGTTACTCAAGGGATTGTTTTAGGATATATAGTTTTGGTAAAGGGGATAAAAGTTGATAAATCTAAGGTAGATCTTGTTCACTACTTACCCTTTCAAACTTTGGTTAGAGAAATTCGTTATTTTCTTGGTCATGCAGGTTTTTATCAAAGATTTATCAAGAAATTTTCTCACACCTCTTGCCCTTTGTGTAAGCTGCTCCAAAATGACACTCCTTTTGTGTTTGATGATGATTGCCGAGCTGCCTTTGAGAAATTGAAGGAGCTTCTCACGAGTGCTCCTATCCTTTTATGCACCGGATTGGTCTCAGCCCTTTGAATTAATGTGTCATGCCTCAGACTATGCCGTTGGAGCTGTTTTAGGTTAGCGAAAGGACAAGAAGCCCTATGCCATATACGATGCCTCTCGGACGCTCGATGATGCTCAAGTGAACTACACAACAACCGAGAAGGAGTTGCTCGCAGTGGTGTTTGCACTTGACAAATTTCGGTCATACTTGTTGCAAAACAAAGTGATTGTTTATATGGACCACATTGCCTTGAAGTATTTGATGGTGAAGAAGGATGCCAAGCCATGGCTAATTAGATGAATACTTCTACTTCAAGAGTTTGATCGAGATTAAAGACAAGAAGGGAGTGAAAAACGTGGTGGCTGACCATTTATCAAGAATTGTAAAAGACAAAGAAGCCGTTGCAATAGAGAATTTTTTTTCGGATGAACAACTCTTCAGAATTCAGGTAAGTGTTTCTGAAACTCCATGGTATGCGGATATTATTAATTACTTAGTTACTAATGAGTCTTCATGTTCCATGCATAGTACTCAACGTCAAAAGCTTAGGAATAATGCCAGGACTTTTATTTGGGATGAACCTTACTTGTGGAAATAATGTTCTGACTTGGTTATTAGGAGGGGTGTTTGGGATAGTGAATTTAAGTTCATTCTTGAGTTTTGTCATAATGGTGCATGTAGAGGTCACTTTGGTTCGAAGAAAATAGTTCTTAAAGTGTTAGATTGTGGATTCTTTTGGCCTAGTTTATTTCGCGAGTCTTATAATTTTTGTGCTAAATGTGATAGGTGCTAAAGATCTAGTAATTTAGGACCTAGAGACCAAATGCCACAAAGTTATATTCTTAATGTCGAATTTTTTGATGTGTGGGGCATTGATTTTATGGGATCTTTTCCTTCATCTAATGGTTTTACTTATATTTTGCTCGTTGTAGATTATGTCTCGAAATGGGTGGCAGCAAGAGCCACCCGAACTAATGATTCACAAGTTGTTCCAGATTTTCTTAAGGCTAACATTTTTACAAGGTTTGGAATGCCGCGCGTTCTAATCAGTGATGGAGTGAGTCATTTTTACAACAAGACGATGGAAATGTTATTGAGAAAGTATGGTGTCACGCACAAGGTTTCTACACCATATCATCCTCAAACGAATAGAATGGCTGGAATTTCCAACCGTGAGATTAAGAAGATTTCAGAAAGAACCGTTAAGCCAAACCGGAAAGATTGGAGCCAATGTCTTGATGATGCCTTGTGGGCTTATAGGACTACCTACAAAACTCCCATTGGAATTTCACCTTATCGTTTAGTTAATGGAAAAATATGTCATCTTTCGGTGGAGCTAGAACACAAGGCATGGTTGGCTGTCAAAAAATTTAACATGGATCGAGATGAGACTGGGTTGCATCAAAAGCTATAACATTGTGAACATGAAGAAATAAGGAATGAATTTCGACAATACTTGGATCTACAAGGAGAAAATGAAGGTATTTCATGACAAGATGATCCGTAGAAAGGAGTTCCAAATTGGCCAACAAGTGTTACTCTTCAACTCTCAAGTTAAAGTTTTTCCGGGAAAGCTATGCTCTAGATGGATTGGACCTTTCATTATCATCGAAACCTTTTCCCATGGAGCTGTGCTAATCAAAAGTCCAACAACCGGGAATGAGTTCAAAGTTAATGACCACTGTTTAAAGCCATATCATTTATCTCTAAAGGAGGAACTCGTGGAAGAAGAATCACTATTGGAGCCGGCCATACCAAGCACATGAAGAAATTTCACGTCTAGGTTGTAAGACGTTAAAAAAAGTGCTTGTTGGGAGACAACCCAATGGAGAAGTCTATAAATCATATTTGCTTTCTTCTCCCTTACTCTTTTAATTTCGTAGCTTTTTAAGTTTCTTAGTTAGATTTTCTAAAACCTATATTCCATCCTTGATTCTATATTTTACTTGATTACATTGAGTACAATGTAGAATTTAAGTTCGGGGGAAGGGTTTACAACTTTATTTGAGTCATAAATTGTAAAAATCGGGCAGACAATGGAACTTTCAGGCAGATGATGCCGTAAAAACAAATTCTTTAGTGTCTTCAGTTTTTTATTAATGTATTTATAGAATCTAATTTATTGTAGTGGATGAACACTTGTCTTTTAGTAAGAATAGCCTATGTGAATTGGTGTCTAGAAGGGGATGGTTGCTAGAACAGGTTTTGAATGTGAGAAAAGACAAGTTCGAAAATCATTCCCATCTCTCTTGGTGTCTCTCGCCAACTGACCATTTCAGTAAGGTTGCCTAAATAAGACAAGGACTAAATCTACGCTTGTTTGAGTGTCTTGAGTCTTTTTATTTAACTTAGTGTTTAAAAGAGTCTATTGGATGCCTTTAATTAGTCTATGATGAAATTGGACCCAAAATAATACATTGGCGATTATAAAATCACATAAACAATTTCTAGTGCTAATTGAGATATTTTGATTGTTATAACATGTAGTGGATATAGTTTGTTTTTCGCATGTTAGAATAAGTTTTTAGATGCTACAAACCTTTAAAATGAGTTTTTGAGCCTACATTACTTATTTGTTGAGTGAATTTCGTGCATAAGTCTCAAAAATAGTTATATGCCTCATCTAATTGCTTACCATAGATTTCATTGAACTAGAGATTGCTAGAACTTACTCATGTAGATTTGCAAAGCTTTTAAGTTGATACATTGCTTTGATTTTGGATATGATTAAAGGCATTTAGGTTTTCCACTACATAACCAAAAAACCATATGCCCCATTTGTGCGCACGAGTTGTGACACCCCTAGATTACCCCTTTGTGCCTACGTTAAGCCTTTTCTTTTATTTGCCACATATATGTCTAAATACTTAGCCTAGTATAGAGTTTCCAACCCTTGTTCTAAAGACTTGGTGAAGTGTTTTGAAGCTCGCATATGGAAGATGGCGTGAAGATGATAAAAGAATGCAAAAATAGGGAAGACTTGTTCAAAATCTTGAAAAAAAAATGTGATTGCCAAAAGAAAAAAAGAAAAAAAAAGAACAGAAGAAAGAAAAAAATTCGAGAGCATGAAAAAGAAAGAAATAAAAAAAATTCTCTGGCAATATGTTTTAAGTGTAAAAGTTTGCACAAATAAAGTTTAAAATGAAGTTAGAGCCCAAAAGGATGAAATTTGACCCCCGATTGAAGTTTGACACATGAAGCTTTAAAGGAAGGATGAAGCTCGAATTGACTAAGTGTTGACTAAGTCTTTGGAACATTTTTACTACCACATACTGTATCTAAATTTCGAATGCCTTAACCTTAACCCCATTGCAACCTTTCAAAAGTCTTTTATGATCCTTAAGATGAGTAGTCTTTGATTGGTGGAGTAAATTGCATAAGTAAGTATATGGTTTAGGTTCATTTGTGCAAGTAATTCATTGTATTCATGAGGATTTCGATTCAATTCATCTACATTTTGAGTCCCCTTTTTCATGAGTGAAAATATGATGAGTGCATCCATGTGAGATTGATTTAAACTTGTTCGAAATATGCACAGCTCTAATTTCACCATTGTTTTCTTCCAAGTCATACTTGTTCATGACATGATTATATCTCTATTATCTCTCGAAATTATTGAGCTTTCAATCTAAATTCTTGTGATTCCATTGCCATACACTTAAAAATTTCTGAGACATTTTTAGCTAAGGGCTTAGAAGTGTTTCTAGTATTTTGGTTTTTAAATTCCTTAGAGTTTTTCAACATAGAGATCAGCTCCAATGTTGGTATTGGTGTGTTTTCTTATTTCTAGTTTTTCTTTTATTTTATTTAGTTTTTTCTAAGGACTAACAAAGTTTAAGTGTGGAGAAGTTTGATCTAGGCATTTTATGCTTGATTCTTAACGCCTTTCTCTTTACATTTAACTTTATTTTGACCTTAGTATTCTCTATTCTTACTTACTTTATTTTTTTTAGGTTTTTAATAAAGGAGATCAATAAAGAAGATGGGAATGAGCTTAAAACGCAGCAAATGGAGGTTTCCTATTTCGACTTGGAAAAATGGTATTTTCCTACTTTGACTAGGATTCCTACTCGAATTAGGAATGCATCTGGTTCGAGATTCTAGAGGTTTTGCGGAGCTAAAAAATGAAGTTTCCTAAATCAACTAGGAATGACGTGGCAAAATGTTCTGGAACGCGCAAAATGATTCAGAAATGGTCTTTGCAAAAGTTACTAAAATGGTGCGCAAAAAATGATTTCCCAAATGGTGATGAGAATTAGTAACCCAAATGACAAATGAAAATGATGCCAAATGGTGCAAATAAAAAATGATGCCAAATGGTGGAAATGAAAAATGATGACATTTCTCCTTCTCGGGCCAGGAAAGATCAAAATGATGGCAGATCAAGAAAGAAATTGTGGCCGAAAATAATATATATCAAGAATATCAAGTGTATCTTAATTGTGCCTAATTTGAAGATCAAAATATTTCAAGAATAAAGCAAGTTTCGACCAAGATATTCCTTGGAGAGCAAGAAGAACAAAATCAAGAAGGTCAAGATTTCTCATGGAATAAGGAAAGAATATCCAAGCTACAGACCTGTGACTTAAAGAAATCACCGAAGATGCAATTCAACTCCAAACATAGTGATTTTATACCTCTATTGAAAACTCTTAAAGTCCTCTTTCCAACGAGCATAAGATCATAATTTTTTGAGCTCTACAACTCCTGGAATACTCATTTGAAGACAAGCTGTCATATTTATCTAGGTACACTAGGAAAACCTAGTTTGGAGAGAAAAGATTCAATTCTTCATCTATATAAGGAGAGGCTCCGTTCATTCTTGATCATCACTCATCAAGAAGACAAAGCTCTGTCCTAGACACTCTTCACCCTCCAAAACACCTTAGTGCTCTTCAAGGCCGCCACCTCTAAACACCATCACTACCTTCATCCACCATGGGCATTCTAGGCAATCCTAAGTGTCTCCACCATCCCTTGAAGAATCAAGTGCACGAAGTAGATTAGGGCAATCCCGATTCAAAAAGTTTAACCATTAAGGATCTGATCGTCGAACAAGGTTCGATCTTCTTCTGCTTCCATTTCAAAATACCTTAAATCTTATTCAATTTTTTTCCAGTAACAAAGACTATGCAACCCATAAGCAGTTAAACAAGTAGCCTATATATCATGCATTCATGACCATGATTTCATTGTTATAGTAATCTAACATTCTATACATGACGCAAGTTGGTGTAAATCTCATATCCACAGAACATGATATAAATTAAAACATAATGAAACTACACTTAATGCCAGCATACTATCTGTGATTGATTGAAACAGCAGTCGTAATAGCTCTGAGAGTTATTGATATGTTAGTGTAGTGGTTTCAATTCGTGATATTGTACTGAGTTTGAAGACTTTTGGTTTCAGAAAAAACCAGCTCATTCACACCTGATGCTATATCGATTGCTGTTAGCATCAAATACTATGCCGAATTTACACTCACCTCTCACCCTTCACAAAACCAGCCTCCATTAGCTTCCTCAACCTGTTTTTCTATACCCTTCCTCCACAAATCCTGAAAGGACCCAACCCCGATTTAGTTTCCTAAACCGGAATCAAACCCCTTCCGAAAACACGAACCAACAAAAATCACGAAAATTTTGGCAGAGTAACTCTACTAACGCGGAATTGCCATTAACCTGCACCCGAAAAATACACTTCATCCTATGCCACAAAAATCAAACCGTGGGCACCAATCCCATCCGGTTTTCTCAATATCATAACAGTAATGTAAAGTAATCAAGAAAACTATACTATACAGAAATCCGGAGAAAATCGTATAAAAGTATAACATAAGAATGGTCAGAGCGACTTCTAATATATATATATATATATATACAAATAGTAGGCCAAACTAAGAACCTACCATAAAAGAAATATCGCTCGAATACTAAGTCTCCGGCCGCGACGTGCGACACCAGAATCTGAATTGCAAACTGGGCACGAAAATTGAAAAGCCTAGGGGAAAGGCAAATAAAAACGTTAGAGTGAGTGGACGAAAATAAACATATGCCTTTCACCAATTTCATATACAATAAACAATGTAAAGTATAGCGAGTTCGGAAAATGTATATGGAGGTGCCAGGCGAATCTCTCAAGCCCGAAGGTCAGGTGAATCTCTCAAGCCCGATGGTGATAGGTTAGGGGAATCTCTCAACCCTAGCGGCATAACAGGGGAATCTCTCTACCCTGCCCAGAGGAATCTCTCAACTCTGGTCCAGAGGAATCTCTCAACTTTGGTCAGACTACCGGTGATCAGCCAAAGCATCGATGCAAGTAATGCCATCACCATAAAATATAAATAAAGCCTCCAAAAAAGTAATAAATAATCTCAATATCGTATATAAATAAATACGAAAAATCACGAAAAATCACGAACTCGCAACGACAGTGAAAATAGAAAAGTCCACTCACAGATGAGCTTAACGTGATACGCGTTAATCTCGTGATCCGGCGGAAAATCCCTCGCCAAACGAACGATCACGATCCCCAGGATAATCATAAAATCCACTCCTCAAAATCATAACTCAAAATCTCGAATCACATCACGAGAAACAACCGTTCCCAGAAACATATATTTCAATATCGACGAAATCGTCAAAATTCGATAATCACACCATAAAATCTCGCAACAATTTTTGATGCTCAATTCGAAAAATAAACCTCACCACTGCGATCGGAGCGCGATTCCGAGCGAAACGACATATAACTCGTCGACAAATACATCGCCGGAAAAGTCGCCGCCGGAAAATCACACCGGCCCAGAAAAATGCAACCTACACATGGATTTGAAGATCTCGACATTTCCAACAACTTTCCAGTTCAAATTTAAGCTCAATTTTGACTGGAAAATGTCCAAAACTCACCTCAAAGTCCCAAACCCTTCCCGGAATTTCAACATCACGGATCTCTCTCCTCCGGCCACGGCAACCTCCCAAACCACCTCCAATAGCTTCCTCTCCTCATGGCTAACAAAACCCCTCAAAGAGGAGCCACCAACTCGGCCGGAAAAGTCACCTCCGACCACCGCCGAACTCGCCGGAAATCCACCAATTTCGCCGCCACATTTCTTCCTCCTCCGGCCACCTCACGGGTTGATCCACCTACCAAACCGAAGAGGAGCTCGAGCCCAACATTTTCCATGAAGAGACTCCGGCCAACTGTGGCCGGAATCGGCCTAAAAAACCAAGAAAACCGAACGGCGAAAACGGGCAAAACGGGTCACCTCCTTGACCCGTGGTCAACGCGGGTCAAGGCCCAATTCCTGATTTGGAAACTTTCCAAAATCGGCAAGTATTCTCCCGTATTTATACCGTACGCATATCGAATCCCAAATGGATAAATACGACAATATTCGACGACCAAAAATATTCATAACTTTTTCCTCGTAACTCGGAATAATCCTCCGGAAGTTCCCACGAGCTCGAAATTAAATTCTCTACAACTTTCGTGAAGGATCTCAAATCAAATTCTTGCCCGATAATTTAGTCGTTAACGAACCCGCCATATTAATCAATTATGTCAAAATCGCGACTAATCGCGAAACTCGCAAATCAAGTCGATAACCATTCCATTTTCGGTTCGGGTCAATCGACGGTCCTAAACGGATCACAATCACGATTCGGATAACTCGAATACGAACAGATAAACTCGACCATATTCTGAAATTTCAAATATTCATATTATATTCCTCGGTCGTCGAAATAATAGTCTTGAACCGCCCACGATCTCGAAATCACGCGTACAACAACTCTCGAGAAGAGACTCAACTCAAATTCTCGGCCCATAATTAAGCCGTGATCAAAATCGACAATTTAATCAATTTACGGAAAACTGCGATTACGCGCAACCTCGTGGATTAAGCCGATTACACTACTGATTCTGTTCCGGGTCGTCACAAATCTACCCCCCTAAAAAAATTTCGACCTCGAAATTTCCAAGCCTGCCAACTGAAAAGTAGGAACACTGCCTCTGCATACAGTTCAACTCCCAAGTGGCAATCTCAATTGAATGACTCTGCCAACAGATTTTCACGTAAGAATTATTTCTGCGCTGTAATCCCTGTGCCTTCAAATCCCGAATCTGAACTGGCTCCTCCACAAATGCCAAGTCTTCCTGTATAAGAAACTGATAGGGTACAAAATACGCAACAAATCTGAAATGTAATTCCACCACACGGAATACAACACACACAAAGGCCAACGTTATAGGCAATGCCAAACTATACGGCACAACACAAACTCGCCCCATGATCACATACGGACCAAAAAACGTGGCAAATTCATAACTCAACCTGCTCACATTAATATAACTCTAATGTCAAACTCGAGCAATTATTAACCTGTCCCTGTTAATCCGAAGGTCAATCTCGAACAAATGAAACTGCGGGTCTCAAATCCTTCGGAACTGCAATACATAGGCCCACAACATGTCCTCCAAGGTCTGCATAGTCCTCAAATATCGCCCACCAATCTGAGGATAAAAAACGGTACTAACTTGTAATCTGGTCCCTAATGCTCACTGCAATGCTTGCCAACACTCAGTTGTAACTGATTATCTCGATCAACAAACTGGGACACAGGCGCACCACGAAAATGGACAACCTCCGTCAAATACAGCTATGTCAGTCTGCCCATTGAAATCTTTTCCGGAAGTACAAGGAAAAGAACTAAGTTCATCAAATGGTCCACAAAGACCCGACAACTGGTACCACAAATCGAAGTGCGTACTGACACACAAAATCTACAGTGATAAGCTTCAACTTCTAATCGGAAATCTCCAATGGCTGTAACTTCCCAGCAAGTTTCTGCCTCTCTGCCTTCGCCTGCCGACAAATGTGGCATCTGCACACACAAGCTGCTATATTACTCTTCATGTTGCGTCACGAGTAGAAAACTCGAAGTATCGGATACATCTTCGTACCACTAGTGCATAACATATGCAAAACAATGAGCTTTAACACTATCACACTCGAACTCAGCTACCATAGCTCGCAACTCGGCTAACACGGAAACTCGAGCCACACACACATGAAACAATGAAGCTCCCGATTTTCAATTGAATGCATCAGCAACAACACCCCAGAAAGATAGTCAAAGTACAACCACTAGCCTTTCTCGGATAAACTCAAATGTGCAACCATAGTCGTTAATTGACCCCATCCATCTATGCTGCCTTAAGCTCAAATCTGGCTGAAAATGCAAGTAGATGAAACTCAAGTGATCAATGTACATCCTACACTGCGCTGCACGCCGTAGCAGTAGTGTCTCCAATTCTCCGATGCTAACATAAAGACAGCTACTCCCAAATCATACATAGGATACGTAGCTTCATAAAGTTTCCACTGCCTAAAACCATGAGCCACCACTCTGTTATGCTGCATCAAAGCATAACAAAATCCAATCTCGATGCATTGCTATAAACCACGAACTCGTCACAGTCGTCAGGTAAAGTCAAAATCGGTGCAGTGGTCAACCTTTCCTTCAGGAGTAAGTAACTCTCCTCATGCGCATCGGACTACTCGAACTTGATGCCTTTCTTCGTCAATCTAATAGGTGGAGTGGCAATCTGAGAAAATCCTACACAAAGCGCCGATAGTAACCTGCCAAACTCAAGAAACTTCTGATCTCTGATACAATGGTACGTCTACTCCAATTCAACACGGCTTTGATCTGGTCAGGATCCACGCCGACTCCCTCAGCTGATATCACGTGACCCAAAAACTTCACGCTGTCCAACTAAAACTCACACTTGCTGAACTTCGCAAATAACTGGTTATGCCGCAAAGTCCGCAAAACCGCTCGCAGATGCTTCTTGTGCTGGCCCACACTTCTGGAGTAAATCAGGATGTTGCCGATTAACACGATCACAATCTTGTCCAGAAACCGTCTGAACACCTGGTTCATCAAGTCCGTAAAAACTACGGGGGCATTGATAAACCCAAAAGGGCATGACCATTAACTCGTAACACCCGCACCGTGATCCGAAAGTGGTCCTGGCCACATCTGACTCTCTGATCCTCAACTGATGGTATCCGAACCTGAGATCGATCTTCGAAAAGACTGAAGCTCCCATAAGCTGATCAAACAAGTCGTCAATCCGTGGCAAGGGATACTCGTTCTTCTCTGAAGCCTGATTCAGTTTCCGGTAGTCGATGCACAACCTCATCGAGCCATCCTACATTCGCACAAATAGTACAGGAACACTCCACGGTGATACACTGGGTCGTATTAAATCTCCTCCAGTAACTCTGAAAGTTGAATCAGTAGCTCTTTCAACTTCGCTGGCGTCATATGATAATATGCCTGTAATATGAGTCCAACGCCCGGTAAAAACTCAATGGTGACGTCGATCTCCTGAACTGGAGGAATACTCGGCAACTCCTCCGGGAGACATCTGGAACTAGGGAACCACCTCAATATCACCAATGTCTGGCACAACAGCCGTAGTATCCACAACATGAGCTAAGTAAGCAACACAGCCCTTCTTCATCATCCACTCGACCTTCATCGCTGAAATCATACATGGCAATGAAGTATTCTTCTCACCGCAAAACAATATCTCGGGAAACCCTGGTCATCGAAACACAACCTCCTTGTGACAATCGAACATAGCCCAATGTGTCGCCAAGAAGTCCATACCCGACATCACATCAAAATCGACGATATCCAGCAATAACAGATCCGCGGCTAACCCATAACCTCCAACAAAGATCTCACAACCCCTCCGGTTGGATACAACACTCTCCATAACTCCGGAAGTGGAGATGCAGGTACAATAGCCATGGATGTCAAGCAACGGTAACCTTAAAGAAACTCTGTCCTTACACAGGGTCGTGGCACGAACTCTGGCATGCCCAACTAGCCGTCCACATCGATTACGACTTTGCTGATTGACTCGTCTAGAAGGCTGCGTTGGTTAAACTCCAGAAATGGCATCTTGACCTCCTCCTGAACTCTAAGCCGTCGAACCACTAAAACAACTGACTGAGGACGCTCCCTCGCAACGTGACCCTCCTGGCCACCACAATAGCAACTGAGAGTGCTCCTCGAGCACAAATCACAGCGACGCCTGCTGTGTGGAAGGATCACCAACAACCACCCTGACTCATGTCATAGGAACAAGTCCGCTACTCTGTGATCTCCATCACTACCAAACGGATCTTCTGCTTTGATCTGATGACCCTCAACATAATCAAAAAGGCCACAGCCTGATAAAGTCACTGATCCTGAGGTGCCTGAACTCAACCTCATCAAATATCTCGACTAAATTCACCTTCCTCAAACCAACATATCTGAAACCGCGTATACCTTTCCTTCTCAATATTCTCGCCTCTGAGTGCAGCACATCAAGCTCCGCACGGTTATCTCGAGGCATAACAGTCAAAATCTCTCTAATGCTCAGGCTCAAACTCATCTTGAACCTCGTGCATTGCTTCCTCTGAAGCCACATAACACGTGCAAACTGGGACAAACATGTGAACGATACATCCCTGCCTCAGGTGGGTGAACACTCCATATTCTGTTGTTAGGTAGCCTGATTGAACCATTATCTTATAAACAATACCCTGAATGTAGGTCATGGAGTCGCAACAGGAACTCACACAATATCAACCCATCAAATACAATGATCTGACTCAGGCAAAACATTAACTACCACAATTCTCTGCTCTGAGGCAACATGTAAACGCCCATATACGCACAACCGGGCAAACCATGCCACGCAAATCTCTAAATTCAAAATGCTCATCCAAACCCACAACTCATTTATAAGTCGCGCGTCGACCGATCCTCAATAGGATCCACAACCGTACCGACACGGAAAGCATGTCAAGGAGGCATCCTAATGAATAAGACATTATTCACAACAAACTGAACGTAATCATGGAACTTCAAATATTTGAAAACATACCACACCCGGAGCATTGATGAGTATCCGCCGGTCGGTCGGGTCATCACTCCAGACATGCTGTACAATCTCAAATATCCTTAGTAAACACGACTACAGAAGTCTACAGAACCTAAAACCTAATGCTCTGATACCAAGCTGAAAGGACCCAACCCCGATTTAGTTTCCTAAATCGGAATCAAACCCCTTCTGAAAACACGAACCAACAAAAACCATGAAAATTTCGGCGGAGTAAAGCTAATAACGTGGAATTGCCATTAACCTGCACCCGAAAAATACACTTCATCCTATGCCACAAAAATCAAACCGTGGGCACCAACCCCATCCGGATTTCTCAATATCATAACAGTAATGTAAAGTAATCAAGAAAACTATAATTTACAGAAATCCGGAGAAAATCATATAAAAGTACAACATAAGAATACTCAGAGCGACTTCTAATATATATATACAAATAGTAGGCCAAACTAAGAACCTACCATAAAAGAAATATCGCTCGAATACTAAGCCTCCGACCGCGATGTGCGACACCAGAATCTGAATTGCAAACTGGGCACGAAAACCGAAAAGCCCAGGGGAAAGGCAAATAAAAATGTTAGTGTGAGTGGACGAAAATAAACATATGCCTTTCACCAATTTCATATACAATAACCAATGTAAAGTATAACGAGTTCGGAAAATATATATGGAGGTGCCAAGCGAATCTCTCAAGCTCGACGGTCAGGCGAATCTCTCAAGCCCGACGGTGATAGGCTAGGGGAATCACTCAACCCTAGCGGCATAACAGGGGAATCTCTCAACCCTGCCCAGAGGAATCTCTCAACTTTGGTCAGACTACCGGTGATCAGCCGAAGCATCGATGCAAGTAATGCCATCACCATAAAATATAAATAATGCCTCCAAAAGTAATAAATAATCTCAATATCGTATATAAATAAATACGAAAAATCACGAAAAATCACGAACTCGCAACGATAGTGAAAATAGAAAAGTCCACTTACAGATGAGCGTAACGCGACACGCATTAATCCCGTGATCCGGCGGAAAATCCCTCGCCAAACGAACGATCACGATCCCCTGGATAATCATAAATCCACTCCTCAAAATCATAACTCAAAATCTCGAATCACATCACGAGAAACAACCGTTCCTGGAAACATATATTTCAATATCGACGAAATCGTAAAAATTCGATAATCACACCATAAAATCTCGCAACAATTTTCGATGCTCAATTCGAAAAATAAACCTCACCACTGCGATCGGAGCGCGATTTCAAGCGAAACGACATATAACTCGTCGAAAAACATGTCGCCGGAAAAGTCGCCGCCGGAAAATCACACCGGCCCAGAAAAATGCAACCTACACATGGATTTGAAGATGTCGACATTGCCAACAACTTTCCAGTTCAAAGTTAAGCTCAATTTTGACCGAAAAATGTCCAAAACTCACCTCAAAGTCCCAAACCCTTACCGGAATTTCAACATCACAGATCTCTCTCCTCCGGCCACGGCAACCTCCCAAACCACTTCCAATAGCTGCCTCTCCTCATGGCTAACAAAACCCCTCAAAGAGGAGCCACCAACTCGGTCGGAAAAGTCACCTCCGACCACCGCCGAACTCGCCGGAAATCCACCAATTTCGCCGCCACATTTCTTCCTCCTCCGGCCACCTCACGGGTCGTTCCACCTACCAAACCGAAGAGGAGCTCGAGCCCAACATTTTCCATGAAGAGACTTCGGCCAACCGTGGCCGGAATCGGCCTCAAAAACCAATAAAACCGAACAGCGAAAATGGGCAAAACGGGTCGCCTCCTTGATCTGTGGTCAACGCGGGTCAAGGCCCAATTCCTGATTTGGAAACTTTCCAAAATTGGCAAGTATTCTCCCTTATTTATACCGTACGCATATCAAATCCCAAACAGATAAATACGATAATATTCGATGGCCGAAAATATTCATAACTTATTCCTCGTAACTCGGAATAATCCTCCAGAAGTTCCCACGAGCTCGAAATTAAATTCTCTACAACTTTCATGAAGGATCACAAATCAAATTCTTGCCCGATAATTTAGTCGTTAATGAAGCCGCCATATTAATCAATTATGTCAAAATCGCGACTAATCGCGAAACTCGCAAATCAAGTCGATAACCATTCCTTTTTCGGTTCGGGTCGATCGACGGTCGAAAACGGATCACAATCACGATTCGGATAACTTGAATACGAATAGATAAACTCGACCATATTCCAAAATTTCAAATATTCATATTATATTCCTTGGTCATCGAAATAATAGTCTTGAACCGCCCACGATCTCGAAATCACGTGTACAACAACTCTCGAGAAGAGACTCAACTCAAATTTTGGGCCAATAATTTAGTCGTGATCAAAACCGGCATTTTAATCAATTTACGGAAAACTGCGATTA
The DNA here is from genome assembly GCA_946800695.1 of Geum urbanum. Classification (NCBI taxonomy): domain Eukaryota; kingdom Viridiplantae; phylum Streptophyta; class Magnoliopsida; order Rosales; family Rosaceae; genus Geum; species Geum urbanum. Next base: position 41,016,726 of record OX327002.1, on the reverse strand, counting down.
CGCGCAAACTCGTGGATTAAGCCGATTACACTGCTGATTCTGTTCCGGTCGTCACAAATCCAGACTATTAGCTTTCTCAACCTGTTTTTACAAACCCTATATCTCTCTTTCCAGGTAGATGAGTATTCACGAACAAACATTCCTAGCATATGGGCTTTTGGTGATGTTACAAACCGTGCTAACCTTACCCCTATTTCATTAATGGAGGGAACGTGCTTTGCAGTTTGTATCTTTTTGTTGTACTGTTTATGTTAGCCTCTATGTGTTGTGCTATTGTTTTTCCCTCAAACATGTGATTCCTAAAAGAAGAACAGGGCTTCCATTGTAGAAAAAAGAGAGAATAATAATATAATATAAAAGATGATGACATTATATAGAAGGAGAAACTGTTACCATTATAATGGAATCAGTGGATGGCCTATCCAAGCTTTTCAGATACTGGCTTTGAGTCATTGTGACATTGTGTACTGATTGTCATCTATTTTATGTTTTTTGTCTCACAGAAAACAGTTTTTAGTGGGGAACCTATCAAACTGGATTACAAATCTCTTTTTTTGGATTTATCTTTGATTTTAATTGATTGCTGGGTTCATGATTAAATATCAGTTCTTGAAACACTGGGTTCATCATTGAATTGTTATTCTGGGTGTAGCAATCTATATGTATGCATATGTTAATTTCAGCTGGATTATGCTATTTGGGGGAAAATAGTTTCTTTCATATGTTGATTAATATTGGATTGACTAAGCTATTGATTGAGATAGGTATGGTGTCATACAAAAACTTCATGTTCTAGGGTTTTGTGTTTGTATATATGTTGATATATATGGGTTTGGTTTTAGAATCAGGTTGGTTAATTTAGAACATATGTTTGAATTGTGAATTTATGTTTATGGTTCTGTACGTATTTCGCTGAGGATATAGCTCAAACTTGGGACATACTTACGGGCTGTATTTTGCTGAATCTGAAATCGATTCTCGAGTTCTTTTTTTCAATTATTCTGCCAATCAACACAAATGACAAGGTAAGCTTTAAACTTGGGAACATTAGCTTTGTTTATTTGTTCATGGATTTTTTAGAAACTGTTTAAGGAGATTAATTCTCCATAATTCCTGGTGTGTGTCTTATCCTATTTAGATACGGATATTAATTAGATAGATACATGAAATCTCTGTCATATCGGGACATTTATTGTAACAGATTGTATCAGCCTGTATTTAAGGCATTCTATCAATGAAAGAGCTACAGTTTTTTCCCGTTTACATATTTTCTCCTACAACATGTTATCAGCACGAATCTTAGAGTTAATAGAAAAATCCAAAACTAGGAGAAAATCGCCGACCATCGTCGGCCTCTTTCCTCTTCTTCAGCCAAAATCGAGCCTGTGCAGCTCAGCAAACTTTGACAGAATATTTTGAGTAGTTAAGGACGAACCAGAGAACGATCTGTATATGCACGAAAAGCCCTTGGTACGTGTCTAGTTTCCAGAACATCTAGAAAATCTCAATTCGGAGGTGCCTAGAGAAAGTTATTGTCATTTGAGTGCATGGAGGTCAGACTGCCAGAAAAAAAAAACAAAAAAAAATTGACAAGATTGCACGACTTCCAAGAAATTGTTTTAGAAGAACTTCTTCTCATTCATCAAAAGTAGAGGTCATACCGAGTATAACACCCATCGAGGTAAACTTTTCTAAACCATCAATCTCTAGATCTAGCAAACTTACTTACCGCAACACCTTAGATCTAAGTTGATGATAATTGTAATATGAGTTGTTTTCTATTACATGTTCTTACCCTAGTTCCTATGGACCTATATCCATAGAGTATGAGTGACGGTCCTGGGGGAGTCACGATTTAGAAAAGAAAAGAAAAGGGAAATCGATCCCGTGTGACAGTTAGTCATGGTAGCTGGGTGTGGTTTTTGCCACCGTTTTTGATCGATTTTGTGACCATATATCATGGATCACGGTCTTATTCATAAAACTTGAAAGTTTTTGTGATCATAGTTTTTTATCGTTATTAACAAAACATCTCTGTGTGTTTATGGTAGATGAGTTCGAGTGGGCCAACTAGGCCAGAATTCGACATCCTTGACCTGCAAGGCAAGGAATATCACCGTTGGGTCTCTGGTGTGGAAACTACATTCATCGGAAAGAGATTGACCAACACCACCAAACCCTCTGGGCTTGAAACGAATCTCCTGCTCTTATGTTTTTGAGGCGTCATATTCATCCAACTCTCAAGAAGCATTATCTAAACAAAACAGATCCCATGGTATTGTGGGACGTTCTGAAGCAGCGCTTCAACAATGTGCATGATGCACAGCTTCCTGAGTTGACTGCTAGATGGGAGCACACTAGACTTGTGGATTTTCCTAAAATCTAAGAGTTTAATCAATCCATGTTAGACTTGTAGTCAGAGTTGAGTTTTTGTGGGGTGGAAAAGTCTGAGAATGACATGATTGAGAGGGCGTTACAAACCTTCCCAACTTCCATGAGCATTCTCGCACATCAGTTGTGATGACCCGGACCAGAATCAGCAGTGTGATCAGCTTACTACATGTGTTACTGCGTAATCACAAATTTCCAACGGTTGTTTGAGTCGCCAGGTTTGATAACGACTAAATTATTGGCCGAGAATTGGAGCTGAGTCTCTTCTCGAGATTCATTGTACGTGTGATTTCGAGTTTGTGGGCGGTTTCGGATCGTTATTTGGACGACCGAGGAATAAGTTATGAATATTTGAAGTTTCGAAATAATCGGGTTAAAATGGTGAATTTCTTAACGACTAAATTACCGGTCGAGAATTTGGTTTCGGTTTCTTCACGGAAGTTGTTGAGAATTTAATTTCGAGCTCGTGGGAACTTCCGGAGCATTTTTCCGAGTTAAGAATATTTAGTTGTGAATATTTCCGATTGTTGATTATTTAATCGGATAAGCTTGTGTTTGGGTTGAACAGTTGACTTTTTATCGGGTTTGTCGATGTGTTTGACTTTGGGTGATAATTGCATAATATGTTGAGGCGAGTTTGTTGCCGCGAGAATTATCGGAATCAGAATTACGACGAGAAAGTTACGGGTATTTGAAGTTTGCCGAAAAGTGTGCTTGTTGGTTTCCTTTTTGGGAAAGTATAAATAGTGAACTTGCCATTTTGGGAAGTCAAAGTGGGTTCATTAATGTTGTTGACTGAGTTGACCAAGTCAACTCAGTGGTGAAGGAGAGGTGCGACGTGCTCGGCGAGCTCCACGTCGGCGATGGGATTCCGGCCACCCTAGGGCTCGGCCTAGGGATGGTTCTGCTCGGCGTGGTCCCTCATGGTGGTGCCGGCCACCGTTCACGGCGAGGTGGATGGTGGAGAGAGAAAATTTGGGTGAAAGTTTGAGATTTTTTTGGGGTTAATTGTTGGTTTTGATTCCGGCCGAATTGAGCTACAATTTGTAGTGGGCTTTGAAGCTCTCCTCTCCATGATTCTAACCATGTAAGTATGGAGTCCTAATTTGATTTGTGCTTGGAGAATTTTGGAATTGAAATTTGTGTGAACATTCGGTTTATCACGAAATTGGACTAGTTAGAGTATGAATTGGCATTTGTTGCAGTTATGAAAGTTGCTCAGTGGGTGATTTTGCATGGAATAGGGGTTGCTCCACCGAGAAATTTCATGGTTGGTGGTGGCGGCGGCGGCGGCGGCGGTCAACGGTCAAACTTTGACTTTTTGGGGTTTTCAACAAGTTGCATGTCATTTCACTCGAAATCGCGCCCCGATCACAGTGGGGAGGTTCGTTTTTCGAATTGAGCGTCCGAAATTAGAGTGAGGTATTGAGGTGTGATTTTTCGGATTTTTGACAGTTTGTCGTAATCGGATTATGTGTTTCCGAGAACGGTTGTTTCTCGTGATTTGATTTGAATTGTCGAGTTATGACTTTGAGAAATGAACTTTGTGATTATTCAGAGGTTCGTGATCATTCTTTTGGCGAGGGACTTTCCGCCGGATCACGGGTTAACGCGAACTGCGTTACGCTAGTCTGTGAGTGGACAATTTCTTTTCACGGATTGATTGCGAGTCTTTTATATACGTTTTACGAACTTGAGCATGCAGTATGATCATGGTTTTACGAGCATGAGATTTCATACGAGATTATGTTTATTATGAGCATGTGTTATACGATTATGCTTATACCAGTATATATATTACGTATATACACTTATATATTGTTTCATGCATTTGCATCGAACTATTTATGATTTAATTTACATAGAGTACAGTCTCAGTTACGTTGTTGTATCGATACACTTGCCTCTCGGCTGATCCCCGATGGTAGGCCTACCAGGAGGGGCAGTACCCCGACTTGACCGGCGAGGGGCAGTACCCCGGAACCGAGGCCTTTCTGGCTAGAATCACGTGGAAATCTGGGACTCCGTGATTCTGACTGTACTAGCACGGACGTGTTCATGAGTGACCCCGTGAGATTTTCCATGCATGCTCTGTTTATGAGTTGGAGTCAGCGTCTCCTCGTATACTATTTGATTTGGTTTATTTATATTTCGACTCACATATGTTTTTATAACATATATTACTCGGTGAAAGACATTTATTTTCGTCCACTCACTCTAACGATTTTCATGTCTTTCCCCTAGGATTTTCAGTTTCCATGCCCAGTTTGCAGTTCGGACTCTGGTGTCACACATCGTGGTCGGAGGCATAGTGCTCGAGCTACCTTGTTTCTTCCAGTAGGTTTATTGTTCTACCTACTGTGGTATACTTATATGATTATACATTAGAGGTCGCTCTGAGTATTCTGTTGTATATATTATACGATTGTACTCTGGATTTCAGTAAAGTATAGATATATTTACTACTTTACATTATTGTTGATATATTGAGAAATCCGGATGGGATTGGTGCCCACGGTTTGATTTTTGTGGCATAGGATGAAGTGTATTTTCCGCGTGCAGGTAATGGTAATTCCACGTTAGTAACGAAACTCTGCCGAAATTTCTATGGTTTTTGTTGGTTCGTGTTTTCGAAAGGGTTTGATTCCGGTTTAGGGAGCTAAATCGGGGTTGGGTCCTTTCATCAGTACCAGATTGAGTACGAACAGGGGAGAATTACCACCTTTAGTGATCTCATCAATAGCCTTGCAAAAAAAGAACGGCATCATGAGATCATCCTCAATAATAACTCAAGACCAGCTGGTACTAAGAAGCCTGAGAGTTACCATACTGGAGGAAAGGCCCGCAAAAATAAGAAGGTTGCTCGTTCAGAATCTTATGTTCGTGGAGGACATGCTCCACGTGGGGGTAGAGGAGGGCGTGGGCGTGGCCAAGGACATAGCCGAAATCTGACTTGGCATAGAGATCAGAACACCAACTCTAACAAGGACCAGTCTGGTTTGGTTTCTGATGGTCAACGGTCCCAACATTCTGGAAGATACATTTGCTTCAAGTGTGATTCTAATAAGCATATGCCCAAACAGTGCCGTGTTAGTAGAGAATTCCATAACATTTACAAAAAGCACAAGCAGCATTTGGCTCAAGAGTCGAATTATGCTGGAGATTTAGAGATGGAGGTTGACACCAATCTCGTTGTTGCAGATGACAAGGGGAAAGATCTTGTTACCCTAGATTTTGATTAAGCCTATGTAAAAGGCATTGTCTCTGTAATCTTTCAAGTTTTTAGTTTTATTTTTTGGCTTACTTTTCGGTCAAGAATTTTAAAGACACTTGTCTTTGTTTTATGAATAAGAACACATCTATGATGTAACTTTTGTTGGCAAGCAATGAATATTTCTCTACTTTTGGTATATGAAAGTGTTTTGAGAATGTTCTATTCTATGCATTTCTTATGTATGGTTCGATGTTTATAAGTATATGGCAATATGAGACAATGATACGGTCTAAACGTGACACAAAGAAGAGGATGTTATTTTGAACTCAGTGACATTTTCGATCCATCAAAGTATTGCACTTTGACCCATCGAAACTATCTCTCGGGTTATTTTCTGGCATTTTTGATCCATCAAAAAAAATATTTCAACCCATCGATGCCTATCCTCGGGTCCTTTGGTTGCACATTTCGATCCATCGAGCACTTCTTCGACCCATCGAAGGGATGTCTCAGGTCAAATTTTTTGACCCATCGACACTCTCTTCGACCCATCGAAGGAATGTCTCAGGTCAAATTTTTCGACCCATCGAATACTGATGTCAGAAATTCGGTCTCATTTTTGGGTTCCTTCGATCCATCGAAAACCTACTCAACCCATCGAAGACATCGTTATGGTCATTTTTTTCGATCCATCGAAAAGTTATTCGACCCATCGAAGAACTGTCTCAGGTTAATTTTTTGACCCATCGAAGCTTTGCTTCGACCCATCGAAAATAGTATCGAAAAATCACATGAAAAAATGGTATGTAAATCGACCAACTTGGATTTCAACACCAGATGTGGTTATACATCAGTTTGTGTCATGCCATATCAGCACTCAACAAGGGTCATATCCTTATCTAAATCTTTAAGTATATATTTAAAGTGTACGCCTGGTCTTTATTCCAAAGACTTACTTATTTACATTGATTGTGTAGATGTCTCAAGGCGAAATTGAGTGTCTAGCACATAGTGGTACTACCCATACCATTATGCGGAATAGGCAACTATTTGTGGATCTTTTTCCATACAAATCCTCAGTGACAACCATGATTGGTGCAGCGCCCGTTATACAAGGGCGTGGTTCTGCAGAGTTTCTGCTGCCCCATGGTACAAAATTATATATTACTGATGCCTTATACGTGCCAAAGGACAATCAAACCTTGCTAAGTTTTAAGGATATTCGTGCCAACGGTTTTCACTTGGAAACCTATTGTGAGAATGGAAAAGAACTATTGTGTATAACCTCTGTTGAATGTAGCCGCAATCGCATTCTAGAGAAGTTTCCGGCTATTCGTAGTGGTTTATATCTAACTATAGTTCGGATAATTGAATCCAATGCTGTGACTCATAGTACTATGTGTGATTCTCTGTCATACAAGCTTTAGCACTTTCGTCTGGGACACCCAGGTCGTGACATGATGATCAAAATCTTAAAAAATACTCATGGACATCCGTTCTTTAGAGCAAAAAAACATGTGGTATCTATTTCCATCGGTTTATATGGTGAGGATGAGACTACTCCTCTCATTCCTGGCTCGGTTTCCAAGATGAGTGCAACACCATCCCGGCAAAGTACCACTGAGGCGTTGTGCGTTATCCCACCAGATTCTTATGTTGTAATAGCTGATGCACATCACTCGTTCTGCAAAGCTTGTTCTTTAGCAAAATTGACGGCTCGTCCTTCTTTTGCTGTTGATAATAATGACAATATTCCATTCTTCCAAAGGATTCAAGGTGATATTTGTGGACCTATCAAACCCGAATTCAGACCATTTAAATATTTTATGGTTTTGATAGATGCATCAACACAATAGTCACACATTGCTTTGTTATCCACAAGGAATGTTGCGTTTGCAAAATTCCTGGTTCAAATCATTAAACTCAGGGCTCACAACCTAGATCATCCAATCAAGTCTATTCGATTGGATAATGCAGGAGAGTTTACATCAAAATCTTTTGATAATTATTGCATGTCCCTTGGGATTGAAGTTGAACATCCCGTTCCTCATGTTCATTCTCATAACGGTTTAGCAGAGGCTCATATCAAGCGGATACAACTTATGTCTAGAGCTTTTGTAATGCATACAAATTTACCAGTCTGTGCAAGGGGATATGTAGTGTTACTGAAAGGACCCAACCCCGATTTTGTTTCTTAAACCAGAATCAGAACCTTTCTGAAAATATGAACTTTCAAAAATTAAATATTTTTTGGCAGAGTTACTCTATATCGCGTAGTTACCATTAATTTGTAGCGGAAAATACACTTCATCCTATGCCACAAAAGCCAAACCGTGGGCACCAATGCCATCCAGATTTCTCAAAAACATATCATAACGTAGCAATAAACAAAACTGTAGCTTTACAGATATATGGGAAAATCATGTGAAAATATAAATATAATAGTACTCAGAGAAACCTCTAGTATATACATATATACACAACAGTAAGCCAAACTAGAAACCTACTGAGAAAGGAAAAGTGGCTCAAATACTAAGCCTCCAACCTCGATGTGCGACACCTGAATCCAAACTGCAAACTGGGCATTGAAAACAAAGAGCCCAGGGAAAGACATATAAACTGTTAGAGTGTGTACGAAAATAAATGTCTTTCGCCTAATAAATATATATGTTTATAAAACATATGCGAGTCTAGATGCATAAAAATCATATGGTACATGAGGGAAACTCTAACTCCTCACGCGTACAGAGCATGCAAAAAAAATCTCACGGGGTCACACATGGACACATCCGCGCTAGTACAGTCTGAATCACGGGATCCCTAATCCTCATGTGATTCTAGCTAGAAAGGCCTCAGGTCATGGTATCTGCTCCCCCCCTGGTAAAGACCTCGAGTCAGGGTAATAGTCCCATGTGATAAACATCCTCGGGAATCAGCCGAGATGCTAAGTGTATCGATACAACTACTATTGAGACTGTACTCTGTGTAAACCAAATCATAAATGTTTCCATGCAAATGCATAAAACGTAATGTAAAAGCATACTCATAATGCATAATTATAAAAGCATATTCGTAAATGCATAATTATAAAACACAAGCTCATATAATTCATAATCATAACTGCATGTTCATGCTCATAAAACGTGTATAAAAGACTCACAGCCAACAGTGAAAAGTCCACTCACAGACAAGCACAACGCAAAAACGCGCTAATCCCGTAATCTGGCGGAAGATCCCTCGCCAACCGTACTATCCCGATCTCCTGAATAATCACAAATACCACTGATCAAAATCACAATTCAAAACTCTGAACCATATCTCGGAAACCAACCATTTCCGGAAACATATAACTCGAATATCAACGAAATCGTCGAAAATTCCATAAATACTCTACTTATCCTTCAACAAAAATCCACCACCCAAATCAACTCAATAACCTCACGACTACGATCGGAGCGCGAAAACACATAAAATTTCCCAAAAATCTGGACCTCGCCAGAGCTCCACCGCGGACCACCACCGACGGCGGCGGCGCGACTTCGCTGGAGACTTTTCCCGACAAACCAAACCCAAAATTCTTCCTCTCCTCAAGGCCAACCATTTCTCTCAAAGGACCACCACCATCGAAGGCCCACCGTTACCAGAAAACAGCTCGAAAATCCTATCCTCCATTTATTCCGGTGACCTATTCTGGCGAGCTTCAAACGACCTCCAAACCTGAAATCTTTCCACCCAAAAGCTTCTATGGGTTGAGGGGAGCAAAGCTCCCAACCCCATCGACCCCAAAAGTGGCCGGCAAAATTTCTAAACTTTACCGAATTGGTTCTCCGTCAATACTCAACCAAATCAACTCAAACCAAGTTCAAAATAATAGGAAATCACAAGAGGAAGCTAACCATACCAAGCTTGTGGTCTGAAGTGGCCGGAATCGAAAAGTCGACGGCGAGTCAACGACGGTGCAAAATTCTCTTCGGTCAAAATGGGTCAACAGTCCAATTTTGGTCAACTAGCCCAAATGTGACTTTTCGATTGTTTTGATATTTATACTCGCGACTAAAACGATCAACGGTCGAAAATGGATCGAAACCAATCGGATAAACACTATTAAATCCAATAGTCGTAAATATTCATAACATATTCATCGAACATCAGAAAACTCCTACGAGCTCAAAATCATAAACTCTACAACTCTTGTGATGGAACTTATATCAAATTCATTACCAAAAATATCATCGTGAACTGACCCGCCATATTAACCAATTACGACTAATCGTGAAACTCGCAAATCAAGCCAGTTAACTACCATTTCTGGTTCGGGTTGTCACACTTACACTCAGCAATGCTTCTTTGTTTTTGACCCGTAGTCCGCCAACCATTCAGTGCGTACCAGTTGGTAACTGGATATGAACCTGATGTTTCACGTTTGCGCATTTTTGGTTACGCGGTTTATGTGCCAATTGCGCCTCTACAGCGCACTAAAATGGGTCCTCAAAGAAGATTAGGCATTTATGTTGGTTATGAATCTCCAACGTTAGTCCGCTATCTTGAACCTTCGATAGGAGATCTCTTTACTGCTAGATTTGTAGATTGTCACTTTGAAGAGACATATTTCCCGCCGTTAGGGGGAGATCAGAATGTTTCCATTCCAGTGGAACGTCAGGAATTGACGTGGTTTAATCCCACTATGTCTTTTCATGATCCTCGAACGTCTCAGAGTGAGACAGAAGTGAGAAGAATACTTGATCTTCAGCAAGTAGTAGACTCTATGCCTGACTCATTTGCTGATATTGCTAAAGTGACGAGATCGGATATACCTGTTGCATATGTTTCTGCAAGGTTAGAAATCCCAAAAAGGGATTCATTAGTAGCAACACTGGGCAAGGAGACGTTCCTCTTGCTCATGTGGAAGGTGTTACATAGGCCTCGGCTCCCACCAGGAAAAAGGGGAGACCAAGAAAATCCACTGATGAACGGCCGGTTAAAAGGCATGCCATCAATGCACAAAAAGATCCATTAATCATCAGCATTGTGAATCCTTCACATGAGATTGTCTCTGACTACAGTTATGTCCTTGAATCACAATCGACAAGTCTGGGGGACGCTTCAGAACCTTTTGTGATTTCAGAGAACAAAGAAATCTCGCTTAGAACAAATGATGCGCGCGTTCTTATGGATAGATTTTCCTTGTTAGTTGATGATATGTTTGCTTATTCCGTCGCTCAGGAAATTAATGACGACGATGAAGTGGAACCCCGCTCTGTTGTTGAATGTCAACGTAGATCAGATTGGCGTAAATGGAAGGTAGCAATCCAGGCTGAACTAGACTCCTTGAATAAAAGGCAAGTTTTCGATCCGGTTATGCTATGCCCACCGAATGTAAAGCCTGTTGGACATAAATGGGTCTTTGTTCGGAAGCGTAATGAGAAGAATGAAGTCTTGCGTTATAAAGCTAGGCTTGTAGTGCAAGGTTTCTCTCAGCGCCCTGGAATTGATTATGAGGAGACGTATTCTCCTGTTATGGATATCATCACCTTCCGCTACCGGATAAGCTTGGTAGTGTCCGAAAAGCTTAACATGCAGCTTATGGATGTGGTTACTGCATATCTCTATGGTGATCTTGATTCAGAGATATACATGAGAGTGTTAGATGGCATTGCTCTACCCAAATCAAGTAACTCTAGACCACGGAGTACTCATGTTATAAAGTTGAGACGTTCACTGTATGGATTGAAGCAATCTGGTAGGATGTGGTATACACGTTTCAGTGACTACTTGATTAGGAAGAGATATAAGAATGATGATTTATGCCCTTGCGTTTTCATTAAAAGAACAAGTTCAAGATTTTCTATAGTAGCTGTCTATGTTGATGATATGAATATGATCGGAACTCTTGAAGAGATCAATGAAACTGTTTGCTACTTCAAATCTGAGTTTGAAATGAAAGACCTTGGTAGGACTCGATTTTGTCTCGGATTAGAGCTGGAACATCGAGTTGGTGGAATTCTTATTCACCAGTTTGCTTATGTCCAAAAGATGCTCAAGTGATTTAATATGGATAAAGCACACCCTGTTAGCACACAAATAGTTGTTCGCAGTCTGGACCCAAGAAAGATCTGTTTCGTCCGCTAGATGACGATGAGGAGATCTTGGGAGCTGAAATTTCATATCTTAGTGCTATTGGAGCTTTGTTGTATTTAACTCAGTGCACACGTTCAGATATTGCCTTCTCAATGAACTTGTTAGCCAGATTTAGTTCTGCACCTATTCAACGTCATTGGAATGGAGTAAAACAAATCTTCAGATACTTGAAAGGTTCCATTGACATGGGTTTATTCTTCCCTTATAAATAATATAGAGAGAAGCATGCAATTCTCGGTGAAGGGAATGTTGAATCATAACACTTGAGTTCTAAGCATCTTAATACTTTAAACTATGCTGACCCGAGCAGGCCCTTCGATCCATCGAAGGATTTCCTCAATGCATCGAAGGATGCTTCCTGGACGGATATGAGTAACCCCTTCGATCCATCGAAGGAGTTGTTTGACCCATCGAAAGATGGAGCTGTTGTAAGTGATTTTCATGTTGTCCCCTATTCCAAAACACCGGTTGATGTGTTGTTTGGATTTTCTAACGATGAGTACCTCTCTGACCCACACAAAGGTCGTTCACAGACCGGTTATGTTTTCACTTTGAGAAACACGGCGATATCTTGGAGATCAGCAAAACAAACCCTTGTTGCTACTTCCTCGAATCATTCTGAGATAATTGCTTTGCATGAAGCAATTAGAGAATGTGTTTGGCTCAAGTTAATCATAGGTCATATTCGAGGCTCTAGTGGATTGAAATCTACTGTTACTGATCCCACTTGCATCTATGAGGATAATGCTGCATGCATTGAACAGATGAAGTTAGGTTTCATTAAGGGCGACAATACAAAACATATATCACCGAAGTTTTTCTTTAATCAGCAACAACGGCAACTGTTGAATATCCAAGTGAACCAGATTGGTTCCGTTGATAATGCTGCGGACTTATTTACTAAGTCACTTCCTAAATCTAATTTTGTGAAACATGTGAGAAGCATTGGTATGCGCAGGTTATCACAACTCCTAGACTGAGTTTACAGTCAGGGGGAGTTACATTTCTGTAGAGATCAAGGGGAGTCTACATCACATGTAGTAGCTTTAGTAGTTGGTGCATTGTACTCTTTTTCCCTTAGACCAAACTTTTGTTATATCCATGAAGTTTTTGTTTGCTTGGCGAGGTTTTTAATGAGACAACAAGTTATGAATCATTCTTATGGCCATTAACACAAGGGGGAGTGTTTAAGGAGATTAATTCTCCATAATTCCTGATGTGTGTCTTGTCCTATTTAGATACGGATATTAATTAGATAGATACATGTAATCCCTGTGATATCGGGACACTTATTGTAACAGATTGTATCAGCCTGTATTTAAGGCATTCTATCAATGAAAGAGCTACCAATTTTTCCTGTTTACATATTTTCTTCTACAACAGAAACAATATTATTCCAGGCAGACCCAATTTGCTTAACATTCCACTCATGAATTCTAACTTGCATATTTGTACAAACTTTTACATAGTTCCAACATTGTTCATTACATTTAATTTTTCTTTGGTTTGGATTTCTTCGTGCACATATAAAAAGTGGCTGGATTGGTTTTGTATTTGCTGGTGAGATTTGAAGACAACATGTATGTTGGGTTTAGCTTCTGCTATTTGTGTAGTGTTGTGTTTGGTTTTGAACTGGGGTGTGGTACGTAATTTAAAAGACGAGAGAGGCCGGATATACCTCTCTTTAGGTAAGAAAAGAGAGTGGTTGCAAGAAATAGGAAAGAAAATTAGAATGACCACAGTAGAATGGTTTTGGGCTTGCTTTGGGATTCTCCGTTTATGTTGACTCTTCAACCAGAATAGGCTCTATAAGAATCTGCAATTGCAATTATACGAACTTAGAGGTATTAGTTGGTGGGTTATCAAAAATTTGTCTACTCAGTGGCTGTAAATCTATTAAAGTTTACTATAGCTGCAAGTATATGGGGTTAGGTGAGAGTCCAGCTTGAATAGTCCAGATGGCTTAGATATAATTATCCAGTGGTGGGTGCGCCTGAGCACACATATCGATTCCATGTTCAGGTTGAAAAAGAAAGAACCCACACCATATGAATATCTATTTCGAAATGTGAATGGCTTTTATGCCACTCGGATTGTCAAATAGGATTGTTAAGCATACAGATAGTACCCTCATATAGAGAGATCCGGCCAAATATTGATTTGGATTGTAAACTATACTCTAGGAAAAAGTTATTTTGGTAGGTATTGACCTATAACAATTACTAAAGTAAAGCTCAATTAACTCTTAAAACTTGATTCATACTTGGTATAACTTAGACTGGTAGATATGTAAAGATCTTAAAAGAAAAATACATTTACTTGTGACTGTATTGAACAAAGTCTATAGCATACTACATCTCTTATATGTTCTGCAATCAGATGTCCCTTAAGAATGACCAAGTGCTCTCAGAGTTAGGTCTTTGGGTCATTAATATGATTTTTTTGATTCACATTGGTATTATGAATAATTCACCAATCAATATAAATTAAGCTAGTTCATTTGTTTATGTGCCAATGATTCATAACTTTTATAATTATACATTAGCATCTATCCACCTCCGCACATAAGGAAGGAATTTATAGTTCTTTGATTGGGAACACCATGTGTTTGCGTAAATGCATTCTGTGTTTTGCATAACTAATAGGTGTACTGATTGGTGGTTTGGTTTTGTTGTGTGTTCTTCACTACTCAGTTTGCTTGGGGAACTGGGTTTGTGTTTAGTTAAAGAATCAATAAAGTAGTGGTTACAATTTCATTTTGTGTAAAGTGAGATTTTGATTTCAGTACTTTTAGTGTTCAATGCTTATTTTAGGTCTTAAACATTGAGTTGTAAAGCCAAAAATACTATGCCTTCAACAATCTATTAAAATCAGCCATTGTTTCCATTTCCGTTGTTGATTGAATCAATTTGTTTTGTTATGTTATTTGAACACAGATGATAGACAAGGATACCTTTTGGTTTAATTTTCATTTTTTTTGGGTTTGAATAAAGTTGGAAACTTTTGTTGTTTTGGACGTTGGTGGGATTGAAGCTAGATTGTTTTTTGTGATTGTTATGAGTAGTATCTTTATGAGTTTTCTTTATTTTGTTTGGTTCATTCAGTCTAAAATCTATCTTATGCATACAGACATCTAATAGAACTTAGCTGAGTAAAGACGGAGTGAATACGAAGATTCAAGGGCATAGACGCAAACCCAACCTTTGAACTTTTGTCGTTGTTGTGAGTAGCATCTCAAGCACATCATCATTGACATTGCCCTCTGCAAAAGTATGTATGATTGAGCCTTGATTATAAGGGTTTGGAACACTGAATTTGATCCATTTCTCAAAGATATGTGCTATGAAAGTGATTGATAAAAAGTGTGCATGGTTTATGATTAAGAGTACGTTCATAATAGTAAGTCCGTGTATGAATTTATGATTGAATAAAAGTGGGATGCTGGGAATGACGATACAGAATCATGCATCCAAATTATGATAGAGAATCATCGCACTATATGTGATATGTAAGTTTGAAATAATGAAATTTGGGTATATACATGTTGTTGGAAAAATGGTGGTTTTCCACCATTTTAATATGAAAATTTAAACAAATAATTGAGTGAGTTGCACTTAATTTTGATGTGAGGGAAACATGGATTTGTGTTCTCCTACAAGAGTACATAAAGATTATGTATTCATTTGTTTAAATTGGTTAAGGGGTGAATGAGAAATTGTCACCCAAAGTTGGCTATTTGAAACAAAAACAAATAATTTGATCCCACATGGAAGAAATTATGATGATCAACCCATTCCTTCATGTATAAATAGAGGCTCCATCCTCCCTCATTTTTCATCCCATCAGAGAGCAATCTCCTCTTCTGATTACTTCTCTCCTTCTCTCAACAGTGAGAAAATTCGGTGATAGAGTAAGGTATTCTTCAGTTCGACGAGAAGTTTTTGTGCTGGGTACAAAACTTTGAAGTTATTTTATCCTGGGAGAACAACGCCATACAAGCCTGTGGCGGCGTAAAAGTTCTTAAGGAAAGCGTGTGATACACGTGACTCAACTTAGTTCATCTTCTTCAAGAATTTGTTCTTCGTTCGTTCATTGTATTTTACTAATTAATTAGTTAATTAGTATTTTTGGTATTTATTAGTTTAATATCACTATTTTTTCCTACAATCTTAAGAACTTTTAAATGTGATATTGACTAACGTGGTTTTTTAAAGGAAATGGTTGCCTAACGGAAGAGTGTTGGCTCAAGGAATTGGTTACTAAACCAAAATAATGTTGCCTTAAGGAAGTGGTTTCCTTTGGAGTTGTGTTGCCTAAGGAAAATAGACTCCAAAGAAATTATCGATTAGCTATTTCGCTAATGAGGATTTTTTCAAGGATAATAAAAAGTTTCCTTGTAACAATGAAGCACTATGATTTGGTTATATGCCAAAATCAAGTGATTGAATATTGAGATATTCAATAAGAAATTCCTTGTGAATTTGACCATGTAATCAATAGAGAAATAATATCGGATATTATTTATTGATTAAGAAAATAACACGTGGTGTGCATTTTTAGAAGGAAAAAAAAGGCAACGGAATATTTTAAACACTGAAAGAGCTATAGGCCACATCGAGTCCTTTGGTTGAAAAGAAGGATGTGATAATGAGTGTTAATTAATGCAAACCATGAGTAGTTTGCACTAGGTGATGTGAGATCCAACATCACTTGGAGAAGATGAGGTGATATGCCTTATATGTGGAGACTTACCTCTTTATAGCAAGAAACATTTTTGGATGAGACCCAAAAGCAAAACCATTAGCTGTTGGCCAAAACGGATAATATATTGTTATGAAGATTGTGTCATGAAAAATGACAACGAACAAGGCAAGAAGCCAAAGTTTGAAGGCAAATGTTTCAATTGTGACAAAACTGGTCAAAAATCCTTTGAGTGTAAATTGGCCAAGGAAAAAGAAGAATAAGAAAGCCAACTTGCTTAAAGAAGTCAATGGGGATGTGTCTGACATCAACCTCTGTGCTGTGGTATCTGAGGTGTACATGGGGAACGTTGTTACCTCTAAAGTCAAGGGTGAAGAAAATGGGATCTGAATGATGATCTCTAGAAAGGAACTAAACAACATATAGTACGTTCCTATAGACTGAGTCGAGACTTCAGTCAAGTTGATTTCGTCTGCTGATTAAAGAAATAAATTCTATTCATAGAATGTAAGTTGGTAATAGAGCCACAAGTAGTGAAAGTTTCAAATTGAAATGTAATGACCATGGTCAATGATATGAATAAAGCTAGCGCTTTCACCTTTGTGTCTACCAATGCATGATATGGTAAGCAAGGACAAGATAATTATGATACTCTGCGGATGTCAATTAATTTGAAGAAGTTTACCAATATTTCAAGCATAAGATTGGAACTTATGTTGAGACAAACAAACGAAATCATTTTTCAAAAGCATTGAAAGAAATAATGAACCCCTTGATTTAAAGGCATCTCAAGCAAAAGTGGTAATAAGTATTTTATCACTGTGTACCTCATGATAAGTAAAGATGAGGCTATAGAGAAATTTAGACTCTAATAAACAAGATGAGAAATCAACTCAATTGAACAATTAAGGTCATAAAAAGTGATTGACCGCAGAGGTGAGTATGAATCACTATTCACGTATTGTGCTCAGTTTGTGATCATACATGAATAACACCTTATTCACCACAATCATATGATATGATTCAACGAAAGAATTGTATCCTAAAGAATAGAATAGATGCAATGTTGTTTAGCTTTGCATTGCCACCAAGCATGTGGGGAGATGCCATCTTATCGGCTAATTATCTTTTAAATAAGATACTCAAAAAGAAAGAAGAGAAAACTCCATATGAGTTATGGAAAGGAAGAAAACCATCCTATAATTACTTGCGAGTATGGGGATGTCTGGCCAAGGTACAAGTACCTAAACCTAAAAAAAGTTAAAAAATGGGCCAAAAACAGTTGATTGTATTTTCATTGGGTATGCAAAGAATAGTTCCGCTTATCGGTTTCAGGTGCATAAATCAAAAATCCCGGATATACATAGAAATACAATAATGGAATCAAGGAATGCATGTTTCTTTGAAACGATATTTCCATGCAAGTCCATAAGAGACGTTAGTTCTTCTAAATGGACATATGAGGCCACTACGGAAGATGGCTAAGACCAAGCAACTGAGTCTGAGGCAGGACCTAGACGAAGTAAGAGAGCAATGACTGAAAAGTTTTTTGGTCCAGATTTTATGACCTACATGCTTGAAGGTGAATCTAAAACCTCTAAAGAGGCTGTGAATTCCACAGATGGTCCTATGTGGAAAGAAGCTATCAAAAATGAAATTGATTCTATTCTACAGAATCATACTTGGGAACTGGTTGATCTTCCACCAGGTTGTAAACCTTTAGGTTCCAAGTGGATTTTCAAAAAAAAAAAGGAAAATTATGTGGAAATAGTCAATTGCATTTGATATGAATTATCGATCTCTTGTGTGCAACAAACACAAGACATGATAAGGAACTCTGAAATTTACATCGTTCTTTGAAGATGTATTTTTGAGTACATCCAACTTATTGTTGATCATGGACTATAACAGCTAAATTAGTAGCTTGTAACAAATGGTTAAATAGCCATTAATACAGTTGATGAGCAAACTAATGACTTATAAACCGTTAAGTAAATGCAAGTAACGGACAAGTTTAAAGTCATCAACACAAAACTGATTTTGTGTTATTTAGTGTTATGCTTTCTAAATGAAGCATAATAAATGAGGTTCTTCCAGAATCAAAGAGATGAGATAGGATTAGAAAATCCTTAGGTTTCAACTCTTAACATGTATGATTAAGAGTAAGCTTAAATTCTTAAGGGATAGGTACCTTGTGTACTGTCCTGGTTAGGAAGATGCCACTAAAATATGATTATGACTTTGTGAATCATAAACTTGTGGATCTTCCACTTGGTTATGAAACTTTAAGTTTCAAGTGGAATTTCAAGAGGAAAATGAAGTCAAATGTGACGATAGACAAAATACAAGGTAAAAACTTGTAATCAAAAGGCTAAAGATAAAAAAAAAGCCTTGATGATTTCGACACTAAATCTTTAGTGACGAAAATTACTTCCATCATAATGGTACTTGTTATTGCCACGTGGAGAAATTGTGAAGTACATTAAATGAGTATGAAAATAGTTTTCCTGGAAGGAGATATAGAAGAGAAAATCTATATAGAAAAACCTGAGGGTTTCTCGGCTCCTGGTCAAAAGGAAAAATATGTAATTTGGTGAAGTCATTATATGGCATAGGAAAAACACAAATGCAATGACATGGAAGATTTGACAACATGATCACCAATGGTTTCAATACCAATGAAGGTGATAATGTATATATGTCAAATACACAGAGAGAGGATATTTCTTTGTATGTCTGCATGTAGATGACATGCTTATTATTGGAAGCAATGATAAGTTGGTCAAATAAAGATAAAGATACGTACTCGATGTGCAGTATTTATAACTCTTTTTTCTAATAGGGCTCACCTTAGTAGCTCATAATGTCTAGAAAATGAGATTTTTGATAATAGTGTACTTGAGCGGGCCTCGCCCCACCTACATCAATTTCTCCTAGCCTGGTTATGAGTGAAAAGAGTTACCCAAACGATTATAGAATTTATAATTAACTGCAAAGTCGTTCATGTACTATTTGGGAATGCAAAAGCATTTGAATCCTTAGAAAACATCACAAGAATGTTAAAAGGGATGATATCAAATTAGTTACATTACGTGGAGAATATCCTTGGAAATGTGACAAGGAGAATTCTGGAATTGCCAAAACTCCGATTGACATGACTCTTCATCTTTCGAAGAATAAATGAGATTGTGTTTCTCAATTATAATACTCTAGAGTCATTGGAAGCCTAATGTACTTAACAAGTTGTACAAGGCCAGACTTGGCTTATGTTGTGGACAAGCTAAGCAGGTACGCGAGTAATCCTGGTGGAATGCATTGGCAAGCAATTGCAAGAATACTCAAGTATTTAATGTATACTTGTACATATGGGGCTGCACTATACCAGATATTCGGCTGTCTGAGAAGGGTACAGCAATGCAAATTGGATTTCTGATATGGAAAATCCACTAGTGGATATGTATTCACACTAGGGGGTGCAGCGGTATCTTGGAAATCCTCAAAACAAACTACGATGGAATTTGAGTTTGTTGCCTTAGACAAATGTGAGGAAGAGGCAGAATGGCTACGCCAATTCATAGAGGATATTCCAAAATGGACGAAGCCAGTGCCTGCAATTTGCATACATTGCGATAGTCAATCTGCAATTGGCAGGGCACAGAGTAGTATGTACAATAGTAAGTCAAGACATATTCATCAAAGACACAATACTATTAAACAACTACTCGCTACTGGTGTCATCTCCATTGACTATGTAAAGTCAAAAGATAACATAGCGGATCCGTTAACCAAATGGTTAAATAGAGAGTTGGTTGATAAATCATCGAGGGGAATGAGACTAAAGCCCAAGAGTTAAAGTCTTTACAGTGGACACCCAACCTAGTTGACTGGAGATCCCAAGATCTAGGTTCAAAAGGGACAACCAAATTGTAGAGATCGTGCCGGATCACTGTGGTGATTTTCCCCAAAGTCCATTCCTATGATGAAAATAGTGATGCCCGTAAGGAATGAGGTTAAGCTCATAGCTTTTAATGATTCTTATGCGTCGGAAACCCGAGCGGAGTAATGCGGATTACTCTTAACTAAGAAATCACCTATGTAAGAGGGAAGTGGGGTCGCTTCTAAGAGAATTGTTCAGGGCGCAATTCTTGTTAAGCTCTTACAGAACCAGACGCGTGTCCATGGCCAAAACGGACACAACAGTGAGAACTGAAAGTATCTGGAAGATACATGTGTGAAGTATGTCATCGTTTACACAAATGACAAACAGTTCAAAGACATCGCGTCTACTGTTTAGTTAGTAAAGTAAACATGCTTTCACAAGGGAATGTTCAAAGGGTTGACTCCTACCTATCCTATGCAGGTTTTCAACCGCAGAATCTATCACTAAGTCTATCGAGTCTTCGGTTGCCAATGTTCATTCATGTGGGGAATTGTTGGAAAAATGGTGGTTTTTCACCATTTTAATATGAAAATTTAAACAAATAATTGAGTGAGTTGCACTTAATTTTGATGTGAGGGAAACATGGATTTGTGTTCTCCTACAAGAGTACATAAAGATTATGTATTCATTTGTTTAAATTGGTTAAGGGGTGAATGAGAAATTGTCACCCAAAGTTGGCTATTTGAAACAAAAACAAATAATGTGATCCCACATGGAAGAAATTATGATGATCAACCCATTCCTTCATGTATAAATAGAGGCTCCATCCTCCCTCATTTTTCATCCCATTAGAGAGCAATCTCCTCGTCTGATCACTTATCTCCTTCTCTCAACAGTGAGAAAATTCGGTGATAGAGTAAGGTATTCTTCGGTTCGACGAGAAGTTTTTGTGCTGCAGTACAAAACTTTAAAGTTGTTTTATCCTGGGAGAACACCGCCATACAAGCCTGTGGGCGGCGTAAAAGTTCTTAAGGAAAGCGTGTGATACACGTAACTCAACTTAGTTCATCTTCTTCAAGAATTTGTTATTCGTTCGTTCATTGTATTTTACTAATTAATTAGTTAATTAGTATTTTTGGTATTTATTAGTTTAATATCACTATTTTTTCCTACACATGCTTAGTGAGGATTGAGATAGATCCGATTGGGGTTCAAGATAAAGCTTAGGGTAATTTCACAACCTAGATATTCTCTATCGATTTGGACTGTTATTACTTATACTTCTTTGAGTTTTGCTTCTTTTTTTTAGGCACATTTTTTTTAGATAGACTTGCTGTACGTAAACTCCAAGTATGAGACTTTTTTTGTTTGTGTGATTTATGCTTATGATATATATGAATTGTTGGTTCTTGAAATAGTTACATCTGCATTTTGATATAACATTCTCCCTAACTCAACATTCTCCTAATTGAATTTCCCTAATTGATATAACATTCTAGACTCCTCTAATCAACTTTTTGTTCTATTTGGATCTATCACTCGCTCGATCTATATATGCAGTTTCTCTCTCATTCTCCAATTCAATTATGGAATCTGCAAACGCACCTCCGCTTCTTTTGTGGTTGCCGGCTTGCACACAAATTGTTTGATCGGGTCATAGTCACTGCTTTGCCTCTTTTTTTTCTCCAATATTTGTCTCTCCCAGCACTCTGTTTCAATTTACCCAGAAAAGTACTTCTCTCTCGCACTATTATTTTCAGTTTTCTTACTTTGTGCTATGGGTTTCCAAACCTCATAAGTTTGGTTTGCTTATTTTTGATTTGGATTTATGTTTTGTGGATCGATATGTTGTATATGCTTCAATAAAATAATTGTTTTCATTTGGATCGATATGCTATTTTGATTTGTATTTATGTTTTACTGTATGTGCTTGAATAAATTGCTTTGTGTGCTTGAATAAAATTGCTTTGCTTATTTTTAATTTGGATTTATGTTTTGTGGATTGATATGTTATATGTGCTTGAATAAAATTGCTGTTTTGATTTGGATCGATATGCTATTTTGATTTGGATTTATGTTTTGTTGTATGTCCATTATTGCCGCTGGCGTTTTCTGTGATTTAGCAAAGAGGTACAATAGTGTTGTCATCATCATCATGTGCGAGGTTTACTGTTCTTTAGTGTTCTCTCTCTTATAGCTCTCTTTATTTTATGGGTTTTAAGTGGTAGGTAAGTTGTGGGTTTTAATATGGTCTATTGAATTTTGTTCTGGTATTTGATTTTTTTTACCGTTCAATCATTGTTCATAGGTTTTGGTCATTGTATTTTTGTAATTCTTATCTTTTTCTGATCATTGTAGATTGTCAAAGGATTTGAAGCCAATCGTTAACATTGGTGTTTGGTGAGTTCTATCTTATTTGGTATTTTATTTTTTGTAATGATGGTTATTGTGTTGTGTGGGAAATCAAATTTGGGTTTTGTGAGTTCGACTAATGTTCATTGATTAAAGTCTTTTGCTGTGAGTTGGTTTAATGTGTTATTGAATCAATTTACGTTTGTTTGTGAGTTAGTTTTGTATTTATAATATGTTTTGTTATATTATATTCAGGACATTGGTTATTTACTCTTGCCTGCATCTATCTATCATTCTGAGCATATTAGGGTACTCAACCAGTTGTGTTTTAAGGTATGATCTGATACAGTTTTTAGTTTCTAATTTGTAATAAACTATCTGCATTTGCATGCTTTGAGGTTATTTTATAACTTATTAGTTTTTGAATTGTTTTATTCTTATCTTAGTAACTGGGTGTTGCCTTTTGTGTTTCTATAAATTTAGCCAACAAACAATAATCTTTTGACGCAGAAGAGTTTTAATTCAAGTTAATTTTGGGCTTTTATATTTTTTCTTAATTTGGTTATTGATGGAATGTTTGATCATTCAATTAGGCTTTGCTCAGTGCATTTCTGATATTGCTACTTTTGTGTATTCATTTGTAAATTATCCAAGGGTGACAAACTGTTTCTTAATTTTTTTAGTTTTGTCAGTTTTATATTGCAATCTTATTTTTATTTTTTGTGTTAGTTGATAGTGATAACCGTGATTTCAAATTTGGTTTCTGTGATAGGATGTAATGGTCTTATTTATTGAAATATTTAAAACAGCTCTTTACTTGGTATGTATTGCTAATTATTTGTATTGTCTTTTGTTTTGTTTTCAGAAAGTTGGGTATATAGAGTGTTTTTAACTTTCTATCATCTTAATCGCATAAGTGAGTGTTAGCAGTTATTTTTCTAGGTATGACCTGATTGAGTTCATAATTTATATATATATATATTCATATTTTCTGATGTCGTAACTATAGTTCCTAGAGTTTTTAGCTTATGATTGTATTATTTTAATTTGAGAAACTAGCTGTTGTGTTTGTTTTCATCTATCTATGTATATGTTATATTTATGTAGTTGATTATATATTATGTTAATAATATGTTCGATGTATTAGTTGATTATTTATTATTATTTTTTTTCCAGTATTTATGATGCCTGTGTTGATATAATTACAATATTTATGTCCATTACGCTGTTTTTATGAGTGAGACATTTTTTTACTAAATTGGTTAATTTTTGAAGATTAGTTACTTTACTGGTTTATATTTATCAATAAGCTTATATGAATGGAGAGAGGGACTGGCTATGTGTATCATAAAGCTATTACATAATTAACAAAAGTTGTTTGTTCTACAGGGTTGGATCTCCCAATTTCAGCAGAGTATAAGTTTTGTTGGTTGAGTTTGGACTTTTGCTCATTCAAGGTACCAATTCTTGGTTTTCTTCTTCCTCCTCTCTATAGTGTTTATAGTTTTTACTGCAGAAAAAAAATACTAAATAGGTCGGTGATGATGTGAGATACGGAAGCTAAGATACACGCACATATATATATATATAGATGATATGGGCGTACAAGAGTTTAGAAAAACATATACATATGGAGTAGTATTACTGTATATGGGGTTTATTGGTTTTGTTCATGTGGGTTTATATGGTTTGATCAATTTTTTCTCTTTCAAGATACCAATTTTAATGAATGATTGTGTTTGAAAGTTTTGTTGTGGAAAAAAGATCTATTAAATAGGATGGTGATAATATGAGCGCACAAAAGTTTAGAGATATATATATATATACATGTCTATAGGTTTTTACTTTATATAATGTGGTTTTGTTGGATTTGCTCATGTGGATTTATAGGTTTTGATCAATATTTATGTATGTCTATATGTTTGATGGATTTAAATTCATTAGTTATAAGTTTTTAGGTTCTTTCTTTCTCTTCTATTTGGTCTTTTAGATTGAAATTGATTTCACTCTCTTGTCTCTTCTCTTTGCTCTCTTCTCTCTTCCTATGCAATAGTCGATGTTCCATCAAAGATTGGTTGAAACATATTTGTTGTCCTATTCAGTTCTGTCATATTGTCCTTAATTCATTGTTTTGTCTATCATTCATGGTTTCAACATTTTTAATGCATCTTATTATATATGAATGAGTCAATGAGTTAGACAATGTAAATATATATTTGGATGATGTTTTGTTTATAGGGTTCTGTTTGAATTTTGGGGTGTTTGCGAGTAGTGAGGAGTATATGATATTTAGCTATCTGTAACTTGGTATGGATTGATGGGGTTCTTTGATTGGGGTTTGTGTAATAGCTTTTGATTCTTTTATGTACTTATGTTATGAACTAATTATCTTAACTTTGTCAACTATTTACAAAATTTTGAGCTTTTTGTGTTCCTAATTTTGAGCTCTTATGTTTTTTGTGCTCTTTTGTTTACGCAGATTAGGATCTCCAGGGCCTGAAAACTATTAAGTTTTGTTGATTGCTTCTTCATAATTTGGACGAGTATGTTTGTACCTTTATATTTTTTTTGTTGCTATGAATTTCTATCCATGGTGACCTTATTACGTACATCTACAAATAATTTAAAAATAGTTGAACTTGGTATTGTTTACATCGTCCACTTAGAGTGTAAATTCTACAAGTTTTATAGATACGAATATACAAAATGCTCTTCCCAGGTTGTTGTTCTTGGTTTTAATCGTGTAACAATCATAGTTTACATTATTGTTTGCAGTTATTGAAGAAAAAAATACTCATTCATTGCTTTGATTGATATTTTAGGTATGCTGCCTAAAAGAGATTTAAGCAATGTGATGAAGAGGATAGCTCCAAATGGACTATGTGATGAAATATGTCAACAATCTTTGGCAAGCCATGAGACAAAATCTCCATGGAGCTATTTTCAGAACATGGAACCTTATATATCTAGCTCAGGCCTTTCAAACAAGAGACGCAGTTTGATTTCTGATCCAACTAATTTTTGATGCTTAAGTAAGAACAAACAATGTCTCTTTCATTGAATCAATACAATTTATAAATTATTCTTGGAATAATATGTCATATTGAAAGGACCCAACCCCGATTTAGTTTCCTAAACCGGAATCAAACCCCTTCTGAAAACACGAACTTTCAAAAACCATAGAAATTTCAGCAGAGTTTCACTATATCGCGGAATTACCATTAACCTGCACTCGAAAATACACTTCATCCTATGCCACAAAGCCAAACCGTGGGTACCAATCCCATCCGGATTTCTCGAAATCATATCATAATATAAAGCAATAAGCAAAAACTGTAACTTTACAGAAATCCGGGAAAATCATATGAAAATATAAACATCAGAGTATTCAGAGCGACCACTAGTATATATATATATACACATAAATATACAACAGTAGGCTAAACAAGAAACCTACTGAGAAAGAAAAGTAGCTCGAATACTAAGCCTCCGACTGCAACGTGCGACACCAGAATCCGAACTGCAAACTGGGCATTAAAAACAAAGAGCCCAGGGAAAGACATATAAACCGTTAGAGTGAGTGGACGAAAATAAATGTCTTTCGCCGAATAATATATGTTATAAAAACATACGCGAGTCTAAATACATGAAATTGATATGGTACACGAGGGAGACTCTGACTCCTCACGCGTACAGAGCATGCATCGTAAAATCCCGCGGGGTCACTCATGGACACATCCATGCTAGTACAGTCCGAATCACAGGATCCCAGACCCACACGTGATCTAAGCCAGAAAGGCCTTAGGTCATAGGTCTGCCTTCCCCCCCCCCCCCCCGGTAAAGGCCTCGGGTCAAGGGTCACGGCCTTCTCCGGTAAACATCCTCGGGGATCAGCCGGGATGCAAGTGTATCGATACAACCACATATACTAAGATTGTACTCTGTGTAAACCAAATCATAAATAGTTTCATGCAAATGTATAACACATATTGTAAATGCTTATTCATAATACGTAATTTGAAAAGCATATTCGTCGATGCATATTCGTAAATGCATAATCATAAAGCACATGCTGGTATAAATCATAATCATATACGCATGCTCATGCTCATAAAACATATAATAAAGACTCGGAACCAATCAGTAAAAAGAAAAGTGTCCACTCACAGACAAGCACAGCGCGCAAACGCGCTAATCCTGATATTCGGTGGAAGATCCCTCGCCCAACGTACGATCTCGATCCCTTGAATAATCACAAAATATCACTGATCAAAATCACAATTCAATATTCTGACCCACACCTCGGAAACCAACCATTTCTGAAGATATATAACTCGGATAACAAAAGAATCGTCGAAAATCCCCAAATACTCCACATAAACCCTCGACATAAATTCCACTACTCAAATCAACTCGAAAACCTCAAGGCGATTACGAGAAAAATGACATAAAACTTGACAAAATCTAAAAAGTCAACGCCTCACTGGAGCTCCGCCGTTGACTGCCGCCGCCGCCGGCGGGCAGTCACTGCAGAGATTTTCCGGCGAGGAAAGCCCAGAATTCAAGTCCTCCTCAAGCCCAACACTTTTCTCCACTACCTCAACCTCCAATTCCGCCGTAATCCGCCAGAAATCAGCTCGAAATCCCCTTGGATTTCAAATCGGTCGGCCACTCGGTCCACCACCGAAACTCCGACCACGACGCACGGCGGTCCTCGAGACCACTCCCAAAAGCATCGCCATGGCCCACCAAGCCTTTCCCCCTTAATCCCCGGCCACCACCGTGGCCGGAGCACCGCTGTCCGTCGCCCCCGAAATCCCACCGTTTCTCCTCCAAAATTCCAAGCCAAAAACTCCACAATACAACCCAATACATATATCAAAAGGAAGCATAGATCATAAGCTTCAATTCCCTACCTTGAAATTTGGCAACCGCGCCGTATTCCGGCAACCACCACGACGGCGAGTCGTGACTCAGTGAGTCAACACGGGTTGACTCGGTCAGAAACAGTCAACTCGGTCAAACAGCCCATTTTCGAACTATTTCGATAATTTTACGACTATTCGGCTATTTATACGTCGCGAAACAACTCTATCCACAATTTGGATAGCTCAAACTTAAACTCAAACGGATAAACATGACTAACTCGGCGATAATTTCAAATATTCTTTTTATATTCCTCGATTATCCGAAAAATCCTCGGAAAGCTCCTACGGACTCGAAATCAAATTCTCTACATTTCCCACAAACAAACCCAAATCAAATTCGTGTCCGAAAATTAAGTCGTGATCAAAGTCGCATAACCGATTATTTACGATAAACCTCAATTACTCGTAAAACTCCCAGATTAAGTCGAATACTATTCCAATTCTGGTCCGGGTCGTCACACATATGATGATTGTTATTTTTGATGAGGAGGTATAAGCATGCAACATGTGGTACTAATGGAAGAAAGTATGGATGATGAAGATGGTGTTGATGTTATAGTCATAGATGTTAGAGATGAGGATATATCAGGTAGTTATACATATAATACAATATTTTTATATACACATAGTAATTTGTATAAGAATAACATTCCTTTTTTGTTTGATAGGACATGGCATCTCACATCCATGAATGCTTGGTCAAGCATCATATCAAATTAGTCGTCGAGGTAAATAATGATTTACATTTGTTTTCAATGATCAATATTGTAGTGATTTTTTATCCCTGATTTGAACAATTTATCATGCAGGTGTGATTGTAAGTTATAAGGATTCTGACGATGATTCTTACACGTGCATGTACTGTAATGCTCATTTTTGGCTGGGCGAGGCTTTGAAGAAAAAAAAACAAAATCAATTAGTTTATACGAATTGTTGCGAAAAAGGACAAATTAAACTTGCAATGTCAAATCCAACTCCAACATTTCTTGAACAATTATTGAATCCAAACAATGGTCGTGAAATCACACTTTTTCGTAAAAATATTCGGGTGTATAATTTCATGTTTGCTTTTACTTCTATGGGTGCAAAAAATGATTACAAGATAAATAATTGCATAGCTCCTTATGTATTCAAAATCTATGGACAAGTGCATCATTTGATAGAATCGGTGTTACCTTCTGCAAATGAATCTCCAAAGTTTGCTCAATTATATGTTTATGACACGGAAAATGAGATTTTGAATCTCATTAATGCTACTGATCTGAATAATGCAAATCAAAATATCGATGCTGTGATTGTTGAGGAATTAGAAAATATGCTTGAAGATGTTAATGAATTGGCAAAAAAGTTTCGATTAGTCAGAGATCAATTTGAAAATGTTTCCATACCTAATTGTAATATGACTCTACTTGATCGTCAGTCGATGGATGGTAAGCAATACGAATTACCAAGTGCTTCTGAAATTGCTAGTTTAATTGTTGGTGACATTGCAGAATTTAATTCTAACTGAGATATCATAATTCGATCGGTTGATGGAAATTTGAAGAGAATATCCAAGATACATCCGAAATTAATGTCATTGCAATATCCGCTACTTTTTCTGTATGGTGAGGATGGATTCAGAACAAATATATTAGAGTGTACGGAAAGAAAGCATCAGAAGAAAAGAAGAAAATTGACCATGATAAAATTTGTCTTCTATTAAATCCATGATCGAGAAAATGATTCAAGCACTTTGTTAAAATTTGGAAGATTGTTTCAACAATACTTGGTTGATGCATATGCGACAGTTGAGGAAAATCGCTTGGAATATATAAGGAATAATCAACCATTATTGAAGTGTGAAAAATAGAATCAATTGTCTACTTTTTCTTCAAATGGTGTTACCCGATGTGGGAAAGTCAATTTTTCTTCCTGGTACTCACACTGGCAGTCCTAGAGATATGTTGAATAATTATCAAGATGCCATGACAATTTGTAGATATTACGGCAATCCAGATTTGTTCATAACTTTCGCTTGCAATGTTAAATGGCCAGAAATTGCGAGATATTTTGAAAAGAAACCAAAATACAGAGCGGAAGATAGACCAGATATTGTTTCTCGGATTTTTAAAATTAAATTGAATGATATGATTGAATTCATTAAATCTGGAGAACCTTTTGGGGTTATTGATGAACATGTTTGTATAATTGAATTTCAAAAACGAGGGTTGCCTCATGCTCATTTACTATTTTGTCTTCAAAGATCATACAAATGTTACACACCAACAGATATAGATTCTATCATTTCCGCTGAATTACCGGATAAAAATATTAATCCAAAACTTTTTGAAATATTCAGTCAATTTATGATACATGGTCTTTGCGGTAAATTAAACTCAAAATGTCTGTGCATGAGAGATGGAAAATGTACAAATTTTTTTCCTAAACCATACATTTCTAAAACCATATTTCACGCAATCAAGGCTCCTCGATATAGAAGACGTCATGATGATTCAAAGTTTATAAATAAAAATGGAATTCATATTGGTAATAATTTTATTGTTCCATACAATCCCATTTTGTTGTTGAGGTATAATTCTCACATAAATTTTGAATCGTGTTCTCAGTCTATGTTAATAAAATTTAAATTTAAATATATAAATAAAGGTCCGAATAGAGCTCGAGTGATAGTTCATGAAGTGTCGATATTTAAATCCCCACGAATATGTGTGGTGATTGTTTGAATTTTCCATTCATTCTAGATATCCTGTTGTGCAATACTTAAAAATTCATTTGCCGAATGTATAGAGCATTTTCTTTTATGAATGTCAATCTCTTGAACAAGTTGTGGAAAATCCAGATGCGGAACGTATGCTAACCGCTTGGTTTGATGCGAACACTGTCTATAAGGACGCGGTTAAATTAACTTATGGTCAATTTCCTTCTCAATTTGTTTGGGACAGTGATAGAAAAACTTGGAATCCAAGAAAAAAATTGTATGACTGAAAAGACCCAACTCTGATTTAGTTGCCTAAACCAAAATCAAACCCTTTCGAAAACACGACCTCAAATTTTTTTTGCCAGAGTATACTTTGAAACAGGACATACCATTATTAGAACCTGCAAAGAAACACACTTCGAATATTCTACAAAAGCCAAACCACGGGGCTCCGTTCCTCATCCAGATTTCTTAACAACAATATATAATAAACTCAAAGGTTTACAAGAAATCCAAAATTATTCAGGAGTATACTCAACTGAAACACAGTATAAGTACTCAGAGCGACGCCTATATACAACAATTACAACGAGTAGGTCAAACAAGAAACCTACAGAAACTGAAGAGTGATCCGAACTCTATGCCTCCACCAATGACGTGCAACACTGGAACCCAAACTGCAAATTGAGCAACGAAAACCGAAAAACCCAGGGGAAGACAAATAAATCGTTAGAGTGAGTGGACGAATAATAATAATATGTCTTTCCCAAATATATGCTCATAAAAGCATAATGTGAGTCAATGCATATGAAAATCCTGACCAGGTACATTTTCTCTGATCCATAAATATGCACGTAAAATCCTACGGGGTCACTCATGGACTCCTCTGCATAGTACAGTCTAATCACGGGATCCCAGACCCACACGTGATTAACATAAGTCAGAAAGACCTCGGGTTAGGATATCTGTCCCCCCAAGAGCATCTCATGGATCAGCCAAGAAGCTAAAACATCGATGCATACTGTGACGACCCGAACCAGAATCAGATGTGTGTTTGGCACGATTTTCGAGATTTGGATATAGTCGCAGTTTTACGATATTGTGTGGTTTGTCGATTCGATTCGCGACTATGTTTTCAGTCGAGAATTTGGGATGAGTGTCTTCACGGAAATGGTAGAGTACGTGATTTCGAGCTCGTGGGTGGTTTCAGAAGATTTTTCCGATAGTCGAGGAATATTTTATGATTATTTGAAGTTTCGGGTTCCGACGAGTTTATCCGATTGTTTCATGTTTATCCGAATCCTTTCGTATATTCGTTTTGGACCGTCGATCGACCCGAGGCTCGAGTATAAATATCGAAAATAGCCGAGAATTAGTCGAAAACTTCATTTTGGGCGTTGACCAAACTGGAAATTTTGTTGACTTTCCTATTTTGGAAAGTAAGCCATCGGACCAAAGGGGAAAGTTTCCCAAACGGGAAGTCAGTTTCCGGCGACCGTTTTCCGGCCACCATCGACCACGGGACAGGTACGGTTTGATTCCTTGAATGATTTCGAGTGTGATGGAACTTGGTTTGGGTTAAATTGATACTGTTTTGGTGTAACCCGAGCTAGGCCGAATTAGGTCTCGTCGCCGGTGACGGTTGACCATTTTCCGACCGGTTTGAGGGTGGTTGGTTAGGGGGGAAAGACTTCCCTAGTTGCTCTGAGTCTGATGATATGATTAATTGTGTTTATGGTTGAGTTTTGGTGAGGGACGAGTGGTTACCGGAATCTGGAATTCCGTTCTGTTTCGAGGGCTTTTGAACAGTAAGGAGTGGGAATTGAGCTTAGTGGTAGAAGAGAGTTGGGTTTGGATGGGCAAGACCTTGAGGACTGGAGAGTTTGGCCGTGTGATTCCTCCGTTGACGGCGCGCCGGCGGCGGCGGCGGCGGTCAACGGCGGTCAACGGTGGGGGAGAAAGTCAACTTTTCAGATTTCGATGTAATTAGTGTCATTTTTCTCGTAATCACGTCCTGGTTATTGTACGGAGGTTTTCGAGTTGATTTGGTTAGCCGATTTTCAGTCGAGATTTCGAGTGGGGATTTCGGGATTTCCGTAATTCATTTTGCACCGCATTTCGTATTTCCGGGAACGGTTGGTTTCCGTGCATCAGTACAGTGTTGTGGATTACGAAATTGATCAGTTATGTTTTGTGAATATTCAGGAGATCGTGATCGAGATCTGGATCGTGATCGTGCTTCAGGCGAGGGATCTTCCGCCGGACCACGAGTGTAGCGCGTGTGCGCGTTTCGAGAGTCTGTGAGTGGACACTTTATTTTCACGGATAGATTGCGAGTCTTTATTTATGATTTATGAACTTGAGCATGTAGATTGATTATGATTTTACGAGCATGTG
This sequence comes from Geum urbanum, assembly GCA_946800695.1. Classification (NCBI taxonomy): domain Eukaryota; kingdom Viridiplantae; phylum Streptophyta; class Magnoliopsida; order Rosales; family Rosaceae; genus Geum; species Geum urbanum. The sequence goes on along the minus strand of OX327002.1, from coordinate 40,984,024 downwards.
TTTTACGATTATGCTTATACGAATATACGTATACGAATATATACATATACGTACATATTATGTTTTAAGCATGTGCATAGAAAAGATTTATGATTTGGTTTACACAGAGTACAGTCTCAGTATATGTTGTTGTATCGATACACCTTGGCTTCTCGGCTGATCCCCGAGTACGCTCCGGGAAGGACAGATATCCTGACCCGAGGCCTTTCTGGCTAGGAATCACGTGTGGGTCTGGGATCCCGTGATTCAGACTGTGCTATCGCGTGGTAGTCCATGAGTGATTCCGCGATTTTATGTTGCATGCTCTGTACGCGTGAGGAGTTGGAGTCTCCCTCGTGTACCCGGACGCGTGAGGAGTTGGAGTCTCCCTCGTGTACCATTTCTTTACTTATACATCTGACTCGCATATGATCTTATACGTATATATTACTTGGTGAAAGACATTTATTTTCGTCCACTCACTCTAACGTGTTTATTGTCTTTCCCCTGGGCTTTTCAGTTTCCGTGCCCAGTTGCAGTTCAGGTTTGGTGTTTTCACGTCGCGGTTGGAGGCTAGTGATCAGAGTCACCTGTGTTTTCCAGTAGGTTTCAGTTTCACCTACTGATGTACATGTTGTATATATTTTACATTAGAGGTCGCTCTGATACATTCCGATACTTGTTTATACGGATTTTCTCGGATATACATATATATATAGTACAGTATATTTACTGTTTGTTGATTATATTGATGTTGAGAAATCCGGATGGGATTGGTGCCCACGGTTTGCTTTTTGTGGCATAGGACGAAGTGTTATTTTCTGGGTGCAGGTTATGGCAATTCAACGCTAGTAACGAAACTCTGCCCAAATTTTGAAATTTTTTGTTGGTTCGTGTTTTCGAAAGGGTTTGATTCCGATTTAGGGAACTAAATCGGGGTTGGGTCCTTTCACATACCTCAATATCCGAGACTGTACTCAGTGTAAACTAAATCACAAATCCTTTCCATGCACATGCATAATCGTAAAGTGCATAATCATAAATGCATAACGTAAACGCATAATCAATAATGTATATGCATAATCGTAAATGTATACTCATAAAATGTATAAATCCAGACTCGCAAATCCAACTGTGAAAATGAAATGTTCACTCATTGTACGCGGCTAACCCTGAGGTCTGGCGGAAGATCCTTCGCCAAACGCTCAATTCCGATCACCTGAATAACAGGGATACAATTAATATATATTGAAACACAACATATAGAGCTAATACGCCGAGAACCCCGCGTTCTCGAAAGATGTATCGCTCGGAACATCGACGAGGATAACAAAATTCTCAAAATATACCCAATTAAGCCTCGTCCCAAAATCGAATACTCAAATCAACCCAAAAACCTCAAGACTACGACCGGGGCGCTATTACGAGCAAAACGGTATAAAACTCCCCTAAATTCCAAAAAGTCAACCTTTCGCCAAAGCTCCGCCGTTGACCACTGCCGGCGGCAGCAGCGCGCCGTCAACAGTGAGATTCTCCGGCGACCAAAACCCCAAAACCTTCCTCTCCTTAAGCCAAGTACAACTACACCAACGCACAGCTCGACCGGCAACCACCTCAAAAGTCCCTCGAAAGCCGCCGGCCCGACATCGCCGGAAAACTCGTCCGGCCGATTCTGGCGCCGTCGCTCCACCATAACCCTCCAAACCATAGGAGTTTCCATCCCTAGCATGAACCCAACATTTTCCACCCCAAAACTCCACCGGAAACTCGCCGGAAAACCTCCCCCCAAAACCCACCAATTCCATCCATTTCACCTCCACATTTCTCCAAAAAAATCAACACCAAACATCACAATATATACATCAAACAATAGCCCAAGAAGAGAGCTTCAATTCCCTACCTCAAACGCCGGCAACTATGCCGTTTTCCGGCGACAAACTCGACGGCAAGTTACGGACTCAGCGGGTCAACTCAGTTGATTCGGTCAACTCAGTTCCTGACTCGGTCAACTCTGGTCAAACTGCCCAATTTCAACTTTTCGACAACTTTACGACTATTCCGCTATTTATACGTCGCGAACCAACCCTATCCACGATTCGGATAACTCAAACTCAAACGGATAAGTACGACTAACTCAATGATAAATTCAAATATTCATTTTATATTCCCCGATTATCCAAAAAATCCTCTGAAACCTTCTACGAACTCGAAATCACATCGTCTACAATTTCTGCGAAGGAACTCAAACCAAATTCGTGTCTGATAATTAAGTCGTGAACAAGGCCGCTAAACCGATTAATTACGACTAATTGCAACTAATCATGAAATGTGCAACTCAAGCCGATTAACATACCATTTCTAGTTCGGCTCGTTACAATGACGTTATTGGAAAAATTGCACACGTACTACCAATTGCCGGGAAATTGTTTTATCTACGAATGCTGTTGAATATTCAAAAAGAATGTCGCAATTTTGATTGGATCAAAATAATTAATGGAATTACTTATGCCACTTTTCAGGAAGCATGCCGAGCATTGGGATTACTAGATGATGACAAAGAATGGAACGATGCATTGGTTGAATATGCATTTACTGCAATCTCTCCTCAGATTAGACAATTATTTGTTACCATTATTCTTTTTTTAATGTCTCAAATCCTCGAGCTCTGCTTGATGCGCATTGGATGAGTATGTCTAATGATATCTTAAAGAAAATTCGGTCAGAATTCAACATGCCCAATCATACTGTACCTGAGGATGATTTAAAAAATAGCGTTTCATACGAACTTGAAAAATTGTTTAGCATGACATCCACTTCATTGAAAGAACATCATTTGCCAATGCCAAAAACAGAAAAGATACAAGAGTTGAGTAACAAATTAATCAGAGAGGAATTAGATTTTGATTGTGAGACACATAAACATGAACATTGTGAAATGGTTACTAAATTGAATACATGTCAGAAAATTATATACAATGAAGTGATTGAAGCTGTGGAACAAAAAACTGAAAAATCATTTTTTGTATATGGTAGTGGTGGAACAGGAAAGACTTTTTTGTGGAATACTATAATTTCTAAATTGAGATCTGAAAGAAATTTTTTTTGGCCGTTGCTTCATCAGGAATTATTTCTCTATTAGTTCGAAAAGGCAGAACGACGCATTCACGTTTTAAAATAAAACCAGTTATAGACAAAGATTTAAAATGTTTGATAAACAAACAAACACATCTTGCATAATTAATTGAAAAGACAGATTTGATTATTTGGGATGGACCTCCAATGTGCAATAAATGGTGTATCGAATCATTGGATAAAACTCTTCGGGATATTTTGTCAGCAAACTCTGATGATCAAAAGACACAAATACCATTTGGAGGTAAATCAATTTTGTTTGGTGGAGATTTTAGACAGATTTTACCTATTATAGAAGGAGGAAGCAAATGAGATATTATTGATGCGTCTTCAAAATAATTCATATTTATGGTCTTATCTCAAAGTTTTTTGTTTAACAGAAAATATGAGATTATCGTTTGTCGGATTGACAGCCACTGAAAAAAGATGAGATTCAAAATTTTGCAGAATGGATGCTAAAGATAGGAGAGGGTCGATTACAGTCAAATTTTCTAACAAATGACCATGATATATCTTGGATTCATATTCCTGAATATTTACTCAATGATTCAACCGTAGATCCTATCAAGTCAATTTTTACGACTACTTATCCAAATTTTGATTTAAAATACAATGATACATGTTATTTGAGAGAGCGGGCCATTGTAACGCCTAAAAATGTAATTGTACATGAAATAAATAGATACGCAATTAATTTGTTGCTTGGTGATAAAAGAACATATTTTAGTTCCGATTCAATTTCATTCAATTTTGCTACCTATAATGATAATAGCCTTTTGTATCCTATAGAATTTTCGAATAAACTTGAATTTAGCAGTCTACCATCACACGAAGTTATACTAAAGATTGGAATACCAATTATGTTGTTAAGAAATTTAAATCAAGTACAAAGTTTGTGCAATGAAACACGGTTGATTGTAACTAATTTGTTTGAAAAAGTAATAAAGGCAAAAATACTGACAGAGACTAATATCGGGGAAAAGGTTTACATTGCAAGAATTGTATTGATTACAAATGAAACTAAATGACCATTCACATTCAAGAGACGACAATTTCCTGTCAGATCCTGTTATGCAATGACAATCAACAAAAGTCAAGGTCAATCGCTAAACCAAGTCAGAGTATATTTGACTGAACCAGGTTTTAGTCACGGACAATTATATATTGCATTATCGAGAGTTACATCAAAAACAGGTTTAAAGATTATGATAAATAACGGTAATGAAATACCAAATAATTATACAAAAAATATAGTTTACAAAGATATTTTTCAAAACATACAGTATAGCACATAGTTAAATTAAATATAAATAGTTAATATAAGTATTCTGTTTGATTCATTTTTGACGATATTTTGAAGAAAAAAGATGTAAATAATTTTAAAACAAACTTTTTGTGGAGTATACATATATAGTTGCTATATAAAAATCATTGTTTTATTTATTTTTATACAAATAGAGATATTTGTTTAAGTGTGTAATAATATTGTTGTTTGTAACCTAAACTTTCATCTTTCAATTTATGTTAGTACTCTACAGTTTGTACATGTAAATTATCAGTATTGAGTTACATATATTATTGCATTTTTTTCGATGATATTGTTCTTCATTGTCCAACTACAAAAAAATACATGAGTTCAATTTAGTAGTGTATTTTTAATTAATTTTCTGTTTAGGATAGTATATTCCCCATGTTTTAATACACTTTCAAAAGGTTATAACTCCTCTCTGAAAAACCTCCCCAAGGGGGTGAGCAGCTACCTAGTATCCAACAACGCTGGCATGGATTATAAGCTGTGTAGCTAGAACTGGTCGAAGCTTGCTTGAATTGCCATGTCTATTTTACACGGTTATCAGGTTATATACGCCATTATGTATTAGGTGTATGTCCTCGTGTACGGGGAAGTTTTTTTAGCTTTTCGACCAAGAAACTCTGTTCTAAGTCTGCATATAACGTCTAAAACAAAGATAAAATCATATTCCAATCATCAGAGACAATAAGATATAACCTAATTACCGGGCAAACTCAACGATGGTCTTGATGGTGGCAACGGGTACAACATCCTTGCAACAAAAACTGTTGCATACTTGTACCAGAAAATATCTTATTCTCCGTATAGTATATTTCATTTTATCTATAATCTATATGCATTAGAAAACTTGTGAGAAAGCTAGATATATATTTTTTTTATCAGAAACAGCGAACAATTTCAATAAAGGCAATAGGCCGCCAAAGCCAGAAAACAAGTACAACATTAACCAGAATCAAAGTAATACCAACAACACCTTACCCAGCTTGGCGAGATCGTCCGCTGCTCGATTCGCTGTTCTAGTAACCATTTCCACGAGACCTGGTCCATTAGTTGCTTGACCCTATGAAACTCGTGAAGGAATGGATAAATCCTCCATTCCACTTCATTTACCTTCCTGTTCAAATCTGAGACCAGGCTATTATAATCACTCTCGATACTCACCTGCTTGTATCCAACTTCAGTCCCTCCACTAAAGCTGTAGCTTCTGCCTCCAAAGGTGTATCACACAAGATAGAAGTAGCAAGGCCAGCAATGAAACTACCAGACTGATCCCTAATGACCACACCGAGAGCCCCAATCTGATTTCTACCCTCCCAAGCACCATCTGTATTGAATTTAACCATTGGTCCCACAGGGCAAGACCACACAGAAGGACGATAAATCAAACTCAAGTCCATTATCATTGCTCTTGAGGCCCTCTCTAGCACCAGTCAAGTCAGTGCGGAGGGATTGGGCACGTAGAATAGGACCTTGAGGATCCAGCTTATTCAGACCGTACACACCGGCACATCTTCCTTTCCAAATTTCCCACAGCATGTTGAAGACAACTTCAATAACTTTAATCATTCAGCGACTGCCCCAGGTCCAGTGGCCACCTATCCAGTGTGGACACCTTCTCTTTTCTAATTCTTAAGCCCAGCCACTATCCAAACCATACCATTTCAGTCCATTGACATAGGAAAATTGGTGATTGGAAGCCTCTCAGTAGAAACAGGGTAGAAATGCTTTTCAAGGATTACGAATTAATAGCAACTGACTTTCAAGTCCATTGTGTCATCAACTAGATTGATTCTAAGAAATTCACTGTTAGCATACATACTCGCGGTCTATACATCAATGTGGTTCCTATAGGATTTACTATTGTTTAAACCTAAATTACAAAGGATGGTTCAGTGTAAAGTACAGGAGCAGATCCTTGGGGGAGCTGAACTTCCCACAGTATCAACTCAAGATTGATGAAGATTCGGCGTCCTCAATCTCAATACTTGTAAGCCTCTTCCGTGGACCAAACATGCTCAACACCACCTGCAAACACAAAAGAGTAAGCTCAGTTTTATTCAATTTTTAATTTTAAAAGAGGAAGTCAGTTCCAACTTGGGCCAAAGAAATAGCAGACACCAAGAGGTTGGAAGTATTGTAGGTCACATGTCCAAGTCTTGCTAGTGGTTCAAAACAGTAGAATTGGCTCATAGTGGTGTAATATAGTAAGGAACACAATCTATAAACGTAGTAACAACTGTCAAGAAAGAGTTCCCATAAACTTACCGGTAAAAATACAAGCCCATGCAAGAAACCAATAAGAACCAATGCCAGGTACATTTGGAAATAATAAACCTGCAAAATCAGGAAGCGCTTAACTTCTGTTGTGAACCATTAAAGTACTTGCAATCTGAGAGGGAGAGATAAACACCACAAATATTTCGGATCTTGAGAAGCAAAGGACGATCACTCCAACTAGCTTTGTAAGCGTGATTCCACTGCCAAAACAAGTTTAACAATTGAAACTTACAAGGTAATGCTACAGTTGGTTGTGGACAAAATCACTTTTCTGTCTAACAAACTCGCTACGCATGCCATGAAGTAAAATACAATACTGAACTTCGTGGCAAGTTATAAAGCTCTTGCATTGTGCCACTTTAAATGAATAAGCAAGAAGGAATACAGTTTACCTGAAGACAGAAGGACCAACTTTAGTGAGAGCTTTCTTTGCTCGTTCATTTCGGTTCCCATGGCTGACCTGTACAAAGGTGTGCATATTGGTAACATAGTAGATACTAGATAGTACATGGCTACTGACAGGAGGGAATTGTAAAAGACACGATCAACTCTAAAAGATGAGAAATAGATGGGGACCCGTTCATCTCCAAGTCCAATCAAAGTAACCAAACTAAGTAATTAACTGTGATATGGAGATGAGGATTGAACTGACCAAGTAAGCATGTGTGATATGGACACAGAACTCAACAGCAATTCCAATCGACATTATGAGATTCACTACAGAGACCGCATTTAGTTGGATATCCAAAATGGCCATTACTCCCTGAAAGTTCAATAAAGCAAGAGTCATTTCTCCTATCAAAGGGAAGTTTTAGATAGCTTTAACACAGGTGAAAGAGAACAGATACCATAGAACTTGTTTATTATTCATAGTTTTAAAAGAAGGACATCATACCATAAGATCCACAACAATCATTCCCAAGACAAGTATAATAATTGCTGAACTCCATAAACTGTAATTGAAACCAGATGAAAACAAACAGAAAGTTGTAAGTGCAGAGGAAGAGAAACAATGTTATTAGTAGATACAACACTGAAGCAGGAATTTGTAAGGCTGCACCCAAGAAAGAAAGAAACCTGGAAGTGATAAGCAGACAAACAATAAAGATTGCACCTGCTCATCATATATATGAGATATTAGGTAAATACTTATAAAGCTAAAAGAGTAGTCCATGAGAGGAAAGTAACAAGTTAGCTTAAAGGTTACAGCTTTACTAGGTTAATTTGAAATATCATCCAATGGTACTTCGTTTTAGCCTCCTCCACCATGTGAATATATAAATAGTATAATATAGTTGCTTCTGAGTGCAAGAAGCTAAATGATGAGTGATCATAGCATTGTCCTATATATAATGTATATACCTACTCGTTCAGTTGTTACTTGTTAGATATATCATATTATGAAATAAAGTTTTTTCTAGGAGGTGGACTACGTATTCTGCTCCACCTGAGACCAATACTACAATGAGACAGTTAAGTAAAGCTAAAAAAGGGGAAAATATATATCTCCATCTAATGCTATAGGAAAACCCCACCAAGAGCTATGGCAACATTGATCAAAGCGATCCTCCATATTTCCAGATATTGCTCAAAGAAGATGTAGAACACTGAGTATGGAAAGATATCCATCTGCATCAGACAACCATCACGAGCATAAGGTATGGACATCCAATGATGCCAAAAACATGGCAAATGCAGATAAAGAGAAGTTGTTCAACTCAGAACTGTACCTTCACATTATCGAAACTCTAGCATTTTCAAGTTAACGCACTTCAGAAAATTAGTATGCTAAAAGCAAAATAATGAGGCCAATGCAAAATTCAGAAATGGGGAGAGGGGGTGAAGTCTGTGGAACTCCAACCGAAAAATATTTCCTTCTTTCCTCCCAAGTAAACTGAAGTTAGAAAGACTTGGAAAAGAATCAAAAGTAGATTGATAGTCTCACTGCTAAGAAATCAAACTTCAGTGTAACCAGCTGACAGAAATAGTAAGGATCTGTTGACCCATAGTCCACTCACCCGTAAAATCATATGCTAGTTTACTACATGCACAGCTGTGTACTCGATGGACACCAAATTATACACACTAAGGACTTTCAGCATGACGTGTAGATAATTCAATTTGTGACAATGAGAACTCTTCTGAGGATGTTACCATTACCATGAATGTTTTAAATATAGAGCTGTTTAAAACTCCACTATCATTAGACATGCTATATCCATTTAATATGCCAGCAGATTCACTGAATGTGTCAAATTTACGGGTATTAGGAAAGACAGCCTTGAGCCAGAAAGTACTAAAGCAAACCAAAAAATACTGAATTGCACTAAATGCAAGTGAAATTTCCAAAGCTTAATTTGTTGCTCGGTAGAACTTAATACCTTTAAGGAATCAGACATTCTTGAGCTGAACTCCCTAGCTGCTCTCAGTGAATTGACGTAATCACCCTGAGAACAATGAAGGTCAAAGTATCAAACAACGGTGTCCAATACCAGTTAATGCTCATATCAGAACAGCATAATTCTAGCAAATGTTTACTTCAGAATCAACCACCATACTTGTTTGTTAAGGGGCGTGTGATAGGTGCGAAATTCAGATGCTTTGATAATGCCATTTTCATAACCTGAAAAAGAATGCGACAGTCTTTGACATAATCAACTAATGTAAACAGAAGATTTCTCTCTGAATCCTTATATATCACATCAAATTGATAATGCTTAACTTACACAGAGATCTATATATAGTGAGAGAGGGAAATCTTACACACCATTGAGATCCACACTATTAGTGTAAGCACCATGGCCACCTTTAGCGCAATCAGCAGATGGGAGTGCATTGAGGAACCAGGGAAGCTTCTCCCTAAATTGTGTAGTAGATGGACGATCATGAATCAAATCTGAGTGGCGAAAGCACTGAAACCAATTGTAATGTTAATTCTTAGCTTTGGTGCTTTTCTAAAATTAACCTCACTTGTATAGATAGGATGGGTATTACTGTTGTACAATCTTTGCACACTCCACCAACTCCACAAGGACCATCATCAGGTGAACAGCATGGTGGCTGAAGAGAAACATCTCGTGTTCAGTATGTTATGGTTTAATGAACAATAAAAAATCAATACAATAATTAAAATTAGATCAAATGCTGGTCAATACATTCCAGCAAAAGTAACAGAGATAAAAGCAGCATTAGCCAAAGCTTTAATTACTCAACAGAATCAGCAATTATAAAATCAGCTCATGATATGTTTAAATAAAGCAAGAAATAAAAAAAGAAGAAAAATCACCATCGATACAGAAGGAAATAGCAGGATGGAGCCATTACGACCCAGGGATAAAGGTTGCAGAATCTAAATCATTTCTCACATAAGACCAACCTGATCATCCGGTGGACAATAAGAAGCATTTAAATACTTCCGGCAGCAACCAAACGCCTCGGGGGATATCCATACAAGAAAATCATCAAGCCAAGAGGCAGCTGGCTTAGCAATGTAGCTAGACTCTGGTGTTAAAGAAGCTCTTGATATCTGCAGCATTAAAGATAATTATTACGAAAAGCTTAAGCTCTTACACGTTGAAAGCCTTTCCAACCTCACTGAGTGCCAATGAAAATAAATGGAATGGTAGTACATACATATATATTCTAAAAGAACATAATGAAAAAAATGAAGAAAGAAGCCTAGAACAATATGCAAAACTATACATGAATGAAAACCATCAGATAAAGAGGCAGCTAAAGATGTATCAGAGAAAAGAAAGAAAAAAAATGCAGCTAAAGAACAGATATGCGCTTGATTCCATATTCAAAACTCAGTATGCCTTTAAGTTGTTGTACATGATGCTAGGTAATTTATACTGATACGGATGTGTATTGAAATGTAGAAATTCATACTTCAAATCCAAATTGGAATAGATAAACAATTACATTATTATAGTACCTCATTCAAAAGAGAGTTGGATTCACATTGGCTAATGGAGCATAACTGGTTTGTATGCCTTGATTTTGAGCTGAGATAATCAACCAACACTCGATAGTTTTTTTTTTGTTGACAGAAGAAATTTATAGGAGGGAATAAAATAAAGACACTTCTTCATCTGCTGCAGAAACTTAATGTAGCACGGATGCTGAACGAATACCTGTAATTGTAATCTTTAACAACAAAATACAATGGTGGTCCAACCCTAAGATACTCTGAGATATCATTGAAATAATCCTGATACACCAGAAGAACGATGATTCAATACGGGAATATGCTGGTACAATACAAGATTCAACAAATCTATGGGTAACCTGGAGGTAAGAGTCTCGGGGAAGGACAATCTGCTGTTCCAAACCTGTCTCAATCCTAGTACATAATGCCTGTAAGGACCAAAACCACGTGAAGAAATCGTAAAGCACATTGAGATAAATAAAACTAATTAAACTAATAGATATCAATCATTAGTCAGAAGTAACTTACAATGCTCATCAAGGTAAAACCAACAAAGGCAGCAACAATAACCATCTTAACCACCCATGATTCAAGAATACGTGCATGCACTTCCTACAGCAAAGACATGATCAGTAAACAGGAAAGATATATGATGATTAGTATTTTTTTTTTAACAAAAAAAGAATCATCAAATGTCACATCTCTATATAGGACATTAATAATAATTCATTTAACAAAGACCAAAAACCCTCGTAATCCATAAGCTCTACATGAGGATGACTTGTAATTCGGCAGCAAATCCCAAATAGCAAATAAGAAAATGTTACCTTCATATAGCGGGCCAACAATCCAGTTCCTCCATTATAGATTCCTGCATGTTATATGGTGGTCACTTGATTAGAACAAAGCTAATGTGAGAAAGGAACAGAAAATAGGAAAACACACACAATTCTAGTACAAAGATATACCTCCAGTAGATTCCACAAAAGATGAAGAGACTTTTATGCATGGAAAACAATCAACCCTGTCATCCTCAGCTCTCCAAAAGTCAAAGTATATCAACGCAACAAATGCAGTAACTTGCAGAAAGAAGTCCAGCAAAACAGCAAGGGCTGCAAAGGAACGGTAGATTTAGGTTAATGTATGACGAAATTTCCAATAAAACATTTTACAATATACAAGAGAATAACCTAGTCACCTGCAAACATGGAGAAGACCCGGCAAGCTGGCATAGGAATAAAGCTTCCGACTGCAAATGCCAAAACCTCTGACAAACTAGCCAGTGTTATGGATGGACCAACTTCAACCAGTGCATTACTTATTCGCCTTTCTAAAGGTAACTCCAGTGATTGCCGTTTCACAGCATGTACCAATATACACATGTTATCTACACCAACCTGATGACAAAACAAATTGAGAATCAATTGAAATATTTTATCATACAAAGACAAACAGCTGAAAGAGGTCTCGTCACTGAGAACACGCCTAGGATCAAGAAAGAGCATAACTTCCATAAACTGATATTAGTAACTCGAACTTTCACTAGTTTGTAGATAAAAAGACGTACAGCCAGAACAAGGAAAGGAATGACTTCCATTATGATCAGTGTAGATTTAACTCCCATAGCACTGAAAAATCCAACAGATCCCAGGACAGAAAGCATTACAAGAAAAACTCCTGACAATCCAAGCAGGACCTACAAATCAGATCCAAAAATAAGTAGCATACCACAGAACTTCGCAAATGCTAAACTTAAAGAAATGGTTTGACGTGTCACGGACATATCCTAGGACTGACAAATACATGTTATTCCTTTGAAACTTTCTTTGGAACTTATGCTATAGTAAACTTCAATCAAAGTGACCAGTCGAAAATACAGAGGATTTCTTCACTTTTTTTTTATAAAACGGTGATGGTAGTCTATTGATGAAACTGATAGGTTAGAAGAAGTTCATCGGTTCACTGGCCTGATCAAAAGAACCTCCTAAAGCAACCTATACTAGACAATTCTTTCAAGTACCCAAACATAGCTTTGGTTATAAATAAACCAGTTCTTTTTTCAGTCATCCCTACTAAGAGTCTACACTGAAGGATGCACAAGTTTTTATCAAAGTTAACTACTAATGACATATCCATAAAAAGTACCATCTAAATACAGCTAGAAATGTTCATAAGGAGTAGAAAATCAGCTAAATGATGATTATGATCGTACCTTGGACGAGAGGTAAAAAGAAGATAAATGAGGTGCATCCCCCAATGCCAGAGATATGTAGAGGAACATTACCAGATAGCTTACCTGATATGATATATCACAAGGAGATTATAATTGGTCGCTTATTTCAGCAAAAATGTGTCATCAAGTATAGTAAAATTTGCAGCAAGATAGGACGTAATATGACTCCTGATATTGCTTTAGTAACATAAAAACAACTAAATCTGCAACTTACTAATATGGTTATTGCGTCCGCAGTACTTTCTCTTTTTAGCTCTTCCTCAATTGAGCTTTCAGCTGAAAATGAGATACTAAGATTCCGAGACAGCACCACTGGTAGCAGTTCTTCCTATCAACATGTTGCTCCAGTTGTTATAGCAATTATTCTAACACATTAAAACAATAAGGACTTGAATTTCTCGATTTCCCAAAATTCTTTGGTTGTCTAGATTTATGCTTCACTTAACTATCTAAAGTTTTAATCAATCTTCCTCCCTATAACCAACATATAAATTTCTTATAAACCATAGGAACAACAAATATTCACTGGTGCAACACAGTAATGAGAACAACGTGAACATGTAGTGAGCTTATAATAGCATGAGAGACATAAAGATACTGGAAGCCTGGGAGGTCGATGCCCACAGACGAGCAGTGCGTGTCATTAACAAAAGCAATGCAGTGGAGGGCTGTGCAATACACGGTGTTCAAACCTTTGCTAATTGAATAAAAGCCTTTTCCCAAGCCAGTGCCTTCCCATTCTCATTTCCAACATCATCGACTGCATTATTAACAGGGTAGGTAACTACGAATGCAGAAGCCTGTAATTTGAAGATCACCATAGCATTAGCATATATACGATATCTAGAAGGATAGACTAGATACAGATATATAGATTCCCCCTGCGAGATCTGCGCATGAGGCCATATCTTGCGTCTCCCAACTTTGAAATTGGTCATTCATAATCAATCTTTCTTTCCCAAAGAAAGGATAACAAATTCACCTCTGAATAATTGTTTCCAGAGAATCCTCCCAAGGTAGTGCTTGGATCAAGTGGAGCCTGAAAGGCACTCAAACATGTCTCTGCTGAAGAATAATGCTGCAGGTGAAACCACAGTGATGTCAGCAAGTATATGATATTCAAGTAAAATGTCAAAAACCAAAAGATTAGGTGTTTTCGACTGAAAGATAAGCATGAATTTGGGGTAAAAATAAGTGAATAGCTATACCTCATGACAAAGATCTGCATGAGTGCGTTACCACTTTAATAGTAGAAAAATTCATGCATCTCTTTCACAGATTAATTCCCATGCATAGGCAGGGAGCCAATTACTAGCATTTATATATATGCTTCCAGTTTAAAGAAATGAAGGTGCATTTATAGTACATTATTATAGAAGATGTGGCTAAAGAAACACATGAAAACAATCAGTCCATTCATACAAACATCATCCTTTAACTGAGAAGCAAGGTATTGCCAGGGTACCTGAAAGCAATACTCGGCATGTATAACTCCTCCATAGATGTCAAAATTACCAGCATCCATTTTAAAATACTGCACAAAAAGTGAGGTAAATAACAGAGCAGTCAGTACTGAGTACGTATTACAAATTTTCTTGAATTAAACAGATACGTCGGGTTATAATCTCAACCGTATGTCTGTATTTCAAACACATTATCATTTATGTTTCTTTTGAAAATGAAAGATACAAACTGAATATGTTTTAACGGTGGATCCAATAAAACCTGCAAAATGCTTTGGGTGGCACAATCTTGGCCAATGGGCTTCAAGCAAATGTCAGTAAGAGCTACCATTGAGCCAGTATAATTAGCACGAAGTTCATCAACCTGTAGGAACTCAATTTTTTTTTAATCCACATTAAATTGATCAAAAAAAATAGTTTTCAACAAAAGGCCGCACACTTGCACATAGTATTTGCAAATACCTTGTCTTGTATGTCAAAAAGTAACTGAATATTATCATCTGTGACGATACTGGGTGACTTGCCATCCTTTGGATCTGGGATGGTGGCTATAATGAGCTAATCAGACAAAGATCAATTGCAATGTCAGTTTTCCATATACAACAATGCTTACAAGAGACCCCATCCTAGTACATTATAGAAACAAAATTGAGTACCAGTTTTATGAAAGAAATGTGGATGATCATAAGACTAAACTCGATAATACTGTAATATACTTGAACTTGACAGTTATAGACTTGCAGCGGCTTGAACTTAATCTTCCGTCTAAATATTCTGTATGCATAACCACTCAATTGACCAATGCCAGTACCCAAATAATAGCACCCATTATTTCGGTCTGGTTAAATGCCTTGTTTTAGGTAACAAAAGATATTGAGGAGCTCTAGAAGAGAAATGAGTAAAATTATACAATTAGTGAAATAGAACTTTAAAAGTTCTAGAACCTGCTCAATTCTATAGAAGGGCGCAAGATGTCTGTCAAAAAATTGTTTCTCTTCTGCTGCCTTGCTACCAGGACCTACCCACAGCTGTAAGATTTCACATGTCAGCACCCAAATAAAACTGATGGATTATTTATATTGCAATAGTATTGATCATACTTCAATTTGTTATGATAAGTGCAATAATAAGTCTTTATAACAAAAAGTAAAACTGTTTCATAATAAAATTCCATTTTAAAGAATAATTACACACACTTCAATATTTCCCAAAACTAATTGGAGGAAAAGAAACATATTGCCAAACGTCGTCTTGAAACCAGTATGGCGGGAATTAGAAGTAGAAGTTCAAAATTAACAGCTTACGGTGAAGACATACTAGGTTCAGAAATTCTTTTCTTAATCAGAATAAAAGAAACATATTCCCAAAAGTCTCCATATATTTTCGTGTTGAAACGAGTATGCGGGAATTAGAAGTAGAAGTTCAAAATCAACAACTTATCGTGAAAAAAAACGTACTAGGTTAAGAAATTCTTTTGAATCACAAAAGAGGTCTATTTTATGAACATTTTGATCTTAGAAGTATCAACCAACATAAAAATAGAAAATTTTTTCTTTGACTTGGTACGTCCCCAATATTATACAATCATCTGGCCAGGTATTTGCCAGCACGGATATATATGCATGCATTTCGCATATTTACATGGCAAGTATACTGTGGAATTGCTACAAGCAAAGTCAGTTAGACAAAGAAAACAAGAACAATGCAAATTGAAGATGGCAACTTACCATAACTATTTCTAAAGTTACATTTTGCTAAAGGGAGGAACCATAACTATTTTTTCGGGTATGAGTTCTTAATTCTTATCAATAAAATGAAAAATTGAATATGGATAAAAGGCTTCTGCATGAATCGCACGTTATTCTCATTGCCCACCATTTAACTGGTGACATTATAAAAAATAGAGAGAAAAAAATAATAATAACTGAAGGAACCAAGGACAAAAAAATTATTTTTAGTAGGATTTATTATTAATTTTCTCAAATATTGGTCAATTAAAACAGAATACAGTTGATAGTAAAATACCTTCTCTGGTCGTGTCTCCACCTGGAAACGAATTAGTCCTACAGCGAGTATAAGAACAATCGCCACCGAGGAAAAGAGCACAAGAGTGGGGTTTCTAGAAACCCAGATTCCATAGGTTCTGGATAGATTTGATATCATTCAGCATAAGCTTAAGATATAAGCCTGTATGACATAGTAGAGAGACTGACCTGAAAAAGCTAGACATATACTCCTGAATAAGAGATAGTCCTACTCCTTCTGTACCGTGAGGATCTCTCTCAGTACCCTGATATTCACCACAAATTTACTTAAACAAAGGGTAGCAGCTTAATAAGCTAAAAAGGGAAGCACATGCATGACTGAAGCAACAAATTTGGGGAGCTTAGAGAAGGAATGGAACGCAGAGAAATGAAATATAAATCTAAGAAGCATTGTCCTAAAGCAAAAGGTGGACCACAGCAAGGGGACATGTCTTTTCTGCAAGTGCATTGGCATTGTAACTGAGAGAACCACTATCATGTACTCACTGTATTCTGCTATAAAAAACTCTTTACTAAAAAAGAGGCATGAGCCACAACAATTTATAACATAATAAAAGTAAAAAGATTTTGAAATATCTCGTCCAACCTTAGCTATTAGGGATTAAAATCAGCAGACACTCAATGAATACATATTCAAATTTACCTTTGTGTCAACATTTTCATGCCTCTGCAGGTTGAAAGCGTCAATGTCAGGATCACCATCAATGGTAGTCAGTAATGATTCCTCACTAGATACAGTTCTCCTCCTTTCTCTTTTCCGACGTAACAAACTCCAACCAAAAAATGCAGAAACTAAAAGAATATAAATGATGGCAACAGAAATATCAATGCATTTGACCTGCAAGAGCATACAAGCTCGTAATCAAGTCACTTAAATGTTTCAAATTCTAAGAGTCACATACAAATCTAATTCACAAATTAGTAAGTATTCCACTACTTCAGTTAACTAATAGAATTATGGAAGTCCCCACTCTCCCATATGACCCAGGAGAACTTAATCAATAAATTCAAGCACATATTTATAGCATTTTGACAACCTCAATAGATAGAATTGTGATGGAGCATAGCTCTTTTGTGTCGGGAGGAGGTTCAGAACTAGAACATGCAGGAGATGAAGGACAATCACCACAAGAGCAGCCTAGTGAAGTGTCGGCACATGAATAAACTGACACGTTCATTAGCTCCATATTGGATGGTTCAGGAACAGTCAACTTAAATTCAATGGAATAAGGTGAACCGGGGAAGCCAAGGTCTGCTTTAGTACCAAGAAAATCAAACCATTCTGGACCACAGCAAGTGAAAGCATTAGCACTTGTAGATAAATCAAGAACCAAAACATTTTAATGTCACATGTAACAACAAGCACATAAGTCTTCTTATTTCCACTTCCAGATTACTAACTCCAAAAAAGACTTGCTATGACCCTTAACATGGCATTAATATAATTGAATAAAATACCCCCATAACAATCAAATTATAAGAAAACAGCAGACTAGGGTTTAGGAAACTAAAAGGAACCTGAACTGATGAGGAGACAAAACCATAACCGAGATAAACTCGGAAAAAAAATTAGAAATAGAAAAAAGATAAACAGACAACAATGGCAAAAAGATAAAAAAGATAACAGTGGCAAACAGAACAGTCAAACTAGAAGGCGGAAAAATATTATTGCAAAAAGAAAGGAACCAAACTCTAAATCATGAAAATAACCATGAAAAAGTTATAAGAGGGCACCTTGAAAACTTTTAGCACCAGCACCAATAAATTCTATGGCCCGAGTGTTCATTGTCCCAAATTTGACATCCTTGCAGGAGTTGTAGAGCGCTTTTCCAAATGTGTCTGATATGTAATAGTCAATCCCATCGACAGTCATATTACCATTGACCTGAAAGATAAACATGCATAAACGATAGCAATCAGATAAAATACGATATAGGATAATTCTCTAAAGCAAGACGTTATGGAAACATTCATTTCTGTAGGCACACATCATTGAGTGGAAATAACTTATACCAAAAGCATTGTTTAAACAGCTAAAATCAAAATGATGAAAAACATTGGATACCGTAGAATTGATCCATTGTGGGAAATTCTAAATCTTGCATAAACAATATACAATATCTTAGTCTCTCCACCTATTGTCAAGTTTGATAGAATACAAAGTCGAGAAAAAAAATCAATGGCAGATGTTTTAGGTCATTAAATTGTTGTGCTACAGAAGATGTTGAACATGAAAACCATCAAAGGCATCTAATGCTAATATTAAATTACATAATCCGTTTATCAGAATTTTGATATGGAAATCATGAGCTTATATCCTGTACACATGCTCTCTGAGAAATACCTCAAACCATCAGTTGTCTTTTTTAATACATTTAACAGTACTAACATGAAGTCTGACCTCAGAGATAGAAGTCACATTGATGAAGAGAGACTGCTTTGGAGAACAAGATAGCTCACAAAAAAGATTTAGAAAGTTCCTCAAGCATGCTGGACAGCCAACGAGAAATGGTATTGCCTGCAATAGATTATACACTGAGGTTTAGGTATAAATAAGACTAATATAAAATTAACTTAGCAAAGCAAATTTACATGGAAAGGTAATTTATTATTCAAAAAGTGTGCATTATATCTTATCTATTACAGTTTTGGCGACAATATGATGAGCTAAACTTGGGTATAATTGTGGCAAAAAAAAAAAGATCTGAAAAAAGCCTTACTTGTTGAACCTGAGCTCGCAGTGTTTCAAACTGAAGCTCCGTGCAGCAAACATTCCCACTTATAGTTGGACACAAGCTTTGTATTTTGGCAGAAAACAGCTCTTGAGGCTACAAAAGCATGTATCGTTACAGAACTCATGTACGATATCCGAAGGTATTGTAATTAGCCTAAAAAGAGATTAGTATACCTTGACAGAAGGGGAACCATAAGGACAATTGAGCACTTTCCCATCGCTGCGTTCTCCGCATATATCATACATTGCACAGTACTCTTCTGAGTGTGTCTCTCTGACCACAAGAGCACAAATTATAAGTTATTATTCCTTCATTAATTATGAGTAGTTGAGAACTAGATGGCTGCCACGTACACTGAGTAAAGCAATTTATGAATTTCAACACACACAGAGAGATAAAGAAAAAATGAAGATGAAAGATTGAGTGATGAGTTAGTCAAGTCAAAGTCTTACTGAGAAGTGACGTCATAAATGGAAAGACCTGGAAAATTCGTTTTCTCTGCTGAAGTACTTATCGAACATCCGAACAAAACGATCACCTGCACCATAATTCAACCAAACAAAAACAGAGCTAGCTAGTCACTTGAGTATTCAACAATAACAATTCCACAATCAATTCAATTCCGCCTCTAATTTTGCCGAGAATTCATTTCTACAGGTTCTGGAATCAAATAATAATAATAATAGTAAGTTAATTAAGAGAGAGAGGGTTGTTGCCTGTAATAGCGAAAGCGCCGCAAGGAAACCCAGAAACGACGCCATGTTTGTCGGTTTCGCTGTGAAGAAGGACAGTGTAAGAAGAAGAGAGTTGGAGCAAATTAAAGCGGGTCGAGTCTCAAATTTATGAGAAACCGACACGTAAAATTAAAGCGGTCCACGATATTTTTGTTTTCCCATAAAACGCAGCGTTTTGCTGTTTGTTTGTTTGCTTGGGAGATGGAGTCGTCGTCCTCATCTTCTTTACTCACCAAAGCTCTATTCAAAAACACAAACAACCCCAAACTGGCATGGCATCTCTTCAACCGCATCCTCACCACACATCACATCTCCCTCCTCCGCTCTTCAATCCCCATCCTCTCCAGCATCCTCATCGCCGCCAAAATGATCCCCGAAATCGACGCACTCCACCGCCGCCTCATTCTCGATTCAAATCCAACCCAATCCCAAACCCTCCGCCCTTGTCTCATTGCCATCATCAGACTCCTGGCCAAGTCGGGCCTCTCCGAAAAGGTCGTATCACAATTCAAGGCCCTCCGTGGCCGATTCTCCAACGACCCTCCAACGGTTTATCTCTATAATTTGGTTCTGGAGTCTGCTCTTAAAGAGAGGGATGCGGATTGTGTAATGTGGGTCTATACGGATATGATATCGGCTGGGGTTAAGCCCGAGACGTATACATTTAACCTTCTGATCCGCTCCTTGTGTGAATGTGGACGTTTGGAGGACGCACGCCAGGTGTTTGATAAAATGCCTGACAAGGGTTGTCAGCCGAATGAGTACACCGTTGCGATTTTGGTTCGTGGGTATTGCAGAGCTGGGCTCAGCAGTGGAGGCTTGGAGGTTTTGGATGAAATGCGGAGGAGGAAGTGTGGTGTTGTGCCGAATAGGGTAGCGTACAATACTTTGGTTTCGAGTTTATGTAAACAAGGAAGGACTGATGGGGCTGAGAAATTGGTGGAGAGGATGCGAGAGGAAGGTCTTTTTCCGGATGTCATTACTTTTAATTCTCGCATATCGGCTCTCTGTAGTGCAGGGAAGATTCTCGAAGCCTCGAGAATATTTCGAGATATGCGTACGGATCAGGCTTTGGGGTTGCCGCAACCCAATGTAGTGACGTATAATTTGATGTTACAAGGGTTCTGCAAGGAAGGGATGTTGGAGGAAGCAGAGAAATTGTTCAAATCTATGGAGAAAGCTGGTGATTTGGTTAATTTGGAGAGCTATAATATATGGTTGCTGGGTTTGGTCAAGAGCAACAAGCTCTTAGAGGCCCGATTAGTTATGAAAAAGATGGTAGATAAGGGTATGGAACCCAGTATTTACTCGTATAACATTGTCATAAATGGGTTGTGCAAAAGTGGGATGCTCCATGATGCAAGAACTGTGATGGGTCTGATGGCAAGAAACAACGTATTGCCGGATACAGTGACCTACACTACTTTACTCCATGGGTACTGCAATAAAGGGAAGGTTTTTGAAGCCAACAATGTTCTGCAAGAGATGATAAATAATAACTGCTTTCCAAACACTCATACTTGTAACATTTTGCTGCACAGCCTATGGAAGGAAGGAAGAACATCAGAAGCGGAGGAATTGCTACAGAAGATGAACGAGAGAGGTTACGGCTTAGATACTGTGACATGCAACATTGTGATTAATGGTCTGTGCAACGACGGGAAATTGGAGAAAGCAATTGAAATTGTAAGTGGGATGTGGACACATGGAAGTGCGGCTCTTGGAAGTCTAGGAAATTCTTTTGTTGGCCTAGTTGACGATAGTAATAATGGGAATAAATGCCTTCCTGATTTGATCTCATATTCAACCATAGTCAGTGGATTATGCAAGGCAGGGAGGATTGATGAAGCTAAGAAGCAGTTCATGGAGATGATGAGGAAAAATTTGCAGCCTGATTCTGTTGTTTTTGACACTTTCATATGTAATTTTTGTAAACAAGGAAGGATATCATCTGCATTTCGAGTGTTGAAGGACATGGAGAAGAAAGGTTGCAGCAAGAGCATCCAAACTTATAATTCACTAATCCTGGGCTTAGGTGGTAAGAAGGAAATATTTGAAATATATGGGCTGATGGATGAAATGAAAGAGAGAGGAGTCTCCCCCGATGTCTGCACTTACAATAATATGATGAGCAGTCTCTGTGAAGTAGAGAGAGTCAAAGATGCGACTTCTCTATTAGATGAAATGCTGCAAAAGGGTGTATCTCCCAATATTTCTACCTTCAGAATATTAATCAAAGCTTTCTGCAAGGGTTGTGATTTCGAACTCTCCCAGG
Source organism: Geum urbanum (assembly GCA_946800695.1). NCBI lineage: Eukaryota > Viridiplantae > Streptophyta > Magnoliopsida > Rosales > Rosaceae > Geum > Geum urbanum. The sequence goes on along the minus strand of OX327002.1, from coordinate 40,961,908 downwards.
AAGTATTTGACATTGCTTTAAGTGTATGCGGCCACAAAGAAGCCTTGTATAGTTTGATGGTCAATGAGTTACTTGCTGGAGGGGAAATCTCCAAAGCTACAGAGCTATTTGAAGAAGCTTTGGACAAGAATTTTGATCTGGGGAACTTCCTCTATAAAGATCTCATTGATAGACTTTGTAAGGAGCAAAAGTTAGACGATGCTACTAGAATTCTTCACAATATGATGAATAAAGGCTATGGGTTTGATTCAGCATCATTCCTACCAGTAATTGATGGCTTGGGTAAAAGGGGGAATAAGCATGATGCTGATGAACTAGCAGAGAGAATGATGGAAATGGCATCAGAAGGTAGGATAGCAAACAAGGTTTACCGAAATGGGAGGGAAATGATTGGTAGGAAGCCAAATGCTGGTGGAAGTGATTGGCAGACCTTAGTGAACAGGTATGATAAGAGGAAGGTTATTTAGAATCATTGTCTTTTCTTCTTTACTTTGCAACATAATGGAACCATGAACTCGATGCTTGATTCTAGTCCTTTAGTTTCTCCAAGTTGTCACATTTCTACTCATCACATTGCATGTGAAGGTGACTAGTCATTTTGATGCTTCAACTATAAGAGGAAATAACCGTACAGATTTTCTTTCTTGGAAGACATGCTCATGGTATCACATCTTTCATTGAATTTCTGTTTGAATATTCTGTAGGATTTGTGCTAGATTACAATGCACAAGTATCCTATAAGGGTATCTGTTTCAAGTGTTTCAATTTCTTTAAAGGGTGTTGTCTAATTTAGGGGTAATTCCGACAAATAAGAGGCTATTGAGTCCCACCTTCGTCAAGGCCTGGCATGATTGGGATTAAATTCTCTGACGTGGGATTAAGGGAAAAGCATAAATTATTGCAATTCTTTCAAATCAATATAAATATGGATTGAAGAATTAAGTCTGAGAATTTACTTTTTTTGGGACTGAATCCCCTATATATCCTTTCATAAGTTTAGCTTATCAATGTACTGTGATTTTTTCTGACTTGGTATATCTTTATCTCTGTCCTTTTCTTTCAGAGATGATGGCAGTGGAATCGTATTGAAAACTCTTAAGAGGGTGCAGAAAGGCTGGGGCCGAGCAAATATAACGGATTTGCAGTCCCAGAAAGATGGTTTTCTTGATTATTGAAAGATAACAGCGTCCCCTAGTTCCTTGCGAGTATGATGGTGACAGCCAAAAGAGTAGACCAAAAGATGAAAACTAACCTTACTAATTCAGGTACAATTTTTTAATTTTTGGATATCAAATGAATGTGGCATTGATGGTTCTTTAGTTTCATGATCTAGCATTCTAGCTGCTCAAATCCCCTGCAATATTGTGTGGTAGGTGAGGATCTCTAGCAGTTCAATTTTGTTACGGTTGTAGTTTGGTATTTTCTCGTATAGTTTAAATTTGATCACCAGAATTGGTATATGTTAGATTTTTATTGCTATTAGATAGAATTACTAAGCTCGGAAGTTATTGTCATTTACTTGGAAGGATTGAGCCTTTACTGCTTTCTTAGTCTAACTTTTCAGCTACGTACATTTTACAGTTCCTTAGTTTCTGGCGCAAAAACTGAGCCAAGATTCTCTTACACTGTAATCTTTCTTGACTAAATTCGAGTGGACATGATAGTGTTGCAGTGTTACTGATATATAATTTGAAGTGTACCTGTGTATGCATGTACTTGCATGTATATTATGTTTCCTTGTTTTAGATTTGTATGTGTTTTGGTTGGTTACAAATTGCCATGTGTCTCCCATTTTCCCCAGAAATTAGAAAGAATAAATAAATGTTGTTTTTGTATAGCCTTCAAACAAAGAAAACTTCAAATCAATTTGCTCACATCAAGTTGTATCTGTAGTAAGAATTGATTGATTCGAACATTTTGCAGCAAGGTGGAAGGAAGCTAGAACTCCTGTTACTTCAGGATCCAGATGGACTTGGTACCCTAGCTACAATCTGGTTTTACTCATCGTTTGGCATCCAGCTGTCCAGGGAAAACCTCTTCTTGCCAGGATGAATTTGATGATGATTATGTCCCCCAAGGAAAACTTGTCTCCGCAACTACACCAGCCTATCACAACAAGCACGTACATTGCGTATGTAATCTTTCCTCGACCATTCTTTGTCTCTCTCATTTTTGGAATACAGTATGTGAAAAGCGTAATTAAACAGATGTCAACTGCTCAACCATCCACGTGTAAAATCGCTCTCTAACAATTCTCAACCATCTATGAATGCAGCTTTTTCTGAGTCGAAATAATTACCCATAATGCTATGATGAACTGCTATTTTTTTGTTTTGTTTTTTGTTTTGTTATAGATGAACGACAGAATTGATTGAGCTGTGTAATATTACAAGAACACTGAGTCATCGATACGATAGAAAAAACTCCCTAGAGTAATCTATACTGTTACATGCTCAGTACAGACCTATCACCACATAATTGGACGGGCTAGACGTGGGAAAATGACTAAAAAAATCTGGGGTCTCACATCTTTTCTAGTTATGCATCTCAAAGTTACAGCTTAACAAGATATCACCCATCGGCCTACACAACTCCTTGTGCGACCGAAATTTTGAGCATAGGGAAACGCTGATCACTCTCTTGGACGATGTTTGGTTCCCAAATGTGACGCGAGAAATACATTGGGCATGTTGACACGGGGTCCAATCACTTGGCCACCTCATCAAAAAGGCCAGAGAAGTCAAACAAGGGACTAATTACTAGGAGAAGCCCATAAGCTCACCATGATGGGCTCTGCCCAAATAAGTAGAAGCCCAAGACCCATGGTAGAACCTAGGGTGCCACACAGTAAATCAACCCTCATCTGATCTCTCAGCCCCTGTCGCCGCCTCATAGGGCCTGTCGACATAGGTCCTCTGGCGAACCATTGCCGCCATCTGGTCTTCATCAACACGGTGCTGCCGACGTCAGATTCGATCCGCCACCTCGTGTTGGAGCACCCCCGATGCGGCTGCACATGGTCGCCACAATCGATCGCACAACGACGCCGGCGCCTTCGCACATCTAACCCAAAATCGTCGAGCCAGCAAGAAGATCGCCATCACAGCCTTTGAACTGGCCTCGTCTCGGCCTTCCTCGACCACCACCGACCTCATCTGCCCGACTTAGCCACCCGTCGCTTTTATCCGCTGTCAGATGGGATTCGGCTCGCTGTAGCCTCGCCACTCCGACCACTTCAACCCCTAGCATCTCATTTACCCAACACCACAAGCTCAACAAAACCATGACTTGAATCACCACAACACAATGATTTCAACGTGTCTCAAAATCCTAGCATGATGCTAGGTTTCTCGGCCGCTCCGAAAGCTCAGCCCCGTCGCAAGTGAAGTGTTCCTCACTGACTTTTTACTTCATTCTCTCCTTGATGGACTGCTGTTGTTTCCAAGAGAATTTGCTAGATTTGGAAAAGAAAAAAAAATTATTGTTTTGAAGCATAGTCATACACTTTCTTTTTTAAACATGAAGTCGATTCAATAAAACACAAACAAGAGGACTGGAAGCCACCAGCCCCTCCAAAGAACAACACAACTCTGTACACCTCTACCTAATCAAACCAGACAGAGCAAGGAAGGCCAAGAGAGCCAAAAAAAAAAAAAACTAGACAAAATCTAACCAATGCCCCGAGGGCATGAACAACCATCTAACCGAAGAGCAGAAATAACACTTGATGGTGGTCGTGAGATCCATCACCTCTTTTGCTAGTGATCCAACGGTGTTGTCCAAGCCCAATCAATCTTGTCAAAAAGACACATCTTCGATAATTGGAAGCACGTACTTCCCACTCGGCAGTACCTGAATGATTCAGGGGGCCATAATAATCAATCTCTTATGCATCGGACTCCAGCACAATGCTCTTGTAGCCTTTTCGACCGCCCAATCCAAACCAATACCCACAACTTTTGCCTCACCAATAACACTAGAAGATCCTTCCTTCAATGCCAAAAGCAAAACAGTCTGAAGGCATACAAGTATTGGTTATTCCTTGTAATTGGACAAAACACAGTAGATGAAGGATCATCGTAGATGAAAGATCATCAATGAAGATGTTGACATAGCCTACCTTATCTCAATGCAAATCAGGTAGTTCATTCATATGCATATCATGATGTTTTTCACTGAGGATGGAACCCTTGCCACATATCCCAGACCTTTCTGGGTTGCCCTAAAACATATAGTTGTTAGTGGCTCATTTTGAAATTTTCCAGTAGCTCATTTTTAAAACTTCTCTCCAGTTGAAAAAAGGCTCTTTAGGACAGATGTAATCGTTGACTTACTTCTCAACTTGGATTAGGTAGCTTGTCACTCAATTTGTGTTAGTTAACTCAAACCCGTTGACATTTCTCCTTGGTTTTGTTAAAGAGCTTTCTCAAAAACTGGGTCTTTGAGATGACCTCTATGCATGGGCTGGTTACTTTGGTTTCTGGGCAAAAGCTTCTATGTTCCTATGGTGTAGTCCTTTCCTTGAGTTGTGACAGCCATCTCTCTTATCTCGGTCTCCATCTCGGACCGGTGATTCTTGCAAGGCAGGGTTTTGCCCACTGGTTTCTTCCGGTAACCGCCCACGTGCTTGTCACTTCGTGCATCTACTTGTGTGGGCAGTTGTTGCACGTTTTCCTTAGTTTGTGTGTTGTTTCTTTTCAGCCTACATGTGCACATTCATAGCTTCTTACCCCTTCTTGTGACCAACGTACAAAACAGGGTTGCTGGGTTTCTGTGCATAGACTTCCATGGTTGTACCATCTATATAAGGTTTAGGGTTTCCTTAGTTAGAGGTTGGTTGAGTGAGTTATTTTGGGTGATTCTTTGAGAGCACAAATCTGTGTAGTTTTATCTCTTCACTTCTCTTCCCCTTTCTGTGTCTATGCTTACTCTTTGCAGTGTACGTAAGTCATAGATTATCATTCATAAAAACTGTTTTCAAAACCCATATGCGTCATTGCATAAGTGTATTCCATTGAAGATAGGTATGGAGATGCTCAATCCGAAGAAGTAGATCAAGAAGATTTAACTTACAAATAGTTAAGATCTGAGTTGATGCTTCTAGACACTTTCCAAGTTGTAAACACATAAGCCAAGTAGTGTAGCTCTGTTTAGAACTGGTAGTCAGACTAGTTAGGATAGCATACGGGATATGTATCCCCAGAGTACAAGAGTCTTGTAATTGTATGTGTTACTTTATAGTAGAAAGGTTTGTCCCTCAAGAGTTAGGGGTACGCAATTTTTCTCCATGGTTGCAGGGTTTCAGCGTTAAAGAAAAACATCCTCGTATTCTGTAAATCGAGATAGGTTGCCAATCTGCTATCCCCGAATACAATTTAAGCAAAAATTTGGTAAATACCCCCCCCCCCCCCGGACCAGCACTGCACTTAGTTGGTCAACATGAGAAGGGATGTTTAGTTGAGGACTCCTATTCCTCAGAACAGGATAGATACGCAAAGCAGGCTCTCCTTTAATCATACTTGAGATCCAAGTATCTCCTAAATATGGATTTTCTTCCATCCATCACATCCTAGCTTGGATTAATTGAAGACTCATATGCCTCAGAATAGGATAGATACGCAAATCAGGCTCTCCTTTAATCATACTTGAGATCCAAGTATCTCCTAAATATGGATTTTGCTTCCATCCATCACATCCTAACTTGGATTAACAAAGTCATATTTTGGGAAGTACCTTCCCTTCATTATCATAGCCACACACACACTCTTCAGTTAGGACTTCAGGAGACTTGTACAATCACTTAGAATGTAGCTTAATTAGGTAATCCTTAACTAATTGTAGGAACGACACATTTGAATTGAACGTCAGACCAAGTCAATGTGACCTTTCTCTTTAACCTCAGGTCGACTTTGTCTTCAATGCATGCATGCATATGTATATATGAGACTACAATTCAAATATGAGAGAATAAATATGTCAAGTATACATTATATCAATATATAATTATACTTGAACATGTTTTGGAGCCGCCACTACTGTAAGGGTTTTTCGCTATCTAGGGTTTTGGAGGTTCAGCATCGCACCAGCCTTGTTTGATGGAGGTTCTAGCGTGGAATTGTCGCAGGATTGGCAACGATGCCACGGTGGAAGCGTTGAAGGTACTGCTCCGGGAGAACTCACCGTCCGTTATCTTCTTGAGTTCGACAAAAGTTTCAAATCCGAGTCAAATAAGCAAGTTGCGTCAGGAAATCAGATTCCTAAACTATGCACCAGTGTTTAGTGTAAGGCATGATGGAGGTCTGGGACAATCTGGAAGTGTTTCCTTATTTTGGAAGGATGATGTGAGGATTGAGTTCCTTTCGAAGTCCATGCATCACGTCGATGTCATTGTGCATCCTCCGAAAAGGTTCGGTCGATAGAGGCTAACTGGCTTCTATGGCCATCCTGTGACTGCAGAGCGCCATAAGACTTGGGACTTATTGAACGAACTGAGTGATGTTAACTCTCTTCCCTGGGTGGTTGTCAGGGACTTTAACGAAATCCTGCACAACAGGGAAAAGGATGGTGGTCCGCTCTGTAGGGAAGGACAAATGCAATTGTTCTGTAATAACTTGGCCTACTGTGAGCTACAAGATCTAGGTTTGAAGGTGTCCAGTGGACTTGGTCAAGTAGCGGTGTACGATCGAGACTGGATGCGGCAGTGGCATCACGTACGTGGGTGGACTTGTTCCCTCGCACTATAGTCAAAAACTTGCGACACATCTATGGGGATCACACCCCAGTACTACTAGAAGTTCGACAGGAATGTATAACTCCTACTACTAAACCAAAACGCCGGTTCCGCTTTGAATCTTTTTGGACTTCCTATGATGGTTGCGAGGAGGTGGTTAAGAAGGGTTGGCATAGATCTCGAGTAACGTCCCCCATGCATGAGGCAAACTAGTGTATTCGAAACACTAGGTTTGTTTTGTGCAATTGGCAACGGGAGACGTTTGAGCATCGTGGTCATGAAATTGATGCATTGAGGAGCCGAATTGATGTGTTATACACACTGCCTCTCACGGAGGGTTACCGGCAGGAATTCTCAATCTTATCAGGGAGGTTGGACAAATTGCTTGCCGATGAGTAACAATATTGGCAACAAAGGTCAAGAGTGTTTTGGCTTACAGAAGGTGAAGGTAATACAAAGTATTTTCGCCGTAAGTGCTCGAATAGGAGAGCGAAGAATAGGATCAATGGCCTTCTAAATGAGAATGGAGATAGGCAGGAGACCCCAGTAGGCATCGAAAAAGTTGTTCTGGATTATTTTGGGGACTTATTCAAGGCAAACGAGGTAAACAATGAAAAGATGAGGGATGTGATTACCCTAATCACCCCGAAGGTTACACCGGAGATGAACGACTTCTTGAATGCCTCTTACGTTGAGGAAGAAGTGAGGACCGCTCTTTTCCAAATGCACCCCTCAAAGAATTCATTCTCCGTCGTCTAAGTGAAAACTTAGACCGCGGAAAACGTCCATCTCCGTGGTCTAAGTGATTATTTATTTATTTTAATTAAAATTTGAATTTAAAGTAAAATATTAATAATGTAATTGAAATGCTAAATTCTCATTTAAATATTAAGAAATTAATTAAAATATTAAGGAGAGCGTCGTCGCCGGAGGGAGGGTCGCCGGAAAGTTGCCGGATTTTTGAGAGAGAGTGAGAGAGAGCAGAGGACGAATTAAAATACTAAGGAGAGTGAAGTCGCCGGAGGGAGGAAGTCGCCGGAGGTGTTTTTTCCGTCGCTTAAGAGGAAGTCGCCGGACGGAAACACCCATTTCTGTCGTCTAAGTGAAAATTTTGAATTTTTGGAATCGGCGCCCAATTAATTTGGCGGGCGGGAGTTAACCGCTTTAAATTTGGGGAGCGTTTCAAATTTCACTTAGACGACGGAAACACCCATTTCCGTCGTCTAAGTGAAAATTTTGAATTTTGAGAACCGGCGCCCAATTAATTTGGCGATGGAAATTGAACCGCTATCTTTTTCAACCTAGACGACGGAAAAGAACATATCCGCCGTCCAAGTGGTCACCTGGACGACGGAGATGTCTAACTCCGTGGTCTAGGTGAAATAGTCGTAAAATTAATTTTTAAAAATAATTCGCAAGGAAGTTTCCGATTTGTCATTCTAATGAAATAGTCGTAAAATATCGATTAACGAATCGTATATATAAACAATTGAATTTAAGACGACGAATAATCTTACGTCTTTAAACTTGTTAAGTATCTACTAATGTGTATAACTTAAGTGTTATTAAGTATAGGCTCATTGCATATCGATATTAAAGAAATTGAATTTGGACAAAATAACCATTGGATACATTCGTCATAAGACAATATATAAATAGAATAATTTTCACAAAATAGTAAGTTCATTAAGGGTTTCATCGGCACAGTCAACCGCAAAACCGAAATTTTTACAAACCGGAAATGTGGATACACGAAAATTCATAAGTTTTATTTTGGAACCGTCGACGCTCACACTCCAAGCATTGTTTACTCTATGGTCTTGACGAAAAGAATATGCATTGAGATATGGTCTTGATGGTCGTTGTCTTAGGTGAAATTACGAAAATTTTCACTTAGACGACGCAAACGTGCATTTACGTCGTCTAAGTGAAAAGCAGGGTTTAGGGGTAAGGGCCTTAGGGTTTAGGGTTAAAGTACTTAGACGACAGAGATGTCTTTTTCCTTCGGCTAAGTGTCACCTAAACCACCGAGACCTACTCCGCGGTCCAAGTGGCCACTTAGACGACGGAAAAACACTTTCCGTTGTCCAAGTGTCACTTGGACCTCGGAGAAAGTTTCCGCGGTCTAAGTGCTTTTTTCTTGTAGTGTTTGCAGATGAAATGTCGTCGTCCAAAACTTCCCCACTGGTCAAAATAGTTGACCCAAACTGGACTTTAGCCGACGACTGATAAAGACTTTTGTTAACTAATGTTTTCATACATCGTCAGCTAAAGTATGAAACTCGTCGACTAAAGTCTTCACTTTAGCCGACAGTCGTCGGCTAAGGTTGCTGATTTCTGAAGAAGAAAAACTGCAGATTCTGGATTTCTATTCCCAAAACCTACCAATTCCACAATTTTATTGCCACAATAGCAAACAACACATAAAATGAAAACAAAACACATATTCACCAACAAACACAAATTAATGAAATTTAAGTGTATACATTTTAAACTTAGCACATAAACTAAGTTATGTGTTCAAACTAAACCCACATAACACCTAAACTAATTATCACCCAAATTAGGTCCTGAAAAAAAGATGGAGTACTACCATCATCTTGTGAATCCTCCCGCGGCTGTGGAGGATTGAAAGGGAGCTAGATTGGTGGAAATGGAGGTAGGGGCGGGAGTCCTTGCGCCTGAAGTTGTGCAGAAAATGCCTGAAACTAGGAAGACATATGAGCCTACTGGGCCGCGTAAGCACGGGTCTCAGCCTCCTGCGCTAATCTCACATGTTCCATCTCTTCCATATGTCTATGATGCTCCATTGTCTGCCTCTGAAGTTGCTCATGTAGCTGAGCAGCCTTGGAAGATGCCAACTTGCGTGAGAAATCGAGAGTGTTCTTCAAGACCCTATCACCCTGCTGTCCTAGACCTATACAGTAGTAATTGTTCCCTCGTGGTGGGAAAGCGTGACTCATGATTCTTGCCCCTACCATCACATCAAACTGATCAATCTGGGAGATGACTTGGGGGAGGTCCTCATCCTGCGTCTCTGTCCATTTTTCCCTCACCATCTGAGTCAACACCACTTCATCCCCTTCCCTCAATCTTGCCTAATTGACAAGAAAAAAAAACATATTAGTAAACATATATAAAAAAAAGTTAGAGAAAATACATTTATAAGCAAATATGTAAGTTATAACATTGTTCTGAAAATTTACATTTCATATTAGGCCATTTTAGTTTCTCTTATTTCTCAGAATCTACATATGACTATTAGTGTTTTTACATTGTTCATTGATTATATGGAAAAATAAATTTTTATGAAACTAAATCACTACAAAGTAATCATTTGACAAATGTGACCGTTGGATGAAATGATCGAACTAATCTAAGCACACTAGAAAAGAAATTGGAACTTTTTGAATTGAACGCGACCTTTATCTGTGCATCAAATCATTCAGACCATATTGTTCTTATGAATATAACCCGATTTGCCGGAAATGTTGATTACCACAACAGGACATTTGCAAACTACTTTGGTCAATGGGTAAGGGTATATATGTATATATCTATTTTTTAGCTCCTTATATAGCATGTGTGTACGTGGTTTTCTTTTTCTATGTTCATAATTTATGGTGTACCTGGTTTCTTATCGTTTTCAGATGAACCATGTAGCAAATGATGGTTGCCCAGAGTGGTCAAATGAATTGAGGGTCATGGCGATGAAACCGATAGCTTTAAAAGTTTACTCGATGTGTCAGGTCAATGGCATGAAATTTATATGTGAAAATCGAGACGACCAACTGAAAACACAGAATTGTGGGGTGATGGTCCATAGTGGGCAGGATGGCGTTGACTATTACGGTGTCCTTCATTCAGTTGTTGAACTAATTTATGGGAACCGCATGAAAGTGCACTTGTTCAAGTGTAGATGGTTTGATACTAGCCCAGAGAACACAAGGACCGATCAGTACAGAATATTTTCGGTGAATACTGCTACAAGCTGGTATAAAGAAGACCCTTTCGTTCTTGCCACATCAGTAAAAAAAGTGTTTTACCTTGACGATCTTCTGAACAAAGTCCCGTGGAAGGTTGTTAACCATGTTGCTCATAGAAACATATACAGTGCTGCCACACTTGGTGAGACCGCAGATGATGAAGAAGTTACTGCATACCAAGAGCCGAACGCTTTTGACATTCCGGAATCATCTACGATTCGCCTTAATAATGTGAGATCTGGGAGTGTGGTTCGAAAAACTGGAGCAGAACTTCTCGATGTTAATCCAAATGAAGTTGACGCTGATTCAGATGACGAGGAGCGGCACATATTGCCAGAGGTTACCTATGAAACCGAGTCAGACTCAAGTGATGAAGATGATTACGATTATCATCCTTAGTACGTTAATGATGTACGTATTTTAGTATATATAAACGTGCATGTATGTTTGTTATATAAACGTGCATGTACGTATTTATAGTCGGAAATTATAGTCGAAAATTATAAAAATTTGGCCATGCCAACGTCATATCGATCAGTGTTATTTATGAATTAATACTAGCTTGCCGGAAATTCTTGTCGTAAATTATAGTCGGAAATTATAGTTGTAAATTATAGTCGTAAATTATAGTCAGAAATTATAGTCGGAAATTATAGTCGTAAATTATAGTCGTAAATTATAGTCAGAAATTATATTCGGAAATTATAAAAATTTGGCCATGCCAACGTCATATCGATCGGTGTTATTTATGAAGTAATACTTGCCGGAATTTCTTGGCCGGGAATCACTATCATTACCAACGAGTTATCAACTCGTTGGTAATAGTATTACCCACGAGTTATCAACTCGTTGATAATAGTATTACCAACGAGTTGCTTATCAACTCGTGGGCAGTTAACTCGTTGGTAAAAGTATTGCCGACGAGTTGATAAGTAACTCGCCGGCAATACTTTGTTGATTTCCAGGGGGCAGCTCGACCCCTCCCTCATTTCTTCACGGGCTTCGATCCTTGAAAACCCTAAAACCCCATCTCTTCCTCACCTCGCCGCCCTCTCCTCAAACCTCTCTTCCTCTCCTCAAATCTCTCCTCCCCTCTCCCCTCCCCTCCTCCCCTCTCCCCTCTCCACACAAAATTACCTAAACCCAAAAACCCCAAATTTCCCCTACCTCTCCTCCCCTCCTCCTCTCATTCTCCCCTCCCCCCTCTCCACACAAAATTACCTAAACCCAAAAACCCCAAATCTCCCCTACCTCTCCTACCTCCGCCGCCGGAATCCGAGCTCGAGGATGACAGGTTCTAGCTCCCCAGCTCCCTCTCTCTCTCTCTCTCTCTCTCTCTCTCTCTCTCTCTCTCTCTCTCTCTCTCTCTCTCTCTCTCTCTCTCTCTCAATTTTTGTTTTTTATAATTATGTATATATATATATGCATTTTAATTATATTTGTATGCATTTTAATTAACTTGATTAATTAAGTTTTGGGTGATGTTTTAATTTTTGATAATTATTAGGCAAGTGTATGTATGTATGTATATATGTGGAAAATATTTAGGTAATTTAAGGTGATTTAATTGGATTAATTGATATATATATAGTTGATAATTATATTGTATTTTTAAGGTGTTGCATGGGCAAATTAAGGTGATTTGGATTCATTGATATAGGTAATTTAAGGTAATTTAAGGTGTTGGGCAAATTAAGGTGATTTGAATTAATTGATATAGTTGATAATTTAAGGTATATTTGTTAACTTAATTAATTGGTTAAATAAGTATTTGGGTAATAATTAATTGATATTTTGATAATTATATTCGTAATGATCGATATGATATGATGCAATTTAATTTAATATTTAATGTTTAATTTAATGTACGATATCATAACTGCTAGAACCGTTTGGAACTGATAACCGCTTGGAACCGGAACCGGAACCGAACGGTTCCGGTTCCGGTTCCAAGCGGTTCCGGTTCCAAACGGTTATCGGTTCCAACAATTAGTCCTGGATTCAGTTCTATGAAAAACCAAAACCGGAACCGTTTGGAACCAATAACTGCTACAACCGGAATCGGAACCGAACGGTTCCCGTTCCAAACGGTTCCGGTTCCAAACGGATCTGGTTTCAAACGGTTCCTGTTTTGGTTTTTCATAGAACCGAATCCAGGACTAATTGTTGGAACCGATAACCGTTTGGAACCGGAACCGTTTGGAACCGGAACCGTTTGGAACCGATAACCGCTACAACCGGAACCGGAACCGAACGGTTCCGGTTCCAAACGGTTCCATCCTTAATTTTCATACAACCGAATCCAGAACTAATTGTTGGATGTGCAGGAGGTTTTGCGGCAAATTTGCGTTGAAGCATCAAACGGAGAGGGCCTAGATCCAGTGGAGGGAGCAGTAGTCAAGCTTCCTTAGCCGCAGTCAGCAACACGCGCAGTGGCCCAATGATGACTGCTCGCACACAAATGTTGCTAGCTGCGCGAGGAGAGAAGGAAGTTGCACGATCCGGATCCGTGCAACCCTCAGTTCAGGCTCGACGTCCCTCAGTCACCAGACAGTCAAGCGAGCGACACTCAATGGCCGCATCAGAAACGCCCTCCATCCGAATGCCCCACATTGGCCCGGTGCCTAGTCCCGTTTCATGGGAATCATCTGAGGCAGATGGTGGTGGCGCCTCATCACACACTAACTCAGCTTCTATAGCGCACAAATCGGCTATCACGGAAATTCAAGCCATACACACACATGAAACACTGAAGCTCCCGACTCTCGACTGAATGCATCAGTAGCAACATCCCAGACGGATGGTCAAAGTACAACTACTAGCCTTTCTCGAATAAACTCAAAGGTGCAGCCATAGTCGTGAGTCGACCCCATCCATCTACACTGCCTCAAGCCCAAATCTGGCTGAAAATGCAAGTGGATGAAACTCAAATGATCAGTGTACATCCTACACTGCGTTGCACGCCGTAGCAGTAGTGACTCAAGCTCTCTGATGCTAACACAATGACAGCTACACCCGAATCATACACAGGACACATAGCTACATAAGGTTTCACTGCCTGAAACCACGAGCCACCGCTCTGCTACACATCATCAAAACACAACCATATTCAAATCTCGATGCATCACCATAACTCACGAACACAAACTTACCACGATCGTCAGGTAAGATCAAAACCGAAACAACGGTCAACCATCCCTCAGGAGTAAGTAACTCTCCTCGCGTGCATCGAACCACTCGAACTTGACGTCTTCTTCGTCAATCCGGAAGGTAGAGTGGCAATCCGGGAAAATCCTGCACAAGCTGTCGGTAATAGCCTGCCAAACCCAAGAGACTCCCGATCTCTGGTACAATAGTAGGGCAATCCCCAAATCAACACGGCTTCTAACTGGTCAGGATCTACGCTGACTCCCTCGGATAGCATCACACAACCCAAAATCTTCATGCTAATCAGCCAAAACTCACACTGGCTGAACTTTATCAACAACTGATCATCTCGTAAGGGCCGCAAAACCACTCGCAATTGCTTCAAGTACTGGCCCACACTCCCGGAGTACATCAGGATATTGCCAACGAACATGATGGTGCCCACAACATGAGCTAAGCAAACTCGTCCAGAAACTGTCTGAACACCTGGTCCATCAAGTCCACACGATCTACGGGGCATTGGTCAACCAAATGGCGTGACCAAGAACTCCTGATGCCCCCACACCGAGATCCAAAAGCTGTCCAAACCACATCTGATTCATCAAACCTCAACTGATGGTATCCGGATTCGAAATCAAACTTCGAAAAGACTGAAGTTCTCGCGAGCTGATCAATCCAGTCATCAACCCGAAGCGAAGGATACTCACTCTCCTCTGAAGCGAATCAGACTTCCGGTAGTCAACGCACCACCACATCGAACCATCCAACATCCGTACAAACAATGCAAGAGCACACCACGCAAATACGCGGGGTCGCATGAAATTTCTTGAAACCTCCTCCAGCAACTCCTAGAGTCGAAACTGTAGCTCCATCAGCTCCGCTGGCTCCGAACGACAAGATGCCGGTAAAATGAGTCCAGCGTCCGGTACAAGCTCAATGGTGTAGTCGGTCTCCCGAACTGGAGGAACACCTGGTAACTCTTCCGAAACACACCTGGAAACTCGGAAACCACCTCAATGTCACCAATGTCGGGTACAGCAACCATAGTATCCACAACATGAGCTAAGCAACAACACAACTCGTCTCCATCATCCGCTCGACCAACACCACGAAACAGTATCTCGGGGAAAATCTGGTCGTCGAAACACAACCTCCTTCTCGAGGCACTCGAACACAACCAAATGCGTCTTCAGTAAGTCCATACTCACCATCACACCAACACCACAATGTCCAGCTATAACAAATCTGCGGCTAACCCATATCCTCCAACAAGGATCTCGCGACCTCCGGATGGATGCAACACTCTCCAAGACCTCGGAAGTGGAGATGCATGTACAATAGCCATGGATATCAAATAATAGTAACCTCGGAGAAAAGTCTGTCCTCAAACAAGGTCATGGCACGAACTCCAACATGCTCAACTAGCCGCCCACGTCAATTGCGACTTGCTGAATAACTCATCTAAAAGGTTGCGTTGGTCACTCCAGAAACAGCATCATGATCTCCTCCTGAACTCTGAGCTATCGAACTGCTAGAACAGCTCGCTAAGGGCGCTCCCTCGTAACGTGACCCTCCTGGTCACCACAATAGCAACTGAGAGTGCTTCACGAACACAAGTCACAGCGACACCTGCTGCGAGAAAGGATCACCAACAATCACCCAAACTCATAATACAGGAACATGTCCGCTACTCTGTGACCTCCCCCATCGTCAAACGGATCCTCTGCTTGATCTGATGACCCTCAACATAATCGAAAAGGCCACAGCCTGATGAAGTCACTGATCCCGAAGTGTCGGACTCAACCTCATCAAATCTCGACTAAGTCCACTTCCTCGAACCATCACATCGAAAACCGCGTACATCTTTCCTTCTCGACGGCCTCGCCACTGAGTGCAACACACTAAGCTCCTCACGGATGTCTCGAGGCACAACAATCAGACTCTCTCTGATGCTCAGGTTCAAACTCACCTCGAACCTCGTGCACCGCTTCCTCTGAAGCCACATAACAAGTGCAAACGGAAACAAACATGTGGACAATGCATCTCTGCCTTAGGTGGGTAAACACTCCACATTCGAATGCTGGGTAGCCTGATAAAACCATTACGGTATGAACAACACTCTGATTGTAGGCCATAGAGTCGCAACAGGAACTCACACAATACCAGTCCATCAAATGCAATGATCTGACTCAGGCAAACATCAACTGCCACAATTCTCAGCTCTGAGGCAATATATAAACGCTCATACACACACAACCAGGCAAACCGTGCCACACAATTCTATGAACTCAGAATGCTCATCCAAATCCACAGTTCTCTGGCAAATCGCGCGTCGATTGATCCTCAATAAGATCCACAACCGTACTGACACGGAAAGCACGTCAAGGAGGCATCCTAACGAATAAAACATCGTTCACAACAAGTGGAACGTAATCATGGAACTTCAAATATTTGAAAGTATACAACACCCGGAATATTGATGAGTATCCGCCGGCCGGTCGGGTCACCATTCCAAACATGCTGTACATTCTCAAATATTCTTAGTAAACACGACTACAGAAGTCTACAGAACCTATAACCTAATGCTCTGATACCAAGCTGAAAGGACCCAATCCCGGTTTAGTTGCCTAAACCGGAATCAAACCCCTTCGAAAATATGAACCAACAAAAACCGTAGAAATTTCGGCAGAGTTTCGCTACTAACGTAGAATTACCATTACCTGCACGCGGAAAATACACTTCATCCTATGCCACAAAAAGCAAACTGTGGGCACCAATCCCATCTGGATTTCTCAATATATCAACAGTAAAGTAAAATAATAAATATATTTATACTTTACTGAAATCCGGTGTAAAATCGTATAACATATACCACAGAATACTCAGAGCGACCTCTAATGTATAATCACATAAGTATACTACAGTAGGTAGAACAATAAACCTAGTGGAAGAAACAAGGTAGCTCGAGCACTATGCCTCCGACCACGACGTGCCACACCAGAGTCCGAACTGCAAACTGGGCACGGAAACCGAAAAGCCCAGGGGAAAGACATGAAAATCGTTAGAGTGAGTGGACGAAAATAAATGTCTTTCACCAGTTGATATATCTGTTTAAAATAACATATGCGAGTCCAGGTAAATAAAAACAACAAGTACACGAGGTAAAACCATAATCCTCCAGCGTACTGAGCATGCAAGTAAAAATCCCACAGGGTCACTCATGGACACCTCCATGCTAGTACAGTCTGAATCACGGGGTCCTTGGTCCACACATGATTCTAAGCCAGAAAGGCCTCGGTTCCGGGGAAACGCCCATCACCGGTCAGGTCGGGGTGACGACGCCTCTCCTGGCGGCCTACCATCGGGGATCAGCCGAGAGGCAAGTGTATCGATACAACAACGTAACTGAGACTGTACTCTGTGTAAACCAAATCATAAACAGTTCGATGCAAATGCATGAAACAATATATAAGTGTATGTATATTCGTATACGTATATCCGTATATGTATAATCATAAAACACATGCTCATGTAATCCGAAATCTCATACGCATGCTCAAGTTCATAAAACATATGTAAAGACTCGCAAACAATCCGTGAAAAGAAATTGTCCACTCACAGACTAGCGTAACGCAGTTCGCGTTAACCCGTGATCCGGCGGAAAGTCCCTCGCCAAACGAACGATCACGAATCCTTGAATATTCACAAAATCCATTTCTCAAAATCATAACTCGACAATACAAGACAAATCACGAGAAACCACCGTTCTCGGAAACACGTAATTCAAAGTCGACGAATCGTCGAAAATCTAATATTCACACCTCGATACCTCGCTGTACTTTCGGATGCTCAAATCGAGAAACGAACCTCCTCACTGCGATCAGGGCGCGATTTCGAGTGAAATGACATGCAACTTGTCGAAAATCCCAAAAAGTCAAACTTTGACCGCCGTTGACCGCCGTCCACGGTGGCGCCGCCACCAACCTGAAAATTTCTCAACAGAGCAACCCCTATTCCACTCAAAATCATCCACTGAGCCACTTTGTCAACTGCATCGAAGGCCAATTCAAACTCTAACTAGGTCAATTTCATGAAAAACCGAATGTACACACAAATTTCAAATCCAAAATTCTCCAAGCACACATTGAATTGAAACACCAAACTTACATGGAAGCTTCATGGTGATGAGGGCTACAAAACCCAGTCCAAATCGCAGCTCAATTCGGCCAAAATCGAAATCAACCAAAACCCCAAGTTTCTTCTATTTTCAAAATCGGAATTCTCACCACTTACGGCGTCCCACGCCATCGACGGAGGCTGGGGCTACCTTGGGGAGGCCAAGGCGAACTGGTTGCACCCCAAGCCGAGCTCGGAGGTGGCCGGAATGCCCCTCGCCGCCGGCGAGCCGAAACCACCGTCGCACCCAAACTCCACCTTGCCTAAACTGGTCGGTCAACCACATAATTGCACCTGTTGACTTTCCCAAAGGGGAAACCCCCATTAAATACTCATTAAATGCTTTCCCAATTAGGAAACTTCCATAATTCAATTTTCGGCAAACTTCAAACACACGCAACTTTCACGTCGTAAATCCGATTCCGATAATTCTCGCGGCAACAAACTCGACTCGACATGTTCTTCAATTATCACCCAAAGTCAAACACATCGACCAATCGGATAAAAATTCAACTGTTCAAACCAACACATATTAAACCGACTAAATAATCAACAATCGGAAATATTCGCAACTTAATATTCGTAACTCGGAATAATGCTCCGGAAGTTCCCACAAGCTCGAAATTAAATTCTCAATAACTTCCGTGAAGAAGCCGAAACCAAATTCTCGTTCGGTAATTTAGTCGTTAAGAGCGCCACCATTTAAATCCGAACTTCAAATATTCATAATTAATTCCTCAGTCATCCAAATAACGATCCGGAACCGCCCACGAACTTGAAATCACACATACAACGACTCTCGAGAAGAGACCCAGCTCCAATTCTTGGCCAATAATTTAGTCGTTAGCAAATCTGGCGATTCAAACACTGTCGTAACTCCGCGACTACGCGCAAGCTCGTAGATCAAGCTAATTCCACTGTTGATTCTGTTCTGGGTCGTCACAGAATATCCCAAAGAAAGACCATGTGATCACAATACCATCTTCAGATGAGGTTAGTTTAGCACCAATGAATGTTTGATTATGCTACTATCACATTTTTTTTTCCTACTCTTTCATTGGATTTGACTTAAGGTTTTGTTTAACGGGTAGATACATTCCTCTAATGAAAATGAGGTCAAATTGGTAGTAGATTCTATGAGCAATGTCGTAGCAATTGGAACTATTGTTTAACTAGCTAGTAAATCAGGATAATTTGATCTCTGAAACTTTAAGTTTTATCTAGAAAATACGAAAGCGTCGACTGATCAAGAAGAGAAAGCTGGATTATGGGGATGTTGAAGATAAAGAGGACCTGATAACACTGCCTAACAGTTTGCCTACTTCATTAAAGAGGTTGTCTAAGTGGGTGAACACAAAGCTGCCATGAATTTTTGGGGATTCAACAATTGCCTCCTCTCCAATAAGCTTTGCTTCTATTCTAGATAGTACACCTGCAACTCTCTTTTTCTTTTTCCCATTGAGCCCTTTGCTTGACATGTTTTGCCTCAACCTCAACCAATATTTTCATAAATATGTCTGCAGTATTGATCCTCTTTCTTGTTTTCGTTAAGTTAAAGTAGGTCTTCTGCATCACAAATTTACCAACACCTCGAACCCTTCCTTGATGTTTCTCATTCTCTAAGCCTTGGTGAGTACATCATATGTTCCTTCTACAATTATCTCTCCTTCTGAAACTTGTATCTTCAACACATTCTAACACACCACACACCATGCATAATGTTATAGGAAAACATATTTCCTTAACTTCAACAAGTAATTAAAAGGGAAAGAAACTTAAATACTTACTATTTTTCTAGCACATGCCTCTGCTTCAGGATCTGCTTAATTGTCTTTCTTATCCAACCTTGCATATTTTTACAAGGTATCACGATCAACATAATCTTCAGGGTTCTCAACCGACTTTAACTAAATATCAGAAAAAATGATAAATTACATCATTGCCACAAATGTGTACATATACAGTTAACACTAGCTGTATGTGCTAATCAAGAGTACTAATCTAAATTGAAGTTCATATCAGTTCTTGCTTCAAGTTTGCATATCCCTTACACGCTATCCGATGAAGACATTTAACTTTTTTCCTCTTCAATTCTCAGTTTACATTTTAGATTATTCCTTTTGAAAACAAAAAACAGCCAAAAAAAGAGGTTGAATAATGAATCTGAGCCAAATAGAGAACAAGATGAGCTAAAACCATTTACACAAATAACTCAAAATTTTAACAAACCTTGGTGTGTTCCGACAATCTATCATCTAGAAAGAGGTCCTAATCACCCTAACTTATATATGTATGTATAATCCCTTGGAGGGAAAACATACTCTTTAGGAGAGTATAGAAATGGTTTTACGTACTTGAGCCATAAATTAGACTTCCACTCCTTCCACTTGAAGTCAGCAAAAGCCAAAACGATCCAAACTTCAGGGACAACGTATGCTTCCTAAATTTTATGAATACAACTAAAATTATCATTGGAGCAACATCTATACAGTGCGTGACTAAAATAATAACAAGAAAAGTTGAATTACAGTTATAGATTCTCATATTTCTCTTTAGCATCATCTTCCACATATCTCCAATCTATGTGAGAAATTGAGATCTTTGTTAGTGCCAAAACACCAATGTAGGACTGCATCTCTTTAGCCAATTTTTCAACATATTGGCCGTATTTGTTCTTGGCTATCCTCATCTTAATACCTCTCGCTGCACACTTTGGAATATGACACATCATCACACAACCTCTTTTCAGAAGCCTCTTCCCTATTATTTTGACTTCCACAATCTCCCATTCTTCACCTTCACTAACAGCCTCAACATCTTGAGCAACTTTTTCTGAATTAAGCTTTATTTCTTTTTCCTTCCACAACTCTCTTGGACTAACGATGAGGAACTTTGCTGGTTTGCAGATCACCACATTGATTAGAAGGAGTAATAAGTTCTTTTTCAACAGGTGTATCTTTGAGGATGTCAGCATTCTCTTTTCACGCTTTTTTTCTCTTCGGGGAATCAACCTCTTTAGTGGACAATATTTTCCTACTCTCCTTGTGTGATGCTACTCTTTATGGAAAATTCTTTAATGGAGAATTGACTTCTTTCTCTTCAGATTAGGATTTTGTCTGCGTTCTCTTTATTTCCATCATGAGATAGAGTGCTCGTTTAACCCTTAAGTGTGAGTCTCTTGAACATGCCATAACCTGAGAGGACAAGTATGCCAAAGTTAAAAACAACACATACACACTTAAGCAATTAAATGAGCAAGACATAAATAGAAGCCATGAAAAAATTTATTTCACAGGCAAACAAGTGAGTTACACCAATTCATTAACTCCAAATATGAATACAATCAAGGAAAAAAGAAAATTAAGTAGTCAGTCACATCCATCCATTATCTAAATATGGACGAACATACTAAAATTTAGACTGAGCAAAAGATGTCTATATAAAAGCTTACAAACACTTTAATCCTCAATCCAGATGTGTTTCTTTACATCTCGCATATAATTGCTATGTTTAGCTTCGGTCTCTGGCAGTCCAAAATTTAACAATTGATCCTAGCTCCACTACAACATCTTCTATTTCATCATCACATTTAGCCCCTTTGTAGTCTTTATTCGGACATCTAAATACTACATACCATAGAGGATCTAAGGGGTTCTGAAGGTAAAAAATCGGTTTCACTTGCGTTCCTAACATAAAGGGATGGCTCAGATGTCCTTTCCTACTCAATTTTACCAAGGTATATCCAAAGCCAGTCATCTACTTTAAGACCCATAGCTAGCATTCTCCACACAGTCACATCAAAATAAGGGAATCCTAAGTTTGTAATAGTCTAACTCCCATATTTTTTGAATCACCCCGTAATAGTTTATATTCTGAGTGATAGGATTCTTATCCTTTGCACTACTAACTTGCATTGCACTGCTAATAACAAACACTCCACTATTTTGCACTAATCGAGCATTGGCAGGTTTCTTAGTATAAAAATCAATTCCTTGTATGTGATATCCAGTATAGGTAGCCAGGGAATATCTTGGTCCATCCGCTAACCACTTAACACTCTCGAAAATGCCAAGCTCAGGAAATTTCAAACCATCAGAAACCTGGCAGCAAACACATCACATTTAAGTTTAGAAAAAAAATGTCACAACATATGGATACTACAACTAAAACTTAATATAAGATAATGCTAATAAGTTCACAATATGCGCAAACATACCCTCTTCTTGAATCACTCAGTAAACTCCTCATTCTGCTTCTCTTTTAGCCACTTGGTATTTTTGATGAATTTTGGATAGAGTAATTTAATAAGCTCCATGTGTTCACTAATTAAGTATCGAAGTACAGAAAAATAAAAGTAATCAACATTTATTCACTGTCTATTCACATTACCAACAAATAAATAGATGGTTAAAGGCATTGAACTCTTACGTTAAATATGGGAGGACTTCAGTTGTGTTCTGTAACACACAGAGATGGGCCTGGTCCTTCTCCTTTCTGGTGAGACATTTACTGTTGTAGCCACCCAAGGGTTTACACCCATCAATAAGACCAAGTTTAGTTGTATCAGGGACTCCTAAAGTAGAGTTAATGGCAAGCATCATTTTCAAGTTGAACTCAACTTCCTTTTCAACAATATATGATTCAATGATGCAACCCTCAGGACAATTCCTATTTCTAACATACCCTTTGAACACTTTCCTATCTCTCAAAGGGAACTAATTATCTAAAACAATACTGGCCCACATAACTCTATTTCTCTAACTAGATGAACTATTAAGTGAATCATAATGTAAAAAAAAGATGGTGGGAAATACATCTCAAGCATGCAAACTGTCTTAACCTGATCCGCTTTCATATCTGTTAGCTTTGACACATCAATTTCTTTTGCACAGATTGCCTGAAAGAATAGGCAAAATCGTATAATTGATATCCTCACCAATTTTTCTAAAATTGAATTCAAGGCAATAGGAAAGAGGACTTGCAATAATATGTGACAATCATGAGATTTCATCCTAGTCAAGTGCAAGTCCTCTATAGAAACAAGGTTCCTAATGTTTGAGGAAAAATAAGTAGAAACTCTCATCTCAGACAAAGACCCACAAACAATTTTTTTCTCATCTAATTTGAAATTCCAACTAGCCAGTGGTAACTTTTTTTTTTTCACACCATCAACAGGCCCCAACCCAGTTCTTATACATATTGCAACCAAATCCATACAAAGTGTTTCTACCAAAATTCGGAGAGAACTCTAGGCAGAAGGGCAATGGATATTAAATCGCTCATGTAGTGATCCTCGAGCGCTATGCTTGTTTGTAAAACAAATAGTAAACATTAGGGAGTTGAGACGGGGTTGGCCCGCCTTCAACGCTCTGATAGTTAAGTTAATCTATGTGATGACAAGAAGCGTAAGTGAACGGTGGTTCAAATATGAGATAGCTTTATCTGGGAGTAAATACCTTCCTTTTATAGGTAGTTGAAGTTGACAATACCTTGTGGTCCTCGATATGGGACAAATACATGCATTCCTCTTTTGTGTAAAGGAGGGGAGTTCTTGACTTTTGGCAGCTTTGTCTTATACGCGGGCCAAGTGACGTGCGCAACGCCCCGTGTGGCTGGGCACGTGCAGCACATGTCCCCGTGAAGTTTTACTAGCATGCCCCTTCATTGTTCCTTTATGTAATGACCCGAACCAAAAATGGTATGTTAATTGACTTGATTTGCAGAATTCACGATTAGTCACAGTTAGTCGTAATTGATCGATCTTGCGGCTTTGCTCACGACTTTATTAACGGACACAAATTTGGTTTGAGTTCCTTCGTGGAAATTGTAGAGGATTTGATTTCCAATCGTGAATATAAAATGAATATTTGAAATTATCGTCGAGTTAGTCGTACTTATCCGTTTGGGTTTGACTTATCCGAATCGTGAATTTGGTCGGTTCGCGACATATAAATAACGGAATAGTCATAAAAGTTGTCAAAAATTTGCATTTGGGCTGTTGACTAGCGTTGACTGAGCCAGACTCGAGTTGATTTAGTCAACCGAGTTGACCCGTTGACTTCACCGAGTCACCGTCGAGTTTCTTGCCGGAAAACGGCACGGTTGCCGGAGATTAAGGTAGGGATTTAAAGCTCTTCTCCTGGGCTATTGATTGATGTATATATTGTGATGTTTTGAGGTGGTTTGAGTGGTGGATTTTGGAGGGGAAGTTGGACGGAATCTGGGTAAACGAGGGGAGGTTTTTCGGGGCGTTTTCGATGGGGTTTTTGGGTGGAACAGGTTGGGCTTGTGTTGGAGATGGTAACCCTTCAATTTGGGAGGACGTGGTGGCTCTACGGTCGAGAATTCCACCGGTGAAGTTTTCCGGCCGATTTGAGTTTCTTGGCTTTCGAGGCGATTTCCGGCCACGGTGGTGGTTGGATGGTGGTGGGCCTTTGGGGAAAGATGTTGGGCTTGAGGAGAGGAAGGTTTTGGGGTATTGGTCGCCGAAAAATGTCACTGTTGACACCGCGCCGCCGTCGACGGCGGCGGTCGACGGCTGCGGTCAACGGCGGAGATCCGGCGAGGGTTGACTTTTTGGATTTTTGAGATTTTTATACTGTTTTGCTTGTAATCGTGTCTCGATCGTAGTCTTGACGTTTTTGAGTTTATTTGAGTACTCTATTTTGGGACGAGGGTTTATTGGGTATATTTTCAGAATTTTTTTATCCTCATCGATATTCCGGGTGATACGTCTTTCGAGAACGCGGGGTTCTTGGCGTATTAGCTCCGTATGTTGTGTTTCAATATATATTGATCATATCCCTGTTATTCAGGTGATCGGGATGGAGTGTTTGGCGATAGAACTTCCGCCGGACCTCAGAGTTAGCCGCGTACTGTGAGTGGACATTTTATTTTCACAGTTGAATTGCGAGTCTTGATTTATACATTTTTTGAGTATATATTTCTGATTATGCATTTACGTTATGCATTTATGATTATACACTTTACGATTATGCATATGCATGGAAATGATTTATGATTTGGTTTACATATAGTACAGTCTCGGATATAGAGGTATGCATCGATGCTTTGGCTTCTCGGCTGATCCCTGAGACGCTCCAGGGGGGACAGATATCTTGACCCGAGGTCTTTCTGACTTATATTAATCATGTGTGGGTCTAGAATCCCGTGATTAAACTGTACTATGCGGAGGAGTCCATGAGTGACCCCGCAGAATTTTACGTGCATATTTATGGATCATGGAAAATGTACCTGGTCGGGATTTTCATATGCATTGACTCGCATGATGCTTTTATGAGCATATATATTTGGGAAAGACATATTATTATTTTCGTCTACTCACTCTAACGATTTTATTTGTCTTCCCCTGGGTTTTTCGGTTTCCTTTGCCCAGTTTGCAGTTTGGGTTCCAGGGTTGTGCATCGACTGTGGAGGCATAGAGTTTGGATCACACTTCAATTTATATAGGTTTCTTGTTCGACCTACTTGATGTAAATGATGTATATAGGCGTCGCTCTGAATACTTGAGTTTGTTTTCAGTTGAGTTTACTCCTGAATATTCTGGATTTCTTGTAAACCTTTTGGTTTATTATATATATGTTGTTGAGAAATCCGGATGGGGATCGGAGCCCCACGTTTTGGATTTGCTGGAATATTCGGAGTGTGTTTCTTTGCAAGTTCTAATAATGGTTCATGTATTTCAAAGTAAGCTTTGGTAAAGTGTTTTTTAAGGTCGTGTTTTCGAAGGGGTTTGATTTCGATTTAAGCAACTAAATTGGAGTCGGGTCCTTTCACTTTATATATCTATTATGGCTATTTTGGGTGCTAAGTAAGGCATGCTTTTTTAGGTTAGCGTACTAATAAGTCCCTCAAGTCCCTTAGTCAAGGATATTGAACTTGATTGGGGAGTTGAATGAACCAAAATTCATAAAGTGTTCTTACTTAGTACCATTCTATAGGGGCAATGCAATGTACCATGGAGTCCCCTACACTCCTTGATAGAGGATGATCCCTTGACTAGTGTGTGTCCATCGCCCAACCCGTTGGATAATTATTAGTCATGGGGATGGACGGGAACGAGGGAGGATCAGTGGTTCAGAGATAGTTAGTCTGGGGGATTTTGGAAGTGTTATAGTGATAATGTGCAGACGCGCACATGTGAGGTGCGTGTGCCATAGTAGCACGCGTTCAGGCTGTCTAAGGCCACCGGACGGGAAGTGATCGCGCTAAGGCTTTTTTGGGTGCGAGAGGAGTTTAAGTCCCCAGGTAGCCAATGCCACTAGGTCAGGTTTCCGCATTAGGAAACGATTTTAGGAGGATCAATCGCTAGGGAGGTCTGTGTTTTGGGTGGCATGCGGAAAGCAACGCACCCCTTGGCCACTTGGGGCCTCTTGATGGTCAACAAGGTTAGAGCTTTTTAGGCGCGAGGGAAATTTAAGTTCTTAGGTAGCCAATGTCACTAGGTCAAGGATCGCGTCAAGGGACATCACGCTCAGGGTGATCGACCGCTAAGGGAGTTCGTATTAGGGTTTTATTTTAGCGTCTGTAGGCCGTCGCGCTCGGGTGTTGGGCTAGGTAAACGGAGAGTAATCCGTTTGGCCCATTGTATCCTTCCCTTCGAGCTGTAATGAGCAGACATATAAGGGCGTTCATCGCCTTAGGGCCGTTCGGACACAAATGAGATTTGTGTTAGCGATGTTTTTTGTTTTTAGGGTTGCCTTTTACCAAGCCGTTTGAGCAGCGGAAGTAGGTGAGCGTGGGGTCACATTGTACACGGGCGTAAACGTGGGGATGAGGTGTGAAAGTATCCATTGAAAGAGGTTGCTGCATGCGTGACATCTATCGATCAGTGCCAGTTTCGAGAGGTCAAGGGTAAGGTGCAAAGCATGGGCCATAATGATGTCATCACTGTGGTTTGTGAAGAGACGTTTTCTTTTCAAATTTGAAATGACGTAGGACACGTGTTGTAGATTAACGATATGTAAGGTGAATGCATGGACGGTCAAGATGGGCGAGTATAAATTATCTCTTTTATCTTAGTCGTAAGACAATTTGGTGCTTTGGAGATCATTCTTCATTCTTGATATCTTTTGACTACGTTCAGAGTGAGCAACTTACAGTGAATTGAGGGATTTCATAGCTTCTTCGAATCTTTGTTTGCGTTTAAAGGTGAGATGCTTGTTCTTTGGCTTGACTGTTGTTGTGTTGCTTTGTCGATGATTCTTGATGTTTGTTGACTTCCATTGGGCATTTTTGGGTTAGTGTTCTTGATATATATGTTTAGTGTTTTGCAAGATTTCTGGGTACTTTGTTTGTGTATTCATAGACTTCCATAGCTGTTGGTTACTGTCGTGATGTAGTGTGCTATTGATGTTGAGCGTTTGAGAATCTGTGAATTTTTCAAGCGACGTTTCCCTTGCTAGGACAAAATTATTTGTTGTTTCTGGGAGGTTTTGGTGTGCTGAGTGAGAGCAGTGATGTGTTCGTGGTACACAACACGCTTTAGTCTTGATATGTATGTTTAGTTTGATAGGTTATCCGTGCTGATATCATGAATCCATCATCCCCCATTGAAATTTCGAGTGATGAATTATATAGGATTGTAGATGGTAGATGAAGGCGCCCAAGAAAACATGTGTCGTTGAGTCCATTGGGAAGAGAGATAGGCATGACACTGAGTTCTTGTAGTTTAAGTCAGGCGAGCTTGGGTTCATCATTGAGTGACGTGTCTAGTCCCCGCCTGATTGGTGTTTATTACCCTAATGACGTTCTGCCCCTCTTATTGACTGCAGCGCCAGATATGGCTTCGTCGAGAGAAAACGGGGTTGGTACATTTGCAGAGGATTCTTTGAGATGACAAAGTGGAGCATTCGCGACTGTGGTGCCTGAGCGGTCAGAGAGAAGGGAAGCAACGCTCCCAGTTATCAAAGGCAGTGTCGTGCTAAGGTCTTCCCCGATGTGGAGCCTGTTCTAGAGCTAGAAGCCTCATGTACTGTCGAGGAGTGTGAGCGCTTATACGAGAAGTATGAGATGCCCTGCTTTGTCATTCTAAGGCCATTGGGCCTGGGTGAGACGTTCAGTGACCTGCCCGAAGGTTTCACATGTGGGTACGAGTGGCAAATTAAGAACGGGATAAACCTGCCTCTGCATCTACTCTTCCAGTTTTCCCTATCTCATTTTGATGTGTCATTGGGTCAGCGCGGGCCTATGATGATGAGGGTGCTGATGGTGATATACAACATGTTTAAACTGTAGCGTCTAGGGTGCTCTAGGATGGCTGAAGTGACCCATTTTTGCAACACCACTTATGCCAAGCGTGCATACAACTATGGAATCGTGACCATGGCCCCTAAAGAGAAGAAAAGGTGGTGGTTCCAGAGAATGCAGTCTTCAGTGGGCATCTGGCGGCTGAAGGCATTCTTGGTGGGCAGTAATTGGGAGTTTGGTGATCACCAAGATGTTGAGGAATTTATCAGAGTCCCAATGGCGTTCCGGAAGCTAGGTTGTTGTTAGGGCGATCGAAATGCTTTGATTATCCTATGCTTATGTGCTTGGAATTTGTGTACATTCCTTATTGGTCTTGTGTGTGGGCTGACATCTCTTTTGCATTGTGTTTTGTAGTTAGGTATCATTTCCTTCCGTGTGAATCAGAGCGCATGCGCTTACAGTGAGTGTTGTTCTACTAGGATTGTCCGAACGCTTGTCGGAATTACTGGGCATTGCTATATCCTGATATTTTTGACCGTACAAGAATATTTTGTCATCCTAGTGTGTGTTTGGATTTGTAGGTGCTTGTTTTTGTTTTAGGCTTATAATAGGTGGTGGTCTGATAAGAATGCGCTGCTCTCGTTTCATCGCAGCCAAGGGTGTTGCCAACACAGAGGACGCAATATAGAAGGCAAACCTCAGAAGGTTGCTTAACCAGCTGTTCACTCAAGCGACGAACACCTCTCACCTAGAACAGGGACCAGACGGTAATTTTGTTAGGGGGGCAAAGGAACGCCGATTGCCCCACTCGTCAATAGATGAAGTACATGACAGGGAGGTCGATCAAGCGCTCGAGGAAGGGGATAAGGCTGAGGGATCCAACCATCCAAACGCCACTCAGTATCTTGCCGAGAGTGAGTATGCTCGCCTAGCTAGTGAGGCAGAGAAAGGGAAGAAAAAAAGAGAAGAAGAAAAAAGATGGGCAACACCCAAATGCTCATCCCTCCAAAAAGTCGATCACCCAAACCAAGAAGCGAGTTGAACCAGCATCGACTTCTGCTGAGCCTATGCTTTGTGTTCGGACGCCTGAGGAGGTTGTTGCTGCTGCTGCCTCTCTTTCCCTCAAGAGTAAAGAGTCTAAGATGGAATCCAGCGCCGAACGGACCCCTGGTCGCACTCCCTCACCCAGGGATGAGCGACCACCATCTCCCGAACTCTCACCATCACCAAGGGAAGAAATGCCCACTCGGGGCAAAGCTGTAACAACCAGCACCATCCAGCCAACAGACAGGACATCTCTTCCCCAAGCGCCATAGCCATCGTCTTAGATGGTTTCCACCTAGGTCGATGCTTAAGGCCCCCACGTGGATGGTGGTACGGCCAAGACCCTCATGTACCGATTCGTTGCATTCTACAGGAAGGCTGTGTCGTATGAGGTGGCCACTGGGCATCGGAAGTGGTCGATTTCCCTCAGTCCCAAATAGAGCCGAATGTCTGTTGGTAGACGCTTGTGGCCTGGTGCAGGTCATGCACCAGCATGTTTTACTTCAGGGGATCAAGGACGACCCTGACGACCTGGACGTGGCCAAGTAGAAAATCAAGAAGCTTGAAGTCAAGCTGAAAGGGAAAGAGGACTCTCTGCTAACAGTTCACTCCAGGTTGAAGAAGTACACAACGTTAGAGAGCGAGCTGTGTACTCGAGTAGAATACTTGATCCAAGTATCGGATGGGTTGACTATGTTGATGGCCGAGCTACAGAAGAAGGTCGGCGAGCTGAATCTGGACCAGGAGACTACTTGAGTGGAGAAGCAGTTGCTTAGAAATCTATGTACCCAAGATGCAAGAAGAGTCGACGAGTTGGTGGACGAAGTGGAAGTGTTGAAGATGCAGATTGGAATGTTGTAGGCAAATGTGGAGTCCATTAAGGCATTGTCCTTGGATTAGGAAGCCAGGCTCAAGCTGTAGGAGGGGGGTGTCGTCAAGGCGTTCAAGTCTTCTTCTGCTCAAGGGCATGAGGAAGCGGCAGACTCTACAGTGAGGGTGATGTTTACCATGCTTGAAAAGTTGCCATATTTCAATCTGGAGCGTTACAGAGCAGATTCCGAGGTGAGTACCATGCAGCTCTTTGGGGATGATGAATAGGCTTGTGGTTTTTTTGTACTCTCCTATTTTTATTATTATTTTTTTGTTTGTCCTTTGTTGTAAAGAACGATGTTTTTAGCTATATATTCTTGTTGCGCCATGTGTTTTTCCTTTCGCACTCACAATTCTTGGGGTGTGTATGCTTGTTTTGAATGAATGTACTTAGGAATAATTGTTTCTGCCTTTATTATTCAAGCTTAGAATACTACCATTTGAAGTAATGGTGGGTGAGATGTTTAAGAAAACAACACAATATTGGCATAAGTGTATTCTTACTTCAGTAAAGAGAGCGCTACACGTCAGATGGTACAAGCAAAAATTAAGAACTTCACAAACTAAATATGCCAAATGCATGGAACATTCTAGTGATAGTATTTCCTTAAGTGAGCGGAGTTCTATGGGTGGTAGAGGACAGTACCTTCCTCATCACTGAGGTAGAACATGCTAGGGCTGGCGACGTCTACAATCTTGTATGGGCCTTTCCCTTCCAAAGTTGGACGGAGGCTTTTGACCTTGGTCTGGATGGCCTTCATTACCTAGTCACCGATCTGCAGAGGACGAGCGCGTACTCGCTGATTGTATAGAAGGACAATATGCTCTTTGTTAGCTACATTATGGTAGTGAGCGGCGTTGTGCTTTTCCTCCAGAAGGTCCTAGTCCAGACGTAGTCCTTCACCATTCATAGTAGGATTGATTGCTTCAACCTTGGGGCTCTGGTAGGCCAGTTTCAAAGGGAGTAACGCCTCAATGTCGAACATGAGGGCGTAGGGCGTCTTGCCAGTGGTAGACGTGGTAATTGTACGAATGGACCAATGAATGCCAGGAAGGAGCTTTGGCCAGCGTCCGTAGTTGGGACTTCCTCTCTTCATGGCTTGGAGTTGTCTCTTGAGATCATCCTTGATGATCTTGTTGGCCGCTGAGAGTTAGGCGTTGCTCTGTGGGTGAGCGAGAGAGGAAAAAGGGACGTTTGTTCTCTTTTATTTGCAGAATTGTATAAACTTAGGGTTGTTGAACTGGGTGCCATTGTCTGTGATGATGTTGATCGGGGCGGTTATATCGGCAAAAGAGTGTTTTCCATAAGAACTTGATGACTTTCTTAGTTGTTTTTTTTACGAGCAACTCGACCTCGATGAATTTTTTATGGTAGTCGATAATGACTATCACATATCGAAACTGCCCTTTTGCCTTTGGCAATTCACTGATGAGGTCCAAGCTCCACTTGACGAATGGTATTGGGGATAAGATGATGGAGAGTGGGATCGGAGGAGAATGAACCTTGTGTGTGTGGAACTGGCAAGCTTTGCAAGTGCTCGTGATTTCAGCTGCATCTGCATTGACGAATGGCCACCAGAATCCATAATATAACGCCTTGTGTGCGAAGGAGCGAGCGCCTGCGTGGTGACCACAATCTCCACTTAGTGGATCTCTTTAGGAGTGAACGCCCTACGTGAGTTGTGAGGCACTTGAGGTCTGGCCATGTGTTCCCTTGCTTGTAAAGATGGCCACCTTGAATGCTAAAGTTAGTAGCCCTAGCGATGACCATCCTGGCTGCTACCTTGTTAGTAGAGAAGGCACCCGAGGTCTTGAAGGCGTAGATAGGGTCCTTCCAGCCTGGTTTTGTGGGCATTATGGAGAATTTCTGAGAAGCTTCTGCGGATGCTCAGTTTATCAAGGATTTCCACCTTTGTTTGGAATGGGGAGTGAGGTACTGGGGAGGTAGCCAAATGGGTGAGTGCATCTGCATTGGCGTTCTATGCGCGAGGCACCTAGGTGATGTTAAAGAACTTGAACTTGAAGAGGTAGAGTTTGGCCAAAGCTAAGTAAGTTGTCATGGATCTCCCTTTGGCTTTAAAGTCCCCAGTCACTTGGTTGACCACGAGTTAAGAATCATTATAGATGTTAATATCAGGGGCGTCTCACACTCGTGTAAGCTGTAGACTTGCAATGAGCGCTTCGTATTCCACTTTGTTATTTGATGCATTGAAGTTGAATTTAAGGGCATAATCTACTTGAACACAGCCCAGGCCAATCAACCTGCACTTGAGGTCTGGCCATGTGCGCCGCTTGCTATGTAATTAGTAGAGTTATCGACATACAAGTTCTAGCCTAAGTATGGTTTCTCTGTTGTAGGTTATGTTGGTTCCTGGTGAATGGCTTCTGTGTCTGCTTCTGTGTACTCAGTAATGAAGTCTGCTACTACTTGTGTCTTGATGGTCGTTCGAGGTTTGTACTTGATATCAAACTCGCTGAGCTCAATTGCCTACTTGTTGAGGCGTCCACTGTGGTCAAGAGACTGGAGTACCTACCGCAATGGGAGATTAGTTAAGACTTGGATCCAATGCGCTTGGAAGTAAGGATGGAGTCGCCAAGCGGCAGTGATTAGGGTGACCGACCATTTGTCAAACATAGGATAACGTTGCTCCGCTCCAGTCAATAATTTCTCTGTCAGGCTTTGTAGCTCCATCTTTGACATAGGTGCCTTCATGTCCATGATAGCCTTAATTTTTTCTGGATTTGCCTTAATGCCACGCTGGCTAAAGATGTAACCCAAGAATTTACTGGCTGTAACGCTGAACGTTCACTTGGCGGGGTTTACCCGAATTCCATATTCCATCAGAATTTATAACACGATACGGAGGTTAGTGGCATGGCCCTAGGCGGTTGTGCTCTTATCCAGTATGTCATCTATGTAAACCTCTACGACCGTACTGTCCACATATCTGAATATGTAGGTCATGAAGCACTGATATCTGGATCATATGTTCTTGAGACTGAATGACATTACCTTGTAGAATTAGAGGTCGTTGTCCATTGTGAAGGTAGTGGCCTCTTGGTCATGAATATCTTATTGAATCTGGAGTAAGCGTCTAGTGTCGAGAGCAATTCATGGCCAACTGTGGCCTCCACCAATTGGTTGATACGAGAGAGCGGGAAACTATCTTTGGGGAATGCCTTGTTGAGATTGGTGTAGTCAACGCACTTGCTCCAACTCCCATTACCGTTATCGAGATTTACTTGGGGTAATGAATGGGTCATATAAAGCCGATCTTCAATAGACAGTCAACCTCAGCATGCATAGCCACATACCATTCAACATCATATGCACGCCTCTTTTGCTTAACGAGCCTGGTGCTAGGAGCAATACTTAATTAATATGAAATCCAATTAATAGAAATACTTGGCATGTCTACATAGGATCAATCAAAGACGTTCTGGTATTCCATAAGGAGTTAGATTAGTTATTCCTTGACTGTGGGGTCCAGGTGAGCGCATATCTTTACTTTGCGGTCTGGATGAGCAGGGTCCAACTCGACCTTGACAAGGGAGTCCCCGGTGCCTGCTGGGTTGAGAGCGTTGATGCCATCCCTAAGATCATTAGGTGGTGCCGCCTGGGTGTTATCGTTGGCTATCTTCAGAACTTCCTGCCACGATGTCTGTCCTGTTCTGGGGTCAATGGAACGTTCTACAAAATCATAGCCACGTACGGATCCTGTGCCAAACTCAGTGGGGAACTAGAGGTATAACATATGGCTGGCAATGATGCATTTTAGGTTTTTGATGGTCGGCTTACCAAGTATTACATTGTATAAAGAATATAAATCAACCATAATGAAGTCAGTATAAATCTCCTTCTGGGGGGTTCCCGTAGTGCCCAGGCATAAGCGCATGTCGTTACTTCCTATAGGATAGACGGCATCGCCCTAGAAACTCATTAATGACTCGTTATCCTGAGTCAACTTGCTTTGAGGACACTGCAACTATGTGTAGGCGATGTAGAAGATCACGTTTGCAGCTGAACCTGAATCAATAAGGACGAGCACGACCTTGCATCTGCCGATTAAAGCGTCGATGGAATGGGGCATCCGTATCTGGAGCGTTTGCTCGTCCGCTTCTGAGAACATGATGGGGTCCCACGAGCGGTGTGGTGCCTTGTGATCCAAATATGAGGCAAGGGAGAGAATCTCTTGAATAGGAGCGTCTGCCTTGCATTTGCCACCGTAGATGGTATGGATTTCTCCTCTGGCCTCTACCTGCTTCAAGCCTTCTGCTCTACATAGTCTTAACTCACCTTTGTCAAAAAGTTCTTGGATGATCTACTTGAGGACGCCGCAATCCTCGGTGTTGTGAGTTTATGACTCATGGTACCTGGACCATTTGCCCGTATTCTTAAGCGAGGCCCTCCTCGTCTTGGGCATAGGTTAGGGAATCAGGTGCTTATTGTTGGCAAAGATCTCTGCGTAAGTAGCGTTCGTAACAGTGTACACAATTCTATTCGGTGAATAGCGCTTGGGCGGTCGTTGGTGCCTTGGGGACCTGTGACATTTTGGGGGCACCGTCGCTCAAGGTTGTGTCGCCGCTCGGGCTTATGTGACCTACGACGCTTACCATGATGCATGTGGCATGCTGGGGAAGCGTGGTGGCAGGGTGGAGGTGGTGGATCACGTCCAGGCGAGTACCACACCCTGTGGCCCCCCACTCTGTTGTGGAGTTCTGCCTTTTCAACCATCATATCCAAGACTTCCTCATATGTGAGATAATTGCGCTTGATTATCTTTACCTTGAAGAGTGAAAGATCCAATCCCTCGAACAGAGTGTTCAGTACCATCTGATGTCCGGATTCCAACAAAGCTTAGTAGTTGACCTAAAATGGTTGATGTAAGAAGAGAGCGGCTCAGATCCACCTTGATGGACGAAGAAGAGGGATTTTGCTGTGTTGTGGCACCCTTGTAACCGATAACGCTTGAGGAAGGCGTAAAAGGAGATGGATCTTGGCTCAAGATTGAAGAACCAATTGAGCGCTTCACCTTCCAAAGTTTTGGGGAATAAATAGCATAACGTGGCATCTGTATGCATGTGGCCAGCTGTGGAAGAAAGGAATCTATCCCCATGCGTACCTGGGTTGCAGCATCAAGAATAGCGCTCATCTTTACAGGTCTTCGTGTTCTAATCACGTCCTACATTTGTGATAGTTGTAAAGAACGTGGTAGTGCGCAATGTGTAGGGGACGTCAGGATTGGTCTGACGCGCTTGTATAATCTCTCTTTCAAAATTGGCTAGGCAAGCCAAGATCTGGGCGGTAGCGTCGAGGGTTGGCTGCGTGAAAGGACCCGACCCCGATTTAGTTTCCTAAATTGGAATCAAACCCTTTCTAAAAACGTGAACTTTCAAAAACCAAAATTTTTGACAGAGTTTCCTCTATAACGCGCGATTACCATTAACCTGCAGCGAAAAATACACTTCATCCTATGCCACAAAATCCAAACCGTGGGCTTCAATCCCATCTGAATTTCTCAAAAACATATCATAATGTAAAGCAATAAACAAAACTATAGTTTTACAGAAATTTGGAAAAAAATCATGTGAAAATATAAACATAATAGTACTCAGAGCGACCTCTAGTAAATACATATATACACAACAGTAGGCCAAACTAGAAACCTACTGAGAAAGAAAAAGTGGCTCGAATACTATGCCTCCAATCTCGACGTGCGACACCTGAATCCAAACTGCAATCTGGGCATTGAAAACAAAGAGCCCAGGGAAAGACATATCAACTGTTAGAGTGAGTGGACGAAAATAAATGTCTTTCGCCGAATACATATATATGTTCATAAAAACATATGCGGGTCTAAATGCCTAAAAATCATATGGTACACGACGGAGACTCTAACTCCTCACGCGTACAGGGCATGCATCGGAAATCCCGCGGGGTCACTCATGGACACATCCACGCTAGTACAGTCTGAATCACGGGATCCCTGATCCTCACATCATTCCAGCCAGAAAGGCCTCAGGTCAGGGTATCTGCTCCCTACCCCCCTCCCGGTAAACATCCTCGGGGATCAGCCGGGATGCTAAGTGTATCGATACAACAACTACTGAGACTGTACTCTGTGTAAACCAAATCATAAAGGTTTCCATGCAAATGCATAAAGCGTAATGTAAAAGCATATTCGTAATGCATAATTATAAAATCATATTCATAAATGCATAATCATAAAACAAATGCTCGTATAATTCATAATCATAACTGCATGCTCATGCTCGTAAAACGTATATAAAAGACTCGCAACCAATCAGTGAAAAAAAATGTCCACTCACAGACTTGCACATCGCAAAACGCGTTAATCCTGTGATCCGGCGGAAAATCTCTCGCCAAACGAACGATCACGATCTGCTGAATAATCATAAATACCACTATTCAAAATCATAATTCAAAACCCTGAACCACATCTTGAGAGCCAACCATTCCCGGAAACATATAACTCGAATATCGACGAAATCATCGAAAATCCAATAAACACACTATAAAACCTCGCCAAAAATTCCGACGCTCAATTCAAAATATAAACCTCACCACTGCGATCGGTGTGCGATTACGAGCAAAACGACATAAAACTTGTCGAAAATCACCTCGGACGAAACTCCGCCACGCACGGCGGCGCGCCGGGCCGCCGCCAGAAAACCCATAGGCCCAGAAAATTTCAACCTACGCATGGATTTGAAGATATCGACATTTCCAACAACTTTGTAGTTCAATGCTAAGCCTAATTTTAACCGGAAAACACCCAAAACTTACCTTGAAGTCAAAAACCCTCGCCGGAATTCATTAACTTCGATGGGCCACCACCGGCCACGGCAAGGTGCAAGACCACTTGGGATCAACTCACCATCCCAAGGGCTTCAAAAACCCTATAGGGTCGGCCCCCAACTCGGCCGCCACCGCCGCCTCCGTCGCCGCCGAATCTCACCGGAAATTGACCAACTTTGCCGTGACGTTTCTTCCTCCTCCGGCCACCATAGGGAGCGATCCACCTACCAAAATGAAGAGAAGAATGAGCCCAACAAGTTTCATGAAGACACCACAGCCAACCATGGGCAGAAAATGACCCAACGACGGCAACAAAATCTCGGCCCAAAACGGGTCAAAACAACCCCGTGGTCAACTCGGTCAACGACCCAGGTTTCCCAAAATGGAAACTTTCCAAAATCATCACGTATTTATACCGTATTTATACAGTACACGTACCGTCCAAAATGAATCGAAACCAAACGGATAAACACGACTAAATCCAACGGCCGAAAATATTCATAACTTATTCCACGTAACTCGAAATCATCCTCCGCAAACTCCCACGAACTCGAAATTGAATTCTCTACAACTCTCGTGAAAGAACTCATCACAAATTTTTGCCCAATAATTTAGTCGTTAACAAACCTGCCATAACGACCACTTACGACAAAACCGCAACTAATCACAAAACTCGCAAATCAAGCCGATAAACATACCATTACCGATTCGGGTTCTCACACTGCAGCTGTTCCAAGCGAGGCAGGTCCCCTCGCATGGGAGGGTGGTTGAGATGGGTGTTCGTGTGGATCATGTTGCGTCGTTCCTCTCGTCGGCCTAACTTCAGATGCTAGGCTTGGAGGATGGCAAGTGCCTCGTGCCAGTGCTTTTTGTTATGGAGGGTGGTGTCCAGTTCCGCTCAGAGCTCAGTAATTACTTACAGTATATGGGTGTGTCTGTAGCACTATCATCCATGGACTGAGTGATAGGCGTGAGGAACGGGTCAACCACACGCAAGTAGTCCCCCGTGGGCGTAATGATATCGTTATGCTTAATGGACGACAAAACAATGAGAAAGAGGGAGGTGGGGTGGTGAGGTTGATAACAAAGGAGGGGAAAGGCTTTTTTCTGTGGGTGAAACAAATGAGACCGCTAGCTAGACAGCGCCAATTATTTCTACCAAAATTCGGAGCGGACTCTAGGCAGAAGGGCAATGGATATTAAGGGTGGATCGCTCCTGAGTGCTCTGGTGGTGATCCTCGAGCTCTTCGCTTGTCTGAAAAACAAATAATAAGCGCTAGAGACTTGAGACGAGGTTGGCCCACCTTCAACGCTCCAATGCTTTTATGTGATGACGGAAAACATAAGTGAACAGTGGTTCAAAGATGAGATATCTGTCTTGGAGTAAATACCTTCCTCTTATGGGTAGTTGAAGTTGACAATACCTTGTGGTCCTCGATATGGGACAAATATAGGTATTCCTTTTTTGTGTAAAGGAGGGGTGGTCCTGACTTTTGGCAGCTTTGTCTTATACGTGGGCCAAGTGACGGGCGCAACGCTTCGTGTGGCTGGGCCCGTGCGGCGCATATTCGCATGTAGTTTTACCTGCGTGCCCCTTTATTGTTCCTTTGTATATCTATTTTGGCTATTTTTGGTGCTAAATAAGGCATGATTTCTGGGTTAGCACATGTCGTACTAACACAAAGCAACATTGTCCTTTGTCTTGTTAGGAATATTCAACAAAGTTCTAAGTAATGCTTCACAAACATTCCTCTCGATATGTATAACATCGAGATTATTGTGTCATACTGGAAAGTATTTTCAATACTCAAGTTGAAAGGATTTCTTCTTCCAGCAAGGTCTTTGCTCACCTTTGAGACCCTTGTAAGGAGGATGAGGGCATTTCTTTCCAAATGGATGGTTCAAACCTTCAACTCTTTGCAGCACATCTTCTCTACTTAGTGGAGGTAGAGCAAGATCCTTTTCGACAATGTTGTCAAATAAGGAAGGATGATGTCTTGGCAAGAGTTTTCTTGTTCTCATATATGATATCTTCCTACTATGTTTAAAGTGGTATGCACTTGTCTTATCAACAAAAATTAAACACCCATTATATCCTTTTACAATGGAGCCGGATAAAAACACTAAAAGAACACAAAAACATACATTACAACTTTATAGATGACCAAACAACACACAAATTGTTTACAATGTTGTTCATACTATCACAACTAATATGCTCACAATCCAAAGACAAATTCAAAGAACATATGCTTAAGAATCAAATTAATTAAGTCACAATTCAAGAAAAAAGTCACAAAAATTCACAAATATACTTAATGTTTTAGTTAGTTACTCACTAGAATTTTCTCAAGTCGAATCAAACTATACTTTCTAATCCCACAGTTTCAATCTTCAACAAGTATTAGCACCAACAAAGCATAAATCTTATGATAGACAACAAAACAATAGCATATTAGTCAAAATGACAACTCAGAGACAGCTTGAACCTAATCCTAGTAAACACACCAAGAGCAAACCCTTAAACCTAAACCCCTAGCTTAAATTTGTTGACAAAAACCCATAAATACAATGGCACTCATGAAAAAACATTGTTTTAGTAATATATAAAAGCTCTAAGCTCTGCTTGAGGATAGTCAAATAATAGATTCTCTTAGTTGCTCATAGCTTGCTCATAACAACAAATTATTATTTGATTTAGCTACCACATACAATTCAATATAATTTGTTTGCATATACAACATCATAACTCACATGCATCCTCCTATGATTTAGCTTATCCAATGATTTACAAAACTTTGCAAGGCAAGTGAGTGCAAAAAAAAAAACTGTTTATGCAACTCAGAGAACTGACCTCAATGTTTCTTTGTAATTTTTCTCTAGAAATTTCCTAATTGAATTGGAATTTTTTCAAGTTGCATTAGACTTCCAAGCTGACAAAGCCCCAATTTGTAATAATAAACCCTAATTCTAAAATATCCAATCAAATCAATACAACGAACCAATACAATTAAAATCAAACAAGAAATTGATACAAGGAACCCAATCGAGCTTACCTATGGATAGAATCAACAAAAAAATTAGTTGAACTCAAATAAGAAGGAGAGCTAAGCTCAAATCAGATCAAGCTTACCCATATTGAGAGTGAAGCTAGGTTGAGATGGAGCTAGTTAGTGAAGTTTTGAGATGTAGATCGATGGAGCTAGGTTTGTGAAGTTTGAGAGAGAGAGACTGACTGGGTTGATTGAGGGTTATGATCGAGCTTTGGGTTTGTTTATGAGAGTGAGAGAAGCTAGCTTTGCGTTTGTTTGTGAGAGTGAGAGAAGCTAGCTTTGGATTTTCTGTCTAAGTGTTCGATCTCCTTCAATTCATTAACTCAGCTACCTACCAAAAAATAGGCGCAATAACTTTACACAAATTGGCGAACAATTATTAGCAAGAGTTTCTCTGCTTGAGTTTGATTCAAACAACTGATCGTTATAGCTGTCGTCTTAACAAAACCGATTTTATACCTTATTAGACAACTCAATTCAAATCTATTGTCCCAACGTTTTTATAGCACTATTCAGACAACTGAAATTTTTATTACAGTTATATGAAATCTTCCACCAATCTTAAAACTTTTCTACATGATAAAACCATGGTTTAAACTACATTCAAACAACTGAAATTAACACGCTCAATTGTTTGAAGTTTGTGACAATAGATGTCAAGAATTTTGATTTTTGTCCATAGTTGTCTGAGGCAATTTTTTTGTAGTAGTGTTTGCTTATGAGATCTTATTTGTGGCTGCCCTTTGGTTGAGATTGGGTGTTGCCCAGGGATCCCAATTCTGGGAGGAGTGCGATTTCCGAGATAATCAATTTGCTGCTTATGATATTTTATATTTTAAATTAGAGGGTAAAACTGCACATTTAAGTGAAAAAAGATGTGATATAGAGTGAACTAAGATATTTATGAGGTGAAAATAGTTGCACCCTAAAATTATCTCTCTCGAAAAAGGATTACATAGACAATTTTTTTTACTAATTACAGTAAAACCTCTATAAATAAAGGGGATGAAATTGATACCCCTTTTTATACATTTCACACCTCCCTTTCTATTTTCTATATAATTAAAAGCATTAGTAATTTCACTTAATTTCCTAACCTACCCTCTATAATTTCGATCCATTTCTTTTCTTCATCTTCTTCATTTTTTCTTTTCTATTGGTGTCTCTTGTTCTCTGTTCTATTAGTTTTCTATTAATCCCAGTAGCACTACTAGTTTGAGCAACTATGCGAGTTTGTGTGGACACTAGAATGGGACTGGAGATTTACCGATGGAGACTTAGAATCTTTAGTGGCTCAAATGGAAGGTGGGTGATTAAGGACTGAGTTCATGTGCTGCCTCTTCTCTATCTTCTCCATCCGTGATCACGTAGTTGCAGCAGCTGTGGTTGATGTTGCTATATATGATGATCCCAGTCAAAGTTGGTTCTTGCAAAACAGTTAACATCATGAATGATATTCGTGTTGGAAAAACCGAGTACGTGGGGGGGGGACCCAAATTTTTTGTCGTTAACTATTTGAGTACATTTCAGTTTTCCTAATTAAAAAGAATTAAATAATGAAAATTTCTTTTAATTTGTTTTTGGAGAATATTTTTCTTTTCATAGAAAGGAAAAGAAAAAAAAAGGGACAAAGCTAGGGTGAGCTCGGGCTTAACCCAAAAGAAGAGAACGAGACAGAAAAAGAAAACGAAAACCTAATTCTAATTAAGGTTAGTGGATCGGTTAGTGAAAACAAAAGAAAGAGAAGCAGTAAAGAGAGAGTTTGAATAGGTGTGGTGGCGTGAGATCAAAGAGGGAGTCAGAGAGAATGAAGAAAAAAAGAGTTAGTTGCAGCGTGAAATTGAGGCAGTGGGGAGCAGCACCTCCATCTCTTATGATCCCTTTCTTCTTCTCTATTGGTGGTGTGCACCGAGAACGTCGACCTAACGACGGAGGTGTGAGGGTGCACTGTGGTGCAGGTACCAACGACGAACGGTGTCGTTCAGCTCAGTTTGGTTTCGGTAGGTAAGCCATGCCAAGTGTTTAGGATTTTTTCATGTGTTGTAGGTTGGTTTTGATTTGGGGATTTGTTAATGTGTTAATCAATTGAATCGACAGACAATTGGGTTGCCTTAGTCTTTGTAAATCATCGAACGTTTTCAGTTATTTAATACACGATAGATTGTTCTTAATATGAAATTGAGGTTTGATCGTGATTTTGATTATTATCGATTAATTGATAAGGGTGGTGGCCTTGGTAATCTATATTGTTGGGTTTCAAAATTAATTCTTTTGTTGTTGGTAATATAAAATGACTAGAGTGGTTGTTGTACCTAGTAGAGTAGTAGCTAACCAGATAGCTAAATTTAAAACAATGGCGAGAAGAGGGGTCTTTGGAAAGATGCTAGTAAGCCGTGATTCTTGGAATTTTTGGTTATTGAGATATCGGGTAACTTGTGGTGCTGTAGACATAGAACAATTTAAATTTGGTTGCTAAGCAAGAATTGGAATTTTTTAGGTGATTGATGAGACAAGATTCTTTGCATTGTTGTATTTGGTTGATTGGTGAGTGTGAGAAGACACAGCTGGAGAAGAGGTGAGTAATCTCATTGTGTTTTCGTGTAAATGGAGTTCATTTGGTTGATTCATGGAATTTCGTTTTGTTTTGGAAAAGAATAGTTATCGAAAAGAAATTAAGTTTTAAAAAAAAAAAATCATGAACTTGATCATCTATGGTTCATAGGAAAACTGTTTTGTTTTAAGATGACATTCTTATGATTGGTAAATGATTTGGTGTGATGTCTAAAATGCGATGGGTCTTGTGCTTCCATTCGTAGATGTCTTGATGTGATTGATTTGAGGTGTGTCACTGGCAACTGTAATGCGAGGTTGCTAGGGTCAGTTGTTTATGTTATCACTTGTATCCGTGATGTGAGGTTACGGG
Source organism: Geum urbanum (assembly GCA_946800695.1). Lineage (NCBI taxonomy): Eukaryota > Viridiplantae > Streptophyta > Magnoliopsida > Rosales > Rosaceae > Geum > Geum urbanum. Next base: position 40,918,950 of record OX327002.1, on the reverse strand, counting down.
TGTAGTTTAAAGATGTTGTCAATAGTCGTTGAGGTGTTATCACTTGTATCTGTGATGTGAGGTTACAAGTGTAGTCTTGAGTTGTTTGCCACTTATGTTCCGTGATGTGAGGCCATGAGTGTCGTTAGTAGAGGTGTCGTCACTCATTTTCGTGTTGTGAGGTTAAGAGTGTAATACGTTGTCACTCATGTTCTGGGTTGTGAGGTCATGAGTGTCGATTACTTGTGTCTGGATTGTGAGGTCACAAGTGACAGTGGTTATGAAGTCGAGAGATCCGATCAGTTAGAGTTCTAGTCTGTCTGCCACATGAACGTTGTTGTTTAAAAGGAGTCTTGAGTACATTCTTCTTTTATGGCCCATGAGTAATGTGGTGCAGTTTTCTTGTTTTTTTTTGTCATGAATTTTGATTTTGTTGTAAGGTCGATGTCTGTTTTATTTAAGAGAAAAGAATGATGTTGTGATTTTCGTGATTCAAAAATGATGTAAGAGTCATGAATTTGAGATGATGAGTGATATTGATCATAATGAGATGTGTTGTCTAAGAAATCTCTGAACTAATTTTGATGCAAGAGTTATTGAGCAACTTTGAAATTGTGGTTTTGTCAATTTGTTAGACTTTTGTTGCTTCAAAAACATGAAATTTGATTTTCAATTTTTGATATGTGTTAGAGTTTAAATGTTAAGTGAATTATTAATTGAGGTTACTCATACGGGTTTGTAAAAGTTTATTGGGTTTGTTACTTTCAATCCAATGCACTATTCAATGGGTTAATCTTACAAATTAGTTGTGACTTGCAACAGAGTTAGAAGTTTTTTAGTAGTGCTGTGATGGAGATTGTTATCAACCTTGTATTTGTTATTTGGCTTTCGCTGTGTAATGTATTCGTGAGTGTTTGGATTTGAATTTGTAAACTTAAGAAATGTAATTCATGATTTAAATCTTTGAGGTTTTATTGACATTGTCGAACTTGGGAATTTAGACTTTCTTAAGAAAAGAAAAGATGCTTAGGTATTCAGAGTGAGTTATTCACGTGCTCAGTTTTGAGTTATTAATGGTAATTTTATAAACTAAACATTTGGGGCGTGACAGAGGTGGCAAATCTTGGTTTGACTGGGCTTGCAATATGAATTTGTGTGTGCCCTCATCGTACAGACACTAATGTGTGGCCGGTCTTATTATGGGTTTCACATCATTAGGTATTCTTCTCATCATTCTTCATCCCATCAGAAAGCAGGCATCATTAGGTCTTATTTTGATCACTTCTCCTTTCTCTCAAGTTTTCGGTGATAAAGTAAGATACTCTTTAGTTCGATGAGAAGTTCTTATGTTGTGGTACAATAACTTAGAAGTTTTATCCTGGAAGAACAACGTCATACAAGCATGTGAGCAGCGTAAAAGTTATTAAGGAGAACGTGTGATACACGTGACTTAACTTAGTTTATTTTCTTTTTCCAAAATTTGTTCTTCGATTATTTGTTTACATTTTGCTAGTTAAATAATTAGTATTTTTTAAATTTATTTGGTTTAATATCACTATTATTCTTACAAGAATATCAGCTAACTGCTTCTCAGATGTCACAAAATGGAACCGAATGATCTTCTTGTCGAGGTTATCCCTTATGAAATGCCTATCAACTTCCACATACTTGATTCTATCATGTTGTACTACATTATGAGCGATCTCAACCGCAGCTGTGTTATCACAATATAAATTCATAGTTTTTCGAAGCTTACAGTCTAATTCTTTTAACACATTTTTGATTTATAGTAACTCACATATTCCATTTCTCATTCTATGATATTTAGCTTCTGCATTATAACGAGCAATCATATTTTGTTTCTTATTGTGCCAAGTTACTAATTCAAACTTTCACCAATAAAAGTGAAGTATTCAGGAGCAGATGCTCTATTAGCCTAATCACCAACCCAATCTACATCATTGTAGCATGAAACACACATCTCACAATGTCTTATAAATAACAATCATTTATCAGGTGTGATCTTCAGATACCTGCGAATACGTAAGACAACATTCATGTGTTCTTCATCAGGATTATGCATGACTTGACTCACCACACTGACAATATATGCAATATCAGATTTAGTATGTGACAAATAAATAAGTCTTCCAATTAAACACCGATACATGCCCTTGTTCGTTGGAACCTGATTTGGGAGAAGTTTTAGCTTATGGTTTAACTCAATTGGAGTAGCAGCAGGCTTACAATCCAGCAATGATGTTTTAGCAAGAAGATCAAGAATATATTTTTTTAGGACAATGTAATCCCTTATTTAGATCTTGCAACCTCAAGCCCCGAAAAATATTTCAAGTCACACAGATCTTTCATATCAAACTTCTGTGACAACCATTTCTGGAGATTTTCCATCTCACATGGATCATCTCTTATAATAATCATACCATCAAAATCCATAATCAATGCAATAATCTTACCATCTTTACGTTTGACGAACAAGGTATGATCAAAGTTACACTAGCGATACCTAAATTTCTTCATTGTCTTGGAGAAGCATCCAAACCAAGCCCTAGGTGATTGCTTCAAACCATATAGAAACTTCTTCAGACATCACACATTTCCCTCATTACCTGGCTTGCAAATGATTCTTGGTGGATTATCCATATATACTTCTTCTTCTAACTCACTATTAAGAAAAGCATTATTCACATCAAAATGGTGTAGGGGCCAATCATAACAAGTGGGCCAATCACCTAAACCCTAAACCTAAGCTGCAAGAGCAATAAGAATCCTAATAGTGTTAATCTTGGCAACAGGTGCAAAACTCTCCTAGTAATCAACTCTATACTTATAATTATAACCCTTGGCAAGCAACCGAGCTTTATAGCGATCAATGCTCCCATCGGCTTTGAGTTTCACATTAAATACTCAATTACATCCAATTGTCTTCTTACTAGATGGCATAGGAACCATGTCCCAAGTTTCATTAGATTACAAGGCTTCCAATTCTTCATTCATAGCTTGCTTCCATTTGAGATTCGCTAAAGCATCATGTGCATTACTAGGAATAGATATTGTAGATAATTGATTGGCAACAAGTGCATGAGACTCGGACAACCTATGCTAAGAGATATAATTAGCAATAAGATATTGAGTTTTGGCATCTATTCTAGGCTCATATTGTTGTTTAGAAACTTCCTTAGTAACTCGATGAAATCTACGTACCTCAGATAGAGCATTCTGAACAGATACCTCGGTTGATGATGTAGAAAGGGGATCAAGTTCTTCAGTAATATGTTGATGCTGCTCAAAAAATAATTCTTCTCGGCCAATACTGGTCGACAGGTTGAGAGTATTTTCGATGGGTCGAGAAGGGTGTCCTGGATGAGGTAACGTCGGATGTTCGACTGGTCGAGAAGTAGGGCTCGACGAGTCAAGAGTAGCACCTTGACGCTCGGATCAGAAATTTCAATAGGTCGAGAGTGGCACCCTAGACTTCCTGATAGGGCCCACTCCAGATACCTACGTAATCCAGAGTAAAATTTGCAGGGCCCACATTAGAATAGCTCACATTATAAATACAACAGTCAACCCAACCTGAGTTACCTAAACTTGAACTATAAGACACTAACTTTATTCTAATAAAATTCTCAAGTCAAAGTACTTGATTATTAAACTTACAAAAACATAAAGTATCTCAACCCACAGTCTATAGCTATGAAACTTAATTTACATAAAGTCGGTAATCAGAGCATCTAGACAAACTGGAAGGAAATGTAATACATAAGTAGGTCATCAGATAACCTACTCTAAGCAAAATGGAAGTGGTGGAGATGATAAGCCTCGCCAACTGAATGAACACACCTTCAGCCGTGTAATCTATAACCTGGACAACGTAAACCAAAAAGTCCAGGAAATGTAATTTTAAAACGTTAGAGTAAGTAGACAAAATAAATAACGGCATAACTGTAAAAATGACTATTTTGCATTTCCAACAATACTTGAATTTAAAAATCTAGCATGCGATATATTGAACAGTGACTTCTACTTAAGTGTATGATGAAGTTAATAATTAGCAGGTGCTGACAGTACTAATCATCACTAAATAATGATAGTTGATTATAGTTACAGAGGCAATGACTGGCAGGTGCTGACAGAACTAGATGATCATTATCGATAGGTGCTGGCTAAACCGGAATTCTCACTTGGAGACCAAGCCAAGTGATAGGTGCTGGCTAAACCGGAATTCTCACTTGGAGACCAAGCCAAGTGACTATTACATACAACAACAACAACAACAACAACAACAACAACAACAACAACAACAACAACAACAACAACAACAACAACAACAACAACAACAACCACCACCTCCAAATAAAACGTATCACTGAATGATAATTGAATTATGAAACTGAATGATACGAAAAAACTTAATTCTGAAACTGAAAACTCATAATTGCATGCAAATAATATTTGAAAACAAAAGTCCACTCACAGACTTAAGTCTCCTGCCTAGCCGAATTCTCCACCCCTGTTGATTCGACGTGTTATCCTGAAACAACAAACATTATTTAATAACAACAACAACAACAACAACAACAACAACAACAACAACAACAACAACAACAACAACAACAACAACAACAACAACAACAACAACAACAACAACCACCACCTCCAAATAAAACGTATCACTGAATGATAATTGAATTATGAAACTGAATGATACGAAAAAACTTAATTCTGAAACTGAAAACTCATAATTGCATGCAAATAATATTTGAAAACAAAAGTCCACTCACAGACTTAAGTCTCCTGCCTAGCCGAATTCTCCACCCCTGTTGATTCGACGTGTTATCCTGAAACAACAAACATTATTTAATAATTATTCATCGATAAACTCACAAAATCGTATTAGTGTTAACTACAATATGATAATTTACATCAAATTGATTCACAAACCTCTTCAATACAATCCTTCCTTTAATATGAATCAAATGACATAAAATTTCCATAAAAAGACTGCCGTGTGAATCGCCGCCGCCACAGCGGTGCCACCCTTATTTTCTAGGGACCCGAACCTGAAAGTACTCGAAATCTTGCAAGCAACGATTCTTTTCAAAGCCACAACATCCAAATCATAACATAAGTCGTCCAATTTTTCCTTTGAACTTAAAACACCCAAAAACTTCAAGTCTTCGATTCGTGCACCTTCGATTGAATTGAGAAGCAACCAAGATATGGCTAGCTTCATGGTGGCAAGGGCTATAAAGCTCAGTGGGTCTCCTTGGATGATTTAAACTTGAAATTGAAAACTCCCAAATTCTAGGGTTCTAAGATTTTAGATCGGTTTTCCTCGATTTCCTAGCTTAATCAATGAGAAATAAGTTTGTGGGTGAAGTGGAGATGGTGCAAGAGATCAAGAGGAAGATTTTGACACCTTGATTGTTCGTTTTAGTGGTTGGCGATGCAAACTCCGTCGCCGGCGACTTCGGGGTCAAGAGAGAAAGTCGGGGAGGAAGAGAAAGTGTAGTTGAAAATGGTTAATTGCAACATTCCAAAATTGGAAAGTTTCTATTTATACTTGCAGAGTTACCAAAACGTAACTTTTCAACAAACTTCTTTTGACCAAAAATTCTTCGTGATAACTCTAATTTCAATGTTCCACGAGTTCACGAGCTCTACAACTTTCACTAAGAAAGGTTATCGCATTATGGAACCAATAAATAGTCGATCAAAGGACTTCTGATAACTACAAACGGTGAAATTATTTACTAGCCTCGTTTAAACTTTACTTGATATAAAAAGGTAAAGTTAAGATACAGGTTATCACAATCTTTCCCCCCCCCCCCCAAATAAAATTTTGTCCCCGAAATTTTGTACTTGTTTGTTGATCAAAAAGATGAGGGTATTGTTGGTGCATCTGGTTTTCGGGTTCCCAAGTTTCTTTTTCTACTTGCTAATTCGACCACAACACTTTCACCAAGGGAATCATTTTATTTCGGAGTACTTATTCTCTCCTATCGAGCACTTCTACAGGTTCTTCTTCATACACTAAATATTCTCGCACTGTAATAGGTTGCTCCTGGAGGATATCTAAAGGATCCGCTATGTACTTGCGTAGTACCGTTATGCGGAAAACATCATGTACTTGAGACAACTCTTGTGATAACCGCAGGCGGTATGTTACTAGACCCACTCTTTCCAAATTCTCGTAGGGTGCAATATACCTCAAAATAAGTTTTCCAAAGCGTACTACACATTTCCACAGTGATAACTTCAAGAAAACTTTACCTTTGATTACTTATCAATTTCATATTTTTTTCAATCAATCTATATCAATTCGATTTGCATGTTGAATTTCCTTTCATTATCGATCTTGCTTCGAGTGTAGTGCTAATCTTTTAACAAAAAATGGTGAATAAGTTTCCAAGTATATTTTATGGGAAAATTCTAGTATGTTTTAACACGTGGCATATATCAACTTTTAAATTAGTTCTCAAAGTTAAAAATGAGTAGATTAACTAGTAATTTTGTTCTACAAGTTGTAAAAATATTTTTGATCATCAAGTGATTAATATTTTTGAACTAAAATTACAAGAAAAATACTCATTTTACAACTTTTTGAATAAATTTACAAGTTGATGCATGACATGTGTTATAACTCACTGTAGCCTTCCCTTATTTTATGAACTAAATGAGTGTTGATGAATTTCATAGGTTGAAATACCATGTGTTTTAATTAAAAGAAAAAAAATTAACCGCTTGGTCTGCTCTTTCTTGATACATTTTCTGGCTCCGCCCCTGACCGTATCAATTATCCAAGCATTAGTCCTAGATAATGTAAACAGAGGCAATGCCTTACCCGTCATACCTAATGCAACTATAGTAGCGGAGACACTAGGTAGATGTTCTCCCTCTAAAACAACAGTTAATCCATGCAACATCTTCATATTTGGAAAAACAATATTTTCCAGAATTTCACATAATAAAGTGTAGGTAGGAGAAGAGATCACAAAATAGTCGAATTTTTCTCCTAGGTCAACAGTTGGCAACGGAATTTAGATGTAGTGGTTAACAAAAGTAGGGTTTTTCGATAGGTCCACATGATTGGTTCTAATGCCAAATAGAAAAGTATAAGCAAAAGTGTTTAGGGTAGAATGCAATACTTCATTCACTTCCGAATCGGAGTATATACAACTTTACAAGGCATATTCCTAATATAAAAATAATATCTACAATAACGAATCAATCAATTATAATCACAAAACGATTCTAACATATCTACAATTCAATACTTTCCAACAGTTGAGAAGAAGACGCTAGGGTTGTGTCCATGTATGTGCCGCTTTGGTTATGGAGTTGTTTATGGGAATTCTTTTATTTCAAAAAGAAGTGTCAAATGGTATGTGTTCATTAGCAACAAAAGAAGAAATTAACCATTCTCATGTCTAATTTCACCGCCTCTAAAAGTAAGTTCATCCGTCAAGATCACTGGGGTTAAAAGAGAGTAGCTAGGTCAGTGACATATCACATTTTTTTATGATTGCTTCCACTCTTTTAGTCAAAATCTAGGTCAAAACTTTATTTTATATTAATTAAAATCTCATTACTAATTTTTAATAAATTTTAATGATAGATAATTAATTTTAATATTAAAATTTAATTAAATACTATTTTGATGATTAATTGAAAAAAATTTAAAAAAAAATCATTATTCAAAGGTTCCATGTGTCAACCAGGTCAAGAGAAAGAAATAGGACTGACCTAGGGAAGTTCTTGTCTAGACAAGAAATTATGTTTTTGAGAATTTGAGAATTTTAACTTTTTAAAACTAAATCTATGTGAGAACTAGACTATAATGAATGGGTGAACTTGCCCAAAGTGACACCTAATGATTTGTACGTGATGAACTTATAATTAATCAAAAATTCAGAAGCAATTGAACTCCATCATCAGCTGGTTCGGTATGATCGGTTAGGTTGAGTTGAGACCTCAATAACGTACGTACAAACTTATATATAGCCATCTGACCAAATCAAAACTTCTGTCATGTAAAATACCACATGCAAGATACATTTCTCGATCACATAAAAATATACCCAACATGCACGCCCGAATCTTGAGCCAACCAACTAATTACTATTGATTGACTACCATGCACACACAAATATTGGTATAAATCATTTCCATATGTGTCTAGCTAATATATCATCATCACTATACATATATATAGTTACAGAATTAATCACCTAAAATGTATATGATCATCGACCAGCACACACATACAGATCGAGTTAACAAAATTACAGTAGCTAATTAAGCTAGCTAGCACACCCAATATATGAAGTAGTAACATCAATGGATCAAAGCCCCAACCTCAAATCCAAAGCCAGCCCTGAAGATGAATACGACCCCGACAACTGATGATGATGCTCATCCTCTTCAACACTAGTAGTAGTAGTAGTAGTTGTAGTAACAGCAGAAGCAGGCAGATTCAAGTCCAACCCACCACCACCAACACCATAACTCGCCAACTGCAAAGACGATGACTCCTCTCCTCTCTCCCAGCGACACCTCTTGTGCCCTCCCAACGCTTGCCCACTCGAGAACACCCTCCTACAGATACCGCACTGGTGCCCTGCCTCCTCCAACTCCGCCGCCGCCACGTCAGCAGCTTCTTCATGAGCATGAGGAGGAGGAGGAGGAGGAGGAGGAGGATTGTCTTGTTGTTGGTCAGCGGCACAGTCGTCAGTGATGGGGTTGTTGATGACGAAGCAGCCCTTGACGTTCTTGTGACTAACCTTGTGTCCCTCGAGAGCCTGGTGGGACCCGAACACTTTCTTGCAACTGGAGCACTTGGAACGACTGTCGTTTTCTCCACCACCTTGGTCGGCGAGAATGAGGAGGCTGGAGGCGGCGTCATGGTCGTCCTGAGTCATCATCGGGGGAGAGAAAGACTGTACGACGTGTCGTTGAGTAGGGGGAGGCGGAGGAGGTTGGATTCCTCGCCAGTGACGTTCAGGGTGGCAGCGCATGTGGCCGTGGAGAGCCTTCAACGACCAGAACTTACGGCCGCACTCGCTGCACGGACCCGTGATCTTCGGCGCGGTCGGGACGGGTTTCTTTGCGGGCTTGGCCCCCGGAATACTACTACTACTGCCGCCGACGACGGGCCTCATCATTTTCGGACGCTTCTTCTTCATCCGATGCGACGCATTGGTCTCCAAATAAGTAGAAGAAGACGAAGACGCCAAAGCCAATGCTGAAACGACGACGTCTTGGTTTTGTTGGGTTGTGGAAGACGGCGGAGGTGGAGAAGAGGGGAATCAGAAATCGAGGTCGGGGTCGGGGTCGGAGTTGTAGTTGAAGTTGAAGTTGGAGTTGGAGTTGTTCATGGTGGTCGGAACAAAGTGGGAGAGAGAGAGAGAGAGAGACGAAGGAAGAAGAGAAAAAACAAAAGCTTTAACTGAAGGAGTGGGTTTGTGTTTTGTAGGGGCACGATGGCGGTTACTTGATGCTCAATCCACAAAGAGTGGCAGTTATGGGCAGTTATCGTCGTTCCTATCCATTACCTTCTTATTTCACTCTTTCCTCTTTTCTTTTTTTTCTTTTTTCCCCTTTTTAACATTTTACCTCGATTAATTTCTCTACTGATTCAACACCTCTAACAAAATTTAAGCGCCATTTAAATATAAAAACGATCCTACGATCCTATCAAACTCATACTCGAATTCACCCTCTAAAATCTCACATTTTGATTTTTGAGCATACACGGTCAGCACCAACTATTTAACAAAGGAAGCAGGGATTGCATCATAGGCTACAACATGGGAAGAAATGTACAAATATATAGCTAATTGACAGATTTCCCTTTCTATTTACTTCTTCAACAGTTACAATTCTTTCAGCAGCTTTTCAGCTTATAGAAACAAATACTGCAGGTTTAGTGACTCAAATATTAGACTTGCAGCAGTAAACACCAGCAAAACCAACTGCAGAGTTGACAACGAAACTAGTGAAGGCACGTCCCCACCCCAGACTCCCAGCTGTACGTTCATCTACTTCTCATATCTGTCTTGAAGAGTTGATGGCACTTTAAAAGGCTTTGTGGGTTTTCCCAGAACATTCAGAACCCCAACACGCTTCAACTCTTTCGCTGTAATAAGGGGGCCGGGAAATACAAACAGGAATGTGAGAGACAGAATTCATGCTATTTGACATGTTCAAAAAGGTAGAAAGATATAACATGCAGACCAGAAACAAACGAAAGCTGAAGAACTTAGCTAGTAACTAGAAGAGCTTTGGTTATCCTATCTCAACTCATGTTTTAGAAGAATTGACATGTTTTAGGTATGTCTCCCACATGGCACATAGGATATGAAACATTAAGCTTCATACTGATTAAGGTATTGATAGCCAAACAAACTGGAAGAACTTTGGTTATCCAACTTCATCTCATGATCAAATGGATGATCAAATTAAATCAATAAAGAGAAAAGAGCACATCTGTGACCATATAGCACAGCATTCAATTGAAAGACAATAATTGCATTCAAATACCAAACATTAGTGCATTCAAACAAAAGGTTTGATCACTATTCCAACTAATGTGAAACGTAACTCACATACATGAATAAGAATAAATGCAGCAGCCTACATGTGCTACTGTGCAATGACTGCAATCTACCTAGCCGATGTTTGCAAACACTACGCCTCATGTACCATTTGCTATACCAATTCGAGGAGTTACTCGTGCTTTTCATGAGTTCTTTCGAACAGTCGCAAATACTGAAAGCAATATCAATACTAGAGTAAACTGATTTTTCTTGACGTTTACTATGGGAGGATCCTAGTAAGCATGCTTACCATAAAAACTACCAGCCATTTCAAAAAGATAAGAAAGTTACTACCAGTTTTCACAGGGGAAGTAGACAAAGTTGGCAAATAAGGCAACATTGACATGCAAAGTTAAATGCATGTTATATACTCTCCTAAACACTAGTTCTTTATACTTCTCATAGTGATTTACATAAGGAAAGGAATTCAAACAACTAATAAAGTATAAACCTCATTAATTTTTATGCTTTTCAAATCTTATTTCTTCTAGATATATACAAACCTAAATAATAGAAAACTTGTATTACCTTCCTCAAGTGAAAGTTGGATCGATCGCTTTTCCAACTCAACCGCATGTCTGCTTAGTTCAACAGAGGAGAATGACCGCAGCACTGAAAGATGAACATAAACCAAAGGGTAAACCATTGGAGATAGAATGTAAATCAATTTGAAACATAATAATAAGGTGTGCTTCATCAATTGAAGACATACTCTTGAGATAATCCTCGTGGTCGGACTGATCTAATTTCCTCAATAGCAACTGCAGTTGACGAAATCTCTCTTCCCAACGCAGATTTCTAAATCCCTTTGAATTGCCCAATGAAGGGGCAGAACCTGGGGTTTGACAATTAGATCCTGCCGATGCCACTCTTATATAAGGTTTACAGTGTGGCACAGAAACAGAAGGTTTTGGAGGCGAGATGGCTGCAGCGTCCTTCGGAAAAAGTGCAAACGCGGGAATGCAATGAATTGTTGGCTCCTTTGATTGGGATATGGGGCCGGTGCTTGCGTCTTGGTGGCTAAGTGTCCTCTGTACTGGAGATTCAACCTTAAGTCTTGCATTATCAGACACGAAATGAACTTTGGACTCCTTTGTTTGGGATTTGGATTTGGAGCCTTCTTCTTGATGGCTAGTTATCCTCGATACCTCATGATCAGCATTAACGCTTTTAATATCTTTAGCAAAATGAACTTCTGGCTCCTTTGATTGGGAAATAAGTCCAGCTTCTGCTTCTTGGTGGCTACATATCCTCAATACCTCGCAATCAGCTGCGTCGTCATTAGCACAATGAGCTTTTGTCTCCTTTGTTTGGGATAACGGTCCAGTGCTTGCCTCTTCGTGGCTACGTTTCCTCGATAACTGACATTGAGCATTGATGCTTGCAATATCATTAGCAAAATGAACTTCTGGATTCTTTGTTTGCGGTATGGGTCCTTTTCCTGCCTCTTGGTTGGTAATTTTCCTTGAAACCAAAGAATCAGTATTAATGCTTGCACAAGCAGAATGAACTTCTGGCTCCTTTGTTTGAGGTATTGGTTCTGTTCCTGCCTCTTGGTGCGTAGTTGTCCTTGAAACTGCAGAATCAGTAATAATGCTCCCATTACCACTAGCAGAATGAACTTCTGGATCCTTTGTTTGGGGTATGGATCCTGTTCCTGCCTCTTTGTGGGTAACTATAATTGAAACTGCGGAATCAGTATTGACACTTGCATTATCACCAGAAGAACAAACTTCTGGCTCCTTTGTTAGGGGTATGGGTCCTGCTCCAGCCTCTTGGTGGGTAATTGTCCTTGAAACCGCAGAATCAGCATCAATGCTCACAGTATCATTAGCACAAAGAACTTTTGCCTCTTTTGACTGGGTTATGGGTCCTGTGCCTGCCTCTTGGTGGCTTAAAACACTTGATACTGCACGATCGGCACTGATGCTAGCATTATCATTGACAGAATGAACTTTTGGCTCCTTCAATTGGGATATTGGTCCATTGCTCGACTCTTGATTGCTCATTTTCCTCAATACCTGACATTCAGCATTAGTGCGTCCATTATGATTAGTGCTGTTTCTAACTATATCAGCTTCCGACTTTCTCCGGACATAGACAAGTTGGCGATTTGCAGAACTAGTACTCGGGAGTTGCAGTTCGGGAGGGGTCATCCGGCACTCAGATAAAGGTCTCTTGGTACCAGAAACTCTAGGAGCATTTCTAGGTATCTTATCCTTTGATGCAGAAGAGCTCCCAACAGAGTTTGGATCTGCAATCCTATTGTCATTTTGTAAATCTCTTAGCACTGTCTTCTTTACAGGAACTGATAACTGCTTATCATGGATAGACAACTCAGCTTCAGAAGTACCAAGCCCATATTCATTGGTTTTTGAATCTACAGTGTGCTGAACCATCTGAATTGATTGACCTAGTGATGGAAACATCAGTCAAATCTAAAAATAAAACTAGTCTCAGATTAAAAAGGTAAAATTAAATGAAAACTCGTAATTATAACCACACAAGACAGCTCAGTTTACATAAGATCCACAGAGCATGCCCATCCAAATAAGCTCAAAGTAATAATGTTGCAAAGAGGGGATCACTCAACACATAGCTAACACCATTAGATGATTCCTCTACAACCAAAACACAAGAAATCTTTCACTTGAATCAGCATCAAGTTGAAAGCTTATGATACTCTTTGACCACCACAACTCATTCTCTTTGATTATCTCCACAAGAGAATTTACAACTTAGTACGACAAAAAAGCATTAATAACCACAAATCCACTATTAAAAAAGCTGACTAGCTAAAATTGGGAAAACATTAGCTGGTGTAGTCTGAACTATTCCACATGAAAAGAGCCTCTCCTTCCTTTTAGGCGGGAAAATCGAGGCATTACAACCTGAACATACAATCCTAGTTCTATACTAATTTACATGGAGGATGATGCACGCTCAATCTCATAATAGATATGTAATTAGCTAACAGCTACCGAACACACGAAAAGCAGCATAAAAAGCCTAATGGGTGATCAAATAACCAGCCCGATCTGCAAGAATCGAATCCATTTTGTAATTCCTTTGCATGAAAAGGAAAGACCATCATTATGAAGTTCACTGCATATTCACATGAATTGAACATCTCTAACACATGAATTCCATTAAAATTGAAAAATAAAGAGCACCCATTTGATCAATTTCAATTTGGTAACCAAATTCTGAACCAGTGACAGAATCTCATGCAATTTTAATATGATCATGCTCTTGAACCAAAACGCCTAAACAGACCGACTCAAAGTATAGTAATCGACATGAGCAAATACTAGAAGCAAGTAATATTAGAAAACCCAGAAGAGAAAGAAATTGAAGAGAGAATAATCAGGGAAGAGGGACATTACCTTAGCTCATCGGAACCGCTTTACAGAAAGGAGACGTCGGGTTTCAAAAGCCACAAGCTTTGGCTCTAAATTCCCTTTTAACAAATGTCCACCAATTTTCTGTTTAGTCCCTTCGTCAGCTTTGGAAATGTTTCAAAATGGCCCTGCCACCTGACCACCAAAGCTAAAATGGCCCTATTTCACATTTGACCGCAGCATTTTTGTTTACCAAGTAATATTGAGACGCAACCAGTAAACTATTAAATATCGAGGAAACATTAACAGTTTAAAAAATAAATATGTAGTCAAGTTTTGGTGCTCAGTTAGTTCGTGAACAGTTTGGGTTAACCATCGTTAGATTTGCATTCGACAGATGATATTAAACTGTTTTTTAATTAATCTGTAATTATATATTATTAGTGTATGTTTTTCAATTGATCTGTAATTATATATCATTGATATATTTCAGTTGATCTGTAATTATCCATCATTGCCAACTACAAATGATCAAGAACCAACTAACCATCAAACTTTTTCATATTTGGATGTCCAATTAGATAGGGATCATCATGGGCTGGCTTGGGTCGGCCTCGGCCCTAAATTTAAGACTTAGAGCTGGGCTAGGCTTGGTCAAAAGTCAAAGAGAACGAGGCCGGGCCGGGCTGGGGTTAGGCCACAATTCAGAAGCCCTAACCTGCCCATTAAGGATACACCAAAGAGGTCGGATCGGGCCAGCCTCTATAGGCCGAGCCAAGATAGGCTTTAAATTAAAAATATATATATTTAAAAGGTTTGAGGTATTATAATTAGTAATTTATGATATTTATTTTGAAAATATGTTTACAAGTTGAGAAGAGTGTGGAAAATGAAAGAAAAATTATGAAGAGAATAAGAAAATATGATAATAATCATATAATACATGTCTTTTTTAAATAAAAAAGACCAAAATGGGCCGGGTTAGCCTTAGCCTCTAAAGCTCAAAAAAGCCGGGTTGGGCTTCACTTACATAGCCCAAACCCTACCCTAATTTTAATGAGGTTAGGCCGCCCCCCCCCCCCCCCCCTAACACGAGCCCTGGCCGAGTTTCGGCCTCATGGGCCGGACGGGTTAAAACGAGGCTCGAGGCTTTGAGGCCAAATGATGACACCTACAATTAGATATCAATCTAGTTGATACATTCCTGCATATATGAAATAACAATGGCTCTCGCTCTGCTCTTCCCTCTCTCTAGGGTTTGGGCAGCGGCGGGGGATTCTCTTCGGAGACGGCGTACTCCCTTCTACGCCTGTAGCACCCCCTTGACGCCCTTTTGCGTGGAATATTGGCCTCCAGTTCACCGGCCTTTCATGGCTACGTTTGAGCGCAACACCTCCTACTCCCCTCGGTGGTTTGCTCATGGCTCCGATTGGGCTATGGTTGGCTGGGGGGTCTCAGTATGGCGACCTTTGCCTGCGCGCTGGCTTTGGGACTGATCTATCTGGGTTCTTCCATCGACGACGACTTAATCGGTCGACGGTCAAGTTTTGTGGACGACGCAAGTGAGCTTGTTGAGTTAGTCGGAGCGACAAATAGTAGGGTGGTCGGAAATTTTGCACATGCGGGGATCGGGATTTCCCGAATATTTGTGACGATTGGACATGCAACCGGTTGGGCCTGGCTGGTTTTGAGGCCCAGATTGCTAACCCTAATGGGAAGTGGGCTTTTGTCTCTTTTATGGGCCTGAGCTTTCTTCTTTGCTTTGGAATAGGGTTTTAAGGTTAAGGGGTTTTGTCCTTATCATTCTCTTTGGAGTATCGAATGGCTCGGGCCACTTTTGGGACCGAATCTAGGAGCCATGCATGTGCTTGAAGCCCTGTGATATAGGCGAACATTACCTTGGTTTACTCGTGTTGGTGTTCGTCTTATGAGAGACAATGTCCTAGTTACTTGGTTACTTTTATTTGGTGCTTAGTGTTCAAAATATTTGTTTGTGTATTAGTTTAAGTCTCCTAGACTAGTGCGACAGTTCAATTCTCTCAAGTCTTATATGCGTCCTACTGTGGAACAAATGTTTTTCCTCTTAATTACTATAGTGCCTCTCCTTTACCCTAAAAAAAAACTAATCATCGTCAGAACATGATTGTATATCAACATTAATCAATTTTCAATTTAACTTGCATAACTTAGAGAGATGACTAAAAAGTAAAGACACTTTAACAAAGAAACTTGTTTTGAACAAAGAAACTTGTTTTCATCATGCTCTAATTCATTTTTCATTGCAAAAATTGTTATATAATTTGACATAACAGATGTGGTAACTAAGGTGATTAGAGAAAATGTGATAGGATCAGACATGTATAAAGGAAACTAAAAGATAAGTTGTTCATTCATTTCATAGATAGTTCAAATACAATGAGGCTATCTCTATATATCATCAGCTCTAGGTCCTTAGATTACTATTATAATATTACCCTTGTATATAAATGCCACATTGGTCAATATTATAGTCCTAACTCCAAACATCCCTCCTCCCTTGAAAAGAAGGCCCGTCCTCGTGACTTGGATTGCCAACATTAGATTGCAGACTTGGTGAACAGTCATTGGAGAGGGTACACCATCACCCAACCTTGCGTAATGGAAGTTGAAGGCATCACAAGAACCCGTAAATAGCATCAGACCTGAAAGGATGATATGAACTGATGTTAAGTTCTCATCAACAGCAACATGTTTTCTAGCAATGACCAACACAAAAGTCAACCAAGAAGATGGAGGTAGGATACCCGTCAGTGCCAAGATACCGACATGATTAATTAACCACACCCAAGCAATAAGTTCATGAGGATAGCAAGCATCAACACAGAAAAAGAGACGTTCCTGCAATACTGCAAAGTTGTTCCCAACATCCACTTCGCCAAAAATAACAATGCACGGAAATACTTGCTGCTGTATTGTCATCTTCACAACGAAACCTGCGTTTCCATCACCACTCATTTGGCTTTTAACAAATTTAGTGGGTAAGATGACAAGCTGATCAACCTCAGTACTACTTCCATACCCAACAACACGAGTTCGACATGTTAAATCTGTCCCAGCATGCTTAACAGATTCGGATTGGGAACTGGGTTGTCCTGTGCCATCAACACTAGGATACCAATGTAAATCCGTACCCCCAACAATATGTTGTGAAATCAGGAGAGTTATGAAAATCCAAGTACCATGTAACAGAAGCTCACAGTGCAAGAGATAAGTATGAGCAAGGATAACTGAACAATTCCACCATGGAAGGACATAAGAATGATAAGGTGAAGAGCAACACTTTCTTTGGGAAAAAGAGTGTGATAACCCATCCCTTTCATCAAGCTGATCATCTCAAATGTCATATTGAGTAGAAAAATTTCACCATGTCTCCTATCATCTCCAACAGTCTCATCTGGGTGCTGTGAACGTAGCTCAAGTAACATGACAGCTTTAGGACCCAGTAGCTCAGGATCAATGAAAGTGGTACATGTAGCAGACCAATAAAGGTTAACAACGTGTGAAAAACAATGCAGAGGCTTATGATGGTGGTACTCCATTAAGTAAAGAGTTTGCACACAGGCCAGCGTGCACAAACATACCCAAGGTGGTAACATAACGATGACACAATATTCCTTCAAAATATCAAGAATAAGCAGTGTAGCAATGTGCTTCACCAAGAAAGTAACAGTATCTACTGAAGAGCCTGGGAGAGACAAATACCTCATCATTGGAGCAGTGTCGAGAACATGATGCTCAATAAAGTTGCAAGCCACCAGGAGAAAGAGTCTACCGCATAATGCAAATGCTATAGAGATAGTTGAGCCATGGACACCCATACCAACCAATAAAATCACACCACAAGAGACATATTCATCGTCACTCTTTGTATAGTTGCAAGCAAGCCATGAACCACAAAAGCAAGTAGATTGTCTGCAGCTTGTGTGATGTGGAGATGCAGCAATTGCAAAGACAACAACAGTACAACATTTCTCAACTCCATCTTTCAAATTCTGGAGAGAATAACTCAGCCACATGCATCACCCAATAATGATTAATACTCAGGATTGTAGTAATGGAACCAACATGATCCATGGAAGACTTCGAAAGAGAAAAATACCTCCCCGATACAGAAGCTTGTGTCACTTCACTCAGAAGTAGTCCATCAATTCTCTGAACTTCAAGCTCTCTAGATAAAGAACTAACATGGTAGGCCAAAGAAAGTACTTGCATGATAGTAACTATTATGTTCAGTAGAGAATTTGGACTTGAATCGATAGTTCTCATCGTTGATGGCAGTAGAGCTGCAATGATACCCAAGAATGATACCAAAAACATGCCTTCGCAGTAGTTCTCCATGCCAAGGTAACTGAACAGGTCCAACAACCACTTGGTAGGATTTTCAGCAAACATAGAACCATACAGTTGATCTTGTGCTATGGAAATGCAGAATTCACTTTCAAATGGTACGACTCTTTTCTCTGAGTGAATGTCGACCAAATAGCCATTTCTTGGGAAAGCTGTTATCAACATGATTCCATGAACCACACATGCTACAAGATATAGGTCAGCATGATCAGATTTGACTCGTCTAGGTGAGTGAGGTGATTAGTAGTGATCATCATGCTAGAGCATACCCAGATGTCACTGTGAGGAACCAACAAAATCATGAGACATTGTTTAATTATCTTAGGAGAAAGTCAAAAATTCCTTTCACGGCCTAATGCTTGCATAATGGTTGTAATACCAACATTGATAATAGAAATACTGATAACTGCAATATTCATTGTATAAGAGAGTTCCACCATAGTTTTGCCCGTACACATCTCGTCAGTTGGACCTGAGTTAAAGGCCACCAAAAACGGAGTCACAAATGACATTGAAAACTCATGAGCAGATATTGCATTCCTAGAGCTCATTTCAACGAAGATTGCAAAAACAATATCCGACTGCAATATCGTCCCACTTTGAAGAAAACTCATATACGCATCCATTGACATGTCCACACACCAATCAGAATACCATGAGCTCATCCATTCAAATTCATTATGGAATAAGGGATCACCGCAAACCACATAAAATGAACTCTTACGATCGTAACCACCTTCCCGATCATGGAAATGAACACATTTAGCAATATCAGTTGAAGATTGGATGCTTACTGTTCTCAAGTAAAGAGAATTATCAATTAAAGAAGCAAGTACCTGCAATTTCATCTTACATCACCAAGGCCACTCAAAACAATTTATGTGCCATGCGAAGTCTGGGTTGGCTCGTTCTCCACCATGAGCCTCCGGTCCCCAACAACCAATATATGCTGAACACCAGGTGACACACTTGAATAGGGTCCAACGAGATTAATGCCACAATCTTTCTCTGAAACGATGAGTTGACCATACGCCACAGTAGCACTCAGGGATGTGTCTTCTATGGTGCTCAAAGAGAATTGAGAAATAATTGGTATCGTTGGAACCAATAAATCAACCACATGCGTATTGGCCACTGGATCACAAGATGCAACAAACGGAATAACAAAATCTCCATTAGCAACTACCTACAGAAGAGGAGGAGCTTCACAGGAGTCAGATTCTGAATGAGCATGATTGTGAAATCGGGGTTCCAGTAATACAACGCACCTGTGCTACCATCGATTACAAATTTCCAAGGAAGAGGAAGTGTGGGATCGTCCAGAGAATACGAAGATCCACAAACTACACGGTTGTTCCATGAGCTTATGGTCTGCTGCATTTGAGCAAGAGACCGGAGGATCTCATTTTGCAATGGGGTAAAAACCGACGAGGGGCTCTGATACCGATTGATAGGACCAGACATGTATAAAAGGGTAAAATGCAGGAATCTGAAGGAAATTAAAAGATAAGTCAACTCATTTCATAGATAGTTCATATACATAGAAGCTATCTCTATATATCATCAGCAGCAACTCTGGCTCTTTAGATAACTATTACAATATTACTCTCGTATATAAATATCACATAGGTCAATATTATAATGTTGCGATTATTCACGTCTCAAATTTTGTTATCATCGTCTTATATTATTTAATTTATTAAATTATTATTTTATCCTCATTTAAATTTATATAAAAATTTATATTTTAAATTTTCATTGTTTATATATTCAACAAGAATATTATACTCAAATCATACTGGTTAAATTATGTGCGCGCATGAAAGGACTGGGACGAGTCGTTCTTCAATTTTCTTGAAATCGTTATTATCATAGTTATCAACGAGGGATGTTTGAAAATTGGATTGTTGGAAAATGTCAAGTCCCAATTTTTCAATTTATAAATAACATAAATAAACCAAATCTGAGGACATGAATAATTCAAATCTCCTGGTAAGATATTTTTTTTTTTTTAAAAATAACCAGCTACAATTCTACAAATGTAAAAATATGAGATTCGAAATTCCATATCTCTTATTATATATGTCAAATAAATTGCCAAGTCGAAATGTCAACTAAACAATAAATGCTCAAAAAGAGAATGACACATAGCAAAAGTCTAAAATCACTCAAAATAAATTATCACTTGATTCCCACCTAATCAACTCTGCAAAGTCTCAGCTTCTAATGCGGCACACAAACACACTAACCTGCAGAATTAACCCCTACATCATTCATTGGTGCACTAGGTTAATATAAATAAACCTGGTAAGCTTTAAAAATTGTATGAGTAATCAACTGTAAGCATAAATATGTACATATATAAAACATTTCAACTGCAATGAGAAGATAAATATATATAACCTTACAATTTACTTTTTCATGATCTCGAACACACAAATACACCATTCACATATCACAATGCTGATAAAAAGAAAAATTACATAATCAACTCCTTTCAACTTCTCAACACACAATGGATGTCAGTACAAATGTAAGCACACAAGGATGTAAACAGACTAGAGCTCTAACTTCTACACGGCAATCACGAAGATCCGACCACGAAGAACCGACCACAGAGGTTCAAACATTTGCAATTATACACAACACAAAGTGCACTAAAAACAAACTATCACAAGCCACAAATATTTCAAACAAGAAATACCAATTAACATCACCATACAGCACGTTCAACAACACATGAAACAATTTAAAAATCATAAACCAAAAACTGGTTTTCACTTACCCATAAACCGTAGATGATCAAGTTCATATATTTAAAAATAATTAGTTCAAGAGAAAACAATTTTAAAGAAAACCAGATTATTCAACATCAATACAATGAATTTCATTCACTCAACAAAATGTGAGAATTACTCACCTCAGGTGGTCCAGCTACATATACTCACACTATTAACTCAAACTACCAACACACCTAACAAAATTGTCTTATCAAACACCTAAGCAATCACAAATTCTTCTTAGCAACACAAACCTTACGTTGTCCTATATCTACTGCAAACTGAAACAATCGATGCCTCTTAACCCAATCTTCAAGTCCTTTTTTTATATTTATTTGCTTTAACTAAGCCTTTAGATTAACTAATTCCAAAAAAATCCAAATTGTGAGTTCATACGGGAACCATCATGAACCACCCCATTTAAAAACAACTAAACCTCTATTGTGAATCATCAACTCCCAATCACTTTAGCTAACAACCGATTTAGATTTTCACCTGGAACACCAACTCAACCAAAAATTCAAGTCAAAACCCAAGCTTCACAGTACCAAATACCCATCTATAACATGATCACGTTAATCTCTTTAATCAATTCCAATTATCAACCAAATCAAACAATAAATTTCTAGGATTAAGACCCTTACCCGTTGGGAATTCAATCTAGAATGAAGTTGTCGCCGCTCCCCAACACTGCTCCTTCGCCGATATTCAGTCTCACACTTCGACGTCGAAACCTCATATCCAAAAGAAAAGAGAAATGAGGAGGAAAGGGAAGAGACGTATGCAATGCTCTTTGATCCCTTTAATCTTGCGTGCCACCAACTCTCCTTAATCTCTCTCTCTCTTTCAGTTCTTTCTTTCACCTTTTTTTCTTCGTTTTGTTTTTCTTCACTTCCTTCTCTTGGAGCCGACACCTATGTTTAATTAGATTTTTTTTTCTTCTTCTTCATTCCTATTGCTAACGTAGGCTCACTTTAGAATGAGCTAATTTCTTATATAACAAACAAATTTACTCTTCATTTTACTGTTTAAAGGGGTGTTTTAATTTTTTTCATCTATTTTTAATAATTTTTATTTTTATTTTTATTTTGTACCTTTTTATTTTTTTCTTTTTACAATTTTTCTTTTTAACAATTTTTACAGTACTATATTTTATTTTTTACTTAACAGTTTTATTTTTTTACTTTGAATTTTATCTTTTTTTTACAGTTTTTTGTTTTACTTTTTCACTTTTATATTTTTAATTTTTTACTATAACTTTCTATCCATTTTTTTACAGTTTTATATTTTACTTTTTTATTTTTATGGTTCAATTTTTTACTTTAACATTTTGCCAAACTTTTTTACAATTTTGTGTTTTACATTTTAATTGTTCTAATTTTACTTTTACTTTTTAATATTCACACATCATTTTCACAGTATTATTTTTTAACAATATAATTTTTATTTTTTACTTAAAATTTACAATAAAAAAATTTATATAGATTTTGCTTAAATTCTCCGCATTAATTTTTTTTGTTTTAACAAGTTTCATCTTTAACAAAATTTTCTACCTAAATCATAATCTCATTTATACATCATTTCGGACTCTTTTTAACGTATATTTTTTTTATCTAAATCCTAATCTCATTTATGTATCATTTTCGACTCTTTTTAACATATATTAGCGCTACCGCGCCTTTGGCGTGAGCTATTCAATTATAGATTGTATGCCATGACTATTGAGTTTGGGTTCGATTGGTTAAACAATGGTTATGCTTCTGATTTGAATATGATTATTATTTAGGAGATAAATATGATTCATAAGAACTTATGATTCATAGGTTTCCCTCGTCTCTTTTAAAATCCAGTGTGATTTCTAGACAAACAAAAGCAGAAATTATCATATTTAAAGTACTTCTGAAGAAAATAAAATGACATGGAGTTTTCTCTTTTACTAAGAGATTGCTCTATGATGATGATCCTGGCGTTAAAAAAAGCTCTAACGAAACTATGTGCGTTCAAAATACTTGCAAAAGACTAATAGTAAGATTACAAAAATCAATTCATCTTCTTAGAGTCCACAAGGTCCAGATTTGGTTTATGAATAGTGACATTAAAATGCAGGGAAGTGCTATATCGGACTTTATCTTATTAGAGGGGGTGCTAAATGGCGTCATCATTTGATCAGGAAATACAGTCTCCATTTCTTTTAGCATGCATTCACAGAACAGGTAAAAGAATGAAGGTGATCAGAGAGTTTTTTTTTTATATAGTATGTTTCATATATAACTTAGGTAATTAGATATTTATTTGCAGGATGAATATCAGTGAACTAATTTCATTTGAACCTCAGGAGCTCGACCTCGATTTACATATCCCTCATGTCTTGGAAAAATAAAATAAAATTGGAGGTTGGTCTATTATCTTATCCATGTATTATCTATTTTGTGTGAATTGATCAAACCCAAGTTTTCATATTCCATTTGATGTTGCTGTGTGTTTTTTATATTGCTTTTATAGTTTAGTTTTTGTTTTCATTTTCTATACTTTAATCGGTCAATTATTAATAATTCATCTCTTTCCTATAGATCAAAGAGCTTTGAGTATGCCTGTATGTGAATGACTTTTTTTTCTCTGTGAATTGAATTGAAATGAATTTCATTGCAATTGTTCATTGCTTGCTTCTCGATCAGAAGATCTCTCTTAAAAGGTAAGCTAAACCCAATAACCAGAATTATTGAATCTATTTATTGGTGAGTCAAATTAACTAATCAAAATTTACCTTTAAGACTTTTTTGAATGTCAAAGAGACTGAAACTGAGTATTAAAGCTTCACAACAACAATGATTGGTAAGCATCTCATCTCTTACACATTACATGACGTTTTGAGCAAAGTTAACTGATATTTTACATTGAAATGCAACTGATATTAAACATTTTTTTGTTTTTTGTTTTTGTTTTTGTTTTTGTTTTTGTTTTTGTTTTTGTTTTTGTTTTTGTTTTTGTTTTTGTTTTTGTTTTTGCTGTAACAATAGATTATGAAGACGTCAAAGTGTTATTTGCGCACTGATTATAAGAAGACTTTGTTTTGACACTTCAGAGGAGACTACTTCATACCATCACTTTTTTGAGGTGAATCAGACATGTCATTCATGTTTATAATAGATAACATGTTGAAATTGTGCAAACTTAAAATTTCTCTTTATTTATTTTTTAGTTTGTCACTCATGCATATATTTTATAATGTAAAATATATATTTTTTATACGTTTATGATCTTTGTAATAAGGAACTGCAATTCTTATCTTGCAATTCTTTTCTTTTGTAAGTTGCAAGTACTACTTTGAATATTACTTTGTTTGTAAATTGAGCATTGTCTGTCTCCAAATAATTATGATCACTACAAGAAAAATGCACTTAGACCACGAAACCTTAAAGGTTCCGTCGTCTAAGTAACACTTAGACCACGGAAACTTCTCCGCGGTCTAAGTGAACACTTAGACGACGGAGAAGTGATTTTCCGTCGTCTAAGTGAAACTTAGACCGCGGAGAAAATTTTCGCGGTCTAAGTGTCACTTAGACGACGGAAAATCACTTATTTCCGTCGTCAAAGTTAGACCGCGGAGAAAGTTTCCGCGGTCTAAGTTTTCACTTAGACGACGAAAATGCACATTTCCGTCGTCTAAGTACTTTAACCCTAAACCCTAAGGCCCTTTCCCCTAAACCATGTTTTCACTTAGACGACGGAAATGTGCATTTTCGTCGTCTAAGTGAAAATTTCGTAATTTCACCTAAGACAACGACCATCTAGACCATGTCCCAATGCATATTCTTTTCGTCGAGACCATAGAGTAAACAATGCTTGGAGTGTGAGCGTCAACGGTTTTAAAATAGGACTTACGGATTTTCGTGTATCCAGGTTTCCGGTTTGTAAAAATTTTGGATTTGCGGTTAACTGTGCCGATGAAACCCTGAACGAACTCAGTATTTAGTGGAAATTATTCTACTTATATATTGTGTTATGGTGAGTATATCCAACGGTCGTTTTTTCCAAATTCAATTTCGTTAATATCGATGTGCAATGAGCCTATACGTACCGACACTTAAGTTATACATATTAGTAGATACTTAACAAGTTTGAATACGTAAATTAATTCATCGTCTTAAATCCCACTTTTTATATATACGATTCTTTAATCGATATTTTACGACAATTCCATTCAAATTACAGGTCCAAAAATTCATTACAAATTATTTTTAAAAAATAATTTTACAGAATTTTCACCTAGACCACGGAGATGATCATCTCCGTGGTCTAAGTGAATTTTTTAATTTTTTAATATTTTTTTTAAAAATAAAAAAATAATTTTAATTAAAAAAATTCACTTAGACGACGGAAATACTCATATCCGTCGCCTAAGTGAAATTTTAAATTTTTAATTTCTGGCGGTGTTTTTCCCACTAAAAATTTGGCAAAAATTTAAATCCACTTAGACGACGGAAATTTGTCATCTCCGTCGTCTAAGTCAAAATAATTGGCGGTATTCTTTTCCCGCTAAAATTTTGGCAAAAATTTAAATCACTTGGACGACGGAAATACTGATTTTCCGTCGTCTAAGTGAAAAATTGGCGGTATTGTTTGAAAATTTAAAGCACTTAGACGACGGAAATACTGATTTTCCGTCGTCTAAGTGTTTTAAAACTCTATAAATTCATCATTTTCTCAATCTCTCTTCATTTTTTCATCTCCCTCAATCTACTCTCCCTCTCCCTCTCCCTCTCTCCCTCTCCATCTCTCCCCCCCCCAATCAAACCACCCACCATATATCATCACCATCACCATCCACTATCATCATCACCACCACCACCGTTTCCGCCACCGCCGACATCACCACCGTTGCCGCCATCACCGGCATCACCACCGTCGCTGCCACCACCACACACCACCACCACCTACAACGTTGCCTCTACCACCACCACACACCACTAGCTACCGCCTACATTGTCACCTCAACCACCGGCCTCCACATTCCGGCCAACACCACCGGCGCCGCCACCACCACCGCCGCCTATAATTAGTTTAGTTTTAGCTTAATTTTGTTTATTTAGACTATATTAATGTACTTTATTATATTATGAATTTTGTATTCATTGTATTTATATCCATAATAATTTAAATTATTTATTCATTATGAATTTTGTACGTATTATATATTATTAATAATTAATATTCAATAAATTTTGCAATATTATGAATATTGATTTACAAAAAATTAAATAAAAAATTCATTAAATGATAATTATTAAATTATTAATTAGCATTTCATGAATTTTTCATTTAATTTTTTTTTTTGCAAAATCACCACTTAGACGACGGAGATTGTCATCTCCGTCGTCCAAGTGTATTTTTAAATTTTAATTTTTTTAAAAAAACATAAAATTATTTTTTTTTGGAAAAATGTAAGTGTTCACTTAGACGACGGAGATGACAATCTCCGTCGTCTAAGTGAATTTTTTAATTTTTTATTTTTTTTTTAAAAATAAAATTTTTTTTGTGATAAAAAATTTAAAAAATCACTTAGACGACGGAGATTGTCATCTCCGTCGTCTAAGTGAACACTTAGACGCCGGAGAATGTCCGCGGTCTAAGTCTCACTTAGACGACGGAATTATCCATCTCCGTCGTCCAAGTGCTTGGACGACAGCACTTGGAGCACGGAACTTGGACGACGGATATTCCGTCGTCTAAGTACTTAGACGACGGAAAATTGCACCTAGACGACGGAAATCGTCCGTGGTCTAGGTGCATTTTTCTTGTAGTGGATTTGTACATTACGATCATTTAATTTCTAAATAAAATTATACATTCAAATTAATATTTTGTTTCAACTATTGATCTTATTTCGACGACAAACCGCGCCTCGGCTCGGAAGACAACTTAATCCAATCTCTAAGAATCCTATTCATATTGCCTTAATCATAGATTCACGTATGCTCTTTAATTAGAATTTTTATTTTTCTTCTTCATTCCTATTTCCTTAATCATATTTATCTAAGAATCCTAATTATAATTAAAAATAATAATTCTATTATTATAGGTATAACTATACCTGCTCCAAATTTGTTTAGACTGCACTTTTTATCAATATCACTGTCTTGAAAAGTCACTGACTACTGATCTATAAGGACAACACTCAAAGTTAAAAGATAACTGGAATTTATTCGAATAATTAAATAGTAAAAAATTTCAGATTATTACAATCTACCCACCTTATAGGAATTTACCCCAAAATTCAAGTAGACTCCTCATCAAACAAGTGTGGATATCTAGTTCTCATATCTGACTCCAACTCCCAGGTAGCATCACCCTCATCATGGTGACTCCATAACACATTAACCAAATTTACTTCCTTTCTTCGAAGTTGCCTTGTCGAACTATCCAAGATACGAACCGGTGACACCACAAATTAAAGTCGCATCATCATCCACCTCAATAATACTATGATCAATTACATGTGACTCATCTCGAACATATTTCCTCAATATGGACACATAAAATACATTGTGCACACCAGACATACTCAGAGGCAAAGCAAGTTTGCAAGCTAAGTCCCCAACTCTCTCCAAAATCTCAAAAGGTCCAACAAACCTCGGCGCTAGCTTCCCTTTCTTGACAAATCTCATCACCCCTTTCATGGGTGAGACCTTCAAAAACACATGATCACCAACTACAAATTTTACATGTCTCCTCTTCAAGTCAGCGTAACTTTTATGTCTAGTCTGTGTTGTCCAAATCATATCTATGATAATGGGACCTTCTAGGTGGTTTCCTGAACAATCCTAGGACCCAACAACATTCCATCTCCCACCTCAGCCTAACAAATAGATGATTTGCACAGTCTACCATATAAAAGCCTCATATGGTGCCATTCTGATGCTAGCATGATAACTGTTCTTGTAGGCGAACACAATCAAATGTAGATGATCCTCCCAGCTCCCTTTGAAGTCTAAAGAACATGCTCTCAACATATCCTCCATCACCTGATTCACTCGCTCAGTTTAACTATCAGTCTGAGAATGAAATGTAGTACTCATATCTAGTGTACTTCCCAAAGCTTTCTGGAAACTGCTCCAGAAATTCGATGTGAAACATGGATCTCAGTCAGAAATAATGGTCACAGGTACACCATGAAATGTCACTATTTTCTTCACATACAACTGATACAAAGCATCAACCGAGTATGTCATTGACACAAGAAGAAAATGTGCCGACTTCGTCAAACGACCAACAATCACTGAACAGCATCGTCCCCTTGCTTGGATCTAGGCAACTCAGTCACAAAGTCCATAGTAATCCGCTCCTACCTCTATACAGGAATAGTTAACGGCTTCAACTCACCTGCAGGCCTCTGGTGCTCAGCCTTCACTTGCTGACAAGTAACAAGTAAGATACTTAGAAACATAATCTACCACACCATTCTTCATCCCACCCAACCAAAACTGTCTCTGGAGATCCTTATACATCTTGGTGTTACCCGGATGCATAGTATACTTTGATCTATGTGCCTCATGGAGAACATCTCTACAAATATTAGCATAATTTGGTACACAAAGCCTCGATCAAAATCTCAAACCACCATTAGATCCAATTGTCCACTCTGAATGATAATCATCAATTAAGTCAGCCACTAACTCGGCCAACTTCGTAAGCAAAAACTCATCCCGAGCTTGTCCCTCAACTATCTTAGTGATCAAAGTTGGCTTCACAATGTTAGTACCAACCATACCCTTACACTTGCCTCCTAAAGACAACTGATCAAACTCGGAAACAACCTCCAACATATGCCATTCTTGGACCATTGCTAATGTAACAACAATTCCTCTTAGCATTTTGCTCAAAGCATCAGCCACTACATTGGCCCTACCAAGATGATACTCCAGAGTGAAATCATAGTCATTGATAAGCTCCATCCACCTTCTCTATCTTATATTCAACTCCTTCTGTGAGAACAAATACTTCAAACTCTTATGATCAGAAAGAGTTCGAATTTCTCACCATACAAATAATGCTTCCAAATCTTCAAAGCAAACACAACTACAGCAAGCTCTAAATCATGAGCGGGGTAATTCCTCTTATGCACTTTCAACTGCCTAGAGCCATAAGCAACCACTCCACTATGTTGCATCAACACACACCCTAAACCTAGAAGAGATGCATCTATATAAACAACTAAACCACCACCACCTGTGGGAATGACCAACACAACTACCATGGTCAAACGCATCTTCAGCTCATTGAAAGCGTTCTCACATTCCTCAGTCCACACAAACTTAACATCATTTCTAGTCAACCTAGTTAAAGGCAAGGAAAGACTAGAGAACCCCTCAATAAATCGTTTATAGTAGCCAACCAAACCAAGGAAGCTACAAATCTCAATAGCAATAGTAGGTTGTTACCAACTTCTCACTGCCTCAACCTTTGCCGGATCCACATATACTC
This sequence comes from Geum urbanum, assembly GCA_946800695.1. Lineage (NCBI taxonomy): Eukaryota > Viridiplantae > Streptophyta > Magnoliopsida > Rosales > Rosaceae > Geum > Geum urbanum. The sequence goes on along the minus strand of OX327002.1, from coordinate 40,889,364 downwards.
CATTTCTCGACAATACATGACCCAGAAACTTCACCTCCTCCTACCAGAATTCACATTTCTCAAATTTAGCATACAACTTGTTCTCCTTCAATGCCTGCAACATAATTTGGAGATGTCTTTCATAATCCTCTCTTGACTTGGAATAAATCAAGATATCATCAACAAACACCACCACAAACTAATCAAGATATGGGCTAAAAAATCGGTTCATCAAATCCATAAAAGTTGCAGGTGCATTGGTTAACCCAAACAGTATGACAACAAACTCATAATGTCCATATCTGGTCCTGAATGCAGTTTTAGGAATAGCATGCTCCCTCAGCCTCAACTGGTGATAACCTGATCTCAAGTCAATCTTAGATAGCATCGCTGCTCTTCTAAGTTGGTCGAACAAGTCCTTAATCCTAGGTAATGGGTACCTATTCTTGATAGTCACCTTGTTCAACTCTCGATAATCCACACACAACTATAGTGAATTATCCTTCTTCTTTACAAACAACACTAGAGTATCCCAAGGAGAAGTATTGGGTCTAATAATACCTTGTGCTAGTAAAGCCTCAAGTTGAGTCTTTAACTCCACAAGCTCGAATAGTTCCATTCGATATGGTGTCTTGGATATAGGTAAAGTGCCTAACACCACCTCTATAGCAAAATCTATTACTCTTGTCAGAGGCAAACCCAGTATCTCCTCAAACACATCTCCAAAATCTGAAACAACATCAATATGAGAAATCAGAGCACTACCACTCTCTAACTCCACATGTGTCAGCATTCCAGCTCTTATAGCAATATCTCTCCTAAGACATCGATAATGAAACACTGGCTGCCCAAGAATATTAAAATAGACTATATTCTCAAAATAATCAATCACTGCATGATTTGGTCTCAATTAATCCATACCCAATATCACATCATAACTATCATCAGAAAGCACAATCAAATCTGCAGAGAAGTCCCTACCACAAAAAACAATAAGACATGCTTCACAAATCAAAGAGAACTCAGCAGAAAGACCCATATGAGAAGTAAAATGCATAGGTTTAACCGTACGAACATGCATCAAGCCTAAAACATCAACCACCAAACTAGATATGAAAGAACTACATGATCTAGTATCAAACAACACTCTAGCAAGGTAGTTAAAGATTGACAAAGTACCTTCCACACCTGTATTCTGCTCACTAACTACAAATACTCTAGCTTGGGCCGGAGGTAGTTGTTGTCTCTGTTGGTTACCCTGACCTCGTGGAAATCCCTAGAAATATGTCCTTCCTGACCACAATTGTAGTATGTTCATGTCTTCTAACTATTAATAGTATCATCAACAATGTTAGTACAAAATCTCACTGGATGACCCAACTCATTACACATATAACATCTCATAGGTGTAGCATGCGCCTATTAGGCTCCCTTACTACAGGTGCAACTATACTTTAGTCTGAGCTGGTTGGTGTGTTTTCTGCTTCTTCCATTATCTATCCTGAGTGCTAGTTGCACTACTACTCACTGCAAGTGTTTTCCCCTTGTTCTGGTAATCTTTCTTAGCCACAATGTCCTTCTGATATATCAACTTAATTATCATGTTTTGTGGCCACTGCACTATCCAAAATTGTGACCACATTGGGAAGACGAAGAGTAACCACTGACTTCCTGATATAAGAATTTAATCCCCGTTCAAACTTTCGAGCCATAGTGTGAGCATCCATTGGCCTCACGAAACGATATATCTCTTGAAATCGTGCATTATACTCTCGAACAGTCATATTACCTTGGACCAAATCCAAAAACTTAATCTCCAGTTGTTCTCTCACAGAAGATGGAAAATACTTCTCTCTAAAGAGTCCTTCAAAAGTCTCCCAATCAATGTCAGTAACATCTCTGGCTCTCTAAACCGATTTCCACCACTGGCAAGCTTCACTTTGTAGGTAGAACACAACAATCTTTATCTTCTCAAAATCTGTGAGTTCCATCATCTCATAGCAACCCTTAAGATCATCCATCCATTTATCAGCTAACATAAAATCTGTGTCACCCTGAAATGATTTAGCACCAAGCTTATTTGCAGAAACAACCTGTTTGGATAATGGAATAGCAGGCGCAATAGGCTCATCCTCAAGCACCTGATCAATAAGAACATGACCCTTATTGTTAGTGTGTGATCCCATACACACAATCACTGCACACTTAGTCACTAAAAACATGTCAACATAGCTTAGACCAAACTTAAGGCAGCATTACAGGCTTCAACTTTAACCAAGGAACCAACACCATCTAAACGTTCACGCGTTCGGTACGACAAACACAAAGTATTAGGACAGGCCATGTACAAAATAGGCATGATCCCACATTGAAGGACAACAACAAACTTCACATTCAACCACCAATATAAGCAACACATTTATGAAAGATAGAAGGTACGCCCGTTACTTTACCAATATTATTGTTACACTCCATACATTCTAACTAGAGCGTCAGAGAGTCGAAGGCGGGAACACCCCGTAAAGACTCCTAACGCCCGTTTGGTGTATTGTTCTTAATAGCAGGTAAATGACGACATACGCGTGATAGACTAGGTCATTCCGAAATACCCTAACTCGCTCTTCTACTAAAGACCCTTACGGAATTCGGTAGAAACAATTGGCGACATCTGTGGGAATTGAGCAATCGTAAACCACGTATAAATACCGTAAAAAGGAGAGCCCGAAACCCAAAACCAGCAGCAAAGATGGAGACAGACTACATCACACCCGAAAGCAGGAAGACAAGAGACACACCCGTAGACATAATCAGTAGTATCAACGACATAACGGAGGATGAAGCGGCAGCCTATCTCGTGAAGGAACTCCAATTAGCCAGAACCGAAAGAGATCAGGAATTCCAGACCAGACAGCGACTGGAGGAACGACTTGACGCATACATCAGGAGCCAGGAGACCCAACGTGAAGAGCCAGGACAGACAGATGAAGCAAGAGCGGGCGAGCAGGTCATCAGAATCAACCCACCAGGGGGACTGCGAAACAACCATCTGTTGGGACCACCCTCACCGCCCGAAAGAACACATGAATACGACGACGAGGAAGCAACTGCTACAATCGAGGACGCCATGCTCAGAGGGATGGAAGAGATGGAGGCCGAAATCATGTCACTAAAGAAAAGCACTCACACGGGGCCCAAAGAAATGTACGCGCCCCACGTAAGCCCATTATCGGACGTCATCATGGCACAAGGCAGGGACCCATATTCCAAGACCGTCAAGATCAACATATTCAATGGGAAGGGAGACCCACGAACACACATCGGAGAGTATCAATCCGCCACCACAGGGACCCGGTACTTGGACACAACCCTCTGCTTTCTGTTCCAAGAGACGTTGACGGAAGAAGCACGAAACTGGTTCTACCAGGTGCCCACGGGATCCATACACTCGTTTGCAGAGCTAACGAAATGTTTCCTCAAACCATACCGGCTGCAGAGTAAGTACAACACTGCTAGCATAGTCCTTAAGATCCGTCAGGGGGACATCGAAAACCTGTCCGGCTTCATCAATCGCTAGAGAGCCCTTGCAAACACATGCAGGAACCTCGACAAGAATGTGGCAAAAATGGCGTTATTGGAAAATCTGACAGGAACCCCGTTTGGAGAGAAGTTGGTCAGGAAGGACCACCTCGGGTACGACGAGGTCATCGACCTGATCGTATAGAAGGAACTGGTGGAAACCCATATATACAAAGCACAAGGTCATAACACAACCCTACCCTCGAAAGCACCCAACTACATACACAACCGCCCACCATCCCCCTACATAGCTAAAAGCCCACCACCGAAAACACAGCCCAAGGTAATCCCCCACAAACGCGAGAGCCACTACCGCGAACACAGAAGCAACAAACAATATCAACAAGCGCATCGCGGACGCGAACCCCCAGCCCGACAAAACCCACAATCACCACCCGGAGATCTCCACCCACGCCGTGAAATCTTCTCGATCACTCAGGCCTTGAACGAGGAGGTGCTCAAGCAAAATAAAAGCCAGATCCGCCCACCAATGCCGAGAGCACCCGGTATCACCCCCATGCGAAATAACAGGGGAACGTGGTGCATGTACTATGATTCGAACACCCACAAAACAAATGATTGCAAAATCCTGGCAAGAGAAATCTAACGGCTGCACAACAAGAGAAAGTTAATCCTTCAGAGGCCGAACACCGAACAACAGGTTGCGAACATACGAATGAGGGGTACAATCAACAACATCTTGGGAGGGAAGACGAAGCCCAAATGCCCACGAGAACGGGAAGTGCCTAACCCAAGGGACGTATTCGCAGTACATTCTGGGAATCCACCAAAGGCCGGCAGGAAGGATTGGCCTCCACTCACTTTCTTCTGCAACGAAGAAGAGGGCAACCGAAACAGCACACTGCCATTCGTCATTGATGAAATGGTGGACAGATACCTTGTCAAGCGTATCCTCATCGACAACAGGGCATTTATTAACATCATCTTCCGGGAGGCATATGAGGGGCTCAAACTCCCAAAGTGCAAGATGACACAGGACCATAAAAGTATTGCCAGCTTCTCGGGCTAAAGCACATATCCTCTCAAGAGCGACTATATGCCATTTGGCGTCGGAACGCCAGGCACCCCTCAGAACGAGATCAGAACGGTCTTCGTCATTGTAGACTTTCGCACGTCCTACAACATGATCATTGGACGACCCAGAATCTCGAAGTTAAAGCTGATTATCGCAAGCCACATGCTCCTGGTCAAGTTCCCAATAGATTATGGAATTGGCACGATTAGAGGGTATAATTTCTTGGAAAAGGCTGCACGACCAGATGAAGACAACACATGAATGGAGGTACTCGCAATGGCAGGAAGATCTTCCAAAGAACAGCAACCTGATGACCCAAGGGATAGGCTAAATGTCATCCAACCAGCCACGGAACGAGAAGAGCTGGGAACGATACACCTATCGAGCGAACACCCAGAGCGCATGATCCGCATCGATGCCCAGCTAGAACTAGACATAGCAGCCAAACTGGTTCGAATCCTATCAGATTGTCAGCAGATGTTTGCATGGTCTTACGTAGACATGCCATGAATCGCCCCAAGCATCATCTCCCACAAACTCAGCATCAATCCAAGTGCGAAACCGGTCAAGCAGAAACGACGGGAGTATGACCAGAAACGATAAAAAATCATGCACGCGGAGGTGGACAGATTGCAGAAAATCGGTTTCATCCGAAATGTTGACTACCCAAAATGGATCTCCAACGCCGTTATAGTCAAGAAGAACAACGGGTCATGGCGCATGTGCATGGATTACAGCAATCTGAACAATGTCTGCCCGAAAGACAGCTTCTCATTGCCCAGGATTGATCAGATGGTGGATGCCACTGCCAAAAATGAACTGTTATCCATGATGGATGCGTATTCAGGGTACAACAAAATCCTCATGAACCACGAAGACCAGGAGGCCAATTGCTTCATTACAAACAAGGGACTCTACTGTTACATAGTCATGTCGTTCGGCCTCAAGAACGCAGGCTCCACCTACCAAAGATTAAACATCATATTCTATGGGCTAACAGGAGAAATCATGGAAGTATACATTGATGACATACTGGTCAAAAGCACCAAGGCAGTGGACCACCTCGAACACCTACGAACTGTACTCGAACTCCTGATCAAGAATGGAATGCGATTGAACCCTACTAAATGCACATTCGGTGTAACGACAAGCAAGTTCCTCGGATACATCATCAGCCAGTGGGGTATCGAAGCCTCCACCACGAAGGTCAAGGCAATACTAGACATGCAACCTCCCACGACCAAGGCCGAACTCCAAAGCCTAACGGGAAAACTAGCGTCCCTAAATCGGTTCATCTCTCGCTACTCCGACAAATGCGCACCATTCTTCAAGGCTCTCCGAACAACAAACAAACGGAACGTCATTTGGACACCTAATTTCGAAGCTGTATTCACATCCATCAAGCAATATCTGGCCTCAATCCCCCTTCTATCCAGGCCTGTGAAAGGAGCAACCTTGTATATATACCTATCTACTTCTCTACCGGCCATTAGTTCCTCCCTTGTTTGGAGGGAAACATATTTGAAACTGCTAGTTTTCTTCGCCAGAAAGAGCATGACACCACCCGAGACCCATTACCCAACAATCGAGAAAGTGGCACTCGCACTCGTAAGAGCAGCCAGGCGATTCAGGCCGTACTTCCAGGCTTACAGCATCCACGTTCTTACAAACATTCCACTACGATAAGTGCTGCAATCGCCCAATCATAGTGGCCGTTTGGAAAAATGGGCCGTCGAGCTGAGCGAATACGACATTCATTATACACCTGGACAACAATAAAGGGCTAGGACGTCGTAGACTTCATAGCTGAATACACTGAGGCCGAAGATACAACAAAGCCTGCTCCCGACAGCGCGGCACCCGTCAGCACAGACATCCTCAACCAAGAGCCTCCAACACCCGAATCACCGTGGAACCTCTACGTAGACGGGTCATGCACCAAGAAGACTAGTGGGGCCGGAATCATCCTTACCGAACCAGGGGCGATCGAGTAGAGTACGCACTCAGATTCGAATTCAAAGCCACAAACAACGAGGCCAAATACGAAGCCCTCATTGCCGAACAGCAACAACGTTCTCACTATCGTGGGACGAGTAGCAACATCACTCGTCACCATGAAAGCGGCTCCAAACAGCAACATCACTCGTCACCACGAAAGCGGCTCCAAACAGCAACATCAAGTTTTGGAGTCCACCCCAATAGCCGTAGAGCAACAACGTTTGCACTATCGTGGGACGAGTAGCAACATCACTCGTCGCCACTAAAGCAGCTCCAAACAGCAACATCAAGTTTCGGAGTCCACCCTGATAGCCGAACAACAACAACGTTCGCACTATCGTGGGACGAGTAGCAACATCACTTGTCACCACGAAAGCGGCTCCAAACAGCAACATCAAGTTTCGAAGTCCACCCCGATAGCCAAACAGCAACAACGTTCGCACTATCATGGGACGAGTAGCAACATCACTTGTCGCCATGACAGCGGATCCAAACAGCAATGTCAATTTTCAGAGTGCAATCAAATAGACACACGGCAAGAACATTCGACATCCGACCTCGGACCAACTCTTCATCGGAGAGTTGGGGGACTTAGGGGTATCGAGGCTTGAACCCCTCCTCGAGTGACCACGTGTGGGCAATCGGGAAAAAGCTTTACAAACTCCCCAATCAAGAGGTGATCCCCTTGACTTGGGGACTTGGGGGACTTGTTCGTGTGTGATTCCATAACACACAATTACCGTACACTTAGTCACTGAAAACGGGTTAACATAGCTTAGACCAAACATAAGGCAGCAATACATGCTTCAACTTTAACTAAGGAACCAACACTATCCGAACGTCCACGCGTTCAGTATGACAAACGCAAAGTATTAGGACATGCCGTGTACAAAATTGGCATGATGCCACATCGAATGACAGCAACAAACTCCACACTCAACCACCAATATAAGTAACACATTTATGACTGATAGAAGGTACGCTCGTTACTCTACCAATACTATTGTTACACTCCATACAATCTAACTACTAACGCCCGTTTGGTGTATTGTTCTTAACAGCAGGTAAATGACGACATACGCGCGATAGACCAGGTCAGTCCGAAATAGCCAAACCCGCTCTTCTACTAAAGACCCTTACGGAATTCGGTAGAAACACTTACTTCTACCTTTACCTCCCTCACCACGACCTCTACCTCTGCCTCTACGAGCATTCATCACCTAAGAATCATTGCAATAATCAATTAATTACTTGCACAAATCTTAAGCATATACACCAATCGATTAAATGTATTAATCAACTAGCATCCAACTTCTTAAACTCTAACTCAAAAGTAAGACTCAATCATTAGAGACATACAAGCTCTAACGCTACCCCCATGATCATTTAACTATCTCATGTACTTGATTCATGCCTAGCACCGAAGAGCATATGATGGGGATCAGTCGCGGAAGGGCCATCACTCGGAAAGCACTAAACATTCCTCAAGTACTCAAGATAGCAAAGTACAACTGACGCTCAGATACCAAACTATCAATTCCTGAGATTTGATTTATTTATGTTATTTATAAATTGAAAAATCGGGGCTTGACAGAAAACCATAGGATAATATATGACAATGCATTAACAAAGGTCGATATGATATTTATCAGTGCTGTAACAAACAATAGTACAATATTTGTCAAGGTCCTAACAACCGCGAGTGTAGAGTCGTTTAGTAATGAATGTTTTGTTTGTCAGATTCTTAACAAACAAGTGATCTTTTTTCGCTTACATTTTGACAAATAGTAATATGTCATTTGTTGACCTCCTGACAAACTAGAGTAAGTTATTTATTAATATCTTAATGAGCAATAATAAATGCATTTGTTATCACAGTTTCTTTGTCGACTACAATATTTCTTCACGGGGTCTGAATTTATTTATTTATTTATTTATTTTGCGACTAGTTATATGTGAGAAGAATGAGGTGATCAGAATAAGAATTAGAGTGTAATTTAAATTTTTTCTTCTTTGCAATAAATACACCACAAAAAAGATATTTAGGTAAATAATTAGAGTGTATTCAACATTTTATATCTTTTAAAAGATTCTTATAAAGTGTAAAGAGTAATAGGGTGAAGAGAGAGAAATTTTGGGTGTAAATAGCCGCAGTCTAAAGAAAATAACGTATATATTGACAAATACGTATTGAAGAAATTTTACTCTTTATTCAGCGGATCCTTCTAAGAGCATCTCCAGCGGCTCTACCAAAAGTCAGCTGGAGCTCTCAACTGTAACTTTTGGCAGAAGAGATGACCTCCGATGGATGTGCTATCTCCTCCGTGGATCCACCATGGATGACATATTGAAGATGGTCTGCCAAATTTGACAGACGAAAATCAATATGTCAAATGTTGTTATATTATTGCATCTTTCTCCTCTGCTCTCTCCTCTTCCTCTTGATGTTCGATTATTTATGGTTTTGGCCTTTTTTATTATTAATAAACCAGCAACGATGGCCAGATTGAGGCAAGATTGAAGAGTAAAGTGAGGCTATGAGTCAAATTCCAAAATCCGAGTGAGAATTAGAGAAAGAAACATACTGGATCAATGTTGGGGGTGTTGAAAACTCTGGGGCTTTATTCAATTCTCAGATAAGTTCAACAGAAATCACAGATTGAATCAAAAAGATTTCGATTTGAAATTCAATCTTTTACTAGAGATTTGGGTGTTGGGAAACACGTACGTAGAAAGCAATTGGAGAGGAAGAAGCATAGGGAGGTAGATCAAAGGAAGAAAGATTTAGGTTTAGTATTTGATGATTGATGAGCAAAGATGAGGAAGTGCTTGACTGCTTACTACAAAGAACCAAGTCGAATGCAGATCGAATAGAGAAAGACCCAGAAATTGTTCTTGAATAAAGTAATACTTCAGTTTGACACATGAGTTGGGGGCACATAAGTGTCTAAACTAACAGATGCCACGGTTATAATTCAAATTTGACAAACAAGTTTAGCAGAATGCTCTAACAACGTATACTCCACAAGAAGATATCCATGAAGGCCAAAATCATTCAACAAAACTTTGAGACAAGTATATAGAGGACAAGGAATTCTAGATATGAAATATTAAAGATTGTAATTAGATTGAAACAATTTATTTCAAATGTGCACGTATAGTCGTATACATGGAAATAAGTGAGAACAAGCAAGCACATGGAACAAAGGAAGAGTGAAACAGGTAAAAAGTTGGGTATGGATAAGCTTGACCACAAGTTCACAGCTCTGTGCAAGTGTGTTCTTGCTTATTCACACACCCAAAATGGAATCTACAAGTGCCTCGTGTCTTAAAACACTTTACTTCGAATTACTACAGTTACATGTCCACATGAAAAGAGAAAACGGAGAACAATTCCCAATTTCAATAAATATAAAAAACACGGAACCACGTAGCTTATTTTTTGTCTTATGCTCCAGGAGGATTCCCTAAAAGTCGCTCTACTGCAGCGTTGACATTCCCGGAAGTGGCTTGCAATGCCCTGATATTCTCTTGAGTGTCGAAGAAACCCATTTCTTGGAGTTGTGACAACTGAGTTGCATAACGTTCCTCTGGTGGTACTGCAGCAGGTATAAAATTCAGAGTCAAAGTTCATTTATTGAATGATACTATGTAAGCGTAGCACTACAATGAGTTAAATTGGGAGTCCTACCATTGCTGACAGGTGCTGCCAAGCTGCCAGCTCCAAGACCACCAAACATGTTCATCAGCATTTCCAGCCCAGCACCGTTATTAGGGGTTCCTGAATATAAAGGAGTCTTAGCAGAAACCTAAACCCACAACAAGAAAGTGACAAGAAAGGCTTATTAAATATTTTATTCTTAAAAATTACCTGTAGCACCGCCGGTCTGAGTTGAATCCCTGGTAAAAAGAGCAGCAAATGATTACTCATAGGACAAACATTACATACAGAATAAAGGTAAATGATTTTCTCCTTGAGTTTGTTTGTGCAGGAAGATAATTTTTGAGAGGTAGAGAATTCAAGCCAAAAGATGAAAGAAGCATCATTACACAAAACAAGATACAAATTTTTTTATCAGTTTATTTAAAATACAGATTCCATATTCAAATAATAAAGTTTCTAGAAAAGAAGATTTCATCATGTGCTCACAGCAATCATTAAGCAAATATGATTCTGAAAACCAAATGGGAACAGACATATATCCACTTACTGAGTAGGCTGCCGATTGGTCTGAGTAAATAGTGATTGCTGTAGTGCAAGCATTTGCTGCAGGTGTGGTAAAAAAGCTAAGCATAAGTGATGTAAACTTTACATCCGAGAAATGTTATCAAGCCACATACATTTTAACAAATACTAAATATCAATACATGAACTAAGAAGCATAAACCAGCAATATTGTGTGCGTTTGTGTGAGTGAGTGAGCGAGAGAGTGTGTGGTGGTTTTTGTCAGATTATCTTTAGTGGGATTAGCAAATTCCCAAATCAATACCTGCATTGTCTCTGGGTTTGTCAATTGACGTAGAAGCTCTGGATTCTGCATCATTTCTCTAAGTTGAGGATTTAAATCAACCATGGCACGTAATTGGGGGTTGAGGTTCATGATCTGAAAAGTAATTCAGGAAAACATGTAAACAACTTCAATTGAGAAAATATTTAGCTATGATTCAAAGAAAAAACAATGTCTATTGATGGTACCTGATTCATATATTGGGGATTTGAGAGCATGCTTTGCATCATCTGAGATATTGCAGGATTTTGCATTAGTTGACTCATTGCATTAGCATCTGGCATGCCACCCATCATCTGTTCCATTCCAGAAAGACCGCCAAGACCTCCCAGACCTCCAAGACCGCCAATATTTGGTGTCCTTCCATCGACGCCAAAAGGAGATGACCTGGTAGCTGTGTTTGTTTGATTTCCTCCTGAGAATTTATATCATAGTGTGAATATGCAAATTATGATGGCAGACTAACAGACCACATCTCATAATCTATCTAAATTCAAAACAAAACTCGTTTCAGCAAAAACTAAGCTAGTCAGTGTGGAAACATTCAATGTACTACATCAAAAAAAGCAGAGGGGACTATGATGCTAAATTTAAAGAAAGATATGTGTTATATACTAGGAATTGAAAAATGACAGTTCCGGTATTAAGACTTGAGACCATTAAGAATGGGACAAGTATTTAGTTAGTATTGGATTTCCTGGAAACATTATACCTTCATGTGTAATTACCATCTCTCTAGTCAGAAAAACAAAAGAATTACTAATAAACTAAATAATTGGACAAGAGAAAGACAAAAGAGAGTTGCTCACCAGGAGTATTGCTCCAGGGGTTAGGAAGAGGGTTTGAATTAGGAATAGCAGAGCCTGCAGTAGTTTCTGAGCCAGTGGTTGAAGGGTTGTTAGTCCCATCCCTAGCCTGTACACCGCCCTGGTTCCCTAAAAGAGCTGCAAATGGGTTTACACCCGTATCATTCCCGGCATTCCCGGACATCGCGGTGGCATTCAAAAATGGCTCCTGAACATTTTCGTACATCCGCCTCAGCATGTTAAATCCCTCAGGGGAAGATTCAATATTACTCATTGCCCTGTCGGTGTTCCGCATCATCTCACGCATGAGTTCAGGGTTCCTCGCAGCTTCCAGTGTCTGCCGGAGAATACCAGGATCATTAAGTATATGCGCAAGCTCTGGGTTCCGGTCAATGATGTCACGCATTTGCGGATTGTTCATGATCAAGCCTCGCATCAACTCAGGATTATTCATCAGACTCTGAATGGCAGGCGTGTTCATTATATCCCTCATCATGTTCGGGTTCTGAGTGAGTTGCTGCTGCACTTGGTCAAACTCCGGAAGCCCACTCCCAGATAAACCAGCTGGTCCTCCACCACTACCGCCAAGACCTAAACCCTGCCCGAATAGCAAAGATGCCCCAAGGTCGGGACTTTCAACCCCCTCGGAACCAACACCGCGAGAAACTCCTGCCGCAGCATTGGGACTTGCCGAAGTAGCATTAGCAGCAGGTGTTGTCGACGCGCCGGGAGCAAAAGCACGAACCATGTGAACAGTATGATCTGCCTGCAAACCTATAACCAAAGAAATTCCAATACTCATCAGACACACTGAACCACCTAAACCAATATTTCATATCATTCAATCTCACCTAACCACGAATAAAGCAATCAAAGCATACAATTCACCACCATCCTAGTCTAAGTACCAATTTTTTTCAATAGAAATTCTCTATTCCATAGCAAACCCACATCACAATCAACCTAGATTCGACCAAAATTCACCTAAACAATCATCGACAAAACAATATTGGGCCAAAATCTAAGATCCCAGAAAAACGATTAACAAGAGGTCAAAAAAATCAACGTACCATAGCTTGTGAGAGTCTGGTCATCCTTGAGAATCCGACCTTTGTAAATCAACCTCTGCTGATTAGCTGGAATATCACAATTCTGAGCCAGAATTGCTTTGAAAGCACCAACATCGATATCCAGAGTTGTCCTCACCGAAAACTTGGACCCATTAGAGCACCGAATATTAATAAGCTCTCCTCCTCCTCCTTCACCACCACCACTATTGACTTTAGCCTCGCTTGAATCACCCTCAGCCCCCATAATCGAACCCACTAAATCACCGATCCGAAATCCCTAACCCTAAAATCTGAAGAAGAATGGGAAAACGCTCGCTATCGCTACCAAGTGAAACTGAAAAACCAAACCTAACCCAGAAAAAAATCTCGGGTCGTGAATACAACTATATTTATATTGATAAAGATAAAATAAATTTATTTAAATAGAATTACAACTTGAAAAAAGATTATGGGGAGAGAGTGTGTTTAGCAATATAGAGAGGGAAAGGCAAGGAAGAAACTAAGAAAAGGAAGAAAAGTGTGTGTGGGTTTGTGTGCCAAGGGGGTTTCTCCTTGTAACAGCGAGTTCTGATTCTCTGTGGTCGGTTTCGCATATTCTAACTCCATCTCGGATTTGGAGTGGGGAACACTTCTTTTCATTTTTACCGCATTATTATACTTAAATTTTTAATTAAAATATGTTGAAAGGTAAAAATAGATAAATAAGTAATAGATTTTAAATTGTATTTTATTCATTGATAGATGATGTTAAATATGCATTATAATTTCTTACAATAAATTTCTGGTAAATCAGAGATTGAGAGAATCTCTACTTCTATTCTAATTATGACAAGATACACACCAAGATATCAGGAATATTATTTCCTTAAATATTCCCCCTTGTATCGCGATCCTAATTTATGATGCATAATTTGTTACCTTACAAAAAAACTTTGTCAAGCAAATAAAAACTTCATGGGTAAAACAAAAGCTTAACATTTCATTTCTTTTATGTCAAAATTGAATTCATTGGTCAAAGGGAAAAAGAGTACAACGCATCAACTACATAAACAACCACATGTGATGTAGACTCCCCCTGATGTCTACGAAAGGAACTCCCCCTGTCAATCTTGGAGTTCAAATAATCTTTGCATTCTAATGCGTCTTACATGCTTCACAAGTATAGATTTTGGTAAACAAGTTTGCAGCATTATCCACCGAACCAAACCCAGTTCATACATATATTCAATAACCGCTACTATTGTTGATGGAAGAAGTACTTCGGCCAAATATGTTTAGTATGATCACCCATGATGTATCCCAACTTTATTTGTTCAATGCAAGCCGCATTGTCCTTAAATATGCAAGTTGGTAGTGACGTAGTATATGGCAATCTACTAGACCCTCAAATATGATGTATTACAGACCTAAGTCAGACACACACATTAACCGCATCATGCAAATCTATAATCTCATAATAGTTCGAGGAAGTAGCAACAAGGGTTTGCTATGTTGATCACCAGGAAATCACCGTGATCCCCATGGTGAGTACTTAACTTGTTTGTGAAAGGACCCAATCCCGATTCAGTTACCTAAACCGGAATCAAACCCTTTCGAAAATACGAATCAACAAAAAATTTTCAAAATTTCGGCAGAGTTTCGTTACTAGCGTGGAATTGCCATAACCTGCACCCAGAAATTAACACTTCGTCCTATGCCACAAAAGCCAAACCGTGGGCACCAATCCCATCCGGATTTCTCAACATCAATATAATCAACAACAGTAAATAAACTGTACTATGTATATATGTATATCCGTGAAAAATCTGCACAAACATGTATCAGAATGTATCAGAGCGACCTCTAAAGTAAAACATATACAATATGTACATCAGTAGGCGAAACAAGAACCTACTGGAAAACACAGGTAGCTCAGATCACTAGCCTCCAAACTGCGACGTGAAACACCAAACCTGAACTGAAAACTGGGCACGGAAACCGAAAAGCTCAGGGGAAAGACAATAAACACGTTAGAGTGAGTGGACGAAAATAAATGTCTTTCACCAAGTAATATATACGTATAAAATCATATGCGAGTCAAATGCATGAAAATCAAATGGTACGTGAGGAGACGCTGACTACCACTCACGTACAGAGCATGCAACATAAAACATATCGCGGAGACTCTCGTGGGCTTCCACGCGATAGCACAGTCTGAATCACGGGATCCCAGACCCACACGTGATCCTAGCCAGAAAGGCCTCGGGTCAGGATATCTGTCCCCCTCGGAGCGTACTCGGGGATCACCCGAGAAGTTAATGTGTATCGATACCACAACATATACTGAGACTGTACTCTGTGTAAACCAAATCATAAATCTTTTCTATGCACATGCTTAAACATAATATGTACGTATGAATATATTCGTATACGTATATTCGTATATGCATAATCGTAAAACACATGCTCGTAAAATCATAATCAATCTGCATGCTCAAGTTCATAAATCATTTATAAAAGACTCGCAATCAATCCGTGAAAAGAAATGTCCACTCACAGACTCGCGTAACGCGCACTCGCGCTAAACTCGTGGTCCGGCGGAAGATCCCTCGCCTGAAGCACGATCACGATCCAGATCTCGATCTCGATCTCCTGAATGTTCACAAAACATACTGATCAATATCATAGTTCTCAACCCTGTACTGAATCACGGAAACCAACCGTTCCCGGAAATGTGAAATGCAGTACAAAATGAATAACAGAAATCCCGAAATCCCCACTCGAAATCTCGTCTGAAAATCGGCTAATCAAATCGACCCAAAAACCTCTGGACGATGATCAGGGCGCGATTACGAGAAAAATGACATTAATTTTACCCAAATCTGAAAAAGTCAACTCCTCCGCCGTTGACCACCGTTGACCGCCGCCGCCGACGGCGGCGCGCCGTCAACGGCGAGATTTACCGGCGGAGAACTTCCAGTTCTCAAGATCTCAATCAGTCAAACACATTTCATAATTGGCTCCCAGGCCAATTCCCACTCCTTCCTTACCAAAACCCCTCGAAACAGAACGGAATCCCAGATTCCGGCCACCACTCGGGTTCAACGGAAACTCACACAATAGCCCAATCAAAGTACACGGTTAGACTCCCAAGGACAAGGGGAGTCGGACCCCCTTATCCTCCACCACCGTCGTCCACCGGAGGACCTCCTCCCGATACCGGCGACGAACCTAAATCGGTCACACTTCGAAACCCTCCAAAACGCGATAAATTCCCAACAAAACATACATGAAACGAAAGAGGAGCTCAAGGTGAGTCAGATTATACCCTCTGCCTGACCGGAGATAGCCGGAAAAGTCGGGTTGGCCGACGAGCTGAACCGGGTCTCCTCCTCCTTCACGGGTCAACGGTAAGATTTCCCAATTTAGAAAGTCAACAGGTGGTCAATGCTTGGTCAAAGTTCAAACTGCCATTTTCGACTATTCTTCGACTATTTTCGTTATTTATACTCGAGCCTCGGGTTGATCAACGATTCGAAATGGATAACCATCACGACTCGGATAAACTCGAAACAATCGGATAAACTCGTCGGAATCCAAAACTTCAAATAATCATAAAATATTCCACGGTTATCGGAAAAATCTTCCGGAACCGCCCACGAGCTCGAAATCACGTACTCTACAATTTCCGTGAAGACACTCAACTCAAATTCTCGACTGAAAACTTAGTCGCGAATCGAATCGGCAAACCACATACACGACAATAAACTGCGACTAAACTCAACCTCGAGAATCGTGCAGAATACACAGCTGATTCTGGTTCGGGTCGTCACAAATCTACCCCCCTTAAAGAAATTTCGACCTCGAAATTTACGTACCTGTCATGTGAACAAATGAGGATACTGCTCCCGCATACGCTGCTCGGTCTCCCAGGTGGCCTCCTCAACTGAGTGGTTCTGCCACAAGACCTTCACTAGCGGAATCACACGGTGCCTCAATTCCTGTTCACGTCGATCGAGAATCTGCATAGGCTCCTCAACATACGTCAAATCCTCCCTGATCGGCAACTGCTGTGGGGCTATCACATGTGAAGGATCTGAGATGTACTTCCGCAACATCGAGACATGAAAGACATCATGTACACGAGCCATCTCAATCGGTAACTCAAGTCTATAAGCAACAGCTCCAACCCTCTCCGTAATCTTATACGGACCAATATATCGCGGTCGAAGCTTGTCACGCTTCCCGAAATGCACAACTCCCCTCCACGGAGATAGTTTCAGGAAGACCCAATCACCAACCTCAAACTCTAAACTCTTCCTCCTCACATCTGCATAACTCTTCTGCCGATCCTGGGCGATCTTCAGTCGATCCCGAATAACCTGTATGTCCTCCATCGTGGTTTTCACCAAATCTGGACCAATAAGCCAACGCTCGCCTACCTCATTCCAACACAATGGAGTACGACACTGCTTTCCGTACAGGGCCTCGTATGGTGCCATCTCAATACTAGCCTGATAGCTGTTGTTGTAGGCGAACTCGATCAAATGTAACTGCTGATCCCAGTTTCCACGAAACTGCAACACACATGATCTCAGCATATCCTCAAGTGTCTGAATGGTCCGCTCGGACTACCTATCAGTCTGAGGATGAAAAGCTGTACTAAATCGTAACCTCGTGCCCAACGCTCGCTGTAAAGCCTGCCAAAACTCAGAAGTGAACTGACTATCTCGGTCAGAAACAATGGACACAGGCACACCATGCAAGCGAACAATCTCGGATAAGTACAACTTGGCCAATCTTCCCACTGAAATTTTCCCTGGAAGTGCAAGAAAGTGTGCGGATTTCGTCAATCGGTCAATAATAACCCAAATACCAGTGTTGCCGCCGAAGTACGTGGTAACTGATAGATGAAATCCATCGTAATGTGTTCCCACTTCCAAACTGGAATCTCAAGTGGCTATAGTTTCCCTGCAGGTTTCTGCCTCTCCGCCTTCACCCGCTGACAAATCAAACATCGACTCACGTACGCGGCAATCTTCCGCTTCATGTTGCGCCACCAATAGTACGCTCGAAGTGTACGAAACATCTTCGTACCTCCGGGATGCATCGCATACGCTGAACTGTGGGCCTCATCTAAAATGTCCTTCTTCAAATCCTCGTCTCTGGGTACATATAACCTGCCTCTGAACAACAACGTACCGTCGTTGCTCAATCGGAACTCTGTAGGCACACCATTCCGTATCATGGTCTTCTTGCCCAATAAGTAAGAATCTGAACCAACCATGCCTCGCATATCTCTGGATCAACTGAACCCGAAAACACAGTAGCACCAGCAGTGCGAGCCTTGACCACGGGGTCAAAACGCTCTTCCAAACGCAGCACTCGCATCAGCAAGTCGCGCGTTCGGCGATCCTCATCAGGATCATCATCCCGATCAACACGGGGACCACGTCGAGGAGGCATCCTATTGATATAAGACAAGCATTAGGTACAAGCAGAAAGAACGTAATCATGAAACCGCAGATATTTGAGGACACACAACACCCGAAGTATTGATGAGTACCGCTGGCCAGTCGGGTCATCACTCTAGTCATGCTGTATCAACTCAAATACCCTAAGCGTCACAACTACAAGAGTCTACAGAATCTGACAACCTAATGCTTTGATACCAAGCTGAAAGGACCCAATCCCGATTCAGTTACCTAAACCGGAATCAAACCCTTTCGAAAATACGAATCAACAAAAAAATTTCAAAATTTCGGCAGAGTTTCGTTACTAGCGTGGAATTGCCATAACCTGCACCCAGAAATTAACACTTCGTCCTATGCCACAAAAGCCAAACCGTGGGTACCAATCCCATCCGGATTTCTCAACATCAATATAATCAATAACAGTAACCAAACTGTACTACGTATATATGTATATCCGAGAAAATCTGTATAAACATGTATCAGAATGTATCAGAGCGACCTCTAGTGTAAAACATATACAACATATACATCAGTAGGCGAAACAAGAACCTACTGGAAAACACAGGTAGCTCAGATCACTAGCCTCCAAACTGCGACGTGAAACACCAAACCTGAACTGAAAATTGGGCACGGAAACCGAAAAGCCCAGGGGAAAGACAATAAACACGTTAGAGTGAGTGGACGAAAATAAATGTCTTTCACCAAGTAATATATACGTATAAAATCATATGCGAGTCAAATGCATGAAAATCAAATGGTACGTGAGGAGACGCTGACTACCACTCACGTACATAGCATGCAACGTAAAACATATCGCGGAGACTCTCGTGGGCTTCCACGCGATAGCACAGTCTGAATCACGGGATCCCAGACCCACACGTGATCCTAGCCAGAAAGGCCTCGGGTCAGGATATCTGTCCCCCTCGGAGCGTACTCGGGGATCACCCGAGAAGTTAATGTGTATCGATACCACAACATATACTGAGACTGTACTCTGTGTAAACCAAATCATAAATCTTTTCTATGCACATGCTTAAACATAATATGTACGTATGAATATATTCGTATACGTATATTCGTATATGCATAATCGTAAAACACATGCTCGTAAAATCATAATCAATCTGCATGCTCAAGTTCATAAATCATTTATAAAAGACTCGTAATCAATCCGTGAAAAGAAATGTCCACTCACAGACTCGCGTAACGCGCACTCGCGCTAAACTCGTGGTCCGGCGGAAGATCCCTCGCCTGAAGCACGATCACGATCCAGATCTCGATCTCAATCTCCTGAATGTTCACAAAACATACTGATCAATATCATAGTTCTCAACCCTGTACTGAATCACGGAAACCAACCGTTGCCGGAAATGTGAAATGCAGTACAAAATGAATTACAGAAATCCCAAAATCCCCACTCGAAATCTCGTCTGAAAATCGGCTAATCAAATCGACCCAAAAACCTCTGGACGATGATCAGGGCGCGATTACGAGAAAAATGACATTAATTTTACCCAAATCTGAAAAAGTCAACTCCTCCGCCGTTGACCACCGTTGACCGCCGCCGCCGACGGCGGCGCGCTGTCAACGACGAGATTTACCGGCGGAGAACTTCCAGTTCTCAAGATCTCAATCAGTTAAACACATTTCATAACTGGCTCCCAGGCCAATTCCCACTCCTTCCTTACCAAAACCCCTCGAAACAGAACGGAATCCCAGATTCCGGCCACCACTCGGGTTCAACGGAAACTCACACAATAGCCCAATCAAAGTACATGGTTAGACTCCCAAGGACAAGGGGAGTCGGACCCCCTTATCCTCCACCACCGTCGTCCACCGGAGGGCCTCCTCCCGATACCGGCGACGAACCTAAATCGGTCACACTTCGAAACCCTCCAAAACGCGATAAATTCCCAACAAAACATACATGAAACGAAAGAGGAGCTCAAGGTGAGTCAGATTATACCCTCTGCCTGACCGGAGATAGCCGGAAAAGTCCGGTTGGCCGACGAGCTGAACCGGGTCTCCTCCTCCTTCACGGGTCAACGGTAAGATTTCCCAATTTAGAAAGTCAACAGGTGGTCAATGCTTGGTCAAAGTTCAAACTGCCATTTTCGACTATTTTCGTTATTTATACTCGAGCCTCGGGTCGATCAACGATTCAAAATGGATAACCATCACGACTCGGATAAACTCGAAACAATCGGATAAACTCGTCGGAATTCAAAACTTCAAATAATCATAAAATATTCCACGTTTATCGGAAAAATCTTCCGGAACCGCCCACGAGCTCGAAATCACGTACTCTACAATTTCCGTGAAGACACTCAACTCAAATTCTCGACTGAAAATATAGTCGCGAATCGAATCGGCAAACCACAGACACGACAATAAACTGCGACTAAACTCAACCTCGAGAATCGTGCAGAATACACAACTGATTCTGGTTCGGGTCGTCACAGTTTGGGAACGTCATTTATGTGGGTTAAAGATATACCTTTCATCAGCAAAACCAACCAAGACATCACAAGGTGTGTCTGACTAGGGGACCGCACTAAATTGAGGTACACTGCTCACAGCTGGGGAGGAATTCGACGGGTCAAAGCTTTCACTCAACTGGTTGAATGATTACTTCAAGTCGATCCAGGGTGCATATTTCAATGGGTCGAGAAATCTACTCGATAGGTCATTTGCTTGCTTCAAGTTCATCCAGGGTGTTTTCATTGACGGGTCGAGAGATCCACTCAACGAGTGAAAAATTCCAGAACTTGTATGCTGCGATTCAGCCATCCCTTTTTTTTTGAGAATTTCAAGCCTATCTCTGTATTCTTTGTAGGGAAAGAATAGGTCCAAGTCAATGGATCACTTCAAGTACCTGAAGATGTGCTTTACACCATTCCAATGACTTTGCATAGGCGTAGACCAAGAAGGTAATGTCTGGATGTGTGCACTGAGCTAAATTCAACCAAGCTCCAACTGCACTAAGATATGAAGTATCAGCTCCAAAAGTTCCTCACCATCATCTTTTCAAATAAAATTGATCGTTTTGAGTTCCAGACAACAAACAACCATTGGTGTGCTAAAAGGGAGTGTTTTGTCCATTGCCTGATTTAGATATAAGTAGACTAGTGAATAAGAATGTGACAACCCAAACCGGAAATGATAGTTAATCGGCTTGATTTGCGAGTTGCGTGATTAGTCGCGGTTTTGTCTTAATTGGTCGATATGGCGGTTTGTCAATGACTAAATTATCGAGCAAGAATTTGATTTGAGTTCCTTCACGAAAGTTGTAGAGAATTTAATTTTGAATTCGTGGGAATTTCTGGAGGATGATTTCGAGTTACGAGAAATAAGTTATGAATATTTTCGGCCGTTGGATTTAGTCGTGTTTATCCGTTTGGTTTCGATACGATTTGGATGATACGTGTATGGTATAAATACGGCATGAATACGTGACAATTTTGGAAACTTTCCAATATGGGAAACTAGGTTGTTGATCGCGTTGACCGCGGGTGGGTTTGACCCGTTTTGAGGCAGAGTGGTTTTTGCCTTCGATATGCCGGATTCCAGCCACGGTTGGCCGTGGTCCCTTGACGAAAACTGTTGGGCTCGTGCTCCTCTTCAGTTTGGTAGGTGGATGGCTTTCTATGGTGGGCGGAGGAGGGATAAACGGCGCGGCAAAGATGGAAAATTTCAGGTGAGATTCGGCGGCGACGGAGGCGGCCGAGTTGGGGGTCGACCCTATAGAGGTTTTGAAGCCCATGGAGAGGTGAGTTGAACCCAAGTGGTCTTGCACCTTGCCGTGGCCGGTAGTGGCCGATCGGAGTTAATGAATTCCGGCGAGGGTTTTCGGTGAGTTTTGGAGGTTTTCTGGTCAACATTGGGCTGAGCATTGAACTACAAAGTTGTTGGAAATGTCGAGATCTTCAAATCCATATATAGGTTACAATTTTTTGGGCCAATGAAATTTTCCGGCGGCGGCTGCCCGGCGCGCCGCCGTGCGCGGCGGTTTTCCGGCCGAGGTGATTTTCAACAAGTTTTATGTCGTTTTGCTCGAAATCGCGCACCGATCGCAGTGGTGAGGTTTATATTTTGAATTGAGCATCAAAATTTGTGGCGAGGTTTTATAGTGTGTTTATTGGATTTTTGATGATTTCGTCGATATTCGAGTTATATGTTCCGGTAATGGTTGGTTTCTTAAGATGTGATTTAGGGTTTTGAATTGTGATTTTGAACAGTTGTATTTATGATTATTCAGGAGATTGTGATCGTTCATTTGACGAGGGATTTTCCGCCTGATCACAGGATTAACGCGTTTTGCATTGTGCTAGTCTGTGAGTGGACATTTCTTTTCACTGATTGGTTGCGAGTCTTTATTATACGTTTTATGAGCATGAGCATGCATATGCGTTTATGATTTATACGAGCATGTGTTTTACGATTATGCATTTAGGAATATACTTTTATAATTATGCAATACGAATATGCATTTATATTATGCTTTATACATTTGCATAGAAACTATTTATGATTTGATTTACACAGAGTACAGTCTCAGTATGTATAGTTGTATCGATATACTTAACATCCCGGCTGATCCCCGAGGATGTTTACTAGGGGGGACTGTTACCCTGTGCCGAGATATTTTCCGGGTGGGAACAGATACCCTGACCTGAGGCCTTTCTGGTTAGAATCACGTGTGGGTCTGGGATCCTGTGATTCGTACTGTACTAGCGTGGATGTGTCCTGAGTGACCCCGCAGGATTTTCGATGCATGCTCTGTACGCGTGAGGAGTTAAAGTCTCCCTCGTATACCATATTATTTTCATGCATTTAGACTCGCGTATGTTTTTATAAACATATATATTATTCGGCGAAAGACATTTATTTCCGTCCACTCACTCTAACGGTTTATATGTCTTTCCATGTGCTCTTTGTTTTCAATGTCCAGTTTGTACTTTAAATTCGGGTGTCGCACGTCGCTGTTGGAGGTTTAGTATTCGAGCTACATTTCTTTTATGGTAGGTTTGTAGTTTGGCCTACTATTTGTATATATGTATATATTAGAGGTCGCTCTGAGTACTGTTTATGTTTACGTTTTCAAATGATTTTCCCGGATTTCTGTAAAGCTATAGTTTTGTTTAGTACTTTACCTTATGATATGTTTTTGAGAAATCCGTATGGGATTGGAGCCCACGGTTTGGCTTTTGTGGCATAGGATGAAGTGTATTTTGGGTGCAGGTTAATGGCAACCGCGTGTTATAGAGCAAACTCTGTCAAAACTTTCGGTTTTTGAAAGTTCACGTTTTTAGAAAGGGTTTAATTCCGGTTTAGGAAACTAAATCGGGGTTGGGTCCTTTCAGCTTGGTATCAGAGCATTAGGTTTTAGATTCTGTAGACTTCTGTAGTCATGTTTACTAAGGATATTTGAGAATGTACAGCATGTCTGGAGCGATGACTCGACCGGCCGGCGGATACTCATCAATGCTCTAGGTGTTGTATGCTTTCAAATGTTTGAAGTTCCATGATTACATCTTGTTTTTTTTGAATAATGTCTTATTCATTAAGATGCCTCCTTGACGTCGTTTCCGTGTCAGTAGGGTTGTGGATCCTGTTGAGGATCAGTCGACGCGCGACTTGATAATGAGTTGTGGGTTTGGATAAGCATTCTGGATTCAGAGATATGTGTGGTATGGTTTACCTGGTTGTGTGTGTATGGGTGCCTATATGTTCCTTCTAAGCAGAGAATTGTGGTAGCTGATGGTGTGCTTGAGTCAGATCATTGCATTTTGTGGGTTGGTATTGTGTGGGCTCATGTTGAGACTCCATGACCTACATTCAGGGTATTGTTTTATACGGTAATTGTTCAATCAGGCTACCTAACAACGGAAATATGGAGTGTTTACCAACCTGAGGCAGGGATGTATGTTAGTTCTTGTTCACATGTTTGTCTCAGTTTGCACATGTTATGTGGCTTCAGAGGAAGTAATGCAGGAGGTTCGACATGAGTTTGAACCTGAGCATCAAAGGGATTTTGAATATTATGCCTCGAGACAACCGTGAGGAGTTTGATGTGCTACACTCAGAGGCGAGGACATTGAGAAGGAAAGACATATGCGGTTTCAGACATGTCGGTTTGAGGAAGGTGAACTTAGTCGAGATACTTTGATGAGGTTGAGTTCAGGCACCTCGGGATTAGTAGCTTCATCAGGCTGTGGCCTTTTCGATTATGTTAAGGGTTATTTGGACAAGGCGGAAGATCTGTTTGGTGGAGAAGGAGATCACAGAGTAGTGGACTAGTTCCTGTGGCATGAGTCAGGGTGGTCGTTGGTGATCCTTCCACACAGCAGGCGTCACTGTGGTTTGTGTCCGATGAGCACTTTTAGTTACTATTATGGTGGTCAGGAGGGTCACGTTACGAAGGAATGTCCTCAGTTGGCTGCTTTTCGTGGTCCTGCAGCTCAGAGTTCAGGAGGAGGTTAAGGTACCATTTCTAGAGTTTGACCAACGCAGACTTCTAGACAAGTCAATCAGCAAAGTCGCAATCAACGTGAATGGTTAGTTGGACATGCCAGAGTTCATGCCACGACCCTGTGTGAGGGTAGAGTTTCCCTGAGGTTACCGTTGCTTGACATCCATGGCTATTATGCTTGCATCTTCACTTCTGGGTTTGTGGAGAATGCTGCATCCATTTGATGAGATTGTGAGTATTATGTGGGGTATCGAGACTATGAGGTTTGCAGGAGGTTGTGGACTAGCTGTGGAGTGGTTGTTCGTCGCAAGAACGTTGTAGTCCTTTGACGTCCAGTCATGCCAAAAGATCTTGTTTAGAGGTGAAAGAAATGCTTCTCTACTATGTGTGGTTTCAGCAATGAGGCTGAGTTGATGATGAAGCAAGGATGTATGCCGTACTTAGAACATGTTCGTGATGTTGAGATTGTTGTACTTGATGTTCGTGATGTTGAGGTTATCTGATGGTTCGATGAGGTTGTGCATCGACTACCGGAAGCTGAATCAGGTTTCAGAGAAGATCAAGTATCCTCCACTTTGGAGACACTACTGGTATGTCGTGTAGCACAGAGCAGGATGTACACTAATCACTTGAGTTTCATCTACTTGCGTATTCAACCAGATTTGATCATGAGGCAGTGTAGATGGATGAGGTTGATTAACGACTATGGCTGCACATTTGAGTTCATCCAGGAAAGGCTAATGTGGTTGCACTTCGAAGATCATTCAGGGGAGACCAACGTTGTTACTGATACACTTAGTCAGAAATTTGGAGTTTCTATGTTTCATGTACGTGTTGCAAGAATCTCATTGTTAGCTGAGTTGCGAGCTACGAGAGCTGAGTTAGAGTGAGATGATGATGGAGCATTGTTGGCTAGTTCCAGGATCGACCTTTGTTACTAGATCAGGTTTGTGAGACTCAGGATACGGATTCCTACTTGTTGGACAAGAAGAATGCGATTCAGAATGGTGTTCCAGCAGAGTATCAGTTGAGGAATATTGGCACTTTATTGTGCAGAGTGAGGCTAGGTGGGTCCAGAGACGATGAATTGAAGAGGGAGATGCTTATTGAAGCTCGTTGTTCTACGTATGTTATGTACCTTGGTGGTACGAAGATGTATCAGATACTTAGAGTTTACTACTGGTGGCGCAACATGAAGAGGGAAATAGCAGCTTATGTGAACAGATGCCTCATTTGTCAGCAGGTGAAGGCAGAGAGACAGAAACTTGCTAGGAAGTTATAGCCATTGGAGATTTCCGATTAGAAGTGGGAGCATATCACTATGGATTTTGTGTATTAGTTAACGCGTACTTCGGATGGTAATACTGGTATTTTGGTCATTGTGGACCGTTTGACGAAATCAGTTCATTTCCTTGTACTTCCAGGAAAGATTTCAGTGGGCAGGCTGGCAGAGTGGTAATTGGCAGAGGCTATCCATTTTCATGGTGTGATTTGTTTTGGGGGCTGTGGTTTATTTTGAAACGTTATATTGGTCCGTATGTGATCATGGGGCGAGTTAGTGTTGTGACATATAGTTTGACATTGCCTGTAGCGTTGGCCAATATGTATGTTGTATTCCATGTGGTGGAACTACATTTCAGATTTATTGCATGTTTAGCACCCCATCAGTTCCCTATACAGGAAGACTTGACATTTGTGGAGGAGCCAGCTCAGATTCTGGATTTGAGGGTGCATGGGTTACAGCACAGAAATATTTCCTATTGTGAAAGTTTGTTGGCAGAGTCATTCAGTTGAAGTAGCCACTTGGGAGTTTGAGCAGTATGTAGAGGCAGTATCCCTACTTTTCAGTTGGCAGGTTTTGAAATTTCGAGGTCGAAATTTTTGTAAGGGGGGTAGATTTCTGACAACCCAAACCAGAAATGGTAGTTAATCGGTTTGATTTTGCGAGTTGCGTGATTAGTCGCGGTTTTGTTGTAATTGATCGATATGGCGGTTTGTTAACGACTAAATTATTGGGTAAGAATTTGATTAGAGTTCCTTCACGAAAGTTGTAGAGAATTTAATTTCGAGTTCGTGGGAATTTCTGGAGGATGATTTCGAGTTACGAGGAATAAGTTATGAATATTTTTGGCCGTTGGATTTAGTCGTGTTTATCCGTTTGGTTTCGATACATTTTGGACGATACGTGTACGGTATAAATACGGCATCAATATGTGACGATTTTGGAAACTTTCCAATTTGGGAAACTGGGTTGTTGACCGCGTTGATCGCGGGTGGGTTTGACCCGTTTTGAGGCCGAGTGGTTATTGCCTTCGATGTGCTGGATTCCGGCCACTGTTGGCTGTGGTCCCTTGACGAAAACTGTTGGGCTCGTGCTCCTCTTCAGTTTGGTAGGTGGATGGCTTTCTATGGTGGCCGGAGGAGGGAGAAACGACACGGCAAAGATGGGAGATTTCTGACAAGATTCGGCAGCGGCAGAGGCGGCCGAGTTGGGGGTCGACCCTATAGGGGTTTTGAAGCCCATGGAGAGATGAGTTGAACCCAAATGGTCTTGCACCTTGCTGTGGCCGATAGTGGCTGATCGGAGTTAATGAATTTCGGCAAGGGTTTTCGACTTCAATGTGAGCTTGGGAGGTTTTCCGGTCAAAATTGGGCTTAACATTGAACTACAAAGTTGTTGGAAATGTCAAGATCTTCAAATCCATGTGTAGGTTGCAATTTTCGTGGCCGATGAAATTTTCCGGCGGCGGCTGCCCGGCGCGCCGCCATGCGCGGCGGTTTTCGATAAGTTTTATGTCGTTTTGCTCAGAATCGCGCACCGATCGCAGTGGTGAGGTTTATATTTTGAATTGAGCATCGAAATTTATGGCGAGGTTTTATAGTGTGTTTATTGGATTTTTGATGATTTCGTCGATATTCGAGTTATATGTTCCGGTAATGGTTGGTTCTCAAGATGTGGTTCAGGGTTTTGAATTGTGATTTTGAACAGTTGTATTTATGATTATTCAGGAGATCGTGATCGTTCGTTTGGCGAGGGATTTTCCGCCGGATCACAGGATTAACTCGTTTTGTATTGTGCTAGTCTGTGAGTGGACATTTCTTTTCACTGATTGGTTGCGAGTCTTTATTATACATTTTATGAGCATGAGCATACATATGCGTTTATGATTTATACGAGCATGTGTTTTACGATTATGCATTTACAAATATATTTTTATAATTATGCAATACGAATATGCATTTACATTATGCTTTATACATTTGCATAGAAATTATTTATGATTTGGTTTACACAGAGTACAGTCTCAGTATGTATAGTTGTATCGATACACTTAGCATCCCGGCTGATCCCCAATGATGTTTACCGGGGGGCACTATTACCCTGTGCCGAGATATTTTCCAGGTGGGAACAGATACCCTGACCTGAAGCCTTTCTGGCTAGAATCACGTGTGGGTCTGGGATCCCGTGATTCAGACTGTACTAGTGTGGATGTGTCCATGAGTGACCCTGCGGGATTTTCGATGCATGCTCTGTACGCGTGAGGAGTTAAAGTCTCCCTCGTGTACCATATTATTTTCATGCATTTAGACTCGCGTATATTTTTATAAACATATATATTATTCGGCGAAAGACATTTATTTTCGTCCACTCACTCTAACGATTTTATTGTCTTTCCCTGGGCTCTTTGTTTTCAATGCCCAGTTTGCAGTTTAAATTCGGGTGTCACACGTCGCTGTTGGAGGCTTAGTATTTGAGCTACATTTCTTTTATGGTAGGTGTCTAGTTTGGCCTACTATTTGTATATATGTATATGTTAGAGGTCGCTCTGAGTATTGTTTATGTTTACATTTTCAAATGATTTTCCTGGATTTCTGTAAAGCTATAGTTTTGTTTATTGCTTTACCTTATGATATGTTTTTGAGAAATTCGGATAGGATTAGAGCCCACGGTTTGGCTTTTGTAGCATAGGATGAAGTGTATTTTTGGGTGCAGGTTAATGGCAACCACGCGTTATAGAGCAAACTCTGTCGAAATTTTCGGTTTTTGAAAGTTCACATTTTTAGAAAGGGTTTGATTCCGGTTTAGGAAACTAAATCGGGGTTGGGTCCTTTCAAAGAATTCAACCAACTCGATGTTCCATGTCTAACACCAAGAAAAAATTGAGTCTTACCAAGGTGTATCATCTCAAACAACTTGTTCATGTAATGAACATGCATGGGCATAACTTATCATGCTTGCATCTCTTCCCAATCAAGTAGTCACTTAGAATAGTGAACGCATGATCACTCTGTGGTTTAGAGTTACTTGAATTTTGTATAACCATGCCAACTGACACTCTCATGTATATCTTTGAATTAAAATCCTCATAAAGATATATAACCACCTCTATTAGCTACATACTCAGTTTTTCGAACACTACCTAAATGATAAGGTAGCGGAAAGTAATAATGTCCATAACCAGAGAATCCATCTCCTTATAATCAATACTAGGGCGTTGAGAAAATATTTGCACCACAAGTTTAGCTTTATACCGCATGACTTCATTCTTCTCATTACGCTTTCGAACAAAGACTCATTTATGTCTAACTGGCTTACCATTTGGTGGTTATAACACTAACATATCGAAAATTTATCTTTTGCAAGAGAGTCTAGTTCGGCCTAGATTGCAACTTTCCATATCGTTCAATATGCTCTACGTTAACCGTTAACAATCCGTAACAGAGCAATGTTCCACTTCATCGTCGTTAAGTCTTGAGCGACGGAATAAGTAAATGCACCATCAATGACCATAGAAGAACCATCCATAATACCGCTAGCATTTGTTTAACTTGGTGAGATTTCTTTGTTTATTGACATCGTCATTGACTCTGAGGCGTCCCTCAATGTTTGTCAATGTCGACTTTTAGACACATTTACAGTGAGAAACAATCTCATGTGTTAATGATGAACTGTTGTGCCTTGATGGCTTGCCTTTATACAGGCAACTCATCAGTGGATCCGACACTACACCCTCACTATAGGTAGATGAAATACTATCTGGCCAGGATGTTGCGTTATCTTTCCCAATGTCAGGGACTTTCAACCTTGCAGAATTTGCAACATGTATAACCAATCTCGTCACTCTCATGATATCAGTAAAGGAGTCAGGCATCAAATCTGCTACTTTTTGAGGATCAAGAATGCACTTCAATCTCATACTGAGATACGGGGATCATGATGAGACATAGTAGGGACATACCACATCAATTTTTTACGTTTAACCAGAATGAAATCATTTCTATCTCCCCCTAACAGCGGGAAGTATGTTTCATCAAAGTGATATTCTGTAAAACAAGCAGTAAATAGATCTCTTGTCAAAGGTTTGCAATAGTGGACAATCGTTGGAGAATCATTACAAACATAAATGCTAAATTATCATTGATGACCCATTTTTATACGCAATGGAGGCATAGTAAGCACATGTATTGCGCTACCAGAGATGCACAAAATTGAGATATCAAGCTCATTTCCAGTTACCAACTGGTACGTACTGAATGGTTGGCGAATTACAAATCTCAAGCAAATAAGCATAGCTACATATAACATTGCATATCTCTAAACAGATACTAGTAAATTTGTATGCATTACCAAATCTCTGGTCACAAGCTATAACCACTTAATTTGTGCCTCTGCAAGAACGTTATGTGAATGAACATTGGGGAACTCCTTCATTATCCAATCAAATAGACTTGATTGGATTTTCTGGGTGGTGAGCCTGAAGCTTTAATAATTTGTGCTAGGAGTTTTGCACATGCAAAGTACCGTGTGGATTGTAAGAACGTATGACCTATGCGTCGATGCAATAATCAAAATCATATATAAATAGTCTGCATATCGGTTTGATTGGTCCACAATTATATTATTTGGAATCTGTTGATGAATGGAAGTCGTGTCTACAACAAAAGACCGTTATGCATGTAAACAATATTACAGACATGACAAAATTTTGCAAACCGAGCGATATGCATTGGATTTTACCATAAAGCCATCTAACGGGAAAAATGCACGAGATTGTGCTGTGCTCGTCTTAGAGACCAAGCCTAGACCGAGTGGATTAATCTCACTCTCCCTCATCTAAACTGATGGTAGTAGATATTCCCACATGTTTCTTTACTCTGAAAAATCGATGACAATGAGAAATCACAATTAACCGTGATATTTGCTAATAACCGTGACTCCCACAGGACCGTCATTAAGTTTAAACATTGAGGAAGATGTGATTAAATCCCCTTCACTCATACCTGCAATATTCCATAGGAACTAGAGGCATATAATAATTCACGGTATTTAAACCTAAACATAGACCTAGATTTAGGGTATTGCGATAATTAAGTTTTGCAACCTAATTCTAAATCGAAGATAATTAGTCGATTTACCTCGAGGGTGTTATGCTCAGTATGAAAACTTCGCTGTAAAAGAAGTTTGAAGAGAAATATAGCTAGAATCCGATGGCGGTATGGACTTCTGACGATGGTGAGGCTGCTCTGGTGGCAGTGCCCTGGTGGCAGTGCTCTGGTGATGTATGAAAATCTGGTAGTGGTTGTAGGTGGCAGTGTAAGATTTTCGTCATGGAGGAGGAAACTGTCAGTGGAGGGTTTTCTTTTTAGGGGTTTGAGTTGGCTATCAACTCAAGAGCTATTGATTACGTGCTGAAAGAGAAAAGTAGATACGCAAGTAGATAGATCTGAAACTGTACTTTATTCATTGATAGATGACCTTAAATAAGCATTACAATCTGTTATAATAAATCTCCAGGTAAATCAGAAATTGAAAGAATCTCTACTTCTATTCTAATTAGGACAAGGTACATACCGAGATATCATGAATATTATTTCTTTAAACAAAATATAGTTTTACGCATAAAATAATCAACGGTCTATAAAACTTAATTGCGATAAAGGAGATTACCTATTAGTATCACCAAGCATATTTATCATTGTACCCAAAGATTTTATGGAAACTAATGAGACGTTCATAACAAATCATCTTAATTGTAGCTTTCGAAATAAAAAAATGATTAAAACGATACCGACATAAGAATAAACTATATGAGTTAACTAAACGTCAAAATTTGCAAGCTTTATGGCTAGCTAGACAAAACTTTCAATTCAACAAAATAATAATCATAATACCTTTAGAAAATTTGAAATATATCCATTCGTAGTAGCAAATATATTGAAATATCAAGTATAAAGAAATTAGAGTCATTTAACATACATAAATATCTCTTTTAAAAAATACATAAATGTATTATGGGTAAAAAAGTTGATTCTAGAGAAACAATTTTCAAACTCATCTCTCTCATTGGGAATTAAATTTATTTGAGAATCATTTTAATGAGGAAATGAGACCCACCTCCATTCAAATTTTCTAATGTGTAAATAAATGCTGAAATTCTCCTTCGTTGAAATCATTACCACAGTTTTGATTCTCATTCCTTGCTAGTAAACATGCCGATTAGTATCACTAAACACATTTAGCATTGTACCCGAAGATTTTATGGAAACAGATGAGGCGTTATGGATAACACAAATCATCTTAATTGTGGCTTTTAGAATAAAAAAATTTCTCATCTACCTCAAATTATGCTACTCACTAAGTATTAATCTAAATTGTTAAAGTTATAATTTCATATTCATCTGTGATTTGTCCCTACTCCCTACTCCCTGCTCCCTAGAGGTGATGAGCAGAAAATTGTACATGAGCATCATGAAATTACAAAATTTACAATAGTGTACTTTTATGAGTTTTACCTACCCTAGTTAGTATGGACCAGAGACCTCCTCTCCTTTTGTGGTTGTGGACTCATAAACCCACCTTCCCTCTAATATAAGTCTAAACTAATTATCTACGTAACATGAAAACAAAACAATGCAGTCACAAAAGGAAAAAAGAAAATTGTCCGAGTCTCGTGGACTCCTACTCGTAACCAAAAAAAAAAGGACAAAAAGAAATTGTACCAACCAGTCCACCGAAAAAGAGCTAATAGTCCAGTGCTCCAGTATGCCAAAAATAGTGTAACAAATGCCTTGCTTCCCAACTAAGATGCTGAAAATGGGGAGCGCACACAGTCAGATTCATTGCCAGATAAGGCGTCATTATGTTCGTACTTGCTGCCAGTTACCACTGTTTGTTTCTCGTTGGGATGGAGGTTGCTGCATCTTGTGATTTGCATTTATGAATATTCTTAATTCCGTTTCATTTTTATTTTCTTCACCGAATCATAACTCTTAAAATAGAGATTTCGACACTAAAACTTTCGGAATTAACACGATTCATCCTACTACCAGGAAAAAAGTCTAAGGATCTATTTGTATAGAAAAAAAAGAATTCTTCTTTCGCTTACTAGAATCATTCTTTTAAGGTTGTATAACACAATACAATATAGTACTATACTAAATTTAATATGAAGAAAAGCTCGATTAACAGCTCAATCAAGAAGAAAGAATCAAGGTAAGTATTTCTTTGAAATGTTAGGGGATGTGCTCACATTTACTCATATGCTGCAATAGGGACTTTGCCTTCCTTTGAGCTCTGTTGGTTCCACATCTAGCCACCTCCACCAGATGTTCATATACACCATACTGTAGTGCAGCCAAAGTGAAAGATGAGTTGTTCAATCCAAGCTCCAGGAGAACCGAAATAGCACATTCCTTATTCTTTGGTGTTCCACTCTTGATGATTCCAACCAGGGTCTCAATGAAAGATAATCTCCCAATCTCATTGCGACCCTGGGGATGTGATGCAAGGAGTAATAATATTGAGAGGGCTTCATCAGTCATCTCCAAGTTCTTATCCTCAAGTATACGAAGCAATGGTGGTATTAAACCAGCGTCAATGGCCTTAGATTTGTTGGCCTGGTTCAAAGACAAGTTAAATAATGCAGTGGCAGCATCCTTTCTACCTCTGGTTGTTCCATTCTGCAGAAGATGTACCAAAGGAGGGATTCCATTAAGAGCCCCAACAAGTACTTTGTTCTCATTGAGCATTGATAAGCTCAACAATGCAGCTGCAGAATTTTCTCTAGCTTCATCTGTTCCATGCTGCAAGATCTTAATTATAGCAGAAATAGACTCTTCTCCAGTTATGAACCTTTTGTTGGCCTCATCAATTGATAAATTTAAAAGAGCTGTCACGGTGTGTTCTTGAATCTTGGATTCTGGATATGACAAGAGCTTAATCAATTGGGGGATCCCTCCACCATTAGCAATCAGAACTCTATTCTCCGGGTTTTCTTTAGAGAGCATCCGGATCCTATAAATGGCTTCTCTTAAAACATCCAGCTTATGTGAAGATAGGTCATTGACTAAGCAAGATATCTCCTCTAAAAACTCAGCAGACGAGCCATCAGAAAGTACACAATGCTCTCTCTTAGGTAGTTCAAAGTTATTCTTCTCACACCATTGCTGGATTAAATTCTTCAGTGCAAAATTTGGTGCTAGTGATAAATGATCCAACGTTTGCCTCGTCTTTGGACATGTATGGTGGTTGGAACCTAGCCACTTTCGTATGCTTGCTCTTTCATAAGTCTTCAAAAAACAAGGCAGTGAAAACTTTCTCAGATATATTAAGAAGAAAACTAAACTGCAAACTACAAAAGCTTTCAAGTTGAACAATTCCATTGTTTTCGTGATGACATAAAGGAAACTGATATAGGACTTGATAAAGTGTAGTTCATGAAACCATCTAACTGAAATATATATTTAGCATAGTGCATGAGCTCTAACTATTAGTTGATATATATTACCTGTCCAGTTGCCACTATGACAGGATCAGTCATGATCTCTAATGTAATCGGACATAGAAACTCATTTGGAATCAACAGAGACTGACACCGCCTTAGACTTTTTGTTGAAACAGGACCATCAAGCAAGAAGTCATCAGACATCCCTGCATTCTCTTTAAACCTTCCCAAAAGATCAGTGACTTGTTGAATGCTTTCAACATTCTGCCTTTCTGATCTCCTTTTAATTAGCTTTCTGACAGCTAGTGTTTCTTCTTTCAGGTCTGCAATAGTCTGTAGTTCCAACTTCTTGACTAGTCTTTTTAGTATCACACTCTCCGCATTCCTGTCCTCATTTTTTATAGAGAACACAACCATTAGATCCATGGCTAGCTCTATGTCCTGTGTGTCTGCTCTTTTCTTTGCTCGTTTGAGTTGCATTCGCATTAGCTGAACCTGAAGCGAGAAAATACAGCAAATACATATCATATATGTTCAACAATCTAAACTCAGTGCAAACAACTCATGATCCTGGAATTCTCATTCTTTAAACTTAGTACACCCATTTACTAACCATTTAAGAGAAGTAAGAATGCAATTTAAGGACTTACATATTCAGAAGTATGTCATTATCAGTATGATATAGAGGACTAATCAATTTGAAATTGGCTTCAGATTTTATGCTCAAGCATCACGATGAGGTGGGATATATGCAGAGGAAGACAAGCAAATTTCTTCCAGAAAACAAGTTTACAGCATGTTATACTAGCAATAGCAGTAAATACAAATCTGCAGCAGTCTTAAACTTTAACATGCTTCTTTAACCCGAAATCAAATTAAACAACACAAAAATATATCTTCTGAGAACCTTAGATGATAGCTTGCTCGCTTCTGATGAATTCATAGTAATGTCATAGGCTTGTGCAGATTTTCCTTTTTTTTTTTTTTAAGATATACTCTAATACTCATATGGCTAAAAGTAGAACTTACTTGCTCTTGGGCTTCAATTGTGATCCCAAGCTCAACATAGGGGAAGTCCTCCAAAGCCTGGCTCAGTTTATCATAAACAGCATGAAACCTTGCCATCACTGCCTCACTTTCCAGAGTCTATCCATACATGATACATATCACACAAACAATGTACATGTTCAGAATTCTAGCTAGCTAAAAGAAAATAACCCATGCAAGTAATTCAAGTGACTACTAACCAAGTAAATCTTGCTTCCAGAGCTACAATTCTTAAGTAACTTGTTGGCAGAAGCAAGTGCCCTCTTCAAAGCAACCAAACAACTCAAAGCCCGACTAGAATACATCTCCAATGAGTCCCTCATCTCCTCCAACAGAGGCAGCAGCAACTTCAACCTCCTCACCAAACTCAAGCACTCATTCCTGTGAGCTCTTCGAAACCCGGAATAAGATCCGACGGTCTCAATTACTCCCATCAATTCCCCAACGCTGCCGTAATCTCTTACATCTTCACCACCGACCACAACAACAGCAACATTGCGCCGCTGCTTTTCCATCACTATCTCTGCCTCTCTTGATCGAAACTAAAGGGTCTTCAAATATCAAAATTAAATATCTCTCACCCCCGAAAAAACGCCGAAAATTTCCAGAAAGTAACAACCCCCACTAATTCTTCAGCAAAAAAAAAAACAACCCCCACTAATTAATTAATAGGCTTTAGCTCTCTCGGCACAGTGAGTATCAGTTTCACTTTAACCATATAAATACGTATTGAAACAAAACAAGCTACATCACAATGAGCTGAGTTGAGACGAGAGTGAGTACATCTCCATTTTTATATTTTTATGTGGTACGGGTTTGGCGGGTGTTTTTTTTTTTTTTTTACCAAAGTAAGGCACTGGCAAATAGCGAGTGATACTCTTTCTTCTTTTTTTTGGGTCAAGAGCGAGTTATACTACACATGATGATGCATGAGGGCCGGGGGGCCTTGGGGTCTTTGGGTATTGGAAGTGGCCGGGTTTTTAACGCGGTTTATTGACCAAAGGAGACGCGCAATCACGTGGAGGGGTTTGGATGGGCTCCATTGCTGATGGGTCTCGTTGGCTTTTGTTTTCTTCTTCTATTCGAAGGCATTTTCTAGCTGACTAGATGGGTGGAATTGTATATCATAATTATATAATTAATGGGAGTTTCTATGGATGCCATGGATGATGGATCCCGCTGCTCTGGTATGTTATTCCATTTTTCTTGATCCAGCTGCGTTTCTTATGATCGAGGGAAAGACTGTCGGGAGGGAGGGAAATCATAGTGAAGATCTAGTTGGAGTTAGGGCTCATCATTTGGCCCG
Source organism: Geum urbanum (assembly GCA_946800695.1). Lineage (NCBI taxonomy): Eukaryota > Viridiplantae > Streptophyta > Magnoliopsida > Rosales > Rosaceae > Geum > Geum urbanum. The sequence goes on along the minus strand of OX327002.1, from coordinate 40,852,388 downwards.
CAAGGTTCTGTAAGGTTTGAGAAACTCAAGTTCGGTTTGACCTAAAAAATATTCACAATAGGTCTGGTCTGTCTGGGTCAGACTTAGACTTAGTGTTTCAAGCTCGACCCGGCTCGACCCGGCCCGACCCGTAAGAAGCCCGCCCTGACCCGTAAAAGTTCAACCCGAAAACCCGTCTTGTCTTTTAATTTCTAACATTTAATATATGGATTATAATTTAGACCTATATAAAAAAAATTTGCAATAAGGAAACAATGTTGTAATCTTTTTATTAGTTCAATCTTCTCTTTCTATAAGGAAACAAGACTAAAGAAATAAGACTACAACAAATTACTAGTTTAATCTTTTTTTATATGTAGTTGTTAGTGTGTGATCCCGTAACACACAATTACCATACACTTAGTCACTAAAAACGGGTCAACACAGCTTAGACCAAACACAAGGCAGCAATAGAGGCTTCAAGTTTAACCAAGGAACCTACACCATCTGAGCGTCCACGCGTTCGGTACGGAAAACGCAAAGTACCAGGACAGGCCATGTACAAAAGGCAAGGATCCCACATCGAAGAACGGCAGCAAACTCCATACTCAACCACCAATATAAGTAACACATTTATGACAGATACAAGGTACGCCCGTTACTCTACCAATACTACTGTTACACTTTATATATTCTAACTAGAGCGTCGGAGAATCGAAAGAGGGAACACCCCGTCAAGACTTCTAACCCCCGTTTGGTGTATTATTCTTAATAGTAGATAAATGACGACATACGCGCGATAGTTCAGATCACCCAAAATAGCTCCATCCGATCTTCTGCTAAAAGTCCCTCATGGAATTCGGTAGAAACAGTAGTCACTCTTTAAAGTGAGAACAAACTCGAGTGTTTGTTTTTCTTCATACTACACTTTTCTTGCATACTTGGATAGTTAGATTTACTCTTAAATTCTCAATTTTCCTACTTGGCCTTAATGAATAAATTTAGTAATATATATACAGAAGCAGTCTTATGCACGACGTGATACCATAGAACCTTTCAAGAGAAGTCCACATCAGCGATGGAGAGAAATCCAATCTTGAGAACGAAGGAACCCAAGGGTGGAGGGCTAAGGTCGATCAAGACCTCCACTGGGCGGAGGAATGATATACCACCCTAAGGCTCAAGCTAATAGCGCTGCACCACTCCACTGAGGGTATCGTAAAAACCACTAATGAGCTAGCAAATTCGGTCGCAAGTCACCATATTAGAGTTCTTCAACTTCTTGAAGGAACAAGGGGAGACCCTGCCCGTTACGACTATTGTCGGGGAGTGAGGAATTTGAATGGCTACATATGCAAACCAACCAAGAATGGAGAACCAAATAGACTTAGAGGACTAAGAGATCTGTGTCAAACAACAGGAGGCGCCATCTGCACAGATGGGAGAAAATCAGGAGACTCTCGGTATAGCGGCCCTTAAGGAGATGATGCTCGACTTCATTGGCACCTAACGCGTCCATAACATCAAGACCACGCAGGAAACCGATAGGCTCAGAAAGGAGAGTCTGTCTATGAAGAAGACAGAAGCGAAGCAAAGTAGTTCATCCATCACAGCTCATCAAGGACGCCGAACCTCCAAAGTAGTAGAGCCACCCGAGATTCGATAGGTACGCAGGGGACTCAGACCCATACCAGCATGTTCGAAATTGCCGATCTACGATGGTGACGAGCCAATTGAATGATGCATGGATGTGTAAGATGTTCCAGGCAAGTTTGAAGGACCATGTCTTGCAAGGTACAAAACTTTACCCTAGATCGATTGAGGTCTTGAGAGTTTGAAAGCGGCTGAAGACATGTAAAATGTAATAAAAATATAAATTTATTAAAATTGCCGGTCAATAATTCAAATATCACGTTGACCAAATATGGTTGGTCCATTAGTTTTACAAATGATACCCGCGGGTCATATTTTCATTGGCAATAAATAAATCCCAAAGCAACTTTCGGAAAATTTCATGCCATGACAGAAGATCATTGATTTATTGTTAGCTGACAATTACCGAGTCTGCATTAAAGTGGGAATACCAAGCTGGATTGATTGATTCTGATTGAAATCAAATTTAAATAGGATCAGGATTGATGATACTTGATTTATTCCGATTGAAATCAAGTATTAAATGGATTATTTACTTCCTTAAAATATCAACTAATCAATTAAAACAGATTGATTAAATTAAATAAGAAAATAAGTTAATTTCGAGTCATAAATACATTGCCAAATTGAGTGGAGCTCAACCACTATAAATATGTCTTTATAAAACAAGAGGAGGGGACCTTTTATGCACAAGAAAAGTCACTCTATCGTTCTGAAGGCTCAAGCACTCAAAGAACCATCAAGCTTCCAAGTAACCAAGTCCTTTATCAAACACAAGTCCAAGTTCATCGCCATATTCAAGAACAAGTGTTCATCATCCTTGAACCAAATACAAGCCTAAGTTCATCATCCGATTCAAGAACAAATGGCAATCACCCTTGAGTCGAATACATCGTCGGAGATAGAATCAGAGGATTACATACAAAGATTGTAACCCCTAAATTCAAATCAATAAAATTATTCTTTTGTTGCACATGTGTTCTTGTTTGATTCGTCGCAGAAAATTTGTGTCTACAACAACGTTCTTCAAAAGATACAAGAGCAATGCAAAGGGGATGAAGGATGTGACTTACCTTACCTCCTTGTGAAAGAGGCAAGAGAAGTCCTTAAGGGATTGAGTTACCCGGTTTAGGAAGGAATATGCTTTCGTTAATTGTAAAGAGTACTTTATTGCAGCTTTCATCAATGGGATGGACATGGACTCGGAGCTTACTAGTAGACTGATCTAGAAAAAGACCAAGGACCTAGCCATGGCATATCGTGAAGCCTTTGACTTCACACGTGTGAAGGATGCAAGGGGGTATAACCGAGAATCCTCAAAAACCAAGTCAACGGAGAATGCCCAGAGCTCGAGGCAAGCCCCCTCCAACAACAACTCAGGCTTAGGTAGGAGAACCTACGACAACAAATGAAGGGCTTCGGGCCATCATGCCTCTAACTCCAGAGGAAATTTGTTCATTCCTCCTACCACAATTCCCATCTTGACCATACTCTACCACATAAAAAACAAACCTTGGTTGAAGAGGCCACTACCCATGACGACAAAAGGTGTTCTAAAGACTTCTGCGCCTATCACAAAGGGAATGGACACAAGACGATCGATTGTGAGGTACTCAAGCGACACTTCACTGAATTGGTCGACCAAGGGTATTGCTGGGAATACCTGGCTGATGAGTACAGGAAAAATCTTGAATATTCGTTAAAGCCACAAGGTAACCTCAAACATCAACAAAATAATAAGACCTTGCCGCTGCCAAATAAAGGCCAGGAGGAGAAGTACCCTGTGATGAACTGTATCATCCAGGCACTAGAATATCCTAAGGGGACCGTGTTCCTATATATTAACTGTATCATGGCTGAAATAGGGGAACCCTTGGGGCGAGCCTAAAAGAGAAAGAATGGTGCATAAAAAATGACTAGAGTAGGGGATTTGAATAAGGTCTGATCCAGAACCTACATGCTTGAATTCTCATATGCTGACCTCTAAGAGGAGGAGGAGGATCACAATGACGCCCTAATCATCAACAAGTGAATGGCCCACATGACTGTAGCTCGAGTTCTGGTGGACAGCAGAGCAGTTGTAAACGTCATCTTTAAGGATGCAATGCAACGAATGGGCCTGATGGGGGCAATCCAGGATCACCGTATCACACTCATGGGATTCGAATGATCGAGAGTGAGGACCTTGGGAATCATAGCCCTTCAGGTCACTACAACTGATACCAACCTAATCACCTGGTTCATAGTAGTGGATGCCTCCTCTTCTCATAATGCCATCCTGGGGAGACCGTGGCTCCACCACATAAAGGCGGTGGCCTCCACCTACTACTAGGTGATGAAGTACCCAACCCTTAATGAACTGGTCATCATCAAGGGGGATAGAGCAAATGTTAGGCTATCTACGGTCCTGGCCACCAAAGGCATGAAGAAAAAATCAACGGAGGAGTCTAAGAGTATGATTACCCCAGCTTCGACCACATCGCCATAGCAATCAAATAGTAGGGGTCAAGATCTAGAGCTCGGTAAACTAGACATAGAGCTCGTCCCCTAAGATGGGCCTTTCAAGGAAAAGGCCAAGGAGGATGTGGTTCTTGAGCCATTCGATACAGAAAGGTCGGATAAATGTGCATGAGTAGGTTCAGAGATGAGCAAAGCTAAACGGAAGAGTCTGATGGCGCTGCTAAGAGAGTATAATGACTTGTTCGCTTGGTCAGCCAGGGATATGTCCAGAATAGATCGATCGGTCACTGAGCACCAGTTGTACGTGGACCCAAAGGCCAAATCAGTGGTGCAGAAGAAGAGAACCTTTGCAACAGAACAGAACAAGATAATCGAGCAAGAGGTAGAAAAACTGCTCGCGACATGATTCATAGAGGAGCTACCACACTCGAAGTGGATATCCAACGTAGTATTGGTCCAGAAGAAGAACGGGAAGCCAAAGGTCTGTGTGGACTTTACAGACCTAAACAAGGCGTGCCCCATAGATGACTTTCCTTTACCTTAGATCGACTAGCTGGTAGACTCAACTACCAGGCATGAGCTTCTTAGCCTTATGGATACATACAATGGTTACACTGAGATCAGAATGACAGAGGAAAATTGTGCAAAAATAACGTTTGTGATAGAGAAAGGAGTCTATGCATACAAGGTGATGTCCTTTGGGTTGAAAAATGCATGAGCTACGTATCAGAGGTTAGTTTACAAGGTGCTCAAGCCCTTAATAGGAGATAGCATGGAGGCATACGTAGATGACATACTCGTGAAGAGTAAAAGGAGACATGACCATGTTACAGGTCTGAGGGGTGCTTTGACCTCTTTAGGGAGCATGGCATAAAGCTGAATTCAGAAAAGTGCACCTTTGGCCTAGGATCGGGAAGTTCCTGGGATACTTTGTAACACAACGAGGAATAGAAGTAAATCAGGACCAGGTGGCAGTAATCATAAAGATGAGGTCTCCATCGACTGTCAAGGAGATACAAAGTTTGAACGGAAAGCTTGTGGCCCTGAGCAGGTTCCTGTCTCAATCCACTGACAAATGTAAGCCGTTCTTTGATGCACTTAAGAAGACCAAGGAGGAGATCTGGACTAACGAGTGTGAAAAAGTCTTTTAGGCCCTCAAGCATTATCTGGTCTCGCCCCCCATTCTGAGCAAACCTGCGCTAAGGGAGAACTTGTATTTGTACTTGGCGGTTTCAGATATAGCAGTAAGCGAAGCTCTGGTTCAAGAAGATACTGGAGGGGGGGGGGGGTGGCAGTTGCTCATATATTACATTTTGAAAGCGCTTCTCAACCCAGAAACTCGCTATCCGAAGCTGGAGAAATTGATACTAGCTCTAGTCATGGCATCACAAAAGCTTAGACCTTACTTTCAAGCCTTCAAGGTAATATTCATGACAAAATATCCATTGAGAACGATCTTTAATATGCCTGACTCCTCCATTAGGGCAACCAAATAGGCCATAAAGCTTGCTAGCATGATATTGAGTACAGGCCAAGGACGACGATGAATGGTCAAGTGATAACGGATTTTTTGGCAGAGTTCACGACCTCAGAGCCGGACGTTTAGGAGAAAAGAGAGAAGGCCGAGGCAAATGAGTTGGGGGTCGATCACTGGACCTTATATACTAATGGGCCGTCGAAGAAAAAAGGAACTGGAGCAAGTCTGGTACTTAAAACGCTAGATGGTATGATTATGGAGCAGTGCCTTGTGCTCTGCCCAACAATGGGGTAGAGCACGAGGCACTGCTAGCAAGGTTACGACTAGCACGAGAGCTAAATGTGAAGAAAATCAAAGTATTTTGTGACTCTTAGCTAATTATGAATCAGGTGCTTGGGGTGTACACTGCCCACCATGTATCCATGAAGGCTTGCCTCAAGGTAGCAAGAGGGTTGATTGACTATTTTAAGGAGTTCTTGATCATACAACTCTCGCTGACCGAGAACACACATACAGACTCCCTGGCAAACATTGCTTCCTCCATAGATTACCTGATGAGACACACAATTTTGGTAGAGCATCTTCCTACCCCTAACACGAATATAAAAGTATCAATGCATGTAATGCCAGTTCAACTAGATCTCTCATGGATGGACGAAATCATGAACTATAGTGAGGATGATGTCTTATCAGAAAGGCGAGCAAAAGCTAGGAAAGTCGTTGGACAAGTGGCGCAATACAACACCAGGGACGGCAAGCTGTGCTAGTGGTCTTTTAGTGAGCAAGATTTGTTGGCATTACACCCTACCCATGTCAGAATAGTGATGAAAGAGTTATACCCATGTCAGAATAGTGATGAAAGATCTATACTCAAGAATATGTGGAATGCACATTGGGGGTAGGAACCTCGTGCTTCGATGTTTAACCAAATGATATTATTAGCCTACCATGAAGGCATATTTCCTGGAATATGCCCGAACTGGTAAAGCCTGCCAGAGACATGCCTCTCAACCTCTCATGCATCCAGAAGAGCAACACCCAGTCACGATGCAGTGTGCTTTTGCTCAATGGGGGTTGGACATCATGGGGAATTTCCCAATAGGTGTTGGGGGTGGACAAAAAAAAAACCTCTTGGTCGCCTTCGATTATCACTAGAAGTGGATCGAGGTTGAGGCATTGTCAAGAATCAAGGGAGCAAAGGTCATAAGCTTCATATGGAAGATGATCATCTACTGCTTTGGGTTCCCATGTCGATCGTTTATGATAACGGACCACAATTCAACTGTGAAGAGGTCAGGGAATATTGTATGGAGTAAAGGATCAAATTAACATTCTCTACCTCGAGGTATCTGCAAGGGAATGGACAGGCAGATGTGTCAAACAAGACGATATTACAAGTCTTGAGAAGACGGCTAGATCATATAGCAAAGGAAAACTGGGTTGCGCAACTGCTAATCGTGCTTTGAGCCTATTGGATAACTAAGAGGAAACCTATTGGAGAGGCTCCCTTTGTTAGTCAATTGAACTAAAGTTGCAATACCTATCAACCATAGGGTGCCGAACCTGAAGGCCACAGAACGACCAATCGAACGAAATGATAAATCTTGAAGGATGAGCTCAATTTCCTCGAAGAATAAAGGGACCCATGTCAAGGTGGCAGCTTATCAACAAAAGTTAACGGCTTACTACGGCAGGAAGATCAGACTTAGAGTTTTCCTCCTTGGAACCATGGTCTTACATAAAATCTTTGAGAAAACCAAGGTATCAGGAGAGGGAAAACAGGGAAGGACATTACAAAATTAGAGGAGAATACTTCAATGGATCGCCTTATAGATTTAGAGGAGAAGACTTCAATGGATCGTACAAGCTGGAGAATCCTAGGATAGGAGCACTGGTTGACAAGAGGTGGAATGTTGTTCACCTCATGGAATACCACTCAGGGCATGATTAAGGAGCTGGGGCAGAGGCAGGCAAGCGTTTAGAAGGAGCATGTACTCTTCCTAACCAATTCGGTTTTTGATAATATTATTTTACGGGTTGGCAGGTTTAATGAGGTGTGTCAAAAACTTCCTTGCTTATACGATAACATTGTACGATTATATTATTATTCAATAAAAAGCTTATGTTTTAGTACATTTCTTTGTGTTGTGTTGTTTACGATTTGTTTGTTCATTTGATCTTGAGGGACTTGATGTCTGGATGCATGAGCTTAAATGGGCCAAACGACGTTGGCTCCTATAATACGAGCTCCTCTAATGCGATCTCATTAAACTTCTTTAGGAAATTCGATCCTAAAAAGGAATTAGGGGTATTGAGGGAGTTCCCACGAGAAAAATCTATAAGCTTAGGTGCTTCTGGAACGACAATCATCAAGCCTAAAAAGTGTAAGAGAAAGGTCAGTACCTAGCTTAGGGAAGACTTAGCCAAACCTTGGCACCTATGACATTTAAGTCCCAAGCATATTCATCTAGCAACACCCTTGAGGATACGCTAAAAATTGGTTCATGTGTTACAAATGGGACCCAACACAACACTCAAGACATGTTTTCTAAGGAAAAGCCAACCCTGGGGATATGCCTCATGTGGTCTTGGTGATAGAATGTGGAGCTTCTTAAGGTCGACACTTCTTTAGAGGGAAAAACTTGGTTGTGGGAAGGTCCTAGAAAATGGTAGTCCTTTGTATATAGATAAGACAGAGCATGCAAGTCAAAAATTAAGGGACAATCTCAAAATCCTGAACATTCCTTGGAGACCTCAAGGTTACAGAGGCTCTCCATAAGCCTCATCCATGAGAAAAATTAGTACGAGGCAGAGGGTTCAAGAGTCGTGTTGAGGCCACAGCCACTCAGAAGCATACCCCAAATTTGTAAGATATCATGCAAGAGGATGCAACGCTAAAGTAAACATATCTTAAACACTAGTACAATTACATAAGCTTATGTGCCTATGCTACTGTATAAGAAAAGAAGGCATAAGATGGAGTTAAACTTACGATATTGTCTAAAAAAGTACGAAAAAGAAACAAAAGTCCCTAAGTATATTACATAGGTACACCCCAAGAAACAAGCTGGGGGCTTCACTATTCTCCAGAAGTCTCCTTATTGTAAGTTTCGATTAGCTCTTGCTTTTCCTTCTTGTGGTAAACCCTTTGGCTCTCAAGCTCAATCTCGAAGGACTCACGGAGGGGAAGAAAGTTCTTAACGGTGCTTGTGCCTTAAAACTTCTCCTCCACCTTCTTCTCTAAGGCACAGACTGCCTGGTTATGCTCAAGTTGTGCCTTGGCAAGGTTGGCCTTGAGGCTGGCAACCTCAGCTTCGTACAAGGTATGTTGCTTGGCGAGAGCTGAGTCTTTAGAGTCTACCTGGATGATTGCTAAATCCTGCAGCCTACCGTACTCTGTCACTCGATCCTAAAGGATCGACACCTTCTTCTCGGCCACCTCAGCCCTTGCTACAGCAGTAGCATCCTTGTCCTAGTGGATTTGCAGCAGATCTGGGAGAGTGCCCATTGTGAATGTAAGGGTTGCTACTGCCTAAAAGACGAATAAAGTACAATGCGGTAAGGAGGTTATCCAGGAAATAAGAATGATAAAGAGAAAGAGTTACAAATAAGACTTACTCGGTAAAGAGAGGTCCACGAATATGCTAGGAGCTCTAGGAAGCTACATTGCTTCAGGGTCTTATGAGCCTTCTCTTGGCCGTTGGCCGTAAAGGTTGCTGTGGAAATGTCAGGACGATCAAAGCCAATACAGAGGTTGGAGACCATATATTTCCCTAGGACAAGGGGATTGGCCCCTTGGTGGAGCTTAGTCATCTCTTGCTCAGACAAGTCTCGGGGAGGGTGAACCACATACATGTGGGCGTTAGATTTGGCCATCCTTGAAAGCTAGGATATTCCGGCTGAATTCATTGATGTGAGGTTCTCAGTAATTTAATCCCTCAAGGTCTCCATGATAGGAGAACATTCCCTCGAGGTCCGTAGAAGCCGGATATTCCCTCAAGGTCTACAAAACCTAAATATTCTCTTGAGGTCCGCACAAGCAGGACACATAATCTTCTAGAAAGAAGGAATCCTCGGACATTAAGGATTCCAGAATCATATCGAGGTATGGTTATGAACTTGGATAAGATATTGGCGAAAGGGCCTGTGGTAATTGGCAAAATTCAATTGGTCCTTGTTAGGACCATAATTATGTGCCTATTACGCTCCTAACTTTATGCTTATAGCTTGTTTTCTATGAATAAAACATTGTTCTTATGACGTTTCCTGTTCTTGCTAGAAAATATGGAGTTGTCTCAGAAATGCATTAAATATGAAGAATTAGATACTTATTAGAGAAGACGTAAATATTTCCGAGGTCACGAGAGAATTTGGAGCAATTTTAGAAAAATGACGAAATAGCTTCACCAGAAGTCGCCAAAAGTTGCCCGGAACCCCCCGGAATTTTCCACAGCGGGCCGACCCACCTTAGTGGGCTCAATCACATGGAGTCTAGCCCAATAGAGGCACATTCATCTCAGTTATGCTTACCAATCTGATTTGGAGAGAAAAAAAGAAGATGTTGGACTACATGATGTCACCAATTTGGAGCTTAGCCTTCCATAGCCTAAAATAGTGGATCATGGTCTTCCTAATTCAAAGTTAACCTGTAGATATTCCACCTCCACTTTTATTATCATCCTAGGGTCTAAATAGAGCCTCCCAACTCAGCCAAATTGGAGCTCCCCTCTCCCCACTCACAAAACTCAACTCATTTTTAGATTTTACATAGTTTTACACTCTCTCTAGACCCCTTTATCCATATATCAACCCTCTAGCGCTCTCTTCTACCTCTCCTCCTTCCTTTCTAGACCAAAAATAACTCCATAACCACAACTACTAGAGACCTAGCTCTTCCTTCTCTTGGGTAGAGCAAAACCTTTTCACTATATCTCCACCAGTTTGGCTTAGTTTGGGTATTCCTACTTTTATCCTCACTCCCTAGGGTTGAGCTAAGCTTTTAGAGTTCAAAAGAGTGGGAATTAATCCATCTTCCCCTTACTTCTTGGAATCCTAAGGGTTTACCTTAGCTCCTCTTGAAGACTTGATGCTTGTTGAAGAAAAGAAGTGGAGCTAGAAGGCTTGGAGTCACTTGGTGAAGCTTTGACTAGGGGACCCTGATAACGCGAAAAACATGCATCAAATATTAACACAATGTAGACACTCAACACATAGTTCACACATATGCAATGTAAAGCCCTTCTTTGTAGATGTAGCATTGATAAGTAGGGATCATTCTTAACCGGGGATTGAGGGTACTAAGCATGACGATGTTTGTAAATAGAAAATAAAAGGTATGGGGGGTTTGAAAGTTTGGTTATTAATCTATGAAATATAAAGACAAAACATGGTAGAAAATATATAAAGAAACCCTAAGTTCTATCCTGCTTAAACTCATAGACAAGCAAAACAAACAAGAACATAGAATCCTAAACATGCTCACTAGACCGAAAATAAAACACTAAGTTATATATACAAGTGATCGACTCATCCTAAGTAACTTTACTCATTCTTAACCTGCAAGTTAAACAATATTAATTGAAATTCTAACTTCTCAATTTTACAAAACACATGCTCATAATTTGTCGTGCTCGGGATCGCCCTATACACATACTATTGATTTAGACTCGGGATCGCTCTATATCTAAGCCAAAGAATTAAGCATAGAAGAACATGTATAATAAAAACTAAGAAACTACAACACATGAAAAACAGTTGAAAATGAAACAAGTAAAGAAAAACCGAAATACTATAAACTATTTCACCAAACAATTAGTTCATACAAGGAGAAGCTACAAAGTAAAGAGGATTCATGTTACACTCTTTAGTCTTCGGGATCTCCCTATGAAGCTAAGGTATAACTGAATCTTCTTTGGTGGAGGAGACACTCGGGATCGCCCTATATGTCAATGGAGGTTGTTATAGTGGCGCACGGCGGCGTAGGCTGCTTCCTTGGAGAATTTCTAGTCTTCGTGGTAAGGAGATAGTGTTTAGGTAGAGCTTTTGGCATCTAAAATGAGTGATGATTTAGTTCTGGTCGAGCTCCCCTTTAAATAAGATATTAAAAACCCTAGTTCATCCCTAATTAGGAATGAATTAACTCTACTCGGGTAAGTTGATATTTCATCATTAAATCAATGATTCCCGGAGATTTATATGTCCAAATTGAGTGATTCTTTTTGCGCTGAAAAGTTGACTTCTAGAGATTTACAGAGACATATTATTCGTATCTTAATTCCTTTTTTTCCGTTTTCGGTGGCCCGTTGAAGTGGGCTGATCTGCACAGGCAGATTTCCTGATTTCTAGCTTTTGATCCATCTTCTTCTTTTGGGCTTATTTGTGGCCAAATCTTGACAAGATCTTGGACCTTCTTGGACACATGAGCATGGTCTTAACCCATCTTAGTCATCTTTGATCCATTCTTTATAAATCGTGGCCCATTCTTCTTCATCTTTCCTCCTCATTTCAGAAACTTCCTCCTTAGCAGGTTTTGAGCTCATTTCTGCCTCCTTTATGGATTCCTCCTTATTTTGTCCTATAAATCATAAAGTAAGTAAAATACAAAGATACTAACTTCTAAACAAAGCTAAATGTAAAGAGAAAGATGTTAAGAATCAAGCATAAAATGCGTAGATCAGACCCTTGGTTATTTTACTGTCTTCATATTTTAAGCATGTATCAACTCTTGTATTTAGTTATGTGTTGTGAGTAATTTTATTTGGGAGGTTAGGGTTAGAACCCTAGCCATGTGATGAAAAAATGATATCTTGGATTATGTATGATTTATGGTTTTAGTGTATGTTATGTGATTGTATGATGTGAATGAGCAATTGTGTGTTTGTGGATGTTTATTGTGCTTGAGCTTCATGTCTAGTTTCAATTATGCATGTGTTGACCATAGCTAAGTTAATGTATGTGTAAAGAGACTAAAAATGGACCTTAATTGAATTAGTTACTCACTTAAAGCTAGATGAGCTTGTAAACATGATTAGAGTATTTTCTAAGAGGTTTACTTTGAGACTTGGTTGCCTTAGCACCTAGCATGGACTAAAGCTCCTTTAAGTCTAAATAGACTTGGGGGACTATAGTCAAGCACACATTAAATTCAAAAGGTTATTATGGCTATTAGTAGACTCACTTGACTTGTAACCTAATAGGTGTGAGTTCGGGGAATCATATAGAATCTCTCTCGGATTCTCCAATAGAGATTCGAGAAGAGGAAAATTCCATATATATTACACGATATGCTTGTTGAATTTACAACATGACATATGATCGAGATACAAGCCCAAAATGGCTTGGGTCTTGGTTCCGATTCACGAAATACTTCAATGTTAGACTCAAGTCATCTAGAGTTTAAAATGACCTAGGAACTTTGGTTCAAAACCACACATGAATAATCTTTGACCCATCGAAGGCTCAGTTCAAAGGACTTCAAAGGGGACTTCCGAGAAGAGTCCAAGTGATGAGGAAGCATGCCTACTGTTTCCCTAAGTAAGGAACAAGGAAAGAGCTTAAGTAAACTTGGATCGAAAGACCAATGAGTATTTTGATGTCTTCAAGAAAGTTGATATCAATATCCCCTTTCTTGACACCATTCAAACTATTCCTATGTACTCCAAGTTCTTGAAGGACCTTTGCATGATCCGAAGATTGAAGAATAAGTTGCAAGGGGAAGAAAAGATGAAGAAGGTGAAGCACAACGCCACGGTATCGGCCATCATACAAAGAAAAGTACCCAAGAAGTTACAAGATCCGGGAAGCTTCACCGTGCCATGCACTATTGGCACCAAGAATTTCGCAAGAATTTTGATGGATCTTGGTGCCTCTATAAATTTGATTCCATACATAGTTTACAAGGAGATTGGATTGGGGAAGATTAAGCCGGTTATCATGTCACTCCAACTTGCCAATATGAGTGTGGTACATTCGAGAGGCATTGTAGAAGACGTATTAGTGATGATAGGCAAACTAGTGATCCCGACAGATTTTGTTATACTAGATATGGAGGAGCTAAAAGGGTATGAAGATCTACCATTTATCTTCGGGATAGCCTTTACGGCTACGAGGGGCACTAAGATTGATGTAAAGGGCAGTGTGCTTACTATGGAGGTTTTCGACAAGATCGAGACCTTCAAAATCTTCCATGACAATGGTCATATCCCTAAGCTACAAGCATTCATGGTTAGGGTGATTGAGAAAGAGCTTGATGAAGAGTTAAATGCTCTCTCCAACCAAATCTACATGGAAGGTAGCTCCGAGGAAGAGGTGGATGCGGCATTAGTGGTTGGATATGAAGAATGTTTGTTGAGGTCTATTATTATGGGGAACACGACATTGAATTGCATAATGACGTCCCAAAACATCTACGAGCCTAGGATCTCTCTCAAGCCACTTCCATTCACCGGTTTGGGGGCTATGATCTACGCATTTTATGCTTGATTATTAATTTCTTTCTCTCTATATTTAGCTTTATTTTGTGCTTAGTAAATATGTTTTTAACTTACTTTATGTTTGTAGGTATAAATAAAGGAGGAAATAATAAATGAGGCGATTTGGAGTGAAAAGCGTGCTAAGGAGGAAGTTCCTAATTCCGGAGGAGAAATGGTCCGAGAAATGGTCTTCAAAATGGTTACTAAAATGTTTTCCCACATGGTGTCAATAATTGAAGACCAAATGCCAAATTAAATGGATGCCAAAATGGTGGACAAAAAGTTGAAGACATTTCTCCTGCGCAATCCAGGAATGAGCAAAAATGGCGGAATATATGGAGCATAAATGATGGACGAATTTGGAGGATATTCCATGAAGATTTATACCTGATTTGAGGGTCAAAATATGTGCAAATATATGGTATATTCGGCCAAGGAATATTGGGGAATAAGGAATGCAAGATTTGAAGATATGAAGATTTCCTTTTCCTTGAAGAAGAAGAAAACAGGGCAGCCAGGTCACTTAACTTCTAAAATCCGTAGTAAATCCAATTTCAATTCCAAATATGGTGTTCCTTATATGGATTTTATATCTCTTTGAATAAGCTTTCCAATGAAACAAGAATCAGAATTTTTCAAGATCTGAAACTCCGGGAAAACGCGTTTGAAGACAGACTGTCAGATTTACCCGGGTACATAAGGAAAGTCTTGTTTTGGTAGGAAAAAGACCTAATCTTCTTCTATAAATTGGGAAGCTCGACTCATTCATCATCATCTCTCAATTTACTAGCAAAAGCTCTGCCAAAACACCTACCCTCTCCTCCCAAAGTCAAAGATCTACAAGAAGCCGCCTCCTCCATCATCACAAATCGTCTCCATCATCGACGCAACTCTAAGGCAAATTCCTTGAGGGCTCTGTGCATCTTTCTCTATTGAAGGGTTGTCGCATAACTCTTGTATAGGGAAAATTCCCTTACAAAAAGTGTAACATGATTCCTTCTACTATCTTCTTGTATTTATTTTCGGTTTTGAATGATTGGTGTTATGTATTTTGGTTAAACACTCTTCGAATATTTTATGTAATCTAACCTTGTATTTATTTCTTTTAGCAAAGCATGTGTACTTAATGCGTCAATTGAGGCTAAGGCAAATTCCTTGTCAAGTTGATAAATGTGTCATAGGGCAAATTCCCGAAGCATGATAACGAATCACATGTGAGCTAAAGACTTAGATACTTTTAGGTTGCATATAATATGACTTAGTGTAAAGAGTTGAGTGAAAAATTGAGATGATCACATGTAAATATTAGCTTAGAATTTTCGACAATGATGTATGTTTAGTAATTTTAGGGTTCTTGATTGTTTGCTTGTCTATGAGTGAAACATGTTAGAATTCTAGGATTCCTCGATATGTGTTATTGCCAACGTTTCACCTTTGTAGGAAAATTAGTAAAAACCAACTTATAAAAACCCCCTAAACCATAGCGTAATCATGCATGCACCCTCAATCCCCGGTTAAGAACGATACCCTATTTACCAATGCTACATCTACAACAAAGGGTTTTAATTGCATGCACGTTTTGAGTGATTTTTAAGTGTTTATTTAGGATTTAGTTTTAGCGTGTATCAATTTTGGCGCCGTTGCCGGGGATTGTAAAGAATTGTGTGATTATGCTTGTACAATATGTTTATATTTATCTGTTTTCGGAACTGTGCACTTCCCTGTTTTGTGTAAATTATTTGACATATCTACAGGTCTCATAAAAATCTGAAAATTTGCAGGATTGTTTGGTTACGTGTCTAGTTTGTGTCTGTAAAATTTAATTGCATTCGGCCAAGCTAATAATTCTGGAAAAAATCGACAAGCATCTGTGTTCAACTTTGCCTGATTCTGGAATTTGCATGTGTTTTTTTGTGAATATGTGAAATCGTGTAAATAGAAAGCATGTGTACTTAATGCGTCAATTGAGGCTAAGGCAAATTCCTTGTCAAGTTGATAGATATGTCATATGGCAAATTTCCAAAGCATGAAAACGAATCACATGTGAGCTAAAGACTTAGATACTTTTAGGTTGCATATAATATGACTTAGTGTAAAGAGTTAAGTGAAAAATTGAGATGATCACATGTAAATATTAGCTTAGAATTTTTGACAATGATGTATGTTTAGTAATTTTAGGGTTCTTGATTGTTTGCTTGTCTATGAGTGAAGCATATTAGAATTCTAGGATTCCTCGATATGTGTTATTGCCAACGTTTCACCTCTGTAGGAAACTTAGTAAAAACCAACTTATAAAAACCCCCTAAACCATAGCGTAATCATGCATGCACCCTCAATCCCCGGTTAAGAACGATACCCTATTTACCAATGCTACATCTACAACAAAGGGTTTTAATTGCTTATGCGTTTTTGTTGAGTGTTAAGTGTTTATTTAGTACTTAGTAAAAGCGTGTATCAGGCTAGAGCACGTGAAGGCAACTACTACTCCCAGAAGACCATGGATCGAGTCAATGTGCATGACACTTTATTCACCATGCAAGAAGGACCCATAGTTTGGATTTGGAGCTCAAGTAATTGCCGGAAACCATGAAGTACGTGCTTTTGGAGAAGCCAAATAAGAAGCTGATGATCATCTTATCCTTACTAGATGAGGGTCAAGAGGCTATGTTGCTTGATGTGCTGAGAAGAAACAAGGAGGCAATTGGGTTGTCCTTAAGTGACATCAAAGGTATTAGTCTGACAATTTGTGAACACCACATTTACACGGTAATGGACGCCAAACCAAGTAGGCAACCACAAAGGCATCTCAACCCGAACATACAAGAGGTTGTGAAGAAGGAGGTGTTAAGGCTCTAAGCCAATGAGATCATCTATGCCATCTCTGATAGTACATGGATCTCTCCAACGCAAGTGATACCTAAAAAGGGAGGCATCACTGTTGTGCCTAACGCCCAAGGGGAGCTTATTCCTTTACGAATTGTCAAAAATTGGCGTTTTGTATTAATTATAGGAAGTTAAATGTCGCAACTCATTAGGACCATTTTCCCTTGCCATTCATCGATCAAATGTTGGAGAAGTTAGTCGGGCATGAGTATTATTGCTTCTTAGACAAGTATAGCGGATACAACCAAATCGCCATCAACCCTGAGCACTAAGAGAAGACCGCATTCACTTTCCCTCAAGGCGTGTTTGCCATTTGGTCTATGCAATACCCTGACCACATTCCAACGTTGCATGCAAGCTATCTTCACCGGTATGATTGGTGAGTTTGTCGAGGTATTCATGGATGACTTTTCCTTGTTTTGTGATAGTTTTGATGCTTGTCTATATAATCTTGAGCTAGTTCTAACAAGATGTAGGGAGAAGGATCTAGTCCTCAATTGGGAGAAATGCCACTTCATGGTCAAGGAGGGAATCATGCTAGGCCATTGCATTTCCAAGAAAGGTATTGAAGTAAACAAGGCCAATGTGGAAGTAATTGAAAATCTTCCAATTCCAACCAATGTCAAAGAGGTCCAGAGTTTCTTGGGGCATGCAGGGTTCTACCACCGGTTCATAAAGGATTTTATCAAGATAGCCAAGACATTGACGGACATGCTCACAAAGGACTCTCACTATTATACCACTCCAGCAATTGAGGAAGCCTTTGAGACTCTCAAGAATGCGTTAGTGTCGGCCTGGTTATCACTAAGCCGGATTAGAGTTTGCCGTTTGAGATCATGTGTGATGTTAGTGATTACTCCATGGGAGCGGTGCTTGGGAAACAAAGAGACAATGTGTTTGGAGTAATTCAATATACCTCCCGCACATTCAATCTGTCTCAAAGGAACTATACCAGCACGAAGAAGAAAATGTTGGCTATTGTATTTGCTCTTGACAAGTTCCAGAGTTACATTGTGGGTTCTAAAGTCGTTGTGTATACGGATTATAGTGCACTCAAATGTCTCTTCACCAAGGCGAAGTCGAAGCAAGATTGTTGAGATGAGTGCTACTACTTCAAGAGTTTGACTTAGAGATTGTGGACAAACCAGGGAGACAATTTGGTTGTGGATCACCTCTTTTGCCTTCAACTTAAGGAAGAAGATGGTGACTTGAATGATGATTTTCCGGATGAGTAACTTTTTCATGTCAAGGAGATGCTTTCTACTTTCAACTACCATTGGTTTGCAGATATTGCTAACTATCTCTCAAGCAAGTGCACTTACATTCTCGCTCACTTCTCAAGTGACCAAAGGAAGAGGTTGATGAAAGTTAGTTGTGAGTTCATATGGGATGACCCCTACTTGTGTAAGGAAGGAAGAGATGGCATTCTACGAAGATGTGTGCCATATGAGAAGATGCATAGTGTATTATTGTTTTACCATGAGCTAGAGTGTGGAGGACACCATGGGCCTTCAAAGACCACTTACAAGGTTCTCTAAACCGGATTATGGTGGCCTAACCTTTTTCGAGATGCCCATGCATTCATCAAGACTTGTGATAGGTGCTAAAGAGTCGGTAGAATAAAAAAAGAAGATCAAATGTCGTTGAAGACAATCATTGAGACCGAGATCTTTGATGTTTGGGGGATAGACTTTATGGGTCTATTTCCTCATTCAAATGGGATGCTCTACATTCTTGTGGTGGTGGATTATGTTTCTTAATGGGTGGAGGCCATAGCATGCCCAACAAATGATGGAAAAGTGGTGACACAGTTCCTCAAGAATTCTATCTTCACAAGGTATAGAACCCCTAGAGCCATCATAAGTGATGGAGTTCCCACTTCATCAATGCTAATATCAAGGCCCTTTTGAAGAAGTATGGAGTATGTCACAATGTAGCCACACCGTACCACCCTCAAATGAGTGGCCAAGTGGAAATTAGCAACCGGGAGCTTAAGAGCATATTGGAGAAGACCGTAAGTTCTCACCGACATGATTGGAGTCAAAAGTTGGACAATGCATTTTGGGCATATCACACCGCATTCAAGATTTCCATAGGCATGTCTCCTTATAGACTTATATATCGGAAGGCTTACCATTTGCCCATAGAGCTTGAGCATAAGGCAAGGTGGGCAATCATGACTTTGAACATGAACTTGTAGGATAGTGACACAAAGAGGAAGCTTGACATCATGGAGCTTGAGGAGCTATGACTTGAAGCATATGAAAGCATCAAGATCTAAAAAGAAAAGACTAAGAAATAGCATGATGCTAGATTGCAGCATAAGGAGTTTTATGGGCAAGAAAGTGCTTCTATATAAATCTCGGCTCTCCTTGCATCCGGGGAAGTTAAGGTCAAGGTGGAATGAACCTTTTGAGATTGTTGAGGCATTCCCTCATAGTGCGGTTACTTTACACAATTTGAGAGATGTGAGCACCTTTAAGGTGAATGGTCATCGCCTAAAGCCGTGGGAAGGAATCACTCTAAGTGAGCAAATGGTGGAAGTGAAATTCATGCATCTTCCACACCCTATGATGATGTGATGCTTGCCTCCACCGGACCATATTTACGTCAATAAACTACAACTCATGATAGCCAGACACCATTAGCTATGATTAAGGAATAAAAGTATGAGGTAGAGGTGGTTATCATGTGACCCGGATGAAACCGATTTGAAGAAAGTCATGGAAGTCATAGCATGGAAGGCAAGACCAATCTTGGTCTTGCATGTTGGTGACTTGGGATGCAATGTTTTCGGTCTTCAAGGAGGAGCATTCTTAATCTCTTACCTTACTTTTCATTGTGTTGCTTGTTTATGCATTTAAGTGTTGCAATGGTTCGCTGTGTGCTTATGAAGTTTGTGGTAGGAGGAGGATATGTGTTTTGATCTTTGAATGTGCATTGGTGTTAGTTTTATTTTGAACTCAGGACCCTTTCTTAGATGGATCAAAGTGTGACAGTTCACTTTCTTCGAAACCATCGAAATGCTGCACAGAAGAAGATCAGGGTCAGTGCCTCGATAGATCGAAGGGTTTCCCTCGATCCATCGAACTCGACTGGCCAGTTGGATCCAGGGGCTCTGCCTGGATGGATTGAAGGGTCTCCTTCGACCCATCAAAGGCCATTCCACATATGCACTTTTTCAAGTCCTTTCGGAGTCCGAAGGCCATAGCTCTGATCATATACCCCTTCGAGCTTCCCAATGATATCAATTTCAATGCGAGGACGCCACTTGCTGAGTATTATTTCACTCATGCAACCGTTGGATGGCGAGGCCTAACTTGGCCTTCGTTGGTTTACATATTCTTGCATATGGAGCTCGGAGTCCGTCAACAAAGCGTTTGCATACTCTCTTTTCCTACTCTCTTTATTTCCTTGCTTCATATGAACATGATTGAGAAGGATGCTTCAGTAACATTAGTGTATCAATTTGTGTCATGTAGAATGTGGTAGTCCGGTATAAGTGTGAGGTCCCCTCATGTTACATGCTAGATTACAATGTGGTTTTCCTTTGAAATGTGATTAGTATGCATGTCCCCATTATGTTTTATCGGACTCTAATAGCTTCATTATTTCTTAGAGACTATATGACTCTTTAAGTGTCAATGCATGCTAGTTGCTATGCCTATGAGAACATGTGTTAGGTGAATAATTTTGTGAAATGATGATGTCTTGCTGTCCTGTTTACACTTTTGGTTATTATGTGGTTTTATACAAATAGAGGTCAATATGGTTCTAAAGTGTGAGGTAGGCGGCTAAATCATTATCACTCCTTATCCGGAAAATCCATAAAAAGTGAAAATCTGAGAAATTGTAATACACAAATATGTGTGTTTGGTGTGTTTTTTGTCCCAATAACCACTCCCAATGATGAGATTGAGCTAATGGCTAATAGATTGCATTATTTTGAGCATGTTTAAAAAGAGAAAACAATGCATGTTTAATCGGTTTGAAAAGTGCATATGTCATTCAAAACCAGTTCACATGAGAAAAAGAAGGATTGATATGTTTTCGAAGCTATCCATGCCCATGTGAGATTTTTGAGCCTTATTATGCTTACATAGCTACATTATGCACTTATTCCTTCATGTGTCACATCGATCAATCATAGTGTAATCTAGAACTTGCTTTAACCATGCAAAATATTTTTTAAATCATGAGTTATTTTCGAAAATGATAGAGGCATTAGGATTACCACCATGGCCAAATTACTTTTTGAACCCTATGATGCATATATCCTTTAGTAAGCCAATTTGAGTCTTATATTATTTAACCTTTTAATTCTTGAATATCACAAATCTTTACCAAGCCTAAACACTTACTCATACCCTTAACTAGGCAATCGAGCAAGCGATAATGAAGTCCTATTAGGATGTGCTTAGAGTTTGTACCTATTGTGAAGTTTAACAAAAGCTTAAGTGTGAGGTGGAAGAGATTGTTGTGATGCTCATTAGTATTGTGTTTTGTTCAAAAACAAAAAGGAAAGAAAAAAAAAAGTACCTAAGAAAAGAAAAAAAAAGGAAATAGAAAAGGGATCCCAAAAAAAGATGGTAGTGTACGTAAAGAATAAGAGATTTGGGAAGTAGTTTTGTGTTAAAAAAAAAGAAGTTAAGGGCACCTAGATATTTAGTAAGAAACTTTGACATGTGAATTGTTTGCTAGGTTTCTTGGTTCTTGAATTTCTATACCGTTCTTTCATTAAACCCCTTTCTTAAACCCCGTTACAACCCGAATAAAAGTCCTCTTGATTTGAAATGCTTATGCTTTTGGATTGTTGGAGCATTTGGTTGAAAATCGAGTTTATGGAGAACATGTGATTGATGCGATTTTTTAGCGCAAACACTAACCCTCAAACACTTGTATGCATTGAGTAATATCTAGTGAGTTCAATGGTTAGGAAACATATTAATTTGAATACATCTCATTGTGATGCATTTGGCTTAGCATAATGCATAACCATTTCGGTGTATTACATATGCATTGATTTCATGTTTTAAAATTGTTTCTAAAAAGTAGTTCAATCCATCTAGCCATAGTTTTTTTTGAGAGATATCGACCATTAAGTCGGGACACTTACATACTTGTACATGCTTTGTGTGTTTTTGTGATTTGAGTCTAGCTTAGCTTATTTATTTTTGTCTTAGTTTGCTTAAGGACAAGCAAAGCTTAAGTGTGAGGTAGTTGTTAGGACCATAATTATATGCCTATTACGTTCCTAACTTTATGCTTGTAGCTTGTTTTCTATGAATAAAACATTATTCTTATGATGTTTCCTGTTCTTCCTAGGAAATATGAAGTTGGCTAGGAAATGCATTAAATATGAATAATTAGATACTTATTGGAGAAGACGTATACATTTCCGAAGTCACGAGAGAATTTGGAGCAACTTTGGGAAAATGACGAAATAGCTTCACCAGAAGTCACCGGAAGTTGCCTGGAACCCGCCAGAATTTTGCACAGCCGGCCAGCCCAATCAAATGGAGTTCAGCCCAATGGAGGCCGATTCAGCCCATTTATGCTTACCAGTCTGATTTGGAGAGAAAGAGAAGAAGTTGGACCACATGATGTGACTAATTTGGAGCGTAGCCTTATATAGCCTAAAATAATGGATCATGGTCTCTCTAATTCAAAGCTAGGATCTTCCACCTCCTCTTTTATTATCATCATAGGATCTAAACGGAGCCTCCCAACTCAGCCAAATTCGAGCTCCCCTCTCCCCACTCACAAAACTCACCTCATTTTTAGATTTTCCATAGTTTTACACTGTCTCTAGACCTCTTATCTATATATCAACCCTCTAGCACTCTCTTCTACCTCTCCACTCCCTTTCTAGGCCAAAAATATCTCTATAAGCACTACTACTAGAGACCTAGCTCTTCTCTCTGTTGGGAAGAGCCAAACCTCTTCACTACATCTCTACCACTTTGGCTTAGTTTGGGTATTCCTCCTCTCATCCTCACTCCCTAGGGTTTGGCTAAGCTTTTAGAGTTCAAAGGAGCGGGAAGTAATCTCTCTTCCGCTTGCTTCTTACCTTACCTTCTCTTGAATACTTGGTGCTTGTTGAAGAAAAGAAATGGAGCTAGAAGGCTTGGAGTCACTTAGTGAAGCTTTGGCTAGGGAACCCTTGGTTACTCTACTCTCTTCCTACTTTAAGCATGTATCAACTCTTGTATTTAGTTATATGTTGTGAGTAGTTTTATTTGGGAGGCCAGGGTTCATGTGATGAATAAATGATGTATTGGATTATGTATGATTTATGATTTTAGTGTATGTTATGTGATTTTATGTTGTGAATGAGCAATTGTGTGTTTGTGGATGTTTATTGTGCTTGAGCTTCATGTCTAGTTTCACTTATGCATGTGTTGACCCTAGCTAAGTTAATGTATGTGTAAAGAGACTAAAAATAGACCTTAATTGAATTAGCTACTCACTTAAGGCTCATACATTAAAACATGATTAGGGTATTTTCTAAGACGTTTACCTTGAGACTTGGTTGTCTTAGCACCTAGCATGGACTAAAGCTCTTTTGAGTCTCAATAAACTTGAAAGACTGTAGTCAATCACACATTAAATCTAAAAGGTTATTGTGGCTATTAGTAGACTCACTTGACTCGTAACCCAATAGGTACGAGTTGAGGGAATCATATAAACTTTCTCTCAGATTCTCCAATAGAGATTTGAAACGAGAACCTTCCACATATATCACATGATATGCTTGTTGACTTCACAACGTGACATATGATCGAGATGCAAGCCCAAAATGACTTGGGTCTTAGTTCCGATTCACGAAATACTTCAATGTGTGGCTCAAGTCATCTCTAGTTTAAAATGACCTAGGAACTTGGGTTCAAAACCAAATGTGACCCAAAAGGTCACGATTTGGACATTAAAGTGTGTGAACGGACTTTAATCCATTACATAAACCGGGACATTGTTTGATGCATCTTATGGTTAGTGGGGATTTTCCTAGTCGACCATCTTTCCTTATCTTGAAATTGTTTTCTATTTTTGTTTGCGCATTGTAGTGTAATCAACCAACCAATCAAACTCGTATAACCACTTATCATAATTCAATCACCTCTGACAATGTCAAGTCTCTAAAGGACTTGGTAGGGTGAGATACATACATTCGCATTTTACTTTTCATTTAGTGCCAAGTTAGTGTCTAGTTGTGTGTGTAGTCTAAGCGTTAATCATTCGAACTAGGGAGTTATAGTGGCTAATCCTCGTAGGTTCGACACTCAACTTCTTACAAATACTATAACTTTCCCCGTATACTTGCGGGTGGAGGGATACTTTACTTTTATGAGTTAGTTCTTAACTCGTTAAGTGTAAAGGGTATATTTTTCTCCAACAGTCCTGAATAAGAAAAAGAATCATATTCTTGATCTACCTCGATCTCCTTATTCAAGAAAGCAAATATATCTCCTCATCCCTTCTGTATATAAAGAACGCTTGGGGAGACATTC
Source organism: Geum urbanum (assembly GCA_946800695.1). Lineage (NCBI taxonomy): Eukaryota > Viridiplantae > Streptophyta > Magnoliopsida > Rosales > Rosaceae > Geum > Geum urbanum. Next base: position 40,827,957 of record OX327002.1, on the reverse strand, counting down.
AAGTAATGCTCTTAGCTCGAATATACTATTATTTGGATATCATTACTGACTTGATCGTCGGAGGATCTTTGCGATGGTGAAACCAAAGACGATCTGGAATGGATGGACCAACAGACCCGGACCATGAGCTTTCTCAAGCTGTGATACTTTTGCCTTATCAGAGATAAAGGCAAATTGGAAATATTTGTTAGTGCCCAAATGAGATGTTTGGATGAAGGTTCATAGCATCTCGTTGGAACTCACCTTGATGGTGGCCGGGAATAGATCTTTCATGGGCTTCTTTGTGATCGATGCCTGTGAGGAGCACAAACTGAGAGTTTGATTTGTAGGATTAGCGTTGGAGGAAGAGTCAATTGGCTGACCAATCTCAACCTTGTCCCTCTTGAAAGTGGTAGACGAAGAGGGGTTCTGAGTCTTCTCCTCGGTTGGTTTTTCAATAGGGACGGTGGCGGAGACCGGCGGTGCGACCGAGGGACCCATTTCGGTGGGCAAAGGCACCTTGTGTAGAGAAATAATGGTGGCAATCGGCTTAGATATGTCGTCTGTACCGTCGGCTGTGGTATTTTTGTGGGGAATGATGATGTGTTCCATGGTCTGATCGGCGGCCTGTAAGATGTTGGTGGTGTTGTTAGAAGAAGCCATTAGAGTGAAAATTTTTGTTTGAGAATCTGGTTTTTGAAGGTTTTACAGTTCTAAAAGTTTTGGGTTCTTCAAAAGCTCAATTTTTTTAGAAAGTGAAGTGAAAAAATGAAGAGAATAAGGAGATTGATTTATAGGTTGAAAGGGGGGGGGGGGAGGGGTGAAAATTAAGATGCATCGGTTGTAGAAGATATGTTGTTTCAGATTCTAAGGAGAGAAATGGATTTGAATGAAGAGATTTTTTGGTAAGGATCGATGTGTTTGTTGGGAAAAGATGTAATGATGAAGAGGTAGAGTGACAGAAGTTATGATGAAGATGAAATAGATATTTCGATTTTTGTGCAGGTATTGATGGGAAAGCTTGAGAATTTTTTAAATCCTGAAATGCCAATGGTCTGATGACGGCAGTAAGAGGACGACATGTGCCAAACCTCATACCGCTGTGGGGGTATTTATGGGAGTAAGTTTTGGCCACATAGAGCTTGAGGGTTTCTGGGCCCTCGAGGTCTTCCAGCGGTCAAGGTCCAATAATTAGAATATTGAGATTGGGCCTGTACCATTAGGGCTTCGAGGGTGAATTAGTTATGCAGAGGATTCTCGAAATATCTAGAATGATGTAAAAGCCTTTGGAATGTTTGTAAAGTGGTGTGAGAATACCAAGGTTTGATGCGGATCTCGAGGGGTTGACAGAATCGTTGAGGGAATCAATAAGAATTGTACGAATCCTAGAGGGATTGCACCAAAAGGCATGTGGTTACCATGGGGCGTGATTGACTCTGGATACAAAAATCCATTTGAAAGAACTCAACCCCGATTCAGTTGCTTAAACTGGAATTAGATCCTAAACACTACAACCTTTTAAATTTTTTTTGCCAAAGTTTACTTTATAAAATGAGTAAAACCAAAAACCAACAATGAAAACACACTTCCAAATAGTCCACAAAATCCAAACCGTGGGACACCAATTCCCATCCGGATTTCTCAAATTCACAAACTACTGAATAACAGTAAAAGTATTTCCTTACACTTATTATTCAAAATCCAGTAAGTACTCGAAATGCATTACAAAGGAAAATAAACTAACTTAGTACTTAGAGCGACTTCTAATTTACAAATATATATATATATATAAGATAGTAGGTTAAACCAAGAACCTACTAGAAAAGAATAGTGACTTGAACTCTAGGCTTCCGACGACGACCCGCAACCACAGGATATAAACTGCAAACTGGGCAAGAAAGAAACCGAAAAGCCCAGGGAAAAGCATATAAAATAATAAAAACTGTTAGAGTGAATGGACGAAAATAAACTTTCAATTTTAACTGAAATATAAATATGTCATGCCTTTCACATTGTATGCATTTAAAACATAATGCGAGTCTAAAACTGCGGGGTCCCACTCTCGGACACCTCCGCCTTAGTACATTTTAAATCACGGGATGCCAGACCCACACGTGATTAAACAGTCAGAAAGACCTTAGATCAGGACTTTGTCCCCCCGGAGCATCTCGGAGATCAGCCAAGTATGCCAGTGCATCGATGCCACTACTACCTTTGAGACTGTACTATGTGTAAAACAAATCATATTTGTTTCCATGCACATGCATACTTGTACGACATATAATCATAAAATGCATAATTGTAAATGTATACTTGTACGTGCATCATCATAAAATGCATAATCAAGACTCGCATGTCGATCGGTGAAAATAAAATGTCCACTCACAGTATGCAGCTAGCTCAAAGGTCCGGCGGAAGTTCCCTCCCCAAAATCTCTCTCGCGATTTCCTGAATGAATAACAGGTTTGTTTAATTTTAGAATTCAATAAAACGCGTGAGAAACAACTCAGAAACCATTCTGGAAACCCCACGGGAAAAAATAAATTTTTTTGACTCGCCGGAGCTCCTGCGCGGGCAGCGGTGCGTGGTCGTCACGCTCCACCACCGGCAGTGGTGCGTGAGCCACACGCGCCTCCGGTGTAAACTGATCCGATGGGAGCGTTTGACCACTCGTTGGAAAGATCTCAACGAGCCTAAAATTTTTCGTAACTGGACCGAGATCCCATTCGACGGCGATTGGCCGGAATTGGACGAAACCGACCGAAAAAACCACTTTCCAGTGGCCGCCACCAACGGCGATGAGTGACCCCTCAAAATTCTCCTCTCACCAAGCCCAACCAAAGCCCTAAACTCACGCATCACAACTCTCCCTCACATGGTCACAATTTGACTCGAAAGCCACGACCCCAAAGTTGGCCGGAAATTCACCATCGTCGAAGCTCTGCTGTGGGGCTTCGACGGACCAAAACGCACAACCCAAAAGGACTAGGGGAAGGAGAGGATCCTTTCCCCCCAACCTATACCCCCGGAAAACCCCCGGAGCACCGCTCCCCGTTGACGGCGAAAACCAGGTATAAAATCCAAATCGGGTTTGCCCAAAACTCATAATTAGATACATGAATCAATAGAGGGAAGAAAGAGCTTCAAAACCTTACCCAGAACACCGGCAACGGTGGCTAGAATCGACGAGTTGAACTCGGAAAATCAAAATGGGTCAGAGGAGATTTTACGGGCTGATACGTACACAATTCGTATTTTTCTGATTTCTTCTATATTTCCACCGTATTTCCACTATAAATACCAAAATTTTCTGATCAGATCAATGGTCACAATTTGATCTGATCAAAGCCAACACGACTACATAACTTCTCATAGCCGACGACTAAGAGAAACAAAAGTCGACGATTTTTGAAGTCGTCGGCTATAGTGTACTATAGCCGACAACAACACCAAAAATCATCGGCTATACTCTATAGCCAATGCTTTATAGCCCATAGGGGTTTTATACTATAGCCGACGACTTCGTAAAAATCGTCGGCTATAGTCCTGCAGGCTATAAAACGTTGGCAATGAGTATAGCCGATGATTTTTGGTGTTGTCGTCGGCTATAGTACACTATAGCCGACGACTTCAAAAATCATTGGCCTTTATTTCTCTAAGTCGTTGGCTATGAGATATTATGTGGTAGTGCAACGGTCCAAAGTAAACCGCCAAGAAAAATATTTTAAAATACATATTTTCACATACGAACTTCCAAAAATCGAAAGAAATAGCTCGATAACCCAAAAAATTCCCCAAAAATTCCTACATGCACGAATTTAAATACCTGTGACTTCCGCAAAGAAAGTCAGATCAAATTCCCACCCAAGAAAAAAGTCATTAACAAAATTTCACGAAGTGCATAATTCGCGGAAAACCTAAATCTTAACAGTTAGTGTAACTTTTTGGTCTGAATCATTACAATTCTATGCCCCTTAAAGAAATTTCGCCCTCGAAATTAACAAACCTATTAGTTAATGGATCGTTACACCATTCCTTAATGGATTTCTTCTCTCTGAAAGTAAAGTAGTCCTACTCAACAAGGACTATGCTTAGACCTAGTACGATCTTTATATAGAGGCCATTCTAGCGTGGCTCAAGGTAACGCTATTCTGACCTACTTGCTCTTTGATTCTTAGGAAAATATCGAACAAGGACTATGCTTAGACCTAGTACGATCTCTATATATAAGCCATTCCGGCGTGCCTCAAGGTAACATTATTCTGACCTACTTGCTCTTTGATTCTTGGGAAAATATCTAACTTAGAGCATCTCTAACAGTTATGTACTATGCTTCGATGTACATAGTACGATCTCTATATATAGGCCATTCCGGCATGGTTCAAGGTAACATTATTCTAACCTACTTGCTCTTTGATTCTTGAGAAAATATCTTACTTAAGCATCTGAGGGTCTAAGTACGGTATCACATCATACTCCGACTTATTTTGTAGGTTCACGAGAAAGCAAGCTTGAAAGAGATCAGAATCTGCTCTCACATATACAATCCTCTCATATCTACCAGAGTTAATTCTAATTACACAAGGAATATATTTTCCAATACTTTCCAACACTCCCCCTCAAGTTGGAGTATAGAAGTCAATCATGCGTAACTTGTCAATCCAGATTTCAAATGCTTTGAGTGACAACATCTAAGTGAGAACATCCTCCAATTGCTCTTCAGAAGTTACAAAGGGAAACCGAATAATCTTCTTGTCAAGGTTATCCCTTATGAAATGTCTATCAATCTCCATATATTTAGTTCAATCATGATGTACTGGATTATGCACAATCTCAATCACAGCTGTATTATCACAATGCAAATCCATGGCCTTCCCAAGCTTGAAGCCTAACTCTTTTAGTACATTTCGGGTCCATAACAGCTTACATACTCCATGTGTCATTTCACGGTAGTCAGCTTCTGAACTAGAACGAACATCTACCTTCTGCTTCTTACTGCACCAAGTTACGAAACTTTCACCAATGAAAGTCAAGTACCCAGACGTAGACGCGCGCTTTATCAGTCTTATCACCGATTCAATCTGCATCTTTATAGCCTGTAACTTCAAACTCACCACTCTTTGAAAATAGTAGGCCTTTACTAGGTAAAGACTTTAGATATCTGAGAATACGTATTACAACATCCATATGCTCTTTACTTGGATCATGCATGAACTGACTGACACCACTTACAACATATGCAATATCAGGTATAGTATGTGACAAATAAATCAATCTTCCTACTAACCTTTGATACTTGACTTTGTTTTTTTGGAATTTGACCTGGACACAATTCTAACTTATGATTCATTTCAATGGTACTATCAGAAGGTTTACAGTACAACAATCTTATTTTAGTAAGAAGATCAAGTACATACTTCAGTTGTGATAAAGTGATTCCATGCTTGCATCTTGCAACTTCAATTATCAAGAAATATTTCAATTGGCCCAAATCCATCATCTCAAATTCTTGAGATAAACGCTTCTTTAGATCTTCCATCTCACCTGGATCATCACCTGTGACAACCATGTCATCCACATACACAATCAAAGCAGTAATGTTACTATCCTTGCGTTTGATGAACAAGGTATGACCAAAGTTTCTTTGTCGATATCAAAACTTCTTCATAGCTCTAGAGAACCTTCCAAACCATGCTCTAGGACATTGCTTCAACCCATACAAGGATTTCTTCAGTCGACATACCTTTCCATCATTACATGGCCTACAGTTCACACCAAGAGGAATATCCATGTACCTTTGTTCCTCTAGATCTCCATTCAGAAAAATATTCTTTACATCAAATTGGTGTAATGGCCAATCATGTCAAGTTGCTAAAGCAATAACAATACACACATTATTGATCTCAGCTACTAGACCAAATGCCTTATGATAATCAACTCTATACTGTTGAGTGTAACCCTTAGCAACCAGACGAGCTTTATATCAATTAATGCTTCCATCGGCCTTCAACTTTAGTGTAAATACTCATCTACATCTAACAGTGTTCTTTCCAGGTGGTGCAGGAACAGTCTCCCATGTTCCATTCATTTGCAAATCCTCCAGCTCTTCATTCATAGTCTGCTTCCACTTTGGATCCGCTAAGGCATCTTGTATATTACTAGGAATAGATACCGTTGATAATTGATTAACAACAAGTGCATGTGATCCAGACAACTTATGGTGAGACACAAAACTAATAATAAGGTAATTGGCTTTGGCTTTTATGCTAAGCTTGTATTGTTTCTTGCTGAGATCTCTTAGACATAATTACTTCTACACTACCTAATTCAAGGTTATTAGTACATACCTCTGATATGACATTCTGGACAGGTTCTTCAGTTTATAGAGTAGATGAAGGGTGAGAGGGGGTGGTGTTGGGGGTGGGTTAGACTTTAGGCACAATCAAATCAAAAGAAGGCAATTCTAGTACGACAATTGACACGTCGGCTGATGCGTTGACCAAGGAGACAACGCGGGTAGACGGGTCGACTTGTGTTGGTCTGGGAGGCTCCAACGAGTTGATTGACACGATGACTGAGGTGATTTTTCTGGTCAACGGGTCAATCAACAGTGTTGCATATTCTCTAGTCTGAGTTCCATTTTTAAAACGACTTTCCAAATTTCTAGTTCTTCAAATTCAGTCAAATTCAAAGAATTTCCTTCACATACGTTTCTCTCCCCGTGAAGGGAAGATTCTGAAACTCTCCCTGAGTAATATGGTTCATATTCACGAAAAGATACATTCAAAGAAACATGCATTTGGTTGAGAATTGGATCATAAGAACGGTACTCTTTTTGGAACTCAGTATATCCAACAAAGACACACTTCACAGCACACGGAGTAAGCTTGCCTCTTAGTTGTTTGTTGATGTGAACAAACACAGTACACCAAAAAACTATTGGCTCCAAATTTGGCAAAGATGGCACAGTCAGCAACTAATGTAGCTTCTGATAAGGATTCTGAAATTCAATCACACGAGAGGGTGTGCGATAAATGAAATATGCAATAGAACATATAGGGATGGCAAAATAACCCGAACCTGCGGGTATCCGCCCAACCCGAACCCAATTTTTAAGGTAAATAATGGGTATCGAGTATTTAATGACCCGAACCCGACTCAAATGGTGGCAGGTTCGGATTGGGTACGGTATGCATCTACCGAACCCGAACCTGACCCGCCTATTTTTTTAAATGAAATTTGTTATATTTTATAATTTATATCTAATTAATTTAATATTATATATATTTTGTGTAGAATAATATATATAATCCTATTTTTTTCTATATATTTATTTTATTTCTTTTTTATTCTGATAAACGGGTCGGATTCGGGTATTATATATTCGACGGGTTAGGGTCGAGTGAAAACCCGAACTAAATTTTTTGGGTTCGGGTCAGGTTCGGTCGGACGGGTTGATTTTGGGTTCGGGTTCGGTTACCCAAAACTCGACCCCAACCCGACTTGTTGCTATCCCTAAGTACATACAGCTACACCCCATAAATTTCAAGGCACATTCATACCAAATAATGAAGGACGGACAACTTCCATCAATTGTCTATTCTTTCATTCAGCCAATCCATTTTGTTAGGGGGTATAGGCAATGAATGTTTGGTGCTTAATCCCATAAGTGCCCAAATCTGTTGACATCTCACCATTTACATATTCTCCACCATTGTTAGATTGAAGAACCCGAATTTGTTGTTGGTACTGGGTTTCCACCATCTTGTTAAATTCAATAAATCTAGCAAACACTTCACTTTTACACTTAATCAAGGAGACCCAAGTCATTCTAGTGCATTCATCAATAAAAGTCACAAATAGCGAAATCTAGAACGTGAAGTAATTCTCGCAGGACCCCAAACATCAGAAGGAATCTTCATAAAAGGAACTAATCATTTATTCAATCTTGGAGAATAAGTAATACGATGGATCTTAGCCAGTTCATAAATGTCACACTTAAAATCTGACTGTTCAACAACTGAAAATAACTGAGGCTGTAATTTTCTAAGAAATCCAAAAATCAAATGGCCTAAGCGATGATGCCATAACCACATCGTTTCTTTGGCTTTATTCAGACTACTGGTATTGTTTGTTTGACTCAACGAACTTAAGTGCTCTTGTCCAATGCTTGTCAACTCCAAGTAATACAATTTCCCCCTTCTAACACTATAACCAAGAATCCGTCTTGTCAGAATGTCCTAAAACATACAAAAATCAGGATAAAATGTTACACTGCAAGAGAGAGCCATGGTAGTTTGACTTACAACTAATAGGTTATAGCCCAAAGATGGTACAATAAGGACCGAATCAAGAGTCAGCTCATTAGAAAGTTGTACAGATCCTTCACCCATGACATGAGAAAGAGAATCATCAGCAGTAGAAATAACATGTTGAGGAGAAGTTTTAAGGGTGTCTACAACACTAGGATTATTTGTTATATAATCAGTTGCACCAGTATCAATTATCCAAGTTCTATTCATAGATAATGTAGAGAGAGAAGATGTCTTACCCCCCACAGCTGATTTAACGATGAGTGAAGATGACTGCTCGGATAATTATGTAGTGATTACATCTACTTTGGGGATGTTCTTGCATGGCTTCCTCAAGAAATCCCACCATTCAGAGTATCCAAAAATGTCGTAACACCACTCCTTTGTATAACTAACCTTTTTGCAATCACTACAGGTAAAATTAGGGAATTTCACTTGAGGCTCCCCACCAGATCGAAGAGGACCAGAAAAGTAAGGAGGAGGACCCTAGCGACGCTGGGAGGTGGTGACACTGGGCGGTGGTGGTGCTGGGGTTGATGTGGCCAAGACAAAGGATTCAGGTGGAGGTTTGGAGAGTGTCATTCGGTTGTTGTGAATTTTTTTGACATGTGCATAGGTTTGCTCAAGATCTAATTTCGGCTCTTTCCTTAGAAGCTCTTCACGAACTTGATTGAATTCAGAATCAAGCCCACTCAAGAACATGTGAACTCTCTGTCAGGCCATATATGAGGATTCATACACAACGCCATCAACAATAGTAGTATGATGTGACATGCGTTGATCCATCGTATCCAGCCATCCTACAAGTTCATTGTAGTAGGCTGAAAGAGGTCTTTCATTCTTTTTCTCCCAAAAACTTGGGTGATAAAGTCCAAAGATCTGGGTTTTATCTGATTCGTCATAGTTGGTCTTATATAAGGCATCCCAGATTTCCTTGGAAATTGATAATCTGAGTTATCGATTCCTCAATTGTGGGGATGTAGGAAATAATGTGATATTGGAAAAATTCCGAAAATACTAATTTAAATAATTATTAAATATATAATAAAATTTGAAGAACAAAATCTGAAAACTTTGAATTTGTTACCCAAGTGGTTGATGTCGATAAACGATGAATAAAGTTGAATCAGGTGTACCACACACTTTATTTAGGAACTTTCACACAGCTCACAGGCTTGTATACCGTTGTTCTCCTAAGATAAACCAACTTCTAAGTTATTGTACCGCAATACAAGAACTCCTCGTCGAAGTTGAAAGAACCTTTGTCTATCACCAAAAGAAAGAAATAGATAAGTGATTAGAAGATGAGGATTGCTTTCTGATGGTGTGTAGAATAAGGAGGATAAGGCCTCTACTTATACATGGAGGAATGAGGAGGAACATAAATGTCAACCATACCTAAGGTCTTCGATTTTGTAACAATTAACTAGCCAAATTTATTTCGGTAACTTATTACAAAATTTATTCCGGCAATAATTTTGGAACCGGAGGAATATGAAAAAGTCAAAAGTTTTTTAACCAAAAGAAATGTGGAAAGCCAAAAGTCAGTATATCTAGATGTAAAAGAAAACTCGTGTGTCTCAACCTAAATCAGAGGTCAGAGCGACATTCGTTCCTGCAAGACGCCGGCGCACACAAGTTTATTTTTCAAGCCCATTCACTTGCTTACTTAAAGCTTAGTGAAGTGGAATAATACTTTAAGACCATCACATTTCTAGTTTCTCCCATATGGGATAAACTCCTTTCTTTATGTTTCAAGTGGCCAACTTTGGGTGACAATTTCTCATTCACCTCTTAACCAAGTTAAACAAATGAATACATAATATTTATATACTCTTGTAGGAGAACACAAATCCATGTTTCTCTTTCAATAATATTAAGTGAAAAACCACAATTTTTGCAACAAGGACATGTTTTCAACGAGCCAACACTTCACTTTTCCATTGTCTATGACCCATGATTTGTATCCATCAGAGGAGATTTCAGATGCATCCTTAGTAAGGAGTTCAAGTTTATTACGTCCTTCAATATGTATCTTCATGAGAGGAGCCCAACTGGAATCGTTGGATTCAGTTAAGAGGTCGCTGGTAGGAAAAGAAGAATTTTCTTGGATGATGTTGTCTAAGTGCTGATGATTATGGATGGGTTGTCTGACTGCTCCTCCATTACGGTTAATGATTGCTCCTTCATTGACAACAAGCACATCTTCATTTTTGTTGCTCTCCATCTCTTCAAGTTTCAGAGTTCATGTACAACAGAAGAAACAATTTAGTGGTGGAGCTTCAATGTTTTTGAATTTCAGGAATTCGGCTCTGATGCCAAGTAGAATAACGACAAGCGTGGCATATGAGGTCCGCATTATACCGATATTTTCCCAACTTAACCACCTTTAAGGTGTTGAGATTTATCCACAAAAAGGCATCAATAAAATTAGGAATAGTCCACATTTATTTAAGTTGTATTTTATATTGTCCGAATTCGATGTGGGACTATTCCAACACTCCCCCACATGTGTGTGTGTGTGTGTGTGTGTGTGTGAGAGAGAGAGAGAGAGAGAGAGAGAGAGAGAGAGAGAGAGAGAGAGAGAGAGAGAGAGAGAGAGAGCATATGCATGGATGCATGATAGTATAATTAGAACATGGTTAAAAACGCAACACGCCGCCATTTCGATTTCAGGACCAATCTGTTCATGCTTAGGACAATACCAAACAGTACTGAATTATTATTTCGGTTTTGAGCCCAATCGATTTCGGGACCAAAAAACAACCAAAACATTTCTTTCAACCCATTCGGTTTTGGTTTTTTATTTTCGGGCCAAAGCCCCAAGCCTAATTTAGAGTGTTTCTAGAGTATAGAAGTTTTAGAGATTGATTAGACGTATGCTGGTGTCGTTTTATTCTATCCTGGGCAGTAGTCATGTGTTCCTTCAATTGTAGAAGCAAAGCATCTTTGTCTTGTCTCCTTATCCACAGAGTGAACACATGTGGAGCCTAGGAGGTAGCTCAAAATCGATGATGGAGCACGACCGTACAATGCCTGGAATGTGACATGCAAATTGTGGAATAGTGGGTGGTGTTGTACTACCATTCAGCCTGGTGGAGAAGAGAACCCCAAGAAGTGGGATTGTCTGTGACATAGCAACGAAGGTAATGTTCCAAAAATTGATTCGCCATTTCTGATTGACCATCTTATTGGGGATGAGAGGAGAAGCTCTGACATAATTGAGTGCCTTGCAGCTTGTAGAACTCTTTCTAGAATTGGCTCAAGAAGACTTGGTCTTTATCGGTCATAATCGAATGAAGCATGCCATGGAGGCGAAAGACCTCCTTCATTAATATCGAGGCAGGGTGGTTTGATAGTTTCATACGTCTGTCGTTGGCATTAATCGCACTCACCAATGAACCGTTTGACATCCCGCTGCATACCAGGCCAAGCAAAGCTGCGAGATAGGTGAACCAAAGTGCGCAAATATCCTGAATGCCTAGCCTCGAGGGAAGCGTAAAACTAGTGGAGCATCTTGTGACGCTTTGGGATCTCTGGAACATGCATTGGTTATAAAAGATATATCATCAAAGTGTGGCATGGCATGGAGACGGCCTGAATGGAACATAGCTCATGGTGCCTAGGGAGTATGCCAAGTACTGTATTCTACCTACTCGGCTTGTATTCAATATAATAGTCATATCCCAAAAGCTTGGATAGCCATTTTTCTTGAGAGGGAGCAGATATTTTCTGATCGAGGAGATGTTTTAGAGTTTGGTGGTCAGTGCAGATGATGAAGTGTTGGCCCAGAAAATATTGTCTCCATTTAGTTACAACATATAGGATGGCATACATCTCCGTATCATAGACTGATAAGGCCTGGTTCTGCAAAGACAAAACTTGACTCAAGAATGCAATGAGGTGCTGCGATTGAGAGATGACAACGCCTATACCACACCCACTAGCATCAGTTTCCAGAATGAAGGGTTTAGAAAATTCTGGGAGGCCCAAAACTGGGGCTATGGTGACTGGATGTTTGAGTTTCGTAAATGTAAAGTCTGCCTCTAGTGACCAATTAAAGCTATTGAGCTTCAATAACTCAATGAGTGGCTGGACCAAGATGCCAAAGTGACGCACGAAACGTCGATAATAACCCACAAGGCCAAGGAACCCTCTCAAGGCTTTCACTGTGGCTGTGGTAGGTGTTTGCTACTCAACAAGGCACTGTATTTTCTCCGAATCCATTTGGACTCCCTGGGCAGAGATGACATGCCCTAGATAATGGACTCTTAGTTGGGAAAAAGAGCATTTAGACCTTTTTAGTTTCAGCTTGTTGTCCTGTAACACTGTAAATACTTCCTCCAAATGTTTCACATGTGAATCTAACATGGGACTATGAACCAAAATGTCATCAAAAAATATCAAAACAGATTTACGCAAATATGGGCAAAAAATTTGAGAACTATAGCAGTAGTGGTGTTGGTTATGATACGGAAATATGGGTACAGAATGGTGGTGGCAAAGGTAGAATATGATAGAACGGTGTGGTGTTGGTATATGAGTAGTGATATAGTATGGGAGGGTGAGCTTGATATAGATGGAGACGGAGAATGGGTGAAAGGCGGAATACCAGTCCAAACTGTTATTGGTGGTGGCAGGCTCAATGAACTATTGAGGCTGGGTCTAAAACCCAGTGGTGGAGTTGACCCACTTATGGTGCTGGAGGGGCAAAGCTATGCACCAGTGAGGCCAAAATCATATGTGGGAGTGTTGCAAATTGAGCACAGAGATGTTGCTGAAAGCTGAAATTATTTTGGACCAGACTGTCCATGGAACTTTGCAGGTCATCTTGTTTGGTGAACAAATACTCCACCGAAGAGCGTAAATCTGAGGAGGAAGAGCTAGGGGATGCTGTGGTGGTGGGTAGAGGCGAAGTGAGAGGTGGAGAAGGTGGAGGTGGTGGGATTTTGCTCATAGGTAGAGATGGTAAGTGGGTTTGAGTAAAGCGCATGAACGTCCTGGCTCATGATACCAAGATGATGGCACCAACTATCTAGAATAGGGAAATAGAGTGACTGAAAGTAAATGAGCAAAGAAAATTAAAGGAAGCAGCAATGAGAAGATAGTTTGATATTTCATTCATGCCTTCACTACGGTTCTTAGGTATAATATATAGAAGACTAACATCAAAAGGAAATACTACTTGGGTCACATATAGGCTATTCCTGATTGAGCCTAACAAAATTCTTTCATTGATCTATATTAGTTATTACACTAGTAAAAAATAAAATTACACAAGATGCATCATGATCAAGAAAAATTGGAAACTATTTTTTTTTTATTGCTAAGTAAAAAATTTAAGAATAGACATTGCTTTTAAATCAACCAACGTCAGCGATATAATAAAGGTGCAATCTAATAGCATAGGGATGCAATGCAAGGATCTATGTCCCTCCATTCTTCCTCAATCTTTAGTGAGATGAACAATGCTTGCAATTCTGTCTGCAACAAAATTGACTTCTCAGAAAGTATGAGGAAAATCAATGACACCTTGAGCTTTCACCTGAAATGGCTGAATGAAGTGGTTTCAATACACGAACATACAAACTTTGAAAAGGAAAATACAAACATATGCGCCAAAGTTAAGAAACTTATCACAATTTTTTCTTTTCCTTTACTTAATTCTGATAGGAGGGACATTTTATTCACACATCCCTATTTTATACATACACACTCCTTAAAATTTGTTTGCCATTTTCCCCATCTAAGAGCAACTCCAACAGATTCCCTATAAGTCATTTCTAGCTAAAATATAAAGACTTTCTCTTAAAATTTACTCCAGTAGCTCCCCTATCTTATTAGCCAATTTAGGGATTCCCTATATTTCATGTTTTCATCCCCTATTCTTATACCGAAAACATGAATTATAGGTAACGAAACATTCAATATTGTAATTAATTCTTTCCTTCTAGATTGCAAATGTAATTAATAATTATATTAATAAATAAATATGTTATTATCAACCAATCAAAACTAAGCATGTGTTTAGGTGTAACTACATTTTAAGTAATATTGTTGGAGTAAATTTATACAAGTGATTAGCTAAAATAGATTTCGGCTTTATTTTTGAACAAAATAAGCAAACTTTTCGTGACATTGTTGGAGTTGCTCTAATCTTCCTATTAGAATTTCGAAGCTAATCCCAATCAATTGGGGGAGTCGAGGTGCTCAAGTTTCTGAAGAAATGGAACATATAATCCCGTATACACCTCTCATCAAGATCTTAGCGTCCTAGACCATAATTAACATTGTTACCTCCTCACCTTTAATTCCAATCGCCAGTTCAGCAGTTCACCCTAAGGGGCCAGGCAGCCTCCATACTAGCTGTACAAAGTTTCTTATCATCCATTCGTCCAACATGTAGGAAGAATTTAGAGAGATATTAAGGGTTTTGTTACAAGCATGGGGTAAAATAAAAATAATAAAAAAGACAAAAAAGTTGGATATGTATTAACAAAATATCGGGATGTGTGAATAAATTTTTTCATTCGATTATTGATTATTGATCATCAATTTAACACATAATCAGTTTTGATTGTATGATCGTAAATGTTTGACTTGACAAAATTCGTGGATCAAAAAAGTCAAATTCAATATTACATCAGTTCATAGGATTGTAAAAAAAGAAAGAAAAAAAAATAAGAGTCCTTTAAAAGTGTATGTAATCGAAAAATTATGTGTTAACGAACATCACTTTAAACATTAAAACTTAACATCCTTCTAATTCTAATTCAAAAGCTTTTTGGCTCCTCTTTCTTTGGTAAATCAAATTCACCCCATTTAGAAGCATAAAAGTGCATAACTAAAAACCACAAAACATTGCACATATCATGGATTTCACCCTAGACTTTGAACCCAACCAACGAGCCAGTACAAAAATACACTTCCATTCCATATATAAACAACCAATTAAGAGTACGTGGAAATCGCAAATGTATCTGTTGTGGAACCACGTGGCAAAAGGGAGCTTCTTCCAACACTTTCCATAGTGGTGTAGAGCGTTAGTGTCATCGGCTCCACCTAAGAGCGCGGGAACTGGGCCTCATCTCCATATATGGAAAGACCTAAATCCGGATTCAACCCCCGACCAGGCCAGAAACGTGGCAAAGGAAATATTTGAAAGGATGCTGAGCACCGACGCATAGGGTAAAAAGAAGGAAAAAAATTCAATTTTATCACTCTTTTTTTTCGAAAATATGATATAAGTTTTCAATTAAAAAAAATTCATTCTGTTTAAAAAAATGTAACAACCTAAACTAGATATTATATTTACAAAAAATGTCATGATTTTGTGAAACCTCTCTCTCTCTCTCTCTCTCTCTCCACGACGAACATCGAGTTTGGATCCTCAAACGCCTCGCTTTATGAGTCTCACCGTTGATCTTCGCCGTCGCCGGGACCGAGTCCTCACTAGTGGTAGTCGAATTCTTCCTTCTTCGCCGCCTCTCACGATCGGTGTGCGCTACAGATCTAACGACTCGATCATCGTCGCCGGAGTCATTACCACGCCCTTGGACAAATTTGAAACCACCATAACCACACATCAATTATCCACTAAAGCCACAAAAATAGTAACACTCCTCTACGAGCCTCAGTCCAATTCGTGCAAGCTGCCACTCCGTCCCCCGCCCCTCAATACTCTCCGACTCTATTGTTTGTTCGCCGTCAAATCATCTTCTCTGGAATTGGGACTCGGAGTTCTTGCTTCATCATCTCATTGCTGCAATTTCTGATTTCGTTGTACTCGAGCTCACATTTTATTCGAGGCTTTGATCAAGTGTGAGGATTTCTTTGTGCATCATCAATATGCAGTTATGATTTTTGGAGTTGTTTGAGGTCAATTCGGGTCAAATGTTTGCTTGGAGTGTACTAAAGGTACTGATCGAGCTCGTGGTTGACCGAATCAGCATATCGAATTCAACAAGTATCTTCTTAGGTCTTGTGCATCTGATCTCATATATGTGAGCATCAATTTCATATGAAATTACTTTGGTGTTGAATGTGAATTCATTAAACGAAGTATGTTGTTGATTTTTTTTGTTACTTAGATTTGAGGCTGGTGTAGTTAGTTAAAGTTATGGTTGGTTGTTAGTTGACGTAGTATTGGTTGGTAAATTTGATCTGGTGTTGTGGTTAGCTATCTCTAACATCAGAGACGTAGGTTGAGTACTTAGGTTGTATTGATGAAGTGTTTGTTAGCTGATATGGTAGTGGTGGTGTTGTATCATATGTGGTGTCTACATAATGGTGGTGTGTAAATTGTTGGAGAGTGTTGTGGATTGAAGGTGGTTGAAACTGTGTTCTGGTTGTAGTGTGAAGCTATAATCTCATATATGCCATGTGAGTTGCAACTTCACATTGCTATGTGTGTCACAAATTCACATTAGTATGCATTATTTTTGTGTTTTGTTTACCTAGCTAGTTGATGATAATGTATTATGTCTTCTAGTTTTTTCCTACACAATCAGGCACTTGACGTAATTAGCAAGGGAGGTGTACAAGGTGTAACTCATATTATAGGAGGTAGCTTCACCGACAAATTTTCTAGAGTATTTTCGAAAGGCCTTGGAGCAGTTATCTATAATGGTTCTTGGAAAGTCCCACCAGCTTTCAAATGGATCCAAGAGGTAAACAATTTCACCTTTTCTTTTATTAATATGGTTTCAGAGCTTTTCCTGATCTGGCATTCAAGTATTGTTATTGTTTTCTCATTTTACTTATTTGCAACACTAGGCTGGAAATGAAACTAACTTTTAACATGGGTATTATTATGGTTCTTGTTGTAAGTAAGGAGGCGTCCCAGAGAATACTTGAGAGGATGGGAATGGAGCTAATTGCATTGGTGAGGTTGTAACTGGTGAAGGAATGAGTTATAGTTGAAATGTATAATGTGAGTTGTGGTATTCAAGTATCCATCATGATATGATTTTTCGATCCCATAAGCTAAGATATAACTAGTGTGGATTGATTTTGCACTTATTTATGTATCATGACATTCAGAGTTTCAAAGAACTTGTTGTAAAATGCTTGGGTCCCAGCAAAGTGGACCCACAAACAGGAAATGCATAAGGAGTTCGAGGGCAAGGCAAAGTGATATTGTACGCCATTGTATCAGTTGATGAGATAGATGTTTTTTTTTTAAAATGAGATAGATGTTTATGTTAAACATAGTAGCTTAAGGATGTATAGCAGTGACTGTTGTCCTCATTGGTATATATGATAGCAGTTATACTATCAGTCTTGAATTTACACTATTGTTAAACTTGACAAAAGATAGATACCTAGACAGATATTTAGATAGATATTTGAATAGATATTCTTACTTTTGATACTAGTAGCAACTAGGTTATGATCCAACCTTTATTTTTCTTTCATTCTTCCAATCTCATTCTTTTTTAAAGGAAAGTGGAGATTTTCAAACTTATAAAGGGTCTTGTTTACACTATTGTTAAACTTGACGAAAGATAAATATTTAGACAGATACTTAAACAGATACTTTAATAGATATTAAGATTTTTGATACTTCCAGCAAGTAGGTTATGATCAAGCACTTATTTTTCATTCATTCTTCCAATCTAACTCTTTTTTGAAGGAAAGTAGAGATTTTGAAACTTATAAAGTGTCTTGTTTACACTATTGTTAAACTTGATGAAAAATAGATATTTAGACAGATACTTGGACAGATACTTGGACAGATATTAAAACATTTGATATTTCTAGCAACTAGGTTATTATCAAGTCCTTATTTTTCATTCATTCTTCTAATCTCATTCTTTTTAAAAGGAAAGTGGAGATTTTTAAACTTATAAAGGGTCTTGTTTACACTATTATTAAACTTGACGAAAGATAGATATTTAGACACATACTTAAACAAATACTTGAACAGATACTTAGACAGATAGTTGAATAGATATTTAGATTTTT
Source organism: Geum urbanum (assembly GCA_946800695.1). Lineage (NCBI taxonomy): Eukaryota > Viridiplantae > Streptophyta > Magnoliopsida > Rosales > Rosaceae > Geum > Geum urbanum. The sequence continues at coordinate 40,809,700 of OX327002.1, read as the reverse complement.
GATACTTCAAACAAGTAGGTTATGATCAAGCCCTTATTTTTTATTCATTCTTCCAATCTGATTCTTTTTGAAGGAAAGTGGAGATTTTCAAACTTATAAAGGGTCTTGTTTACACTATTGTTAAACTTGACGAAAGATTCTTGACGAAAGATAGATATTTAGACTAATACTTAGACAAATACTTGGACAAATACTTGAATAGATATTCAGATTTTTTATACTTCTAGCAACTAGGTTATGATCAAGCCCTTATTTGTCCTTCATTCTTTCAATCTCATTCTCTTTTAAAGGAAAGTGTAGATTTTTAAACTTATAAAGGGTCTTGTTTACACTATTGTTAAACTTGACAAAAGATAGATATTTAGATAGATACTTGGACAGATACTTGGACAGATACTTGAACAGATACTTGAACATATATTTAGATTTTTGATACTTCCAGCAAGTAGGTTATAATCAAGCCCTTATTTTTCATTCATTCTTCCAATCTGATTTTTGAAAGAAAGTAAAGATTTTTACTTATAAAAAGTCTTGTTTACACTATTGTTAAACTTGATGAAAGATAGATATTTAGACATATACTTGGACAGATACTTAGACAGATACTTGGATAAATATTTAGACAGATACTTGAACAGATATTCAGACTTTGATCTCAATTATTCGATTCGGCGAACACCGATTGAATTAGGAAACAACCAAGTTATGGTTAGCTTCATGGAGGTAAGAGCTACAAAGCCCAGTGAGTCTTGCTGTTCGATTGGTTTGAAATTGATCAACCCCTAATTTCTAGGATTTTTTTTGTTTTGGACTTTCTCTTCACTTTTCTGCGTAGTTCGGCCAAGGATAAGTGTAAGAGTTGAGGGAAAGAGAAAGAAGACGTCGATGTGGTCATTTTGGTACCTTACTCGAAGATTTTAGTGGCCGGACAACCTTGGTTCGTTGCCGATGATTTCGTCGCGGGAGAGAGAGAGTAGAGGAAGAGAGAGGCCGAGAGAAATAGAGAGAGACTAAAATAGAAGAGGATGAACTGACTAACCAGCAACCCTTTTTTTATGGGCAAAATTGGACAAAATAAGTTTTATAAGTTATTGAGTTTTTTGAGAGAAAATGACAACAGCTGGAGTTTTTTGAAAAAAAAAGGTGATAAGTTGAGTTTTTTTACCTTTGTGTCATAAGTTGGTTGTTTTTTTTGAAATTTTTGAGTTTTTAAATAATTTTCCTTTTTATTAAAAGCGAGATAGCCGTTAGAGACGGGGGGAGCATCGCGACTTTTCAAAGTGGGAATAGTAAATTGGACCGTTGGGATTAAGTAGCCGTTGTATTCAAAACGAGAAACGAACACATGGTGGGCTAATTTCTTCTCTTTCTAATTTTTTCTTTCTATTTTCCCCTTTTTATTTTGGTATCTTAAAATCCCGCTCATAAAACCCCAAGAAAAACTGAGAAAGACAGAAAGAAAGAGAGAGAAAGATTAGACAGAGATTGAGAGAGTTTGGCATTTCCCAAATCGGCCAATCGTAGCCGATTTGAAGACTGGAGCTCTAATTTGATTGATTGATCTAGTGCCAAAGACTCGAGCTTTTTCCGTCAAGGTTTTGTTGGTTTTTGGTTCTTGCTTCTTTGAAAGTTTGAATTTTTTGAAACTTTAATGATCTGGGCTTTGCGATTTAGTCCTCGTCTTCCTGTTTTGGATCGTGGGTTTTGCTCGTTTTGTTCTAATTTTGACTTTTGGGGTTTTGATTATCGTTGTTCTTGAAGGCGATCGAAATGGGTTCCCAGGAGAACAATCAGGGTCTCGTTAGGCCTTTAAATTTTCCAGGTAGAGAGACACATTGGATTATATTAATAGTCTTAGCGGTTCAATTTTGTAATGAAATTTGAAATTTTGTGTTTCTAATGATGTGTAAGTTTTAATTATGAAGGTCCAAGATTGGGGGGTTCCAAGTTTCTGAAGGAGATGGGCAACAATCATCGAACGGCATTGAGCAATATTACTAATTTCAGAAGAGAAGATTCTGGGTATGTGACTTGTTCTTTTAATCTGAATCTCTTTTCTGGGTTTTTGTTCAGGCATTTGATTCTTGTTTCCTTATTAGACTGTGGGTTAAGACTAATTTGTGGCCCCTTGTTAATCGTTATTTAGGAACGATGTTGCTGGTGTTAAAAAATTGTCAAATCTGGGCCACAGACCAATCACTAGGTTGGACTGTCGAAGCTTACTCTCATTCGGTTGCTGTTTTTGTAACTGTTTTGTATATTTGCTTATGTGATTTCAATTTTTGTGTGATTATGTTCATGTAGGAGGTTTGCTGCCCAAATGGTCCAGCAATGCCCAAAGAAGGTATATTTTTTTGCCCATATAGAAGAGCTTTCTGTAGTTTCCATTGATTTTGTGTCTTAGATGAAATTAAATGGTACTGAGATTGTGGTGATGTGGTTTAGGAATCCGATAAAATGGCTGTGGCCACATTAGTTCCAATTCCTAGTGGTATAAGGAGCGGTGATCAGGAGATTAAGAAACTGAGCTCATTAAAGGATCCTGGGGACTGTGAGATCATAGATGTAGAAGACAGTGAGGATGAAGAGTCTGATGAAACTGTGCCAATGTATGTGAAGCACACAGAAGCTATGCTAGATGAGATTGATAGAATGGTATGCGTGTGGCTAATAATATGCTATTAAATTTTCAGTTAAGTTTTTTTTATATAGTCAACTATGGATCTCATTGGGAAAACTGGCTGAGTATTTGGTGATGCGTTATTGCAGGATGAGGATGAAGAATCGGAAGACCCCATAATGGATATCGATACCAGCTGTGTGAAGGATCCACTCAGTGTCGTGGAGTACATAGATGACATATATGCGCATTACAGGAAAACTGAGGTATATTTGCGTTAGGCCTTTTGATATTGATGGATCACTCACAGCAATTTAACAATGCAGTCATAATATTTTGTGTTACTGAGGGTTAGCATTTTAAAAGAATATGTGATGATGCAAAAATTTTGTTTGGAAAACGCATCTGTTTGTTAAGATGAACTCAGGGGTGTATAATTGCCAAATCTTGTGGGGAATCTGGTGTTGGTTTGGAACAAGAAAGGATGTATATGATCCCAGTTAGTTAAACAAGCCACATTAATGGGATCTTGTGACTGAGTTCAAGTTTTTATTCTACTTTTGGCCTGCTAGGGGTATCTATTTTAGGTGTTGGGATTGATGTGTTGGTATATGAAATTATTGAACCTTATTAAGTATGTTGAGGCATCAATGGTTCTCTGTGATTGAGATCAAGTAATTTATTCTATAAGTTGATAATCTAGTTTTTCGGTCTGTTAGGGGTTTCTGCTTTCTTCTACAGTTATTGTCATGGTGTTGTAGATGCATATAGGTACCTCATGGTACTTATTTGAGATGGATTTTTCGCAATGAAAATCTGTTTCTGAGTTTTATTTACTTTTAATTTTTTATGGTCAATATATGACAGCAACAAAATAGTATGATGAATGTTGTAGATTAATTGTGATCACTTGATGGTTGTTTGTGTCACTCAATCAGTTATGGATATTTGTTTGCTGTAAGCTTTGTTGGGTTTTTTAATAAAACTTGATTCTGAGTAGTAATTCTGACTTGGTATTAGGTTTGTCAAATAACCACAATCATTGTAGATGACTGTCTTGTAATGTGGCCGTCCTCAATCAGTTATGGATAGCTGTTTGCTGTAAGCTTTGTTGGGTCTTTTAATAAAACTTTATTCTGAGTAGTAATTCTGACTTGGTATTAGGCTTGTCAAATAACCACAATCATTGTAGATGTTTGTCAAATAACCACAATCATTGTAGATGACTGTCTTGTAATGTGGCCGTCCTCTTTCCTGCTATGTCAATCTAGTTATCTAGTTTAATCAGTTACTTGATCTGGTTGCTCATGTGACATTATGTGAATTTTCTCATTAATCATACAGAATCAAAGCTGTGTCTCCCCGATTTACATGGCTCAGCAACCTGACATCAATGAGAAGATGAGGGCTATTCTTATTGACTGGCTGATCGAGGTACAGTGTTGAACTCATTTGATCAATTAGGGTAAAAGTTGAAAACATGTGAATATATGTGTTCATAATTGAGTTTCATTTTGTTCAGGTCCATTACAAGTTTGAGCTTATGGATGAGACATTGTTCCTCACGGTCAATCTTATAGATAGATTCTTAGAGCGCCAAATAGTGGTCAGAAAGAAGCTTCAGCTGGTCGGTGTGACAGCCATGTTACTAGCGTGCAAGTATGAGGAGGTTTCTGTCCCAATTGTGGAGGATTTTGTTCTGATTTCGGATAAGGCATATACAAGGCAAGATGTCCTTGATATGGAGAAATCAATGGTGAACAAGTTACAGTTCAACTTTTCTGTTCCTACCCCGTATGTGTTTATGAGGAGATTCTTAAAGGCTGCTCAATCAGACAAAAAGGTCGGTAACAGGAACTTGCATTTCAAGGAACTTATTTCAAGAGTAATAATATGTGTTTATACTTCATTTTTAGATCTTATTTTCCTTTACGTGTTTCCAGTTGTAATAATAGATAGTATTGATGTACTTGGTACTCTTGTAATTTGAAACAGCTTGAGCTTCTATCCTTCTTCCTCATTGAGCTATGCCTGGTGGAGTATGAAATGCTGAGGTTTTCACCATCTCTTCTAGCTGCTGCAGCAATTTACACTGCTCAGTGTAGTCTTTCAAGGCTCAAGCAGTGGAACAAAACCAGCGAGTGGTATACCAATTACACAGAAGATGAGCTTCAGTAAGTATTTCTTGTTTATTTATGATCCATATCATGTACCAATAGTGTTACTTCCGTACTAATCGTGTATGTGTACTAACAGAGAGTGCTCAAAGATGATGGTTACTTTCCATCAGAAGGCAGAAACTGGTAGACTTACCGGGGTGCATAGGAAGTACTGCACATGGAAGTTCGGCTATGCTGCTAAAGCTGAACCTGCCGAGTTTCTTCTGAACCCTTGACACATTTCTGCTGACAAGAATTTGGACGATGATCAGATTCAAGGGAAGAAAGCAGAAGTTGTAATTGACGGTGTTTCTCAAGTTGTAATTGAGCAACAGAAGTTGCCCTGGGGAGGGTAGTCTTAGTGAAACCAGATATGGGAATGGGGTTGCTTCTTTTGTTGCCAACGCAAACATCTCTACTTGAGCATCTGCATTTTGCAGATAATAATGTTCCTTGTAGTTTTCCATCTGAGTCAATGTTATCTGAAGTTTCAAACGGTTCCCTTGTTGTGAATATGTATCTTTCTCATAGTTCAATTTCCTGGACATGGTATTAGAGCAGCCCATGGTGCTCATCCAAAAAACAAAGAGTTCTTCTTCATCAGTTATGATAGTCTTCTATGCTTTTTGTATGCATTTTCATCACACTTTTTATGTAAAAGATGAAAGAATAAGGGTGCGGAATGTAAATAATGGATGCCAATTTCACCTGGGATCCCTTATTGTATTGATCAAGATTCAAATTCAATCAAGGGAACATGAGCCAAATGATCACTAAACTTTGTCAAAATCGATAATTTAATCACTGAACTTTAGAAAATATCAAAAAGGTCATTGAACTTTAACTTTGTCTATCAGTTAGATCACTTTGCCCATCTTAAACATTCTAATTTGTCAAATATTTTGCTTATATAGATAGACTTATGAGAGAAATGCACATAGTATAAGTGAGAGAAGTATGAAAGCCACCATGAAATAAAAAAAATTAACATCCAAGATAGGCAAAGTGATCAATTTGATAGATAAGTTAAAGTTCAGTGACATTTTTGTCATTTTCTAAACTTCTGTGATCAAATTGTCGATTGCGACAAACTTGAATGATCATTATAGCTAGTTTTTCTTCAATCAATCTTCTCAAAACCACTTTTTGTCCACCAGTCGTGGACATTCACTTGTGAATTTGTAATGCACAGCTCAATTAGAACCATTGATTGAGTCAATTTATTAGGCTTATATTTTGATCAAATTTTGTGTACCCATTTTGACCTTCGTTGAAAAATTACCCATTTTAACTTCATCCACCATCTCCGATATGGGTAACCTTGCCGCTGACCGAGTTTGTCCCTCTCAAGCCGAGCAAGACTCGCGACTCGCTCCGGCCAAGTCGCTCTTGGTCCAGCCTCACCCTTGCTCGCCGACGCACTCCAACGACGAACTCTATTTCCAGCATTAGGATTATGATTGGTGGCCGACGACAATTTAGGGCCAAGATTAGGGCAATTTAAGGCCATAAATTGTTATGAACTAAAGAGAAAAGCTAAGGAAATGAGAACATGTTTGTTTTTGATTAATGATACCCCAAAATGAGCTCTTACATAGAATATAAGGGGAACACAAAATGGTTGAGGTATCAACATCTGGAGATATCTCAACGGTTACAAACTCCCTAAACAACAAACCATAATAACAGCTAGTGCTAAAACAAGGCCAAACAAACAACTAGTTCAGCTCCTAGAGAAGTATAGAATAGTTGGGACTAAAACATAAGAACAGTGACCATTGGTATTGGGCTGGGTTGTAATGGTTGCGAATGGAGTGCAACAATTCCCTCCCCCTTGAAGAAGGCTTGACCTCAAGCTGGAAAGTCAGGATAGTGGACCTCGAAGTCATGAGCGTTCACCCAAGTAGCGTCCTCTGGTGGCAGTCCAGCCCATTGAACCAAACATCGAATTCCAGCACAATTTTTCTTTTTGTAGATGCTACGGTCTAGTATCTTCTCTAGTGTACATATGAGTTCGCCTGCTGTTGCCATTGGAGACAAGTCCTTGATGACCGAAGTTGCTAGTCCAATATGTCTTTTGAGTAGGGAGAAGTGGAAGACATTGTGGATGTGATATTCAGGTGCCAATGCTAGCTTATATGCCACTTTTCCCACACAAGCCAACGCCTTAAAAGGGCCATAAAACTGTGGCGAGAGTTTGTGACAAGTTTGGGAAGCTACTGTGCTATGTCGATATGGCTAGAGTTTAAGGTAAACCTAGTCATCAACTTGGTATTCTCATTCTGTGCGCTTCTTATCAGCTTGCTGGCGCATTCGGTTTTAAGCTAGATGTAAATTGAGCTTCAATAGGCGGTTCAATTTGTCATGAGTAACCAGGGCTTCATCCACTACCTCCACCACTGTAGATCTAGGAAGGTATAATTGGACAGAAGATGACTCCCTTCCAGATAAAGTTTGAAATGGGCTCATCTTAATTGCCAAATGAAAACTGGTGTTGTTCTAGTATTGCGCCCAATGCAAGTGTGAGACCCAATCCTAAGATTTGTCAGCCACATAACACCTTAAATAATGTTCGAAAGTGCAATTCAATACATTGGTTTGCCCATCGCTTTGGGTGTGGTAGGTGGTGCTATGACAAATGTGAGTATCATGGGACCAAAAATAGGCTTCCCAAAAGTTGCTGGTGAACACTGGATATGTGTCATTGATGAGAGTCTTAGGCATGTCGTATAGCTTGAATATCTCTCTTGTAAACACATCGGCAATGGATGCAGCAGAGTAAGGGTGAGAATTGGCTATGAAGTGGCTGAATTTCACAAACCTATCCACCACTACCATTATGGCATTCTTACTTTGAGACACTGGAAGCCCCTCTATGAAATCCATCGAAATGGACATCCAAGATCCGTTGGGGATATACAAGGGTTAGAGATGGCCCATGGGATAATGGCCTCTGACTTATGTCTCTGGAATTCTTCATAGTGTGCAACAAACCATTTCACTTCTTTTCTGGCTCATGGCCACAAAAAACTGTGGGTGAGCCTTTTATAGGTGGGAAGAACCCTGGAATGGCCTGACGTTGGGGATGAGTGAAACTCGATGATGAGTTTTTTTCCCCAATCATAACCCTTAGGAACAAACAGTTGCCCTTTGTATTGAAGTCGGCCTTGATGCATTGAGTATATGGCTGGTACTAGAGAGTCATCCTCAATTTTCTTGAGCAATTGAGAAGCCTTGGAGTCAATTAAGCATGCTTGGCGGATCTTCTCAATACAATCAAACACTAGAGTGGTAACACCCATGAGAGAACAAAGCTCGTGCTGATGAGACAAAGCATCAGGGGCGCCATTAAGCGAGTTGGAATGGTGCTTGATGTCAAAACTGTTGCCAAGAACCTTCAAGAACCACTTTTGCTAGGAAGGCGTGGTGATTTCTGACCCTGGTGATTGTTGGGAAGGTGGCGTAGAAGAGAAGAACTTCAAGGTCTTGTCATCTGTAATGATCTTGAATTTTTGACATATGAGGTATGGTCGCCACCTTTGGACGGCGAAAACGACCACCATCATCTCCTTGTCGTACACACATATAGCCAAATTTCTTCCCAAAAGTGCCTTGTTGAGATAGGCCATTATTAGTTCCATAATTGTGTTCTAATTATGTTCCTAACTTCAGGCTTATTGCTTGTCTTCTATGAATAAAGCGTCGTTGTTATAATGTTTCTTGTTCATACTAGGAAATTGGGAGTTGACATGGAAATGCTCTTAAAGATGGAAATTAATCATTTTTTGGAGAAATTGAGCACATTTTCTAAGTCACAAGATCATTTAGAGAAACTTTGGAAAAATGACGAAAAGTGGTCGCCGGAAGTTATCAGAAGTTGCTAGAAAATCGCCGAATTTATCCATACATGGCCGGACTATGAAGCATGGCCCAAACACTACAAGATAGGCACAAGGGAAGGCCCAAACCACCTATATAGGAACCCTAGATGATTTGTCTAAGGTGTCACACAATTTGAATTTGGAGCTATTAAGCATGGTTTGAACTCTAGCTAGAAGCCAAGAAAAGGGGATCACAAGTTGTGGCCCGAGGATCAAATTTCATGGCCACTCTAGCACATCCAAGTGCCAACATTATAACCCATTTTCTCTCCCATTAACCCTCTTGGTCGAGCTCCCCTCGAAACACACTTACAACATATCTCATTTTTCAAGTTTTGCTTAGTTTTACTCTCTCTATATAGCCTCCATCCATTCCCTAACTCTTTAGCTCTCTCCTCTACATTAAACACCTCCTCCATCACCACCAAAAGGCCTAAGAACCTCTATCACCACCATCATACTATCATCTCCACCCTCTTCATCCTGGCCTAAGGTGGGTTCATCATCTTTTGTGGAGTCAAGAAGCAAGGAAGGATAAGAGCAAGAAGTGAAGAAGTGCTTGGAGACTTGAAGGTTTTGCTTAAGGACCATTCAGTTACTTCTTACACTTATTGATTCTCCTTTATGTATCTAGATTATATGTTCACCATGTGTAGTGAGTAGTCCTATTTGGGAGGCTAGGGTTAGAACCTTAGCCATTTCATGTAAACAAATGATGGATTGATTTATGTATGGCTTATGACTTAGTGTATTTTGTGTGAAGTATGTGTTTGTGGTTGTTTATGTTCTTGAGCTTCATATATAGTTTCGATTATGCATGTTTTGACCTTAACTAAGTTGATGTATGCATTAAAGAACTAAAATGGGACCTTGGTTGAATTAGTTACCCACCTAAGGCTAGATGAATATGTAAACATGATTAAGGTCTATTCCAAAAGGGTTTACCTTAAGGTTGGTCTCCTTAGCACAAAGCAAGGACTAAAGCCACTTGAGTCAAAATAGACTTAAGGAGTTTTAGTCAAGCACACATTAAATTGAGAAGTTGTTGTGGGTATTAGTTGGATCTTTCGATTTGTAACTCAAAAGGTGCGGATTGAGAGATTCACTTAGACTTTATCTCGGATCCTCAAAAAGAGGTTCAGGAAGGGAAACTTTCCACAAATATCACATAGTACGCTTGTTTACTTCACTCACGTGACATACAGTCAAGATGCAAACCCAAAATGGTTTAGGTCTTGGTCCCAGTTCACCAAATACTTCAAAGTTTGGCCCAAGTCATTTAGAGTCCAAAATGTCCTAGGAGCTTGGGGTTCAAAACCAAACATGACCCAAACCGTTACGATTTGGAGATCCACTTGTGTGAAATGGACTGTAATTACATACATAAATCGGGACATTGTTTGAGCATCAAGTGGCTAGTGGGGAATTCCCTAGCCAACCATCTTCTTTTATTGTGAATTTTTTTGTTATTTAATCTCTTTGCTTTAGTCTATAATCAATCAATCAACTCAGATAATCACTCATCCTAATCTAATCACCCCTTACAATGATAGGTCTTCAAAAAACTTAGTAATGTAAGATATACTTCCCCCCTTTTATTTTAGTTTAGTGTCAAGATTAATGTCTAGTTTAACTGTAGTCTAAGTGCATTATCATTTGAACTAAGGAGTTCAAGTGACTATTCCTCGTGGGTTCGACATTCGATTTCTATAAATACTATAAATTGACCCGTACACTTACGGGCGAAAAATACTTTATATACTTATAGGCTAGATAATAGTGCCTAGAGTGTGTGTGTGTGTGGGGGGGGGGGATATATTTTTCAACATGTTTTTTTGGAGCCGTTGTCGAGGATTAGGCTCATCTTAATTCCTTAGCTTCAGATAGCCTTGATTGTGGTAATACCGGACATTTTGTTTGATAATTGTTTCTTAGATTTATTAATTTTCTTCATTTTATCATCTAGGAATTTGTTTTGATTGTCTTTGATCCCTTGAATACTTTGGTTGATAGCTTTAAGGTGAATTTGTACTAGAACTTGTGTTGCTAACCTTTTGCAAGGCAGTCAGTTCGACCCATCGGGCCTTATTCTCACCTGTAAAAAACTAGTTTGAAGGGAGACAGAAGCTTATATTCGACCCGTCGAAAGTTGTCTGTGTCAACAACATGAGCGTGCATTCGACCCGTCGAGAACATTTCTCAACCCGTCAAATTCTGTGATGTGCTTGAGGTTGTTTCACTTATCTCTACCTCTTTTATCTTGAGTTATTTACATTCTTGGGAGCATATCTAAGTAGTGTCTTTATTTTACGCATAATAGTTAGAGTATCTAAATTTAGAAAACTTAATTTTCGCTACACTCTAGATTCTTAAAACTTTATTTGGTGATTCCCTTATATTGGATCACGCACGCCTTTACCTCGGTGTCCATAGCACAGTGAATGCCATTGCGCCACGTACTGGAATCCCATTTGAACTCTTAGATTGCTCATTGATGTTTCCTTTGGGGAGGGGGGTGGCTCTCAAAGCTTTGAGTACTTTGAGAGTTTGGAGGCCTAATATCAAGTGGTTGCTTAGTGTGATTTTCAGGTTTATGCCCTTTCATCATCCACGTCTATACACACCATCTTCTAGTTCATCATCCTTTTTATGGAAGACCAATTCAATTTAGGGTTTGACATCGTGGCTCCGTTAAGACAAGGGTCAAGCACTAGTAGTGAAGAAGAGGGTGGTGAACCGGTATTGAAAGGGAATAACCAAGAAGCACTTCGGAATTTTTTTGATCTTGCTGTAAAGGCACAACGCTAGAATTGGGGTCGTGCACCTCGGGTGTTTACAATTCAAGTCGATTCTCAACTTGAGGAAGAAGAAGATCCACCACTTGAAGATCCACCATCCGAAGAAGAAGTTGAACCTTCCATATAGTATGTTGCTATGGTGGAGGGCAAAATCTATGAAGGGATACCATTGAGGGAGTGTACTCTTCCCTCTTTGGCAGCTCACATGGGGTGCATCATGCTACAACCATTAGTGGACGAGTCTTTTGAGATCAAGTCGAGTTTCTTTCAAACTCTTCCGTTGTTCCTTGGCCACACTAATTCGGACCCTTACTTGCACTTATTAGAGTTCGAGGAGGCGTGTGCCTACCTAAACATCTGAAATATGGACCCCGAAAAATTAAGATTGAGGGTCTTTCCATCAAGCTTGCAGGACAAGGCAAAATATTGGTTCAACAAGCTCCCTTTTAACTCCATCAAATCTTGGGAGGGCTTGTAACTGAAATTCATTACTAAGTATTTTCCTCCGGGCAAGATCAACAAAAGGAGAATAGGCTTAATGACCTTCCGAGAAGAGGATGGGGAAATCTTTTGCGAGGCATGGGAGCAATTCAAAGATCTAGAGCTTGTATGCCCGAACCATGGTCAAACACAAGACATGCTTATGTGTCTTTTCTATCAAAGACTAAGCACAGAGACAAGAAGAAAGGTAGACAATGCTTGTGGTGGAGATTTCATGGACAAGACCACGGAAGAATCCCATGTTTTGCTTGAAAAATTAGCGGAGATATCGATGTTGTGGGATATTAAGCCTAGTTTGAGGAAACCGACAGTATCAATGAGGGAGGCCACTCAAACCAATAGGGGTGGTATCTACGAAGTCAAGGGATCCCACATGCAAGATGAAGCCATTAAGAGGCTTAAGAAGTTAATGAATAAGAAGTTTGAGCTCTTAATGAAGCAATATAGAAGTGGGAGCTAAGTTCACCAAGTGGCGGAGATTAGTGTGGAGCCGGTCACTTGTTTGATTTGTGAAATCACAGTGCATGAGACTTTAAGTTTTCCTTACCAAGAAGATTACATGGATATTATCGAAGAATGTAAATGAATATTCTATGACAACCAAAAGAATGATCCTTACTCCAACACTTATAATTCGAGATGGAAGAACCAACCTAACTTCTCATGGGGTGGTCAAAATCAAAATCAAGGCAACCAAGGAGGTCAAGGTGGGTTGTCAAGACCAAGTGGTGATTTTCAAGGACAAGGGAGAAGGTTTAATGAAAGGGAAAACCAAGGCAACTTTGGTGCTTCCAAAAGTGGAGGTAAGGGGTTCTCAAATTATCAAGGAGCTCCTAGATTTGCACCAAGACCGAGTGGAGGATTTGCCAATGCCTCGGGTGGTAACATTTACCAACCACGAGCACCTTTTGTACCAAGATCTTAACAACCACCTCTACTCCAAGCACCAATCCTTCCATCATAATTAGAGGCACCTAAGTCCAACATGAATGAGCTCTTGGTTAGGCTAGTGAAGAGCCATAAAGACTTGTTAAAGACTCAAACGGAATATAAAAAGGCTTTTCTTGAAATCTTCATGAGTTTGAATGAGGATAACCAAGCACTCTGAAATGAGAGCCAAAATACTATTCACAAGTTGAAGATGCAAGTGAGCTAATTGGCTAACGCACATCAAAGCCAAGGGAGTAATAGAGCTCATGAGTTTTTCTCCACCACAGAGATGAATCCCAAGCACCAAGTCAATGTAGTAAATGCGGTGTTGAGATCCAGGAGAGGATTTGAAAACTATGGTGATGCTCTTATTATGGAGAGTGATGATGAAGATGACTTGGACGCACCAATTGTGTCTAAGAACCATGCCGGAGTTGAAGGTGGGGAAAAGGTGGTGAGATTTTAAGAGAAGACCGCTTTGATTCCGTATGAAAATGCTAGTAAGTTGGAAGATGAAGACGATGAGCTTGAGGTTGAGCATGTACATTCCAAGAGTAGAATGAGTCGACATGGAGCTGCTGGAAAGAGTCTAGAAGGAAGAGACACGGTTAGAGAGCATTCCGGGAATGAATTGAGGAAAGAACAAGGAGGAGGAGCTGCCCAGAATTCGACCCGTCGAATGCATGCTTTTGTCTGGAATTGAACAACTTCCCGACCCGTCACGAAAATTCTACTCAACCCGTCGAGAAACAGAGGAATGACAAGTTTAAGGGGCATTCCGAGAAGGTTCCAAGTGATGAAGATGTGTACCTACCCCTTCTCCAAGTGAAGAAAAATGAGAGGGTTCAAGTAAACTTGGATCAAAAGACCAATGAGTGTTTGGATGTCTTCAAGAAGGTTGAGAACAATATCCCCTTTCTTGAAACCATTCAAACTATTCCTATGTACTCCAAGTTCTTGAAGGACCTTTGCAAAAACCGAAGATTTAAGAACAAGTTGTAAAGGGAAGAAAAGACCAAGAAGGTGAAGCTCAACGCCATGGTGTCGGCTATCATACAAAGGAAGGTGCCCAAGAAGTGGAAAGATTAGGGAAGCTTCACCGTGCCATGCACAATCGGGATGAAGTACTTTGAGAGAGCTTTGATGGACCTTGGAGCTTCCATTAACTTGATGCCATATTCGGTATACAAGGATATTGGCTTGGGAAAGATGAAGGAGGTGGGCATGTCATTGAAACTAGCAGATCAGAGCATAGTGCATCCAAGGGGCATAGTGGAAGACGTACTTGTTATGATTGACGATCTCATAGTGTCGATCGACTTTGTAATTCTAGACAAGGAGAAACCAAGAGGGCATGAGGATCTCCCTTTAATCTTCAGAAGAGTTTTCATGGCTACGGCGGGTACCAAGATTGATGTCAAAACCGGAGAGCTTACCATAACCATGTTTGAGAAGACGAGGGCATTCAAGATATTTGGGAAGACATCCCCAATCCCTTCAATATAATCCATGAGCATTAGAGTTGTGAATGAAGAAGATGTGAGCTACAAGGAGCCGAAAGCCAATGAGTTGAGTGTCGAAGAGGTGACGACACCGAATAAGATCAAGGGTTGTGTAAAGAAGAAGAAAAAACCGGACGAGAATGGGGATGGCAAGCTAATCATTAGAAGCAAGGTTACCTTGAAGAACTCCAATCTCTCAAGAGATGCAAGCTATAAATTGCTTGAGGTATGCCCAAATGGAGTGGTCAATTTGAGGAACTTGACAAATGGGAGAACTTTCGTGCTTCATAGAGAGTAAGTGGTAGCTTTGGAGGAGTTTCCAAGGAAATGGAATGGGAAGGTCTATCACTCTAAGGACCTGACCATGATGATTTGAAGCATTGCTCTCCGCCCCGACCATGTTAAGGTCGTTAAACTTGAACCTGTGATGGTCGGACACCATTGGTATGTTATAGGAATAAGTTTGAGGTTGGAGGAGTATAAAACATTATAGAATAAGCATGGAAGTCAAGAACTTGAAGAAGAGCCAAATCTGACAATTTTTGACCCGTCGAAGATTCTGCTCGACCCGTCGAATGCACACCCCTGTCCAACAAGTCCCACTTCCTTGACCCGTCGAGGTGATCTCTCGACCCGTCGAGGAATACCCTTCCATTGACTTTCGCAAGACTAAAGAGCTTGATCCTTTGAGGAATGAATCATATAGCTATACCATGAGGTCGAATCAAATCCGAGAGCACCAGTGGGGACTCATGATAGCGGAGCTAGGATGGCGAGGCTTAACTTGGCCTTCGTTGGTTTACAAGTTTGTGTCTATAGAGCTAGGGGCCGGTCGACTAAGTGTTTGCACCCTCTTTCTCCCTACTATCTTTTTTTCCTTGCTTCATATGAACATGATTAAGAATGATGCTTAAGTAAAATTAGTGTATTCTTTGGAGTCACGTAGAGTGTGGGACCTTGGTTGAATTAGTTATTCACCTAAGGCTAGATGAGCATGTAAACATGATTATGGTATATTCCAAAAGGGTTTACCTTAAGGTTGGTCTCCTTAGCACAAAGCAAGTACTAAAGCCTCTTGAGTCAAAATAGACTTAATGAGCTTTGGTCAAGCATATATTAAATCGAGAGGTTATTGTGGGTATTAGTTGGGTCTTTCGATTCGTAACTCAAAATGTGCGGATTGAGAGATTTACTTAGAGTTTCTCTCGGATCCTCCATAAGAGGTTCGGGAAGGAAAACCTTCCACAAATATCACATAGTACGCTTGTTTGCTTCACTTATGTGACATACGGTCAAGATGTAAATCCGAAATGGTTTAGGTCTTGGTCCCGGTTCACCAAATACTTCAAAGTTGGGCCCAAGTCGTCTAGAGTCAGAAATGTCCTAGGAGCTTGGGGTTCAAAACCAAACGTGACCCAAAAGGTTACGATTTGGACATCCACTTGTATGAAACGGACTCTAATTACATACATAAATCGGGACATTGTTTGAGCATCAAGTGGTTAGTGGCGAATTCCCTAGCCAACCATCTTCCTTTATTGTGAACTTGTTTATTATTTAATCTATTTGCTTTAGTCTATAATCAATCAATCAACTTGGATAATCACTCATCGTAATCTAATCACCCCTTACAATGCTAGGTCTTCAAAGGACTTAGTAGTGTAAGATACACTTTCCTCCTTTTATTTTAGTTTAGTGTCAAGATTAGTGTCTAGTTTAATCATAGTCTAAGTGCATTATTATTCGAACTAAGGAGTTCAAGTGGCTAATCCTCGTGGGTTTGACACTCGACTTCTATAAATACTATAACTTGACCCCGTACACTTGCGGGCAGAAAACACTCTATATACTTATGGGCTAGATAATAGTGCATAAAGTTTGGGTGGGGGGGGATGATATTTTCCAACGGCCACCGGGTGCCCTTCTTACTGAAGCACGGTGCCAATTCTATCTTCTGAAGGATTGATTTCAATGACGAAGGGTTTGGAGAAGTCGGGAAGCACCAGAACCGATTTTTTGGTGAGAGTCGTCTTTAGAGCGGTGAAAGTCACCACCACTGCTTCATTCCAAATAAAGCTGTCATTTCTCAACAATTTGGTCAAGGGTTTGGATATTTGAGCAAAGCCCTTTACAAACCACCTGTAATAGCCATATAAGACCAAGAAGCCTTTTAAGCCTTTTATAGTAGTGGGAATGGGCCACATGGATATGGCACTATCTGGCTTGGATCTACTTACACACCAGCTGAGGAGACTACCCACACTCGGCTGACTAAAGGAACACTTGGACTCCTTGGGTTTTAGAGAATGGGCCTGCAACATATTGAGGACTTGGGACAAATGCCTCATGTGAACTTTAAACCCCCTTCTATAGACAAGTATATCATCAAAAAATACAAGAACAAACTTGCGTAAATATGGCTTAAAAATAAAATTCGTAAGACTTGGAAACGTAGAGGGTGCATTCATGAGTCCGAACGACATTACCGTAAACTCGTAGTGCCCATGATGCAATCGAAATGTCATCTTGTGGATATCATCAGCATGCATCCATATTTGGTGATAACCGAATTGCAAGTCAAGCTTCAAGAAATGTGTAGCCCTATGCATTCATCCAACAACTCGTTCACTAGAGGAATCAGAAAGCGATTCTTGACAGTAATGGCTTTGAGGGCTCGAAAGTCCACACACATATGTTGTGAGTTGTCCTTCTTGGGTACAAGGATTAGTGGTGAACTATATTGGCTATTGCTAGGCCTAATTCCCTCCTGGCCCAACAGCTCTGCCACTTGCCTATCAATCTCATTCTTTTGGGATGCAGATTGACGATATGGCCTAGACGTAACTAGGTTGGAACTAGGCAACAACGAAATTCGATGGTCGCAGTCACGCCGTGGTGGCAACATTATCAGAGAAGTGAACATATCCCAAATTGGAGGAGCAATGTAGTTCGTTGAGGGGGACCACTCGTTGTCTGATGTGGAGCAGTGACTATGTTGTGGAGGTTTTGCATCTCTGGTAGGGGTGCCAGATTTTGAGTGCCCTGCAACAAGTGAGGTACTGAAAGGACCCAACCCCGATTTAGTTTCCTAAACCGAAATCAAACCCCTTCCGAAAACACAAATCAACAAAAACCATAAAAATTTCGGCAGAGTAACGCTACTAACGCGGAATTGCCATTAACCTGCACCCGGAAAATACACTTCATCCTATGCCACAAAAGCCAAACCGTGGGCACCAATCCCATCCAGATTTCTCAATATCATATCAATAACAATAAACAATAAACATAACTGTATTATATAGAAAATCCGGGAAAAACCACATAAAACATGTATCAGTACCGTATCAGAGCGATATCTAGTGTATATATACAAAATATACAACAGTAGGCGAAACAAGTAACCTATTGGGAAAGAAAGGTAGCTCGAACGACTAGCCTTCGACTGCGACGTGAGACACCAGAATCCGAACTGCAAACTGGGCGCGAAAACCGAAAAGCCCAGGGGAAAGGCAATAAAACGTTAGAGTGAGTGGATGAAAATAAACATATGCCTTTCACCAATTTCATATACAATAAAAAAGTATAGCGAGTTCGAAAAATATATATGGAGGTGCTAGGCGAATCTCTCAAGCCCGACGGTCAGGCGAATCTCTCAAGCCCGACGGTGATAGACCAGAGGAATCTCTCAACCCCGGCGGCATAAGAGGGGAATCTCTCAACCCTGCCCAGAGAAATCTCTCAACTCTGGTCAGACTACCGGTGATCAGCCGAGTAGCCGAAGCATCGATGCAAGTATGCCATCACCATAAAATATAAAATAATACCTCCGAAAATAATAAATAATCTCAACATCGTATATAAATAAAGACGAAAAAATCACGAATTTGCAACGACTATGAAAATATAAAAGTGTCCACTCACAGGTGAGCAAAGTGCGCACTCGCGCTAATCACGTGGTCCGGCGGAAGATCCCTCGCCCGAAGCACGATCATGATCTCCTGAATAATCATAAAATATAACTGATCAAAATCATAGCTCACAACACTGTACCACACCTCAGAAACCAACCGTTCCCGGAAACGTATAACGGATACAAAAATAATTAACGAAATTCTCAAAATCTCCACTCAAACCCTCGACTGAAAATCCAATACCCAAACCAACTCGAAAACCTCAAGGCGACGATCGGGGCGTGAATAAGAGCGAAATGACATATAACTCGTCGAAAACCAAAAAGTCAACGCTCTCGCCGGAGCGCCGCCATTGACCGCCACCGGCGGTGGCGGCGCGCCATCAACGGAGGAATTCTTCGGCGAGGAGAACCCAGTTCTTAAGCTTACCTCAAGCCCAACATATTTTTGAACTAGCACAAGTTCCAATTATGACTTAATCGACCGGAAAACAGCTCGGAAATTCAAGGTCGAACTAAACTCCGACAACCACCACGGGTTCTACCAACAAACCATCCTCGTCCAAAATCAATCACCTAGGAAGCATCAATAGAGCAAGGGGAGTCAAAACCCCATCACCCCCGTCACCACAGCTCGCCGGAGCTCCTCCCCCGTCACTAGCGAAAACCCACGGAATAACCCGATTCGAAATCCCACAAATCTCAACCAATTCATACAAACTCAAATATAATTCGATAAAGGAACTCAAGAGGATTCTATCCATACCAAGGGCGTGGCTGGAGGTGGCCGGAAAGTCCGGGTCGGCCAGCGAGTCACAAACGGGTTGCATTTTCTCCACGAGTCAACGGGTCAACAGCAAAAGTCAACGTCGGTCAAACTTCCAACAGTGTTTTCAACAATTTTTTGACTATTTCCGATATTTATACTCGCGTCTCGGGACGATCGATGATCCAAAACGGATAACCATTATGATTCGGATAAACTCGACACGAACGGATAAACTCGACGAAATTCTGAAACTTCAAATATTCATATTATATTCCTCGGTTGTCGAAATATTCATCTGGAACCGCCCACGAACTCGAAATCACGTGTACAACAACTCTCGAGAAGAGACTCAGTTCAAATTCTCGGATGATAATTAAGTCATAATTAAAACTGGCAAATTAATCAATTTACGTAAAACTGCGATTACGCGCTAACTTGTGAATTAAGCCGATTACTCTACTGATTCTGTTCCGGGTCGTCACAGGTACTCCATCTACTACGAAGGCCATAAGCTTATGCTTGAAGTGTCATCCTATAAACCCAAGGGATTCCAACCATTCTGCCCTTAGTACCAAATCAAATCATGCCACAACCAAAAGTTTGATCGAATGGTAAATTGGTAACCTTGAATACTCATCGTGACGTTTCAAGCATGGCTTCTAATACACATCTCTTGCCCAACGACATTGGTAAAAATCAAGGTGTGGGGTTGCATCTATATCCAGGTTCGGATGTTTAGCTATGACTGGATTTAGGAAATCTGAGGTAGTGCCTAAGTCCACGAAGATGCGGATATGGTAGTGTTTGACGCTAAAATATCTCTCGCGGAGAGGTCCTTCTGCAAAGCAGTCTCTTTTACTGACTTCGGATAGTTTGATTGCAGTTGTCAGTTTATTCTGTATGTGCTTCGTGATGTGGTTCCATGCTCCATGGAACTTGGAATATTTTTTTACCTTTTAACTGTTTAGCCGTAGGGAGAGATCCGAAATCTGCTTTGACAGCTCGCATGCCGTAGAGCTCATCCAAGATCTCATGAGCCATGTTAGGATCGTACGTGTATGTTTCAAACTCTGGCTTAGTGAAAGCCACTGTTGAAAGATTGATGGAGCCCTTACTCTTTTGAAGTTTGCGGGGCTTTAAAACCTTATTTGTCGATAAATCCACAGCTTCCACTTGTTCTCCATCAGAGTCTGAATCTTGGCCGTCTATGTCTTCTATATAAGGCACAGTTTTTGGCTTTGGTCTGTCGTAAAACCTAGCAGTGTACGTTCCCTTGGACGCATTCTTTCTGTTGTTTCGTTCTTGCATGGTGCTGTAAGCCTTAATTACAGTTGTGATAAGCTCATTCAAGGAAAAGCATTTGCTATTTAAGAACAGCTGGTGGTACGTATCCTCCAAACCATTCTTGGCCATCTCTACTACCTCTTCTTTACCTAGTGGAGTCTTGCATAGATTATATTCTGACCAGAAACAGTGCAGGAAGGTGACTGGACTTTCTGTCGCCAATTGGCTCAAGGAAGCCAGTTTTCCAACACTGGTTTCAGGTCTAGCCGTTCCGAAGTGGTTTATGAATAAAGCCTCCATGTCCTTCCACTCGTTGATTTAACCCTTTTCCAATCCCGTATACCAAATGAGGGCCGATCCTGACAAAGATGATCCAAAGACTCTTAGCTTGAGTCCATCATTATCGGCAAACTACCCTAATTGCAATGTGAAGTATGTTAAATATGTTGCCGCATTTGAATCATCGTCGCCAGAGAAAGTTTGGAAGGTTTGATGTCAGTAGTACCTAGGCCATTGCCAAGCATCTGGATCATCCTTCTGCATGGGAGGAAACGGTGTCTCGTATGATTCATACATCTTGGCCAGATGTATGTCACAGTCGTTCATGAACCTATTTAACCGTTGTTCCCATGCAGGTAGGAAAGACTCTGCTTGTCTAGTCTTTCTGGCGAGATCAGAAACTGATTTTGTTAGAGACGCTATGTCCTTGTCTGTTCTTTGAGACAGTGTCGCCGCATGTCGGCGGTATTCATCCAAACTTGATGCCAAGATTTGCATGATATCTATCTGTAATTTATCCTGACATTCCACAAGACTCGCTACCTAGGCTCCAATTGCCTCTTTCTCCTCCTGATCTCTATGGAATTCTACTCGTAATGCTTGGATTTCGACTAATGCTGCATCGATTATGTCGCCTTGAGTAGTGAGAAGAGTTGCTTGTTGTTCAATTCTTTCTCCGAGAGCCGTGTAGTAGTTAGTCTGATGTTCGTCACGCCTAGCCGCGTAAACTAGGTACTCCGGGAATGTAAGTTCCGCAATCTCCGCTTCACTTAAATATTTGAATGACATGGTTGAAAGATATTCTTTAGTGAAGATAATTTCAACCGCTTGATTACATAGTGAACAACACCGAGTAGATGTATGTTCACGGTAAGCCGGTTGAGGATGTTTGCGAAACTGAGGGTATATCCTTCGGTAAGGATCCCCTATTGTCACTTAGAGACACAAAGATTGTCCCACTGGGCGTACCAAAATGTTTGACGCTAAAATTTCTCTCGATGAGAGATCCTTCCGCAAAGTAGTTTCTTTTACTGACTTCAGATAGTTTAACCACAGTTGTGGTTTATCCTATATGTACTTCGTATACTGGCATGCCACCGTCTCTCAACGGAATATAGAACTTTAAGGTGCCTGACTTCTTGATAAGCGATTAAGACAAGGAGAGCACCAACCTTGCCTGAATGGGTCCTTCTCGCCTAGTAACCTAAGACTTTGGGTTTATGTGTCTCTAACAGAGCCCCAAAAATTGATATCTTGCACTACCCTTTACGAGCGTAAAGCAGAGCAACTTCTCTAACGACGTGTTGCGAACACCGCTTCCTTGGATGTCCGAACTCTCACTCGATATGTGACAAGCCCTTCAACCTTCCAGCCGTGTTTAGTCCCTTTAGATATCCAAACTCTCACTCGATCAGTGACAAGCTCTTCAATCTTCCAGTCGTGATAATTTCTTCCTCTGATTGCAATACTCTCACTCGTTTGGTGACAATCACTTTGATCGTCTGGCTACAAAGATAGAATCTCTTGACGAGATGTCTAGGTGTACTTGCGTATAACAAATGTTTTATGTTTGATCGGGGACCCTTTCACCAATGCTCTTACTCTCTTTATATAATGCTCAGTAGTCGTCTTTCAATTCTCTTGAACTTCTTCTACTCTTTCTCTTTGAATCTCAATATAACTCTAACACTATCCAGGACACGGGTTGTATCTTTATATAGTTCTAATGCTATCACAACTCCTTTACTAGAAGAAACCTATCTGAAACAGAAAAGGTATGATAGACATTAAGCCGTATGAATCAGCTATCCAGAATCCACAATCCTAAGTTGATCTGGAAATGGACTCTGTTTCTCCACTTGACCGCTCACCAAGCTACATCTTTTAATCAGGCCGCTCGCCAAGACTTCGGCTCATCCTAGGCCGCTCACCAAGACTTCAGCCTTTCAAGCCTAATATGAAATATTTATTTCAGGCCCAAAAAAGGTGGTGCCCAATTCAACCTCGTAACCACATTGTTTGTGCTGAGCGGGAGCCGGTGAGGGCATAAAGTGTGGAAGGTTCCTCATTGGCAGCTATGGCCTCTATGGTACACTCATGAAACTCATCCTCGACCGCGGCAGTATCCACAATCAATGTAATCAGATTCTTGCATCGATGAGTGGGAGAGTACATCTCATCGCATGAATCACATAGGCCTCGAGCTCGACACCTATGGAATTCTGTAACAACCCAAACCGAAAATGGTATGTTAATCGGCTTGAGTTGCACATTTTACGATTAGTCGCAGTTAGTTGTAATTGATCGATCTGGCGATTTTGTTCACGACTTAATTATCGGACATGAATTTGGTTTAGGTTCCTTCACGGGAATTGTAGAGGATTTGATTTTGAGTTCGTAGGAGGTTTCAAATGATTTTTCGGATAATCGGGGAATATAAAATGAATATTTGAAATTATCGTCGAATTAGTCGTACTTATCCGTTTGAGTTTGAGTTATCCGAATCATGGATTGGGTCGGTTCGCGACGTATAAATAGCGGAATAGTCGTAAAGTTATCGAAAAGTTGAAATTGGGCAGTTTGACCAGAGTTGACCGAGCCAGGAACCAAGTTGACTGAGTCAATTGAGTTGACCCGTTGAGTCTGTGACTTGCCGTCAAGTTTGTCGCCGGAAAACGGCACGGTTTCTGGCGTTTGAGGTAGGGAATCGAAGCTCTCTTCTTGGGCTATAGTTTGGTATATGTATTGTGTTGTTTGGTGTTGTTTTGGTTGGAGAATTTTGGAAGAGAAGTTGACCGGAATCGGGGTTAATGGGGGATGGTTTTCTGGCGGTTTTCCGATGGGGATTTTGGGTGGAAATGTTTGGGTTCGAGTTGGGGATGAAACCCCTTGAGTTAGGGAGGACGAGGTGGCCTCACGGAGGAGAATTTCGTCGGAGAAATTTTCCGGCCGATTTGGGTTCATTGGCTTTCAGGGTATTTTCCGGCCACGGTGGTGGTTGGATGGTGGTGGTCCTTTGGGAAAAGAGGTTGGGCTTGAGGAGAGGAAGGTTTTGGGGTCTTGGTCGTCGGAGAATCTCACCGTTGACGTCGCGGTGGCGGGGGTCAACTGCGGAGCTCCGGCGAAGGGTTGACTTTTTTGGAATTTTGGGGAGTTTTATACCATTTTGCTCGTAATTGCGCCCCGACCGTAGTCTTGAGGTTTTTGAGTTGATTTGGGTACTCTATTTTGGGACGAGGGTTTATTGAGTATATTTTGAGAATTTTGTTATCCTCGTCGATATTCTGAGCGATACGTCTTTCGAGAACGCGGAGTTCTCGGCGTATTAGCTCCGTATGTTATATTTCTATATATATTGATTGTATCTCTGTGATTCAGGTGATCGGGATCGAGCGTTTGGCGAGGGATCTTCCGCCGGACCTCAGGGCCAGCTTTGTGCAGTGAGTGGACATTTTATTTTCACAGTTGAATTGCGAGTTTTGATTTATTTATTTATGGATATATATTTATGATTATGGATTTACGTATATAGTTACAATTATATACACATAAGTATACATTTTATAATTATGCATTTTACGATTATGCATGTGCATGGAAATGACACTACCGGAATATGACTCATTGCCGGTGACTTTTAAGTCGCCGGCAATGTTTTTGGACATTACCGGCGATTTTCGCCGGAAAAATCGCCGGTAATGTCTTTTTTTTACACTGCAGTTGAAATTTTACTGGTTAAACATTGAAAACGAACCAGATTCCATTGAGCATTAGGGTACATTTAAATACTCAAAATAGAGATTAGGTGGAATCTATTTTCCTAGGAATTGTAGGAATACCTATTAGTTTGTCTGTTTTATATTATTTTTTTACACACGTAACCGTAACCGTATTGTACATAAATAAGAAGGGTTCTTGATTGTCCCTTCAGAGACATCAAATAAAATTGGAACGATATAGAGAAGATTAGCATAGCCCCGCGCAAGAATGACATGCATAAATTGAGAAATAGTCAAAACAAATTCCTTTCAAAAAGAAGGGTTCTTGATCCACAGCTAAGAATACACTTGGTTGGGCCATATTCAGTTTGATTTCTAGTCTAGCCATCTTATATGTTTCGGGCGAACAAGTTTTGAATTGGTATATTTCAAATTTCAGATTAATTTTTCAGTAAAACTTCCCAAGCCTACTGACCATCTTGCCATTGTTTGCCCAAAAAAGTATTAAGGGTGTTTGGAAAAAAAATTCTGGGTGGAATAATTATGAAAAACAGATGAGAAATCACAAAAGAATTTTCTAAAAGTAGTAAATACCCCTGAAACTTAAGAAGCCCAACTGCCCCAACATTTAACGTCCATTTTTGAAGTACTATGTGACCAATTAAAATCAGAAAGTAAACATGAGTGATCGATATAATAATATTTGATAACAATTAATTTGCAAAATGTGTCGAGACAAATCAATAAGATTTACGCTATAGTCATGTTTTAAAGTTCAAAATAAGGGATAGACTACATCGTTTTAGAATGGTAAATACAAATATAGATGTTCTCTTTGTAATATAGGTGAGGATAGCTTGTCTCACTGTTTGGTGCTTTTAATATGGCCAAGGATGTCTGGTGATCGATGAATATAGACTTTTTATTACTAATGTCATCAGATTTACATATTGATCTTGCATGATCAAAACAAGGATCACTATTTTGGAAAAAATTATAACTTCTTGTAGGTACATCTAGAAGAGCATAAATGATTAAGTCTTCATAAATCATCAACATACTCCTTCCAACATTGTAGTAGCATCTGCATCCGTCTTTAGGAACCACATAGAGTTCATTCCTGATCATCTGAAGAAAGCCACGACCACTTTTCAAGTCAAATGACTTCTCCCAACTAATCACAACTTCAAAATCAACTTTGATTGTTTTTTTCTTAGCTGTGGTGTGGGAAAACTGTAGGGGGTTTTGTTATCTGTGATTCTTCATGGAACACTATTATTGCTGGCGCAAGAAGTATTGGGCAGACCACAGTCCCAGTTGCTGAAGCTAGTGCAATTAGAGATGTTCTTATCCAAGCCAAGACTAGAGGCTTCAAGAAAACTGTT
This sequence comes from Geum urbanum, assembly GCA_946800695.1. NCBI lineage: Eukaryota > Viridiplantae > Streptophyta > Magnoliopsida > Rosales > Rosaceae > Geum > Geum urbanum. The sequence continues at coordinate 40,783,960 of OX327002.1, read as the reverse complement.
GTAGAGGGAGACTCTCTTCTTGTGATTAACCGCACCAATGGTAAATGTTTTATTCTTTGGAAGTTGTTGACTCTCATGGAAGACATTAGACGAATCTCTTTCGACTTTGAAGAATTTAGTTTCTTCTCAGACACAATGACATAGCGAATAGAGATCATTCTATGGACAACATACAAGTGTGTAATCGAGCTCTTCCTAATGTTTCCTCAACTTTTTGCTATGTTTGATTGTTCTATTGTGGGTTGACTCTTCCTTGTATTGAAACAAAGGAAAGGAAAAGGAGTTGTACAACCTTCACTTTTTGTTGTTGAGATGATCGATAGAATTGATTGGGTTGAAAGATTATAAGGAGAACACCGAGTTATCGGCACGATAGAAAGAACTCCATAGAGTAATCTAAACTAATACATGCTCAGCATAGACCTATCATCACATAATTAGACGGGCTAGACGTTGAGAAGTGACTAAAAAAATTTGGGACCCCACGTCCTATCTAGTTATGCACCCCAAGTTACTGCTTCCTGAGGTACCGCCCATCAGCCTACATAACTCCTGTGTGACCAAAACTTCTAGCGTGGGGCAATGCTAGACCTTCTCCAAGATAATATCCGGTTTCCAGATCCAGAACCAAAAGTGCATTGCATTGCACTAAAGCCATGTAGTCCAGAAAACTTCAGTAGGGTGCCCATCAATTTGAGAAGCCCAACATACTAGCATGTTGCTACTAGCCAAAAACACATTTGGGCCTAATCTCCCACTATTTTGGGAATCACAAACCAGCCGCCACCACCCAGGTGATTCATCACCGACACTGCTACCGATTCGTTGCCATTTTTTGGTCATTGCCGGCTCAAGTTCGTCGGGGCTAACAGAATCCATCTTCCACCTTCGGCGCTAGTTTTCCTTCGACCTTAGACCGCCGTGCCGATCTAGATCAAGCGTGCACCTCCTCAGGTTGTTCGGCTCCTAGCACACACTATGGTCTTTGAGGTGGCTTCTTCTCGATCGACCATAGCCTCCATGCACCCGATTGTGGTCGTCTCCACCCAACCAGAAAAGTCGTCCGCGTCTGGCCGCCATTCACTCGTGTATCAAAATCGCCACATGCTCTTTCAATCAGGACGTTGTCATCGCCCGATCTCAAGCTCAACACAAATATCCATCACAATACCATTCCCGACATCCAGGACTCCCGGCCGCTCCGAGATCAGAGCCGTCCCAGGGGAGCTAAGGTTTCCATGCCAAGAGAAAAAGTTTAAATCCTAACCTTCACTTTTTGATATTATAAAATCGGCTTAATTTCTAATTTGCTACCCTATGAATCACCCAAATGTCAATTTGTTACACTAAGATTTTTTTTTCCTGCCAATTTACTACCCTATGATTTAAACACTTACCAATTTACTACCTTGTTGTCTAATTACTTGAATTTCTTTGATTTATTCATCAAATTATAAACATTTGAAAGCACTTTGTTAATCTAAATCATCTATTATATTGATTTGAATGAAAAAAAATATGAAAAACTATTAAAAAATTTAACCTAGGGCAGCAAATTGGCTAAATATTTTGTCTAATTTGATATATAGGTAGCAAATTGGCTACTTTTGAAATCCTACGGTAGTAAATTTGCATAAGGGTCATTCCTAGGATAGCAAATTGACAATTATATATGCCAAAAAAATCACAAGACAAAGTGAGTAGCACGCTACTATTTTGAGGTAAAAACGTAAAAGGGTGGGAGAAAAGAGATGGAGATGACATCATTTGGCCATTTTGGTGCCAAATAAAAGTGAACAACCAAAATGCTGCGTTTCATGGAGAACGGTGAATCAAGTATAATATTAAGTGTCAGATTCCTAGGTTGCATGAAAGCTTCAAAGTGAAGTTACTTCTCGTTTCAGAAGTGGAAGCTTGCCGGAAGCTCTTGGAAGCACGATTCAGAAAATATTCATTTAGAAAGCATTTTGGAAATACGGTTCCAAATATATATTCTTTTTGGAAACTTGATATTTTATATTAGAAGCGCTAAATCGTATTTCACAAGAATCATGAGAGAAATTTAATATTTTTTATATTTGAATCATATTATTATTAGGGCTGGCAATTTAACTATTTTCCAACCGTACCAACCATGTACCAACCGTACCAATTATGTTGGTATACCGAAAAGTTGGTAACCGAACTGTTGGTACAGTACTACCGTACCACTATTGCAATGTTGGTAGGTACTCGGTACAAACTTTTACAAACTTGGTACTACCGTACCGTACCATGTTTTAGGGTAAAATAGTAAAATTCCTAAAATACCTAAATGTTTCTTTGTTTATGTTGGGTTTGCTTGAATTTGAACTTGATTTTTGCTTCACTTTAGTTGTGGGATGGTGTGATGTGATGTAATATTGTAAACTTGTATTGCATTATTGATTCGCTCATTTGATAAGTTTTTTGAATTAATTTTGTTGTTCAGATGAAACATGAAAATCACAACAAAGTGATAAATGATGATGGGCTTTTCTGTTGGGCCTTTATTTTTGGGCCACAATCATAAGCTGGTAGAGGCCCATTACCAACCGTACCAACCGAATACCAACCGTACCAACGAAGTTGGTATACCAACTTCGATGGTTGGTATTGGTAGAACATTTTTCCTACCAATCATAAGTTGGTTGGTACATGGTATTGTTAATTTAAGTTGGTATACCAACCGAATCCAGCCCTAATTATTATGTATGTACTTATTGAAAACAATCAAATTAGAATTAAATTCAAATCGTATTTCACTTGACTTATCAAATTATATTTTTCTATGTGTTGAGAGCTACAGAAGATGATGCTACTTGAGTGGTAGCTGAGGAAATCAAGCAGATGTATCCAGATTTCAAAGGTGAAGAAGATTTGGAGCATCCCAAGAGAATCAGGGTCTAGTTTAAGCAGGGTGGAGTTGCAGTGATCCCAAACACTCGAGGCTTATAATGAAAACGATGTCGTTGTGGTGTTAGTGTTCATTTAACGACTTGGCATCTCAACCGTCCACTTTGGAACACGTGGTGCAGTGGACCTGTTAGTTTGTATTTCTGTTAGGTTACCGTTGTATATAAACCTTCTTTTACAACAGTAATGGATATCGAAGAATTTGCCAGCTTATTTTCTCTCTATTTTTCCTAAAGCTTATCTTTCTAATCTTGTGGCAGAACCCTAGTTTGCTGCAGATTGCTCGCTCAAGGCAATTGATTTTGGGCTCTCAGTGTTCTTCAAACCAGGTAAAGAACGACCTCTGTTTCAATTCATGTCCTTAATCATCATATAAGGAACTGCCAACTTCTGTTGATGTAATTGTACTGTGCTCTGGCTTTCTGAACACTATTAATTTATGTAAAATGGTTTATACTTGTAAAAGGGTTTTATTTTAGGGGTGTGTATTCTTATGGATCCTCAACATTGTTATTTGGTTAGCGACAAATCCCCCAAGTCTATGGTTAAACTCATTATTTAAGGAACTGCCAACTTCTGTTCATGTAATTGATTTTGGCCCTTTTTACACATTTATATATATATGTAAAATGGTTTATTCTTGTCATGCCTGTGAGTGAAGACACTTCTGTGTGCATATAAGATAGCAAAAGTTTTATAATTCATGTTCAGGAGTTATTTTCACCAATCTGTACACCATTAAATTCCAGCCATCTAGGTTCTATGTCTGTTTAACTACATAACCTATGTCATATCAGGTAAGAAAGGGTAGTTTGGTATTTTGGTGAAACAGAGATTTTCTGTTCTTGTGCTATTACTGAAGTATTTCGTGTCTTTGAGTGTCCAGATACTCAGCAGGGAATATTTGATCCGGTGTCGAAGGGCTGTATTGACTTGGAGTCAGATCCGTGGCCCGTGATATCTGCTACTTGTGCCAAATACGTGATAAGGAAGAGGTTGAGTTCTTGCCCTATCGACCGCTCGTCTGCTCATGAAGTTTTATGTATGTTCAAACCTTAATTCTGCTTTAAGTTATATTTGTGAATGAGTTGAACAAACTAATGTGAATATAATAGGAAGCTTCTCCTTATATGGTGAATTGGTGATGTTATTTTCTGGCTTCATTGTTGGAAGGACATGCCATTTGCTTGGATAAACCATGCACGTTTATGACAAGAAAATTATTATCTTCCTTGAGAACCAAGTTATAGGAAATTGAGAACCAAAAAGGTTCTGCTGAAGTGAAACTAATTACAACTGTAGTGTAGGTTGGAGTCAAATTTCTGCAATACAAAATGGTAATATTAAGTGATGCATCTTTATTTTCTAGGTCATCCTTGGACTTGCAAAAATGGTGTTGCTCCTGATATAGCACTAGATCCAGCTGTACTTTCTTGTCTCAAACAATTTCCTGCGATGAACAAGTTAAGGAAGATAGCTTTACGGGTGAGTACGATCAATACATCTTACTAGGCATTTCGGAGCTCTATGTTTGCCCCAAAAAACCGCCTCCTATTTTAGAAGAACACATGAAGTTGATGTTGTCCTTAGGCATGCCCCTTAGCTATTTCTGAGAATTGGAACTTATTCTGATAATAAGCTGAAACTTTGTGTTTTATCAGGTGATAGCTGAAATTCTTTCTGAGGAAGAGATTGCTGGGCTGCGAGTGATGTATAAGGCACTGGATACTGATACAAGTGGTGCAATCACGTCTGATGAACTCAAAGCAGGATTGCGGAAGTATGGCTCTACCATGAAGGATGCAGAGATCCATGATCTTATGGATGAGGTACAAGATTATTTCAAAATTATTAGAATATTATTATTACACGTGTTAGTTCTCGGTCTTCTGGTTATTGGGCCGAAAGGTTGAGGTGAAATTTACTTCATAAATGCTTCTGTTTGAGCTCAAAATATCTCTTGACGAGAGATCTTTTCGTAAACCATCTCTTTTATTGATTTCGGATAATTTGACCGCAGTTGTCGGTTTATCCTGTATGTGCTTCGTGTGCTGGCGTGTCACCATCTCTCAACGGAATATGGAATGTATAAGGTGCCTGACTTCTTGATAAGAGATTAAGACAAGAAGAGCACCAATCTTGCCTGAATAGGTCCTTCTTGCCTAGTAACCTAGGACTTGGAGTTTTTGCGTCTCTAGCAGAGCCCAGAAATCGATACCTCACACTACTCTTTACGAGTACAAAGCAGAGCAACTTCTTTGATGATGTCTCGAGAACACTGCTTCCTTGGATATCCGAACTCTCACTCGATATGTGACAAACCCTTCAATCTTCCAGTCACGTCGCTTCCTTTGATCGCAATACTCTCACTCGATTGGTGACAAACACTTTGATTGTCTGGTTGCAAAGATAGAATTTCTTAACGAGATGTCTAGGTGTACTTGCGTATAGCGAATGTTTTTGTATTTGATCGGGGACCCTTTCTCAAATGCTCTTACTCTCCTTATATAATGTTTCGTAGTCATCTTTTAATTCTCTTGAACGTTCTCTGCTTTTGAATCTCAATATAACTCTAACACCTTCCAGCACATGGGTCTTTTCTTTACATAGCTCTAATGTTATCACAACCACTTCAATGAAGAAACCCTAACTGAAATAAGAAATGTATGATAAACATCAAGTCGCATGAATCAGCTATACTAATTCCACAGTCCTAAATTGATCTGGAAACAGACTCTATTATTCCACTTGACCGCTCACCAAGCTTCACTTCCAACTGGGCCGCTCGCCAAGACATCGGCTCACTTTGGGCTGCTCTCCAAGACTTCAGTCTTCCAAGCCCAAAATGAAATATTTATTTCAGGCCCAAACAGCTTCAAAGGTTTGGGCTGTGTCAGTTCTTTTCAGGTTGATGTTGACAGTAGTGGGACTATTGATTATGGGGAGTTCATAGCTGTGACAGTCCATCTTTACAAACTAGAGAGCGAAGAACCTCTTGTTGCCGCCTTTAGATACTTTAATAAGGATGCAAATGGCTATATTACAGCTGATGAGCTTCAGCAAGCTTGTGCAGAACATAACATGACTGTTGTTCTGCTTGAAGATATTATCATAGAAGTTGATCAATATAATGCAAGTCCTTAAAAACTTTAAGAATAAAGTGCATCTGTTTCTTTATCAAATTGTACAAAGTTGAGTTCACTACAAGAAAAATGCACTTAGACCACGGAACCTTAAAGGTTCCGTCGTCTAAGTAACACTTAGACGACGGAAAATCACTTCTCCGCGGTCTAAGTGAACACTTAGACGACGGAGAAGTGATTTTCCGTCGTCTAAGTGAAACTTAGACCGCGGAGAAAATTTCCGCGGTCTAAGTGTCACTTAGACGACGAAAAATCACTTCTCCGTCGTCTAAGTGAAATTTTAAAAATTTAAAAATTTCACTTAGACGACAGAAATACACATTTCCGTCGTCTAAGTACTTTAACCCTAAACCCTAAGGCCCTTTCCCCTAAACCATGTTTTCACTTAGACGACGGAAATGTGCATTTCCGTCGTCCAAGTAAGAACTTAGACGACGGAAATGTGCATTTCCGTCGTCTAAGTGAAAATTTCGTAATTTCACCTAAGACAACGACCATCTAGACCATGTCCCAATGCATATTCTTTTCGTCGAGACCATAGAGTAAACAATGCTTGGAGTGTGAGCGTCGACGGTTTTAAAATAAGACTTACGGATTTTCGTGTATCCAGGTTTCCGGTTTGTAAAAATTTTGGATTTGCGGTTAATTGTGCTGATGAAACCCTGAACGAATTCAGTATTTAGTGGAAATTATTCTACTTATATATTGTGTTATGGTGAGTATATCCAACGGTCGTTTTTTCCAAATTCAATTTTTTTTTTGAAAAAATGTAAGTGTTCTCTTAGACGACGGAGATGACAATCTCCGTCGTCTAAGTGGTGATTTTGTAAAAAAAAAATTAAATTTTTTAATTTTTAATTGAATCTCCGTGCTAAGTGAATTTTTTAATTTTTAATTTTTAAATTTTTTTAATTTTTAAAAAAAAAACATTGTCATCTCCGTCGTCTAAGTGAATTTTTTAATTTTTAATTTTTTTTTAAAAATAAATTTTTTTTTGTGATAAAAAATTTAAAAATTCACTTAGACGACGGAGATTGTTATCTCCGTCGTCTAAGTGAAAACTTAGACCCCGGAGAATGTCCGCGGTCTAAGTCTCACTTAGACGACGGAATTCTCCATCTTCGTCGTCCAAGTGCTTGGACGACAGCACTTGGAGCACGGAACTTGGACGACGGATATTCCGTCGTCTAAGTACTTAGACGACGGAAAATTGCATCTAGACGACGAAAATCGTCCGTGGTCTAGGTGCATTTTTCTTGTAGTGGTTCTTAAGATTTAAGCTAATAGTCAACGACAGAAAACAGGAAATAGTGTGGACACATACTACATAGAAACTTGTGTTGGCAGATATAATGCGCTTAATCTAAGTAATTTCGAATTGGATAGTCAACATTTTGGATCTCTTTCTTTGTTAAAAAGTATAGCAACTGATATAGGTTATGTTCTGTCGTACACAACTAGTTTAACAGCATTCCAAATAACTTTTATTTGTAGAGTGTGTTCAGATTTATATCTGCCTCTAATTCTGTCCTGCTTGTAGGATGGAAGGATTGACTATGCTGAGTTTGTTGCCATGATGAGGCGATGTAAATGGCAATATAGCTCTCGGAAGAAGGACTATGAGCGATAGTCTAATTTTGAGCATGAGAGATGCACCGGGAGCCCTTTAGCTTCCTTCTAAACACGTTAGCAGCGTCATGTAAAGGTATCATAATCTGTATTCAATGCATTTCCAATTACTAGTTACTTCCAAGATAACAAAATTCTCCAGACAATTTCGTTTGGACTATTTGATAGACGAATTGGGAATTTCTAAATACACTATAGCGGTTCCTCCATACTAGTATTAGCTGGAGTAAATGAACTTGCCAACTTATTCCAAACTGATAACATTGTATGCATAAAAAGATAAACTGGTTATAGTGATCAAAGAATGCAATTGTTTGTTGATCAAAGAATGCTACTTGCCTGTTTCTTTTCATACTTGAAATACTCATACTCTACATGTTAGATTAGATTCAAGGTCGTTTGAAATGCTAATACTTTGCATGGTGGCAGGTTGTACAGCAAAGCATGTAGTGGAGATTTCGTTGTCGTAGAAGTACATTTTATGTTTCTCAACTGCAATTGGATTGCTATAGGACTCGAGGATTTGGAATTTGGAGATTCTGCTATTTCTTATTTTTGGAGTGATGCTATTCTATTGCTGTATGACCACAGATCATGTTATAACTTGTAACCTTTGTTGACTCCATAGTGTTAAAATGTTACAACTATTCAAGATGCTAATTTCTTTTTTCCCGGGTACTTTCCCCTGATGGAAACTTGGAAAGTTATACGTTGAAGTTAGTAAACCAAGTAAACATGCCTATTTTTTTTATTTCGTCACAGCATCAAGATGTACAATTATCTTGTAAGCATTGATTTGATACCGTGTGAATTCTCTGGTTAAATTTGACAAAAAGTAAGAACGTAGTAAAAATGTAGGAATTGAAGAGAGAGAATTTAACTTTGAGTCAAATTCTCTCCTAAATATAACTAGAATTTTTAACAAAAAGTTATATTTGTTGAAGGAGAAAATATGATAGAATGAAAACTGTAACTCTTTCATTGATAGAATGTCTTATATATAGGCTGATACAATCTGTTACAATAAATGTCCAGATATAACAGGGATTCACTGTATCTCTATATATACTAAATCGTATCTAATTAGGACAAGCCGTGTTTTCTATAGTGAAAACATAATCAGTCTATGAACGACTTTTGTGTGGGTCAGAGAGGTACCCAACATCAACAAATCTGACTAACGCATCAACCGGTGTTTTGGAATAGGGGATTGCAGTAAAACTCCTCACAACAAGGAAAGAATTTGACGGGTCGAAATCCTCACTCGATGGGTCGAACGACTGCTTCAGTTTGATCCAGGGCACTGGTCTCGAAGGGTCGAAACTTTTCCTTGATAGGTCGAAGGACGCCATCAGGTTATCACAGTTCACTACCTTCAATTGGTCGAAAGACCTACTCGACGGGCCAGAATTTGTATGTTGTGACTTAACCATCATTTTTTCATGAATTTCAAATTTTCTCTCTATACTCTTTGTAGGGGAGAGAACAAGCCAAAGTCAATGGTTACCTTCAAGTATCAGAAGGTATACTATACTCCATTTTAATGACTTTCCGTTAGCGTATACCGAGAGGGCAATGTCTGGATGTGTGCACTGAGCTATATTTTACCAAGATCTAACTGCACTAAGATATAGAATCTTATAGCCAAAAGATCTTTACCATCATCATTCTGATGAAACGTATTCTTTTGGGTTCCAGACTGCAAACAAACATTGATGTGCTTAAGAGGGTATGCTTTGTCCATTGCCTAATCTAAACATAAGCATACTGGTGAATAAGAATTCAACCAACTCAATATTTCACCTCTAAATCGAGACATAATTGAGTCATACCAAGGTCTATCATCTCAAATAACTCGTTCATCTACTGAACACGCATGGACATAACTTTTTATTCTTGTATCCCTTTCGAATCAAGTAGTCACTAAGACGTGTATACAACATCCTACATGATTGTTTCAATTCATATAGTGAACATCTCCTAAGGGTTAGTATCAAACCATCTACACTTAAACAAGTGCACTTTCATGCATTTCCCATAAATTAGTTCAACCACTGAATGAAGAACACCATAATAGTTAATACTATGAAGGCCACCATGCCCCATTACCCCAGAATTTTGTGTTCTCTGTCTTCCGTCTCTATGTTCACATACAAATTGCACGCCATTGACCTTACATATTGGATAAACCCTTAAAGTTATCGGTTTCATCGCCAAAAGCCTCTATTCGTGTGACCAGTTTTGGTGACCATCAAATTGTATACGGTTCATCTGAAAAAATAATTGCAACCATTAATTTTAAATATGAATATAGCGAGTTATATATAGGAGTAAATATATATATATATATATATATAGACGTACCCGTAAGCCAAAATAGTTTGCGAACTCCCTATTGTGGTACTTAAGATCACCGACAACTTCTAGAAAGTAAAGATGCATGTCTTTTCAATATTGAACTTCTGGACAGTTAATCAATATCTATTAGTGGGCAACGACTAGCTCATATGATTCCAACTTGTACGAGTTTGGCATCTGTCCATAAACTTCAACATCATAGGAGAGGCTAGAAATATTGAACTATGGTTCATCTACCGGCATATATTATGGAGGTCCTCCAACTCTCCCAAATATAACTTGGTGTATGTTATACACTCGTGTGCAAGATATGCTTCAGCTATACATCTTTCAGGTTCAGATTTATTAGTCACATAGTTTTTGTAGTTCCTCAGTTGTCCATAAAGTTGCAAAGTGCATGTTATGATTATTGAAGAATTATTTTATATAAAAAAGATTGATCTTTGGATGTTGAATCATACCTTTTCATGCATATGGGATACATCCAAGTGTAGTGTACTTGACCAGTAAGCAACGATTGTTCAGGAAGATGGATTATCAGGTGACGCATGATGTCAAAAAAATTTGGAGAAATATCTTCTCAAATTTGCACATGATAAAGATGATGTCTTGTTGCTTTTTCCTCAGGTCTGATTTTTTAACTTGTCTAGTGCATAACTTCTGAAAGAATCTTGACAACGCTACTAACGGCTCTACCACCTGACGGGGAAGGTATGATCGAATGAAAACAGGGAAAACACATTAAAGTAGTATATGACTGTCATGACTCTTTAATTCGTACATCTTATTATCTTGGAAGTTAACACACCGACTTATATTTCCTGCATAGCCTGAAGGATACCTAACATGACCCATCCACTTAAAAATTTCATTCTTCTGGTCAGACTTGACTGTGTAAGGAGCTTGATGCATTTTTTTCTTCCCTTAATTCAACCACAAATGTTTTCGTATACCTATTCTTTTCATATCAATCTGTACCTTAGGGCCATCTTTATTTTCCCCCTCCCAATTTAGCACTGTGCCCACCACACTTTCGCACACATTTTTTTCTATGTACATGACATCTAGGTAGTGCCTGATCGGCAACTTACTCCAGTACGGGAGTTCCCATAATGCTTTTATGTGTCCAGAATTTATACCTGTCGGGTTTGTTAGGTATTGCTGCCACTATATCAGGATGGTTGTTGAGCTGCCGAAAATCATATTCATTTAGCACTTCCAAAATTTCATCCTCCGTCCATCTCTTGAGTTGCACATCCTTTTCTGCAGTCCCATCAAATGCCTTGATATCCTCCCACCATGGGTGATCAAGTCCAAACCAATAACGATGACACATCTGAACAATCTTCCTGCAATGACGGCTACCACACTTATCAGCCATGCACTCTGGACAATCTCTGTATCCCTTGGTAATGTTGCCCGACAACATCCCGCGGGCAGGAGAATCATTAATGGTGCCAACAAGCATGACATGTATCTGGAACATCTCGTTCTTGTACTTGTCATAAGTAGGATGGCCAACGTTACTCAGGTACTTAAGCTCCTCAATCAACGGTCTCAAATACACATCGAGACACTTTCCTGGATAAACCAGCCCTAGAATTAACAAAGACAGCATATTGTATTCCTTCTTCAAGCACATCCATGGTGAAACATTGTACAGTACTAAAATAACTAGTCATATACTATATTGAAGACTCATGTTGCCAAAAGGGTTGAATCTATCAGATGAGAGCACAAGCCAAACATTTCGGACCTCTAATGCAAAATGAGAAAACTCTCTAACCATGTGCTTCCAAACCTCTCCGTTAGCAGGGTGTATAAGGGTATCATCGTCAGGCAAATCTCTCTCAGCGTGCCATCTCATAGCTTTGGTCGTGTCTGAAAACATGAACAACCGTTCCAGCCAAGGAGTAAAATATCGGGTATCGAGGATATATCGACAGTCCAAAATTTAGATATATCGACGGAAATATCGACGAAATATCGATCCACTGAAAATTCTGACGGAAATGACGGAAACTAATAAAAATATATGGAAATTTGTAATGAAACTTTTGGAGGTTGTTATATGATCAATTACCTACCTTATGTGAAAAGAAAATATTGATCAAACATCAAAACATATGAATTTGCTATATTACTATATGAATTAGTACGTGTTAAGTGCTGATAACTATTAAAATATAATTTAATAATTCTATTTTTATTTTTTTGATGGCTAAACTTTAATGGGAGGCTAGGCCATCACATTTTTGTACAATATGTTACACATCACATATTACAAAATCAAATATATAAATACTTCAAAACCACGTAGAGGACCTATGAGGTTCGAAATTCACACTATTTTTCCCATCTCTCTGTGCAGAATCATGTGTGTATTGTGAAGAGTACTCATTAAATGATTGCTCTCCCATGTAATTCTGCACGTATTGACTTACATGCCAGCCATATGGGTCAGGGGGCGGTCTTTGAAGATTTTGGAGCTCGTAGTATGAACCAGGCATTGCTCGACTTTCTTCATTGCTATCATCATTTGAGGCATTTGTTTGTGATTGTAACGATGAGGTATCACTTGTTGGAAGACCATAAGGCATGATATATGAAGGATAAGGCATTGCAAAATTTTGACCATAATAATAGGGTTGGTAATTACAAGGAATGCAAAATCGATATTATCGGCGATATTTCGCCGATATTTCGGTTTTTTGAACTTACCTGAAAATGACTGACAAGTTTTTAATTTTGTTAAATTAAAAAAGTTACTGAAAATTTCAAAAATATCGGAAATATCGGAAAGTTTCGGTAATATCGGGGATATATCGGAAATATCGGAAAGTTTCGGAAAATTTCGGAAAATTTGGAGATATATTCACGGATTTTTCAGGTAAGTTCAAAAAACCGAAATATCGGCGAAATATCGCCGATAATATCGATTTTTAATTCCTTGGTTCCAGCTTATCAATCAGCGGGAAATATCGAAGTACCTTCACAGCTTTCTTATTCCCTGTAGGAGTCAACTTATACCTATTTGTGTGACATACCAGACATACATCAAGGTTTTCAAGATGATTCCCTTCAGAATCTTTACCCCACAAGAGAACGCAATCATATCTGCATACATGGATTTTGATGTAGGTAAAGCCAAGATGTTTCAGGATATATCCCACATTACCATGAGTGGTAAGCATGCAATGAACGGGGGGCAACGCCGTAGCAGTCAACTCCAGATAATCATCAACAGCCTTGACACTCAATTTGTTCTCCACTTTGACCTTCATTATTCTCATGACCATTTCAAGAACAGTCTTATTACACCCGTTATAGAACGGGGTATGTTGGAAGGCAATCATGTTGTTGTACTTGTCAATACTGGCAGTGTTGACAGCTCTAGGGAATTGTTGGATTGACTTAATAGCAGGGAAACCCTCAACGACAGTAGAGATATCTTGTGCTTGAGCAAATACACCGCTCTCATAAGGAAACACATCATTGAACAACCTCGTTGTTGGATCATTGGATGTACTGGCCCTCTCAGAAAATTGCCCATGAACATGATGACCCGCTGATGATGTTTTACCGTGATAAATCCAACATGTGTACTTATCCCAAAACCCATTTTTCTTCAGGTGCTCTCATATTATATTAATGAAAAATGATACAAATTGCTGCGACACTGACATTTCGTACACGGGCAATAATGAATTGTATTCTTGTTAGCATTAACCTTCACATATTCCATAAAACTCCACATTCCAAAGCCATATCTTCGATCCCATTTTGGAAGGCACAAATCCAACTCGATCTTGTCCATCCTGAAAATTCTAATAGTATATATATATACATGCACTAATTAAAAATTCATTATTATATCTATATATATCTTTAAATTATAAATTACATTAATTCTTCTACTCCTTAATTACAAATTAACACACGCATATATATGCATACTATATATATATATATATCAAAAATTCACATATAATTATATATATATATATATTCATCGAATTCAACACAAAATCAACAATCAACTCTAAATCAACAATCATCACACATATATATACGTACCTATATATATGTAACGGGATATAGTTTCACAAACTCATTTTGGATCACTTCCGACAACATCTAACAATTTTAGAACGTTTTGTGTTTTTTTCACCAATTTTTTTTTGAATGATTGAGCTGCTGCCTAGATCTGTAATAAATAACTTTAGCTGATGACATTATTATGTTGTCGACTCTAGTCAAACTATAGCCGATGATTTTTTTCGACAAAAACCGACGACTTTTTTTTATTGTCGGCTATAATACTATGGCCGACGACTGAAAACTATAGCCGATAATCCCATTTTTTCATCGACTATACTATAGTATAACCGACGATAAAAAAAATTATCGACCTGTTTTTCTTAATTTCGTCCACTATAATATTTTTTCCTGGTAGTGCCATTTGTAATGCTTGCACGCTCTCGCTCTTATACTTTTTTCAATTGTGATAATCTGTGTCTACTACTTGTGGAGATCAAATCCATTCAGCACCGGTAAGAAGAAGAAAGACAAGAAAAAGCCCAATTCAAATATTCAAATATCTCAACTACAGATAGCTCCTTCGTCTCAGTCTTCGTCCTCTTCTGTTCTACTTCGCCGTTGGCTTTCTAAAAATCGTTAAAATTTTGAGGGTAAAACAGACATTTTAAGTCTTGCAGCCAAAATCTTTCAGTAATAGTTGATCCCTCCAAAAATCGATTTGTTTTCCTCCAAAACTAATACCATACTTGTTTATTTCTCTCTCTTTTTTTATGACTTTAAAGTCTAACCTGTTATGACCTTACACATACATTACATAAATCTCATGTTTGATACACACCGAGTAAAGTCTTGAAAATATTCAATTAGACAAATAAACACCACATAATGTTAATAAACATTACAAGCAATGTCACCAAAAACTTGTAATCAGTTCACAGTTGACAAAAGTGAGTGAACTTGAACAGAGAATGGGGTCACATGTCTCAAATGATAGAAAAATGAACATAGAATTGCATAATGAAGCACTCGATACTTCCATGTAGGTTTCTTGCATCCTGTAGCATTTGTGCTTGCTGTATAGCTTCTATGATACCTAGGTGTAAGCCTTGTTTGATTATTTGCATTAGTAGAAGTCCCAGACTGCATTGGAAGTACATCTTGCATACTCACATCTCTCGCATTCGACTCCAAGTGATTTTCAGCAGCTACTTCATGCTCCACATTTTGTTCTTGCTCATTCTGGTCTTGTGCATGTCCAACATCCTCATTTGCAGGTGCTGCCATATCATTTCTAGTATTGTTTCCGGGTCCAACAACATCATTTCCAACATTGTTTCCAATTGGCGCGTCTGCAACTACATGTGTAGCATTATTTAGAGCTACCTCCTGTGGCTGCAACCAGTTGTGGAAAATAGAAAAATAAAATGATATCACGAAACAACTCTAGTTCATTATAATCAACATAATTACATAAACAATAAATAACCAAAGTACCAAAGCAGAAACTTTTATCAATTCCATCACCAAAGCAAAAGCTTTTGAACAAATCTGTTATATATGGACCATATATAAAGTACCATTGAAACAGTAATGGCCAAAACAACATCCATTATCAATTCAACGAATAAATTCCATCACAGTTGAAGCCATCAAAATCTCTAACCAATTCCATCATAAAAAAAGGAGAAGTAAAGTACCTGATTGTTTCTCCCACAACTTCTCTTATTGTGGCCTTTCGTCCCACACAGTCCGCAAGATATCCTTGAATAATGGTATTTAGGCAACTTCTGCATGGTAGGTGGAGGTGGCTCTTCTCCTGCAATTTATCAATGTAATTAGTCAATGTTTCATACTGAGTATACATGGAAAAATGAAGAGTACAAAAAATCTTGCCTGGAGCTTTGATTCTTGCCATTTTTGGTGGCCAGCCTGGTTGTCTTCTCGCCTTTGGAGGTGCCATTGGTCTTTGCTTCAACTCCCACTCATCCGTTCCAACGATCGGCTCAATTGCTAGATCATAGGCTCTCATGTAATCATCTACATACTTTTCAACACTCCATCCTTTCGGAAAAATTGCTCAAATAGCATGCGCACAAGGGAGTCCACTGAGATCCCATCTTCTACAAGAGCAATGCCTATGGTCCAAATGCACAAAATTCTCAGAGTTTACACAAGATGCACAACCAATTCAACACCCCTCCCATGCTCTTCAAACCTCATGGGGCTAGATATCAGAGCCTTGTATTCATGACTTCAATCCGCATTTTTTTTTCAGAACCTTCTCTATCCTAGGTCCTCATGGGGCTAGATTCCGTAGTGAAGATGTATCTTTCAGTCAAACACACAATGAATGCCTCAATTATGCTCTTACTTGTTGGAATATCATTGAGCATATTCGTGACATCTCTGTCATTCACTAGTGGTAAATAGCCACTGCCATCTTCACTACATCGCATCTTATAGCAGAAGGTTATTGGACCTGACATATAACCTGTCCTGAGCCCAATAATGCAGCATACATCGAGTCATTTTGTCTCGTTCAACACCATTTACGAAAAAACAGCTTACCCTCCTCTGTACTGCCTATTTACCCCCTTATTACTGTAAAACTTCCCTCCATGCATGATGAATTTTTACAGTAAAAGTATCATCTGCAAATGCCAACAAGAACATTCAGACCTTAACCATCTCATTTATGTATGCAAGTCCAAATAATGAATGTCAATACCCATGAAACACTATTAGTTCTTCTACTGTACAATTACTAAACAAATGCTCAAACTTAGAGATACTTGACAATAAGCAAAAAGTAAAACAATATAAACCAATATAAAACCTTCACTTTTACACCAGAGTAAAGTGAGACAAACTTCTCAAAAAAGAAAAAAAAATACAAAACTATTACAGGAAAAAATAGAATAGATAGAAAAATAGTTACTCTTCTTATTGATAGAATGCCTTAAATACAGGCTAATACAATCTGTTACAATAACTATCTACACATAACAGGGATTTTCTGTATCTATCTAATTAATCTCCGTATCTAACTAGGACAAGACACACACCGAGATTAATAGAGAATAAATCTCCTTAAACACTCCCCCTTATATCGATGACTATAAGAATGATGCATGACTTGTTGTCTCGTTAAAAACCTCGCCAAGCAAACAAAATCTCATGGGTGGAACAAAAGTTTGGTCTAAAGAAAAAAGAGTACAACGCACCAACTATTAAAGCTACTACATGTGATGTAGACTCTCCCTGATGTCTACAAAAATGGAATTTCCTCTGACTATAAACTTAGTCTAGGAGTTCAGATAACCTACACATACCAATGCTTCTCACATGTTTCACAAAAGTAGTTTTAGGAAGTGACTTGGTAAACAAGTCCGTAACATTATCAACAGAACCAATTTGGTTCACATGAATATTCAACAACTGTTGTTATTGCTGATTAAAGAAAAACTTTGGCGATATATATTTTGTATTATCACCCTTAATGAAACTCAACTCATCTGTTCAATGCATGCAGCATTATCCTCAAAGAAGCAAGTGGGATCAGTCACAGTAGATTTAAATCCACTAAAGCCTCGAATATGACCTATGATTGACCTAAGCCAAACACATTCTCTAACTGCTTCATGCAAAGCAATTATCTCAGAATGATTCGAGGAAGTAGCAATAAGGGTTTGCTTTGTTGATCTCCAAGAGATCGCCGTGTTTCTCATAGTGAAAACATAATCGGTTTGTGAACGACCTTTACGTGGGTCAGAGAGGTACCCAACATCAGCAAATCCAACCAACACATCAACCATTGTTTTGAAATAGGGGATAACATGAAAACAACTCGAAGCAGGACTATTTTTCGATGGGTCGAGAGAATCCCTCGACGGGTCAAGGGAATCACTCTGGTCGGTCTAGGGCGCAATTTTTGACGGGTTGAAGAAGATCCTCGATGGGTTGAAAACCCCAGAATTCGCTTCAATTTTCTCTTTTCCGAGAATTTCATGCTTTTCTCTGTATTTTTTGTAAGAGAAGAATAAACTCATGTCAATGGAACCTTTCAAGTACCTGAAGAGTTGTTTCACTTTGTTCCAATGACGTTGCGTAGGTGCATAGCTAAATCTTGCCAACAAGTTCACTGAGAATGCAATATCTGGACGTGTGCACTGAGCTAAATATAACAAAGCTCCAATAACACTAAGATATGGAATTTCAGCTCCTAAGATCTCCTCATTGTCATGTAACAGACGAAATGGATCTTTCTTGGGGTCCAGACTGCGTACAATCATTGATATGCTAACAAGGTGTGTTTTGTCCATATTGAATCGCCTGAGCATCTTTGGACATAAGCAGACTGGTGAATAAGAATTCCACCAACTCGATGTTCTAGCTCTAGTCCGAGACAAAATCGAGTCCTACCAAGGTCTTTCATCTCAAATTTATATTTCAAGTAGTAAACAATCTCATTGATCTCTTTAAGAGTTCCGATGATATTCATATCATCAACATAGACAGCTACTATAGCAAATCCTGATCTTGTTCTTTTAATGAACACACATAGGCATAAATCATCATTCTTATATCCCTTCCCAATCAAGTAGTCACTGAGGCGTGTATTCCACATCCTACTGGATTGCTTCAATTCGTACAGTGAACGTCTCAACTTTATAATATGAGCACTCCATGGTTTAGAGTTACTTGATTTGGGTATAGCAATGTCATATGGCACTCTCATGTATATCTCTGAATCAAGATCTCCATAGATATATGCAGTAACCACATCCATTAGCTACATACTAAGCTTTTTGGACACTATCAAGCTTATCAGGTAGCGGAAGGTGATGATGTCCATAACTAGAGAATACGTCTCCTCATAACCAATTCCAGGGCGCTGAGAGAAACCCTGCGCTACAAGTCTAGCTTTATAATGCAAGATCTCATTCTTCTCATTACGCTTCTGAACAAAGACCCATTTATATCCAACTGGCTTAACATTCGGTGAGCATAGCACAACCGGACCGAAAATTTGCATTTTATTCAGAGAGTCTAGTTCAGCTTGGATTGCTTCCTTCCATTTCGGCCAATTTTCTCTACGTTGATATTCATCAACCGAGCAGGGTTCTACTTCATCATCATCAATAATTTCTCGAGCGATGGAATAAGAAAACATATCATCAACTAACATGGAAGATCTATCCATAAGAACGTGTGCATCATTTGTTCTAAGTGAGATTTCTGGGTTGTCTAATATCACAAAAGGTTCTAGAGCATCCCCCAGAGATGCAAATTATGATTCAAGAACATAACCATAATCAGAGACAATCTCATGTGAAGGATTCACAATGTTAATGATAAGTGGATCTTTTGGTACCTTGATGACCTGCCTTTTAACCAGCGGTTCATCTGTGGATTTTCTTGGTCTCCCCTTCTTTCTGGTGGGAGCCGATGCCGAAGCAACACCATCCACATGAGTAGGAGGAACGCCTCCTTGCCCAGTGTTGCTATTAGCGAATCTCTTTACCGGGATTTCTATCCTTGCAGGAACATTAGCAGTAGGTATATTCGATCTCGTCACTTTATCGATATTAGCAAATGAATTAGGCATGGAGTCTGCCACTTGCTGAAGATCGAGTATCCTACGTACTTCTATCTCACTTTGAGACGTGTGTGGATCATGATGAGACACAATAGGATCAAACCACGTCAATTCCTGATGTTGAACTGGAATAGAACTATTCCTATCTCCCCCTAACGGCGGGAAATATGTCTCATCATATTGATAATATGCAAATCTAGCAGTAAAGAGATCTCCTGTCAAAAGTTCAAGATAGCGGATTATCTTGGGTGATTTGAAACCAACATATATGCCCAATTTTCGTTGAGGACCCATCTTAGTGTGATGTGGAGGCGCAATAGGTACATAGACCGCGCAACCAAAAATGCGTAAGTGTGAAATATCAGGTTCATATCCAGTTACCAACTGGTACGCACTGAATGGTTGACAGGCAACAGGTCTAAAACAAAGAAGCATTGCTGCGTGTAACACTGCATAACCCCGAGCAGAGACCGGCAAATTTGTATGCATTACTAAAGCTCTAGACACAAGCTGTAACCGCTTGATATGAGCCTCTGCTAAACTATTCTGAGAATGAACGTGGGGAACATGATCGATGTTCAATATCAATCCTAAGAGACATGCAGTAATCATCAAAAGACTTTGATGTAAACTCTTCTACATTATCCAATCTAATAGACTTGATTGGATGGTTCGGGTGGTGAGCCCGGAGTTTAATGATTTGAGCTAGGAGTTTTACAAATGCAGCATTCCTTGTGGACAGCAAAGCAACGTGTGACCATCGCGTTGATGCGTCTATCAAAACCATGAAATATTTAAATGGTCCACATTCAGGTTTGATAGGTCCACAAATATCACCTTAGATCCTTTGTAAGAATGGAATATTTTTATTGTTATCAACAACAAAAGAATGACGAGCCGTCAACTTTGCTAAAGAACAAGCTTTGCAGAACGAGCGATGCACATCAGAGATGACAACATAAGAATATGGTGGGATAACGCATAATGCCTCAACAGTACGTTGTTGGGAATGTGCTATGCTTGCTCAGTAAAATATAAAGATAGTTGACAAAACTAGTCTATTAAATTGTGACACGTTTCAGAAATAAAATTTAGCCTATGTAGTGTTTTGCCCTGGGTGCATAGCAGCTTGGTCCTATTTTATATAAATCAACATGTGAATTTTTTTGTAATGCACCTTATCATACTTTTTTCATTTATGCCATGTGTCACAATTTGATTGGTTTTGTTTTTCAAACTTAGCTGAGTTTGTGATAAGCTCATTCCATGTGATCCTCCTCTATACACAAAGAGCATTCAACGGAAATTCACCTCCGTCGCCCGAAAATCGCCACCGCCACCCTCCTCTTTCCCACCGGCACACAGTCGATCGATCGATCGAGAGAGAGAGAGAGAGAGAGAGAGAGAGAGAGAGAGAGAGAGAGAGAGAGAGAGAGAGAGAGAGAGAGAGAGAGAGAGAGAGAGAGAGAGAGAGAGAGAGTGGTAGCGAAGGAGGTGAATTTTTGGGACGGTAGAGACTCGGTAGAGATAATGCAATTTGGTTTAAGGAGATGTGATCTACCAGAAAGAGTCTAGTCTAAGCTTAATCAACAACAAAATAAATTGACAAAATGAATCACTCATGTTTCGTCACACATGACCTTTGAAAATTAGACTTGGGTGAATAGCAGCTTGATCCTTAACATGTTCCATTAAAAGAACTGTTACTAGATTCTTCCCTTAAAAGAATAGTACTATACTAGATCCATCGGGACGAAATCGACAAGTATGATAAAGTACTATACTAGATTCTTCCCTTAAATTCTTCCCTTGCTATACTAGGCCCAACGTCTTATTAAGAGGTCATTTCGTCCATGAAATGGTTGCATTCAATTCGTACTTTCATACGAAGAAAACTACATCTTATGAAAAATAAAAATAATTCTTACATATATACTTTAAAATAAGCCAATACCCATATGAGGTAGGCAAAAGTGGACTTTGTCCCGAATTAATACCCATATTTAGGACGTATAAATGTGCAAAAACACAAATTTGTATTCTACAGGTACAAGAAAAAAGCTTGGACATATAAATGTGCAACAGAATTCCACAGCATCCCCTGGTCCATCCTTTTCATATTCTGCAATTAGCAGCTGAACAAGAAAAAATCATCAGTACATTTCTTTAAACATGTCTGCAAATTAGATATATGTCACTGATGAATAATATACCAACCCCATGGTTTTCTTTTGGTCAAATTAAGGAGCTTATTAATTTTTAACCTGTTACAAAGCTTACATGCCACCATCAGAGAATTAAATAAGTTTACAATCAATACACAATTTTGACGCGGACTGACCCAATTGACCGATCAGCAAGTGTGGGCTAACGAAAAAGCTACTAATCCAATAACCAAATTATGTTAGAGAAAGCAGGGAGGCAGGATGATTGCTCTATAACAGCTTTCAATCATATAAAGAACCACTAACGAGGTCATGCAAAACAACAGTAACATACAAAGAAATGATGCCATATAGAAAAGCACTCACTGCAGTAAACGAACTGGTTGAGATCAAGAGTTACTCTTCCTTGTTTAGCTGTATCGAATGAATTGAACAGATTACTGCAGCAAACAAAGTGATCAACAACTCGATCAATCTTCCCAATAGAAAGCACATTAGGATTAGAAGAATGCTGTGCTTACTGCTTAACTCGGTAAATCCCAAATTGCACAAGTTCAACTTAAACTCAAACTTCTCAAATTGGAACTTGAGCACATAAGTGCAGGTATTGGTCCACGTTATATGGGTAATTTGGACTATTTATATATACAGATATGGTGGGACTCATTAAATCTGAGATCAAACTCAGAAGTTCGCAACCTACCGAGCAGATTGCAAAAATATACATAGAGATATGAAGTCAGCAAGTCTGAACATTCCATTTTTCTTTTGATCAAAGCTCTGCATGTTCATAGAACCAAGTATTAGTAACATCAAACTATCTCAAAACTCCTCAAGCCTCACATGGATGATTCATTTCCTGATCAGTACAGGACATCAAGGCAGAGTAGGGCATAACCAAAAGGATAATATAAAAGACATCAGGAAGTCTGCCAAAGGGGACAGACCTATATAGGGAGAGCAGCTTAGAAAGCCACATATTGTCTCTCCTTGGAGGGAGGGAGGGACAGAAAGGACCACTATATAGGGTACACAAAATTTCAAATAATGTGGAACAAATGTAAGGTCTGTTCAAACTTTGAACATTAGTATATGTAACATAAAAGTTGATGGTACCTCACAGACTGTGTAGAAAGCAGGAGAGTCCAGCGAAAAACCAATTTTCCCCAGCGCCTGTCAGTGTTTAGCGATTGAAAATTCAGAAGATACAGAACTCAAAATAAATGAGGGAAAGGGAAGGGAGGATGATGTAGAAGTCTCCCGTTGCAACAATATCAATATAAGTAAAAGCACTAGAAAATTTTTCTGCTACAGAAGAACCGTTGAATTTTCATCACACATATAATTAGATATTACCTTGTACACATCATCAGGAACAAGATGGCCCTGACCCCTGTATGAATAAGACAACAAAATAGGCGACTATTAAGTACGTATAGCAGCTATATATGAAGCCACCTTGATTTCAAATCATGTTTAAACCAGAATAAAACATGAATATCAGACTATCAGGCATAAGCATTTAGCTCTGCTCTAGGCGCAGTGAAGTGAATATTATCATATTATGTGGTGAGCACTAGAAAGTCAGAGAAGCATAAAAGTTCAAACTCAAAGCATTATTCTGCTCAATCAACAGCCTGAATCATAACACGGCAAGAACCATCAACCTTATAACATAAACATAGACCATGAACCAATTCAGTCATCTCAACTACTCGCCGTAAGATACATGTTAAGTTAATTCTAGCTTCATATCACGATGGTTGAGTACTCGAGTCTACTAAGTAGAACTTTAATCAAGTTGTTTCGAAAATCACTGAAACTCATCACAACAACTTGTTTACGACAGCGGACACGCAACTGCTTAATATACAATCAAGTACCAAAATCACCTCTCTACTTCTGCAAAAGCTTGTTGAACCTACAAAGAAGAAGCACAATCCAAAATAAAGACATGAATTTTATGTGCAACATCAGAAAACAAGAGCTCGAACCGAAAAGGTATTCAATTGATACAAAGTTCTCACCTTGAGTAGGAACTTGTTGAGCGCAACAAACTCTGAGAAATGAAAATTTCCGGTTAATAAATGCAACAAGAAGCTAAGTTAAGACTATCTCTAAATGTATATATACCTTCAAAGCTCATAGTTCCATTTCTGTCAAAATCATACATCCTACAAAAGGCTATACCTTCATCAATACGCGGAAATTTAAATTCACAAAAAGTAAAACGCATATATGAAAAATTGAAGAATGGACCTGATCATTTGCTGAACAACTGAGAGAGGGAACTCCAGATTCCCAACAGCCAAAGCACTCTAATCATCATCAAGCTAGTTTAGTTAAAGTCAACCAAATCAAAAGTACAAGTAGAAGGTAGAAAGTAGAAGTAGATAAAAAACCTTGAGCTGAGGCGCAGTTATGTTTCCGGTTTTGTCCGAGTCAACTCGGGCGAACCACTCTCTCAGAATCGTTGCGTTCTCCATTTTTTTTTCTCTCTTTCTCAATTTCTCTGATCTCTGCTATGCTTTGCTGTGCTGTCTAAATTAAGTGTCAAACTGTCAAAGAAGGTCACGTGCCGCGTCCGTGACGTAATAGAATTCTGATGGGGAAGGCTGTTTTTAACTTTTATGTACTCTTCTTCTTCTTCTGGGTTGTGGGCAACTCGTCGAAGCGCTCTCTCTCTCTCTCTGACTATCTGTAAGTGCTTTTGTGAATTCTCAGCCTTTGAAATTAACTATACTATATGATCGGAATCCTTTTTCTATTCCGGCAATCAGCGCCGTCTTACAGTTTCATTTTGAATTCTCCGTTTTGTTGTTGATCAAGTGAATGAGATTAATTACTAGTTTGGTTTAAGTGTATTTGAATTGTATTGGCTGAGTAGTTGTATCAAAATAAGATCTTTTGGTGAACTGGAGACAAAGCTTTGATCTTTTTGGAATATCTTTGATTCCATTGGATATTCTCTTTTGCTGTTCATGATATGGGTGTTTTTGTTCTACTTATGATGCTAATTCACTATGATATAAAACGCAATTGGTTTCTATCTGGGTACCCTTTTGACTTGATGGTGGTATCATCAGAGAAGTAATTTACACAAGAAAAGCTTATCTAGTATAGATGAACTGTCACTGTGATTGTTTTAGCTTGCACCCTTTGGCTCCTTTTGTGTTTCTCTGACAGCTTTTCTTTTCCTCTTACATAGCATGAATTGTATGTTAGGGTTTGTGTTATTTTGTGAATTTTGTGGTGAGTCTCAGGTTGGTAGTTATTATTGATCATCTAAAGTGTACAGGTACAAGCTCATTGACCTTGGTAAATTAGCGGCTAATCTTTATGCTTGTGGATAGATAACACATTATGCTGGTAGTATTTGAGAATATTGGCCAGTTAGACGAAAAGGTAGCTGATGAGGATAACACCGTTGCTCGATCTCACTACCGGGTTGGCCTACTCACCTCCTACATGGGCAAGTCTAGTTTGTGGTGGCCTTGTACTCTTCACTCTTACGCTTTCAATCTATCTTCTCTTTGAGCACCTTTCGGCATACAAAAATCCCGAGGTACTCATATGCTATTTGTATGGGTTAATAAACTAAATGTGTGTCTAAATTACTATTTCTGTACCTGACTTGCATTTTTCCACTGCGGTTCGCAATTACCTTTCAGGAACAAAAGTTTTTAATTGGTGTCGTCCTCATGGTTCCATGCTATGCTGTAGAGTCGGTAAGTTCTTTCTTTCTCTCTTTTTACTCTTTTTGTATAAGTTTGTGCTTGTGACCTTTGTGCATGTTATGGAGTAAACACTGTTTGCATTATGGGCTTCATTGGAAATACTTCTCAGTGACCTAAATGCACTTTTAATAATTTATTTTATATATATGATTGTCCAAAAGATAGAATGTATTTTAGATGAGTTTTAGAAGCACTTGAAGGTGGTCTTAAGTGCTTATACATACAAAAGCATCTTCCCAAATATGGAAAGGTCTTGTTGGATAAGTTATACTGGGTTTATATAAAAAAGTGACGCTGTAAACTCATTGGGAGTAGGGATAAGAGCAAATGAAGGTAAGACAATTAGTGAAAGAAGTGTGGAAATGAGATATGATTTGTAAACATCCTGTTTGTGCATGTTGCTGCTGGAATGAGAATCATAGTTCCAAAAACATCAACCTAATTACTTTATACGTAAACCTTTGTTTTGAGCTGATGAAACATCAAATGTACATTTACTGATAATCATTGTTTGTCATGTTAAGGGATATATACATACAACTTATTTGGCTCTATCTAGTAATACACACTTACACAGTGATCAGTATTACAATGTTGTTGAAAGTGAGTGTTGAGAGTAGATGGAGACACAGTATATAGAACAATAAGTTGAGGAAAGGAAAGGGTGGGGGAAAATATGGTCTTATGCTTTGCACAAATGTATGTGTGTTTCTAGTTCTGTGATGGAGATTTATTCATTTATTGATTTAGACGACAAATATGGTTGGTTAGTTTCCAAGTGAACCGCTAGATTCATGATATAAGAAATAAAGTCTCAGTAATTTACCGTTTCAATTTTAACATCTTCCCTCTTGCTATATCTATCTGTAATTTTCTCTTCTGGGAGATAAATAGAAGCTACTGTAAAATGTCTATAAATGAATAACCTCAGGAACGGAGAAATTTATTACTTTAGCGAGGTTATTATTTTATCGATAAATGAATAGTTTATTAATTTATCGAGACTTTTAGCGAAGTTATTACTTTTGAATTATCCTAATATGTGATAGAATCACCTACTGATGAAGAGATCATGTTCGGATCATGAATCTACATGATGAAGACCATCATGATCTAAATAATAGTTCTGTTCTACCGATATTTTCTCCTAAAGTGGCATTTGAGGCACTAAATATCTTGAATAACTTTTTGCTATAAAATGAAAACATGTACCTAATGTGATCGAGACAAAGTTAAATTTGTTCTAAATGCGAAAAAGAAACATGATACCATAGTCTCTTTTTTTTCAAGAAATAGCTTAAGTGATCAAGAAAATAGAAATTCTTTGATTTTTTATGTGTTTTTATAAATTTTAATATATGTTTTTGTTTTTTAATTAAATTATTACTTTATATATTCATATGGCCAAAATAAATTAGAGAAAAGTTATTATTTTATGCATTTAGGGAGGTTGCTTGTAATATAAACTGGTTCCAAGTCGAGACCGGAAAAATATAACTTTAGCGAGATTATTAATTTATCGAATATTAATTTATCGAGGTTTTACTGTAATTATACATGATGGTCTTAGTTTCAATAGTCCATTGTGCTTTTTTATTTATTGGTCTTATCTCAGTATCGATGAATCACATATGTGTAGAAAACTCTCTGCCTTTGCTTTGTGGCATTATCTTATATACCTTCTAACATAGTTGTTGTTGCAGTTAGTGTCTTTGGTGAACCCATCAATAAGTGTTGACTGCGCAATTCTACGGGATTGCTACGAATCTTTTGCCATGTATTGCTTTGGAAGATACCTGGTAGCATGCTTGGGTATGGATTTTGTTAATTATATATATAATATCGAAAATATGGCCATTATGTACATTTTCTGCAACTGATGGGTTTAAAATGTATGATTATCTCTTGATGCTTTGTTGTAGCCCTTAATGAGCTTTGTAAAAGACTTGTAAGAAAGGAACCATTTGATATTGAAAATTATAATTAGTTGCTTTATCTGGTATGCTCATCATATTTCATAGTTGATAGGAATTGAATTCTCATCATACAATAATAACTTTTTCAAATCTCATACCATGGCTTTGGTGTGCTGGGCTATAGATGTTTGCTTGCAGCTTGATGTTTTTAAAAAGATCTATCTACTAGATCATTAAAGCTTATAACTGTATGACTATAACATTTCTTCAACAGTCAATAAGGTTGTTGGATCTGGATTTTTACTGTGTAAAGTGTGTGTTTGTCTGTGTACCAGTATGATGTAAAATTCTGCAATTTTGAGTAGCTGTTACTTGCATAAAGATTCGGTGAACTCTTCATTATCGCAGATGCATGCAAACAGATACCTATTGGGCATGCCAAAACTCTTTGCCAGTACATTGTGTTGGTTTAAGTTCCAAGGGCATCATATGACAATTATATTGGTTTATCCCAGCTGCAGTTTTGTGCTAGTCATTGTATGTTAAGTTCAAAAATTTGATGTTTTGAAGGGGCAATAGGTTCTTAAGAGGGGTTTAAAGTTGCAATTTATGTTTTATTCCCGCATACTTATGTTACTCATAAATATTTTGTTGTTTTTGACATTCTTCCTCTGTACGAATTTTTCTTTTTCTGAAGGTGGGGAAGAAAGAACAATCGAGTTTATGGAAAGAGAAGGACGAGCAAGTTATAAGACTCCCCTATTAGTAGACAGTTCTGAAAGGGAAAGAGGAACTGTCAAGCATCCTTTTCCAATGAAATATTTCTTGAAACCCTGGAAACTTGGTCAAGGGTTTTACCAACTTGTCAAATTTGGAATAGTTCAGTATGTATGTGTGCTATCACTTATAATAGCTAAAACTTACTACTATTGCCTTCCATTGACAATTCCCTTATATAACATAGACCACTTTTTCTTCTCTGGCAGATGATAATCAAGTCTCTTAGTGCTATTTTAGCAGTTATCCTTGAAGCTTTTGGTGTATACTGTGATGGAGAATTCAAATGGGGATGTGGGTAAGTGAATCCCAAATGATTATAACTTGATAGTTTTGATAAAGTAGTCTTATTCTTTCCTAAAAAGTCATTCTAAGTTTTCAACTATTGGATGTTGAATCCTTCATGAAATTGTTGTATAAAGACTGATCAGTGTGTTTGGATTGAAATCGTTGACTAAAAGATAGAAGATATTGAATATTTGTATGTGTGTGTGTCTTTGATTGTACCTTGCGACTGAATAAAATGGATGATTTGCATCCCTAGAATCGAGTTGTCGTGTGTCATTTTTGCAACTTGAGCATACTCTTACTAAGGGGGCTGTGGGTGGCATCTGATATATTTGCATTAATGGCCTTGAATTTGTTTCTGTGTAGGTATCCTTATATTGCGGTGATTCTAAATTTCAGCCAGTCATGGGCTTTGTACTGTTTAGTTCAGTTTTACACTGTTACAAAAGATGAACTAGCTCATATAAAGCCATTATACAAGTTTCTGACTTTTAAGTCAATTGTGTTCTTGACGTGGTGGCAAGGTGTAGCAATTTCTGTTCTTTATGCCCTGGGTTTGTTCAAAAGTCCTCTAGCTCAAGGTTTACAATTCAAGTCAAGTGTTCAAGACTTCATCATTTCTATAGAGGTACATGTTTAAATGGTCTCAACCACATCACTTTTTCAATCTTTTTCTACTAAATGATAATGTTTTGAACAGTGAGAATGTCTGTCTATTTTCTTCTCAATAGGAGAGTAGGTTTGTAACGATTGGTGTCTTGCACCTCTACCAAGGTTGATCTGATCATTGGTCTTGAAAATCACAGCTAATATTTCTTTTATTCCAGTTCTGCTACTAGTCTACTAGTATTCTGCATGACACCACTGAGTACTGTTTTGTCACATGGTTAGTGTAACCAAATATTTTTCATGTCTGTAAAACACAATTATTTTCATTATATCTAAAATTTCTGTATTTTATTCACACAGATGGGAATCGCTTCTGTTGTTCACCTTTATGTGTTTCCCGCAAAGCCTTATGAACTAATGGGAGATCGCTTCACTGGGAGCGTCTCAGTTCTTGGAGACTATGTATCTGCTGACTGTCCCTTGGATCCCGATGAAGTTAGAGACAGTGAACGTCCTACCAAACTACGCCTTCCCACTCCTGACATTGATGTTAGGAGCGGAATGACCCTCAGAGAAAGTGTTCGAGATGTTTTTGTCAGTGGTGGGGGATATGTAAGTTATCTTTGTGTTCTGATAAGATCGTATGTTACTATTGGAATAATATGGAACAAGTAGTAACCTCTGAATAAATTGACGTATGTGTTGGTAGACTTGGTACTAGTAGAGAATTGATTACTGTTAATCAACTTGTTATAAGTATATTGAGCTTTACAGGGACTGAAAGTAATATTTACATAAAGTCAGTCAATTGTTTGTTATGTTTTTTGCTTATTTTGTATTTACGTCTAAATGTTCTCCTTGCTTCTAATGCAGATTGTGAATGATGTGAAGTTTACAGTTACACAGGCAGTTGAGCCTGTAGAGAAGGGGTTCTCAAGATTCAACGAAAAGCTACACAAAATCTCTCAAAACATTAAGAAACACGACAAGGAGAAAAGGAAAACAAAGGATGACAGTTGTATTTCCTCATCGTCACCTGTAGGAAAAGTGATTCGTGGGATAGATGACCCTCTCTTGAATGGAAGCATGAGCGACAGTGGTGTAACAAGGCTAAAGAAGCATCGTCGAAAATCTGGTTATACGAGTGCAGAAAGTGGCGGAGAGAGCAGCAGTGACCAAAGCTATGGTGGATATCAGGTCAGAGGCCGTAGGTGGGTCACTAAAGATTAGAAGGCAATACATGATCGTAATTATTATCGTCGACATTGGGAGAAGAGATTTATCTGGTTTGTGGTTAGAGGCGTAAAAATTGTAAATATCTACGTAGAGAGGAAACATTTCATTAGAGAGGATGTAAGTTACACATTTGTACTGATTGACGGTCATTGTAACAGAAAAAGTATTAAGAGCTTATCTTTTCACTTCTTAGAGAGGCTCGAAAATTTAGCCCAAGCAGCTATTCAATACCAGTAAACAAATATATCTTTTACATCTTCAGGTGGTTCCTGCCAACAACCCAATTCATCTCGCTTAATCGTGTTACCGGTAAACAAATTTTATTTTTGTTATATAATCTTCTTATATAAGCACTGCATCAGGTTTAGTCATCGTTGGTGTGTTTAGAAGAAACGATTGTCCTGTTTTATGACATGTCTATGCAACGAACATCTATCTCTAACTTAAATTTGTATCTTAGTCAATAGGATCAGAATAAGTAAATCCTGGGTAATGATTAATGAGGAAACTAAACTGAAGTCTAGATTAGAATTGGGAAGGAAGAGCAGATGGCCAAAGTGCAAAAGAATCAGTATTAAGTTATTTGGATCAAATGTAGCATAAGCTGCATAACATAGCTAATGAACCTAAAAAATAGCACTAAAAACAATAAGCTATTAATGTTCAGAATCTCTACTTGTAGCTGAACCAGAATGGTCTGTTAGGCTAAGATGACATTCATATAACTGCACGAAGCTCAGCAGTAAGCAGGGAATATTTCCGGTGCTGTGACAAGATGGTGGGGTTTCTAAGTGCTTGAATTCTTGAAGTCACGCCATCGTAGCTGGATTCTGCGTGAAGCTTAGCAGCGTTCAATAGTGTCTGCAAAATCTGTAGGGTGTCGCCATGACTAACAACTAGGATGGTGCACCTGCCAAATGAGCACGCATTAATCATCTATGAAGACCTGTATACTATAAGGACAAAATATCATTTGTTTTTAATTCAATGCCTCAAGTACATATATCATGTTCTAATGGGAAGTTTTTGAAAAATAATTTTTCTGGATCATATCAAGAACCTCATATATTTTGTTTAATCTATCAACGGATTCAATGCTATAGCCTTTGATGAAATGCAACAGGAAATATGATGTATATATTCAACTGATGAGGTTTTCTAACAGAACAAGCAGGTGTGCAATCTCTTTACCAAAGATGTCCAGTCTTAGACCGAGAGAGAGAGAGAGAGAATAAATTCAAGGAAATACAAATGTCATGCAGATAAAATTTACCCTTGGAATAGTGATTCCATCTTTGCCACAGCCTCTACAATTCTAGACGCAACATCATCAACACTTTCACCTCCTTCTGGCTTTGTGAGTGGATCTTTCTCATCAAGAGCCCATATTTCTTGATACTACCACCAAACAGAAAGGGAAACAAAGATAGTCTTCAGTACAAGATGAAGACTACACGAGTACTTGACATCTGCTATTATGTCATTTGAATATTTTACGAAGACTACACGAGTACTTGTTAAAAGTTACGTACTTTATCATGTGACATCAGCTCAAATGAAGGACCAAAGAAACGTTCGCGAAGATTTTCCATTGCCTGCGCCCCAAAAAAGAACACATTCTTCCTAATCAGTGTAAACCACTTGGCGGATTTCACTGGTTTACTGCACACATAACAGAACAAACTCACCTGACATTGTCCACCCTCAAACTGAATGTTCAAGACAGATGCAACAACTTCGGCAGTGTGTTTTGTTCTCGAAAAAGGAGAATAGCAAATGCGAACATTCTCATCAGGTATGCTATTTTCCTCAAGTACCTAACACAATGTTTAAGCTCAGTGCATCAATGTACTTATGGAATCACCATTTCCTGATTGGTATATTGTGTGTTCAATGTTATATCAAACAACTCAAAATAGTGAAAATGGTTAAGACGAAAAGATTGTACCTTTCGGAACAACTCTCCGGCCAATTTTGCTTGCTCAACTCCTTCCGGCGCCAACTGATATTCCGGGCGTGTCCCATTCTCCTGTCAAGGATTTCATAACGTGTATCAAATCCAAAATAGCAAATTGAAGAATAAAAGAAAAATAAGGATAGAGGAGAAGAACCATGGAGGAAACAATTAAGCCTTTCTCATTGGGAATGCTCTTGCCGTGCCTCAGTACCCAGTATCGGTTTCTAACAAACGACGTCGTCTCCGCCATTTTCCCACACTCCCTCTCTTCCTCTTCTTTCTTTCGGCTAATACTTCTCTGTTTATTTAACACTTCTCTGCTTACAAAACACGTGTAAGTGCCGTGTGGCAGATCTATATTGGTTGTGTGACGACTTGTCTTAGTAGTGCAGGCAGCAGAGAAACATTTTCTCTAAAAGTTTTTTTTTGAAAATTATACAACTATTAGAGTTTCGGTGACTCATTCGCAACGACGAAGTAGAAGAAAAGAGGAGATAGAATTCACGCGGCGATGGCTCTCAATCTCCGGCGAAGGCAAACAGGTAATTTCTCATTTCACAATTATCCGAATCGCATTTGGCTTCACTTTGCAGTAGAATCACTATCAGTTTTGGATCGTGTTGTTCAGTTTGATCTAAGCTTCAGTTTTGCATACTAGGATTGTTGTTTGTGGTTAGTTTGGTGTGGAATTTGATCTGTTATGTTTTTCGATTCAGAATGTATTGCTCGTATGTTGAATCTGAATCAACCTGTTAATACAACTGGAATGGCTAATGAGGAGGTTTATAAGATCTTGATTTATGATAAGTATTGCCAGAACATTCTGTCGCCATTGATCCATGTCAAGGATCTTCGGAAGCACGGCGTCACGCTTTACTTCCTCATCGACAAGGATAGGAAGCCCGTTCCGGATGTTCCTGCAGTCTACTTTGTCCAGCCCAGCCATGCCAACATTCAGCAGATCATTGCCGACACCTCCAGCCTGCTCTATGACAGCTTCCACCTGAATTTCTCGTCCCTGATACCGCGGGCGCTTCTTGAGGAATTGGCGTCTGGCGCTGTGAAATCTGATTCTATAGATCGGATTTCGAAGGTGCATGATCAGTACTTGGAGTTTGTGACTCTGGAGGATAATTTGTTCTCTTTGGCGCAAAAGTCTAGTTATGTGCAGCTGAATGATCCCTCGGCAGGGGACCGCGAGATTGAGGAGATTATTGAGAAGATAGTCGGTGGTTTGTTCTGCGTTTTGGCCACGCTTGCTGTTGTGCCAATTATCAGGTGTCCACGTGGCGGACCGGCTGAGATGGTGGCGTCGGCGTTGGACCAGAGGCTGCGGGACCACTTGTTGTCTAAGAACAATCTGTTTACAGAAGGAGGCAATTTTGTGAGCTCTTTTCAGCGCCCTATTTTGTGTTTATTTGACCGTAACTTTGAGTTAGCTGTGGGCATTCAACATGATTTTAGGTACCAACCATTAGTGCATGATGTTCTGGGGATGAAGCTTAATAGGTTGAATGTGAAAGGTGAGAAAGGCGCAATGAAGTCATATGAGTTAGATAGCTCAGACCCGTTTTGGGCCACGAATGGGTTGTTAGCATTTCCAGAAGTAGCTGGTGAGATTGAGAGCCAGTTGAGTAAGTATAAAAAGGATGTTGATGAGGTCAATAGAAGGACTGGCGGGACTACTGGAACTGAATTTGATGGGACAGATGTGGTTGGAAACACAAAACATTTGATGAGTGCAGTGAACTCTTTACCTGAGTTGACTGCAAGGAAGCAGGTGATCGATAAGCACACAAACATTGCAACTATTCTATTGGGTGAGATCAAGGAGAGGTCGCTTGATGCCTTTTCCAACAAGGAATATGACATGATGGCTAGAGGAGGCATTGATCGAAACGAACTTATGGGTGCGCTTAAAGGGAAAGGAATTAAGATGGATAAGTTGCGGTTTGCTATTATGTATCTTATTTCTACTGAAACTATTAACCAGGCAGAAGTCGAATCAGTGGAAGCAGCCCTCAGGGAGTCTGAGGTTGATACCCGTGCATTCCAGTATGTGAAGAAAATCAAGTCACTGAATGTCTCATTGGCATCAGCAAATTCTGCCAGCAGAAGCAACATTGTTGATTGGGCTGAGAAACTTTATGGGCAGTCAATTAGTGCCGTGACAGCTGGTGTGAAAAATCTGTTATCTAGTGACAGGCAGCTGGCATTGACAAGGACAGTGGAAGCCTTGATGGAGGGGAAGCCAAATCCAGAAGTTGATTCCTACCTTGTGTTTGATCCTCGTGCTCCAAAGTCCAGCTCGGGAATGGGCAGCAACCATTTGAATGGACCTTTCAAGGAGGCTATTGTTTTCATGATTGGTGGTGGTAACTATGTAGAGTATGGGAGCTTGCAAGAGCTTGTACAGCGACAAGAGCCTGTGAGACATGTTATATATGGAACAACAGAAATACTCACAGGAGAGGAGTTTGTGGAGCAGCTCGCTCTTTTGGGCCAGAAAATGGGATTGGGTGGTGCTTCTGTTGCACCTTCAACTCAGTGATAGAGACCCTGCAATATCAGAGCTAATTGCCTGTGAAAGACAATGGATTTGAGACTTTAAGAAACTTACGAATGATGTGCTCAAGTTTCAGCATTGATCAAATGGGTTCTTTTGTCAATTCTAGGGCTCCTGCACTGTGATGGATGCAGGACCCTTTGATGCCTTAGATGCGTAGTTGATCGAGTTTCTCCCAGGTTCACTAGAATACAAATCAAGTTCATATTTTGTTATAGCACGTAGTATTTGTCAATCAGATAACATCTTGAAGTGCAATTTTCTGTGCTTAGAAAGATTTCTCTATTTTTACGTTCTGTTGATTAATGTACTTGAAACCATAATATTCAAGATCTCCGTGGAATGATGTAATTTTCTGTGCTTAGAAACGTATGTATCTCCTTCATTATGTTTTTACTTTCATTACGTTTCCGGGTAGAAAGTTGATTGAAAATTAAATTTTAAAATGAT
This sequence comes from Geum urbanum, assembly GCA_946800695.1. NCBI lineage: Eukaryota > Viridiplantae > Streptophyta > Magnoliopsida > Rosales > Rosaceae > Geum > Geum urbanum. Next base: position 40,748,555 of record OX327002.1, on the reverse strand, counting down.
GAAGTTTAAATATTAAATTAGTAATACAGATTCAAATGACCTAAAACAATTATAATTTTGAAATTACACTTTGATGAGATCCTCATTTATATTGCTCTCTCAAAGATACAGACGAGTAAAATTGGCATACGAGTTTCGCACATGCAAGCACATATAACTTGCATAATAAATAATAAAATTATCATCTCTAAAATTACTTTGATCCATAAAAGTACTGGAAGATTTTTTTTACTCCATTCCAATGACTTTGAGTTGGCGCATATTGAGAACACATGTCTGTATATGTATACTGAGCTGAATTCGACCAAGTTCTAAATCGTACTAAGATATAGAATCTCAGTTCCAAAAGTTCCTTACCAACATCTTTTCAGATGAAATGGATCATTTCGGGTTCCAGATTGCAAACAAGCATTGGTGTATTAATAGGGTCTGCTTTTGTTCATAGCCTAATTACACATAAGCAAACTGGTGAATAAAAAAACCAACTCGATGTACCATCTCTTAACCAAGACTTAATCGAATCCTACTAAGGTCTATTATCTCAAACTCAAATTTCAAGTAACTAACCGTCTCATTGATCTCATTAAGAGTTCTGATGATGTTCATATTATCAACATAGATTGCTACTATAGTAAAACCTAAACTTGTTCTATTAATGAATATGCAAGGGCATAAGTCATCATTCGTGTATCCCTTCCCAATCAAGTAGTCACTAAGACGTGTATACCAAATCCTACTGGATTTTTTCAATCCATATAGTGAACGTCTTAATCTAATCACATGAGCACTCTGTGGTTTAGAGTTACTTGATTTGGGTAGAACTATGTCATTCAGCACTGTCATGTATATCTCTGAATTAAGATCCCCAACGAGATATACAGTAACCACATCTATAAGCTACATACTCAGTATTTTGGACACTATCAAATTGATAAGGTAGCGGAAAGTAATGATATTCATGACCAGAGAATACATCTCCTCATAATCAATACTACAACATTGAGAGAATCCTTGCGCCACAAGTTCTTCTCATATTGTGAAAGAACCCAACCCTGATTCAGTTGCCTAAACTGGAATTAGATCCTAACAACACCACAACTTTTTTTAAAATTTCGCCTGAGTTTAATTTATAAAATGAGTAAACCAAAAACCTACAATAAAAACACACTTCCAAATAGTCCACAAAAGCCAAACCGTGGGGCGCCAATTCCCATATGGATTTCTCAAATTCACAAACTACTGTATAACAGTAAAAGTATTTCTTTACACTTATAATTTGAAATCCAGCAAGTACTCGGAAAGCATTACAAAAGAAAATAAACTAACATAGTACTCAAAGCGACTTCTAATTTACAAATATACAAAGCTAGTAGGTTAAACTAAGAACCTACTAGAAAAGAATGATGACTTGAACTCTGGGCCTCTGACGACCACGCTCAACCATAGGATAGAAACTGTAAACTGGGCAAGAAGGAAACCGAAAAGCCCAGGGAAAAACGTATAAAATCATAAAAACTATTAGAGTGAGTGGACGAAAATAAACTTTGATTTTTAAACTGATATCAATAAATATAACATGCCTTTCATAATGTATAAGTAAATAACCATGATGCGAGTCTAAAAACTGCAGGGTCCCACCCTTGGACACCTCCGCCTAAGTACAGACTAAATCATGGGATCCCAGACTCACACGTGATTAAATAATCATAAAGACCTCGGGTCAGGACTCTGTCCCCCCGGAGCATCTCGGGGATCAGCTGAGCATGCCAGTGCATTGATGCCACTACTACCTCTGAGACTGTACTTTGTGTAAAACAAATCATATTTGTTTCCATGCATATGCATAATCGTAAATACGTACTCGTACGACATATAATCATAAAATACGCCGAAATCGCCGGAAAACTTTTGGACTCGCGTGTAATCATAAAATACGTACTCGTACGACATATAATCATAAAATACGCCGAAATCGCTAAAAGCCCATGGTGGCCGAAATCGCCGAAAAACTTTTCCGGTCGATTCCGACACCGGCGACGCACTAAAGTCCCCCAAACCAAAGGAGTTTTGACCCTTGGACCAAACCCACCCAAAAACTACGCCGGAAAACTACCGGAACGGGGCCATCGAATCCACCCGGATTCTGGCAGATTCCCGGCCATTTTTCGGCCACAATACCTATCCAAAATTCACAAATGAATACATGAATCGAAAGAGGAAAGGAAGAGCTTTAAATCTATACCAAGAATGTCGAAAACCGTGGCGTTTTCCGGTGGGTCGAAATCGGCAATCCAAACGGGCCAAAATCAGTATACGGGTCGCGTACGTACACGTACAAATTTTCTGTATTTCTACGAAATAATCCATATTTCTACCAAAAATTCAGTATTTATACCAAAACTTTCTGATCAGATCAACAGCCACAATTTGATCTGATCAAGATCCAACAGCCCAAAGTAAACCGTCAAGGAAAATATTTTAAAATACATAATTTTACATACGAACTTCCAAAAATCAAAAGAAATAGCTCGATAACCCGAAAAATTCTCCGAAAATTCGTACGTGCACGAAATTAAATACTCTACGACTTCTATAAAGAAAGTTGGATTAAATTCACGCCGAAAGAAAAGTCATTAACAAAATTTTACGAGGTGCATAATTTTCGGAAAACCTAAATCGTAAAGTTTAGCGTAACTTTTGGTTCGAATCGTTACGTATTGCTTCCAACAAGACTTATTTGTGTCTAACCGGCATACTGTTCGATGGTTATATGACTATCATATAAAAATTAACTTGCCATTTGTAAGAGAGTCTAGTTCAGCCTAGATTACAACTTTCCATATCGATCAATTTGCTCTACATTAACCGTTGACAATCTGTAACAGAGCAATGTTCCACTTCATCGTCGTCAATTACTGAGTGACGGAATAAGTTAACATATCATCAACGAACATGGAAGAACTATCCATAATAATGCTAGCATTTGTTTAACTTGGTGAGATTTCTTTGTTTACATACATCGTCATTGACTCTGAGGCGTCCCCCAGTGTATGTCAATGTCGACTTTTAGATACAATTGAAGTCAGAAACAGTCTCATGTGTTGATGATGAACGGTTGTGCCTGAATGGTTTACCTTTTCACCGGCAACTCATCTGTGGATTTTGATCGATTCTACACCCCCACTATGGGTAGGAGAAAACACTACCTTGCCCGGGTGTTGCGTTTAACTTGCCCAATATCAAGGACTTTCAACCTTGCAGGATTTGTAGCATGTATGAACGATTTGGTCACTCTTATGATATCAGTAAAGAAGTTAGGCTTAAAGTCTGCTACTTCCTGAATATCAAGAATACATTGCACTTCAATCTTGTACTGAGATGTGCAGGGATCATGATGAGACATAGTGAGGATATACCACGTCAATTTCTGACGTTAATCCAGAATGAAACCATTCTTATCTCCCCCTAACAGCGGGAAGTATGTCTCATCACAGTGATTATCTGCAAAACTAGCAGTAAAGAGATCTCCTGTCCAAGGTTCATAATAGCAGACAAACGTCGGTGAACCAACATAGATGCTGAATCGACATTGATGAACCATTGTCATACGCAGTGGAAGCGTAGAAGGCACATGTATCGCGCAACCAGAGATGTGTAGATGTGAGATATCAGGCTCATATCCAGTTACCAATTGGTACACACAAAATGGTTGGCGGTTTTATGGGTATCACGCGAGTAAGCATAGTTGCATATAACATATCCCCAAGCAGATACCGGTAAATTAACATACATTACCATAGTTCTGGCCACAAGCTTGAACCGCTTGATTTGTGCCTATGCTTAACCCGTTCTTATGAAAGAACATGAGGAACCGGGATATTCAACAACAATTCCAATCAATATGTAATAATCAACAAAGTATTTCGATGTAAACTTTCCTATATTAAACCAATATGAATGACCAGATTGAATTGTCTGGGTGGTGAGCTCGAAGCGTAATAATATATGCTAGGAGTTTTGAAATGCAGCGTAGAATGTGGATAGCAAAGACGTGTGATCGATGCATCGATGCAGCAATCAGAACCATATATAAATAGTTTGTATATCAGTTTGATTTATCCACAAATAAATTCTTGGAATCTATAGAGAAAGAAAGATGTATCTTCAACAAAAGATTGTCATGCATGTAAGCAGCATTATAGTATTACAGACATAATCATGCTTTGCAAAATGAGCAATGTGTATCAAATATTACAACATATGAATCTTGTGGGATAACGCATAATGGCTCAGCAGTATTTTGTCGGGATGGTGTTGCACTCGTCTTGGAGACCGAGCCTAAATCAAGTGGAGTAATCTCAGTTTTCCCATCAAAACCGATGGTTTTAAATATTCCCACATGCTTCTTTACTCTTCAGAACAGATGACCATGAGAAGTTCTCAATAGTTTGATCATCAAAATGCAAAAGCTTATATGAGACTAAGTCATGCATAATAATATAAGTGAATGCATTAGAATCAATGATCCAAATCATAGTAAGATATAAATAACTACAATGCCTCATAAACTTCTCCAGATTGTGCCGTTGGTAGTAGTCTATGGAGATTAGACACAAAACTCTCTTTCATTCTCACAATTTTAAGTGAAGAATGTTGGCACAAAATTTTTCAAATTTGAGTAAGGTTCGAATGGTAACACTTAATTTCACCATCATATATCAACAAAACAAAGTCAATCAAACAGTCTTTGAATCCAAGACATGGCGAATACTTTAAGTGAATACTTAAAGATTTCAAAAGGATTTAACCCTTGTTGAGTGCTGATATGGTATTATAATACCTTAATACAACCGATGTATAACAACATCATATCGATCAAGAAGACCGTTGTATTTTAAGTTTAATAGTATGACATAAACGGATGTAATGCCACATCTGGTGCTGAAATCTAGGTTGGATTTTTTTTATATTTTTCAATAAAAAAGATGTATAAACAACATTATAGGCCAATGAAACAGATGAAAAACTCATCTAAAAATATCACATCCAGGTAGGATTTTCGACAGGTCGAAAATAAACCCAAAATAAACTTGTGATTTTCCGATACTAGAAATTAGACTAGTCGAGAAAAAATTTCAATGGGTCGAATTTGGACCAATTTCGGGATAGAAGCATGGCTTCGACGAGTCGAAAATTGCATAGTTCAATTTTTTGATGGGTCGAATTTGAACCAATTTTGGGACAGAGGCATTGCTTCGATGGGTCAAAAATTGTATAGTGCAATTTTTCGATGGGTCGAATTTTCTTTGTGAACTACTTCAAGTTTTTTTTCAACGTTTTATTTTTATTTTTCAAAAGGTCTCTTGGCTTGCTTTTTCCATATATACGTTAAACATCGAACTGTACATAAGAATTTTATAAAAATAGAACATTCTCAACATGTTCATATACCGAAAGATAGAGAAATATTCATTACTCGCCAACAAGTAAAAGTTACATCATAGATGTCTTACTCCATATCGACTAAAAATAAAGTCTTAAAACATGACTAAAACCAAGTCAAAAAAAAACTTGATTACATAGCAAAGACATGAGCCTAATACATAGACTACTCAAAAAACTGTAGTCTTTAGACTGGCTTTTATACTGTATGTTAAGTCTCATGTGCCAGATATTTCATGCCATTCTTGTATGCATGTTGAATATACTGGGGTGCACAACATTGTTTGTGCATGTGCTTAGTAGAACCACATCTATAGCAAGATGACAAGCACGAAGTTGAAGCAGAATGTGAAAAATTCCCACCATTCCTAGAACTGAAATTGGAATGATTCTTATTGGAGTTATAGTGAATGTTGTCATGGCGAGTCCAAGTCAAGTTTTGACTATTTTCTCCTCTACCATGACCATTGCCACGTCCTCAATGTCTACCATGATTATTGTAAGGCTTGGAATGATCGTTCCTCTTATCCTTACATGCCTTCCCACCAGTATTGTATGACTCATGGCTATTATTAGTAACGGCTGGCCGAGTATTATTGATGAGAAATGATTGAGTCATACAATACTGGTGGGAAGGCATGTACACTTGTGAGATCACAGAATGATTGAGTCATCCTTGCGCATAATCTATGCGGTGAGCAAGGATGTTCATGGAGGTAGGAAAAGTACTGAAAGACTTCTTGATCATAGCCTTATCAGTCTTGATAATGCCACATACACTCAACTCAAATTGAAGCTCTAACATAACTTGATTACAAGCATAAATATTTGGATAATCCAATAACCGGATGAAATCACATCCTTCTCTCAGTTCATGAAGTTGTGCATTATACACATTATTGAACATGTCTTGTAAAGTCACCCACAAAACCGTATGGTCATTCTTTAGCAAATACTTTTCTTTAGAACTATATGTATATTCCGCCTCATAAATATGAGGACTTGATCTTTACGAGCTAGAGTTGGTGGCTCAGTACCAGGTGGTGGTGGTGGTTGGATTATATCCGTCAGATTCATACAGAGAAGCGCATTCTCAACGTCTGACACCCAACAATAATATTCTTCTTCTTGAGGATCAATGATATCGATTCAGGCCGTTCCAGCTCAATTGATGTCATCCACAAGCTAGACACGAGATATAATTAGTTTCATGATCAAAAAACCACGATCACTAATATTAAGTGTAAGGAATAACAACATGATTCATGATGTATGGTCACAAAAATTTATTTATAAACGGTGGTTCAAAAATCACACCCAGCAACCGTGACATATCGATTTTGCTTTCTTTTATTTTCTTTTCTAAACCGTGACGCTCCCAGGACCATCACTTATACTCTATGGATATAGGTCCATAGGAACTAGGGAAAACATTCAATATGTATACAACTCATATCGCAATTATCTTCAACTTAGATCTAGGGTTTTGCGGTAAGTAAGTTTGATCCTAGATCTATAAATTAACAGTTTAGAAAATTTACCTCGAGGGTGTTATGTTCGGTATGAAAATTTCGCTGTGAAAGAAGTTTGAAGAGGGGAAACACGTCCACGAAGCTTTTAGCTGAAGGAGGATTTCTTCTTCTTCTAATCTTTTCGGGCAGACTGACCTTTGTGTATTCAAATGACTATAACATTTTTCAGACATCTTTGAAATAAGATTTTCCGGTGATTCTGAAAACTAGACATTTGGAGCTTTCCGCAAATATGAAAATCGCCCTCTGATTAGTCTTAAACTGCTCCTAATCTTCTGTCGAAGTTGACTGAACTGCACAGGCTCGATTTTGGCTGATGAAGAGGAAAGAGGTCGGCGGTGGAGTGTGCTGCCGGCGGCGGCAGTGGTCGGCGGTGACGATTTGGCTTTTATGATTCTAGGGTTTCTTTCTTATCTATGGTGTTTGTTATCAATTCTGGGAGTCGTGCTGATAATGTGTTGCAGGAGAAAATATATAAACTGAAACTGTAACCATTCTCATTGATAAATTGCCTTATATATATGCTGATACAATCAGTTACAATAACTGTCCCGATATAACAGCGATTCTCTGTATCTATATCTATACTAATCCGTATCTAATTAGGACAATACACACACCGAAAATTATAGAGAATTAATCTCCTTAAACAGTTTAACTAATTGTAGATAAATATTTAAGGTAGATCTCCCATACCATATGGATAAGGCTATAGTATGTGAGATCTACCTTAAACATTTATTTACAATTAGTTGAACAAAATATTTTATAATTTTTTGAACTAGAAATTACTACATTTAGAACAAAATTATGACAAATTTGTAAGCGCAAATTAAACATTCTATTTACGAACATTAAATTTTTGTAAATAGTATCTATGCCGGTCCCTCGTTTCTCCTACATGGATTTGATATACAAAATATGTTGGCGGAGCAATATTTTTTTTTGAGTGGCTGGTCTGTTCACGTTTGGTTGTTAATTTAGAGACAAGGCAGATCGATGCTCTTTGTTTTGCTACACTATAATATTGTTGGAGCAGCTCATCTACCGGGATAACATATATTTATATATATAGTTCTTATCTAAATCGGACCTTCGCTTTGAAAAAATAGAGTGAAATTTAAATTTTCATAATATTGGAACAATTATTCAATCATTGAAACCAATATCCTTTAAATTATTACTAGAAGATCCCGCTTACCAAAAATCAGCTTAATCAGAGATAATTTACCCATTTGATAATCACTTTCAATTTTTTATGAATACAATTCATCCGATATAGCTTAAAAATTTAATATAGCAATCAAATGGTCAAATCATCTTTAATTGAGCTGATTTTTTGTAAGCATGATCAAATAATAATTATATAATGAATGGGTTTTTCAATCATCGAGAAACTTTATCTATATTGTGAAAATTAAAGTTTCGCTATATTTTTTCAAAGTTGATCGAGCTTTGCTTTGGATAGAGACTACATATATATATGAAAAATTCTTGCATACCAATGGGTATGAGATATATTACTTATAAGGAATATGATTTATAAGAAGTCGAGTATTGAACCTACGAGGATTGACCACTCTAATTTTAAAGCTTGACTCAGTTAGGTCCTAGATTACAGTATTACAAAAACATGCAATGTGATCCAAAACTAATGAATGAAAAAAAAGAAAATGTATCTTACCTAGCTAAATTTTTTGGTAACCTAACTATGCAATGAGTGGTGTAACTACAATGAGTGATTGTCTGATTGAATGGTTGGTTAACTAAGTAAAGGCAATCATGAGGTAAAACAAAACAAAACAGTGTAAATATTTGGTCGGCTAGAGATGTTGCCACTAGCCAACTCAATGTACCAAGAATATCCTAGTTATGAGTTTTAGTCCGATTTACATGCTCAAACATCTTTTGGATCATAAGAACAAATTCTTTTGTTTTCTAAATCATTCCCTCTCCGATCACGCTTCGTTATGAGCTGAAACTCCTAGGTCTTTTGGCATTCTAGAAGGTTTCGGTCCATCTATGAAGCACAAAGTAAATCAAGATTATGAGCTAGACTTTTGGTGCTAGACTCCTAAAGTATTTCATGCGTAATAAGTTTGATTGCAAACACATGTGAAGATTGTGGATCGCTTCCCTTTCCAAACCTCTATTGGAGCACTTAGGAATGAGTTTTAATGAAACCTCCCAACTCGCACATATTGGGTTACGAGTTGAAGGAATCAACTATATCTACAAAGCCTCTCGGTTCAATGTATGCTTAACTGAAAACCCTTGAGTCACTTTAACCTCAAACATGTTTCTATTCATGCTCAAGCACAAGGAAACCAAATCCTAAGCTTACCCAGTTTAAGTCTAAGCCTAAGTCATGTTACATGCTTATCTTCCTTAGGTAAGTAACTAGTTCACTTAGGTTCATCTTTTGCTCCCCTAGACATATCTCAACTTAGTCATGGCTAAGACATGAATATGAAAACATTGAATCAAGCTCAAACATGCAAACATATCACAATTATATCATATACACAACAAACTCATTCAATAACATGTAGTACACTAAAACAAATCCAATTTCATAACTCAAAGCATCATTATATGTACATCAAATTGGCTGGGGCTAAACCCTAGCCTTCTAAAAGGTAACTAAAGAGAGAATGTGGGCTAAAGAGAGATGTTAAAACTATGAAAAAGTAAGAAATGAGGTAAGTTGTGTTTAGAGTAAGAGGAGAGCTCGAAAATATATGGCCAATGGATATATTTTGGCTTTCAAATTGAAATTAAAATGCTAGAAACATAATCCTAAAAATTAGGCCTAAGTGGTCCTAAAATGAGTCACCAAATGGTTCCAAACTCATGTGACTTGCATGTGCCTTTCATCTCACTTGAATTTGCATTTGCATTTGACTTCAAATATCTTCATGGTGGCTTGATGATTGACCAATAGTTAACCTCATCGTTGACCACTGACCGACATTGATTGGCGTTGACCATTTTCGCTCCATCTTCTCCAAGGGTTCTGAAAATGTGCTCGGCTTCTCCAAAACATGAGTAATTACTATCTTTAAGAGCGTTTTGGTGCCAACTCTCAATTTCCTAGCATAAAAAGGAAACGTTATAAGTCAGTAGAGGCCAACCGACTCTTAACGTTCTACCCCACGGCAGTACGTTGCACGTCTAGCACACACGCGCGAAAATAAAAGAGACAGTTTGAGACTTCTCAGGACCCTGGGAATTCTGGAGCCAAACATTTTGGCATGCCCAACGGGACATTCTTTCGTGTTTTAATGCAACAATAGGGGATCCTTACCGCAAGAGGTATCTTAGTTTTTTTAAGCACCCACCACCAGCTTTCTGAAAGCATAACTCTACCGCTTGCCGCGGATTATCAGCAAAAGCGGTAAGAGCACTGTTTGGGACTACACATTGCTCAACAATGGAGTATCAACCCCTAACCCCTGATGAGATCAACACGATGACGTATGAGTACTATCATCCCTATGTCGCCAAGCATGATCGATACCAAGCATAACAACTCAATTGGATTAATCGGCGGTTTGATGAGCAGGCACCTCATCTTGTAGCGAACGATGAGGGGTCCGTGAAGCTCGTCTGCGACTCTGGGCCATGAAAATAGTCCTTTCGAAAGGCCAAGAGGGCCAAGCAAATCATAGAGTTCAACTCCCTAGCCTAATAGAGGGTCAGGAAAGGTTGCAGATGGACACTATGTGGATAGTAGAATCTGTGTCGAAAAGGCACAAGGAAGCTATGACTAACATGTGTTAGAGGACCGATAAAGACCTTGGCCTGCTTTCTATAGTTTTATCGGATATTTCCCTCGAGCAGCTCCAAGCTGAGAAATTCCCAATAGCCCGAAAAGAGGAGTTCCAGAAGTTCATGGAGCAATGTAACTTGCAGATTGAATGGAAGTTTTAACACTATGAGACTCATTTCCCAGATGTGGGCAAAGAAGATAGCAATGCTTGGAAGTGGCCTAAGGCTTTTAAGCCGATCAATTTCAAGACGTTCAGCGAGAACAGAGACGAAAGCGTAGGTACCCATCTTCCTCACTTTACCCTGCAACTTGGGCTATGGGGGGCTGATCCAGAACTCAAACTAAGGTTTTTTGGATCCTTGCTAACAGGATTGGCCCTCATTTGGTTTACTGGCTTAGATCCATGATCGGTAAATGAGTGTCAGCTATGGAGACGTTGTTTACCGAACACTTCAGGATAGCCATGTCAGAGGTGAGCGTAGCCAAGATATATTCAATGTGCCAAGCAGCTTCAAAGAGCCCAGTGGCTTTCTTGCATCGTTTCAGAGCGGAATATAATATGTGCAAGATGCCACTCCATAATGATGTCATTATTGACATGGCCATCAATAGCCTTGAGGACCGGCTATATACAATGTCCTTGAATACCAAGCATGCGTCACTGATCGAGTTCATCACTCTGGTGACGAAGACGCATAATGTTATGCAAGAGAGGGATAATAGGCAAAACTCTTCGAAGGGAACATATGAACCTAGGTCGTATGCACTAGACATAAACAAGCCGGTGGCAATGGATAATTGTGAAGAATCTGGCGAGGAGGGTTAGGATTCAGAAACTAAGTGCATTCATGTAGTTGACTTAACCTTCAAGATGGTGTTGAGGCCCAAGAAGCTAGAACAAAGTAAGGGACACTTAAAGCTCTCGACCGTGGCTTTTACCAAGCTAAAATTTGAGACTTACATCTATGATGCCAACCTCGCTCATGAGATATTGGATTAGCTGATTAGCCAGCGAGTGGCGAAAAGCGATTTCGACCCTATTCCTAACACTGAGCAATTGAAGGGGAAGAAATATTACAAGTTCCATGGAATATGGAATCATGCAACCAAAGATTTAGTAAAACTGAAAGATCCAAAAATGGATCAATGATGGCAAGCTAGCTTTAGAAGCTCCTACTAAGACAATTTTCTTGGTGGATACGCAACCCTTTTCAGATCAGCAGGTTAACATGTTGGAGTTGTAGAGGGAGCAACCTAGGTTGAAGTGAACAGTGAGGACCCAGGCGAGAGGTCAAGAGGTAAGGCCAGCTAGACGCCCATGATGGTACACATTTCAAGAGGATTGTGTGCATGAGATCCTTGACGAACTCATTGAGAAGGGATTCGTTACCTATAGGCTTGTACGAAGGCTAGAAGATTTGGCATATGTGAGGCTCAAAGAGTTTTTTTTTGCAGGCTCCATAATAAGTTCACCCACGCTATCTCGGCTTGTAGCAATCTGAAGGATAAGATTCAGGACTGGATCAAGGAAGGAAGAATCGGATTCATCCAAGCTGAGAGCTCGAAAAGTAGTGACCCACCAAATAAGGGCCCACCAGTGAGAAGGGGTAAGTGACAGATCACTTACGATGTGTTAAGGATGGCAAAGACACTGGACAATTTGATCATGGAAAGTAACGCCCGAGTGACATTCAGACCCTCTCCAAATCCTGTGGAGATAGAGAGACTACCCTACTGTCGATTTCACCATGTATGGACTCACTCGACAGAGTGGTTTACCAGCTTGAAGTATAGGATCCAACAGTGGATTGACGAAGGCGAGGTCACCATACAACAACTAGGTGAGTAGGAGATGCAGTAAGCCCCAATAACCGAAGCATAACTTGGACATCCGTACGACCAGGGAAAACAATTAGTGGCACAAACTAAACCACCATCCAAGGGGAAGGAGAAGGTAGATCCCAAGGAAATATGCTCGGTTGCCCTTTTGCGCTCGCTGCAAGATCCATTATGGTTTAAGGATTTCCTATGAATAGTTAATAAAGGCAGTTAAGGTGTGTCCTGAGTTGGTATCCCCACCAAAACATTGCCAGCCAGCCAGCCCATGCGAGACCACTTCTCAAAACTTACAGGCTTACAAGAAAATGCGAGTAGTTGAGAAATTCATGAGATTGATTTCCAAGTCGTTCATTCCTCCAGCCTCTAGATTTATCACCAAAGAAAATGTATAAGTGACTCTGAGCATGATGTGGAATCTTTAGAGACGATATGGTGCAACTAAAAAGGCCTTGGAAGCTTTGGACAGTGGATTGATCAACTGAAATAGCTTATTCAGACCCCAGAACACCTGCGGTGACGCTTGAATAGGCTATTGGTTAACCCTGTGGTAGTTTTCTAGAAGAAACATAACGAACCAAAGGTCCGAGTAGCTCAACCTAGCATGTTCTCAAGGAACCCTGAACTACACTTAAAGGCTCGAGTACAAAAACCTATACCCGAGGTTCAACAAGCTCTTAAGAAACTTACCAATGAGGCAAAAGGCAGGATGTATGGCACTAATCCTCTGGGGTTGAAAAGCCTCCAGCAAGTAAGTGATTCTGACTCAGTATAGTTAGAGTCAAGAGAATCCAAGGGTCTCTGTTGGTAGCCAAAGTCGTTGGCAATTCAGGAATATAAGATGGTTGTAGTCTAGCCAGGGGCATGCACAACCCAAGATAGCCCTTTGTTCTCCCTAACAAGCATTGAACCTATTCCTGAGGCTCCATTTGAAGACAGGATACTAGCAGTCATAAGGGTATTACGCCCCAATGACCAGGTCATGTCTGACGCAAGGCCATCGACAAGTGTGCTGTTGGATGAAGAAGATGAGGAGCTAATAGATTACGGGGAAGACGAGGAACCCACAGAGAGAAGCGACGAGGAAATCGCAATAAACATAGTGTTCATCCTCCCCACCAAGTTTGCAGCAACAAAAGCAACAGGTTCATTGCCTAACATATTAAAGGCATTGGTCCTTGCTTGCTCAAACAAGTTCAATAGCTTCGCGATGACGGTCCAAGATGAGCATGTAGAACTTGAGCCAATGGTTGAGCCATCACTGAAGAAATTGTTCATGTTATTCAGCAAGCCTACCTTGAATATGGCCATACATATGCTTCCTTTATATATCATGGCTAGTGTTCAAGGAATTTAACTCAACAATATGCTGGTGGATTTAGGGGCAACTGTCAATATCATCACGATTAAGGCAATGGCTTTGCTTGGAGTTCCCAGGTTGGCCATCCAAAAGACAACTCTCAATGTCTGGAATTTCTAGAGAACTATTTCTAAAACCTTGGGTATTGTTTTTCTTCATGTGCAGATTGGACTAGCAGCTGAAACTCATACCTTATTCGTCGCGGAATGCACAGATCCTTATAGTTGTAACTTGGGTAGAGATTGAATTCGTAGGAGTTACTGTGCGTCGTCATCACTGCACCAATAGACAGTTTTTTGGAACATGGAAACAGGAGAAGCTAAGGTAATTAACATAGACCCGCGGCCCTACTTCGTTTCAGTAAATTCACTGGATGCCAGTTACTACAATGGGGACATGTGCCCATTAAAGGTGTGTGGCATCGATGATAAAGGTTGCCTTATGGGGGTCACGGCCTCAGAACTAGCTCAATAAGGTATCATGCAAGCTGGAGAGGATACAATATGCTTGTACACTGTTGAGCTACCATCCTCACCATGCAAATGTTAGAGTCTCTATCGAGCATAGAGGTAGAGACATGTTTCTCCCTTTATGATCGCCTACACAACTACATGATGGAGAAGCAGGCCTATGAGCATGTTCCAATGGTTATAGTGTTGGAATATATGGATGACGATGTGCTATATGAATTTGAGGAGGAAAAGATCATTCAACTGGCTCTCACAGCCTTAGATGATACTCTATCTCAAGTCAAGAATCCCGTGGAGAAGATTAACCTCGGGACCGCCAAAGAGCCAATGCATGTGGCTATTTGTACTTTCTTGGAACCTGAAGAAAGGAAGAAGCTTATCGAATTATTGCTTGAATACAAGGATTGCTTTGTAGAAAAGTACAAAGACATGTCGGGGCTATCGTCAGAACTAGTGTGCCATGAGTTGCCCATCTTAGAAGGGAGAAAGCCCGTGAAGCAAGAGATGAGAAGGATGAATACCAAAATAGTAATTCTTGTCAAGGAGGAAGTACAAAAGATGCTCAATTTGGGTATCATAAGAGTGGCCAAATACAATGAGTGGCTCTCAAACATTGTCCCAATCAAGAAAAAGAATGGGAATATAAGGGTCTATGTTGATTACTGGGACCTTAACAATGAAATGCTAAAGGATGCATATCCCATGCCAGTGGTTAACTTGCTCGTCAATCAGTTGCTTGACATGAGATGTTGTCTTTTATGGATGGAACAACAGGTTATCACCAAATCTCTTTAGCAGAAGCTGACAAACATAAGCCTGCTTTTAGGTGTCCTGGTTTCGCTGGTGTATTCGCATATGCGGACATGCATTTTGGTTTGAAGAATGTAGGGGCAACTTACCAGCGAGTTATGCATCTCATCTTCCATGAACTTATAGGGAAAAATTTGGAAGTGTACATCGATGATATAGTGGTCAAGTCCAAATGGCAAGAAGATCACGTAGATAATTTGAGACGTGTGTTTGAACGGATGCGTCGACACCAGTTGAAAATGAATCTGGCTAAATGGGTCTTTGGAGTCCAGGCAGGGGACTTCTTTGGTTTCCTTGTCACCAACGAGGTATTGAAGTACTTGACGATAAAAAAGAACCAATACTCAATGCTAGTCCCCCATGAAACAAGAAAGAGCTTGAATGCCTGTTGGGGAAGATCAACTTCCTAAGATGGTTCATAGCAAATGAGGCAGGGAAGACTCAGCCTTTCTCGCCTAGCTTTGCTTAAGCACCAAAACCAGAAGGATTTAATATGGGAGCCTGTCCATCAAGAGACTTTTGATGTCATCAAGTTATATCTTGCTAGTCCACTAGTGTCGGTTCCTCTAAGACCAGGGGTGCCTCTCAAAATATATATCTCCGCTACTGACGTATCTATAGGCAGCTTATTGGCACATGATGACACGACCAACACCGAACGAGCGATCTTCTACCTCAGTCATACTCTGACAGATTATAAAATGAAATATTCACCCATGGAGAAGTTATGTTTTACTCTTTACTTTTCAGGGTGTAAAGTAAGATACAACTTGTGAAACATGTATTTCACAAGTCACTACCTATGTTATTACTCAACCGGACTTGTGAAATACATGTTATCATGACCTATCCTTAGAGGCTGAATTAGAAAGTGGATTTTGGCACTATCCGAGTTCTCACGGCAATATGTTCCATAAAAATGGTTAAAGGCCAGGCGGTGGTCGACTTCCTAGCACATGATCCCATGTTGGAAGTCAGGGAGATTCCGAACTTGAAATTATCTCACAATCTCTTTTCCCCCGTGGATGTTATACTTTGATGGATCCAATACTAGTTCTATGGCAGGGGCAGGTATAGCCTTGGTCAACCCACAGGATGTTACCTTCGCTTATTCTTTCAGGTTGGACTTTCATTACACCAATAACCAGGCAAAATATGAGGCAGTGATCATCGGCTTGGAAATCCTGCTTGATCTTGAGGTAAGTGATGTCTACATCCTTAGGGATTCGTTGCTCATTATATGACAACTCGAGAGCAAGTATAGGATAGGTATACACAGAGCGATTAAGCGAGTACTGGAATTGTTTACTAAGGTTGCCTTGGAGCACATTCCTCACGACTAAAATCTGGAGGCTAACTAGCTTGCACAATTAGCGACGAGCATTAGTCTACGAGATGGTGTTCATGAGCGTATTTTGAAGGTATTTTGAGGGTAGACACATAATTCTATTGAACGTAGACACAATACGCATCTCATAGAAAATTGTTTTTCTAACTAGTAATCAAGCGATCGACTTCCAACAAGGTTCCATGTCATATTGTATTTCATAAAATGAGTGTTTCAATAAGCTTAAACTACAAGAATTTCTACCTAAAATTTGGCATGACTTATTAGTTTATAATCGAACCCATCACCTGCAAATTTCTAGTTTTTACCAACATATCATTATCCGCTTCACAACAATATTTCCAACAAAAACTCTCTTACTTTTACTGCAACATATATCCAGATTTAAGTAGCACAACTTCCACATCTAACACAACATACAACTGACCATGACATTCTCGATAATCCCCGCGTACAACAAATATGATAAATTACATAATAGTAATCATCAAACTATATTGCTCATACGTTCAATAATGATGACTAGATCATGAACTCAAGAATTCAACTGCAAAACAACCCTCATATTGAATAATCGAATTGGTGCTCCATTTCAAAATTTAACTTAAACATGAAAATGTTGTCTATATAATAAAAAGTCAAGTTTACTAAAACTATAACGAAGTTTGAAAACAGTTGTAGCCAGGGACATCGGTCAAAGTGAAAGCAAATCAAAAATGTTTATACGAGTGACTACCACAATTCGTAAATCCAGATTCGAGAGAAACTCCGTTTACATCATAAGCTAAAGGAAACAGAATAAATTGTGGTGACAAAACAAATAACTTTCTCTCTTAGAGAAGGTAAACAACCTTCTCGATGAACAAAATCAAGAAATGTGAAGTAGCAAAACAGAAGAAGCAAGAATGAAGTTAATGAAGCGACACAAAATAACTTCACTCAGAATAGATAGAATTAGATGAAACTAGGTACGATAATTTCCAACGCTATATAAGAGTCTCGATAGAATTGAGTTGATACGACTATAGAGATTGGCAACTAGACCAATAACAATACATTATATCTGAAGGGTTGATGATCAATCTCCTCGTCGCACCCTGATGTGCATGCAAGATAGTAAAATTGAATGAAATGAAGCAAGTAGAAATTGAATAGATCGGTTTTGAAACAAAATACCTTCACCAAAAGAGTGTGCACCATGCATCCCAAGTTACCTTAATCTTCTTTAATAGCACAATCAACCATAATGTTCATCATACGACTTTACGGTAGACACTACTCATCGTCGGAGTACCTCAAATAGTTCCTCAACCCACAACCTTTCAATAAATTTCAATAAAAAAATGTAGTGTAAGAAACTCGAGGGTTGAACCCGACATAGAAAATTGATAAACTAGACGTGATAGACGAAGCATTACAGTTGAACATAACTAAAGAGACTGCAAAACTAAGCATGACGAAATGAAGGAATATGCACACATGACTCATTGACAGAGCTAGTAAATTACTAGCTCGACGCTACACCATGGTTCATGAGGTATTGATGTAGTTGCTAACGGTCTAGCAGTGAAGCCTTATAATATGCGACTTGACCTAGCTCATACAGTTTACCAAAATATTTGGCATAGGCTCCCCGTAATTTCAAGATCCACTAAAACCTTCAAGATGATCCACACTTCAAATATGACAAGTACACATACAAACCATGAGCCACCGCTGCTCAATTGGATTTCTCAAACTTAAATCACATAATCTACTTTGAATCGCACGTCATACCAAGAAACAAAAAAGTTGTAGAGTTTCTACATCCATAATTGGCATAAACTTCAACTATCGTATGAAGAATGTTACTCGAAAATCTTTAACTGTGATACTAATAACCTTTGACACAAGGAGAGTGCATACACATCTAAATCCTATATATCACAGAGGCAGAAATTGCAAACTCGCCTCATATCGAGCAAAAAGCTCAATAACTAAAACAGACTAGCATAGATGCAACAAAACATATTGTGGTAACTTAACATTGAGGGACGAATGTAGGAATTCATCTTATTTCCATTACTTGAAAATCTTAAAGGTACTACAAACCTTCATGAAATTGTTTTACCTTAGAATACGGATCGAGGTCGACACACATGAGGCATAGCTACTATAGGGCACAGACTCACATGCTGGGGTTAGTACTCTATCACATTCGCCACGTATTCGACGACGTTCAACATCTTGAGTATTGATGGGGATCTGCCAACCAGTCGGGCCATCACTTGGGAGATGTTGAGCATAATCAAACACGAAAACGAAAGTGGCATATTATGGTCTATGAGACCTAAAATAGAAAGCTTTGATACTAACTGTACGGACCCAACCCCGATTTAGTTGCCTAAACCCACGCAAAGCCCTAATGACACTGCTAATTAACCTAAGTTCAACACGTAATAAAATGAAATATTTAACCAAAGCTCCAGGTCTCAAAATTATAAATCAAAGAAAACTATTTACTAAAAAAAATAACTTGTATTTATAAGTCGATGTGAAACATGATTTGACACCAGGGCCGCTAGACTCTCAAACACTACAAGAAAACATCACTTAGACCACGTAAACGTAATTGTTCCGTGGTCCAAGTAACACTTGGACGACGGAGACGTCTCCGTCGTCCAGGTGAGAACCTGGACGACGGATATGGTATTCTCCGTCATCCAGGTTCTCACCTGGACAACGGACCGACACGCCGTGGTCTGAGTAACGTCCACTTAGACGATGTACCGACACCTCCGTCGTCTAAGTGAAGCATTATATAAGCCCGATGCCAAACTCTCTTCCTTTCCCGCGGGAAAGTTTAAAGATTGAAGAAGAAGGAGAAGGAGAAGGAGAAGGCCAGATCTCTGCTGACTAGCTAGCTAGCTAGCAATTAATTAACTGATATCGAGAAGGCCAGCAGGTACGTACGCAGTTAAAATTTGCTTAATATATATTTAGTTAAAACGTACATATATACATGCATGGATGTTAGCTACACATATTAAATTACGTAATTGATGGATGTAGATCGAGTACGTATAATTAAGCGTAAATTAATTGTGACGACCCGAACCAGAATCAGATATGTGTTTGGCACGATTCTCGAGATTTGGTTATAGTCGCAGTTTTGCGATATTATGTGGTTTGCCGATTCGATTCGCGACTTTGTTTTCGGTCGAGAATTTGAGTTGAGTGTCTTCACGGAAATTGTAGAGCATGTGATTTGGAGTTTGTGGACGATTCCGGAAGATTTTTCCGATAACCGAGGAATATTTTATGATTATTTGAAGTTTCGGGTTCCGACGAGTTTATCCGATTGTTTCGAGCTTATCCGAATCACATCGTATATTCATTCCGGACCGTTGATCGACCCGAGGGACGAGTATAAATATCGAAAAGTCGAAAGATAGTCGAGAATTAGTCGAAACTTCATTTTGTGCGTTGACCAAATTGAAATTTTGTTGACTTTCCATATTTGGAAAGTGAGCCATCAGACTGAAAGGGAAAGTTTCCCAAACGGGAAGTCAAATTCCGGCGACCCAATTCCGGCAACCTCCGGCTTCGTAACAGGTACAGTTGGAATCCTTGGATGATTTCGAGTACGTTGGTGTTTGATTTGGATTAAATTGGTTTCGTTTTGCATGAGTTCGAGTCGAGCCGAGCTCTTCGATTTCGCCGGTGATGGTTGGCCGTTTTCGGCGAGGTTTGGTGGTGGGGGTTATGGGGGTTAGACTCCCCTAGCTCCTCTGAGTCTCGTAGTGTGTTCCTTTTGGTCTGAGATTGAGTTTTGAAGGGGGTTCGATTAGGTCACCGGAGCTATGAATCGCCGAACTATTTCGGGTTAATTGACTTGGTTATGGATCGAATTGGACTTCGTGCTCGTTATAGGAATGGTTCGCCTTGATGAGGTTGTTAATTCTGGAGTTTCCTCGCCGTGAAATTTCACGGTTGACGGCGCGCCGGCGGCGGCGGCGGCGGTCAACGGTGATTTTCCGGCGAGGGTTGACTTTTTCAGATTTCGATGTAATTAGTGTCGTTTTTCTCGTAATCGCGCCCTGGTTATTGTATGGAGGTTTTCGGATTGATTTGGTTAGCCGATTTTCAGTCGAGATTTCGAGTGGGGATTTCGAGATTTCCGTAATTCATTTTGTACTGTATTTCGTATTTCCGGGAACGGTTGGTTTCCGCACATCCGTACAGTGTTGTGGATTACGATATTGATCAGATATGTTTTATGAATATGTTCAGGAGATCGAGATCGAGATCTGGATCGTGATCGTGCTTCAGGCGAGGGATCTTCCGCCGGACCACGAGTGTAGCGCGTGTGCGCGTTTCGAGAGTCTGTGAGTGGACATTTCTTTTCACGGAAAATATTGCGAGTCTTTTATATGATTTATGAACTTGAGCATGCGTATGAGATTTCGGATATACGAGCATGTGTTTTATGATTATACGATATATTTATACGAATATACGTATACGAGTATACATACACTTATATGCTGTTTCATGCATTTGCATCGAAATGTTTATGATTTGGTTTACACAGAGCACAGTCGTGGTTACGTTGTTGTATCGATACACTCGCCTCTCGGCTGATCCCCGATGGTAGGCATTTGTCAGGGGAGGCTGTGACTCCTGACCCGAGGTCTTTACCGGGGGGAGGCAGACCTTTGACCTGAAGCCATTTCCGGCTAGAATCACGTGTGGGCCAGGGACCCCGTGATTCTGACTGTACTAGTACGGTGTGTGTCCATGAGTGACCCCGTGGTATTTTTACTTGCATGCTCTGTACACTGGAGGAGTATGAGTTTTACCTCGTATACTATGTTGTTTATGTTTATCTGGACTCGCATATGTTTTTATAACATATATAAACTGGTGAAAGACATTTATTTTCGTCCACTCACTCTAACGTGTTTATTGTCTTTCCCCTGGGCTTTTCGGTTTCCGTGCCCAGTTTGCAGTTCAGGTTTGGTGTTTCACGTCGCGGTTTGGAGGCTAGTGATCAGAGTCACCTGTGTTTTCCAGTAGGTTTTTGTTTCGCCTACTGATGTACATATTGTATATGTTTTACTTTAGAGGTCGCTCTGATACATTCTGATACATGTTTGTGCGGATTTTTCACGGATATACATATATACATAGTACAGTTTATTTACTGTTGTTGATTATATTGATGTTGAGAAATCTGGATGGGATTGGTGCCCACGGTTTGCTTTTTGTGGCATAGGACGAAGTGTTAATTTCCGCGTGCAGGTTATGGTAATTTCACGCTAGTAACGAAACTCTGCCGAAATTTTGAAAATTTTTTGTTGGTTCGTATTTTCGAAAGGGTTTGATTCCGGTTTAGGAAACTGAATCGGGATTGGGTCCTTTCATTAATGGACTAATATATATGTAATAATTAATTAATTATAATATTTTGTAGCAGTATGGACAAGAGTTGGATGAAGTTGAAGAATAGATGTGATGTCCGGTATATGGATGGAATTAGCGAATTTGTGAATTTTGCGATAGAACATAGTCAGGGAAAGAAGCGTTTCAGGTGTCCGTGCCAGAAATGTTTTAATTGTCAGTATGTGGAGGTTAATGTTATGGTGCAACACCTGTACGAAAATGGTATGATGTGGAGTTACACTACATGGAGCGAGCATGGTGAAGCAGTAGAGTTCAGCTCAGCAGACTTCAGCTCAGGGTACAGTTACCAGGGTGCCTCATCCAGCGGCAGTGGTGCCGGCCCCCCAGCTTGCAACCCAACTGCAGATTTGGTCCATGATGCGTTTCCGGGATTTAGTCATGGTGGACACCAACACCAAGACGGAGGTTACAGTACCACTCATGAGCATGATGACACATTCCCCGCTGTTAGCTTGGCCACTGAAACTAGTGAGATGGATAAGTACAACCGGATGCTACTTGAAGCGCAGACCCCGGTGTTCCCTGGATGTCGAGAGAATGTGTTGCAATATGTGATGGAGAAAATGAAGATAAAAGTGAAGCACAAAATGTCAGTGAGTGCTTTTGACAAAATTCAGGAGCAAATATGTAAGTTGCTTCCTGATGATCACAATCTTCCTAAATCTCATTATAAGGTTAGAAATATCTTGAGCAGCCTCGGCCTAAAGTACAGGATAATTGACGCATGTCCGAATGATTGTGTGCTATTTTACAAAGAGTATAAAGATTTGGACTACTGTCCCGTATGTGACCAGTGCAGATATGAGCTGAATAAGAAGAGTTCAAAAAAGAGAATTCCTGTGAAAGTTGTTCGATATTTTCCCTTGATTCCCAGATTGCAGCGCCTGTACATGTCTCTACACACAGCAGAGGCGATGCAATGGTACGCAGAAAAGCGAATAGATGACGATGTCCTGCGACACGCCGCGGATGGGGAGGGTTTCAAACATTTCGACAGAGAATTTGGAGACTTTGCTGCAGAGGTTAGAAATGTTAGACTCGGCCTATCTACAGACGGATTCAATCCTTGGGGAAGTAATAGCTCCGCCGTCAGCACTTGGCCAGTTATTCTGATGTCGTACAACTTGCCTCCGTGGATGTACATGAACAAGGAATTTAATTTCCTTATTGTACTAATTCCAGGTCCTAAATCTCCAGGGAAGTGCTTAGATGTCTACCTCAGACGTTTGATTGACGAGCTGAAACTGTTGTGGGAAAATGGAGTCCCAACTTATGAAAAATTCACTGACACAATGTTCACGATGAGGGCTGCCGTAATGTGGACGATTAGCGATTTTCCAGCGTATGGGATGTTGGCAGCATGCAGGACAAAAGGATATAATGGATGCCTTATATGTTTGGACGACGTGAACTCTAGTTGGTACGCGGGGAAAGTGTGTTACTTGGGTCACCGTAGATGGCTTCCTCACGACCAACCCTGGTGACAGGATGAAGCTCAAGACTAAAGATACTCCCAAAGCGCGCAAAGATTTGGAATCAATGAATCTACGTCGTCCCTTGTGGTTGAAGAGGGATAGGAAATGAGTGTACAACAAGATGCCAGCTGCACCTTACACAGTGAAGCCGACACTTAGACGTTCTGTATTTCACTGGTTTAAGGGCGTTCGTTATCCGGCTATGTATGCAGCTACTATAACTGGAGCAATGGACGAGGTGCAACACAAGCTTGTTGGTCTAAAGACACATGACTATCACATTATGCTGCAACATCTGATTCCAGTGGTAATTCAACCATATTTGCCTCATGACGTCGTAGAACCAATATTGGCGTTGTGCACATGGTGGCAGAGGTTATGCGCCAGAGAATTAAAGAAGTCAGATGTGGTGGAATTGCAACAACAAATTGTCCACATCATTTGCAAACTAGAGATAATTTTTCCTCCTGCTTTCTTTGACATCATGATTCACCTAATGATCCACCTGCCCGAGCAGGTGTTCATTTCTGGTCCGGTCCAGTACACTTGGATGTATCCTCAAGAAAGGTACGTACAACTAATTAATTATACAGGTTTTTCGATTCATAATTTGTTCCACTGGAGATTACTAGCTAGCTATATGTACTTCCCGAACGGTTGACTGTGCCGGTGAAACCCTTCACGAACTTATTATTTTCTGAAAATTATTGTAATTAGATATTATGTTACGGCGAACGTATCCAACGGTTGTTTTGTCCAAATTCAATTTCGTTAATACTCTGGTGCAAATGAGCCTATACTTATGAACACTTAAGTCGTAAAGATTAGTAGATACTTAACAAGTTTAAAGACGTAAAATTATTCGTCGTTTCAAATTTAACTGTTCATATATACGATGCGTTCATCGATATTTTACGACTATTTCATTCGAATGACAGATCGCTAAATTCCTTGCGAAATAATTTTTAATTTTTTTTTTACGTAATTTGAACCTGGACGACGGAGATGGTCATTCTCCGTCGTCCTGGTGACTACTTGGACGACGGAGAATGACCATCTCCGTCATCCAGGTTCAAAAAAACGTGGCGGTTCATTATAATTTTTAATTTTTTTTTCTTAGTAAATTGCAGTTGGACGACGGAGATGGTCATTCTCCGTCGTCCAAGTTGAAAAATATGGCGGTTCGATGTGCCGCCTTAATTTTCGGCGCCGCTTCAAATTTCACTTAGACGACGGAGAATCAATTCTCCGTCGTCTAAGTTCAAATTTATGGTGGTTGAAACGTCGTGCCCATTAATTACGCGTCGCTTCGAAAATTTGAAACGCTTCACCTAGACGACGGAAAAACACGTTTCCGTCGTCCAAGTCCACTTAGACGACGGAAAACAGCGCTCCGTCATCTAGGTGAAAGTCTATAAATATAACAGTCCCCCCCTCCTTTTCTCATTCCATCTCCTCTCCTCTCCAAGCTTCCTCTCATTTCCTCTCCTCCGGCCTTCCTCCTCCGGCGACACTCCGGCGACTCAAATTCCGGCGTGGTTCTCCCTCTTCGACGACTCTACTCCGGCGATATTCCGGCGACTTTCCGGCTAGGTAATAATTCTATTTTTTACCTTATTAACATTACTTTTATTTAAGTAATTATTTAATTTCTAAATAGTTTTAAATAATTAGTTTTAAATAATTAATAGTTGTAATTATAATAATTATTAGTAATTTTTAATTATTTAGTAATCATTATTAGTTGTTATTTGGTAATGAATAATTATTAGTTAAAATTTAATAATAGTAATAATAATTATTGTTAATAATAATTAATTATATTGGTAAATGAATAATTATTATTAAATGCATGATAAATAATAATCATTATTGTCATTATTTATTGTTTTAATTAATTGATAATTATGTGTATTTTCTAGTAAATTGCATGGTACGTAGTACGTCTTTGATTTAAATTTAGTACATAAGATTGGTTTATTAAGTCGCACTTTTTGGAATAGATGGCGCCTCTTTTCCTACACTACAAATCGCCGGCAATGTTTTTTTAACATTACCGGCGATTTTTGCCGGAAAAATCGCCGGCAATGTAATTTTTTTTTTTAACATTACCGGCGACATAAATGTAAGTCGCCGGTAATGTCTCGATGGTAATGACATTAAGTCGCCGGTAATGTCTTTTTTTTTTTTAAACATTACCGGCGACTTAATGTAAGTCGCCGGTAATGTCATTACCATCGAGACATTACCGGTGACTTACATTTAAGTCGCCGGTAATGTTAAAAAAAAAAAAAATTACATTGCCGGCGATTTTTCTGGCAAAAATCGCCGGTAATGTTAAAAAACATTGCCGGCGATTTAAAAATCGCCGGCAATGGGTAAGAATGTTGTAGTGCTAGTTTATCTCCCTAACCCCTCGTGATGTGTGAATTTCATCACCGCACACTATAACCTAAGTGAAGTTATGGACACGAGGTTGAGGGCGGAGTTTGCAAAGGACTTGAGGGAGTGTAAATTTTCGAAAAATTGGCCGAATGTCGGCATGGTGTCTAGAAACTGGTTATGACTGGTGACAGGTTTTGGATCTAAGAAAGACGACACCAATAGAGTATATACCATTCATTTGGTTAGCCTCGGGGTGTTTTGTCGAAATTAGTCCTGCCTCTCGCGTTATCTCTATCCCTAACTGGCCATGTTTTTCGATTTAACCAAGGCTGATTAATTGAAAATTTACATTTTATCGCCCGGGTTGCACGTCCATTGAATGACCCAAAAAGCCAAGCTAGTGTACTCTATTTAAATCTTAGCCGCACTTAATTAGCGTAAATTTTTTTATATAATTATTATGGTAATTAGGTATTTTAACAACGTACTCCTAGGTTTAAATGGCTCCGTCCGGCAAGAAAATAGCCCAACAGGAAACAGAAGATGCTATGCTCCGCCGCTTGGCGAACCAAGTTGGTTGGGTTGAACAAGAGGGCAGCGACGCCCTCAATCCGGACCCTTCATCTGGTCCGTCGGCAGCGCCTTCTGGGGAAATTCCCGCTCCCCCATTTATCTCCAGCGGTGATGACGACCCCTATTCAAGTCCGACGCCCGGTACCGGTTCAACAGCAAGTACTCAGGTGTCCTCGACCTCTGAATCTATCCTCTACAGCACCCGACGTAAGCAAAAGACGGCCCCGACCGACCCTGAACCGAAAAAGACTCGCGGTCTCGTTAAAGGCAGCAAAGCGGAGAAAATTTGCAAGGCAACCGGGAAAAAGATCGACTTGCCCTACGACGAATTCACCGGTGGCCCTCCCACAGCTCAGCTAGCAAGTCTCTCGGCGCATAGCATAGGGTCAATCCTTCGTAGCCGGGTTAGTCTCATTACCCCTAATTGGAAAGAGTTGCCGGATGAAGAGAAGGCAAAACTCTTTAAAGAACTTTCGGTACGTAATACGTACAATTTTAAATTTATTTTCTAATAACCAATAAACATTATAATTTCATAATATATACGATTATAATTTTCTATTTATTTCTGATAGGAACAATATAAGGTTGATCCCACACCAACGATGCTTAGGCATATTAACCAAACCGCCAACTCTATCTACCGTGACTGGAAGTACAGGCTTCATAATTACTTCGAAAATATCGGCCCCGTACCTACCCCCCTCGAGCTGCGTGGGGATAGGGAAGATGAGTGGCAGTGGTTGTATAACCACTTTCAAGATGAAGAATTTAAGGTGTTTACTTTTTTTATTTAAATTAAGAGAATTGAATTATTTTAATTTTAGTTACTTATTAATTTTTTAATGATTTATGTTGTCTAACAGAAATTCTCCGAAGTCAACAAAGCCAACCGGGGGAAGAAGGACAAACACCATACTTCCGGCACCAAGCAACTCATTCAAATAGCCAAGGAGCACAAGAATAAGGGTTCCAAACACCCTTATCTCGATGCAAGCATAAGCGCGTACGTGACACCTGGGCTCGATAATGAAGCGAGTCAATACGGCGTAAGTGATATATATATGTGCTTTTAATTATAGTAATTATTATTTAAATATTATTTCTTTATAATTTTTTAATTATTTTTTTGTAGGCAAGGGTGGTAAAGTGTGCGCAGGAAGAATTGGCTAACACTCAGCTTGCGTTCCCAGATTTGCCGCCAGAAGACCTGCCTCCTCTATCGATGGAGAGCCAAATTGCAATCGCAGATGAGGTCTACAGTCGTAGAGCTGGCGTAGAGGTTAGGGGGTTCGGACCTAAGGTGGTTCGAGATTTGTCGACGACCTCAGACTCATCATCTACGGGAGGTTCGAGGCCGAGAAGTACTCAGCCTGCGACCGTCGAAGCAGCCATTCAAGAGGCTCGACTCGCACGAGAGGAAAATCAATCCATGCGTCAAAGACTTGATGAGCAACAAACACAAATAACCCAACTCATCGCCCTCATGCAACAAGCTCGAGGAGAATGTCAACCTCCTCCGAATCCATACCTCGACGACGACGACCCGGCTGAAGGCGGGGGACTCGGCGGCGCATCTGCTCCTCCAGTATTTTAGCTAGCTAGTAGTTTATTATATAATTTCTTTCCTCATTCCGAACAATATTTTAATTTTTATGCATTTTTCGATTATGTATGTACAAATTAATTTTATTATTTAATTAATTTTAACATTTTTCATTATTTAAATTCAATTAATAATAAATTAAATTATTAATATTTAATAACAATTTAATTTTTGTTAAATTAAATAAGCACTTGGACGACGGAGATGAAATTCTCCGTCGTCCAGGTGGTTACCTGGACCGCGGAGAATATCCACATTCTCCGTGGCCCAGGTAAGAACCTGGACGACGGAGATGAAATTCTCCGTCGTTCAGTTTCTTACCTGGGCCACGGAGAACGTGACATTCTCCGCGGTCCAGGTAACCACCTGGACGACGGAGAATTTCATCTCCGTCGTCCAAGTGCTTACCTGGGCCACGGAGAATGTCCGCGGTCCAAGTGCTTACCTGGGCCATGGAGAATGTCCGCGGTCCAAGTGAACTTGGATGACGGAGATGAAATTCTCCGTCGTCCAGGTGCTTGGACGACAACACTTGGAGCACGGAACCTGGAGGACGGAGCCTTCGTCGTCTTAGTACTTAGACGACGAAAAAACGCACTTAGACGACGGAAACGCTCCGCGGTCTAAGTGCGTTTTTCTTGTAGTGAAAACTACCTAAGTAGACTAAATGTGAACCCGTAGGATCAACCTCAGATCCTATTGCGGGTGCTATGTCTTGATATGCGTGCATATCCATCCTCAGCCAAAATCCTGCCACTTAGGCAGTTGAAACCAAAGGGTCTAAGGGAAAGACATAATAAAAACATGGAAACCATTAGAGTGAGTGGACGAAAGAAAAAACAATAATCTTGTAATAATCCAAAACAAAATTTTTTGTGCCTTTCACCTAAATAAGATAAAATAAAAATACAGCGAGTCTAAATAAAAGTAATACAAGCGTGTGGAGGCAAAACCTTATAAATCATCGGGTAAGGAATTTCTTGAAAGGACCCAACCCCGATTTAGTTTCCTAAACCGGAATCAAACCCTTTCTGAAAACACGAACCAACAAAAACCTTAAAAATTTCGGCAGAGTAGCGCTACTAATGCGGAATTGTCTTTACCAGCATCCGAAAAATAACACTTCATCCCATGCTACAAAAGCCAAACCGTGGGCACCAATCCCATCCGGATTTCTCAATATCATATCAATAACAATAAACAGTATACATAACTGTACTTGATAGGAAATCTGGGAAAAACCACATAAAAACATATATCAATATCGTATTAGAGCGATCTATAGTATATATATATATATAATATACAACAGTAGGCAAAACAAGAAACCTACTAGAAAACACAGGTAGCTCGAATAACTAGCCTCCGACCGCGACGTGAGACTCCAGAATTCGAACTGCAAACTAGGCACGGAAACTGAAAAGCCCAGGGGAAAGACATGAAAATCGTTAGAGTGAGTGGACAAAAATAAATGTCTTTCGTCGAATAATATATGTTATAATAACATATGCGAGTCAAAATGAATGAACATAATATAGTACACGAGGTGAACACCAACTCCTCCAGCGTATAGAGCATGCATAGAAAAATCCCACGGGGTCGCTCATGGACACATCCGTGCTAGTACAGTCCAAATCACGGGATCCCAGACCCACACGTGATTCTAGCCAGAAAGGCCTCAGGTCAGGGTATCTGTTCCCACCCAAAAATACATCAGCACAAGGAACAGAAATCTATACCCACCCGGAAATACATAGGCACAAGGTACAGTTCCCCCTGGTAGACATCCTCGGGGATCAGCCGGGATGCAAGTGTATCGATACAACCACATATACTAAGACTGTACTCTGTGTAAATCAAATCATAAATAGTTTCATGCATACGTATAAAGCATAATGTAAATGCATAATCGCAAAGCACATGCTCGTAAAATATAATATAAAGACTCGCAATCGATCAGTGAAAAGAAAGGTCCACTCACAGACGAGCAAAGCGCACACTCGCGCTAATCACGTGGTCCGGCGGAAGATCCCTCGCCCGAAACACGATCTCGATCTCCAGAATAATCACAATATATATCTGATCAAAATCACAATTCACAACACTGTACCACACCTCGGAAACCAACCGTTCCCGGAAATATCTGACGCGGTACAAAATAATCAACGAAATCCCCGAAATCTCCACTCAAACGCTCGACTGAAAATCCGATACCCAAATCAACTCGAAAACCTCAAGGCGACGATTGGGGCGCGAATACGAGCAAAACGACATATAAC
This sequence comes from Geum urbanum, assembly GCA_946800695.1. Taxonomy (NCBI): domain Eukaryota; kingdom Viridiplantae; phylum Streptophyta; class Magnoliopsida; order Rosales; family Rosaceae; genus Geum; species Geum urbanum. The sequence continues at coordinate 40,718,222 of OX327002.1, read as the reverse complement.
TCGACAAATTTCCAAAAAGTCAACGGTCGCCGGAGCTCCGCCGTTGACCATCGCCGCCGCCAGCGGCACGCCATCAACCGGAGAGATTTTCCTGCGGCCAAGCTCACCGAAGCCTCTCCTCAACGAGCCCAAGACATCTCTCAACTGTGGCTAAGTCCAATTCCGGCCACACACGCCGAAAATTAGCTCGAAACCCACGGTGATCCACCACCGCCGGCGACGCTGTTCACCGTCGATCCACCGTCCACGGCGCACCATAGCCTTCGAGACCCCTCCCAAAAGCTCCACCCTGGCCCCACGAACAGAATCCCCCAACTCCCCGGCCACCATCGTGGCTGGAGCACCTCCGCCCACGAAACCCGATTTTGGCCAAAAATCTCCAAACTTCAACTCAACATTTCTCCCTCAATTCGACATCAATTCAAGCAAAACAAAGTTCTAAACTGTTTAGAATTACGAGGAGAACAATTTACCTTCCAAGGTCGTGGCCTAAATCGGCCGGGAATAGAAGCTCCGACGATGAACAGCAACTGGGTGAATAGTCCCCTCGGGTCAACGCTCGGTCAATGCCTCAAATAGTGTTTTCGACAATTTTCGATATTTATACTCGCGTCTCGGGACAATCGACGGTCCAAACAGATAACCATCACGATTCGGATAAACTCGAAACAAACGGATAAACTCGACGAGATTCTGCAACTTCAAATATTCATATTATATTGCTCGATCGTCAAAATAATCATCCGAAACCGCCCAAAAACTCGAAATCACGTGTACAACAACTCTCGAGAAGAGACTCAACTCAAATTCTCGGCCAATATTTAAGTCGTGATCAAAACTGGCAAATCAATCAATTACGAAAAATAGTGATTACGCGCTAACTCGAGGATTAAGCCGATTACTCTACTGATTCTGTTCCGGGTCATCACAAATCTACCCCCTTAAAAATAATTTCGACCTCGAAATTTACGTACCTGTCAAGTGAACAGATGAGGATACTGCTCCCGCATACGCTGCTCAGTCTCCCAGGTGGCCTCCTCAACCGAGTGATTCTGCCACAAGACCTTCACCAGCGGTATAACACGGTGCCTCAACTCCAGCTCACGCCGATCGAGAATCTGTACCGGCTCCTCCACATATGTCAAATCCTCTCGGATAGGTAGCTGATGTGGCGCTAACACATGTGATGGATCTGGGATATACTTCCGCAACATTGAAACATGGAAAACATCGTGCACACGAGCCATCTCAGCTGGCAACTCAAGTCTGTAAGCCACGGCTCCAATCCTCTCGGTGATCTCGTACGAACCAATGTACCGTGGTCGAAGCTTGCCACGCTTTTCGAAACGCACAACTCCCCTCCACGGAGATAGTTTCAGGAAGACCCACTCGCCCACATCAAACTCGAGACTCTTTCTTCTCACGTCCGCATAACTCTTCTGGCGATCCTGGGCAATCTTCAATCTATCCCGGATAATCTGGATGTCCTCCATGGTGCTCTTCACCAGATCAGGGCCAATAAGCCATCGCTCGCCCACCTCACTCCAACACAAAGGAGTACGGCACTGCCTCCCATACAGGGCCTCGTACGGTGCCATCTCGATACTGGTCTGATAGCTGTTGTTGTAGGCGAACTCTATCAAATGCAGTTGCTGGTCCCAATTTCCTCGAAACTGCAAAACGCAAGACCGCAACATATCCTCAAGAGTCTGTATAGTCCGCTTAGACTGCCCATCAGTCTGAGGATGAAAGGCTGTACTAAAACGTAATCTCGTGCCCATGGCTCGCTGCAATGCCTGCCATAACTCGGAAGTAAACTGACTGTCTCGGTCAGAAACAATAGACACAGGCACACCATGCAGTCGAACAATCTCCGATAAATACAGCTTGGCCTACCTGCCCACTGATATTTTCCCCGGAAGTGCGAGAAAATGAGATGATTTCGTCAGTCGATCCACAATAACCCAAATACCAGTGTTGCCAGCCGAAGTACGCGGTAACTGATAAACGAAATCCATGGTAATGTGCTCCCACTTCCAAACCGGAATCTCCAGTGGCTGTAATTTTCCCGCAGACTTCTGCCTCTCCGCTTTAACCTGCTGACAGATCAAATATCGGCTCACATATGCGGAAATCTCCCGCTTCATGTTGCGCCACCAGTAATACGCTCGAAGTGTACGAAACATTTTGGTACCACCGGGATGCATCGCATACGCCGAACAATGGGCCTCATCCAGAATCTCCTTCTTCAGACTCTCATCTCGGGGTACGCACAATCTACCTCTAAACAACAACGTACCATCGTCACTCAACCGAAACTCTGTAGGCACACCATTCTGTATCATGGTCTTCTTGCCCAACAGGTAGGAATCTGAATCCTGAGCCTCCCGAACCTGATCAACCAACACTAGTCGAACCTGGAAACTGGCTAACAAGGCTCCCTCGTCATCCCACTCGAACTCGGCTCCCGTAGCCCGAAGCTTGGCTAACATAGACACTCTGGCCACACACACGTGGAATAATGAAGCTTCGGATTTCCGACTGAGTGCATCGGCAACAACATTGGCCTTCCCTAGATGGTACTGAAAAGTGCAATCGTAGTCGTTGGTCAACTCCATCCACCTGCGCTGCCTCATGTTCAAATCTGGCTGCGTCCGCAAGTAAGTGAGACTCTTGTGATCGGTGTAGATCTTACATTGAGCTCCGTACAGGTAATGTCTCCAACTTTTCAATGCTAACACAATAGCGGCCAACTCCAAATCATGGGTCGGATAGTTGACTTCGTGTGGTTTCAGCTGCTTGGAACCGTAGGCTACCACTCTGCCATGCTGCATCAGCACACAACCAAGTCCCAACTTCGATGCATCACTGTAGACCACGAGCTCACCGATGTCGTCTGGTAATGTCAGAACCGGTACAGTAGTCAACTTTTCCTTCAGGAGTAAATAACTCTCCTCACATGCATCGGACCACTCAAACTTGACGCCTTTCTTCGTCAACCTGGTCAGTGGAGTAGCAATCTGAGAAAAATCCTGTACAAAACGCCGGTAGTAGCCTGCCAAACCCAAGAAACTCCGGATCTCCGGTACAATGGTAGGTCTACTCCAATTCAGCACAGCCTCGATCTTGTCGGGATCTACGCTGACTCCCTCAGCCAATATCACGTGGCCCAGAAACTTTACATTGTCCAGCCAAAACTCGCACTTGCTAAACTTCGCAAACAACTGATTGTCCAGCAAAGTCCGAAATACCACTCGCAAATGCTTCTTATGCTGGCCCAGACTCCTGGAATAGATCAAAATATCATCGATGAACACAATCACGAACTTGTCCAGAAACCGTCTGAACACCCTGTTCATCAAGTCCATAAAGGCTTCGGGGGCGTTGGTCAACCCAAACGGCATAACCAAGAACTCGTAATGCCCATACTGCGATCTGAAAGCTGTCCTGGCCACATCTGACTCTCGGATCCTCAACTGATGATATCCGGACTTGAGATCAATCTTTGAAAAGACTGAAGCTCCCTTAAGCTGATCAAACAAGTCATCAATCCGTGGCAACGGATACTTGTTTTTCACTGTAACCTGATTCAGCTTCCGATAATGAATGCACAACCGCATGGATCCATCCTTCTTCCGTACAAACAAAACCGGAGCACCCCATGCCGAAACACTGGGTCGAATGAAACCCTTCTCCAGCAACTCCTGAAGTTGAACCTGTAACTCTTTCAACTCCACTGGCGCCATACGATACGGTGCCTGAGAAATGGGTCATGTACCCGGTAATACCTCAATAGTGAAATCAATCTCCCGAACTGGAGGTATACCTGGTAACTCCTCCGAAAACACATCCAGAAACTCGGAAACAACCTCAATACTACTAAGGTCCGGCACAGCAGCCGTAGTATCCACAACATAAGCTAAGTAAGCAACACAGCCCTTCTTCATCATCCGGTCTGCCTTCATCGCGGAAATCACACATGGCAATGAAGTATTCTTATCACCACGAAACAATATCTCGGGAAAACCTGGTCGTCGAAACGCAACCTCCTTCTTGTGACAATCGAACATGGCCCAATGTGTCTCCAAGAAGTCCATACCCAAGATCAAATCAAAATCGACAATATCAAGCAACAACAAATCTGCGGCCAAGCTATGGCCTCCAATAAAGATCTCACAATCTCGGTACACCCAACCAATACTCACAATCTCACCGGACGGATACAATACTCTCCACAACCCCGGAAGTGGAGACGCAGGTACAGTAGCTAAAGATGATAGTCTATATGACATGAATGAATGCGTGGCACCTGGATCTAATAATGTAAGTACTGGATAACCGAAAATGTGCAACATACCGATAACAACCTCCAGTGAAGCTCTGCCCTCTCGCAAAGTCATGGCATGAACCCTGACCTGCCCGGCTAGTCGTCCACGCTGAGGCTGTCCCTGCTGTCCTCCCTGGCCCGCAAACTGTACTGGTCGAGCTCCCGAAGTGACACCTCATTCTCCTCCGGAACTCTGGGCCGCCTGTCCACCAATAGGCTGGAGACAGTCCCTCGCAAAGTGACCCTCCTAGCCACAACGATAACAAAGGGTAGGGCCTCGCTGACAAGGACCAAAATGATGCCTGTTACAGAAACTACATAATGGGTACTCTCTCGGTACGGCATAAAAACCACCGGTACACCGAGGATAACTGGAACCGCTAGAACCCCCACTAGACTGTGGTCACTGCGGTCGATCTCTCCTCCATCTCTGCCTCTGTCTCGATGCACTAGCTGGTGGTCTATATGGTCCACTGCTCGAGGATGAAGCCGAACCGGAAGTATCAGAACTCTGCCTCTTAGAAGGCCCCTGACTCGGTCCGCCCTCCTCAAACCGTCTAGGCTGGTATCTCATCTGCCTTTCCTTCTCGATATCCTCACCTCGGAGTGCTGCACTGACAAACTCATCGAAGTTGTTCCGAGGCATCGTAGTCAGAGTCTCCTTGATATTCAAGTTCAGACCCAACTCAAATCTACGGCATTTGGCTTCCTCAGTAGCTACCATGTCAGGTGCAAAACGAGATAAGCGGGTAAACCTGTCCCGGTACTCAAGCACAAACATACTGCCATCTCTCAAGTTCGTAAACTCCTCATACTTCCGCTGCTGGGTAGCTTGGTTGAAGTATCTCCGCATAACAGATCACAGAACAAAGTCCACAGAGTATCAACTGGAACTCTATCGGTGCTAACCCACCAGAAGTATGCATCTGACTCAAGTAATCCATCTGCTGCCACTGTCATCTGCTCAGTGGTAAATCGTAGATGCTCACATACACGTTCAACCTGAACCAACCATGCCTCACAGATCTCTGGATCAGCTGAACCCGAAAAAATAGTCGCACCAGCAGTACGAGCTTTGACCACAGGGTCAAAACGCTCTTCCAAACGTAACACTCGCATCAGCAAGTCGTGCGTCTGACGATCCTCATCAGGATCCGCTTCCCAATCAACAAGGGGACCATATCGAGGAGGTATGCTACTGATACAAGACAAGCATTAGGTACAAGCACAAGGAACGTAATCATGAGACCTCAGATATTTGAGAATACACATCACCCGAAGCATGGATGAGTACCGCTGGCCAGTCGGGTCATCACTCCAGACATGCTATACAAACTCAAATACCCTAAGCGTCACAACTACAAGAGTCTACAGAATCTGACAACCTAATGCTCTAATACCAAGATGAAAGGACCCAACCCCGATTTAATTTCCTAAACTGGAATCAAACCTTTTCTGAAAACACGAACCAACAAAAACCTTAAAAATTTCGGTAGGGTAGCGCTACTAACGCGGAATTGCCTTTACCTGCACCCGGAAAATAACACTCCATCCTATGCCACAAAAGCCAAACCGTGGGCACCAATCACATCCGGATTTCTCAATATCATATCAATAACAATAAACAGTATACATAACTGTACTTTATAGGAAATCCGGGAAAAACCACATAAAAACATATATCAATATCGTATTAGAGCGACCTATAGTGTATATATATATAATATACAACAGTAGGCAAAACAAGAAACCTACTAGAAAACACAGGTAACTCGAATAACTAGCCTCAGACTGCGACGTGAGACTCCAGAATCCAAACTGCAAACTGGGCACGGAAACCGAAAAGCCGAGGGGAAAGACATGAAAATTGTTAGAGTGAGTGGACAAAAATAAATGTCTTTCGCCGAATAATATATGTTATAATAACATATGGGAGTCAAAATGAATAAACATAATATAGTACACGAGGTGAACACCAACTCCTCCAGCGTATAGAACATGCATAGAAAAATCCCACGGAGTCGCTCATGGACACATCCGTGTTAGTACAGTCCGAATCACGGGATCCCAGACCCACACGTGATTCTAGCCAGAAAGGCCTCAGGTCAGGGTATCTGTTCCCACCCAAAAATACATCAGCACAAGGAACAGAAATCTATACCCACCCGGAAATACATCGGCACAAGGTACAGTTCCCCCCTGGTAGACATCCTCGGGGATCAGCCGGGATGCAACACTACAAGAAAAACGCACTTAGACCGCGGAGCGTTTCCGTCGTCTAAGTGCGTTTTTCCGTCGTCTAAGTACTTAGACGACGGAACCTCCGTCCTCCAAGTTCCGTGCTCCAAGTGCTGTCGTCCAAGCACTTAGACGACGGAGAATTTCATCTCCGTCGTCCAAGTTCACTTGGACCGCGGACATTCTCCGTGGCCCATGCAAGAACCTGGACGACGGAGATGAAATTCTCCGTCGTCCAGGTGCTTACTTGGGCCACGGAGAATGTCACGTTTTCGTGGCCCAGGTAAGCACCTGGACGACTGAGAATTTCGTCTCCGTCGTCCAGGTTCTTGCCTGGGCCACGGAAAACGTGACATTCTCCGTGGCCCAGGTAAGCACCTGGACGACGGAGAAGTTCATCTTCGTCGTCCAGGTGCTTACCTGGGCCACGGAGAAGGTGACTTTCTCTGCGGCCCAGGTAAGCACTTGGACGACGGAGAATTTCATCTCCGTCGTCCAAGTGCTTATATAATTTTTTTTAAATTAAATTGTAATTAAATATTAATAATTTAATTTATTATTAATTGAATTTAAATAATGAAAAATGTTAAAATTAATTAAATAAACTAAATTTGTAATATTACTTAATTAAATAATTAAAATTAATTTGTACATACATAATCGAAAAATGCATAAAAATTAAAATATTATTCGGAATGCGGAAAGAAACAAGATAATAAACTACTAGTTAATACACTGGAGGAGCAGATGCGCTACCGAGTCCCCCGCCTCCAACCGGGTCGTCGTCGTCGGGGTATGGGTTCGGAGGAGGTTGACATTCTCCTCGAGCTTGTTGCATGAGGGCGATGAGTTGGGTTATTTGTGCTTGTTGCTCATCAAGTCGTTGACGCATGGATTGATTTTCCTGTAGTGCGAGTCGAGCCTCTTGAATTGCTACTTCGACGGCCGTAGCCTGAGTACGTCTCCGCCCCGAACCTCCCGTAGATGATGACTCGGAGGTCGTCGACAAATCTCGAACCACCTTAGGTCTGAACCCCCTAACCTCCTTGCCAGCTCTACGACCGTAGACCTCATCCGCGATTGCAATTTGGCTCTCCATGGATAGAGGAGGCAGGTCTTCCGGCGGCAAATCTGGGAACGCAAGCTGAGTGTTAGCCAATTCTTCCTACGCACGCTCTACCACCCTTGCCTACAAAAGAATAATAAAAAAATTATAATGAAATAATATTTAAATAATAATAACTACAATTAAAAACACATATATATATATATCACTTACGCCGTATTGACTCGCTTCATTATCGAGCCCAGGCGTCACGTACGCGCTTATGCTTGCATCGAGATAAGGGTGTTTGGAGCCCTTATTCTTGTGCCCCTTGGCTATTTGAATGAGTTGCTTGGCGCCAGAAGTATGGTGTTTGTCCTTCTTCCCCCGGTTGGCTTTGTTGACTTCGGAGAATTTCTGTTAGACAACATAATTAAATCATTAAAAAATTAATAAGTAACTAAAATTAAAATAATTCAATTATCTTAATTGAAATAAAAAAAGTAAACACCTAAAATTCTTCATCTTGAAAGTGGTTACACAACCACTGCCACTCATCTTCTCTATCCCCACGCAGCTCTACGGGGGTAGGCACGGGACCGATATTTTCGAAGTACTGATGGAGCCTGTACTTCCAATCACGGTAGATGGAGATGGCGGTTTGGTTGATATGCCTCAACATCGCCGGTGTCGGATCCACCTCAAATTGTTCCTATCAGAAATAAATAGAAAATTATAATCGTATATATTATGAAAATTATAACTAATATTAACAATATTATATAATAACTAAAATTGTACGTATTACGTACCAAAAGTTCTTTAAAGAGTTTCGCCTTCTCATCATCCGGCACCTCCTTCCAAGTAGGGGCAGTGAGACGAACCCGGCTACGAAGGATTGACCCTATGCTATGCGCCGAGAGACTTGCTAGCTGAGCTGTGGGAGGGGCACCGGTGAATTCGTCGTAGGGCAAGTCGATCTTTTTCCCGATCGCCTTGCAAATTTTCTCCGCTTCGCCCCCTTTAACGAGACCGCGAGTCCTTTTCGGTTCTGGGTCAGTCGGGGCCCTCCTTTGCTTACGCCGGGCGCTGTACATGATAGATTCAGAGGTCGAGGACGCCTGAGTACTTGTTGTTGAACCGGTACCGGGCGTCGGACTTGAAAAGGGGTCGACGTCATCACCGCTGGAGATAAATGGGGCAGCGGGAATTTCCCCAGAAGGCGCTGCCGACGGACCAGATGAAGGGTCCGGATTGAGGGCGTCGTTGCCCTCCTGTTCAACCCAACCGACTTGGTTCGCCAAGCGGCGGAGCATAGCATCTTCTGACTCCTGTTGGGCCTTTTTCTTGCCGGAGGGAGCTATTTAAACCTAGGAGTACGTTGTTAAAATACCTAATTACCATAATAATTACAACTAAAAATTTACGCTAATTAAGTACGGTTAAGATTTAAATAGAGTACACTAGCTTGGGTTTTTGGGTCGTTCAATGGACGTGCGACCCGCGCGATAAAGTGTAAATTTTCAATTAATCAGCCTTGGTTAAATCGAAAAACATGGCCAGTTAGGGATAGAGATAACGCGAGAGGCAGGACTAATTTCGACAAAACACCCAGAGGCTAACCAAATGAATGGTATATACTCTATTATTGTCGTCTTTTTTAGATCCAAAACCTGTCACCAGTCATAACCCGTTTCTAGACACCATGTTAGGGAGATAAGCTAGGAAAATAGGCGACATCTATTCCAAAGAGTGCGACTTAATAAACCAAGCATATGCACTAAATTTAAATCAAAGACGTACTACCTTGCAATTTACTAGAAAATAGACATAATTATCAATTAATAATTTTTAATTACATGCAATAATAATCACAAATTATACTATTAATTTACACAATAAATAATGACAATAATGGATTATTATTTATCATGCATTTAATAATAATTATTTATTTACCAATATAATTAATTATTATTAACAATAATTAAAAATTAAAAATTACTAATAGTAATTATTATTAATTACTAATTATTATAATTACTAATTATTTAAAACTATTATAATTACTAATTATTATAATTACAACTATTAATTATTATTTACTTATTAATAATAACATGTAAATAATTATTATAATTACTACTTATTAATAATAACAACTAAATAATGTCTATAATTACAACTATTATATATAACAACTAAATAATTATTATAATAACTAATTATTTAAAACTATTTACCAATTAAATAATTACTTAAATAAAAATAATGTTAATTAATTAAAAAATTGAATTATTACCTCGCCGGATAACCGCCGGAATATCGTCGGAGTAGAGTCGTCGGAGGGGGGGAACCACACCGGAATTTGATTCGCCGGAGCGTCGCCAGAGGAGGAAGGCCGGAGGAGAGGAGAGGAGAGGAGAGGAGAGGAGATGGAATGAGAAAAGGAGAGGGGGGGACTGTGCTATATATAGGCGTTCACCTAGACGACGGAGCGTTGTTTTCCGTCGTCTAAGTGGACTTGGACGACGGAAACACGCTTTTCCGTCGTCTAGGTGAAGCGTTAAAAATTTTCGAAGCGGCGCGTAATTAATCGGCGGGACGTTTCACCCGCCATAAATTGGACGACGGAGATGGTCATTCTCTGTCGTCTAAGTGAAATTTCAAGCGGTGCCGAAAATTGAGGCGGCACATTGAACCGCCATATTTTTCAACTTGGACGACGGAGAATGACCATCTCCGTCGTCCAAGTGAAATTTAATTTGGAAAAAAAAATTAAAATTAAAATGAACCGCCATGGTTTTTGAACCTGGACGACGGAGAATGACCATCTCCATCGTCCAGGTTCAAATTACGTAAAAAAATATTTAAAACATTTATATCGATGAAATGGTCGTACAATATCGATGAACGCATTGTATAGTTAAATTTGAAACGACGAATAATTTTACGTCTTTAAACTTGTTAAGTATCTACTAATCTTTACGACTTAATGGTTCATAAGTATAGGCTCATTTGCACCAGAGTATTAACGAAATTGAATTTGGACAAAACAACCGTTGGATACGTTCGTCGTAACATAATATATAATTACAATAATTTTCAGAAAATAATAAGTTCGTGAAGGGTTTCATCGGCACAGTCAACCGCAAAACCAAGAATTTCACAAACCGGAAATGTGGATATATAATTACAATAATTTTTCGACTATTTTCGATATTTATTCTCGCGTCTCGGGACGATCGACGGTCCAAACGGATAACCATCACGATTCGGATAAACTCGAAACGAACGGATAAACTCGATGAGATTCTGCAACTTCAAATATTCATATTATATTGCTCGGTCGTCAAAATAATAATCCGGAACCACCCACGAACTCGAAATCACGTGTACAACAACTCTCGAGAAGAGACTCAACTCAAATTCTTGGCCAATATTTAAGTCGTGATCAAAACTGGCAAATCAATCAATTACGGAAAATAGTGATTATGCGCTAACTCGAGGATTAAGCCGATTACTCTACTGATTGTGTTCCGGGTCGTTACATTTCTAGTCCACCTGGGGCATACTCGGTAATCAGCCGAGTAGCCTATGCATTGATGCATAATCATGTACATGACGTGCATAAAAATCATAAAATATAATGCAGTGCCTACATGCATAATCATCAAACATATAACATGTCATTTCATAAAAGAATATTATAAATCAAGAACATGCATAATTTAGACTCACTAACGACATCGAAAAATAAAGTTCACTCAACGGAATCGCCAGCTAAATATTCATAGATTCATAAACCCGAAAATTGTATTTGGCCTCCCTAAAGTCAAAACATAGATTAATTAATATATTTTTCGATTCATACAGTAACGTAGAAAGGATTCTGGAATAAACAACTAAGGGAAAGTCACATTTATTTTTATTTTTGATAATCGCAAATCATTATTCGTTCTTGTATTCGTCAAATAAAATGCTCAATCACATCCTTCGTGTTGGGCCACTTGAACTCAAAGAACGTGAGCTTTGACTTGACACATGACGATCGATTGGGCCAAAAGTGTTAAGTCGACTTAACTCCTGAAAATGAGTCGATACACTAATTTCTTGTATTGACAAACCCGAGCTTGATCTTAGTCGTCATGCCTTGCAAAAAAACTTGGCCAAAAATGATCCTCGACCCGAAACATGCCGCATGATGGCATGGAAGTGTCGAGTCGGCCCGAATTCTGAAAAATAGCTGAAAACATCACTAAAATTGTCGAATCGCACAAAAAATTGGAAAATACGATCATATATGGGCTTAGGAACTTCCCGTGAGAAAATATGTTTTTTTGGTCACCGGAGCTCCACCGTGGATGACGGCGAGTGGCCCCACGTGCCACCACAGGCGATGAGTGACACCTCGAATCGCATCTTTCCATAATCTGGATGATGACAACAAAAATATTCACAACTACATCAACTTCCAATTCCAAGATTAATTGACTAAAAAGTCACCTCAAACCCTCACCGAAATTATTGAAACTGTCGCCAACTGATGAGGAACCTCCTACCACCCGAGCCTCGAGACCACCCTCGATCGAAAGCCCAAACCAATGGCGTTCAAACTCCCAACATCCAGCGACACATTGCGGCCCGCAATGTTGTCGAGGACAGTGGCGAAGTCGAGCAAAATCCTCATCGTCCCACCGTTGATTCTCCCATGAATAGGCTTGCATGATCGATCCACTAGCTTCACTACAAGAAAACTTCACTTAGACCACGTAACCGTAAATGTTCCGTGGTCCAAGTGGAAATTGGACGACGGAGAATTCTCCGGGATCCAAGTAACACTTGGACGACGGAGGAGTCACTCTCCGTCATCCAGGTGCACACTTGAACCACAGAGAAGTTCTCCGTTGTCCAAGTGTTCACCTGGACGACGGAGAAAATAATCTCCGTCGTCCAAGAGCACAGTTGGACCGCGGAGAATACTCCGTCGTTCAGGTGCACACTTGGATCAGCGCCTCACGCGTGCATGTAATTCAAACGTCCTAGATAGCTACCTAGATAGCACTATATATATCTTCGGCTCCGACCATCGATTAATTCACCATATATCAGAGAAGGCTAGGTACGTACGTAGTTAATTTTCCAACACCATTAACGTAGGTTTATATATATAATTAATTGTACGTTTGATTGATTGCATTGTTAATTAATTAGTACGTCTAATATATATTTATATATAATATATTATGTTAGGAAATTGATGATATATATATTAGTTAATTATAGACCAGTAGTACGTATATATGTATGGATGTTTAAAAATTTGGTTAATATTTAGTTAAAACCTACGTACATGCATGTTAGACATATTAAAGTAATTGATGTAGAGTACATACGTACGTATGTACAACTATATATAATTAATAAAGGTAGTTTAATGTAATTATTGAAGATAATGAATTAATAATTTTTTTTAATTAAGGTAGTTGAAAGTTTGTGTATATATATAATAGTTTAATTAATAATTACTCGAAAATTTGTATATATATAGAATTAATAGTTAGTTGACTAATATGTAATAATTAATTAATTATAAAATTTTGTAGAAGTATGGACAAGAGTTGGATGAAGTTGCGGAATAGATGTGATGTCCGGTATATGGATGAAATTAGTGAATTTGTGAATTTTGCGATAGAACATGGCCAGGGAAAGAAGCGTTTCAGGTGTCTGTGCCAAAAATGTATTAATTGTCAGTATGTGGAGGTTAATGTTATGGTGTTAAACCTGTAAGAAAATGGTATGATGTGGAGTTACACTATATGGAGCGAGCATGGTGAAGCAGTAAACTTCAGCTCAGCAGACTTCAGCTCAGGGTACAGTTACCAGGGTACCTCATCCAGCGGCAGTGGTGCCGGCCCCCCTGCTTGGAACCCAACTGCAGATTTGGTTCATGATGCGTTTCCAGGATTTAGTCATGGTGGACACCAACTACAAGAGGGAGGTTACAGTACCACTCATGAGCATGATGACATATTTTTCGCTGCTAGCTTGGCCACTGACACTAGTGAGATGGATAAGTACAACAGAATGCTACTTGAAGTGCAGACCCCGGTGTTCCCTGGATGTCGAGAGAATGTGTTGCAATATGTGATGGAGCAAATAAAGATAAAAGTGAAGCACAAAATGTCAGTCAGTGGTTTTGACGAAATTCAGGAGCAAATATGTAAGTTGCTTCCTATGAAAGTTCTTCGATATTTTCCCTTGATTCCCAGATTACAGCGCCTGTATATGTCTCTATACACAGCAGAGGCGATGCGATGGTACGCAAAAAAGCGAATAGATGACGATGTCCTGCGACACTGAAAGGACCCAACCCCGGTTTAGTTCCCTAAACCGGAATCAAACCCCTTCTTAAAACACGAACCAACAAAAAACATTAGAAATTTCGGCAAAGTAACGCTACTAACGCGGAATAACTATTACCTACACCCAGAAAATAACATTTCATCCTATGCCACAAAAGCCAAACCGTGGGCACCAATCCCATCCGGATTTCTCAATATCATTTCAATATCAATAAACAGTAAACATAACTGTAATATATAATATATCCGAGAAAATCAGTATAAAACATGTATCAGAATGTATCAGAGCGACCTCTAGTGTAAATATATACAATATATACATCAGTAGGCGAAACAAGAACCTACTGGCAAACACAAATAGCTCGAATCACTAGCCTCCCACCACGATGTGAAACACCAGAACCTGAACTGCAAACTGGGCATGGAAACCGAAAAGCCCAGGGGAAAGACATGAAAACTGTTAGAGTGAGTGGACGAAAATAAATGTCTTTCGCCAGATGATATTGTTATAAAAACATATGTGAGTCGAGTGCATGAAAAACAAATGGTACGTGAGGAGACGCTGACTCCAACTCACATACAGAGCATGCATGAAAATTTCACGAGGTCGCTCATGGACACATCCGTGTTAGTACAGTCCGAATCACGGGATCCCAGACCCACACGTGATTCTAGCCAGAAAGGCCTCGGTTCCGAGGTACTGCCCCTCGCCGATCCGGTCGGGGTACTGCCCCTCGCCGATCCGGTCGGGGTACTGCCCCTCCTGGTAGGCATCTATCAGGGATCAGTCGAGATGCAAGTGTATCGATACAACAACGTAACTGAGACGTGTAAATCAAATCATAAATAGTTCGATGCAAATGCGTAAAGCAATATATAAATGCATATACGTAATGTATAATGGTATAAACATAATCGCATAACACATGCTCATATAAATCATAATCTCGTATGCATGCTCATGCTCGTAAAACATATATAAAGACTCGCAATCAATCCGTGAAAAGAAATTGTCCACTCACAGATGAGCAACACACGCACTTGCGCTAATCTCGTGGTTCGCCGGAAGATCTCTCGCCCGAAGCACGATCTCGATCCCCTGAATAATCATAAAACAAATTTGACCAAAACCATAGCCCACAACTCTGTACTTAACCACGGAAACCAACCGTTCCCGGAAACATATAAAACTGTATAAAACAATCGACTGAATTTCCGAAATCTCCACTCGAAACCCTCGACTGAAAATCTGATACCTAAATCAATTCGAAAACCTCAAGGCGACGATCGGGGCGCGATTACAAGAAAAATGACATTAAAATCATCGAAAACTGAAAAGTCAACTTTCTCGCCGGAGCGCCACCGTTAACCGCTGCCGCCAGCGGCGGCGCACCGTCAACGAAGAGTTTATCCGGCGAGGAAGCTCCAGTTTTCAAGATCACCTCAAGCCCAACCACTTCTTCAACTAGGACAACACCCAATTCCAAGTAAAACCTCTCCAAAAACAGCTCGAAACAGATCGGAGACAAACTCCGGCAACCACCCACGGTGCAACCAAAAACTCACCCCCAACTAAATTTAAACATCTAAGAAGCATCCCTGGGGAAAGGGGAGTCGAAACCCTCACTCCCCCGCCACCGTAGCTCGCCGGAAGTCCACCCCTCGTCACCGGCGAACTCCGGCAAACTAACCCGATTCGAAACTAACCAAAACACAACCAATTTCCAAAATTCCAAATACAAAACCACTTAGAAACTCAAGGGAAGAAGGATTATACCCCTCACGTGGCCGGAGGTTGCCGGAAAATCAGCCGGCGAAAATCCAAACGGGAAAGTTCTCTTTCTCGGTCAATGGTCAAACTGCCCAAAATGGAAAGTCAACGTCTGGTCAAACCTCAAACAGTGTTTTCGACAATTTTTCGACTATTTCCGATATTTATACTCGCTCCTCGGGACGATCAATGGTCCAAAACGGATAACCATTACGATTCGGATAAATACGAAACGAACGGATAAACTCGTCGATAACCGAAACTTCAAATAATCATATTATATTCCTCGGTTATCGAAAAAATCATTCGGAACCGCCCACGAACTCGAAATCACGTGCTCTACAACTCTCGTGAAGAAACTCAATTCAAATTCTCGGCCGATATTTAAGTCGCAAATCAAACCGACAAATCACATAATTAACGATTAATCACGATTACACATAATCTCGTGAATCGTGCCGATTACACTACTGATTTTGGTTCGGGTCGTCACAAATTTACCCCCCTTAAAAAAAATTCGACCTCGAAATTTACGTACCTGTCAGGTGAACAGATGAGGATACTGCTCCCGCATACGCTACTCAGTCTCCCAGGTGGCCTCCTCAACCTAGTGATTCTGCCACAAGACCTTCACTAGCGGGATCACACGGTGCCTCAACTCCTGCTCACGACGATCGAGAATCTGTACTGGCTCCTCCACGTACGTCAAATCCTCTCGGATCGGTAACTGCTGTAGGGCTAACACATATGAAGGATCTGAGATGTACTTCCGCAACATCGAAACGTGGAAAACATCATGAACACAAGCCATCTCAGCTGGCAACTCAAGTCTATAAGCAACAGCTCCAACTCTCTCGGTGATCTTGTACGGACCAATGTATCATGGTCGAAGCTTGCCCCGCTTCCCGAAACGCACAACTCCCCTCCACGGAGATAGTTTCAGAAAGACCCAATCACCTACATCAAACTCGAGGCACTTCCTCCTCACGTCCGCATAACTCTTCTAACGATCCTGGGCGATCTTCAATCTGTCCCGGATAATCTGGACGTCCCCCATGGTGCTTTTCACCAGATCAGGGCCAATAAGCCATCGCTCGCCCACCTCACTCTAACACAACGGAGTGCGGCACTGCTTCCGGTACAGGGCCTCGTACGGTGCCATCTCAATACTGGCCTGATAACTGTTGTTGTAGGCGAACTCTATCAAATGTAATTGCTGGTCCCAATTCCCACGAAACTGCAACACGCATGATCGCAAGTGTCTGTATAGTCTGCTCAGATTGCCCGTCAGTCTGAGGATGAAAAGCTGTACTGAATCGCAACTTTGTGCCCATTGCTCGCTGTAATGCCTGCCAGAACTCAGAAGCAAACTGACTGTCTCGGTCAGAAACAATAGACACAGGCACACTGTGCAGACGAACAATCTCCGATAAATACAGCTTGGCCAATCTGCCCACGGATATCTTCCCCGAAAGTGCGAGAAAATGAGCGGATTTCGTCAGTCGATCCACAATTACCTAAATACCAGTGTTGCCAGCCGAAGTACATGGCAACTGATAAACGAAATCCATGGTAATGTGTTCCCACTTCCAAACCGAAATCTCCAGTGGCTGTAACTTCCCTGCAGGTTTCTACCTCTCCACCTTAACCTGCTGACAGATCAAACATCGGCTCACATACGCAGCAATCTCCCGCTTCATGTTGCGCCACCAGTAATACGGTCGAACTATACGAAACATCTTCGTACCTCCAGGATGCATCGCATACGCTGAACTGTGGGCCTCATACAGAATCTCCTTCTTCAGGCTCTCATCTCTGGGCACACACAGCCTGCCTCTGAACAACAACGTACCGTCGTCACTCAATCAGAACTCTGTAGGCACACCATTCCGTATCATGGTCTTCTTGCTCAACAAGTAGGAATCCGAATCCTGAGCCTCTCGTACCTGATCAACCAATACGGGTCGAACCTGAAAACTGGCCAACAAAGCTCCCTCATCATCCCACTCGAACTCGACACCCGTAGCCCGAAGCTCGGCTAACATCGACACTTTAGCCACACAAACATGAAACAACGAAGTTCCGGATTTCCGGCTAAGTGCATCAGCTACAACATTGGCCTTCCCTGGATGGTATTCGAACGTGCAATCGTAGTCATTGATCAACTCCATCCATCGGCGCTGCCTCGTGTTTAGATCTGGCTGCGTCCGCAAGTAGGTAAGACTTTTGTGGTCGGTGTAGATCTTACACTGGGCTCTGTACAAGTAATGTCTCCAACTCTTCAATGTTAACACTATAGCGGCTAACTCCAAATCATGCGTCGGATAGTTGGCCTTATGTGGTTTCAACTGTCTGGAACCGTAGGCCACAACTCTACCATGCTGCATCAACACACAGCCAAGCCCCAATTTCGGCGCATCATTGTACACTACGAACTCACCGCTGTCGTCTGGTAAAGTCAAAACCGGTGCGGTAGTCAATTTCTCCTTCATGAGCAAATAACTCTCCTCACATGCATCGGACCACTCAAACTTGACACCCTTCTTCGTCAATCTGGTCAATGGTGTAGCAATCCGAGAGAAATCATGTACAAATCGCCGGTAATAGCCTGCTAAACCCAAGAAACTCCGGATCTCCGGTACAGTGGTAGGTCTACTCCAGTTCAGCATAGCCTCGATCTTGTCAGGATCAACACTGACTCCCTCAGCCGATATCACGTGGCCCAGAAACTTCACATTATCCAGCCAAAACTCGCACTTGCTGAACTTCGCAAACAACTGATGGTCTCGTAAAGTCCGCAACACCACTCGCAAATGCTTCATATGCTGACCCACACTCCTGGAATAGATCAAAATATCATCGATAAACACAATCACGAACTTGTCCAGAAATCGTCGGAACACCCAATTCATCAAGTCCATGAAAGCTGCGGGGGCATTGGTCAACCCAAACGGCATAACCAAAAAACTCGTAATGCCCATACCGCGACCTGAAAGCTGTCCTGGCCACATCAGAGTCTCGGATCCTTAACTGGTGATATCCGGATCGAAGGTCAACCTTCGAAAAGACTGATGCTCCCTTGAGCTGATCGAACAAATCATCAATCCGTGGTAACGGATACTTGTTCTTCACTGTAACCTGATTCAGCTTCCGATAGTCGATGCATAAACGCATAGATGAAAGGACCCAACCCCGATTCAGTTACCTAAAACGGAATCGAACCCCTTCGAAAATACGAACCAACAAAAAATTTTCAAAATTTCGGCAGAGTTTCGTTACTAGCGTGGAATTGCATAAACCTGCACCCTGAAAATAACACTTCATCCTATGCCACAAAAGCCAAACCGTGGGCACCAATCCCATCCGGATTTCTCAACATCAATATAATCAATAATAGTAAACAAACTGTACTATGTATATATGTATATCCGAGAAAATCCGTATAAACAAGTATCAGAATGTATCAGAGCGACATCTAAAGTAAAACATATACAATATACACATCAGTAGGCGAAAAAAGAACCTACTGGAAAGCACAGGTAACTCTGATCACTAGCCTCCAAACCGCGACGTGAAAACACCAAACCTGAACTGCAACTGGGCACGGAAACCGAAAAGCCCAGGGGAAAGACATGAAACACGTTAGAGTGAGTGGGCGAAAATAAATGTCTTTCACCGAGTAATATATGTTTAAAATAACATATGCGAGTCCAGGTAAATAAAAACAACATAGTACACGAGGTAAAACTCATACTCCTCCAGTGTACCGAGCATACAAGTAAAATCCCACGGGGTCACTCATGGACACACACCGTGCTAGTACAGTCAGAATCACGGGATCCCAGACCCACACGTGATTCTAGCCGGAAATGGCTTCAGGTCAAAGGTCTGCCTCCCCCCGGTAAAGACCTCGGGTCAGGAGTCACAGCCTCCCCTGACAAATGCCTACCATCGGGGATCAGCCGAGAGGCGAGTGTATCGATACAACAACGTAACCACGACTGTACTCTGTGTAAACCAAATCATAAACATTTCGATGCAAATGCATGAAACAACATATGAGTGTATGTATATTCGTATGCGTATATTCGTATAAGTATAATCGTATAATCGTAAAAACATATGCTCATGTAATCCGTAATCTCAATACGCATGCTCAAGTTCGTAAATCACATAAAAGACTCGCAAGAGTTCCGTGAAAAGAAATTGTCCACTCACAGATGAGCAAAACGCGCACTCGCGCTAATCTCGAGGACCGGCGGAAGATCCCTCGCCAGAAGCACGATCTCGGTCCCGATCTCGATCTCCTGAATATTCACAAAACATACTGATCAATATCGTAATCCACAACACTGTACTGATGCACGGAAACCAACCATTCCCGGAAATACGAAATGCAGTACAAAATGAATTACGGAAATCCCGAAATCCCCACTCGAAACTTCGAATGAAAATCGGCTAATCAAATCAACTCGAAAACCTCTGTACGATAACCAAGGCGTGATTACGAGAAAAATGACACTAATTACATCAAAATCCAAAAAGTCAACTTTTGGCCGGAGTTCCGCCGTTGACCACCGCCGCCGCCGCCGCCGCGCCGTCAACGGTGGATTTCCATGGCCAAAACTTCCAGATTTCAAGGTCTCGACATTTCGAACCACTTCCTCTTCTACCTCACAGGCCAATTCCCACCGGAACCTGTCCAAATCCGAGCAAATCCGAACGAAAAATTTTCCTCCGGTGACCTAATCGAACCCATCCAAAAACTCAACAATACTTGAAACCAAGTACACCATAAGACTCAGAGGGGCAAGGGGAGTCGAACCCCCCTAACCACCACCTCTGAGGCTCGCCGGAAAACGGCCAACGAACCTCGCCGGAATCCTCGAAACCGACCCGATTCGGGTCCAACCAAAACACAACCAATTTCACCCAAACCAAACATCAATCAACTCGAAATTGAAAGGGGAAGCTAACCATACCCTTGCCGAAGTCGGAGGTGGCCGGAATCTAGGTCGTCGGACGGCAAAGCTCAAAGAGGAAACTTTCCTCTTCGGTCAAACTAGTCAACTTTCCCGAAATGGTAAGTCAACGATGGTCAACCCTCAAACAGAAAATTTACAACAATTCTCGACTATTCCGCTATTTATACTCAAGCCTCGGGTCGATCGACGGTCCAAAACGAATATACGAAATGATTCGGATTTACACGAAACAATCGGATAAACTCGTCGAATACCAAAACTTCAAATAATCATAAAATATTACTCGGTTATCGGAAAAATCTTCCGGAACCGCCCACAAGCTCAAAATCACGTAATCTACAACTTCCATGAAGATACCCAACTCAAATTCTCGACTGAAAACATAGTCGCAAATCGAATCGACAAACCACACAATATCGTAAAACTGCGACTATAACCAAATCTCGGGAATCGTGCCAAACACACATCTGATTCTGGTTCGGGTCGTCACAATAGATCCATCCTTCTTCCGCACAAATAACACCGGGGCTCCCCATGGTGAAACACTGGGTCGAATAAAACCCTTCTCCAGCAACTCCTGGAGCTGAACCTGCAATTCTTTCAACTCCGCTGGCGCCATACGATACGGTGTCTGTGAAATCGGTCCTGTACCCGGTAACAACTCAATTGTAAAGTCAATCTCTCGCACTGGAGGTATACCCGGTAACTCTGCTGGAAACACATTCGGGAACTCAGAAACAATCTCAATACTACCAAGATCTGGCACAACTGTTGTAGTGTCCACAACATGGGCTAAATAAGCAACACAACCTTTCTTCATCAACCGATCTGCCCTCATTGCAGATATCAAACACGGTAGTGAAGTGTTCTTCTCGCCGCGAAACAGTATCTCGGAAAAGCCTGGTCGTCGAAACGCGACCTCCTTCTTGTGACAGTCAAACATGGCCCAATGCGTCTCTAAGAAGTCCATACCCAAGATCACATCAAAATCAACAATATCAAGTAACAGCAAATCTGCGGCTAACCCATGACCTCCAACAAAAACCACACAGTCTCTGTACACCCAGCCAATACTCACAATCTCACCTGACGGATACAACACTCTCCACAACCCCGGAAGTGGAGATGCAGGCATCGTAGCTAACGATGATAGTCTATATGATATAAATGAATGCGTAGCACCTGGATCTAACAATGTAAGTACTGGAATACCAAATACATGCAACGTACCGATAACGACCTCCGGTGAAGCTCTGCCCTCTCGCAAAGTCATGGCATGAACCCTCGCCTGCCCGGCTGGTCTTCCACGCTGAGGCTGTCCCTGCTGTCCGCCCTGGCCCGCATACTGTACTGGTCGAGCTCCCGAAGTAGCACCTCGCTCTCCTCCAGAACTCTGAGCTGCCCGATCACCAGCACCAACCAACTGAGGACACGCCCTCATATAGTGACCCACCTGGCCATAATGATAACAGTTGAGGGTACCTCGCTGACATGAACCAAGATGATACCTATTGCACAAGTGGCACAATGGGTACTCCCTCGGTACGGCAAATGAGCCATCAGTACGCCGAGGATAACTAGAGCCGCTAGAACCCCCACTAGCCTGTGGTTGCTGCGGCTGATCTCTCCTCCACCTCTGCCTCTATCTCGATGCACTAGCTGGTGGTCGATTACATCCACCGCCCGAGGATGAAGCCGAACCAGAAGTATCAGAACTCTGCCTCTTTGAAGGCCCCTAACTTGGTCCGCCCACCTCAAACCATCTAGGCTGGTACCTCAGCTGTCTCTCCTTCTCGATGTCCTCACCTCGGAGTGCTGCACTGACAAACTCATAAAAGTTGTTCCGAGGCATCATAGTCAGAGTCCCCTTGATGTTCAAGTTCAAACCCAGCTCAAACCTGCGACACTTGGCTTCCTCAGTAGCCACCATATCACGCGCAAAACGGGATAAACGGGTAAACCTGTCCTGATACTCAAGCACAGACATACCGCCATGTCTCAAGTTTGTAAACTCCTCATACTTGCGCTGCTGGGTAGCCTGATTGAAATATCTCCGCATAAACAAATCACGGAACAAAGTCCACGGAGTATCAACTGGAACTCTATCGGTGCCAACCCACCAAAAGTATGCATCAGACTCAAGTAATCCGACTGCTGCCACTGTCATCTGCTCAGGGGTAAACCGCAGGCGCTCACATACACGTTCAACCTGAACCACCCATGCCTCACATATCTCTGGATCAGCTGAACCTGAAAACACAGTCGCACCAGCAATACGAGCTTTGACCACAGGGTCAAAACGCTCTTCCAAACACAGCACTCGCATCAGCAAGTCGTGTGTCTGACGATCCTCATCAGGATCCGCTTCCCGATCAACACGGGGACCACGTCGAGGAGGCATCCTACTGATATAAGACAAGCATTAGGTACAAGTAGAAAGAACGTAATCATGAAACCGCAGATATTTGAGAACACACAACACCCGAAGTATTGATGAGTATCGTTGGCCAGTCGGGTCATCACTCCAGTCATGCTGTACAAACTAAAATACCCTAAGCGTCACAACTACAAGAGTCTACAGAATCTGACAACCTAATGCTATGATACCAAGCTGAAAGGACCCAACCCCGGTTTAGTTCCCTAACCCGGAATACCGGAATCAAACCCCTTCTTAAAACACGAACCAACAAAAAACATTAGAAATTTCGGCAGAGTAACGCTACTAACGCGGAATTACCATTACCTAAACCCGGAAAATAACACTTCATCCTATGCCATAAAAGCCAAACCGTGGGCACCAATCCCATCCGGATTTCTCAATATCATTTCAATATCAATAAACAGTAAACATAACTATAATATATAATATATCCGAGAAAATCCGTATAAAACGTGTATCAGAATGTATCAGAGCGACTTCTAGTGTAAATATATACAATATATACATCAGTTGGCAAAACAAGAACCTACTGGAAAACACAAGTAGCTCGAATCACTAGCCTCCCACAACGACGTGAAACACCAGAACCTGAACTGCAAACTGGGCACAGAAACCGAAAAGCCCAGGGGAAAGACATGAAAAATGTTAGAGTGAGTGGACGAAAATAAATGTCTTTCGCCAGATGATATATGTTATCAAAACATATGTGAGTCAAGTGCATGAAAAACAAATGGTACGTGAGGAGACGCTGACTCCAACCCACATACAGAGCATGCATGAAAATCTCACGGGGTCGCTCATGGACACATCCGTGCTAGTACAGTCCGAATCACGGGATCCCAGACCCACACGTGTTTCTAGCCAGAAAGGCCTCGGTTCTGGGGTACTGCCCCTCGCCTGTCAGGTCGGGGTACTGCCCCTCCTGGTAGGCATCTATCGGGGATCAGCCGAGATGCAAGTGTATTGATACAATAACGTAACTGAGACTATACTCTGTGTAAATCAAATCATAAATAGTTCGATGCAAATGCGTAAAGCAATATATAAATGCATATACGTAATGTATAATGGTATAAACATAATCGTATAACACTTGCTCATATAAATCATAATCTCTTATGCATGCTCATGCTCGTAAAACGTATATAAAGACTCGCAATCAATCCATGAAAAGAAACTGTCCACTCACAGATGAACGACACACGCACTCGCGCTAATCTCGTGGCCCGGCGGAAGATCCCTCGCCTGAAGCACGATCTCGATCCCCTGAATAATCATAAAACACATCTGATCAAAACCATAGCCCACAACTCTGTACTTAAGCACGGAAACCAACCATTCCCGAAAACATATAAAACTGTATAAAACAATCGACTGAATTTCTGAAATCTCCACTCGAAACCCTCGACTGAAAATCTGATACCTAAATCAATTCGAAAACCTCAAGGCGACGATCGGGGCGCGATTACGAGAAAAATGACATTAAAATCATCAAAAACTGAAAAGTCAACTTTCTCGCCGGAGCGTCGCCATCAACGGAAAGTTTCTCCGGCGAGGAAGCTCCAGTTTTCAAGATCACCTCAAGCCCAACCACTTCTTCAACTAGGACAACACCCAATTCCTAGTAAAACCTCTCCAAAAACAGCTCGAAATAGATCGGAGACAAACTCCGGCAACCACCCACGGTGCAACCAAAAACTCACCCCCAACTCAATTTAAACATCTAGGAAGCATCCCTGGGGCAAGGGGAGTTGAAACCCTCACTCCCCCGCCACCGTAGCTCGCCGGAAGTCCACCCCCCGTCACCGGCGAACTCCGGCAAACTAACACGATTCGAAACTAACCAAAACACAACCAATTTCCAAAATTCCAAATACAAAACCACTTAGAAACTCAAGGGAAGAAGGATTATACCCCTCACGTGTCCGGAAAATCCAAACGGGAAAGTTCTCCTTCTCGATCAACGGTCAAACTTCCCAAATTGGAAAGTCAACGTCTGGTCAAACCTCAAACAGTGTTTTCGACAATTTTTTGACTATTTCAGATATTTATACTCGCGCCTCGGGACGATCAACGGTCCAAAACGGATAACCATTACGATTCGGATAAATACGAAGCGAACGGATAAACTCGTCGATAACCGAAACTTCAAATAATCATATTATATTCTTCGGTTATCGGAAAAATCATCCGGAACCGCCCACGAACTCGAAATCACGTGCTTTACAACTCTCGTGAAGAAACTCAATTCAAATTCTTGGCCGATATTTAAGTCGCAAACCAAACCGACAAATCACACAATTAACGATTAATCACGATTACGCATAATCTCGTGAATCATGCCGATTACACTACTGATTCTGGTTCGGGTCGTCACAGACACATCGCGGATGGGGAGGGTTTCAAACATTTTGACAGAAAATTTTGAGACTTTGTTGTAGAGGTTAGAAATGTTAGACTCGGACTATCTACAGACGGATTCAATCCTTGTGGTAGTAATAGCTCCGCCGTCAGCACTTGGTCAGTTATTCTGATGCAGTACAACTTGCCTTCATGCATGTGCATGAACAATTCCAGGTCCTAAATCTCCGGGGAAGTGCTTTGATATCTACCTCAGACCTTTGATCGACGAGCTGAAACTATTGTGGTAAAATGGAGTCCCAACTTATGACAAATTCACTGACACGATGTTCATGATAAGAGCTGCCGTAATGTGGACAATCAGCGATTTTCCAGCGTATGGGATGTTGGCAACCTGTAGGATGAAAGGATATAATGGATGTCCTATATGTTTGGACGACGTGAACTCTAGTTGGCATGCGGGGAATGTGCGTTACTTAGGTCACCGTAGATGGCTTCCTCACGACCACCCGTGGCGACAGGATGAAACTCATTTCGACAGGAAGGTAGAGAACAATCCTAAACCCCGTAGTTGGTCGGGCGAAGAGATTTTAGAGAGGTTGAGCTATTTCGACTTTGGAGTGTTGACCAATGACGCGGATGTAAAGAAATGCAATCCAATTCCTCCATATGATCTCAGCTATTGGCATCATAAAAGTATATTCTTTGAACTCCCTTACTAGTCGAAGTTGAAGCTGAGGAACAACTTGGACGCGATGCACGTTGAAAAGAATGTGTGCAACAACGTGGTGGGAACAATTCTCGATATTAAGTTCAAGACTAAAGATACTCCCAAAGCGCACAAAGATCTGGAATCAATGAATCTACGTCGTCCCTTGTGGTTGAGGAGGGATAGGAGATGAGTGTACAACAAGATGCCAACTGCACCTTACACAGTGAAGCCGACACTTAAACGTTTTGTATTTCACTGGTTTAAGAGCATTCGTTATCCGACTACGTATGCAGCTACAATAACTGGAGCAGTAGACGAGGTGCAACATAAGTTTGTTGGTCTAAAGACACATGACTATCACGTTATGCTGCAACGTCTGATTCCAGTGCTAATTCGACCATATTTGCCTCGTGACATCGTAGAACCAATAGTGGCATTGTGCAGATGGTGGCAGAGGTTATGCGCCAGAGAATTAAAGAAGTCAGATGTGGTGGAACTACAACAACAAATTATGCACATCATTTGCAAACTAGAGAGGATTTTTCCCCCTGCTTTCTTTGACATCATGATTCACCTAATGATTCACCTGCCCGAGCAAGTGCTCATTTCTGGTCTTGTCCAATACACTTGGATGTATCCTCAAGAAAGGTACGTACAATTTCTTAATTATACAGGTTTTTCGATTCATAATTTCTTCCACTGGAGATTACTAGCTATATGTACTTATTCTTATTGTACAATGTATTAATTGAACGTTTGATTTTGTAGACAGCTTAGACAGTATAAAGGATTCGGCAAAAACAGGTCGGCTCTGGATGGCTCCATAGCCGAGACATACCTAATGCATGAGTGTGTTACTTACTGCAACATGTACCTGAAAGATCCACCACCTCTGATCCCAGTGCCCGCATCAATCTTTCTGTCGTCACAAATGGCATACGACCGTTTAGAGGAGTATTAAATGAATCGTTAACACGGGAAGAACTTATTGAGGCACATTAGGTAGTGTTGTGAGACTGTAACGAAGTTAAGCTGTACATGATGTCATACAGGGAGAGGCTTTAGGCGTTAAATCCGAACAAGAGTTCGGCGTGGTTTGAGAAAATGGTTAAGAAGAAGTTCCAATGGGTACGTACGTATGTACGTATGTCTCGGTATTTAGTAATTTATATACATATCAATCATGTTTGTAGAAAGTAAACCCTTAAATTTTCCCATTTTCGCAGGTGATTAATCTACAAAAATCCGAAAACCACGGGGGGTGGTGGTCCTGGCAAAGCACTTGCTAGCAGGGAAGCCGATTAAACACTATATTTATCCCGGATGTTTTGTGAACGGTGTAAAGTTCCATTCATTGGCTCGAGATGAAGGAAGAAGAACACAAAACAGTGGGGTAGCGGTTGGGAAAGACAATGATCTATATTACGTGGCTATTGTATATGTCGTTCAGCTATGTTACGGGAATGATGTCAACGTTTTCCTATTCAGGTGCAGATGGTTCAAGCGTACAAAGGAAAACCTGAGACTTTTATCAGTCGATACAAACTCAAGCTGGTATGAGGATGAGCCTTTCGCTCTCGCCACCTTAGTTAGGCAGGTGTTCTATCTCGACGATCCGAAAGCTGGTGATGGGTGGAAACTAGTGAACCATATCTCTCAACGAGGAATATGGAATACTATGAAAATTGTAGGGACAGCGGCGACTGAAGATGCTGAAAGGACCCAACCCCGATTCAGATACCTAAATCGGAATCGAACCCCTTCTGAAAATACGAACCAACAAAAAAATTTTGAAATTTCGACAGAGTTTCGTTACTAACGTGGAATTGCATAACCTGCACCCTGAAAATAACACTTCGTCCTATGCCACAAAAGCCAAACCGTGGGCACCAATCCCATCCGGATTTCTCAACATCAATATATGAATCATAAACAGTAAACAGTATTGTAGTATATATATATATCCGAGAAAATCCGTATAAACAAGTATCAGAATGTATCAGAGCGACATCTAGAGTAAAACATATACAATATACATATCAGTAGGCGAAACAAGAACCTACTGGAAAACACAGGTAGCTCAGATCACTAGCCTCCAAACCGCGACGTGAAACACCAAACCTGAACTGCAAATGGGCACGGAAACCGAAAAGCCCAGGGGAAAGACATGAAACACGTTAGAGTGAGTGGACAAAAATAAATGTCTTTCACCAGTTGATATATATATATATAATAACATATGCGAGTCCAGGTAAATAAAATAACAAGTACACGAGGTAAAACTCATACTCCTCCAGTGTACTGAGCATGCAAGTAAAAATCCCACGGGGTCACTCATGGACACCTCCGTGCTAGTACAGTCCGAATCACGGGATCCCAGACCCACACGTGATTCTAAGCCAGAAATGGCCTCGGTTCCGGGGAAACGCCCCTCACCGGTCAGGTCGGGGTAACGCCTCTCCTGGCGGCCTTCCATCGGGGATCAGCCGAGAGGCAAGTGTATCGATACAACAACGTAACTGAGACTGTACTTTGTGTAAACCAAATCATAAAAAGTTCGATGCAAATGCATGAAACAACATATAAGTGTATGTATATTCGTATACATATATCCATATATGTATAATCGTATATTCGTAAAAACACATGCTCATGTAATCCGTAATCTCAATACGCATGCTCAAGTTCATAAATCATATAAAAGACTCGCAAGAATTCCGTGAAAAGAAATTGTCCACTCACAGGTGAGCAAAATGCGCACTCGCGCTAATCTCGTGGTCCGGCGGAAGATCCCTCGCCTGAAGCACGATCACGATCCAGATCTCGATCTCGATCTCCTGAATATTCACAAAACATAACTGATCAATATCACAGTCCACAACCCTGTACTGAATCACGGAAACCAACCGTTCCCGGAAATAAACAATGTAGTGCAAAATGATTAACGGAAATTCCGAAATCCCCACTCGAAACCTCGACTGAAAATCGGCTAACCAAATCAACCCGAAAACCTCTGGATGACAATCAGGGCGCGATTACGAGAAAAACAACATTAAAAACGTCGAAATCCAAAAAGTCAACTTTTGGCCGGAGCTCCGCCGTTGACCGCCGCCGCCGCCGGCGCGCCGTCAACGGTGGAATTCCACTGCCAAAACTTCCAGAATTCGAGGTCACAACCATACGAACCACTTTCTCAACTACCACGAAGACCAATTCACATTGGAACCCATCCAATTTCTCATGAACCCGAACGGAAAACATATCTCCGGTGACCTAATCGGAGCACCCAAAAAACTCATCCTCAACCCAAATCAAGCACAAGGTGAGACTCACCAAGGCAAGGGGAGTCTAACCCCCCCAACCACCACCTCCAAACCTCGCCGGAAAACGGCCAACCGTCACCGGCGAAGCAACCCAGCTCAGCCCGATTCGGGCTCCAAGAAATCCTCAATAATTCTCATAAATTTAAGCATCAATCAACTCGAAATTGAAAGGGGAAGCTAACCATACCCTTGCCAAAGTCGGAGGTGGCCGGAAAATGGGTCGTCGGATGGTGAAGCTCAAAGGGGAAACTTTCCTCTTCGGTCAACTGGTCAACTTTCCAAAACGGGAAAGTCAAAGCTGGTCAAACTCAAACAGTGTTTTTCGACGATTTTATGACTATTCCTGATATTTATATTCGCGCCTCGGGTCAATCGACGGTTCGAAATGAATATACGAAATGATTCGGATAAGCTCGAAACAATCGGATAAACTCGTCGGAAACCGAAACTTCAAATAATCACAAAATATTCCTCGGTTATCGAAAAAATCTTCCGGAACCGCCCACAAGCTCGTAATCACGTACTCTACAATTTCCATGAAAACACTCAACTCAAATTCTCGACCGAAAACATAGTCGCGAATAAAGTCGACGAACCACACAATATCGTAAAACTGCGACTATGACCAAATCTCGAGAATCGTGCCGAATACGCAACTGATTCTGGTTCGGGTCGTCACAGATGCTACTGAACCAGAAAGAGACATTCCTGCCTATCAAGAGCCTAATATTTCTGTTATCCGCTCCGATATAATGGACCTGGTTCAAGATGGTGAACGCTTACCCATGCCTGATAGTTGTACAGATCTAACTGAAGATGAAATTATTGATGCAATTAATGAGGTAGATGAAGAAGACGTGCAAGATAAGGACGAGGACGAGGACTCATGTTATTCGTCGGACGATGTTGCGTATGATGAGGAGGAGGAGCAATCGAATAACGGGGATGAGTATGATGACGATTATGACGAAGAGTACAATATAGACGAGGGATATTAATTGGTAATTAATTATAGTAATTATTGTAATATATGATGCATGATCGATCAATAATTAATATAAATATTATGAGGAGGAGTACGTACGTATGTACAACAATTAATTTTGTACATAATTAATTACATAGCGTGGTCGATTCGACCGACGTACGTATAAATTAAAATTAATTAATTAATCAATCGGGATCGGAGGAGGATCGGATCGATCGATAATTTTTTCGATCGAATTGAATCAGATCAATTAATTTTCACGTCGATCGACTATTAAAACGGGGATGAAAAAATAACTTTTTCGTAGTCCATATATTCAAAGGTAATTAAAAGTACACAATTCAATACATGCTCGATATATATATATATATGAACTAGCCCTAATTAAATATATTATATTATACCTATATATATAGGAAAATTTTTAATTAAATGCTAAAAACTTCACTTAGACGACGCAACTTGAAAATTCTAAACCCTAAGCCCCAACTTGAAAATTCAGGATTTTCATTTCGACGACGCAAAAAGACGTATGCGTCATCAAAGTACGCACTTGGATGATGGAGAGTCTATTTTCTGTCGTTCAAGTACGTACTTGGACGACGCATACGTCTTTTTGCATCGTCCAAGTGAAGCGCAACCCTAAACCCTAAACAGTTAGGCCCTAACCCCTAAATTCAGGGGTTTTAACTTGGACGACGGAGATGAATGTTTGCGTCGTCCAAGTGAATACTTGGACGACAGAAACGCCATTCTCCATCGTCCAAGTGAGTACTTGGACGACGAAGACGCTAATTTGCATCGTCCAAGTGAAGATTTCGTAATTTTATCTAAGACAACGATCTAGACCATCTCCCAATGCATATTCTTTTTGTCAAGACTATAGAGTAAACAATTCTTGGTGTGTGAGCTTTGACGGTTCCAAAATAGGAGTTACGAAATTTCTTGTATCCACGTTTCCGGTTTGTCAAAATCTTGGTTTTGCGGTTGACTGTGCCGATGAAACCCTTCACGAACTTACTATTTTCTGAAAATTATTCTAATTATATATTATCTTACGACGAATGTATCCAACGGTTGTTTTGTCCAAATTCAATTTCATTAATATTGATATGCAATGAGCCTATACTTGATAACACTTAAGTCGTAAAGATTAGTAGATACTTAACAAGTTTAAAGACGTAAAATTATTCGTTGTCTTAAATTCAATTGTTTATATATACGATCCGTTAATCGATATTTTACAACTATTTCATTCCAATGTCAAATCGGCAACTTCCTTGCGAATTAATTTTAAAAATTAATTTTACATAAATTTCACTTTGACCACAGAGATGGCATTTTTCCGTCGTCCAAGTGGACACCTAGATGACGGAGAAGTCGTCTAGGTTCAAAAATCATGGCGGTTGATTGTACCGCCTTAATTTTGGGCACCGTTTCAAATGTTGACTTAGACGACGGAGAATACCATCTCCGTCGTCTAAGTGAAATTTGAAACGGTGCCCAAAATTAAGACGGTTAACACCCACCCGCCAATTTAATTGGGCGCCATTTCAAAATTTTGAAACGGTTCACTTAGACGACGAAAACACCCTTTTCCGTCGTCCAAGTGAACTTAGACAACGGAAAAAGGTGCTCCGTCGTCCAAGTGGAATACTATATATAGGCCACTGCTCATCCTCTTTTCCTCATCCCATATCATTCTCCTCTCCTCTCACTCTCTCTCAAAAGCTCCGGCCTCCCTCCTCCAGCGACTCTTCGCCGACCAAAATTCCGGCGACTCTCCACTCCGGCGACTTCTCCGGCGACTCATCTTTTAGGTAATATTTATATTTTTTAACATCATTATTATTTAACTAATAAATTTGTAAATTGGTAAATTAATTAGTAAAAACCATATTTTAGTAATATATAATTGGTAATAATAATTAATTATATTACTAAATGAATAATTATTATTGTAAAGCTTGGCATGGTAAATAATAATTAATTATTGTAATTAAATATTTTTTTAATTAATAGTATAATTGGTGATTATTATTGCTTGTAATTTTAATTTGTAAATATTGTTGTAATTAATATTGTAAATTTGTGGTAAATATGATAAATTAATTAGGTGAAGTATTAAAAATAATAAATTGGTAATTATGGTAATTTTGTAGTAAATTGGTAGTCTTGGATTTAAATTTAGTACATAAATTTGGTTTATTAAGTCGCACTCTTTGGAATAGATGGCGCCTCATTTCCTAGCTTATCTCCTTAACCCCTCGTGATGTGTAGATTTCATCACCGCACACCATAACCTAAGTGAAGTTATGGACACGAGATCGAGAGCGGAGTTTGCAAACACTACAAGAAAACATCGCTTAGACCACGGAAACGTAATTGTTCCGTGGTCCAAGTGATACCTGGACGACGGAGACTTCTCCGTCGTCCAAGTAACACCTGGACGACGGAGAATACCATCTCCGTCGTCCAGGTTCTCACCTGGACAACGGAGAAGTCTCGTCCAGGTGGCAACCTGCACGACGGAGAATACCATCTCCGTCGTCTAGGTGATCACCTGGACCTCGGATACTTCTCCATCGTCCAGGTGATCACCTGGACCACGGACCGACACGCCGTGGTCCGAGTAACGTCCACTTAGACGACGTACCGGCACCTCCGTCGTCTAAGTGAAGCATTATATAAGTTCGATGCCAAACTCTCTTCCTCTTCTAGCCTGCGGGAAAGTTTAAAGATCGAAGAAGAAGGAGAAGGATCTCTGCTGACTAGCTAGCTTAACTGATATCGAGAAGCAGGCCATGCATGCCAGCAGGTACGTACGCAGTTAAAATTTGCTTAATATATATTTAGTTAAAACTTACATATATACATGCATGGATGTTAGCTACACATATTAAATTACGTAATTGATGGATGTAGATCGAGTGTGTATAATTAAGCGTAAATTAATGGACTAATATATATGTAATAATTAATTAATTATAATATTTTGTAGCAGTATGGACAAGAGTTGGATGAAGTTGAAGAATAAATGTGATGTCTGGTATATGGATGGAATTAGCGAATTTGTGAATTTTGCGATAGAACATGGTCAGGGAAAGAAGCGTTTCAGGTGTCCGTGCCAGAAATGTCTAAATTGTCAGTATGCGGAGGTTAATGTTATGGTGCAACACCTGTACGAAAATGGTATGATGTGGAGTTACACTACATGGAGCGAGCATGGTGAAGCAGTAGAGTTCAGCGCAGCAGACTTCAGCTCAGGGTACAGTTAATAGGGTTCCTCATCCAGCGGCAGTGGTGCCGGCCACCCAGCTTGCAACCGAGCTGCAGATTTGGTCCATGATGCGTTTCCGGGATTTAGTCATGGTGGACACCAACACCAAGACGGAGGTTACAGTACCACTCATGAGCATGATGACACATTCCCCGCTGCTAGCTTGGCCACTGACACTAGTGAGATGGATAAGTACAACCGGATGCTACTTAAAGCACAGACCCCGGTGTTCCCTAGATGTCGAGAGAATGTGTTGCAATATGTGATGGAGGAAATGAAGATAAAAGTGAAGCACAAAATGTCAGTGAGTGCTTTTGACGAAATTCAGGAGCAAATATGTAAGTTGCTTCCTGATGATCACAATCTTCCTAAATCTCATTATAAGGTTAGAAATATCTTGAGCAGCCTCGGCCTAAAGTACAGGATAATTGACGCATGTCCGAATGATTGTGTGCTATTTTACAAAGAGAATAAAGATTTGGACTATTGTCCCGTATGTGGCCAGTGCAGATTCCAGGTGAATAGGAAGAGTTTGAAAAAGAGAATTCCTGTGAAAGTTGTTCGATATTTTCCCTTGATTCCCAGATTGCAGCGCCTGTACATGTCTCTACACACAGCAGAGGCGATGCGATGGTATGCAAAAAAGTGAATAGATGACGATGTCCTGCGACACGCCGCGGATGGGGAGGGTTTCAAACATTTCGACAGAGAATTTGGAGACTTTGCTGCAAAGGTTAGAAATGTTAGACTCGGCCTATCTACAAACGGATTCAATCCTTAGGGAAGTAATAGCTCCGCCGTCAGCACTTGGCCAGTTATTCTGATGCCGTACAACTTGCCTCCGTGGATGTGCATGAACAAGGAATTTAATTTCCTTACTGTACTAATTCCAGGTCCTAAATGTCCAGGGAAGTGCTTTGATGTCTACCTTAGACCTTTGATCGACGAGCTGAAACTGTTGTGAGAAAATGGAGTCCCAACTTATGACAAATTCACTGACACGATGTTCACGATGAGGGCTTCCGTAATGTGGACGATCAGCGATTTTCCATCGTATGGGATGTTGGCAGCCTGCAGGACAAAATGATATAATGGATGTCCTATATGTTTGGATGACGTGAACTCTAGTTGGCACGCGGGGAAGGTGTGTTACTTGGGTCACCGTAGATGGCTTCCTCACGACCACCCATGGCGATTGGATGAAGCTCATTTCGACGGGACGGTAGATAACAATCCTAAACCCCGTAGTTGGTCGGGTGAAGAGATTTTAGAGAGGTTGAGCTATTTCGACTTTGGTGTGTTGACCAATGACGCGGATGTAAAGAAATGCAATCCAATTTCTCCACATGATCTGAGCTATTGGGATCACAAGAGTATATTCTTTGAACTCCCTTACTCGTCGAAGTTGAAGCTGAGGAACAACTTGGACGCGATGCACATAGAAAAGAATGTGTGCGACAGGGTGGTGGGAACAATTCTCGGTATTAAGTTCAAGACTAAAGATACTCCCAAAGCGTGCAAAGATTTGGAATCAATGAATCTACGTCATCCCTTGTGGTTGAGGAGGGATAGGAAATGAGTGTACAACAAGATGCCAGCTGCACCTTACACAGTGAAGCCGATACTTAGACGTTCTGTATTTCACTGGTTTAAGGGCTTTCGTTATCCGGTAACGTATGCAGTGGGTACGTACGTACGTACGTCTCGTTATTTAGTAATTTATATACATATCGATCATGTTTGTAGAAAGTAAACCCTTATGTTTGCCCATTTTCGCAGATGATTGATCTGCAAAAATCTGAAAACCACGGGGGGTGGTGGTCATGGCCAAAGCACTTGCTAGCAGGGAAGCCTATTAAACACTATATTTATCCCGAATGTTTTGTGAATGGTGTAAAGTTCCATTCATTGGCCCGAGATGAAGGAAGAAGAACACAAAACAGTGGGGTAGCGGTTGGGAAAGACAATGATCTATATTACGGGGCTATTGTATATGTGGTTCAGCTATGTTACGGGAATGATGTCAACGTTTTCCTATTCAAGTGCAGATGGTTCAAGCGTACAAAGGAAGACCTGGGACTATTATCAGTCGATACAAACTCAAGCTGGTATGAAGATGAGCCTTTCGCTCTCGCCACCTTAGTTAGGCAGGTGTTCTATCTCGACGATCCGAAAGCCGGTGAAAGGTGGAAAATAGTGAACCATATCTCTCATCGAGGAATATGGAATACAGAGACAATTGAAGGGACACCGGCGACGACTGAAGGCCCTGCTGCTGAACAAGAAAGAGACATTCCTGCCTATCAAGAGCCTAATATTTCTGTCATCCGCTCCGATATAATGGACCTGGTTCAAGATGGTGAACGGTTACCCATGCCTGATGGTTGTACATATCTAACTGAAGATGAGATTATCGATGCCATTAATCAAGAAGATGAAGAAAACGAGCAGGATGAGGACGCGGACGAGGACTCGGGTTATTCGTTGGACAATGTTGAGTATGATGAGGAGGATGAGCAATCGGATACCAGGGACTGATAGTCGCATATTTATGCGTCTATTCGGTATTTAATTTGTTCCCTATATTTAGTTTATTGTTATTAATCGAGTGAATTAATTATGTTTATTTGTCTTTAGGTGTTTTGGAGATTAATGGAGAAAAGGAGTTTAAATGATATATTTGGAGAGCTTCTTGGCGAGGAACTGTCTGGCGAGGGAATATATGCAAGTGAAGATGGGTTTAATGACTGCAATTATATATGCCTTGGCGAGGAGATTACGTACGTTGGTGCTTGGCGAGCAAAGTTGGTAAGAGAGGAAGTAGAAGTGGATTTGGACTTGGAGACTAAAAGAAGAATAATAAAGAAAAAAAGTCTAATTTGAGTGGAAGTCATGCACGTGGGCTAGCTTGATAGCCAAGTTGCATGCATATATATATAGCTAGCTAAACATAATAAAAAGGTACGCACGGCTTGGGGGCTGGAATTCTTGGGAGGAGAAAGAGAGAAACAAGAAGAAACAAAAACAAAGGGAAGATCTCATGCAAGAAGCCTAACCCGATTCCATTGTCGTCAAAAGTTTATTCTTTTTCCTTTATTTAATTTATCTTTCATGAACTTTTTGATTTTATTATTTATGACTTTTAGTAGCTAAATTTCCATTGTTAGGGGCTGATTGAAGCCCTAGATATGCTTACGATTTTGAACCCCTTTTGATTCTATTAATTATTTGGATGAGTTTTGTTTCACTGTTTTCTCACCGTATGATTTCTATGATTCATATTTCTTTGAGTGCACGCTTAGATGCATGGCTTAGGATCTATAGTCTTGATTATGTATATGACCACCTTATCATTGCATATTCTCTAGAGACAAACATGAATTTGTGTGAAACAAGCCTTAGTGATGAAAGGGTGACCACCTTATCAACCCTTGAAGCTCTGTTATTCTTCAAACACTCTTAGAACGTAATGACTTCAGTTCTCTAGGCTTACATCACCATATGTATAAGTCGGTTAAGTGAGGATCAAGATCGAGCGGATTGTCCCTCCCTCTTTCATGCCAAGTAAGAGAGTGTAATACATAAGATGACTTAACCAAAACTCTTGTGTGGAGAGTATTCATCCATAGTTAGTTCAATTATATTGGGGAGGTCGTAAGTATGTCTAGGGTGGAGAGAAGTTCCTAACATTCATATCTCATTAGTTAACTACAACAATTCACTTTCAACAATTTATTTTCTGCAATTTACTGATTTCTGCATTAGCTGTAGCTTAGCCGATTTATTTCGGTGACCAAATCAACTCCGAAAACCCTAAAATTTTGTGTGGTAGTCCGCCGCTGTGTCTAGTTTATTGTGTCAAAATTTCGCTGCATTTGAGTCTGTCTAGCTTAGGTTCGCATACCATTAGTGTTTTGTAGTCGAGTCTGTCAGCATAGTAGTGTGTTAGGATTTAGTTTCACCAATTCCTTGTGTTCGATAACCCCTATTTATCTTACTACATTGATATATCCAGGTTGTGAATAGGGTATCTTTGAGAGGTGTTAAACCGCCTTGTCAGGGACGAGGATGATGACGATTATGATGATGACTACTTAACTAAGACGAGAAAAATTAATTGGTAATTAATTTATGTAATTATTGTAATATATGATGCATCATCGATCAATAATTAATATAAATATTATAAGGAGGAGAATGTATATATGTACGTAGATCTTAATATGTTTGTACTTAATTAATTAATTACACGTACACGTCAATGCTCGATCAAATCGGATCGACGTATCGACGTACGTAAATTAAATTAAATTAATTAATTAATCCGAATTATATATCCTAGACAATGGAGAAATTAATTCCAGATTTCGCCTTTTGGCTATTTTGGCTATCTCCCTAAATCCTCGACCCTAAATCTAGCAGATCGGATCGATCGATCATTTTTTTAATTATCGACTTGAATCAGAATAATTGAACGAACACACAAATGACGTTGGACGACCTAAACCCTAAACCCTAAGGCCCTAACCCCTGAATTCAGGGTTTGTATACTTGGACGACGGAGATGGTCATTCTCCGTCATCCAGGTACTCACTAGGACGACGGAGAAGGGCATTTGCGTCGTCCAAGTGCACAAACCATATACCCTAAACCCTAAGGCCCCCTAACCCCTGAATTCAGGGTCTATGCACCTGGACGACGGAGATGATCTTCTGCGTCGTCCAGGTACTCACTAGGACGACGAAGATGATCTTATGCGTCGTCCAAGTGAACATACCCTAAATTACTAAACCCTAAGGCCCTAACCCCTGAATTCAGGGTCTATGCACCCGGACGACGGAGATGATCTTGTGAGTCGTCCAGGTACACACCTGGACGACGGAAAAGATCATCTCCGTCGACCAGGTGTGTACCTGGACGACGCAGAAGATCATCTCCGTCGTCCAGGTGCAGATTTTGTAATTTTTCCTAAAACAACGACCATCTAGACCATCTTCCAATGCATATTCTTTTCGTCAAGACTTTAGAGTAAACAATTCTTGGTGTGTGAGCTTCGACGGCTCGAAAATCGGAGTTGCGAAATGTCTTGTATCCACGTTTCCGGTTTGTGAAAATCTCAATTTTGTGGTTGACTGTGCCGATGAAACCCTTCACAAACTTATTATTTTCTTAAAATTATTGTAATTATATATTATGTTACGGCGAACGTATCCAACGGTTGTTTTGTCCAAATTTAATTACGTTAATACTCTGCTGCAAATGAGCCTATACTTATGAACACTTAAGTCGTAAAGATTAGTCGATACTTAACAACTTTAAAGACGTAAAATTATTCATCGTTTCAAATTTAACTGTTCATATATACGATGCGTTAATCGATATTTTACGACTATTTCATTCGAATGACAGATCGCCAAATTCCTTGCGAAATAATTTTTAAATTTGTTTTAACGTAATTTGAACCTAGACGACGGAGATGGTCATTTTCCGCCGTCCTGGTGACTACTTGGACGACGGAGAATGACCATCTCTGTCATCCAGGTTCAAATCACATGGCGGTTCATTTTTTTTTCTTGGTAAATTTCACTTGGACGACGGAGAAGGTCATTCTCCGTCGTCTAAGTTGAAAATTATGGTGGTTCAACGTGCCGCCTTAATTTTCGGCGCCGCTTCAAATTTCACTTAGACGACGGAGAATCAATTCTCCGTCGTCTAAGTCCAAATTAATGGCGGGTGAAACGTCCCGCCCATTAATTACGCGCCACTTCGAAAAAATTTAACGCTTCACCTAGACGACGGAAAAACGCGTTTCCGTCGTCCAAGTCCACTTAGACGACGGAAAACAACGCTCCGTCGTCTAGGTGAAAGTTTATATATAGCACAGTCCCCCCCCTCCCTCCTTTTCTCATTCCATCTCCTCTCCTCTCCTCTCCTCCTCTCCTCCGGCGATTTTCCTCCTCCGGCGACTCAATTTCCGGCGTGGTTCCTCCTCTCCGACGACTCAACTCCGGCGATATTCCCGATTATTCCGGCGAGGTAATATTTCTATTTTTTTACCTTATTAACATTATTTTTAATTATTTAATTAATTTCTAAATATAATTAAATAATTATTTTTAAATAATTAATATTTGTAATTATAATAATTATTTAGTTGTTATTATTAATATTTAGTAATCATTTAGTTATTGTAATTATTATAATAATCATGTAGTTGTTGTCATTTAATTATTTACTTATTATAATAGTTATTTGGTAAATAATAATTATTGTAATTAAATAATAGTAATAATAATTATTGTTAATAATAATTAATTATATTGGTAAATGAATAATTATTATTAAATGCATGATAAATAATAATTCATTATTGTCATTATTTATTGTTTTAATTAATTGATAATTACATGTATTTTCTAATAAATTGCATGGTAGTACGTCTTTGATTTAAATTTAGTACATACGCTTGGTTTATTAAGTCGCACTCTTTGGAATAGATAGTGCCTCTTTTCCTAGCTTATCTCCCTAACTCCTCGTGATGTGTGGATTTCATCACCGCACACCATAACCTAAGTGAAGTTATGGACACGAGGTTGAGGGCGGAGTTTGCAAAGGACTTGAGGGAGTGTAAATTTTCGAAAAATTGGCCGAATGTCGGACATGGTGTCTAGAAACGGGTTATGACTGGTGACAGGTTTTGGATCTAAGAAAGACGATACCAATAGAGTATATACCATTCATTTGGTTAGCCTCGGGGTGTTTTGTCGAAATTAGTCCTGTCTCTCGCGCTATCTCTATCCCTAATTGGCCATGTTTTTCGATTTAACCAAGGCTGATTAATTGAAAATTTACACTTTATCGCGCGGGTCGCACGTCCATTGAACGACCCAAGAACCCAAGCTAGTGTACTCTATTTAAATCTTAACCGTACTTAATTAGCGTTAATTTTTAGTTGTAATTATTATGGTAATTAGGTATTTTAACAACGTACTCCTAGGTTTCATTAAATGGCTTCATTCGGCAAGAAAAAGGCCCAACAGGAGGCAGAAGATGCTATGCTCCGCTGCTTGGCGAACCAAGTCGGTTGGGTTGAACAGGAGGGCAACGACGCCCTCAATTCGGACCTTTCATCTGGTCCGTCGGCAGCGCCTTCTGGGGAAATTCCCGCTGCCCCATTTATCTACAGCGGTGATGACGTCGACCCCTATTCAACTCCGACGCCCGGTACCGGTTCAACAGCAAGTACTCAGGCGTCCTCGACCTCTGAATCTGTCATATATAGCGCCCGGCGTAAGCAAAGGAGGGCCCCGACTGACCCGGAACCGAAAAGGACTCGCAGTCTCGTTAAAGGGGGCAAAGCGGAGAAAATTTGCAAGGCGACCGGGAAAAAGATCGACTTGCCCTACGACGAATTCACCGGTGGCCCTCCCACAACTCAGCTAGCAAGTCTCTCGGTGCATAGCATAGGGTCAATCGTTCGTAGCCGAGTTCGTCTCACTGCCCCTACTTGGAAGGAGTTTCCGGATGATGAGAAGGTGAAACTCTTTAAAGAAATTTTGGTACGTAAGACGTACGATTTTAGTTATTATATAATATTGTTAATATTTGTTATAATTTCATAATATATACGATTATAATTTTCTATTTATTTCTGATAGGAACAATTTGAGGTGGATCCGACACCAGCGATGTTGAGGCATATCAACCAAACCGCCAACTCCATCTACCGTGATTGGAAGTACAGGCTCCATCAGTACTTCGAAAATATCGGCCCCGTGCCTACCCCCGTAGAGCTGCGTGGGGATAGAGAAGATGAGTGGCAGTGGTTGTGTAACCACTTTCAAGATGAAGAATTTAAGGTGTTTACTTTTTTTATTTCAATTAAGATAATTGAATTATTTTAATTTTAGTTCCTTATTAATTTTTTAATGATTTAATTATGTTGTCTAACAGAAATTCTCCGAAGTCAACAAAGCCAACCGGGGGAAGAAGGACAAACACCACACTTCCGGCGCCAAGCAACTCATTCAAATAGCCAAGGAGCACAAGAATAAGGGCTCCAAACACCCTTATCTCGATGCAAGCATAAGCGCGTACGTGACGCCTGGGCTCGATAATAAAGCGAGTCAATACGGCGTAAGTGATATATATATATGTACGTGCTTTTAATTGTAGAAATTATTATTTAAATATTATTTCATTATAATTTTTTAATTATTCTTTTGTAGGCAAGGGTGATAGAGCGTGCGCAGGAAGAATTGGCTAACACTCAGCTTGCGTTCCCAGATTTACCGCCGGAAGACC
Organism: Geum urbanum; assembly: GCA_946800695.1. NCBI lineage: Eukaryota > Viridiplantae > Streptophyta > Magnoliopsida > Rosales > Rosaceae > Geum > Geum urbanum. Next base: position 40,676,083 of record OX327002.1, on the reverse strand, counting down.
TGCCTCCTCTATCCATGGAGAGCCAAATTGCAATCGCGGATGAGGTCTACGGTCGTAGAGCTGGCAAGGAGGTTAGGGGGTTCGGACCTAAGGTGGTTCGAGATTTGTCGACGACCTCTGACTCATCATCTACGGGAGGTTCCGGGCGGAGAAGGACTCAGGCTGCGGCCGTCGAAGCAGCCATTCAAGAGGCTCGACTGGCACGAGAGGAAAATCAATCCATGCGTCAAAGACTTGATGAGCAACAAGCACAAATAACCCAACTCATCGCCCTCATGCAACAATCTCGAGGAGAATGTCAATCTCCTCCGAACCCATACCCTGACGACGACGACCCGGCTGGAGGCAGGGGACTCGGCGGCGCATCTGCTCCTCCAGTGTATTAGCTAGTAGTTTATTATCTCGTTTCTTTCCGCATTCCAAACAATATTTTAATTTTTATTCATTTTTCGATTATGTATGTACAAATTAATTTTAATTATTTAATTAAGTAATATTACAAATTTAGTTTATTCAATTAATTTTAACTTTTTTCATTATTTAAATTAAATTAATAATAAATTAAATTATTAATATTTAATTACAATTTAATTTTTTTAAAAAATTAAATAAGCACTTGGACGACGGAGAATTTCATCTCCGTCGTCCAGGTGCTTACCTGGGCCACGGAGAAGGTCCGTGGTCCAAGTGGACTTAGACGACGGAGATGAAATTCTCCGTCGTCTAAGTGCTTGGACGACAGCACTTAGAGCACGGAACTTGGAGGACGGAGGTTCCGTCGTCTAAGTACTTAGATGACGGAAAAACGCACTTAGACGACGGAAACGCTCCGCGGTCTAAGTGCGTTTTTCTTGTATTGAAAGGACTTGAGGGAGTGTAAATTTTTGAAAGATTGGCTGAATGTCGGACATGGTGTCTAGAAACCGGTTATGACTGATGACAGGTTTTGGATCTAAGAAAGACTAACACCAATAGAGTATATACCATTGATTTGGTTAGCCTCGGGGTGTTTTGTTGAAATTAGTCTTGTCTCTCGCGTTATTTCTATCCCTAACTGGCCATGTTTTTCGATTGAATCAAGGCTGATTTATTGAAAGTTTACACTTTATCGCGCGGGTCGCACGTCCATTGAACGACCCAAACACCAAACTAGTTTACTCTATTTAAATCTTAGGCGCACTCAATACTAAGGTGTAATTATCGTAAAATTTTTTATATAATTGTTATGGTAATCAAGTATTTTATCAACTCCTAGGTTGAAATGGCTTCGTCGGGAAAGAAAAAGGCTTAAAAGGAGGCCGAAGATGCTATGCTCCGACGCTTGGCAGAGCAAGTCGATTGAGATTTAGAGGAGGACAACAACGCGCCTTCTCCGAACCCTTCAGCTAGTCCTTCGACAGCGCCCACTGGGGAAATTCCCGCTGCCCCAGTTATCCTGACCGGTGATGACGACGCACATTCCAGTCCGACGCCCGGTTCGGCAGAAAGTACTCAGGCGTCTTCGGCCTCCTCTGAATCTATCCTTTATAGCGCCCGGCGCAAGCTCAGATGGGCCCCGACTGACCCGGAACCCAAAAGGACTCGCGGTCTCGTCAAAGGCGGAAAATCCGAGAAAATTTTCAAGGCCACCGGGAAAAAGATCGAGTTGTCATATGACGAATTCACCGATGGCCCTCCCACATCTCACCTAGCTAGTCTCTCAGCGCACAGCATAGGGTCAATCATTCGCAACAGGGTTCATATGGCTGCCCTTACTTGGAAGGAGTTGCCGAATGAAGAGAAGGCGAAACTGTTTAAAGAACTTTCGGTACGTAATACGTAAAATTTTAAATTTATTTTCTAATAACCAATAAAAATCGTAATTTCATAATATATACGATTATAATTTTCTATTTATTTCTGATAGGAACAATATGAGGTGGATCCCACACTGGCGATGGTTAAACATATCAATCAAACCACCAACTCCATCTACCGTGATTGGAAGTACAAGCTTCATGTGTATTATGACAATATCGACACCATGCCTACCCCGTAAAGCTGCGTGGGGATAGGGAAGATGAGTGGCAGTGGTTGTGTAATCACTTCTAAGATGAAGAATATAAGATGTTTATTTTTTTATTTAAATTAAGAGAATGAATTATTTTTATTTTAGTTACTTATTAATTATTTAATAATTTATGTTGTCCAACAGAAATTCTCCAATATCAATAAGACCAACCGAGGAAAGAAGGACAAACACCATACCTCCGGCGCCAAACAAGTGATTCAAATAGCCAAGGAGGACAGAGATAAGGGCTCCAAACACCCTTATCTCGATGCTAGCATCAGCACGTACGTGACGCCTGAGCTCAAGAATGAAGCGAGTCAATACGGCGTAAGTGATATATATGTGCTTTTAATTAGCGTAGTTATTATTTAATTATTATTTATTAAATTTTTGTACAAATTTATAATTATTTTATTTATATATTTTTTTTAGGCGAGGTTGGTAGAACGGGCGCAGAAGGAATTGGCCAACACTCAGCTTGCACACCCGAATTTGCCGCCCAAAGACCTGCCTCCTCTATTGATAGAGAGCCAAATTGCAATCGCCGATGAGGTATACAGTCGTAGAGATGGAAGGGAGGTTAGGGGGATGAGACCTAAGGTGATGCGAGATTTGTCCTCTGACTCATCTACGGGAGGTTCAACGAGGAAAAGTACTCAGGTTGCGGCCGTCCAAGCAGCCTTTGAAGAGGCTCGACTCGCACGGGAGGAAAATCAATCAATACGTTAAATGCTTGATCAGCAAGAAGTGTAGATAGCCTAACTCGTCGCCCTCGTGCAAAATCAGGCTCGACAACAGTGTCAACCTCCTCCGAACTCATACCCCGAAGACGACCCGGCTGAAGGCAGGAGACTCGACCGCACATCTGCTCCTCCAGTATTTTAGTAGTTTGTGTAGTTTATTATATCTTTTTTTTCGATTCCGAACGATTTAATTTCATGTATGTACAAATTAATTTTTATTATTTAAGTAACAATTTATTATTTTAATTAATTTAAATATATTTAATTATTTAAATGAGAATGGAGTATTTTAATTAAATCACTAATATTTTACTATAAATTAAAATTTAATTTAAAAAAAATTAAATAATCACTTAGACCACGGAGAAATGTTACTCCGTGGTCTAAGTACGTACTTAGACCGCAGAGTTTTTGGGCTTTCTCCTCAGTCTAAGTTAACACTTAGACCACAGAAAATTTATCTCTGTCGTCTAAGTGATCACTTACACCGCGAATTTTTTTTGCGTGGACTAAGTGATCACTTAGACCGCAGACTTTCTCCGCGGTCCAAGTACGCACTTGGATGACAGAAATAAATTCTCCATGGTCTAAGTGCGTACTTAGACCGCGGAGAAAGTCCACGGTCCAAGTCGCACTTGGACGATGAAGAATACTCCTTCTCCGTCGTCTAAGTGCCTGGAAGACAGTACTTGGAGTACGGAACATACTCCACAGAGGTTCCGTCATCTAAGTACTTAGACGACGGAAAAGCTCATCTAGAAGACGGAAACGGTCCGCGGTCTAGGTGAGTTTTTCTTGTGGTGCTTGAACTGAAAGAGGAGAGTGAGAGGGTTCGAATAAACCTAGGCCAGCGACCAACGGTGGTTGAACGGCGGCTGTCCGCCGGCCATAGTCGCTCGGTGTGGCACGAGGGGGAGAGAGGAGAAGTCGGGTCAAAAATGAGTTGGGCTCCCAGAAATATGTAGTAAATATCCAATTAGATGAACGATCAAGATTAACTATGATTGAGATCAGACGGTCCACAAGATTTAACCTATGGTATATTTTCAATTTAATTATTATTTACAATAAACTTCTAAAATTCGTAAAAATTCACTTGAACCTTTGAAAAATCCAAATAAAGTATCAACAGATTTGAAATAATTTCTTCTACAACTTCCGTGAAGAAAGCGAGTCCAAATTAAATTCGAGTTTTAGTCACGACGAATCTAAATCAACGTGACGTATGAGAATTAGCTCACAATTAAGACTAACGATGATTAACTCTCTAATTTATGTTCGGGTCGTTACATGAGTGAATCGTTGAGAGTGTTGCATTGGGTTTTGTTGGGTGCGATTGGGCAACTGAGATGGCAGAGACCATGGATGATGGTTCTTGGATGCATTTTGCTAAGTCGGAAAGATAGTCAAAGGCAACGTCGAACACTAGACGAGTATGGAGGAAAAGACTGCCCGCGATGAGTTTGTCTGAAAGATGTAGACGTGCGACAGGGGTCTGGGATGGATCAAGAATCGTTCTTGCTCAACAATCCTAGGTCGACCGAATGGTAGAGCCGCCGTCGGAAGAAAACTGGCAAAAGAAGATTACTCGACGCCGGCAGACCTGTGTCAGGGCAACCGGGTGGCAACAATGGCTCGTTGGTAGACCTATGCTTACGATCTACAACAGACACTAGCAGCGGCGGAAAAAGGGTGGCCTGATGGGTGAGACTAGCGTTTCTAAATGGGATTGGGCCAAACCCCATGGGCCAAAGCTCAACATGGTGGGCTTTAGAGATCATATTAGACTTGGGCTTCTTGTTTGGTTTTCATCTCCCATTTTTATAAGGGAGCAATATGTCTTGACCTAGATGGCACCAAGCACAGTGTGTGTTGCATTTCACATATGGGAACTAAGCATCGTCCAAGAGAGTGATCAGCGTTGCCCCACGCTCGAAATTTTGGTCGCATAGGAAGTAATGCAAGACGATGTGCAGTATCTCATTGAGCCGTAACCTTGGGGTACGAAGCTAGATAAGATGTGAGGCCCCATATTTTTGGAGAAGCCGAGCACATTTCTGAAATCACAAGAGAATTTGGAGCGACTTTGGGAAAAGGAAAAAATGTGGTCGCGAGAAGTTATCGGAAGCTGCCAGAAAATCGCCAGATATGTCCATGGCCAGCCGGATCACCAAGTAAGGCTCAATCACTTTGTGCTAAGCCCAAGTGAAGCACAAACCACCTAGATACAAACCTTAGCTAATTTGATTAGGGTGTCACACATTTGAAATTTGAGAGTATTAGACAAGGTTTGGACTTTAGCTTAGAAGCCAAGAATTATGGATCTTACTTTGTAGCCCTTAGATCGATCAAACTTCATGGCCACTCTAGCACATCTAAGGGCTCACAAAACACTTATTTTCCCATCCCTATTCATCTTGGTCGAGCTCACCTTCATTCACCATCACAACACATCTCATTTCACATCTTTTCCATAGTTTTTGCATTTAGAGATAGCCCTCACTTATCCCCTGACCCTTTAGCTCTCTCCTACACCTCAAACACTCTCTCTCTCTCTCCCACCACTAAATAATCTCCTTATGGTGGAGCTACCTTGCTTCCTTTGAGGTTCCTCTCCCATTCCTCCTCCTCCTCACTTGATTATATATCCTCATTTGTGTAATCAAGTCTTTTCCCCTCTTATCTCTCTCTTAGGGTTTTGTGAGACTTTTAGAGTTCGAAGAGGTGAGAAGTAATTCTTATTCTCCTTTGGCTCTTGGGGTTCTAAGAGTGTTCCTTACCTTCTCTTCAAGCATGAGTGCATTTGGAGCCAAGAAATGAAGAAGGAACTTGAAAGAGCTTGAAGAGCTTTGCTAAAGAGACTCTTCGGTTATTTCTTGAACTTGTTGACTCTTATCTATGTATCTAAAATTGATTGTAGTTATGAGTAGTGAGCAATCTATTTGGGAGGATAGGGTTTGAACCGTAGCCCTTTGATGTGAACAAATGATGGTTTGATATATGAATGAGTTATGCTTTTGTGTATGTTTTGTGAAGTTGTGTTCGTAAATGAGCTACTTTGTGGTTGTGGGTGTTTATGTGCTTGAGCTTCATGACTCATTTTACCTATGCATGTGTTAACCATAGCTAAGTTAATGTATGTATAAAGAAACTAAAAATTGGATCTTGGTTGAATTAGCTACTCACCTAAGGCTAGATAAGCATATAAACATGATTAGGGTCTATTCCAAGAGGGTTTACCTTACAGTTTGGTTTCCTTAAAACTAAGCAAGGGCTAGAACCTCCTTGAGTCTCAATCGACTTGAGGAGCTTTATCATTAAGGGTTTGATCGGCGTAGTTGACCATAAAAATGAAATTTCAACGAAACAGAAATGTTTATATACGAATCTTCATAAGTCTAATTTTTAAACCATCGACACTCACAATCCAAGAATTATTTACTCTATGCCCTCAACAAAAAAAATATGCATTTTAAGATGGTATACATGGTCATGCTCTTAGATGTCAGATTTTGAATCTCTACTTAGACGACGAAAATGGGTTTCGTCGTCTAAAACTTTCCGAGTTTTGGGGAAAGGGTTTAAGACCTAGGATTTAGGGTTAGGATTTAGGTTTAGGATAAGTAATTAGACGACAAAATGAAAATATTCGTTGCATAAGTGCAAACTTAGACGACGAATTCTATTTTCGTCGTCTAAGTGCGTCTTCTACACTACAAGAAAATTGCACCTAGACCACGGACCATTTCCGTCGTCTGGGTGCAGTTTTCCGTCGTCTAAGTACTTAGATGACGGAAACTCCGTCGTCCAAGGTCCGTGCTCCAAGTGCTGTCGTCCAAGAACCTGGACGACGGAGATTTAGTGATCCGTCGTCCAAGTGAACTTGGACCTCGGACATTATCCGTGGCCCATGTATACACTTAGACGACGGAAACACTAAGTCTCCGTCGTCCAGGTGAACACCTGGGCCACGGACAGACGAGCAATGTCCGTGGCCCAGGTGTTCACCTGGACGACGGAGACTTAGTGTTTCCGTCGTCCAAGTGTATACATGGGCCACGGATAATGGTAGCTTATCCGTGGCCCAGGTGTTCACCTGGACGACGGAAACACTAATCCTCCGTCGTCCAGGTGAACACCTGGGCCACGGAGAACGACAGGGTTTAGGGTTTAGGGGTTAGGGGTTAGGGGTTTAGGTGAACACTAATCCTCCGTCGTCCAAGTGAATATTTAATTTTTTAAAAAAAATAAATTGAAATTAAAAATTATTAATTTAATTTATTATTATTTTAATTTAAATAATGAAAAATGCTAAAATTAAATAAATAAACTAAATTTTGAATATTATAATTAATAACTTAATTATTAAATAATCAAAGTAAATTAATTTGTACATACGAAAAAACCCATAAATTAAAAATTAAAATATTGTTCGGAATGCGGAAAGAAACGAGATAATATACTATGTGCTAGCTAATACACTGGAGGAGCAGATGCGGGGCCGAGTCCTCCGCCTCCAGCTGGGTCGTTGTCGTCGGGGTGTGGGTTCGGAGGAGGTTGACATACTTCTCGATTTTGTTCCATAAGGGCGATGAGTTGGGCTATTTGTGCTTGTTGTTGGTCAAGTCTTTGCCGCATTGCCTCATTCTGCTCTTGTGTCAGTCGATTCTCCTCTCGTGCCAGTCGAGCCTCTTGAATGGCTGCTTCGACGGCCGCAGCCTGACTCATTCTCCGCTGCCTCGAACCTCCCGTAGATGATGAGCCGGAGGTCGTCGACAAATCTCGTACCACCCTAGGCCCAAAGTGCCTAACCTCCTTGCCAGCTCTACGACTGTAGACCTCATCCGCGATTGCAATTTGGCTCTCTAAGGATAGAGGAGGCAGGTCTTCCGGCGGCACATCTGGGAACGCAAGCTGAGTGTTGGCCAACTCTTCATGCGCACGCTCTATCGCCCTTGCCTACAAAATTATAATTAATTTATTATAATGAAATCATATTTAAATAATAATTACTATAATTAAAAGCACATATATATATATCACTTACCCCGCATTGACTCGCTTCATTATCGAGAATGGCGTCACGTACGCGCTTACGCTTGCATCAATAAAAGGGTGTTTGGAACCCTTATCCTTGTGCTCCTTGGCAATTTGAATGAACTGCTTGGCGCCGGTAGTATGATGTTTCTCCTTCTTCCCTCGGTTGGCTTTGTTGACACCGGAGAATTTCTGTTACACAACATAATTAAATCATTAAAAAATGAATAACTACAATTTAAATAATTCAATTATTTTAATTGAAATAAAAAAATTAAATTAATACCTTAAATTGTTCATCGGCAAAGTGGTTACACAACCACTCCCACTCATCTTCTCTCTCCCCTTGCAGCTCTACCGGGGGAGGCACGGGACCGACATCTTTGAAGTACTTATGGAGCCTGTACTTCCAATCTTTGTAGATGGAGTTGGCGGTTTGATTGATATGCCTCAACATAGCCGGTGTCGGATCCACGTCAAATTGTTCCTATGAAAAATAAATAGAAAATTATAATCGTATATATTATGAAATTTTAGGCCGAGATTAACAATATTATATAATAAATAAATTGAACGTATTACGTACCGAAAGATCTTTGAAGACTTTCGCCTTCTCATGATCCGGCGCCTCCTTCCAAGTAGGGGCAGTGATACGAACCCGGTTACGGATGATTGACCCTATCCCATGCGCCGAGAGACTTGCTAGTTGAGCTGTGGGAGGGCCACCGGTGAATTTGTCGTACGGCAAGTCGATCTTTTTACCGGTCGCCTTGCAAATACGCTCCGCTTTCCCCCCTTTAACGAGACCCCGAGTCCTTTTCGGTTCCGGGTCAGTGGGGGCCCTCCTTTGTCTACGGCGGGCGCTGTACATGATTGATTCGGCGGTGGAGGACACCTGAGTACTTTCCGTTGAATGGGTACCGGGCGTCGGAGATTGGAAGGGGTCGACGTCATCACCGCTCGAGATGAATGGGGGAGCGGGAATTTCCCCAGAGGGCGCTACGGACGGACCAGATGATCCGTCCGGATTGAGAGCGTCGTTGCCCTCCGGTGGTAATTCCCAACCGACTTGGTCCGCCAAGCGGCGGAGCATGGCATCTTCTGCCTCTTGTTGGGCTTTCTTCTTGCCGGATGTCGTCTTTGGCGGAGCCATTTAAACCTAAGAGTACGGGGTTAAAATACCTACTTACCATAATAATTACAACTTAAAAATTTACGCTAATTAATTAAGTACGTTTAAGATTTAAATAGAGTACACTAGCTTGGCATTTTCGGTCGTTCAATGGACGTGCGACCCGCGCGATAAAGTGTAAATTTTCAATTAATCAGCCTTGGTTAAATCGAAAAACATGGCCAGTTAGGGATAGAGATAACGCGAGAGGTAGGACTAATTTCGACAAAAGTCTTTCTTAGTCCAAATCCTGTCACCAGTCATAACCCGTTTCTAGACACCATGTCCGACATTCGGCCAATTTTTCGAAAATTTACACTCCCTCAAGTCCTTTGCAAACTCCGCCCTCAACCTCGTGTCCATAACTTCACTTAGGTTATGGTGTGCGGTGATGAAATCCACACATCACGAGGGGTTAAGGAGATAAGCAAGGAAAAGAGGCGCCATCTATTCCAAAGAGTGCGACTTAATAATTACCAAGCCTATGTACTAAATTTAAATCGAACACGTACTACTAATTAATTTACTAGAAAATAAACGTAAATATTAATTAATAATTCCTTTAATTAGATGCAATAATTTATATTTATTTATCATGCAACTAATAATAAATAATTTAATAGTCAATTCATTTAATCATGCAACTAATAATATATAAATAATTACAATAATTACAATAATTATGATTTAATTAATTAATAACAATAATTAATCATTTATTAAATATTTAAACTAATTAATCAATTAAATTCTACTAATTAATTATATTTAGAATTAAATTAATTAAATAAATAAAATTATTTTAATAAGAGAAAAATAGAAATTTACCGAACCGGAGTTTGCGGGAATATCGGCGGAGTTGAGTCGTCGGAGAAGAGGAACCACGTACGGCGGAAATAATGTCGTCGGAGCGTCACCGGAGGAGGATCGCCGGAGGAGAGGAGATGAGAGGAGAGGGAGAGGAGGAGATGGAATGATGAGAAAATGAGGGGGGGGTGCTGTTCTATTTATAGAGTTTGACTTAGACGACGGAGCACTATTCTCCGTCGTCTAAGTGAACCTGGACGACGGAAACAGTGTTTTCCGTCGTCCAGGTGGCGGTTTAAAAATTTTCAATCGGCGCGTAATTAATCGGCGGGACGCTCTGAACCGCCATTATTTTGGACTTAGACGACGGAGAATGGATTCTCCGTCGTCTAAGTGAAAATTCAAGCGGTCCCAAAAACGGAAGCGGTAAATTGAACCGCCATTAAAATTGGACTTGGACGACGGAGATGGTCAGTTTCCGTCGTCCAAGTGAAAATTACATGAAAAAATTAAACAAAAAAAAATTGAACCGCCATGATTTTTGAACCTGGACGACGGATATGGTCATTTTCCGTCGTCCAGGTTAACACCTGGACGACGGAAAATGACCATATCCGTCGTCCAGGTTCAAATTACGTAAAAAAAAATTTTAAAAATAATATGCTAGGAATTTAGCGATCTGTCATTCGAGTGAAATAGTCGTACAATATCGATGAACGCATCGTATATATGAACAGTTAAATTTGAACCGCCGATTAATTTTACGTATTGAAACATGTTAAGTATCGACTAATCTTTACGACTTAAGTGTTCATGAGTAGACGCTCATTTGCAGCAGAGTATTAACGAAATTGAATTTGGACAAAACAACCGTTGGATATGTTCGTCGTAACATAATATATAATTGTCTTCAAAGGACCATAAAATAATAAGTTCGGGAAGGGTTTGATCGGCACAGTCAACCGCAAAACCGATAATTTCACAAACCGGAAACGTGGATACAAGGCATTTCGCAACTCCGATTTTCGAACCGTCGAAGCTCACACACCAAGAATTGTTTACTCTAAAGTCTTGATGAAAAGAAAATGCATTGGAAGAAGGTCTAGATGGTCGTTGTCTTAGAAAAAATTTTGATATCTTCACCTGGACGATGGAAATGAGTGTTCTCCGTCGTCCAGGTTCTAACCTGGACGACGGATACTGACGTTCTCCGTCGTCCAGGTGCATAGACCCTGAATTCAGGGGTTAGGGCCTTACTATTTAGGGTTTAGGGTTTCTGAACTTGGACGACGGAGAATGACCATCTCCGTCGTCCTAGTGTGTACCTGGACGACGGATAATGACCAGTCTCCGTCGTCCAGGTGTATAGACCCCGATTTCAGGGGTTAGGGCCTTAGGGATTACGGTTTAGGTCGTCCCCGGTCATTTGTATGTGTACGTGTCCGTTCAATTATTCTGATTCAAAAATATAATAAAAAAATTTATCGATCGATCCGATCGAACTGCTAGCTAGATTTAGGGTCAAGGATTTAGCTAGGGTACGTTTTATATGAGATTGAGATTTGGCGCCAATATTTATTAATTTCTCCGTTGGCCAGGATATATAATTCAGATTAATTTCTTACCGTAAACCGGCATCGATCATATATATATTACGTACAATAATTACAGTAATTAATTACCAATTAATCTCCCTCGTCGTATCACCGTACTCTTCGTCATAATCATCATCGTCCTCATCCCCGTTAGTCGACGGCTCATCCTCGTCATCGTACTCAACATTGTCCGACGAATAACCTGAGTCCTCGTCCGCGTCCTCTTCCTGCTCGTCTTCTTCATCTACCTCATCGATAATCTCATCTTCAGTTAGATCTGTACAACCATCAGGCATGGGTAACCGTTCACCATCTTGAACCAGATCCATTATATCGGAGCGGACCATAGAAATATTAGGCTCTTGATAGGCAGGAATATCACCAGAATCTGGTTCAGCAGCATCTTCAGTCGTCGCCGGTGTCCCTTCAATTGTCTCTGTATTCCATATTCCTCGGTGAGAGATATGGTTCACTATTTTCCACCCTTCACCGGCTTTCAGATCGTCGAGATAGAACACCTGTCGAACTAAGGTGGCGAGAGCGAAAGGCTCATCCTCATACCAGTGCGAGTTTGTATCGACTGATAATAGTCCCAGGTCTTCCTTTGTACGGTTGAACCATCTGCACTTGAATAGGAAAACGTTGACATCATTCCCGTAACATAGCTGAACCACGTATACAATAGCCCCGTAATATAGATCATTGTCTTTCCCAACCGCTACCCCATTGTTTTGTGTTCTTCTTCCTTCGTCTCGGGCCAATGAATGGAACTTTACACCGTTCACAAAACATCCGGGATAAATATAGTGTTTAACCGGCTTCCCTGCTAGCAAGTGCTTTGGCCATGACCACCACCCTCCGTGGTTATCAGATTTTTGCAGATCAATCATCTGCGAAAAAGGCCAAATTAATATAATGGTTTACTTTCTACAAACATGAGCAATATGTATTTAAATAATTAATACCGAGTCGTACGTACGTACCCATTGGAAGAAATAATCAGGAAACTTCTTCTTAACCATTTTCTCAATCCACGCCGAACTCTTGTTTTGATTTAACGCCTGAAGCCTCTCCCTGCATGACATCATGTACGGCTCAACTTCATCACAGTCTCGCAACACTACCCAATGTGCCTCAATAAGTTCTTCCCGTGTTAACGATTCCTTTAATACTCCTCTAAACGGTCGGACGACATTGGTGACGACAGAAAGATTGATGCGGGCACTGCGATCGGAGGCAGTGGGAGGGGGTGGATCTTTGAGGTACCTGTTGCAGTAAGTAACACACTCATGCATTAGGTATGTCTCTGCTATGGAGCCATCCGGGGCCGACCTGTTTTTGACGAATGACTTATACTGTCCAAGCTGTCTACAAAATCAAACGTACACATTACATAAGTACATATAGCTAGCTGGCTAGTATATATATAATCTCCAGTGGAACAAATTAATTAATTAGTTATACGTACCTTTCTTGAGGATACATCCAAGTGTACTGGACCGGACCAGAAATAAGCACCTGCTCGGGCAGGTGGATCATTAGGTGAATCATGATGTCAAAGAAAGCAGGGGGGGAAATCCTCTCTAGTTTGCAAATGATGTGCACAATTTGTTGTTGCAATTCCACCACATCTGACTTCTTTAATTCTCTGGCGCATAACCTCTGCCACCACCTGCACAATGCCACTATTGGTTCTACGACGTCCCGAGGCAAGTATGGTCGAATTACCACTGGAATCAGACGTTGCAGCATAACGCGATAGTCATGTGTCTTTAGACCAACAAACTTGTGTTGCACCTCGTCCACTGCTCCAGTTATAGTAGCTGCATACGTAGCCGGATAACGAACGCCCTTAAACCAGAGAAATACAGAACGTCTAAGCGTCGGCTTCACTGTGTAAGGTGCATCTGGCATCTTGTTGTACGCACCTTTCCTATCCCTCCTCAACCACAAGGGACGACGTAGATTCATTGATTCCAAATCTTTGCGCGCTTTGGGAGTATCTTTAGTCTTGAACTTAATACCGAGAATTGTTCCGACCACGCTGTCGCACACATTCTTTTCTATGTGCATCGCGTCCAAGTTGTTCCTCAGCTTCAACTTCGACCAGTAAGGGAGTTCAAAGAATACACTCTTGTGATCCCAATAGCTCAGATCATGTGGAGGAATTAGATTGCATTTCTTTACATCCGCGTCATTGCTCAACACACCAAAGTCGAAATAGCTCAACCTCTCTAAAATCTCTTCACCCGACCAACTACGGGGTTTAGGATTGTTCTCTACCGTACCGTCGAAATGAGCTTCATCCTGTCGCCACGGGTGGTCGTGAGAAAGCCATCTACGGTGACCCAAGTAACACACCTTCCCCGCGTGCCAACTAGAGTTCACGTCGTCCAAACATATAGGACATCCATTATATCCTTTTGTCCTGCAGGCTGCCAACATCCCATAAGCTGGAAAATCGCTGATCGTCCACATTACGGCAGCCCTCATCGTGAACATCGTGTCAGTGAATTTGTCATAAGTTGGGACTCCATTTTCCCACAACAGTTTCAGCTCGTCGATCAAAGGTCTGAGGTAGACATCTAAGCACTTCGATGGAGATTTAGGACCTGGAATTAGTACGATAAGGAAATTAAATTCCTTGTTCATGCACATCCACGGAGGCAAGTTGTACGGCATCAGAATAACTGGCCAAGTGCTGACGGCGGAGCTATTACTTCCCCAAGGATTGAATCCGTCTGTAGATAGGCCGAGTCTAACATTTCTAACCTCTGAAGCAAAGTCTCCAAATTCTCTGTCGAAATGTTTGAAACCCTCCCCATCCGCGGCGTGTCGCAGGACATCGTCATCTATTCACTTTTCTGTGTACCATCGCATCGCCTCTGCTGTGTGTAGAGACATGTACAGGCGCTGCAATCTGGGAATCAACGGAAAATATCGAACAACTTTCACAGGAATTCTCTTTTTCGAACTCTTCCTATTCAACTGGAATCTGCACTGGCCACATACAGGACAATAGTCCAACTCTTTATACTCTTTGTAAAATAGCACACAATCATTCGGACATGCGTCAATTATCCTGTACTTTAGGCCGAGGCTGCTCAGGATATTTCTAACCTTATAATGAGATTTAGGAAGATTGTGATCATCAGGAAGCAACTTACATATTTGCTCCTGAATTTCGTCAAAAGCACTCACTGACATTTTGTGCTTCACTTTTATCTTCATTTGCTCCATCACATATTGCAACACATTCTCTCGACATCCAGGGAACACCGGGGTCTGCGCTTCAAGTAGCATCCGGTTGTACTTTTCCATCTCACTGGTGTCAGTGGCCAAGCTAGCTGCGGGGAATGTGTCATCATGCTCATTGGTGGTACTGTAACCTCCGTCTTGGTGTTGGTGTCCACCATGACTACATCCCGGAAACGCATAATGGACCAAATCTGCAGTTGGGTTGCAAGCTGGGGGTCCGGCACCACTGCCGCTGGATGAGGCACCATGGTAACTGTACCATGAGCTGAAGTCTGCTGCGCTAAACTCTACTGCTTCACCATGCTCGCTCCATGTAGTGTAACTCCACATCATACCATTTTCGTACAGGTGTTGCACCATAACATTAACCTCCGCATACTGACAATTAAGACATTTCTGACACGGACACCTGAAACGTTTCTTTCCCTGACCATGTTCTATCGCAAAATTCACAAATTCGCTAATTCCATCCATATACCGGACATCACATCTATTCTTCAACTTCATCCAACTTTTGTCCATACTGCTACAAAATATTATAATTAATTAATTATATATTACATATATATTAGTCCATTAATTTACGCTTAATTATACGTACTCGATCTACATCGATCCATCAATTACGTACGTACGTAATTTAATCTGTATATATATAGCTAACATCCATGCATGTATGTACGTACGTTTTCACTAAATATATATATTAATTAAGCAAATTTTAACTGCGTACGTACCTGCTGGCCTTCTCGATATCTGTTAATTAAGCTATAGCTAGTTTGGAACCCTTATCCTGATCCTTCTCGGCCTTCTTTCTTCTCCGATATATCCTAGCTTCTCCTAGCCTTCTCCTTCTCCCTTCTCCTTCAATTCTTCTTCGAATGGAATGAAGAGATGGAATATATATGAATCGAAGAGAGTTTGGCATCGGGCTTATATAATACTTCACTTAGACGATGGAGGTGTCGGTACGTCGTCTAAGTAGAAGTTACTCGGACCACGGCGTGTCGGTCCGTTGTCCAGGTGGCCACCTGGACGACGGAGATGGTATTCTCCGTCGTCCAGGTGATCACCTGGAGGACGGAGAAGACTCCGAGGTCCAGGTGTCCACCTGGACGACGGAGACGGTATTCTCCGTCGTCCAGGTTCCCACCTGGAGGACGGAGAAGACTCCGAGGTCCAGGTGATCACCTGGACGACGGAGATGGTATTCTCCGTCGTCCAGGTGGCCACCTGGACAACGGACTCTTCTCCGTTCTCCAGGTGAGAACCTGGACGACGGAAATAGACTTCTCCGTCGTCCAGGTGTTACTTGGACGACGGAAAAGTCTCCGTCGTCCAAGTGGCACTTGGACCACGGAACAATTACTTTTCCGTGGTCTAAGTGCTGTTTTCTTGTAGTGCTAAGAAGACGAAGACATTTTCATCGTCTAAGATATTATATTTAGATAATGAATTCTATTTTTCGTCGTTTAAGTCAAACTTTCGATGATGAAACATTTATTTTCGTCGTCTAAGACATTTCTTAGGCAACGAAAATTAATTTCTTCGTCTAAGGTCAACCTAAACGATGAAATTTTCTCATCGTCTAACGACCACTTAGACGGCGAAACTATTAAAGTTTCGTCATCTAAGTGTGATTTTCTAGTAGTGGGTTTTGTGCCACCGTTTATTGATAAGTGATTCTTGTGACCATACATCATTGATCACGGTTCTTATTCCCTACACTTGATATTAGTGATCGTGATTTTTCGATTGGTAAGCTAATTACATCTCTTGTCTCTCTTGTAAATGACATCAATTGAGCCGGAATGACCTAAATTTGATATCCTTGATCCTTAAGGAGCAGAATACCATTGTTGGGTGTCAGATGTTGAGAATGCACTTCTCGGTATGAATCTGACAGATACAATCCAACCACCTAGTATTGAGCCACTAACTCCAGCTTGCAAACCTCAAGCCCTCGTATTTTTTAGGCGGCATATACATCCAGTTCTAAAGAAACAATATTTGTTAAAGAATGACCTCGTAGTTTTGTGGGTGACTTTACAAGACGGGTTCAATAATGTGAATAATGCACAACTTCTAGAACCGCAAGAAAGATGGGATTCAATCCGGTTATTAGATTATCCAAGTATTAATGATTTTAATCAAGTTGTGTTAGACCTTCAATTAGAGTTGAGTGTTTGGGGCATTGTAAAGATCGATCAGGCTATGATCGAGAAGTCTTTAAGTATCTTTCCTACCAATATAGACAACCTTGCACACTAATATCGCATGGATTATGTGCAATGATGACTTAGATCATTCAATAATCTCATGAGTGTGCTAGCCAAGAAAGAGCAGTATCGCGAGATTCTTCTCAAAAATTATGCTAGGCCAACCGGTACCAAAAAGATCCATGAGTCGTACAATACTAATGGGAAGGCATGTAATGATAGGAAGAACGGTCGTTCTGAGCCTTACAATAACCATAATGGAAGAAGAGGACGTGGTAGAGGATATAATTGGAACTTGACTTGGACTCACCAAGACAATGGCCATAACAACTCTAACAAGAATCCATCAATTTTCAGTCCAAGGAATAATGGAAATTTTTTCTTCAAATTATGCTTCTTTTTATCGCTTGTCACCTTGTTATATCTGTGGTTCTACAAAGCACATACACAAGTAGTGTTGTGCACCAATAGATATTCAAAATGCCTATAAAAAGTACACACGATACTTGGCACATGAGACTAACTTCACTGAAAACTATGAGATGGAATATTGCGGTGAAGCTAATCTTAAGTATAACAGTAGACAATACATAAGCAGTCTGGAGCCTGCGATTTTTAAATAGTCTATGTATTAGGCGCAAGCTTTTGCTATGTCATCAAGTTTGGCTTTATTTTTTGACTTGGTTTTAGTCATGGTTTGCTATTGACTTGGTTTTTAAGTCATGATTTTTGGAATATGACAACTATGATGTAATTTTTAAAGTTGGCGAGTAATGAAATTTTCTTTAATATTTGGTATATAAAAGTGTTGAGAATGTTATTTCATTACCAATTCAGTGTATATGGTTTGATGTTTACAAATTACATATGGCAAAAAGACACAAAGATACAGTAAATACGATACACAAAAAGAGGATTTTTTTTATCTAAGGGAAACTTCGACATGTCAAAATTTCTCTCGACCTGTCCAAGACCACTTTCTGGATCGGCTTTTGCAACTTTAGATCCATTGAAAGTAGTCCTCAGTCACATATTTTTGCACCTTCGACCCATCAAAAGTATCCTCGACCCGTCAAATGAGCTCTTATGTCTCCACCTCTTTCCGACTTTGACCCGTCGAGAATACTCCTCGACCCGTTGAGAATAGATATTGGAAAATTGATATCTATTTTAGGTTATCTTTGACCCATCCAGACATTCATTCGACCCATCGAAGGAATACTTTTGGACAGGTTTTTGACCCGTCGAACATTTACTTCAACCCGTCGAGACTTGGTATCAGATAATCAAATTCTATTTTGGGTTTCCTCGACCTGTCGAAGAATGTACCCAGATGTGGTATTTTCAGATGTGTTTTACATCGATTTTATCAACAAATAAAGGTTCAAAATTTTTTTGACGGTTTTATCCATGTGAACCAGGTTGGTTCGGCGGATAATGTTGAAGACTTTTTTACCAAGTCATTGCAAAAATATAAATTTGTGAAATATGTGAGGCACATTGGTATGCACAGGTAATCTGAACTCCATGACTGAGTTTATAGTAATTATGAGTTAAATTTTATTCAGCAGACGTTAGAGGGAGTCTACATCACATGTATTAGCTTTTATAGTCGATGCGTTGTACTCTTTTTTTCTTAGACCAAACTTTTGTTTTATCCATGAGGTTTTTCTTTGCTTGGCAAGATTTTTAGTGAGGCAACATGTTAGGCATCATTCATTACGCCATTGACACAAGAGAAAGTGTTTAAGGAGATTTATTCTCTATAACTTCCAGTGTGTGTCTTGTCCCAATTAGATACGATTTAGTTTAGATAGAGATACAAAGAATCCCTGTTCTATTAGGATAGTTGTTGTAACTGATTGTATCAGCCTATATAAGGCATTCTATCAATGAAAGATTTACGGTTTTCAGTTATCATATATTCTCCTTCAACAAGTAATAAAAAGGTTAAAGTAGTAAATTATATACGGTAGTGGGCACCATTGTCATGTCATCATTTAACGGTAAAATTGGATGAAAAAACTAATAGAAGGGTAAGACTTATGTGAATTCTAAAAATTAAAGGTGAAACATTAAACTTTGAAATAGATGAAACTAAAGTAATACTAAGTCAAAATTAAGAGGGGTAAACCAAAATTTGTCCTAACTTAGATTACCACAATGACCATCAAATTGGTTATGAATTAATGGTACTAAAATTCAGCTTCTTGAGCACTGCCCTTTCTAATGAAGTTCATCCTTTCAAGAAAAAAAAAGGAGATGCAACACACAATTATCATTTTCTCTGGAAAAAATTCACACAAGATGTCTGAATAATTTTGAATGTATCAATTTGATGGCCGACCTTCAAAACCTAACAAAGTGATGCCCAAACTCTCAAAACTATATATACATAATGTCCAAAGCCATTTTTCATTTGTGTTCGGTTAACTTTAATGACGTGTCATTTAAAAAAAACTGTAAAATGACTTTGAGACCCTTGTAATTTTAATTTTTAATTTTTGTATACTCTCTCTCTCTCTCGTCACAAACACAGAAACACAGTATCAGTGTTGCGACCCGACCACAACGCCACTGTCGCCCCTCCGCCTCAGCCTAACAGCATCCCACCTTTAACGTCTCTCAGCCTTGTTGACTCCGGCACCACTCCGATACTGGTCGCCTCCACCCTTGTGTTGAAAACTCGCCCTCCAAGCTCCCTCGTGCTCGTCGCTTCTCTTCCCGGCCTCATCTTTGACTTGTTGTCGCTTGCGCTCCACAGCCAAACCATATTTCGCGCCAACATCGGACAACGCGCCTCTCACTACTCCTTTCACGCCTGCCGCTCGATCTTATGACAATGTTTCTCGTCTCTTGTGACAAAGCAACGCCTCAAATCGCCACATAATAACGAGCTCGCCACGGCCCCGTCACCGCCGCACCCATATTCAAATTGTCGATGCTCAAGCCTCCTAGCCCTTGCAGCTTTTTAGGCATGGTTTTTAAGGATAGAGATCGATGAGCAACCCATAATAAGTTTTAGCAATTCATAATGGTTTCAGTACCGACGGGATTATTAACAGTACCTTTTTTGGAAAATGTTAATAAATTCCAAAATCCATTTCGTCGTCCCGTAGCGACAACCATTTTTTTGATTGGTACTGTGGTAGCTCTTTGGTTGGGTATGATGGAATCATCAAAGATTTGACCCTTTCGAACTCTGTCTGTAACTCACTATAGGCTCGAGAAACAAAGAGAAGATGTGTACGAACGAGATATCCAGCAATAAGAAGAAGGAAAAGGATTGAATAGAGGAACTCCTGTTCAGCACAATACGGTACGGTATGCCACAAGCATAAATGGGGCGCACAAGAGCCACTGGCATGAGAAAGATTAAATGCCCTTCAGCCACTGATGCTGCTCTACATGCCTGAAATTCTTGACGTCATCTCCCTCACTGTTGTCTCTCCGAACCGGCATGGGAATCCTGATTAGGGGGAGCAAAGCGAAAGACCAGCCTAAGTTGTAGGGCTTGAAGGGCACGCATGTTAGGTCTAAGTTATGGTGGTGATGAGTTATGGAGCTCCAATAGGCTGAGGAGACTCACGGGACTATATTGTGGACCTCTAGAAGGCTAAGTCTGGGAGGCGTGGAGCATTGGGGTCGCATGAAGACAGCGGGCCAGAGTCATGGCAGAGCATGTGGAGAAGGTAGTGGTGAAGATGATAGTGGGCTGGAGTCGCGGCAGAGCTCGTGGAGAAGGTACTAAAGTCATTTTACAGTTTTTGAACAAAAAAGGACATGTCCGTAAAGATAACCGAGCATAGATGAAAATTGATGGTAGGCATCACGTTGATAAGATTTTGGGAGTTTTGGCATCACATTGATAGGATTTAAAGGTCGGACATCATAATGATACATTTGAAAAAGGAGATTGGTTCTCTGTACCTTTCGGTGTGTGTCTTGTCATAATTAGATACGGATTAGATTAGATATAGATACAGATAATCCTTGTTATGTCGGAACATCGATTGTAACAGATTGTATCAGCCTATATATAAGACATTATATCAATGAAAGAGTTACAGTTTTCAGTCTATCATATTATTCTCTTTGAACACGTTATCAGGCAAGCTCTGAGTTAATAGCCAGCTATCATCATAGAGAAACAAAGAAAAAAACCCTAGCCCTAAAATTCTCCACCGAAGACCTCCACAAATTCGGCTACTCCTCCTCCACAAATTCGGCTAGCTACTCCTCCTCCATCGATCCTCCTTCCTTCCAATGATCTTCCTACATCGTCAAGATTGCTCAACTTTCAAAGAACCGCTATAGAAGAGCTCCTCCTTAATGTAGTCCAATTTTTGTACCGGTCATACCAAGCATAACACCGATCGAGGTAAATTCTCTAAACCGTCAATCATTAGATCTAAGACTAAAACTTACTTCATGCAAAATCCTAGATCTAGGATTATGATATTATTTGTGATTATTAAATATCTATACCCTAGTTCCTATGCACTTGTATCCATAGAGTATGAGTGATGGTCTTGGGAAAGTCACGGTTTAGAAAAGAAACAAAAGAAAGGGAAATCGATCAAATGTGATGGTTAATCATGGTTTCTGGGTGTGGTTTTTTGAGCCACCGTTTATTGATGATCAATTTTGTGACCATACATCATGGATCATGTTTTTATCATGTTTTTATTCATTAAAACTTGATGTTAGTGATCGTGGTTTTTTCAATTGATACTAATGAATTCTCTTTGTATTTTTGTAGATAAGTTTGAACAAGGCGGTTAGGCCAGAATTCGACATCCTTGATATTCAAGGAAAGGAATACTATCGTTGGGTCTCTGATGTAGTTAATACATTCATCAGAAAGAGACTCAGCATGACCATTCAACCCGCTAGGCCAAACGTGATTCCACCATCAGTAGAATCGAAAGCTCAAGCACTCATGTTTTTAAGGCATCTTCATTCAACTCTCAAGAAGCAATACTTAAAGAAAATAGATCCCCTGGATTTGTGAGATGCTTTGAAGCAACACTTCGACAATGTGCTTGATGCACAGCTTCCTAAGTTGACTGCGAAATGGGAAGCCCTTAGGCTTATAGACTTTCCATAGATCCAAGATTATAATCAAACAGCTTTGGATCTGCAATCCGATTGAGTTTCTGTGGGATGGAAAAGACCGAAAAAGACATGATTGAAAAGTCTTTGAACACCTTCCCGATCTCTATGAACAAACTTGCTCATCAGTACTACATTGAAATGGAACAGGGGAGGATTCTTACCTTCAGTGATTTCATCAATAGTCTAGCCAAAAAGAAAAGACATCATGAGGTCATCCTCAATAATAACTCAAGACATGGTTGGTACTAAAATGCTTGAAAGTTACCAAACTAGAGGAAAGGTTGTAAGGAATGTATATATTCCAGATCAACTTCCGCTACCTAATAAGTTTAGTAGTGTCTGAGAAACTAAACGTGCAGCTTATGGATGTGGTTACTGCATATATCTATGGGGATCTTGATTCAGAGATATACATAAAAATGTCGGATGACATTGCTATGCCCAAATCAAGTAACTCTAAACCATGGAGTGCTTATGTAATCAGATTGAGACGTTCACTATATGGATTGAAACAATCGTGTAGGATGTAGTACATACGTCTTAGTGACTACTTAATTGGGAAAGGATATAAGAATGATGACTTATGCCCTTGCATGTTCATTAAAAGAACAAATTCAGGTTTTGCTATAGTAGTTGTCTATGTAGATGATATAATCATCATCGGGACTCTTAATGAGATCAATGAGACGGTTGACTATTTGAAATCTGAATTTGAGATTAAAGACCTTGCTATGACTCAATTTTGTCTTGGATTAGAGCTGGAACATCGAGTTGGTAGAATTCTTATTCATCAATCTGCGTATGTCCAAAATATTCTCAGATGATTTAATATGGACAAAGCACACCCTGTTAGCACGCTAATGGTTGTTCGCAGTCTAGACCCCAAGAAAGATCCATTTCATCCAGTAAAGGACGATGAGGAGATCTTAAGAGCTGAAATTTCATATCTTAGTGTCATTGGAACTTTGTTGTATCTAGCTCAGTGCACGTGTCCAGATATAGCATTCTCAGTGAACTTGTTGACTAGATTTAGCTCTACGCCTACGCAACGTTATTGGAATAGAGTAAAATAAATCTTCAGATACTTGAAGGGTTCCATTGACTTGATTTTATTCTTCCCTTACAGAGAGAAATTGAAAAATCCTGGAAAAGAGATGGTTGAGTCACATCATACAAGTTCTAACACCTTCGACCCATCGAGTAGGTCTTTCGACCTATTGAAAGTAGTGAATGGTTAAAACTCGAGAGTGTCATTTGACCCATCAAGTGAGGATTTCAACCAGTCAAATTCCTCCCCTATTATGAGCAGTTTTACTGTAGTCTCCTATTCCGAAACACCGGTTTATGTGTTGGTCGGATTTGATCATGCAAAATTCATTGCTTTGCATAAAACGGTTAGAGAATGTGTCTGGCTTAGGTCAGTTATTCATCATGTTCGAGGGTCTAGTAGATTGTCATCTACTACGACAGCTCCCACTTGCAACTTTAAGAATAATGCGGCATGCATTGAACAATGAAGTTGTGTTACATTAAGGGCGACAATACAAAGCATATATCGCCAAAATTCTTCTTTAATAAGCAACAATAGCAGTTGTTGAATATCCATGTGAACCAGGTGGGTTCAGCGGATAATGCTACAGACTTGTTTACCAAGTCACTACTTAAATCTACGTTCGTGAAACATGTGAGGAGCATTGGTATGCGTAGGTTATCTGAACTCCATGACTGAGTTTATAGTCAAGGAGAGTTACATTTCTGTAGACATTAGGGGGAGTCTACATCACATGTATTATCATTTGTAGTTGATGCATTATACTATTTTTTCCTTAGACAAAGCTTTTATTTTACCCATGATGGTTTTTTTTTTTGCTTGGCGAGGTATTTAGTGAGGCAACAAGTCATGCATAATTCCTTAAGGCATCGACACAAGGGGGAGTGTTTAAGAAGATTTTTTCTCCGTAACTTTTGATGTGTGTCTTGTCCTAATTAGGTATGGATTAGATTAGATAGAAATATAAAGAATCTCTGTTGTATTGGGACATTGATTATAACAGATTGTATGAGCCAATATCTAGAGCATTCTATCAATGAAAGAGTTACAGTTTTCAGTCCATCATATTATTCTCCTCCAAAAAAATTTATTTATTTTTAGTGAAAGTGAGAGAGGGTATTCCATTTTTGGCCTAGAAGCTTCATGGTCTGTTCCATTTTCTTTTCCGAGCGTGATCTCTCTCTCCCGACCATTTTTTTTCCTTCTCCTTACACTACAGTGTTGCGGCGCATTAGGTAGCCGATTTCGGCACCATCCAGCCACCGACGACGACCCTCATACAGCTCAAAACACTCCTTCCATCTTCCTCTTTCTACCCCTACCCAACATCAATCATGACTTCAACCATGGAACCCAATCAAAGTGAGAGAATCGAAACCAAATTTTAGCTAGACATTCCCTTTATGGCCAAATCGAGGTCGATCCACCATTGGGCTTCGAGGCATTCTTCCTGATGAGCCCAATATCACCAACCTCACATTCTACGGATGCTGGAGCAAGGAGAATTGGTGAGATGACGAATTTGAGGTAATTTTTGGATATGTGATTTGCTTAGAGCATCTACACCGGTTTGCTCTTCCTATTTGTCATGCTCCTTCTATTTTGAGAGGAGTACACTATTTATGGAATAGGAGAAGCAATACTACTTTTTCGTATAGTGGTATAAAAATAGGAGGAGCAATACCACTCGGAGGTAGAGAGTGAGATCTGGTTCGAAGAGAGAGAAATTGGGACGTGTCGCAGTGAGCTCCGCCATCTGCTTGTCCTCTCATATGAGCAAGTTTTGCTCGAGCAGCTGCTCGCCTCCATCGTCAACGTGCGGTCGCCGGCCACCAACGACACCGCTGCACCATTTTTTTTGTCTTGCTCGTGCTATTGGTGTGGGTCCCCACCGATTTCTATCCTTGCTCAAGCAAAAAATCTGCCCCATATAGATGCTCTTAGCTAAGAGTTGTTATTGGAATTGTTGTGATTAAAATATGGGCTCGAATATGGACTGAACCTTGATGATGTAGGAGTGGTAAACCATTGGATTAGGAATTCATGTTTTATTTACTAATGTGGCAGTACGTTTACTAGTTTAGTGAGTTAGGTTGAGTGGATACTGGATAGTCTATTAGCTGGTATGTTGGATAAAGCAAGGTCTTTGAATGCGTGTTTGTGCATCTCATTTACTATTTGGATTGCTTCTATGTTAATTGGTAATTGAGTTTCCCGAAACATTCAAATACTTGACATGAATTAGAATGTGCTATAAGTTGTGAGGTGTGTGGCTACGACGTCCCGGTCGATATTTTAAAGTAAATACTAATGGGCAGTCCAATTGAACTTTTTTTAGGTTCTCTTGTTATGCAAAGGGGCGTAGCGTTACCAACGAGTGAGAAATTCGATAGCTCTCAAAACAGTGAGTGGACTTTTATTTTTCACAATCACATGTGCCAGTAATATTTATTTTCTATAATGCCGATACTAGTTCTTGCATGTGATTATGTTTTTATAATTTTGTTATTTGAACTAGAAAGTTATTGATGCATTGTTTTTGACTCCGTTCCCATTAATTCAATTTGAAGTCTGCTCCTTTAGTTTGAACTTCTCACATTTATGTTTACGACTCTGAGTAATGATAGTACATCTGTTATGGTTTACTCTTAGTGTTTTTAGTTCTGTGAACCCTTGTAGACATGACAGTTCCATAGTTCATTTCTTGTGTCTTATTGGAAGATGAGTCAGTATCATGGAGGCTATATATATATTTGATTTATATATATGCGCATATATGCTACCTGACTAGCCATTCCAGGGTTGTAATTCACTACTGATGCATTATCTGAGGTTGTAGTTTACTACCAGATAATATGAGTGACTGTGGTTGTTGTTCACTACGAGTCATCATCTCCTCCTTATTTCTCGAGTCACGATAATCACGTTTCGTCCTAGATGTTAGGCTCCTAAACGACACTTGATTACTAGAGACGTCAGATATCTCTGTCATTCCTTTCTGAGTACTTTCTTCCAGATACTGTCTTCGAGGCATAACAGTACCCCAATGTAGGATCCGCAGTTGATCCGACGGGCTTATCAATGAGCTAGTTAGTTTAGAATACTTGGCTGATTTGATGTCCAAGCATTTTTTATTTAATTATTTAGATTCTTAAAATGTGAATTTTTGAAAAGTTTAGTTTCAATTTCATTCCACTAATCTTCGAGAAGTTTTATCTAGAATGTAAATAGAAAATTTCAGTTAATAGTGTCATTAGAACCTAATCTTGGTTTAGACTTCTAAATCAGGATCGGGTTCTAACATTGGTAGCACTTATTTTTTGATACAGAATACGTTGGAGGAGTTGTTTAATTCTGAAAATGGAAAATCTGCTGGCATGTGGTCATTTAGAGATGGGGAAAATGCTCTATGTTTTGCTATTTTATCGGTGCAGCTCTTCAATCCACAAGCGTATGCATAACACTCAAATCATAATAAATGTGGAAAACATTGAAAATTATTCTATACACGGCGGTACAAGTGCTTTACTTATAAAGATAATGGTGAAAAAAGAATTTAAATTTATTATTATTATTTTTGATCCAAATTTTTTAATTTTTTTGTAAAGTTTAAGCCAATAAAAATCTGTTATACAAATAATACATGTACACTACTGTGTATGAAATATGTTCTGGACAAACATATCTTAGGTGTAGCTTATTGTTTAACTAGTTTTAGTTTCTACTGTTGGCTCTCAAATGCTTCTCATCTTATAATCCTGATCATATAAAGATGTCATAGTCTATAGTTTATGATATAATGTACATCGAATAATAACAAAATATTGAGCATCACTTTTTATTAGCTATTTGGCTAGTTGCCTTTGTAACTTTAATAATGTCACCTAAAAAAAAGAAGATACAAGAACACCGATTTGCAATCGCAAAACGTTCACTAAATAAATTAGCTTTATAGTCAATCAAGAGTTAAAATTTGTGAAACTATATATGATAATTTGAAATTGGGACATATGTTAATATGTTAATAGCTGTAACTATGTTGAACACATTTTTTTTAAAGGAACAAGTAGAGCCAGGCAAAAACACAACACCAACACTGATCTAAAAAAGTAAAATGGGAACCAGATCGAATAATATAGGTATAAGTTTAGCGACGAACTGCACCGTAACCGAATTAACGGGGTGGTTGCAGGTTGACCTACTAAACTAGCCGAATATATCGCACCATATTATATTTAATTTTTTAATATAATTTTTTATTATGTTTATATTTTCTTGGTATATTTAATAAAGCTTATGCGTATCTACCTCTATCCAATTATGATTTTAACCATTTTTATTTGTTTGAAAGTGAGAATAGGACAAACATAACCTAATATCTTAATAGTATATACATATTAGAACTATTAAAGCCTCTAGTTACTTTTTTTTTCTTCACAGTTCTAGGGTTTTAGAAAATAAATATAAAAGACACTACTCATTTCTCCATTTTCATCACGATTAAGTTACTGATTATGTAATATCTAAACTATTGATATTTTTAGACATTGATTATGTAATATTCAAATCTTTAAATTTACTTGTTATTTTAAAATTACTAAATATGGGTTAAATACTTAAACTGTATTGCTCCGCACCAAAGATGTGGTGTACCAAAATTTGAATGCCCCGAATAAGTAAAGCGATTGTGGTTTGCATTTTTAACAAACCGCAACAAGTGGGGTAGTTGCAAGTTGAACTTCAAACCACATCGACTTAACCCGCGTCCACCCTTAAGAATAAGGGTGGTGTGGCAGCTATCAAGCCTTAATTAATGAGAGCGGTTTGATACATAGAGGGGACATAAAACTTGAACTTCATATTACAAAAATCACATATAGAGCATCTTGAATAATAACAAGTCACCCTATAAAAAATATGTAAACAAACACGCACCAGATAACAGAGACTAACTCCTCAATGGTCATTCTATCTTTTCCAGATTATGGTGACACATAGAAAAAGGCGACAAGCTTTCTCGTCGAAAGCTATGTATCCATGCCTATTTCTGAACAGTTTTTTTCAATATGTTGCCGACGTCCGACATCGCAACTGACTCTCATTCGACCACTAGGGGCAACGCCCATTTGATCATGACTCACTGCTACCCTAGAATCAACAAAGCATATAGAGTGCACACACAAGCAAATTGCCCGACAGGTACCGCGACACAAGAATTTATTTTCAGTAAACAAAACAAAACCAAAGAACAAGAACTAAAAACAAAAACTATTTGGACCTAGAGTTAAGCATCAGGCCCAACTAAGACCTGGCCCTACAATAGTAATGAGAATATAGCCCCAATGAAACTGCCCACGACCCAGTGTCTCCTCCCTCATTCCACGAGCCGCCTTCTGAACTCCTTGACCATCGCCAAAGTCCCCTTCGACGTCTCTGAATCGTCCGGTTTGAATCCAGGTAAGGAAGAACACTGTCAAACCTCGAACCAATCTTCCAAAACAAGATCGGAAGAAAATCTGAGCAGTGCACCCCAAACGATTGTTTCCAGTCGAACCATTCACGTCGTCCACAGAGAGAAAGCACGCGACGACGCTCACCGACCGCAATTATACCATATGGCGTTAAGCGTCGCCATCTACTGGAAACAAAGAACGCAACTGAACCATGAACCCTTATCGCCGACGTTGCAGCCCACCACTGCCTGTTAGAACTAGATCTCACACATCCAAACACAGCAACATGTCAAGACAACATCGCCCGTCCGACTACACCCACCTCGCAGCGACGTGGCACAAGGTCTGCATCAATGCGGCGAGCCGCCAGACGAACGCAAAAGAAAAACCCTAACGTCAAACTATTTATTTCGCGTGTGAGTCAAGGCAGTAAATTATTATTTTACTTCACATGCTCGAGACGAGAGAAAGAAAAAGGAGCGCGCGAGCATAATGGGCAGTGGTCACTATTTGGTTCATAAGTACCTGCACTACAAGAAAACTGCACCTAGACCACGGAAACGTAATTGTTCCGTGGTCCAAGTGACACTTGGACGACGGAGACTTCTCCGTGGTCCAAGTAACACCTGGACGACGGAGAATACCATCTACGTCGTCCAGGTTAACACCTGGACCTCGGAGCGTTTCCCGTGGTCCAGGTGATCACCTGGACCACGGAGACGCTATTCTCCGTCGTCCAGGTAACCACCTGGACCTCGGATAATACTCCAAGGTCCAGGTGATCACCTGGACGACAGAGAATAACATCTCCGTCGTCCAGGTTATAACCTGGACCTCGGAGTCTTCTCCGTTGTCCAGGTGATCACCTGGACAACGGACCGACACGCCGTCGGCCGAGTACGTAACGTACTTCCACTTAGACGACGTACCGACACCTCCGTCGTCTAAGTGAAGCATTATATATAAGCCTGATGCCAAACTGATCGTGAATTCATATCGATCGATCATTCCATTAATTTGAAGGAGAGATAGAAGGGAGAAGGCAGAAGGGAGCTAGCTAGATAGCCGAGAAGAATCAGGATCGATAAGGGCCAGGATCTCCGCTGACTAGCTAGCTAGCTAGCTTAATTAACGTACAGATATCGATCGAGAAGGCCAACGTACAGGCTAGGTACGTACGCAGTTAAAATTTGCTTAATTAATATATATTTAGTGAAAACGTACGTACATATATATGCAAGGATGTTAGCTAGCTATATATATATGTACAGATCGATTAAATTATGTACGTATGTAATTGATGGATCGATGTAGATCGAGTACGTATAATGAAGCGTAAATTAATGGACTAATATATATATGTAATAATTAATTAATTATAATATTTTGTAGCAGTATGGACAAGAGTTGGATGAAGTTGAAGAATAGATGTGATGTCCGGTATATGGATGGAATTAGCGAATTTGTGAATTTTGCGATAGAACATGGTCAGGGAAAGAAACGTTTCAGGTGTCCGTATCAGAAATGTCTTAATTGTCAGTATGCAGAGGTTAATGTTATGGTGCAACACTTGTACGAAAATGGTATGATGTGGAGTTACACTACATGGAGCGAGCATGGTGAAGTAGTAGAGTTCAGCGCAGCAGACTTCAGCTCAGGGTACAGTTACCATGGTGCGTCATCTAGCGGCAGTGGTGCCGGACCCCCAGCTTGCAACCCAACTGCAGATTTGGTCCATGATGCGTTTCCGGGATGTAGTCATGGTGGACACCAAGATGGAGGTTACAGTACCACTAATGAGCATGATGACACATTCCCCGCAGCTAGCTTGGCCACTGACACCAGTGAGATGAAAAACTACAACCGGATGCTACTTGAAGCGCAGACCCCGGTGTTCCCTGGATGTCGAGAGAATGTGTTGTAATATGTGATGGAGCAAATGAAGATAAAAGTGAAGCACAAAATGTCAGTTAGTGCTTTTGACGAAATTCAGGAGCAAATATGTAAGTTGCTTCTTGATGATCACAATCTTCCTAAATCTCATTATAAGGTTAGAAATATCCTGAGCAGCCTCGGCCTAAAGTACAGGATAATTGACGCATGTCCGAATGATTGTGTGCTATTTTACGAAGAGTATAAAGAGTTGGAATATTGTCCCGTATGTGGCCAGTGCAGATTCCAGTTGAATAGGAAGAGTTCGAAAAAGAGAATTCCTGTGAAAGTTGTTAGATATTTTCCCTTGATTCCCAGATTGCAGCGCCTGTACATGTCTCTACACACAGCTGAGGCGATGCGATGGTACGCAGAAAAGCGAATAGATGACGATGTCCTGCGACACGCCGCGGATGGGGAGGGTTTCAAACATTTCGACAGAGAATTTGGAGACTTTGCTTCAGAGGTTAGAAATGTTAGACTCGGCCTATCTACAGACGGATTCAATCCTTGGGGAAGTAATAGCTCCGCCGTCAGCACTTGGCCAGTTATTCTGATGCCGTACAACTTGCCTCCGTGGATGTGCATGAACAAGGAATTTAATTTCCTTACCGTACTAATTCCAGGTCCTAAATCTCCATCGAAGTGCTTAGATGTCTACCTCAGACCTTTGATCGACGAGCTGAAACTGTTGTGGGAAAATGGAGTCCCAACTTATGACAAATTCACTGACACGATGTTCACGATGAGGGCTGCCGTAATGTGGACGTCAGCGATTTTCCAACTTATGGGATGTTGGCAGCCTGCAGGACAAAAGGATATAATGGATGTCCTATATGTTTGGACGACGTGAACTCTAGTTGGCACGCGGGGAAGGTGTGTTACTTGGGTCACCGTAGATGGCTTCCTCACGACCACCCGTGGCGACAGGATGAAGCTCATTTCGACGGCACGGTAAAGAACAATCCTAAACCCCGTAGTTGGTCGGGCGAAGAGATTTTAGAGAGGTTGAGCTATTTCGACTTTGGTGTGTTGAGCAATGACGCGGATGTAAAGAAATGCAATCCAATTCCTCCACATGATCTGAGCTATTGGGATCACAAGAGTATATTCTTTGAACTCCCTTACTGGTCGAAGTTGAAGCTGAGGAACAACTTGGACGCGATGCACATAGAAAAGAATGTGTGCGACAGCGTGGTGGGAACAATTCTCGGTATTAAGTTCAAGACTAAAGATACTCCCAAAGCGCGCAAAGATTTGGAATCAATGAATCTACGTCGTCCATTGTGGTTGAGGAGGGATAGGAAATGAGTGTACAACAAGATGCCAGATGCACCTTACACAGTGAAGCCGACGGTTAGACGTTCTGTATTTCACTGGTTTAAGGGCGTTCGTTATCCGGCTACGTATGCAGCTACTATAACTGGAGCAGTGGACGAGGTGCAACACAAGTTTGTTGGTCTAAAGACACATGACTATCACGTTATGCTGCAACGTCTGATTCCAGTGGTAATTCGACCATACTTGCCTCGGGACGTCGTAGAACCAATAGTGGCATTGTGCAGGTGGTGGCAGAGGTTATGCGCCAGAGAATTAAAGAAGTCAGATGTGGTGGAATTGCAACAACAAATTGTGCACATCATTTGCAAACTAGAGAGGATTTTCCCCCCTGCTTTCTTTGACATCATGATTCACCTAATGATCCACCTGCCCGAGCAGGTGCTCATTTCTGGTCCGGTCCAGTACACTTGGATGTATCCTCAAGAAAGGTACGTTCCACTAATTAATTAATTTGTTCCACTGGAGATTATATATATACTAGCTAGCTATATGTACTTATGTAATGTGTACGTTTGATTTTGTAGACAGCTTGGACAGTATAAGTCATTTGTCAAAAATAGGTCGGCCCCGGATGGCTCCATAGCAGAGACATACCTAATGCATGAGTGTGTTACTTACTGCAACAGGTACCTCAAAGATCCACCCCCTCCCACTGCCTCCGATCGCAGTGCCCGCATCAATCTTTCTGTCGTCACCAATGTCGTCCGACCGTTTAGAGGAGTATTAAAGGAATCGTTAACACGGGAAGAACTTATTGAGGCACATTGGGTAGTGTTGCGAGACTGTGACGAAGTTGAGCCGTACATGATGTCATACAGGGAGAGGCTTCAGGCGTTAAATCAAAACAAGAGTTCGGCATGGATTGAGAAAATGGTTAAGAAGAAGTTTCCCGATTATTTCTTCCAATGGGTACGTACGTACGTCTCGGTATTAATTATTTAAATACATATCGCTCATGTTTGTAATAGCTAACCCTTATATTAATTTGCCCTTTTTCGCAGATGATTGATCTGCAAAAATCTGATAACCACGGAGGGTGGTGGTCATGGCCAAAGCACTTGCTAGCAGGGAAGCCGGTTAAACACTATATTTATCCCGGATGTTTTGTGAACGGTGTAAAGTTCCATTCATTGGCCCGAGACGAAGGAAGAAGAACACAAAACAGTGGGGTAGCGGTTGGGAAAGACAATGATCTATATTACGGGGCTATTGTATACGTGGTTCAGCTATGTTACGGGAATGATGTCAACGTTTTCCTATTCAAGTGCAGATGGTTCAAGCGTACAAAGGAAGACCTGGGACTATTATCAGTCGATACAAACTCGCACTGGTATGAGGATGAGCCTTTCGCTCTCGCCACCTTAGTTCGGCAGGTGTTCTATCTCGACGATCCGAAAGCCGGTGAAGGGTGGAAAATAGTGAACCATATCTCTCACCGAGGAATATGGAATACAGAGACAATTGAAGGGACACCGGCGACGACTGAAGATGCTGCTGAACCAGAAAGAGACATTCCTGCCTATCAAGAGCCTAATATTTCTATGGTCCGCTCCGATATAATGGACCTGGTTCAAGATGGTGAACGGTTACCCATGCATGATGGTTGTACAGATCTAACTGAAGATGAGATTATCGATGAGGTAGATGAAGAAGACGAGCAGGAAGAGGACGCGGACGAGGACTCAGGTTATTCGTCGGACGATGTTGAGTACGATGACGAGGATGAGCCGTCGTCTAACGGGGATGAGGACGATGATGATTATGACGAAGAGTACGGTCATACGACGAGGGAGATTAATTGGTAATTAATTTCTGTAATTATTGTAATATATATATGATCGATGCCGGTTTACGGTATGTAAGAAATTAATCCGAATTATATATCCTGGACAACGGAAAAATTAATTGCAGGTTGTCGCCAAATCTCAATCTCATATAAAACCTAGCTAAATCCTGGACCCTAATAGCTAGCAGTTCGGATCGATCGATCAATTTTAATTTTAATTATATTATTGAATCAGAATAATTGAACGGACACACAAATGACCGGGGACGATCTAAACCTTAAACCCTAATGCCTTAACCCCTGAAATCGGGGTTTAGAACTTGGACGACGGAGAATAGTCATTATCCGTCGTCCAGGTACATATTAGGACGACGGAGAATGGTCATTATCCGTCGTCCAAGTTCACAAACCCTAAACCCTAAACAGTAAGGCCCTAACCCCTGAATTCAGGTCTATACACCTGGACGACGGAGAACGTCATAATCCGTCGTCCAGGTGATTACCTGGACGACGGAAAATCTCATTTCCGTCGTCCAGGTGCATATATCGTAATTTTTCTAAGACAACGACCATCTAGACCTTCTTCCAATGCAAAGTCTTTTCATCAAGACTTTAGAGTACACAATTCTCGGTGTGTGAGCTTCGACGGTTCGAAAATCGGAGTTGCGAAATGCCTTGTATCCACGTTTCCGGTTTGTGAAATTATCGGTTTTACGGTTGACTGTGCCGATCAAACTCTTCCCGAACTTATTATTTTATGGTACTTTGAAGACAATTATATATTATGTTACGACGAACATATCCAACGGTTGTTTTGTCCAAATTCAATTTCGTTAATACTCTGTTGCAAATGAGCCTCTACTCATGAACACTTAAGTCGTAAGGATTAGTCGATACTTAACAACTTTCAAAACGAAAATCTATTCGTCGGTTCAAATTTAACTGTTCATATATACGAAACGTTTATCGATATTGGACGACTATTTCACTCCAATAACAGATCGCTAAATTCCTAGCGAATTAATTTTAAACTTTTTTTTACGTAAATTGAACCTGGACGACGGAGAATGACGTTTTCCGTCGTCCAGGTAAACACCTGGACGACGGAGAATGACAAGATCCGTCGTCCAGGTTCAATTTACCATGGCGGTTCGATTATTTATTTCTTTTTTTTTTCCAATGTATTTTTCACCTGGACGACGGATATGTGGTTGTCCGTCGTCCAGGTGATAACCTGGACGACGGAGAACGTCAATATCCGTCGTCCAAGTCGAAAATCATGGCGGTTCGTTTTACCGCCTCAATTTTCGGTACCGCTTGAATTTCCACTTAGACGACGGAGAGTCTATTCTCCGTCATCTAAGTCCAAATCCATGGCGGTTCAAAACGTCCCTCCCCTTAATTACGCGCCGTTTCAAAATTTTTAAACCGCCACTTAGACGACGGAAAACACTGTTTCCGTCGTCCAAGTGAACTTAGATGACGGAGAATAGTTCTCCGTCGTCTAAGTGAAACTCTATAAATAGGCCGAGCCTCATATTCTTTTCCTCATCCCTTACAACTTTCTCTCCTCCATCTCCTCTCTCTCTCTCTCTCATTCCGGCGAATCTGCTCTGGCGACGCTCCGACGACATTATTTCCGGCGTGGTTCCTCCTCTCCGACGACACAACTCCGGCGATTTTCCCGAAAAACTCTGATTCGGTAAATTTCTATTTTTCCCTTATTAAAATAATTTTTATTTAATTAATTAGTTTTAAATATTTCTTAAATGATTATTGTAATGTTATTTATTAATTATTGTTATTAATACTAATTAAATGAATAATTATAAATTTATTGTTATTAATTATATTTAGATTAATTATTGTTATTAATTAAATAAATGATTACATATTGTTATTAATTAATTAAATGGTAAATTATTGTTATTAATAATAATTAAATGAATAATTGTAATTACTTGATAATTTATGAAATGAATAAATATTATTGTAATTATTTATTAATTAGTTGCATAATTAAATAAATGTGAGATTAAATTAATTAGTAGTACGTGTTTGATTTAAATTTAGTACATAGGCTTGGTTTATTAAGTCACACTCTTTGGAATAGATGGCGCCTCTTTTCCTTGCTTATCTCCTTAACCCCTCGTGATGTGTGGATTTCATCACCGCACACCATAACCTAAGTGAAGTTATGGACACGAGGTTGAGGGCGGAGTTTGCAAAGGACTTGAGGGAGTGTAAATTTTCGAAAAATTGGCCGAATGTCGGACATGGTGTCTAGAAACGGGTTATGACTGGTGACAGGATTTGGACTAAGAAAGACTTTTGTCGAAATTAGTCCTGCCTCTCGCGTTATCTCTATCCCTAACTGGCCATGTTTTTCGATTTAACCAAGGCTGATTAATTGAAAATTTACACTTTATCGCGCGGGTCGCACGTCCATTGAACGACCGAAAATGCCAAGCTAGTGTACTCTATTTAAATCTTAAACGTACTTAATTAATTATCGTAAATTTTTAAGTTGTAATTTTTATGGTAAGTAGGTATTTTAATACCGTACTCTTAGGTTTAAATGGCTCCGCCAAAGACGACATCCGGCAAGAAGAAAGCCCAACAGGAGGCAGAAGATGCCATGCTCCGAATGTTGGCGGCCCAAGTCGGTTGGGTTCAAGAGGAGGGCAACGACGCCCTCAATCCGGACGGATCATCTGGTCCGTCCGTAGGGCCATCTGGGGAAATTCCCGCTCCTCCATTCATCGAGAGCGGTGATGACGTCGACCCCTTCCAAACTCTGACGCCCGGTACCCATTCAACGGGCAGTACTCAGGCATCCTCGACCGCCGAATCAATCATGCACAGCGCCCACCGTAGGCAAAGGAGGGCCCCCACTGACCCGGAACCGAAAAGGACTCGGGGTCTCGTTAAAGGGGGCAAAGCGGAGCGTATTTGCAAGGCGACCGGGAAAAAGATCGAGTTGCCCTACGACGAATTTACCGGTGGCCCTCCCACAGCTAAGCTAGCAAGTCTCTCGGCGCACAGCATTGGGTCAATCGTCCGTAACCGGGTTCGTCTCACTGCCCCGACTTAGAAGGAGGCGCCGGATCATGAGAAGGCGAAAGTCTTCAAAGATCTTTCGGTACGTAATACGTCCAAGTTAGTTATTATATAATATTGTTAATATTAGTTAAAATTTCATAATATATACGATTATAATTTTCTATTTATTTTTGTTAGGAACAATTTGAGGTGGATCCGACACCGGCCATGTTGAGGCATATCAACCAAACCGCCAACGCCATCTACAAAGATTGGAAGTACAGGCTCCATAAGTACTTTGAAGATGTCGGTCCCGTGCCTCCCCCCGTAGAGCTGCGTGGGGATAGAGAAGATGAGTGGGAGTGGTTGTGTAACCACTTTGCTGATGACTCCTTTAAGGTGTTAATTTACTTTTTGTATTTCAATTAAGATAATTGAATTATTTAAATTGTAGTTATTAATTTTTTAATGATTTAATTATTTTGTGTAACAGAAATTCTCCGGTGTCAACAAGGCGAACCGGGGGAAGAAGGAGAAACACCATACTACTAGCGCCAAGCAGTTCATTCAAATTGCCAAGGAGCACAAGGATAAGGGTTCCAAACACCCTTATCTTGATGCAAGCATAAGCTCGTACGTGACGCCTGGGCTCGATAATGAAGCCAGTCAATGCGACGTAAGTGATATAGTAATTATGTGCTTTTAATTATAGTAATTATTATTTAAATATTATTTCATTATAATAAATTAGTTATTCTTTTGTAGGCAAGGGTGATAGAGCGGGCGCAAGAAGAGTTGGCTAACACTCAGCTTGCGTTCCCAGATGTGCCGCCGGAAGACCTGCCTCCTCTATCCTTAGAGAGCCAAATTACAATCGCGGATGAGGTCTACGGTCGTAGAGCTGGCAAGGAGGTTAGGCATTTTGGGCCTAGGGTGGTACGAGATTTGTCGACGACCTCCGGCTCATCATCTACGGGAGGTTCGGGGCAGCGGAGAAGGAGTCAGGCAGCGGCCGTCGAAGCAGCCATTCAAGAGGCTCGACTGGCACGAGAGGAGAATCGATTGACACGAGAGGAGAATCAGCTGACACGAGCGGAGAATGAGGCAATGCGGCGAAGACTTGACGAACAACAAGCACAAATAGCCCAACTCATCGCGCTCATGAACCAAAATCGACAAGAATGTCAACCTCCTCCGAACCCATACCCCGACGACAACGACCCGGCTGGAGGCGGAGGACTCGGCGGCGCATCTGCTCCTCCAGTGTATTAGCTAGCTAGTTAATTATCGCGTTTCTTTATTTCCGAGTTCCGAACAATATTTTATAATTTTTATTGGTTTTTAATTTGGATGTGTATGTAATTAAATATTAATTAATTATTTATTTAATACATTAATTAATATTAAAAATTTAGTTTAATTAATTAATTTCGACTATTTTCATTATTTAAATTAATTTATTAATATTTAATTTTGATTAATTTTTAAAAAAAATTAAATAGTCACTTGGACGACGGAGACTATGTTCTCCGTCGTCCAGGTGTACAAACCCTAACCCTAAACCCTAAACCCTAAACCCTGCCATTCTCCGTGGCCCACGTGTTAACCTTCCGTCGTCCAGGTGAACACCTGGGCCACGGAGACTTCTAGCTTCTCCGTGGCCCATGTATGAACCTGGACGACGGAAACACTAATTCTCCGTCGTCCAGGTTAACACGTGGGCCACGGAGAAACGAGCAATGTCCGTGGCCCATGGTTTCACCTGGACGACGGATAATTAGTGTTTCCGTCGTCCAGGTGCATACATGGGCCACGGATAATGTCCGTGGTCCAAGTTCACTTGAACGACGGAGACATAATTTTCCGTCGTCCAGGTACTTGGACGACAGTACTTGGAGCACCAAGTACTTAGACGACGGAAAATGACACTTAGACGACGGAAATGGTCCGTGGTCTAGGTGCTGTTTTCTTGCAGTGCTGAAAAGTCCTTAGACAGTTCGAGGCTCATTAAATTTAAATCTAGTTCGACTTGAAAAAGTTTGGTTCGTCAAAAATTTGCCGAGGTCGGCCCAACCTGACCCGAAAAGTCCGGCTTGACAAGCTCATGAACAAATACATTATAATTTGTAGTCATACATTACAACCACAATAATAAATGGCAAAAATCACATAATAATGATTTATATATCATCAAACTAAACACTCAAAAATTTACAATTAATTAATTATAGTCTTATAGTCTTAGAAGTAACTAAGTATAGTGATATTTAATTTACTAATTATAGTGTTTGTGTTACAATAGAAATTTAGTCTTATAGTATTTATTTTTTTCCTTACAGTCTATCATATTTCCTATGCTGCAAAAAAGTCTAATAATTATTAGAGTAGCAATAAAATTTCATTTGAAGAGTTCATTTATCGTAGTCTTACTTGCAAAGTTTAAAAGAAAAAAAATTATATATATATTTTTTTAATTTCATATATTTATGTTATTAAATATAAAAGGTCCAATAAGTCTGACCCTATAGACTTAACTCAACCCAACCCGAAAATTTTTCGGCCCGGCTAGTCTCAAATTTTGGAGGAATAGTGTTTAAGCTTGGCCCGGCCGACCCGAGCCCAATGGGTTTGGATTTAGGCGGCCCAGCCCATTGTCGAGGCCTAATAATGGGTTGACACTCGACGATTGACAGCTACACCAAATATTTGCAAACAAGTCCTCCTAATCTTCTATTTGTTTGATATCCTCCCCTAAAAAATTCTTCTATCACCTGCCGACCCAAATCCAAGTTCAACTCTTCGTCTCTGCAAAGAGTCGACCAGCCAAGGCCAAAGCCAAAGCCAAGCCTTCTCTAAAACCCAGAGACCGAGTCCGATACGCTACCCTCCCCATCGGCCTCGGAAAAATCAAACCTTCCGATATTCCACTATGGCCCGCCGTACCCTGCCAATCCTGAAGCAGCTGACTCAGCGCCCCGCCACAATCGGAGCCTTCCACCCCAAACCCAAACCCGACCCGAACACCCGATCGGTGACCTACATGCCCCGACCTGGCGACGGCACCCCGCGCTGCGTGACTCTGATCCCTGGCGATGGGATCGGACCTCTGGTGACCAACGCCGTCGAGCAAGTCATGGAGGCGATGCACGCGCCGGTGTTCTTCGAGCGCTACGACGTCCACGGTGACATGAGCCGAGTCCCTCCGGAGGTTATGGACTCGATCCGGAAAAACAAGGTTTGCATAAAGGGAGGGCTCAAGACTCCGGTCGGCGGCGGCGTCAGCTCTCTCAATATGCAGCTCAGGAAGGAGCTCGATTTGTATGCTTCGCTCGTCAATTGCTTCAATCTCCCTGGACTTCCGACACGTCACGAGAATGTCGACATTGTCGTCATCAGAGAGAACACAGAGGGAGAATACGCCGGCCTCGAGCACGAAGTCGTTCCCGGAGTCGTGGAGAGCCTAAAGGTATAGTAGAACTGATCCCTCCCCCCACCCCCGATTTTAGATGTGTATAAATTTCGTTTCGATGAGTATAATTGCGAATTTTAGGGTTTGTGATCGAAGTAGGAATTGGCTCTGATTGAGTGGTTTTGCTAGGTGATTACAAAGTTCTGCTCAGAACGTATTGCTAAGTATGCTTTTGAGTATGCATACCTGAATAACAGAAAGAAAGTGACTGCTGTGCACAAGGCCAACATCATGAAGCTGGCAGATGGTTTGTTCTTGGAGTCTTGCCGGGAAATTGCGACCAAGTATCCGAGTATTAAGTACAATGAGATTATCGTAGACAATTGCTGTATGCAGCTTGTTTCCAAGCCCGAGCAATTTGATGTTATGGTATGTGAGATAAATTAGTTTTGGAACAATAGAACTTGTATTTGCATGTGTATTCAACTATTCATTGTTGTTAGAGTTTGGTATGAGACAATTTTAGGACTAATATCATTGTCCGTAGTAGAGGATGTTTGTATATTTCCATATTGTGATGCAGAAAAATGAAATGTATCCATCTTCTTTGGTCTGGCCCTTAATGTGATATATGATTAATATGTACTTAGGAAATCACATATCTGAGCTCTCGCTGTTGAGAATTCTGTGCTTAGGAGAAATTATGTCTCTGCATGGATTCGAGAGTTGTTGGTTCTAGTTAGAGATGGTTGTTGGTTCTGGTTAGACATGTTCTTTGTGTTGATTGGTCTGGTACTTCATAGATAAGCTAAATAAACCAACAATTGCCAGTACTTGGCTGCAAGTTCAGCTTCTGAGCAGACTTTATACTTATTTATATTTATTTATTTACTTTGTGTGTGTATGTTTTGCTGGCGTGAACGAGTGAGTAGTGATGTTGACCTACGTACAAGAGCCTAATGCCGGTGCGGTATAAGCATAAATATGTTATTAGAGGAGTTGAGTGAATAGACTCAATAGAGTCTCTTCTGTTGTATAAAATTTAAAAAGAGAAATGAATGGTTAACTGAGGTCATTTTGAAGTCACTCGAGTCAGTAGTCCAGCTCGTGGGAGCAAACTGCAGTTTATTAATACTATGTTCAGCTAACTTCTTTTAGAATATGTGATTCCATTCGAGTTTTCTGTTGTTATGTCTAGGACTGAAAGGATATGCTTCTTATTGTTGAGTTGTCATTTGTGTTTGCTCATTTCCCAGGACTTTTATATGTAACTTCTTTTAGAATATGTGATTCCATTCAAGTTTCTGTTGGTTTGTGACTAGGACCTAAAAGTTATGCTTCTTGCTGGTGAGTTGTCATTGTGTTTGCTCATTTCTCAGGTCATATGTATGTAAACTCGATTTAGTTGAGAAAACTATGCTATGTTATTGTGTATGTGTTTTCACTTTGGGAGGGCCGGCTGGAAACTTAGACCTGGATCTTGGGGTCAGTTGGGCATAATATCTTCTATAGTGCAGTTAAAGAATCTCATGACATGCATGGCTCATTTTCTGTTCTTATTGGAGCTCTGGCTTCCCTCTGTTTCAAATGTGTCATGCTTGTCCTTTATTTACCAATATTTTTGCCCCTTGTTCTCTTAAATTGGGATTATGCACATTGATAAGCTAGCTTGTTTTCTTAGCCTTCTCCTGTGATTAGGTAATTTCATAGGTTTATTGAGATAGATATAGACTTTTATGCTATTTGATTTATCAGTTGTTTAATACTTGGTACTATGTGTCACTCATTGACGGTGATTGTTTCATGTCTCATAGGTCACTCCTAATCTTTATGGAAATCTAGTGGCAAATACAGCGGCTGGTATTGCTGGAGGCACTGGTGTCATGCCTGGAGGTACAGATCATTATTAGTAAAGTTAGATCTACTGATGTTTTTCCATTCCTTGTGTGTTGCCACTTGTAATTTTTGTATTGGTACAATTTTAGTTTTGAGTATGCTTCGATTGCTGATCACCGATGATAATCTAATGGGTTCTCTAGGTAGTCTCTTTTAGCTGTGTCTCATGTTTGGTGATTACAGGAAACGTGGGTGCTGATCATGCTGTTTTTGAGCAAGGGGCTTCAGCAGGGAACGTGGGTAACGAAAAGCTGTGGGAGCAAAAGACTGCCAATCCAGTCGCTCTGCTACTGTCATCCGCAATGATGTTGAGGCATCTCCAGTTTCCTTCATTTGCTGACCGGCTTGAAACAGCCGTGAAACGTGTGATCTCAGAAGGCAAATACCGAACCAAGGATCTTGGAGGAACGAGCACTACCCAAGAGGTCATTGATGCTGTTATTTCTAATTTGGACTAATTGACCACTAACATGTCCATTGTGTTTATCTCAGCTATATACTTATTTCAGCCGATGTGACACGTGCTTTGGTTTATAAAAGTTTTTACATCATGAGGAGGTTATCCTACCTGTCAAAATGCATTGTCATTATTTGTCCCTTTATGGGAATAATTGGAACGGAACTTTATAGTCATCATGTAATAAATATGCAATCTTGTTTTGCCTTGCTTTTCGTTCCATCATGGCAAATGTAACCCTTTTCCTAATTCCAATTGTTAATATTGCACCCAATGATTTTCAATCGGAGGGGGATATGTGGTCTGAATTTTTTGAGATTGTACTGGATGACGTTCTGATTTGATGGAAATATTGTCTGATTTCAATGAGATTGGATTTTGTAGCTTTCATCAAGAGACCAGTATTTCGGTGTCACTACCTGTATCTTATGCAAATGCAAGTTATTTGAACTATATATATATATAGTTTTCATCGAGTGCGAAGTTTTGTTCTTAAATTTTAGTGTGAAATTGTATTTTACACAAAATCGAAAATGTAATTGGATCATTGAAGTCAATTATCTTTTAAATACATATGCAAGAATTGGGCATGCATATTTTCAGTTAAATTAGAGATGTTTTAACCATTTGATCATGTCATTGTTTAACAATGCACATAAATTGTTCGATTTAGCTCAAAACTTGAATGTGGTGATCAAATGGTTAAACGATCTCTGATTTAGTTGAAATTTTTTATGC
This sequence comes from Geum urbanum, assembly GCA_946800695.1. Lineage (NCBI taxonomy): Eukaryota > Viridiplantae > Streptophyta > Magnoliopsida > Rosales > Rosaceae > Geum > Geum urbanum. The sequence goes on along the minus strand of OX327002.1, from coordinate 40,632,980 downwards.
CTAATTTTTGCATGAGTGTCTAAAAGATGATTAACTTCAATAATTAAATTACGTTGTCAATTTTGTGTAAAATGTAACTGCACAACAAAGTTTTAATACAAAATTTTGCATTAAAAACTATATATATATATTTTAAAATTCCACTGCCATTATTTGTTCTAGGTGGTAATTGTACTATGATTTACGGGACAAAGATGATAACATGACATCCCTATCGTCCAACTTTTCCTTGACTTGACCAAGGAGCCAGGGATAAGGAAATCTGAAGGCTCAAGTCATTCAACAATACTTTGCGCTGCTTTGCTTTCCTTTATTTTTGGCAAGACAAACGCATCACCATACAAATAAAAATATTTATAGCAACCCTTTTACGATAGTTGAGAAAAGAGTTTAAAGATGACAATTTTGAGAAAGGTTAGTTTAAATTAATTGCGAGGAAAGTCAGGAAACAAAGTCGCCGAATATCGATCACTTTGCACAATTTCCAGCTACTGTAACTGCATGTCTACCTCCGAAAGTGGATAGCGTTGAACCGTACTTCATGTCGTTTAGAGACCAAAAGAAATTAGAACCTAGTGTAGGGCGGCTGCAAGTGAAAGCCAAGGTGGACGACAGCCTATCTAGATTTTTGAGATATTTTTAAAAATAAAAAAATTATGTATATATTTATAATTAATCTTTTACCCATTACGTATCTTTTTATAACTTTCTCGCCTTTGTAGTTTCAATTATTCAATTTTCGTCCATCTCTCTCCCTCATATAGGAGTTTTTATTATCCGCCATCGCACTATCTGGTGTTCTTCACATTTGTTTTCCTCTATTTATGTTCTTTTATATCTTCAACTTTTTTTTGGAGTGATTTCTTATGATATAAAAGTATTGAATGTTAAATCTGGCCTATATTTACTTACTAGTTGTTGCATGAGTTAATGTTTTCGTTTCTGATGTAGTAGTAGTCAAAGACGCATTTGAGTTAAAAAAAATTCCTTCGATGTATGTTATTTTTTTTTATAACAAAAACATTAAATCATTTCGTTGTCTAAGTTGTGTATTCTAGTCTCATGAACTTTTAAAAAAAACATATGCGTTGCACATTTTTTATAGCCCACCCTCTTTTAAAATTCTAGATCCGCCCCTGAGAAATTTTATGGTGGAGTGCATCTACCTAAACTTAATTTTATAATTTTGTTGTTATTGTTGTAAAATGAGACTATTTTTGTGTAATTTTGTTCAATTTTTTGTAAGTACACAAATGAGCACATTTTTATAATTTTGTGAACAAATCGTTGTTGATGTTGTAATTTAGTTTAATAGTTTGTAAATGATACAAAAAATGGTTATAACTTTGTTCTACATTTGTAAATTCTTGTTAAAAAAGTTGTAATTTTGTTTAACTTATACAATTTTAAGTTTTTTATATATACACACGCTGGACAACTAAGACATGCCGGTACTCTAAGTAGCTACTGCAAATTACAAGCAATTCAGTAGTTGACGATACGAGCTGTGCGCGAGACCACTGTTGACAAGCAAGATGATGAACCTTGGATCCTTCAACCACAGTTCTTCACATGAGTTTGTAGTACATATTATGTTCTGTGAGATATAATAGTATTAAACACAGAATACTGTATGGAAAAATCAAACCACACAGATTTTATACACGTAAAGACGGATGGTTCTTCCATTTTCTTTGTTCGCAGAGTTGTTGCTCAAATGACACGGAATTTTAAGTCCGTTAGAAAAAATTGGTGGGTCCCACCACTGTTAGTACGTGATCCCGTAAACACAATTATCGCACACTTAGTCACTCCAAATGGATCAATATAGCTCAGACCAAACGCAAGACAGCAACACAGGCTTCAACTTTAAATAAGGAAGCAACACCATCCGATAACCCACGTGCTCGGAACAACAAACGGAAGGTACTAGGACAGAACATGACTAAACAAGCAAGATCCCACATCGAAGAACAACAAAAGACCCCATACCCAACCTCCAATATATACAACACATTTATGACAGTTACAAGGTACGCCCGTTACTCAACCAATATTGTTTGTTACGCTTAATACACTAACTTGAGCGTCAGAGATTTGAAGGCGGGAACAACCCTTCAAGGCTTCTAACGACCGTTTGGTGTATTACTCTTAACAGCAGGTAAATGACGATATACGCGCGACAGCTCAGATCACCAGAATTGACCCCACCCGTACCTCTGCTGGAATCCATATGGAATCTGGTAGAAACAATTGGCGCCATCTGTGGGAATTGGGCAATCATAAACCACCCGAAACCATAGCAGTGAAGATGGCAACAGACCACGTTACACCCGAAAGCTGAAAGATAAGGGGCGCGCCCGTCGATGCGATCAGCAGCATCAACGACCTAATGGAGGACGAAGCAGCAGCCCACCTCGTGAAAGAACTCCAAACGGCCCGAGCCGAGAGAGACCAGGAACACCAAGCCTGACAACGCTTAGAGGATCTGTTTGACGCGTTCATCCGAAGCCAAGAGACCCAACGAGAAGAATCCGGACCAATGGAGGAGCCAGCAACCAGCGGGCTAGCCATCAGGGTAGACCCACCGTGGGGACCGTGAAACAACCGGCTCCCAAGACCTCCACCTCCACCCGAAAAGATACGAGGGCACGACGACGAGGAACCTACCACAACGGCCGGGAGCGCCATGCTCCGGCGGATGGCGGAGATGGAGGCTGAAATCATGTCACTTAAGAAGAGCACGCACACCAGGCCGAAAGGAATGTACACTCCCCGCGTGAGCCCCTTATCGGACGACATCCTGGTGTAGGGCAGGGATCCATATTCCAAAACTGTAAATATCAGCAGGTTCAACGGGAAGGGAGACCCGCGAACACACATTGACGAGTATCAATCCGCCACCGCAGGTACCCGATACTCGGATGCAACCCTCTGCTTCCTGTTTCAGGAGACACTGTCAGAAGAGGCACGAAACTGGTTCTACGAAGTGCCAATTAACGGGATCTATCCGCTCTTTCGATGAACTCAAGGAGTGCTTCCTCAAGCGATACCGGCTACAAGGCAAGTACAACACCACCAGCATGCTACTAAAGGTCCGTCAGGGGGACAACGAAAACCTATCCGGCTTCATCAACCGATGGAGGGCCCTTGCAAACACGTACAGGAACCTCGACAAGAACGTACCAAAAATGGCATTGCTAGAGAACCTGACGGGAACCCCGTTCGTAGAGAAGATGGTCAGGAAGGACTACCTTGGGTACGACGAGATCATCGACTTTATCGTCTAAAAGGCACTAGTGGAAACCCAAGTGTACGGAGCGCATGGTCCAGGCACGATGCAGACCTCGAAGACACATGGCTGCACGCAAGATCGCCCGTCATCCCCCCATATAGCCAAGAACCCGCCTCCGAAAGCACAGCCCACTGCGTCCCGCAAGAGCGAAGACCACTATCGCGAACACAAGAACCACAAGCAATATCAGAAGACGCACCGCGAATGCTCACCACCGCGAAACCCACCACCCAGAGATCAACACCAGCAACACACAGTCTTCTCCATCACCCAGGGCACAAACGAGGAAGTGCTCAAGCAGAACAAACGCCAAATCCGCCCGACATCGCCCCATGCGGAACAACAGAGGAACGTGGTGCATGTACCACGATTCGAATACCCACAACACTAATGACTGCGAAATCTTAGCGAGGGAAATCGAACGATTACACACGGAGGGAACACTGGTCTTCCGAACGACGAACACGGAACGCCCGGCAACAGACATACAAACAAGGGGCACCATCAACAACATCACGGGCAGAAAGCGGAAGGCCGAATGCCCACGGGAACGGGAAGAACCCCGACCTAGGGACATGTTTGCAGTACATCCCGGAAATCCACCCAAGGCTATCAAGAAGGATTGGCCCCCAATCACCTTCACCTACGAGGAAGAAGGCAGCCAGAACAGCGCGCTCTCGTTCATGAGGGGATTGAACGTTATCCGACCTGACGAAGAACGGGAGGGGCAACGCATGATACAACTATCCCTGAACACCCGGAACGCACGATCCGCATTAACGCGCAATTAGAGCCCGACATGGCGGCCCGGCTAACCCAGGTCCTAATGGACTGCCAGCAAGTATTCGCATGGTCCTACACAGACATGCCTGGAATCGACCCAAGCATCATCTCCCACAAACTCAGTATCAGTTCACTTGCAAAGCCCGTAAAGCAGAAATGGCGCACATATGACCAAGTATCGGTTTCATCCGAAATGTTGACTATCCGAAATGGATCTCCAACGCCGTTATGGTCAAGAAGCAAAACGGATCTTGGTGCATGTGCATAGATTATAGCAATTTGAACAAGGCCTATCTGAAAGATAGCTTCCCGTTACCCCGAATTGATCAGCTCGTAGACGCCACTGCCGGGCACGAGCTACTGTCCATGATGGACGCATACTCAGGATACAACCAGATCCTCATGAACCCCGAAGACCAGGAGGCAACGTGCTTCACTAAGGACAAGGGGCTCTACTATTACGTAGTAATGCCGCTTGGTCTGAAGAATGCAGGCTCCACGTACCAAAGATTGATGAACATCATACTTGACGGGATGACGGGCGAAATTGTTGAGGTCTACATCGATGACATACTGGTCAAGAGCACCAAGGCAGCAGATCACCCCGAACACCTACGAACCGTGCTCGAACTCTTAATCAAAAACGGCATGCGATTGAATCCGGCCAAATGCACGTTCGGCGTAACAACAAGCAAGTTTCTAGGGTACATCATCAGCAAGGAGGGCATCAAGGCATCAACAACAAAAGTCAAGGCAATACTAAACATGCAACCCCCCACGACCAATGCCGAACTCCAAAGCCTCACGGGAAAGCTGACATCCCTCAATCGCTTCATCTCTCGTTATTCTGAAAAGTGTGCGCCGTTCTTCAAAGCCCTCCGAACGGCAAGCAAGCGAAGCGTCGTTTGGACAACCGACTGTGAAGCAGCATTCGCATCAATCAAGGAGTACCTCGCCTCACTCCCCCTATTGTCCAGACCCGTGAAGGGAGAAGCCCTCTACCTGTACCTATCTGCTTCCTTGACAGCCGTCAGTTCGGCCCTGGTCCGAAGAGAAACGACTTCCGAATTACCGGTCTTCTTTATCGGAAAAGGCATGACACCCCCAGAGACCCGTTACCCTACAATTGAGAAAGTGACACTTGCATTCGTCTCAGCTGCAAGATGACTTAGGCCATACTTCCAGGCCCATAGCATCCACGTCCTTACCAACGTCCCGTTGAGACAGGTATTGCAATCGCCCGACCACAGTGGTCGACTGGTAAAATGGGCCGTCGAGCTAAGTGAATACGACATCCACTACGCGCCCCGAACATCAATAAAGGGCCAGGCTATCGCAGACTTCATATCCGAGTACACGGAGGCCGAATGGCCAATAGCAACACAGCCCGTCCTCGAGACGCCGCCTGTAAGCGTGGAATCTCCCAAGGAAGAACCCCTAACACCCGAATCGCCATGGAACCTTTACGTGGACGGGTCATGCACCAAGAACACCAGTGGGGCTGAGATCATCCTCACCGGGCCCAGGGGCGTACGAGCCGAATACGCGCTAAGATTCGAATTCAAAGCAACAAACAATGAGGCCGAATACGAAGCTCTTATCGCCGGTCTACAGCTGGCCCGAAACTCAGAAGCCCCGAGCATCAACATCTTCAGGGATTCACAGCTAGTCGTCAACCAAATCCGGGGCGACTTAAGGACGAATGGTGATACGATGACGGCATACCATGACCTCATATGCACAATGTTAAGCAAGCTCAAGTACTTCAACATCAACCACATCCCAAGGGGAAGAAACACCAAGGCAGACGCACTTGCCCGTTCAACAACATCGCCCGTACATACGGAGCCAGGGCAGCAAGTAGTGGAAGTGCTGAAGAAGCCAAGCATCACTAAAATGATAGAAGAGATCTTCACGATCGAATCGCACACAGCCAGCTGGATGGATCCGATCATCAAGTATAAGATAAGGGGCGAATTACCGGCAGACCGGGCCCAGGCCCGAAACATCATAGCCCAAGCAGTCAACTTCAGCATCCGACACGATAGCCTGTACAAACAAGGGAAGACGTGGGAAGACGTGGGATCATTTTGGCGCTCCTTCACTCCAACTGGGGGACTGGTTTATGAAAGCAATTCAAACGAAGACCAAGAGATTACGCTCGTCATGGGAAGGACCCTATGTCATCGACGCAATCGCAAGTCCGGGTACGTTTTACATCAAAGGAAGTATTTTCACTAAGGAAGAAGGATATGGAATCCTTGGAACACACAGTACCTAAGGAAGTATTTTCACTAAGTGTTCATCTCCCTGCGTTTGAGTACATTTTTTATAATCTAAACGCACGTTAGTCTAGTGATTATAAACTTTTGCATATGTACGTTTTGTTGTGTGCCAGTAGCAATATAAGTATACATCAAATGCAATCAGATAAGCAATGTAAACGGAACATAAGGCACTTAGATATATTATCCAAAAATTGTACAATTCATCAAACGCACACATGCGTGAGAGTACAAGGCAAAAGCAAAAGAAAGCAAAAATAAAAGATAGTCTAGCTGGCCCCAGCAGTAGCATCAGCTCCACCCTCCCCAGGCACTGGCCCGTCACCCCCAGCTGGCGCCTCCACCTTCGGCTTCTCCAGTGGGCGCTTCAGCTTCTCCGCCTCGGCGGCCTGCCATGCCTCAAAATCCTCTACCTTGACAAACGGCAGCACAAGTGAGGAGAAGTCCTCATATTGGACGTTGGCCTCAGCAGTAACCAAGTCCTCGAACTCCTCCGAATCCTTGAAAGCATGGACCACGTCAGCCCTAACCTTCTCAAACTCAGAAGAGGCCTTGTACTCGGCCACTGCCTCCTCCGCCATCCTTTGACGGACCTCCTCCGTCATGGCATGAGCTCGGGCCTCCGCCAGCTCGCGCTCCAGCTCCGCTATTCGAGCGTCGCTGGACGGTCGGAGGGCAGCCAGATCGGTCTCTAGGATAGCCACCCCGGATCGCGCCACCCCAAGTCCTTCTTCAGCTCATCGGGCTCACACACAAGCTCGTTTACCCGTGTGATCTTCCGATTGGCTATATCGGTGGACTTGGTCAGAGCCTGCTGCAGCTTGCCCACGTCAGCTTGAAGCTTCCGATTTTTGGCCTTCGCCTTCGACGGCAGGGTGGTCTACAGCATTGACCCTTCAAGCCCCTTGATAAGGAAGAGCTGATGCTGGAGCTGCGTACAGGTATCAAACGCTGCACTGAGGGATTCGCTCGAGTCGGCGCCCAGCTGATGCCACTTCTGGAGAGACTCAATGCCCGCACCCATGGAGATCTGGATATGAGCAATGAACTCTGACGAGAGCGCTGTCTCGCCTGCCACTGCAACAATCATGGCAGGGGAGACCTTATTGGACGGACGAGAGCGCTTCTGCGGGTGGCTAGAGGTGCCTTGGCTATCTGGCCGAGCTCTGGGACCGGCGCCCATCCGCCTCTCCAGGATGACAGATGGGGGAATCCTCGAGCGAACTCCTCGAAGAGCCCGTATGGGTGGAGGGAGACTTGCCCTGGCTGACGCGCCTGTCCACGCATTCAACGCGACGCTCGCCGCGCTTTTGGCTGGGCATCTCCTTCTCCTGCCGAATGTGGTCCTTTCAAGCCTGTTCACCCTCTCCCCTTTGAGCTTGGGGGGCAACTTCTTCAGCCCGTCCCTCTGGGATGACGGCTGGGGCTCCGACAGCCGCGCCCACGGCCTCGACCTCCTCATCACCCTCTGGTACCCGGTCCAAATACTCATTACAGTTGGGAGGCTGCATGACACCCTGAGGAGTGTTGCCCTACACAAGCTGGCCGCTCGCATCCTCAACGACCATGCGGGCTTGCCGGGTACTATCCATTAGCACCAACATACGCTGGTGGGCAGCATCCTGCTTCGTGGAGGATCTGGACTTCTTCATCTTAGCTGCAAACAGTGTACACAAGGTCAGTCCGACAACATACACAAACAGATTACTCAAACACCATAAACAAGAAGATACATACCAGGAGGGCATGAAAGACCATAGCGTTTGACAAGCTCCCAGTGGTTGGCTGCCCAAAAGTTTCGCGTGTCTGCATGGGGGTCGAAAGCAAACTTGGTTCTCGCCAACCGCTTCTCTTCCAAACGGGTGAGGGGATACAAACTCTGGTCTGCAAAAAAAAAACACAAATGGATTAGCAAATACGAATACAAACTTCAAAGAGGGAAAACATCGCTAGTTAACACTTATCACACCTAGCGGTTGAAAGGACTCGGGGACTCGATGTATCTGATAGCGTCCGCGCGAGAGAGCACTATCCGGCTTATCGAATTCCCACTCGCCTCCGACAAGGCAGTGATACCGGTGCCAGACAGTGGAGAAGGAAGGGGGATCCGTTAGCCACCACTTCGTTCGGGGCTCGACCGTCATCGTACCCTTGTCCTTCATACGAGGAGAATACTTCAAACAGAAGAAATGCCCGATCTCCACCCGTGTGGGGAACTGCAACCCGCTTAGGTTCCAGATAATGTGGAAGACAATTAGTACGCGCATCAACATTGGCCCGCATTGGCCTAACGTGATGTTGAAGAGCGCGAGCGCGTACTGGAAGAACGGATGGAGGGGAAGCTTCAGCCCGGGCTTCAGCTAGAACTCACTCACGCACACGTAGCCCAAGGAGGGCGCGTGAACGATTCACCCCGACGGAGTGCCCTCAGCTTCACTGTACGCTAGATGTGGTAGTCCCGGTACCACTGCTCGATCTCCCGCACTGATGAGGACCCCTCTGGCTCCTGCACCACTTGGCCATCTGCCAGTCGCCACAATACGGGCCGACATTGATGAAGAACGGGAAGGGCAGCCCCAGACGCCTGTTCACCGCGTGGGAGCACGACGTATCCATCTGATCCCCCAGAAGAGGAGGACGCGTCAGCATTCGGCACACTTGACACCCAGGCTGCTCCATGTTTGGCACCAATGACCTACGCAAAGCACTACTGCGTTAACGGACAGTGGGGAGACGCTCAGTACGCTATCGGACAAGGAGTCCGAAATACTGTGGGATGAAACCCGGGACCCTACACGGAACCTAGGGGTTGACGGAAGCGACTCATCACTGGATACAGCTACCAATTCCATGATCCTAAGAGAAAAGCAAACGGGTGATAAGCCAAAACGGGCGAACGTGCAGACTGTCGCAACCTCAATCCCCCAGCAAAAACAAGTACAAATCTTTCCCAATACCCAAAAGTCGATCAAACAGCCAAAAAGCAACAAAACCCAAGAACTTGAAGCTGTTCTTCCCAATACCCAAAAAAGCCCAGAAATCCTCTCTACATTACAACACAAAGCAACGCAAACCCAGAAATTACCCCAAAAACAGTACCCAAAACAAATACAAAAGCCATACACCACAAAACAATTTTCAAAAAGCAACAAAAACAAAAACACTACCTTTGAAGAGATGAGACGAGAATTCATGAAATAGCAACACTCTAAGATTGACAAAGCACACAGATTCAAGAGCACGTTTACGCAGAGTTTCAGTTCAAGCAAGTAAAGTGTAAAAATGTGAAAATGAAAGCACCACTATTTATAAGCTACAATTCTAACCCTAGGAAAACGCCTACCGTTTATTTTCAGCGCTTCCATCCGCAAGATTACGACACGTGTCTCACGCGCCCCACGCGCCCCACGCGTTCCCGCCAAAATTAATTACCTTACCGCTTCAAATTCGGCGCGCCACGCGTCACGCATGCAGCAAACAATTAAAATAAACCGCCTGACACATGACCACCTCAAGCGACAGATAACTGTTACGAAGACGAAATGGTCGGAATACGAAAAGACAAGAGGAGCCCACTTCGAAAATAGCAACACCGTTTCGGAGTCTACCCGATAGGCAAGTAGCAGTTACGCTTGCGCTATCATGGGCACGGCTGATACCATCATAACCTGCGCCATCATTCGGGGCTAAACGGACTGAGGTCTGAGACCTCCCGTTACGCATCCACCCGACAGTGTAATACCCAACACATAAGCGGCTCCAAACAGCAACATCAGGTTTCAGAGTCCAACCCGATAGCCGAACATCAACAACGTTCGCGCTATCATGGGACGAGTAGCAACATCATTTGTCGCCACATAAGCAGCTCCAAACAACAACATCAGGTTTCGGAGTCCACCCCAATAACGGAACAACAACAAACACCCGCATCATCGTGGAACAAGGCCCCACTGCACGATACTTCGACTCTCGACCTCAAAATCAGCTCTTTATCGGAGAGTTGGGGGACTCGGGATTAGTAGGATCCCCCATCCCCTTCTCGAGTGACCACGTGTGCAAAATCAGGACAAAGCCTTGTAACTCCCCAATCAAGAGCTGATTCCCTTGACTTGGGGACTTGTTAGTACGTGATTCCGTAAACATAATTATCGCACACTTAGTCACTCCAAACTGATCGACACAGCTCAGACCAAACGCAAGACAGCAACACATGCTTCAACTTTAAACAAGGAAGCAACACCATTTGATAGCCCATGCGCTCGGAACAATAAACGGAAGGTACCAGGACAGAACATGACCAAACAAATAAGATCCCACATCGAATAACAACAAAAAAACCCCATACCCAACCACTAATATATACCACACGTTTATGACAATTACAAGGTATGCCCGTTACTCAACCAATACTGTTTGTTACGCTTCATACACTAACTTGAGCGTCGGAGAGTCGAAGGCGAGAACAACCCGTCAAGACTTCTAACGACCGTTTGGTGTATTACTCTTAACAGCAGATAAATGATGATATACGCGCAACAACTCGGATCACCAGAATTGACCCCACCCGTACCTCTGCTAGAATCCTTATGAAATCTGGTAGAAACAACCACGTGTGAACTTTAAAGAGTTGAATTCAACACATCCGTGAGAAATAGTTTATGAAACAATCTGGGTGGATTGCTTCTACAGTAACCATGAACTTCTGTGTCAACAACTATCAGAAATACTCACTTAGGCGACCAAATAATATGTCGTCACTCGAAAAATATTTTCGTCAGCTAAGTTAAACTTAGGCGACGAAAAATGATCGTCGTCGGCTAAGTGATTTCATAGACGACAGTTTACATATGTCGTCTCCTAAATGTAAACTTAGACGATGTTTGTTATATTTCGTCGCTTAAGAGACACACTAAGACGACGACCATTTATTGTCATCGGCTAAGTACGCCACACTTAGACGACGAAAATATTTACGTTGTCTAAGTGCGCATTTTTGTCGTCTAAGTGCTAATTTAGGCAAACCTGCTTCCATCGCCTAGACGAAAACTTAGGCGACGAAAACAGGACACTTAGGTGACATTATTTCGTCGCCTAAGAAAACTCAATTATTAGATCGATCAGATTCCTTCTATTTCATCCTCATCCTCATCCTCATCCTCACTTCTCTCTCTCTCCTCACTGAAAAAAAAACCATCGGCGGCCTCTGATCGCATCCTACAAAAATTTCATCAAAACTTTATTTTTCAAGCGTCGGAGTTCTAGTTTTACCCACTTACCTCCTTATCGGTGAAGGTATTAATTCGTTTCTCTCGATTAATTTTTTTGAATTTAATACCGTACAGTGATTAATTTTTTCGGCGAATATATAGTAATTTTTTGCACCTTAGCTTAAATTACTTGTTGAATTACACTATTAGTCTAATTGTAAGCTAGTTGGTTAGTTAATTAATTAGTATATATGTTTCATTTGATTAATTAGTTACAACATGCATGTTAGATTAAGGTAATTAGTTCATTAATTAAGCTAATGGTTTTAATCTAGCTAGGTAATTAAACATAATTAATTGCATGTATGTTAATTTAATATATGGTTAATTAAGATAATTGTAAAATAATTAAAGATAATAATGTAATATATAATATATTATATAAATTAATTATAGTATAAGATTGATTAATTAATTATTTGTGTTATGTGCGATAGTATATATATATATAGTATATTAGATTAATTAATTAATTATTGGTTGAAAAATTATATAATTGATAGATCAAATTTTTATCCTTCCGCGGAAATATGAACAAGAATTGGATATAGTTGGCGAAATGAAGTGATGTGCAATATATGGACGGCATCAGAGAGTTTGTGAATTTTGCGTTGGAACATGCTCAGGGAAAAAAGCATTTCAGGTGTCCGTGCAGAAAATGTCTCAACTATCAGTTTGTTCCTATGGCACAACACTTGTATGAGCACGGTATGATGTGGAGTTATACTACGTGGAGCGAGAACGGTGAAGTAGTTGATTTCAGCTCAGGACTAGACTTCAGCTCAGCGTGGTACCTCATCCAACGGTAGTGTCACCCCTGCTTGGAATCCAACTTTGAATTTGATCCATGATGATTTTTCAGGGTTTAGTCATGGTGGACACCAACACTGAGAGAGAAGTTTTGATACCACTCATGAGGACACATTTTGGCTAGTGACACTACAGAGATGGATAGGTACAACATGATCCTACTCGAAGCCCAAACCCCAGTGTACCGTGGATGTCCAGATCGAGAATGTGTTGCAATATATAATGGAGCAAGTTCAGATAAAAGTGAAGAACAAAATTTTCAGACAGTGCTTTTGACGAAATACATGAGCATATATGTAAGTTGCTACCTGATCATCACAAACTTCCGGATACTCATTATAAGGTTAGAAAAATCTTGAGCAGTCTCGGCCTAAAGTACAACTAAATTCACAGGTGCATAAATGATTGTGTGGTGTTTTACAAAGAGTATGAACATTTGGACTACTGTCCCGTATGCAACCAGTGTAGATATCAAAACTGGAATAGGATGAGTTCGAAGAAAAAAAAATTCTATGAAGGTACTTCGCTATTTTTCATTTATTCCAAGATTGCAGCGTCTATATATGTCTCTATACACAGCTGAGGCGATGAGATGGTACGCAGAACAACGAGTAGATGACGATGTGCTCTGACACGCAGGAGATAGGGAGGCTTTTAAATATTTCGACAGGGAATTGGAAGACTTTGCAGCAGAGGTTTGAAATGTTAGATTCGGCCTATCTACAGATAAATTCAATCCTTGGGGTAGTAATAGCGCTGCCGTCAACACTTGGCCAGTTATTCTCATGCCGTACAATCTGCCTCTGTGGATGTGCATGAACAAGAAATTTAATTTTCTTACTCTGCTAATTCCAGGTCCTAAATCTCCGAGAAAGTGTTTAGATGTCTACCTCAGACCATTAATCGATGAGCTAAAATTGTTGTAGGAACATGGAGTCCCAACTTATGACTAGTTCACTAACATGATATTCATGGTGAGAGTAGCCGTCATGTGGACAATCAACAATTTTTCTGCATATGAGATGTTGGCATCTTGCACAACCAGATGATACAATGGGACGATAGAGAATAATCTTAAACCCCGATAGTGGTCTGGCGAAGATATTTTAGAGAGGTTAAACAACTTCTATTTCTGTGTTTTGATCAATGATAAAGAAATAAAGAAACTCAATCCACACCATCCACATGATCTCAACTATTGGCATAATTAGAGTATTTTCTTTGAACTGCCTTACTGGTCCAAGTTGAAACTTCGAAACAACCTTGATGTCATGCACATAGAAAATAATGTGTGCGACAGCGTGGTGGGAACAATTCTGGGTATTAAGTTGAAGACTTAAGACACTCCCAAAGCTCGAAAAGATCTGGAATCTATGAATTTGCTCCCTCACTTGTGGTATAGGAGAGGTAGAAGAGGAGTGTACTACAAGATTCCAAATGCACCTTATACGGTGAAGTCGACACAGAGGAGTTCTGTATTCAGCTGGTTTACGAGTGTTCGTTATCCATCTATGCATGCATCAAATATTACAGGAGTAGTTCACGAGGCGCAAAACGGGTTTTGTATCACGTAATGCTGCAATGTTAGATTTCAGTGATAATTCGACCATATTTGCCTCGTGACGTCATTGAACCAATAACAACATTGTGTAGATAGTAGCAGAGGTTATGCACCAGAGAGTTGAAGAAATTAGATGTCCTCGAACTGCAATACGAAATAGTGCACATCCTTTGCAAACTAGAGATGATTTGTCCCCTGCTTTCTTTGACATCATGATCCAGCTACCTGAACAAGTGCTCATTTCTGGTTTGGTCCACTACACTTGGATGTATCTTCAAGAAAGGTACGTAAAATTATTTATAACGGTTGTTCATCATTTGTATTTTTTTTTGTTTCTACTATTTTTCACATTATTAATTTTATGATTTTGCAGACAACTCGGATAATATAAATGTTTTGTGAAAAATAAATCTGCGCCAGATGGCTCCATAGCAGAGACATACCTAATGCATAAGTGTGTTACCTACTGCAATAGGTACCTCAAACATCTAGTCCATGCCAATCCAAATGTCCGCTACAATCTTTCAGTCGTGACAAATGTTGTACGACCATTTCGAGGAGTATTAAAGGAAAGATTAACTAGAGAAGAACTTCTCGAAGCGCATTTGGTAATATTGCGAGACTGTGACGAGGTCGACTATTACATGAAGGAATACAGGGCGTACATTCGAACAGTCACTATATATATGTAAAGAGGTTTATATTTTTGTACCCTAACCCTAAACTCTAACACTAATCCCTTTACCCTAAACCCTGAAACATTACATGACAAAACTACACGTTCTTCGTCTACGTGAATACTTAGGCGACAAACCCACTCGTTTCGTCACCTAAGACTAATTTTTTGGCGGTTCAGTGTTTTGCGCCAAATTGTTAGGGAAATATTTAAAAACGACTTAGGTGACGAAAGTTGTTCATTTCTTCGCCTAAGTGAATCGATATATCCCAAAATTTGATCGACTTCGATCTAGTTTTCTCACATTTCCTCTCTTGATCTCTCTCCTCGCGCCACCGGATTCTCTCTCTCTCCTTGTGCCGCCAGTTTTCCTCTCCTCTCCTCTCTCGGTTGCCTCTCCATCGTCGGCGGCTAGATTCTCTCCTCTCCCCTAGTCTCCCCTCCCCATCGGTATACTCTCTCTGTCTCCTCCTCTCCTCTTCAAATTTGGGTATATTGATGTTATATATATATTGATTAATTTGGGTATATTGATTAATTTGGGTATATTAATATATATAAATTTGGATAAATTTGGATAAATTGAAAAAATATTGTGAAATTTGGATATATTTGGTTATATTTGTGAACTTCGGATTTCTGGATAAATTTGGATATATTTATGAAATTTAGATATATTTGATGAAATTTGGATGAATTATGATGAATATTATTAATTTTTTCAGCTTAATTATGGCACAAATGAAGAGGCGCCCGGCCGCAGAGCAGGAGGCCGAACGCGAACCCATTGTGTGAGCTATGGGTTGGAGGCAGGTTTCAGAGGACACCGTTTCGAATTCTCCGCAGCAATCTTCGGCTCTAGTGAGTAGCCAAATCCCTCATGCTCCACGTGAGGAAGCCTCATCCTTTACGGACGAGCCGGATGGGGCCCGATCGTCTGCAGCTTTAGAAGGTCCGGATGAGTCGGTCAACAACTCGATTGTCTACAGTGCCCGACTCAAGGTCAGGTGACAGTCATCAGACCCGCTTCTGAAAAAGAATCGGAGACTTGGAAAGGGCGCCAAAGGTGAGCGCATAAATAAGTCGACGGGGAAGAAGATCAAGGTGCCGTACGACGAGTTCACTCGATGCCCTCCGTCTACGCAATTTGGGAGTCTGACCTCACATACCATCGGCTCAATCATACGGAATAGGATCCGTATGGTTGCCCCTTTGTGGAACAAGCGGCTCCGACCCGAAAAGTTGAGGGTGTACAGCGAACTATCAGTAATACTATTTAATATTATTTATTTTTATAAGTAATTACAAAACATAAATGCATACCTTATAGAATTTTAATTTGTTATTTATGTTTCTGGACACATTTTGAAATCTCTGGCTCATCGGATGATGGAGGATATAAAGGAGACGGCTGCCCGCATTTACAAGGACTAGAAGTACGACCTCCACAAGTACTACCAGTGACACGGCGCCTCGCCTACCTCTCCGGAGCTCCAAAACGACAGGAAAGAGGAGTGACAATGGTTGGTCAGACACTTTGAGTCCGCCAAGTATAAGGTTTGTTTTCATTTTCTTTAATGTAATAAAAATTGAATAATTTATTATTTTTACCATTATTTTATTATCTTTGTTATGTAACAGACAATGTCGGAGGCCAACAAGGCAAATAGGGACAAGAAGAGCAAACACCATGGACGGGCTCGCGAAGGGTTCATATACATCGCAAAGGAGAACGAAGATGAGGGTTCGAAGCATTGCTTCCTTGATGCCAGCGTGCAAGCTTATGTGAAGCTTGGGGTCGTCAATGAAGTGAGTCAACTAGGGGTAAGTAACTCATCTTTCCAAAATCAATTGAATTCACTCATACTTTCAAAGCATATCGAAATTTAGCATAATGCTAATTACATTTTTAAGAAATTAAATTATGAATAGGATATGATTTAGTTAGGTTGTGCTATTGGAATATATATGATTTGGACTTGAATTAGGTACATTTATACTTTAGTTTAGTTGGTTAAATTATGATTTTCAACTTGAGAAATCTGAATGGGAATCGGTACCCATGGTGTAATTGTGTTGTTGGAATTGGTTATTCGAAGTGTAATCTTGCCTGCACGTTTTTTGGTTTTCTCCAATTTTAGGGGAAAGTATGCAAATTTTTTGTTAGAAATGAATATTTATGTATTCTTCACATGATTAATTTCAGGAGAGGTTGATACAACTGGCCAAGGAGGAATTGGCGGCCACCCAGCTGGCTAACCCAAAGCTGACGTCTGAACAGGTGCCTCCCCTATCGATGCAGAGTCAGATCGCTATTGTCGATGCTGTTGACGGCCGCCGACCTGGCAAAGAGGTTCTTGGGCTTGGACGAACGATATAGAGAGATTTGTCCAAGTCTTCCGCATCATTGACTCGTCGCGGTAGGGACGATTCTGAGGCGCTCCGAGCCACCCTTGAACGGGGTCGATTGGCAAAGGAGTCGACCGATCGCGCCTGGGAGCATTCCAGGTTGGTGGAGTCGCGGTTTGAAGCTCACGTACAACTGTAAGATGGCCGCTTTCTATGAGGCCTGCAGGCAAATTGGGTTAGCCGTTCCTGATCTTCATGACGAGTGTCGTTCCCACCCCCCGAGCCCAGTCTTGGCCTTAACGACGACGATGCGAACGACGGCGGGGGAATCGACGGCAGGATTCCTACTCCTGGTTTAGTTTAGTAGTTAGTTTTGTTATTTTATTATTATTTCTATCGATGTACCTACACTTTTTATATTTAATGAATATTCTATTAATTTAATTAATAGATTATTATATATTTTAAATTAATTTAATTTATAATTAAAAAAATTAAAAATTCAACTTGGGCGACGAAACATCTAGCTTCATCGTCTAAGTTCAAACTTAGGTGACGAAACAAAGATTTTATCGCCTAAGCTAGTGGTTACACTTACATGACGACGAACACATCGTCGTATAAGTGTATCCACTTAGGGGACGACCAACCGTCGTCATCTAAGTGCTGCCACTTAGACGACGAAAACAAATCGTTGTTTAAGTCTTAGTACTACAGACTTCGACGACGACTGTAGGTATTCGTTGCCTATGTGTCATCCTAGACGACGAACACTGTTGTCGTTTAGAGGAATATTATTTCGACGTCTAAGTACTTAGGCGACGACATTTGGTTCGCCACCTAATATACCACCTAGGCGACGAAAACAAATATTTTCGTCGCCTAAGTACTTAGGCTACGATTGTTAGGTGACGAACTTTAGGCGACAAAAATTTCGTCGCCTAAATACCTGGCTGACGAAAAACGCCACTTAGGCGAAGAAATTACTTTGTTGCCTAAGTGAGTTTTTTTGATAGTGAACTAATGGCAAATAAAAAGTTTTGTTCGAACTCTACGACTCAGACTTTTCAATTTATTAATTTCCGTATTTTGAAACCTTATATCTATTTTTCTTTATACTGATTTTTAATTGTTTTTATTTGTATTAGAGTTTTTAATATTATTACTTTTGTTATACGAATTTGGATCTGAGTTCATAGTGCTGGGTTCATCATGAGCAGTTCATAATCCTCATATATCTTCAGCCGAATTGGGTTCTTAATTGTAGACCCAGCCTACTTACAGATTCAAACTCAGTAAACCTGCTTCCACACCACACAATTCATACTTTGAGTCTCCCTCATCTCTACAAATTCCCAAAATAGCGACAACAACAACGCAAACAAATTGAAGCCTCCCTATACATTTCTGAAGTTTATAATTGGATACAACATGAGCTTGAGAACAACGATTTTGAAAAAAATATGAAGTCGAGAGAAAAAGGGTATTGATGAGGTCTCTTGCTGGTTTAAAAGGTTAGGCAACTAAAACCTACAAATTAAGGTTGTCACGGAAAGCTTGTCACAAAAATTTGTATCGAATGTAATTTTGCACGAATTTTTATAAATAATTTTTGTTTAACGGTAAATATTTTTTGTCCAATAACATTTCACACAGAAATATGTGATTATTATTTATCACATATATTTATTAGTTATTTTTAACATTAGAATATGTGGGATCGGTAAAATTATATAGGAAGGATATTACTGACACATATATATTTGTGATTTTCACAAATTCGGTGGACTGCTCATTTTTTTAGTTTTGACAAACTGACAATAGTGAACTTTAGGCCGGCCATTAAGGGCTCGATCAAGAACTTGTCTTCCCATGAAGAGGTCAAAACCGGCGTTCGGCTTTCTTAATTCTCAGCCAACTGATCATTTTCATTGACCATTAATTAGTAGTTTATAGTTATATATGCATTTCAAACATTTCAGCAGATTGCTGACGTAGTTCCCCACGCATCAGTTTGAATTCTATGCAGATTTTAATCTTTCTATACGTATGTAGCTAGACTTAAAGACGTCTATTGCTCAGACTATTCACTGGCTCGATCTATGCATATTTTGTCAAACCCTTGCTCCATGCAGACATGCTCGGAGTATGCATTTCGAGTAGTATAAATAGAAGGGAACCCATACTACTTTCGGAAATATAGTCTCACATATATACACAATAACAGGCTTACTTGAAAGAGGGAAGTACGTAGTTAATTGGAAATGTGGAATGTTGTTGGAGTTAGTGTAGTAGCTTTGATAGTGATATATATCACTCATTGGATTGTGAAATGGAGGAACCCGAAATGCAATGGGGTTCTGCCTCCTGGTTCCATGGGCTTGCCTCTCATCGGAGAGACCCTAAGTTTGATCATTCCAAGCTACTCCCTCGATGTTCATCCCTTCATTAGGAAAAGACTTGAAAAGTAACTTCAATTTAATTTACATTTCCTTTAATTATGTCATCTGTTTTATTTGATTATCTTTATGATGATAACTTTGTTGCAACTTACATGCCTACCTAGTTAAAAGTGAAGTATCTTCGTTTTGCCTGGTTCAGATATGGACCTATATTTCGGACTAGCTTGGCGGGTAGACCTGTCGTAATATCAGCAGATCCTGAGTTCAATAACTACATATTTCAGCAAGAAGGCAAGTCTGTTGAGCTATGGTATATGGACACAATTTCAAGGGTCTTCGTAGGCGATACGAAGGCGAATGCAACTGGTGTCATCCACAAGTACATAAGGAGCACTTTCATGAAACATTTTGGTGCAGAGAACATCAAGGAAAAATTGCTCCCTCAAATGGAAGAATGCGTCAACAAGACTCTACGTGCCTGGTCGAGTCGAGCATCTGTTGAAGTGAAACATGCAGCCTCAGTTGTAAGTTACAAGCCCATGTACTTAATATATGTTTATGATCATGAAATTTACCACTTTGTTATAAGTAACGTAACTAACGTTGGTTGTTATGTTTCCTTGCCAATACAGATGGTTTTGAATTTTAGTGCAAAACAGATGATCAGTTATGATGCTGAAAAATCAACAGAGAACCTGAGTGAGAAATTTGCTGATGTCATTGAAGGTCTTATGTCCTTTCCTTTGAATATTCCTGGTACTGGATACTACAAGTGTTTGAAGGTAATATATATTGACCAAATAACAGAAGCTGCACAATTTTCTCCTTCCAACGTACGTACAGGTTAATTAGATTAATATGTTTGTTCATGCATGAATTTAGGGCCAAAAGAAGGTGACTAACATGCTGAGGGATCTCCTGAAGGAGAGACTCAATTCATCCGAGTTAAATCGAGGAGATTTCATTGGACAATTATGTAATGACATGGAGAAAGAGAAGTTCTTGACCGAGGATTTTGGTGTCCTGATGATCTTTGGGGGCTTATTTGCTACCTTTGAATCCATTTCAGCTGTACTGACTTTAGCTTTCAATCTACTGGACCAACATCCTTCTGTCTTACACGAGTTGACTGTAAGTGAAAATAAATAAAATGTCAATTTAAGCATCAATTTAGTGTTCCAACTCCCAGCTATGTTATGATCAAGACACTGTGACTAATTATTATCTTACAATAATCATCAGGCTGAGCATGAAGCAATTCTTAAGAACAGAGAAAATCCTAATTCTCCACTAACATGGGACGAGTATAAATCCATGACTTTCACTCTTCAGGTTGGTTCTGTAATATCAGAATGTGCTATATATATACTCTATATATAGTAATACAAAATTCTTATGATCTAAATTGCTGCTTCTTTGAAAACATGCATATATAGGTTATCAATGAAACTCTTAGGCTGGGAAATGTTGCGCCTGGATTATTACGCAGAGCTCTGAAAGATGTCACAATAAAAGGTAGGCTCTAAATTATCACATGTTGCCTCGATATAAAAAAGTTTCGAATGGCAAGAAATTGTCCAATTAATTATGAAAATGGTTATTTGCAGGGTATACAATTCCACAAGATTGGACCATAATGCTTGTGCCCTCTGCTCTTTACTTGAGTTCCAAGTCATTCAAGGATCCCCTCGAGTTCAACCCATGGCGTTGGAAGGTGCGTGTCTGTGGTTGTATGACTTGTATCAATCGTTGTTATAGGATAGTCTAAATTTATGTATGTTTGATGGAAATTCAGGACATGGATATAAGATAGTCTAAATTTATGTATGTTTGATGGAACTTCAGGACATGGATTCACTTGCTACATCAAAGATCTTCATGCCGTTTGGTGGAGGACTGAGGCAATGTGCTGGGGCAGAGTTTAGTAAAGTGTTCTTGGCCACTTTTCTCCATGTTTTTGTCACCAAATTTAGGTACATTTCGATCATATTTATGCATGCCACATCTTCACGATTGATAAAATTAAGTCACAAAAAGTTTACCTTACCGAGCATAATGATCTGAAAAATTTTCTTGACGTTCCCAGCTCGACAACAATCAAAGGAGCTCGCGTTGGCAGGAATCCCATTTTAGCATTTGGCGATGGTATGCACATCAACTTCGCAAAGAAGACGCAATAAGATGGATGAACCATTTACAAATAAAAGCTGGCAAGGAGGAGCCCAACTTTATGTGGTTATTTTTTTGGTTGTAGTCCCTGTATTTACATTAATTTCCGTTTCTGTTTTTATGTGGTTTGTTGATACATTTTAACTTTTTTAGAGAAAACGAGAACAATTTTATTATCGGAATAATAGATAGAGTATACAATGACCATCATGCGACGAGCTACGACAATATTAATCATTGCATAAGCTAGCGTAAACTAACTCCATACCACTATCATATGACACTCTTTAGAATTGTTAATACCAAAATGAAATCGGTTAGTGACAAAGAACTGACGCCACTAACTGAAAGCATCACTTACTGCTCTGGTGGATCGATCAGCACTCACCATTGAGTCCCTAACCATCTCCGCATTACAAGCCATGGCTTCTTTAGCAGAAACTTCACCGACATCATTCACATAAGCAAACTCGGTTGTCTCCACATGAGTGACTCCTTGTGGAGGTTCTTCCGCCTCCAAAGCATCTGCCAACTTCCTCTGGCAACGTGTTGGTTTGGGTTTAGGGACAGGAACCCCTTCCTCCGTCACTTCTGATTGCGGTGCTGCCTTGTTCGTGGAACCAGGTTGTCTGCCCAGCTTACGCTTCACTAGTGTCACAACCGGTTGACCATGTATTTGAGGAAGAGCTAGAGTTTTTGGGAAACCTAGGTGCTAGCTGCGAACTTGGTTCTACCTCTGGTATTGGCTCCGCCGAGCGCCGCTGGTAAACTTTGGTATTCTTGCTAGGACTCAGGTTAATACCTTCAGCCAGCTTCCTCTTTCCACCCACAACAGGCCGTGCCAAGTCCTTAACGTGCACCCCAGAGCCTTGAAACTCAATCGGCTTGGATTTGAAGGTGAACGCATGGAGTTGGCGTGCCAGCTCCATCGCTGAGATATTAGGAAGGTGAGCGAGACTCCACTGCTTGAGAATTGACCTTGAGGAGCTGCAACGCCCGAGGCAGTTGTCTGTGGTGATTGACCAAGAATTCTTGCTTGATCGGATCAGTAAGCGCATGCCAGATTTGAACCCTAATCTTCTTCCCCGACTTGATACCAGATTAGTCAAGATGACTTATCTCTCCTAGGGTTTCACCTATAAGACCAACATGATAGTGCTTCTGAAATTTTGGCAGCATTCCTAATACCATGACCTAAACCGAGATCCTAGTGAGAGGAAAAGAGATCGGGACGTCTCACCATCATAACGACTCAAAACAAGGTTGTTCTTGCCAAAAAAATAGGGACCTCTCTCCAGGATGTCCTTCATCTCTGTCTCTCGATCAAATCAGATGACATAGCGATCGTTGTCGTGGTGTCAGATCGTAAGCTGCGTCTTTAAGTCCTAGAGGCCGGTGATGGTACCCATGAACGCTTTTGGTTCAATCGTTTCTTGAGGGAGAGAAGTTTTCCCACCAGGTTTAATTTTCAGGGCCAGTCTCCACTGATGAGACCCAGAAAAAGGTTTTTCCTTTGTTGGTGACAGTCAAAGTCGCGGCAAAGGTTCAAGAGGAGCCGTCAGTCATGGCGGCGTTGGGTGCTTGATCAAGGGAGAGAAAAGATGAAACCCTAGCGCTCACTTTTTTTCAAAGCTTGTGAAGACTAGAAACATATCTTTTGTTTGTTACATTGGTTGTTCTTACGTCTTGGGTCGATTATGTTTTAATATGTCCATTAATGGTGGTATGACTTGCCCTGGGCAATAATAGATGTAAGACCTTAAGACCCCTGAATGAGAAAGATAATGAGAGTAATTATCCATTAATCTAAAGGAAAATTTTGTTGTTCAGTTTTTTTTTTAGATTAACGATAGAAATTAATTGGGCCGATAAGTTACAAGGAGAATACAGTTTACAGGCTCGTTAGAAATAACTCCATAAAGTAACCTATATATACTACAAACATGCTTGGCACAAACTTACCATAACATAACTAGATGGGATTAGACGTAGAGAGATGACTGAAAAAAAAATCTAAGCCCCACATCCTATCTAGTTATGTATCACAAACTATAGCAACACTTGTCGCTCTTCAGCCTTCTCCTTCCTGAGAGTGGCTGGTTCCAATGCCATCCTCTTCTGTGGGGACTCGTATTTTGCCACCCCTGCTGCAAGGTCACTCGTTGCCCTATCATTAGTAGCTTCCGACCGTGGGGTTTCCTCCCGCATCTCTTTCTTTCCTCTACCAACTGGGACCAGAGTAGTGAGTCATGATCGTCCACCATTTAGTGACGATGCCTCATCTGTATGCATTGGGGCCACCTCTTGTGGAGATGATCCAACAGTCTACGACGCCGGTTTAGACCGACATCGTTCGAACTTGATGAAAGAACTTATGGCGTTAGAGGTGTTCTCCTTAGCCTGTTGGGCCTTAGGTTTCACTGTAGATGGGTCTAACTGTGGACTCTCAGAAGAATTTGTAACCTGCAAAAAACCAAAAATGGTCAGTGGGTCCCCATCAAAAAGAAGGTTCCTCTGCATGAAGGATATGCGCCCCCAGATTCCTTCCCAAGGATGTGCATGGATGTCTATTCCAAAGGCTATTCCCCATGAGCAGTCTCGGGTGGAATAGATGTCTATTCCAAAGGCTATTCCTAGGTCATCGTCCCTGTCGCGGCTACCATCGAGTGAGGCGACGGTGCAGTTCCCGAGGAGGAGTGATCCATCGTGGCCGATTTGGATTTTTGGAAACCTGATGACTCCTTAGTGTTTCTCCTTTCTCGGGCCACCTCCATCTCTGCCCTCTTTTTCTCTCGGGCATACGCTACCACACATCTGTTACTGCCAAGCTCAAATAATCCACACAAATCATAAAATCCATGCATAGTAGGGTATTTAAAAGAGATCGACAACACACATGAAGGGGAAAATTGAAATTTGCTTCTTACCATAACACCTCTTCGAAGATCCATGCGTACAAGAAGCTTCATTTGACCCAATTTGAGCAGTTTTGGGTCTATATAGATGAAGCCACCGATCGTTTCCAATCTTTCCAGCCAAATCATCATCCAATGCCACCTTTGGTAGATTCTTCACAAAATTCCAACAGTGACGATGCCTCATCTGTATGCATTGGGGCCATCTCTTGTGGAGATGATCCAACAGTCTACGACGCCGGTTTAGACCGACATCGTTCGAACTTGATGAAATAACTTATAGCGTTAGAGGTGTTCTCCTTAGCCTGTTGGGCCATAGGTTTCACTGTAGATGGGTCTAACTGTGGACTCTCAGAAGAATTTGTAACCTGCAAAAAACCAAAACTGGTCAGTGGGTCCTCATCAAAAAGAAGGTTCCTCTGCATGAAGGACATGCGCCCCCAGATTCCTTCCCAAGGCTGTGCATACGCACCATCTATTCCCCATGAGCAGTTTCGGGGGGAATGGATGTCTATTCCAAAGGCTATTCCTAGGTCATCGTCCTTGCCGCGGCTACCATCGAGTGAGGCGACGATGCAGTTCCCGAGGAGGAGTGATCCATCGTGGCCGATTTGGATTTTTGGAAACCTGATGACTCCTTAGGGTTTCTCCTTTCTCGGGCCACCTCCATCTCTGCCCTCTTTTCCTCTCGGGCATACGCTACCACACATCTGCTACTGCCATGCTCAAATAATCCACACAAATCATAAAATCCATGCATAGTAGGGTATTTAAAAGAGATCGACAACACACATGAAGGGGAAAATTGAAATTTGCTTCTTACCATAACACCTCTTCGAAGATCCATGCGCACAAGAAGCTTCATTTGACCCAATTTGAGCAGTTTTGGGTCTATATAAATGAAGCCACCGATCGTTTCCAATCTTTCCAGCCAAATCATCATCCAATGCCACCTTTGGTAGATTCTTCACAAAATTTCAAACCCGAGTGACCGCCGCCACCACAGCTGATGGATTTGAGAAGCCATCAAACTCTTCCACCATCACCACTTCCGTGTAGTCTTGAAAATACCAAGGACCACGGGTGGCATGCTAAAGAGCCTCCGGTTTAAGGAACTTGCAAAAGAACCAGTTTGGGCTGTGACGCTGCAAGACGATTTGCCCAGGGCCAAGCAGACCATGCCAAAGATGGGCCATTGCAGATTTGAACGATTGTTCTCGAACCTCCGGCAAAACCACAGACCTAAATAATCGCGCAACTGCATAGCGGTCCTAATTCTGCTACCACTGTCAATCCCAGCCTCTTCCGACATGAGATCGATGGATTCAAGATTGTCATCATCGCCATCAAAAAACTATATATATATATATATATATTTATAAACTATATATATAATTTCTTCGCACTAAAACGTCGGTGTGAAGTTGCATTTTACACAAAATTGAAAATGTAATTTGATCATTAATGGACAAGACAGGTCTCGAGATAGTCTGGAAGGGCTTCTTAACAATTTTCTCCAGACTTGTCTTGTCCATCAAAACTTCAGATGTTGCAGACTTGGTCCATCTCTTCAAAATATATAGATTCGACAACTTGTGAATTTGACGTATTTTGTGCAAGTATGCTAAAACATATCTATAAGGGACTCCCCTACTCTCAAATAGTTTACAACTACATGATGCAAACTGTTTTGATTTTTCATACACAATAAATCGAGCTCTCCCATCCTCATTACCCTCACGTGTAACCTTAAGCATGCTTTGAGGGTCATCTTCTCTTAGAATCTCCATATTGTATTTATAGCTCTCCCAAAGTTGATCTTGAAATATGTAATAGTACTTACGGGTATATAATTCAGTCCTCTGCTTTTCCATCTTGATAGGGCACCTAAATCTAGGCTTCTCATTGATGTCAATATGATATGAAATCAGCTCCTCATGGCGTTGGTGTAAAAGTCTCCGGTTAAACTAAACCATAAATTTTATAAAAGATTTTTTATCAGAAACATAACCCTTGAAAAATGCATGTCCACTTTCTGCTTGTTGACTACTTGTCATGCCAGCTGAAAAAACATGAATCATATATGTCAGAACCCATTTGATCGAACCGTATTTCATAAATAGATTGCAGCCAATTGTCACTGCTTAATCCAGTTTTCTCAAGAATTGATGTCCTATTGAACTCGAACTCTTCTCCATTCTCTGATGAATAAATACATTTTCTAAACTCATTATAATGATCTCTATACTTGATTGCATCAAGATTCTCAGAAAATTAACTTTCTCAAGATATGCCAACTACAATACTGATGAACTGTATTTGGAAAAACTTCAAGAATTACTTTTTCCATTGCTGGATCTTGATTATTGATAATCATATTAGGAGCACCCCCTGACATGGAGTTTAAGAATTCTTTCAACAACCAAACAAATGAGCCTGCAATCTCATCACTTTACAATGCAGCTCCAAACACAATTGTCTGGCCATGGTTATTTATCCCCATCAATGGTGCAAAACTCAAATTATACCGATTGATCTGGTATGTAGTGTCAAAGATAAGCAGATCACCATAAAATTGATATGATTGTCTGAAACTTGCATCTGTCCAAAAACATTGAGTAATCTTATTTTTGACACCTGCCTTTATTGTGAAAATGAAGGCAGAGTTTTTCTCCTGCTCGAGAGAAAATAGTCTTACAACATTTCTCTATTATGCCCTTTTGTCTCTTTACATTTATCCTTTTTCAAATTGTACAAATATTTCTATATACCACCAACATTATCCAATCCTCCGATTTGCACTCCAAAAATATCAAATTACTTGTATTTGGGTATGTTTACCAAAGATAGTTGCTGCCACAATGACTTTCAAGCTTTAGTAACTTGACAATTGGACTTCAACAAGTGCTTCCTTCTTGGACTTCTAATAGGATGACTATGACATTCAACAAATATTTTGACAACAAACCCACCATCATTTTTCCTCACAACTATCATCTTGGCCTTACAATCCTCCCTTGCTTATTGCACACGAACTCTTTTCTTATGATCTCATGAGTCACTCTACTTTTCTGACTTGCATCAATTCGTACAATAAACCCACCAACATATGCGTCTTTGGTATAGAAAACATGTGCCTCCTCTCACTTTTAAATCGCTGACATTTGAAAGGTTGAGGAAATTTCTTGTGAGGAGATCACTTCAATTGGCTGAGCTTCCATTACCCCTAAGACAATAATCTTATTAGAATTTGATTCCGGAAGTACGCGTAGCTCACCAAAGTCCTCCACAGAGTCTGTTGATAGTCCATTATGTTCCATATCTTCAACATCAACAATAATAATAAAGTTAATGTTTGCAGAGGAACAAGCCATAATCAAACAATGTAATTTAATATGAAACACAACAGGTCTTGAAGTATAAGTGGATATAATAAGAAACTATGTTTCTTCTTAGCCTGTACCTCCTTTTAAATCAAATGAGACCTTATATATATACATGAACATGAGAAAACGTAAATTTCTATTGTCAAATGCAATAATAAAGAAATTTGGGTACCACACAATTTCGAGAAAGAGTTTAATAATTAAAATGAATTCGAGCTATACCTGATTCGACTTGGAGAGTTAGGTAGCAGTAATCATATACTTACGGTTAGCCGACCTTTTGTTCTCTTTCTCTCAATCTCTTCTCTCCCTCTTTGTTTCCCTCTCTCTCTCTCTTTCAATATCGGCTAACCTTCGAGTTTTCTTTTCTTTTCGCGCTCTCAAGTATGTGAGTTGAAGAAACTAAACGGGTCGAATCAGATTCTGGGTTGGAAGTGTGAAATATGTGTTTTTTTTTATCTGAGTCATCCATGTTCATTTAAACAGATCCAATGGCCAAGAGTGAAATCCTTGAAAATACCCAAAAAAAGGAATCCATGAGTAGAAAGGGGCAAATAAAAACTGCACAATGTTATAGGATATTTGATGTTCCTAGTTATGGTGGAGATCACAGGATATGGCAGTATAGCTTATCCAGAGATGTAATAGGATTACTTTTCTATTTGTACCTCTTGTACTCTCCTATATATAGGAGTTGTTCCTTCATTAATAAAATTACACAATTCATTGCTTCAAACTATTCTCTCTACATTCTTATTTTCTAAAACACGTTATCAACACGAAGCCCTAAAATTGAGCACCGCCGCCGACTGCAATAGTTGCTGTGATCCCGAAGAGAAAAGAGGAAGAAAAAGAATTGTTCTGTAATAAAACGACAAGTAAGTTTTATGTACTCAGCTTTGCCTTTTTCAAGATAACCTACTCTTTTGGGAAATTTCAATTTTTCCGTAGGGATTTCGGGATAACATCTTATCCCTCATTTCTACACCGCACATTTCTTGAAGGTGGGCATTCTTGGAACTAAGAGCATTCCCACATGAACTAAGAGCGTTCATGAGTGAACCAAGAGCGTTCACAAAATCGATTGAACAAAGAGTGTTCATAAAATCATCGATTAAAATGAACAAAGAGAGTTCATAAGACCATATACATCAAAGTGAAGGTCTAATCCAAATATTATATTGGAAAACAAATTAGTTGTCGAGGAAGTCTCTTACGACTGCGAAACTAATACATCTTCTGTTTTCTCATGGTGTTTGATATGCAAAAGTGCATTGACACCATGCTTCCGGATCTAAAAGAGTAGTGGATTAGCATGTGGTTTTCTGACTTCAAGCAAATTGCATCAATCAACTATGAGATGCTTAAGCTTAGATCCATGCTCCAATTATGCGGAAAGCAATTGAAGAGCAAAATTTGATTGAGAAAATCCTCTACATAATCATAATTCAAGGCAAGTTGGAACTAAGAGTGTTCACTATGCGAATTATGAAAGTGCATCAAGAGAATGGCGCAAGGAGCGGAACCCTTAAGTTAAGGGAATTTTGATGAGACAGTTTTTGGTCTCTGCTACCGCCCACACAAGCAAGGACGCCATAAGTTGGCACATGAAGGTCATGATCGATGACCATGATAGAGAAATCGCCGGCCATAAAGGCCATGGTGACCAAGGAAGCCATGGAGGCTGAGGTACCAATGCCAAGAGAGGCCAAGGTAAGATGCATAATGGAGCGAGCACGGTGAAGTAGTTGATTTCAGCTCAGGACTAGACTTCAGCTTAGGGTAGTACCTCATCCAACGGTAGTGGCACCCCTGCTTGGAACCCAACTTTGAATTTGATCCATGATGATTTTCCAGGGTTTAGTCATGGTGGACACCAACACTGAGAGAGAAGTTTTGATACCACTCATGAGGACACATCTTGGCTAGTGACACTACAGAGATGGATAGGTACAACATGATCCTACTCGAAGCCCAAACCCCAGTGTACCGTAGATGTCCAAAGAATGTGTTGCAATATATAATGGAGCAAGTTCAGATAAAAGTGAAGAACAAAATTTTAGACAGTGCTTTTGACGAAATACATGAGCATATATGTAAGTTGCTACCTGATCATCACAAACTTCCGGATACTCATTATATGGTTAGAAAAATCTTGAGCAGTCTCGGCCTAAAGTACAACTAAATTCACAAGTGCATAAATGATTGTGTGGTGTTTTACAAAGAGTATGAACATTTGGACTACTGCCCCGTATGCAACCAGTGTAGATATCAAAACTGGAATAGGATGAGTTCGAAGAAAAAAAAAATTCTATGAAGGTACTTCGCTATTTTTCATTGATTCCAAGATTGCAGCGTCTATATATGTCTCTATACACAGCCGAGGCGATGAGATGGTACGCAGAACAACGAGTAGATGACGATGTGCTCTGACACTCAGGAGATAGAGAGGCTTTTAAATATTTCGACAAGGAATTGGAAGACTTTGCAGCAGAGGTTTGAAATGTTAGATTCGGTCTATCTACAGATGAATTCAATCCTTGGGGTAGTAATAGCGTTGCCGTCAACACTTGGCCAGTTATTCTCATGCCGTACAATCTGCCTCTGTGGATGTGCATGAACAAGATCTGGAATCTATGAATTTGCTCACTCACTTGTGGTATAGGAGAGGTAGAAGAGGAGTGTACTACAAGATTCCAAATGCACCTTATACGGTGAAGTCGACACAGAGGAGTTCTGTATTCAGCTGGTTTACGAGTGTTCGTTATCCATCTATGCATGCATCAAATATTACAGGAGTAGTTCACGAGGCGCAAAACGGGTTTTGTATCACGTAATGCTACAATGTCAGATTTCAGTGATAATTCGACCATATTTGCCTCGTGACTTCATTGAACCAATAACAGCATTGTGTAGATAGTAGCAGAGGTTATGCACCAGAGAGTTGAAGAAGTTAGATGTCCTCGAACTGCAATACGAAATAGTGCACATCCTTTGCAAACTAGAGATGATTTGTCCCCCTGCTTTCTTTGACATCATGATTCACCTCATGATCCAGCTACCTGAACAAGTGCTCATTTCTGGTTTGGTCCACTACACTTGGATGTATCCTCAAGAAAGGTACGTGAAATTATTTATAACGGTTGTTCATCATTTGTATTTTTTTTTTGTTTCTACTATTTTTCACATTATTAATTTTATGATTTTGCAGACAACTCGGATAATATAAATGTTTTGTGAAAGATAAATCTGCGCCAGATGGCTCCATAGCAGAGACATACCTAATGCATAAGTGTGTTACCTACTGCAATAGGTACCTCAAACATCTAGTCCATGCCAATCCAAATGTCCGCTACAATCTTTCAGTCGTGACAAATGTTGTACGACCATTTCGAGGAGTATTAAAGGAAAGATTAACTAGAGAAGAACTTCTCGAAGCGCATTTGGTAATATTGCGAGACTGTGACGAGGTCGACTATTACATGAAGGAATACAGGGCGTACATTCGGACAGTCACTATATATATGTAAAGAGGTTTATATTTTTGTACCCTAACCCTAAACTCTAACACTAATCCCTTTACCCTAAACCCTGAAACATTACATGACAAAACTACACGTTCTTCGTCTACGTGAATACTTAGGCGACAAACCTACTCGTTTCGTCACCTAAGACTAATTTTTTGGCGGTTCAGTGTTTTGCGCCAAATTGTTCGGGAAATATTTAAAAACGACTTAGGTGACGAAAGTTGTTCATTTCTTCGCCTAAGTGAATCGATATATCCCAAAATTTGATCGACTTCGATCTAGTTTTCTCACATTTCCTCTCTTGATCTCTCTCCTCGCGCCACCGGATTCTCTCTCTCTCCTTGTGCCGCCAGTTTTCCTCTCCTCTCCTCTCTCGGTTGCCTCTCCATCGTCGGCGGCCAGATTCTCTCCTCTCCCCTAGTCTCCCCTCCCCATCGGTATACTCTCTCTCTCCTCCTCTCCTCTTCTCTCCGTTTATATATATATAAATATATTTGGTAATATATATTAGATTAATTATATATGGATTAATTTGGGTATATTGATGTTATATATATATATATTGATTAATTTGGGTATATTGATTAATTTGGGTATATTAATATATATAAATTTGGATAAATTGAAAAAATATTGTGAAATTTGGATATATTTGGTTATATTTGTGAACTTCGGATTTCTGGATAAATTTGGATATATTTATGAAATTTAGATATATTTGATGAAATTTGGATGAATTATGATGAATATTATATATTTTTTCAGCTTAATTATGGCACAAATGAAGAGGCGCCCGGCCGCAGAGCAGGAGGCCGAACGCAAACCCATTGTGTGAGCTATGGGTTGGAGGCAGGTTTCAGAGGACACCGTTTTGAATTCTCCGCAGCAATCTTCGGCTCTAGTGAGTAGCCAAATCCCTCATGCTCCACGTGAGGAAGCCTCATCCTTTACGGACGAGCCGGATGGGGCCCGATCGTCTGCAGCTTTAGAAGGTCCGGATGAGTCGGTCAACAACTCGATTGTCTACAGTGCCCGACTCAAGGTCAGGTGACAGTCATCAGACCCGCTTCTGAAAAAGAATCGGAGACTTGGAAAGGGCGCCAAAGGTGAGCGCATAAATAAGTCGACGGGGAAGAAGATCAAGGTGCCGTACGACGAGTTCACTCGATGCCCTCCGTCTACGCAATTTGGGAGTCTGACCTCACATACCATCGGCTCAATCATACGGAATAGGATCCGTATGGTTGCCCCTTTGTGGAACAAGCGGCTCC
The DNA here is from genome assembly GCA_946800695.1 of Geum urbanum. Classification (NCBI taxonomy): domain Eukaryota; kingdom Viridiplantae; phylum Streptophyta; class Magnoliopsida; order Rosales; family Rosaceae; genus Geum; species Geum urbanum. Next base: position 40,600,284 of record OX327002.1, on the reverse strand, counting down.
GACCCGAAAAGTTGAGGGTGTACAGCGAACTATCAGTAATACTATTTAATATTATTTATTTTTATAAGTAATTACAAAACATATATGCATACCTTATAGAATTTTAATTTGTTATTTATGTTTCTGGACACATTTTGAAATCTCTGGCTCATCGGATGATGGAGGATATAAAGGAGACGGCTGCCCGCATTTACAAGGACTAGAAGTACGACCTCCACAAGTACTACCAGTGACACGGCGCCTCGCCTACCTCTCCGGAGCTCCAAAACGACAGGAAAGAGGAGTGACAATGGTTGGTCAGACACTTTGAGTCCGCCAAGTATAAGGTTTGTTTTCATTTTCTTTAATGTAATAAAAATTGAATAATTTATTATTTTTACCATTATTTTATTATCTTTGTTATGTAACAGACAATGTCGGAGGCCAACAAGGCAAATAGGGACAAGAAGAGCAAACACCATGGACGGGCTCGCGAAGGGTTCATATACATCGCAAAGGAGAACGAAGATGAGGGTTCGAAGCATTGCTTCCTTGATGCCAGTGTGCAAGCTTATGTGAAGCTTGGGGTCGTCAATGAAGTGAGTCAACTAGGGGTAAGTAACTCATCTTTCCAAAATCAATTGAATTCACTCATACTTTCAAAGCATATCGAAATTTAGCATAATGCTAATTACATTTTTAAGAAATTAAATTATGAATAGGATATGATTTAGTTAGGTTGTGCTATTGGAATATATATGATTTGGACTTGAATTAGGTACATTTATACTTTAGTTTAGTTGGTTAAATTATGATTTTCAACTTGAGAAATCTGAATGGGAATCGGTACCCATGGTGTAATTGTGTTGTTGGAATTGGTTATTCGAAGTGTAATCTTGCCTGCACGTTTTTTGGTTTTCTCCAATTTTAGGGGAAAGTATGCAAATTTTTTGTTAGAAATGAATATTTATGTATTCTTCACATGATTAATTTCAGGAGAGGTTGATACAACTGGCCAAGGAGGAATTGGCGGCCACCCAGCTGGCTAACCCAAAGCTGACGTCTGAACAGGTGCCTCCCCTATCGATGCAGAGTCAGATCGCTATTGTCGATGCTGTTGACGGCCGCCGACCTGGCAAAGAGGTTCTTGGGCTTGGACGAACGATATAGAGAGATTTGTCCAAGTCTTCCGCATCATTGACTCGTCGCGGTAGGGACGATTCTGAGGCGCTCCGAGCCACCCTTGAACGGGGTCGATTGGCAAAGGAGTCGACCGATCGCGCCTGGGAGCATTCTAGGTTGGTGGAGTCGCGGTTTGAAGCTCACGTACAACTGTAAGATGGCCGCCTTCTATGAGGCCTGCATGCAAATTGGGTTAGCCGTTCCTGATCTTCATGACGAGTGTCGTTCCCACCCCCCGAGCCCAGTCTTGGCCTTAACGACGACGATGCGAGCGACGGCGGGGGAATCGACGGCAGGATTCCTACTCCTGGTTTAGTTTAGTAGTTAGTTTTGTTATTTTATTATTATTTCTATCGATTTACCAACACTTTTTATATTTAATGAATATTCTATTAATTTAATTAATAGATTATTATATATTTTAAATTAATTTAATTTATAATTAAAAAAATTAAAAATTCAACTTGGGCGACGAAACATCTAGCTTCATCGTCTAAGTTCAAACTTAGGTGACGAAACAAAGATTTTATCGCCTAAGCTAGTGGTTACACTTACATGACGACGGACACATCGTCGTATAAGTGTATCCACTTAGGGGACGACCAACCGTCGTCATCTAAGTGCTGCCACTTAGACGACGAAAACAAATCGTTGTTTAAGTCTTAGTACTACAGACTTCGACGACGACTGTAGGTATTCGTTGCCTATGTGTCATCCTAGACGACGAACACTGTTGTCGTTTAGAGGAATATTATTTCGACGTCTAAGTACTTAGGCGACGACATTTGGTTCGCCACCTAATATACCACCTAGGCGACGAAAACAAATATTTTCGTCGCCTAAGTACTTAGGCTACGATTGTTAGGTGACGAACTTTAGGCGACAAAAATTTCGTCGCCTAAATACCTGGCTGACGAAAAACGCCACTTAGGCGAAGAAATTACTTCGTTGCCTAAGTGAGTTTTTTTGATAGTGAACTAATGGCAAATAAAAAGTTTTGTTCGAACTCTACGACTCAAACTTTTCAATTTATTAATTTCCGTATTTTGAAACCTTATATCTATTTTTCTTTATACTGATTTTTAGTTGTTTTTATTTGTATTAGAGTTTTTAATATTATTACTTTTGTTATACGAATTTGGATCTGAGTTCATAGTGCTGGGTTCATCATGAGCAGTTCATAATCCTCATATATCTTCAGCCGAATTGGGTTCTTAATTGTAGACCCAGCCTACCTACAGATTCAAACTCAGTAAACCTGCTTCCACACCACACAATTCATACTTTGAGGCTCCCTCATCTCTACAAATTCCCAAAATAGCGACAACAACAACGCAAACAAATTGAAGCCTCCCTATACATTTCTGAAGTTTATAATTGGATACAGCAGGAGCTTGAGAACAACGATTTTGAAAAAAATATGAAGTCGAGAGAAAAAGGGTATTGATGAGGTCTCTTGCTGGTTTAAAAAGTTAGGCAGCATTTAAAAAGTTAGGCAGCATTAAAAAGTTAGGCAGACATGCTCGGAGTATTTATACGTATGTAGCTAGACTTAAAGACGTCTATTGCTCAGACTATTCACTGGCTCGATCTATGCATATTTTGTCAAACCCTTGCTCCATGCAGACATGCTCGGAGTATGCATTTCGAGTAGTATAAATAGAAGGGAACCCATACTACTTTCGGAAATATAGTCTCACATATATACACAATAACAGGCTTACTTGAAAGAGGGAAGTACGTAGTTAATTGGAAATGTGGAATGTTGTTGGAGTTAGTGTAGTAGCTTTGATAGTGATATATATCACTCATTGGATTGTGAAATGGAGGAACCCGAAATGCAATGGGGTTCTGCCTCCTGGTTCCATGGGCTTGCCTCTCATCGGAGAGACCCTAAGTTTGATCATTCCAAGCTACTCCCTCGATGTTCATCCCTTCATTAGGAAAAGACTTGAAAAGTAACTTCAATTTAATTTACATTTCCTTTAATTATGTCATCTGTTTTATTTGATTATCTTTATGATGATAACTTTGTTGCAACTTACATGCCTACCTAGTTAAAAGTGAAGTATCTTCGTTTTGCCTGGTTCAGATATGGACCTATATTTCGGACTAGCTTGGCGGGTAGACCTGTCGTAATATCAGCAGATCCTGAGTTCAATAACTACATATTTCAGCAAGAAGGCAAGTCTGTTGAGCTATGGTATATGGACACAATGTCAAGGGTCTTCATAGGCGATACGAAGGTGAATGCAACTGGTGTCATCCACAAGTACATAAGGAGCACTTTCATGAAACATTTTGGTGCAGAGAACATCAAGGAAAAATTGCTCCCTCAAATGGAAGAATGCGTCAACAAGACTCTACGTGCCTGGTCGAGTCGAGCATCTGTTGAAGTGAAACATGCAGCCTCAGTTGTAAGTTACAAGCCCATGTACTTAATATATGTTTATGATCATGAAATTTACCACTTTGTTATAAGTAACGTAACTAACGTTGGTTGTTATGTTTCCTTGCCAATACAGATGGTTTTGAATTTTAGTGCAAAACAGATGATCAGTTATGATGCTGAAAAATCAACAGAGAACCTGAGTGAGAAATTTGCTGATGTCATTGAAGGTCTTATGTCCTTTCCTTTGAATATTCCTGGTACTGGATACTACAAGTGTTTGAAGGTAATATATATTGACCAAATAACAGAAGCTGCACAATTTTCTCCTTCCAACGTACGTACAGGTTAATTAGATTAATATGTTTGTTCATGCATGAATTTAGGGCCAAAAGAAGGTGACTAACATGCTGAGGGATCTCCTGAAGGAGAGACTCAATTCATCCGAGTTAAATCGAGGAGATTTCATTGGACAATTATGTAATGACATGGAGAAAGAGAAGTTCTTGACCGAGGATTTTGGTGTCCTGATGATCTTTGGGGGCTTATTTGCTACCTTTGAATCCATTTCAGCTGTACTGACTTTAGCTTTCAATCTACTGGACCAACATCCTTCTGTCTTACACGAGTTGACTGTAAGTGAAAATAAATAAAATGTCAATTTAAGCATCAATTTAGTGTTCCAACTCCCAGCTATGTTATGATCAAGACACTGTGACTAATTATTATCTTACAATAATCATCAGGCTGAGCATGAAGCAATTCTTAAGAACAGAGAAAATCCTAATTCTCCACTAACATGGGACGAGTATAAATCCATGACTTTCACTCTTCAGGTTGGTTCTGTAATATCAGAATGTGCTATATATATACTCTATATATAGTAATACAAAATTCTTATGATCTAAATTGCTGCTTCTTTGAAAACATGCATATATAGGTTATCAATGAAACTCTTAGGCTGGGAAATGTTGCGCCTGGATTATTACGCAGAGCTCTGAAAGATGTCACAATAAAAGGTAGGCTCTAAATTATCACATGTTGCCTCGATATAAAAAAGTTTCGAATGGCAAGAAATTGTCCAATTAATTATGAAAATGGTTATTTGCAGGGTATACAATTCCACAAGATTGGACCATAATGCTTGTGCCCTCTGCTCTTTACTTGAGTTCCAAGTCATTCAAGGATCCCCTCGAGTTCAACCCATGGCGTTGGAAGGTGCGTGTCTGTGGTTGTATGACTTGTATCAATCGTTGTTATAGGATAGTCTAAATTTATGTATGTTTGATGGAAATTCAGGACATGGATATAAGATAGTCTAAATTTATGTATGTTTGATGGAACTTCAGGACATGGATTCACTTGCTACATCAAAGATCTTCATGCCGTTTGGTGGAGGACTGAGGCAATGTGCTGGGGCAGAGTTTAGTAAAGTGTTCTTGGCCACTTTTCTCCATGTTTTTGTCACCAAATTTAGGTACATTTCGATCATATTTATGCATGCCACATCTTCACGATTGATAAAATTAAGTCACAAAAAGTTTACCTTACCGAGCATAATGATCTGAAAAATTTTCTTGACGTTCCCAGCTCGACAACAATCAAAGGAGCTCGCGTTGGCAGGAATCCCATTTTAGCATTTGGCGATGGTATGCACATCAACTTCGCAAAGAAGACGCAATAAGATGGATGAACCATTTACAAATAAAAGCTGGCAAGGAGGAGCCCAACTTTATGTGGTTATTTTTTTGGTTGTAGTCCCTGTATTTACATTAATTTCCGTTTCTGTTTTTATGTGGTTTGTTGATACATTTTAACTTTTTTAGAGAAAACGAGAACAATTTTATTATCGGAATAATAGATAGAGTATACAATGACCATCATGCGACGAGCTACGACAATATTAATCATTGCATAAGCTAGCGTAAACTAACTCCATACCACTATCATATGACACTCTTTAGAATTGTTAATACCAAAATGAAATCGGTTAGTGACAAAGAACTGACGCCACTAACTGAAAGCATCACTTACTGCTCTGGTGGATCGATCAGCACTCACCATTGAGTCCCTAACCATCTCCGCATTACAAGCCATGGCTTCTTTAGCAGAAACTTCACCGACATCATTCACATAAGCAAACTCGGTTGTCTCCACATGAGTGACTCCTTGTGGAGGTTCTTCCGCCTCCAAAGCATCTGCCAACTTCCTCTGGCAACGTGTTGGTTTGGGTTTAGGGACAGGAACCCCTTCCTCCGTCACTTCTGATTGCGGTGGTGCCTTGTTCGTGGAACCAGGTTGTCTGCCCAGCTTACGCTTCACTAGTGTCACAACCGGTTGACCATGTATTTGAGGAAGAGCTAGAGTTTTTGGGAAACCTAGGTGCTAGCTGCGAACTTGGTTCTACCTCTGGTATTGGCTCCGCCGAGCGCCGCTGGTAAACTTTGGTATTCTTGCTAGGACTCAGGTTAATACCTTCAGCCAGCTTCCTCTTTCCACCCACAACAGGCCGTGCCAAGTCCTTAAAGTGCACCCCAGAGCCTTGAAACTCAATCGGCTTGGATTTGAAGGTGAAAGCATGGAGTTGGCGTGCCAGCTCCATCGCTGAGATATTAGGAAGGTGAGCGAGACTCCACTGCTTGAGAATTGACCTTGAGGAGCTGCAACGCCCGAGGCAGTTGTCTGTGGTGATTGACCAAGAATTCTTGCTTGATCGGATCAGTAAGCGCATGCCAGATTTGAACCCTAATCTTCTTCCCCGACTTGATACCAGATTAGTCAAGATGACTTATCTCTCCTAGGGTTTCACCTATAAGACCAACATGATAGTGCTTCTGAAATTTTGGCAGCATTCCTAATACCATGACCTAAACCGAGATCCTAGTGAGAGGAAAAGAGATCGGGACGTCTCACCATCATAACGACTCAAAACAAGGTTGTTCTTGCCAAAAAAATAGGGACCTCTCTCCAGGATGTCCTTCATCTCTGTCTCTCGATCAAATCAGATGACATAGCGATCGTTGTCGTGGTGTCAGATCGTAAGCTGCGTCTTTAAGTCCTAGAGGCCGGTGATGGTACCCATGAACGCTTTTGGTTCAATCGTTTCTTGAGGGAGAGAAGTTTTCCCACCAGGTTTAATTTTCAGGGCCAGTCTCCACTGATGAGACCCAGAAAAAGGTTTTTCCTTTGTTGGTGACAGTCAAAGTCGCGGCAAAGGTTCAAGAGGAGCCGTCAGTCATGGCGGCGTTGGGTGCTTGATCAAGGGAGAGAAAAGATGAAACCCTAGCGCTCACTTTTTTTCAAAGCTTGTGAAGACTAGAAACATATCTTTTGTTTGTTACATTGGTTGTTCTTACGTCTTGGGTCGATTATGTTTTAATATGTCCATTAATGGTGGTATGACTTGCCCTGGGCAATAATAGATGTAAGACCTTAAGACCCCTGAACGAGAAAGATAATGAGAGTAATTATCCATTAATCTAAAGGAAAATTTTGTTGTTCAGTTTTTTTTTTAGATTAACGATAGAAATTAATTGGGCCGATAAGTTACAAGGAGAATACAGTTTACAGGCTCGTTAGAAATAACTCCATAAAGTAACCTATATATACTACAAACATGCTTGGCACAAACTTACCATAACATAACTAGATGGGATTAGACGTAGAGAGATGACTGAAAAAAAAATCTAAGCCCCACATCCTATCTAGTTATGTATCACAAACTATAGCAACACTTGTCGCTCTTCAGCCTTCTCCTTCCTGAGAGTGGCTGGTTCCAATGCCATCCTCTTCTGTGGGGACTCGTATTTTGCCACCCCTGCTGCAAGGTCACTCGTTGCCCTATCATTAGTAGCTTCCGACCGTGGGGTTTCCTCCCGCATCTCTTTCTTTCCTCTACCAACTGGGACCAGAGTAGTGAGTCATGATCGTCCACCATTTAGTGACGATGCCTCATCTGTATGCATTGGGGCCACCTCTTGTGGAGATGATCCAACAGTCTACGACGCCGGTTTAGACCGACATCGTTCGAACTTGATGAAAGAACTTATGGCGTTAGAGGTGTTCTCCTTAGCCTGTTGGGCCTTAGGTTTCACTGTAGATGGGTCTAACTGTGGACTCTCAGAAGAATTTGTAACCTGCAAAAAACCAAAAATGGTCAGTGGGTCCCCATCAAAAAGAAGGTTCCTCTGCATGAAGGATATGCGCCCCCAGATTCCTTCCCAAGGATGTGCATGGATGTCTATTCCAAAGGCTATTCCCCATGAGCAGTCTCGGGTGGAATAGATGTCTATTCCAAAGGCTATTCCTAGGTCATCGTCCCTGTCGCGGCTACCATCGAGTGAGGCGACGGTGCAGTTCCCGAGGAGGAGTGATCCATCGTGGCCGATTTGGATTTTTGGAAACCTGATGACTCCTTAGTGTTTCTCCTTTCTCGGGCCACCTCCATCTCTGCCCTCTTTTTCTCTCGGGCATACGCTACCACACATCTGTTACTGCCAAGCTCAAATAATCCACACAAATCATAAAATCCATGCATAGTAGGGTATTTAAAAGAGATCGACAACACACATGAAGGGGAAAATTGAAATTTGCTTCTTACCATAACACCTCTTCGAAGATCCATGCGTACAAGAAGCTTCATTTGACCCAATTTGAGCAGTTTTGGGTCTATATAGATGAAGCCACCGATCGTTTCCAATCTTTCCAGCCAAATCATCATCCAATGCCACCTTTGGTAGATTCTTCACAAAATTCCAAACCCGAGTGATCGCCGCCACCACGGCTGATGGATCTGAGAAGCCATCAAACTCTTCCACCATCACCACTACAGTGTAGTCTTGGAAATACCAAGGACCACGGGTGGCATGCTTAAGAGCCTCCGGTTTAAGGAACCTGCAAAAGAACCAGTTTGGGCTGTGACGCTGCAAGATGATTTGACCAGGGCCAAGCAGACCATGCCAAAGATGGGCCATTGCAGATTTGAACGATTGTTCTCGAACCTCCGGCAAAGCCACAGACCTAAATAATCGCGCAACTGCATAGCGGTCCCAATTCTGCCACCACTGTCAATCCCAGCCTCTTCCGACATGACATCGATGGATTCAAGATTGTCGTCATCCCCATCAAAAAACTATATATATATATTTATAAACTATATATATAATGGCTTCGCACTGAAACTTCAGTGTGAAGTTGCATTTTACACAAAATTGAAAACGTAATTCGATCATTAATGGACAAGACAGGTCTCGAGATAGTCTGCAATGGCTTCTTAACAACTTTCTCCTGACTTGTCTTGTCCATCATAACTTCAGATCTTGTAGACTTGGTCCATCTCTTCAAAATATATAGATTCGGCAACTTGTGAATTTGACGTATTTTATGCAAGCATGCTAAATCATGTCTATAAGGGACTCCCCTACTCTCAAATAGTTTACAACTACATGATGCAAACTGTTTTGATTTTTCATACACAATAAATCGAGCTCTCCCATCCTCATTACCCTCACGTGTAGCCTTAAGCATGCTTTAAGGGTCATCTTCTCTTAGAATCTTCATATTGTATTTATAGCTCTCCCAAAGTTGATCTTGAAATATGTAATAATACTTACGGGTATATAATTCATCCCTCTGCTTTTCCATCTTGATAGGGCACCTAAATCTAGGCTTCTCATTGATGTCAATATGATATGAAATTAGCTCCTCATGGCATTGGTGTAAAAGTCTCCGGTTAAACTAAACCATAAATTTCATAAAAGATTTTTTATCAGAAACATAACCCTTGAAAAATGCATGTCCACTTTCTGCTTGTTGACTACTTGTCATGCCAGCTGAAAAAACATGAATCATATATCTCAGAACCCATTTGATCGAACCGTATTTCATAAATAGATTGCAGCCAATTGTCACTGCTTAATCCAGTTTTCTCAAGAATTGATGTCCTATTGAACTCGAACTCTTCTCCATTCTCTGATGAATAAATACAATTTCTGAACTCATTTTAATGATCTCTATACTTGATTGCATCAAGATTCTCAGAAAATTAACTTTCTCAAGTTATGCCAACTACAATACTGATGAACTGTATTTGGAAAAACTTCAAGAATTACTTTTTCCATTGCTGGATCTTGATTATTGATAATCATATTAGGAGCACCCCCTGACATGGAGTTTAAGAATTCTTTCAACAACCAAACAAATGAGCCTGCAATCTCATCACTTTACAATGCAGCTCCAAACACAATTGTCTGGCCATGGTTATTTATCCCCATCAATGGTGCAAAACTCAAATTATACCGATTGATCTGGTATGTAGTGTCAAAGATAAGCAGATCACCATAAAATTGATATGATTGTCTGAAACTTGCATCTGTCCAAAAACATTGAGTAATCTTATTTTTGACACCTGCCTTTATTGTGAAAATGAAGGCAGAGTTTTTCTCCTGCTCGAGAGAAAATAGTCTTACAACATTTCTCCATTATGCCCTTTTGTCTCTTTACATTTATCCCTTTTCAAATTGTACAAATCTTTCTATATACCACCAACATTATCCAATCCTCCGATTTGCACTCCAAAAATATCAAATTACTTGTATGTGGGTATGTTTACCATAGATAGTTGCTGCCACAATGAATTTCGAGCTTTAGTAACTTGACAATTGGACTTCAACAAGTGCTTCCTTCTTGGACTTCTAATAGGATGACTATGACATTCAGCAAATATTTTGACAACAAACCCACCATCATTTTTCCTCACAACTATCATCCTGGCCTTACAATCCTCCCTTGCTTATTGCACACGAACTCTTTTCTTATGATCTCATGAGTCACTCTACTTTTCCGACTTGCATCAATTCGTACAATAAACCCACCAACATATGCGTCTTTGGTATAGAAAACATGTGCCTCCTCTCACTTTTAAATCGCTGACATTTGAAAGGTTGAGGAATTTTCTTGTGAGGAGATCACTTCAATTGGCTGAGCTTCCATTACCTCTGAGACAATAATCTTATTAGAATTTGATTCCGGAAGTACGCGTAGCTCACCAAAGTCCTCCACAGAGTCTGTTGATAGTCCATTATGTTCCATATCTTCAACATCGTGGGTTCTGGGTTTGAAGTGTGAAATAGGTGTTTTTTTTATCTGAGTCATCCATGCTCATTTAAAGAGATCCAATGGCCAAGAGTGAAATCCCTGAAAATACCCAAAAAAAGGAATCCATGAGTAGAAAGGGGCAAATAAAAACTGCACAATGTTATAGGATATTTGATGTTCCTAGTTATGGTGGAGATCACAGGATATGGCAGTATAGCTTATCCAGAGATGTAATAGGATTACTTTTCTGTTTGTACCTCTTGTACTCTCCTATATATAGGAGTTGCTCCTTCATTAATAAAATTACACAATTCATTGCTTCAAACTATTCTCTCTACATTCTTATTTTCTAAAACACGTTATCAACACGAAGCCCTAAAATTGAGCACCGCCGCCGACTGCAATAGTTGCTGTGATCCCGAAGAGAAAAGAGGAAGAAAAAGAATTGTTCTGTAATAAAACGACAAGTAAGTTTTATGTACTCAGCTTTGCCTTTTTCAAGATAACCTACTCTTTTGGGAAATTTCAATTTTTCCGTAGGGATTTCGGGATAACATCATATCCGTCATTTCTACACCGCACATTTCTTGAAGGTGGGCATTCTTGGAACAAAGAGCATTCCCACATGAACTAAGAGCGTTCATGAGTGAACCAAGAGCGTTCACAAAATCGATTGAACAAAGAGTGTTCATAAAATCATCGATTAAAACGAACAAAGAGAGTTCATAAGACCATATACATCAAAGTGAAGGTCTAATCCAAATATTATATTGGAAAACAAATTAGTTGTCGAGGAAGTCTCTTACGACTGCGAAACTAATACATCTTCTGTTTTCTCATGGTGTTTGATATGCAAAAGTGCATTGACACCATGCTTCCTGATCTAAAAGAGTAGTGGATTAGCATGTGGTTTTCTGATTTCAAGCAAATAACATCAATCAACTATGAGATGCTTAAGCTTAGATCCATGTTCCAATTTTGCGGAAAGCAATTGAAGAGCAAAATTTGATCGAGAAAATCCTCTACATAATCATAATTCAAGGCAAGTTGGAACTAAGAGTGTTCACTATGTGAATTATAAAAGTGCATCAAGAGAATGGCACAAGGAGCGGAACCCTTAAGTTAAGGGAATTTTGATGAGACAGTTTTTGGTCTCTGCTACCGCCCACACAAGCAAGGACGCCATAAGTTGGCACATGAAGGTCATGATCGATGACCATGATAAAGAAAGCGCCGGCCATAAAGGCCGTGGTGACCAAGGAAGCCATGGAGGCTGAGGTACCAATGCCAAGAGAGGCCAAGATAAGATGCATGATGTTTCTCGAATCAAACCAGTTATTTATTCTCAAAATGTTTGAGAATATAGATTTTGGACATTTTGGATCAATAGGTATTGATTACCATTGATAAGCAATACATGTGAGGGATCTATGGATTTCCAAGATCATCATCGTTATATTGAAACCACCCAATCCGAATCTACTTGATCCTTGAACACATCAGTTTTCGGAACTGTTTTCTGCATACTATTGTACAAATTATTCGACCTATCTACTGGTCTTGAAAAATTATGAAAGTTTGTAGAAGTGTTCATGAACGTGTCTAGTTTGGGTAAGAAAATTTTTGTTGCATTCTGACACACCAATAATTCTGACACATCAACAAGCAAGTGTGCTCAGATTTTGCGAATTTTAAGGATCAAAGAAACAACGAAGCAGAAGATAGAGATGGAGCAGAGGCTAATCTCATTAAGACAAACTTCAAAATTGGCAGAGACTCAATTACTGAGATACCGTATTTTGATTAGAGCTTTATGTTTTCCATGTAAAAAGGCGTGTGTGCCTTAATATTATGCTTGACAATGTTGGTTAAGTACTTTGAATTAACAAACTTTGATGTATGATTTAAATGTCCAAATTTAAAGCACAGACTAAACGAGTCCAAATTTAAATGTCGGCTACAGTAAATTCTGCAACTGGCCACTGGATATATATCTTCTCTTCGAGCAAGTGGTTTCCTGAGGCTCTTACCTTTCACTTACTGAGCTTTACCGTACCAGCTTGTCTCCATCCAAGCTAGCCTCCCTCATTCACTTAAATTCGATCATAAGCTTCCAAAAGATTTTCACCCACTAATAAATCTCCTGTATCCGAGATTCTGAATTGAAAATGTTCTCCTTATTCTTTTGATTACATGCACGTAAAAGAATATGCACGATAAGTGAGAGCCAAAGAAAATATATACACTCCAGAAAGCCAGAGAAAAAACATATACTATATAGAAAAATAAAACGTAATGAAGAGCGAATAGTCTAAACTCTAAAAATATGGAATAGCCGATGTTGTGGTTTCCGGTTCAAAAGGCATACCTACTAAAGAGTAAAATGAGGGACCAAATGAAGAACCTCCTCAGTTCGAAAAAATCGTGAAATTAATAAAACGAAATCAAAGAATACCTAACCCCGAAGCTGTCAAAGTATCCCGACATTACGCCGCAATGCATAGGAACATTTCATGATATGATGAGCTGAGGGGAATGACTTTCTGGGCCAAAAAAACGTTTGCGATGCCCTAAAATTGTCGAACAAAAAAAAGACAAAACAAAATAATAGTCTTTTTTGGGCCCAAAACAAACTCAATATTTATTTTCATATTTTTGGGTCTTGGAGATAAAATGGGTCAGTCACGTGTAGCTCGATTAAAGCTGCGAATCCGGAAAGGTATGTATGCGATTCCTAGATAATCTAGGGGAATCTAAAGGCAAGATATTATTCCTTATCAATAATTGTTACCTTGTCAAGCGAGGAGGATCAGAGTATCTACTTCTATAAATATGCGAAGCGAAACAAACTTACGGACCTCTACACTCATACACAATTTGCACACTAGCAAATCTTACTCCACTCGCAGCAACCTGTTTAGAGAAAAATCGAGGCCAAACATTTTGGCACACCCAGTGAGACTCAGGTTTAGTGTCTTATAATTATTGATCCATACCGCAAAACTTTCATGAGTTGCCTTAAGATTCCTGCACCTGCATTTCGAGAGCACAACTCAGCCGCTTGTAGGGGTTTAAGCAACGAGGAAGTAGTTCAGAGGTTCGGTGCAATGATGACTAAAGGTCGATCATCATCATCGTCAGAACCTAAGAATATCGAAGAAATAAGGGCCATGGACTTCGAGGCCTACAAAAACTTTTCGCTCCAACAAGAGCAATGACGAAAGGCTAACATGGAACGGATTTTGAACAACATGGAGGTCAGCGATAGGATGGTGTCTAGAGTTCAGAACGGGCTCGACAGCCTTTACAAGGCTCGAGAGGTTAAGCATGCCGACAACAGTAAAAAGTTTGATGTTCTCACTGCGGCTCTCGCATACCTCACCAATACCATGACGGCCAGCTTCGCGCTGATCAACGACAAGTTGGGGGAGCGAGAACCTCTTTTCCATGATGATAAGGAAGTCAAGGAAGACGATGTTCCAGCTTCGCCTCCTCCACAGGCAAACCATGAGTGAGTTGGAAGACCGAATTAACCACATCATCAATCAGAGGCATCGGGTGTAGGAGGAACTTTGATAACCTACCACTTCCCACCACCACCGTTCGGTTGGAAGTGGCCAAAGGGTTATCGGTTCATCTCGTTTACTCGCTTCAGCGGTGAGGGAGCAGAGCCGACAGCTACCCACATTGCTTGATTCAGGATTGAGTGCAGACCATGGGGTAGACTCGGCAAGTTCAAGTTAAGAGTCTTTGCGTCCTCGCTATCAAGTGCAACATAGCATTGGTACACAAACTTATCGCAGGGCTCGGTCCGTGACTAGGCGATAATGGAGAGATTGTTTACTGCACACATTGGCGGGTCAGATCCGGCTATGATGCTTGACAAGTTGTGCTAAATGGTGAAGATGCCAAGCGAATCTCAAGTAGTATTCCTACACCAGTTCCGAACTGAGTACACCAAAAGCAAAACTTCATGGACTATGGAAGAATTGGTGGACATCACGGTAGGAGGACTCGAAGAACGATTGCACACAATGTACGTAGATGCAAGGTTCACATCGTTGAACGCTCTCATTGATGTCGTGGCTCATACTCATGCTGTGTACGAATAAGCTGATAATACGCGCAATTCGTCTAAGGTAACATACACTCCAAAGACTCTATATCAAGAGTGCACTAAGATGATTGCAGCTGTGCAAGAAATGAAGGAGTGTGATGGATATGAGTCAGACGACACAATAGTGGCTGGTCTGGAATTGATAGCCAAGAACACAGTCAAGTTAAGGAAGATAATTCGTTCGAAGGGACCAGTGTGGGTTTTGACGAGTGCGTTCACAAGACCAGAATTCGAATCCTATGCTTATGATGCGAACGCAGCGCACGAGATCATAGAGGATTTGATTGATAGGAAATTGACCAAGTCAAACTTTGGAGCAGTCCCAACTGCAGAGCAGCTAAAAGGAAAGAAGTATTACAAGTTCCACAATATGTGGAACCACAGAACCAAGGATTGCATCAAGTTGAAAAATCAAATCCAGAAGTAGATTAATGAAGGAGAGCTTGCGATTGATGCATCACAACAAATTGCTTTACTTGATCGGCAACCTTTTGCGGATACGTCAGTGGGAGCAGTGGAGTTGATAAAGCCAAGAGCTATCGGCACGTTCCAAAGTGATAGTATGGGAGAAATCCTAGAAGACTTGATCATAGCAAGCATCGCGAACGTGCCTAACCCTACAGCCACGCCTCCACAGAAAGGGTTGTACTGCAAATTCCATCACTCTTGGACACACAGTACCAACCAGTGTGCGACGTTGCGGGAAAAGATACAGCGGTGGATAGATAAAGGGGACATCATTCTTCTAGATTGTGCAGGAGAAGAGACTGCTGCAGGATCATTTATGGTGAGCACTCTGGAGGTATCTTAGTGTGGAGGAACCAAGCGGAAGCAAACGTTGGATCTTAAAACCACCAACGAAGTAGTCGCTCGCAGCAGTAGCAAAGAGGATCCTAAGGGAAAGCAAAAAGAGGTCTGTAGAGAAGCGACTTCGGTAGTGCTTTGCACTCGTTGCAAAGCAGAGTGCGGTCTCAAGATGACCTACGAAGAATTTATGGATGCTGTATGAGCAAGTTCAACAACCAAATCCCTGCCAGAACACTATCAACTGAATACGAATGACTGAAAAAAACCTGAGGCCACTGCTGACAGGGAGCGAGCGGAGTCGAGCAAACCTTATATCCTTGCTACGAACCGAGCAGTGATTAAAAAAGACATATGGTACATAAAGTCAAGGGGAAAGACTATGGAAATGACTCCCACTAGGAAAAGGAAATTACAGCGTTAATTCGGAGCTGCGAAAAGAACTTTGGAAGCTTTAGATAGAGGCTTGATCAAACCAGAGCAGCTAGTGGAGCCACCAGAGCATATTCAAAGACGGATGAATAGGCTCACAGCCACACCCATGATTACGTTTGGCTAGGCCTCCAACAGACCAAAGGTGCAAGTAACCAAATCCAGTGTATTTTCCCGGATCGACAGTGTAAAGCCTGATACAGAAGCACAACGAGTGCCAAAAAGGGCTCAGGAGATGGTTAAGGACAAGTCAGTGTGGAAATCAGTCTTCAAACACATCGATTCCAAGGCAGAACCAATCGATGTGCTGAGGAAGAAACCAGTGTTGCGGTGCAAGCAAAAACCTCTGGTGATTGAAGAGCAAAAGAAGCTGGCTCTTACTTCTTCCAAGCCTAAGGTTATAGAAGTAATGGCTGGTGAGTCCGAACTCATAGTGAGGATAGACTCTTCAAAGAGACTTAAGTCCGAGGTTTATGTAAGAGAGCAACATTTTCCTCCCATCGAAGATCAGCAGCAAGAGCCATTATTAGTCGAGACTAAAGCAGACGATGGGGATGAGCAATTGGTTGACTACAGAGAGGATAATGAACACTTAGAAGAAGTCTACGGTAAGGACGTGTATGTAGGCATGGTCTACTTGTTAACAGCCAAATTCGCTAAGCCGGCCAAGGCAGCGCATGTGGTTGTTGTAAGCAAGGCCGCTCAAGGACTACCTTCGGCAGAGCATGATGAACCAGAGGAACGGGGACCAACTGTGGACCCTATGATGCAAAAGTCCTACATGATGTTCTCTAAACCGACATCTACGATGGCTTCGCATATGAGACTATTGTACATCACTACAGGCATGGGGACATCCAACTTAGCAAGGTTATGGTGGATACTGGTGCAGCAGTGAACGTTTTAACTACTCGAGCAATGACATTGTTGAGTATTCCCAGATCAGCTATTCAAGCAACATTCATGACAATCAAAAACTTTGTAGGGATTGTTTCGCAGACACTAGGGTTGTTCTTCATAGAAGTCAAGGTTGGACCCGTCATAGGAGTGCACACTTTCTTTGTCATCGAATGTAATTTGCCTTTCAGTCCTATATTGGGTAGAGATTGGATCTATAGGAGTTATTGCGTGCTTTCATCGCTCCATCAACAGCTCCTCATATGGGATATGATGACATCAGAGTCATATATAATCAACACTGATCCATGACCATATTCGTTCTCTGCGAATGCGCTGGATGTCGATTACTACAATGGAAATCTTCGGCCATTGGAAGTGTGCGGCGTCGATAGAAAGGCCGGGCTATTGGGGTCATAGCCTCAGAACTAGCTCGATGGGGAATAGTGTAAGCAAGACAAGACAAAGGATGACCCTACTTTCTGGAGCTATCCTCGACAAGCCAGCAATGATACGCCAGTCCCAAGATGAGGAGGCAGAGGCTTGTGCTTCTCTCTATGAAAGATTGCAAACCTATATGATTGAGCCGCAAGCCTACGATTTTCTGCCAACCATAGCCATGGCAGAATGTATTAATGAAGATGTCCAACAGGAAGGGATAGAGGAGGATATCATCCAGCTCGCACCTGCAGCCTTGGATGAAACACCACCTAAAGTTAGAGATCCAACCGAGAAGATTAACCTTGGAACTATCGTTGAGCCAAAGGAGGTGGCTATCAGTACTTTTCTAGAGCCTGAAGAAAGAGATGGGCTCGTTGACCTCTTATTCGAGTATAAAGACTACATTGGGGAGAAATTTGAAGATATGCCAGGAATTTTACAAGAGCTAGTTGTCCACAAGCTCCCAATCGCAGAAGGAAGAAAGCCAGTCCAGCAGCAGATGTGGAGGATGAACCCGGAGACAGCAACACTGGTCAAGGAAGAAATCGAAAAGATGTTAAAGTCCGGAGTCATCCAAGTGGCTAAGTACATGGAGCGGGTATCAAACATAGTCCTAGTACGAAAGAAGAATGGCAAAATCAGAGTATGTGTGGACTATAGAGACCTAAACCAAGCTACTCCAAAGGATGCTTACCCAATGTCGGTCGTTGATCTTCTTGTTGATGCAGTTGCGAGACATGAGATGCTCTCATTCATGGACTACACAGTAGGATATCATCAAATCCCGGTCGCTGAGGAAGATAGGCACAAGACTGCATTTAGATGCCCAGGGGCGTTAGGAGTGTTTGAATAGGTCAATATGCCATTCGGGTTAAAAAACGTAGGGGCAACATATCAGCGAGCAATGCACTCCATCTTCCCTGACCTAGCAGGTGATACAATGGAGGTCTACATTGACGATGTTGTGATTAAATCAAGGCAGAGGTCAACTCATGTAAAGGATCTACAGCGGGTATTCATGTGAATGAGAAAGCATCAGCTTAAGATGAATCCTGCCAAGTGCGTTTTTGGGGTAAAAGTGGGAGACTTCCTTGGGTTTCTGGTACATCAACAAGGAATAGAGGTCTCGGATGATAAGAAGGAAGCATTGCTTAAGGCTTTCCCTCCAAAGAACAAGCGGGAACTTCAGCAGCTACTCGGAAAACTCAACTTTCTAAGGAGGTTTATTGCAAATGATGGGGGAAAGACCAAACCCTTCGCACCTTTCCTTAAATAACAGGGCGAGAAGGAGTTCGTCTGGGAGCCAGTTGACCAGGAGGCGTTTGACACGATCAAGCAATACTTAGTCAACCTACCAGTCTTGGTACCACCGCGAAAAGGTATGCCACTTAAGATTTACATTTCAGTAACCAAATTCTCTATAGGGAGCTTATTGGCCTAAGATGACGAAGTGAAGACAGAAAGAGCAATATTCTACTTAAGCAGAACCCTCACAGATTGCGAGAGAAGATATGCATCGATTGAAAAATCATGCCTTGCTCTTTATTTCTCTGGCTGCAAATTGAGGCATTATATGTTGTCCTTCACAACGTGCGTCATCGCACAGACAGACCTGGTTTGATACATATTAACCAGACCTAACTTTAAGGATGGATAAGGAAATGGATTATTGTGATGTCCGAGTTTTCACTATAATATGTCCCGCAGAAAGCAATGAATAGCCAAGTAGTAGCCTATTTCCTCTCACATCGCCCTATGGAGGATCTCAGAGCAGAAGGAGTTAGAATTGTCACACATCTTTTTGGCTCTTTGGAAACTCTACTTTGATGGATCTAGGATGAGTACTTTCGCAGGAGCACAGATAGCACTGGTCAATCTGCAAGGTGAAACATTTGCCTATTCTTTCCGTCTCGAATACAATTGTTCCAACAATGCAGAGGAATACGAGGCCTTAAGCATCAGACTAGAACTTTTATGGGACCTGGGCGCTAGTGACATACAAGTTTAGGGGGACTCAATGCTTATGATCAGACAGCTCCAAGCCACGTTCAAAACAGGTCTCATCCTCGAGCCGTATGTGAAAAAGGCTAGCGAGTTGTTGGAACTATTCACAGAGGTGACCTTGACTCATATCCCTCAAGGAAAGAATTTTGTAGCAAACGAGTTAGCTCAACTTGCTACAGGAATAGAGCTGGTTGATGACGTACATGAGCGCCTAATGAAAGTAGAAGTCCGTACACTTCCGTCCTTCATGACTAAAAAGAAAGAAAAAGATGAATGGTATGTCGCATCTCTGGGAACCATTGATGATGATTGGAGGCAGCCGATTATCACATACTTAAAGGATCCTAGCTCTATGGTAGACAAGAGAATCATATATTTTGCTCCAAATTACATTCTCCGGGGGGATGAGTTATGCAGATGTGGTGAAGTGAGGGTGGATTTGGTCTGTGCTTTGAGACTGAAGTCAAGCGACTGATGCGAGAAGTACATCTCGAGGTTTGCGGAGCTCACCCATCTGGCCCAAAAATGAGATGGTTCTTGCGGAGGCACGGATATTTCTGGCCTTTAATGTTAAAGGATTGTATCACTTTTGCAAAAGGGTGCGAGGACTGCCAGGCTCATAGACTAGTCAGCCACATCCCAAATATTCCTATGTAGCCAATCATCAAGCCGTGGCCAACACGAGGATGGGCATTGGATCTAATCGGTCTAATACATCCTCATTCTTCCATGCAGCACAAGTTCATCATTGTTGCTACGGATTTCTTCACAAGGTGGGTCGAAGTGAGGCCTTTGAAAGTGGCCTCTGCTGCTGCGATTAGGTAGTTCCTATACGAGGATATCATTTGCCGATTTGGAATTCCGAAGTTCTTCATTTCCGATTGAGGTACTGCATTCATGTCCGGAGAAGTAGAGGAATTAATTACAGACTTTGGGATCAAGTTTTTACATTCTTCACCATACTACGCACAGTCTAACGACAAAGTTGAAGTAATCAACAAATTGATCCTCCACATCCTTAAGCGCATGCTCGCAGACAATCCAAGACTTTGGCATGAAGAGTTGTTCAGCACTCTGTGGGCGTATTGCACTTCCAAACGTAGTACTACGGGGACTACTCCATATGCGCTAATGTTCAGACATTATGCCGTCTTGCCATTAGAAATTAATGTCCAATCACTAAGAATCATGGATCAGCATAAGTTGATTGGTGAGGATTATGTATAGGCGATGTGGCAAGAGTTAGAGGATTTGGACGAAAAGCGTGTTAATGCCTTGACTAACTTACTCGCAAAGAAATAGAAAGTGGCTCGCTGCTACGATCGACGTACCCGTGGACTTAGCTTTACAGAAGGAGAACTTATTTGGAAAATCGTATTACCTCTGGGAGAAAAGCAAGAAAGACGTAGTAAATGGTCTACGAAGTGAGAAGAACCCTTCATCATTGACAAAATTTTAGGCAAGGGAGCCTTACAGCTATGTGATGTCGACGGTGAGGTGCATCGTAACCCAATCAATGGTCGATTTTTAAAGAAATACCGACAATCCATTTGGGAGTACGAGGAACAAGGAGAATCAACAACTTATTTTTGCACTCATTCGCAGCCTATCAAAGAGGCTCGCTCTTGATGTAAAACTATAGGGGTAACCAGTATGTTCAAAGCCAATTCATGTGGCCAAAATGTCACCAAAGCTAATTCATGTGGCCAAAATATCACAAAATTTCAAATTTTTTACATTGAATCTATTTATGTGATTCTTTCATGCGTCACAATTTGCTTACGATCAAACTCCAGTGGTCCAATCAATGGAGATGGTATTTTGGCTATTACAAAGCAAAACAAGAGCAATAAAAATACACAGTCTTATTTGATCAAAATAAAGAGTATAATGTGAGGCTTTGTGGCCTCTAGCTCTGATACCATACATTGAATAAGGAATCTCCGGCCTGCTAAAAACCAATCATAGGAAGTAGTTTAGATCTATCTCAACCAACCACAATGAGATCCTCGGGTTGCGCCGATGGAAGAGCATTAACTGGGGGTTAGATCTACCTTCGGTTCCGGAAGACTTTGGGTTACTTGCACTCGCCCAACATTAGCAGCTCAACAAAGTTGTCCCTCTGATCATGATCTTAGGCGCTCCACTCAGAAAGCAAGGGGAGCTGCAGCGGAAGTGAGTGGGAGCATGCACCAGACTAGGATGATCAGCTTCAGGGATGGGGTTAGTGAGTGCCCATATCAACCATTGTCTGCTAATTCTCAAAGGTTTGAGAATTAGTCAAGAACTGAAGGACCTGAGCTTTGGTACTATGACCTAAGCCAGGTTTGAGCTTTGGTACTTCGACCAAAAAATGTCTAGCAAACTACAAAATCTAGAGGCTTTGCCTTAAAGTAAGAGAGAAGTAGACTATGAACTAGAGAAGCCATCTTTTCTACTAGAGATCTTGTGGAAAGAAGAAGAAGTAACAAGTTATTTATAGTCCTAAAGACTCTAAAGAGGCTTTGAATAAAGGGACCCAAAGCATTGCATCGATTCAATACAGCAATTAAGAGGTTCAACATTCAATTACTGAGCTGCATATCTCTTGAAAGGCTGTAGATTTATAAGCCATTAAAGACGGGCAGTTATTCCAAAAACTGGCGTGATCTTTAGAGGCGCGAAGTTATTCTATGGCCGAAATGCACAGTGGGTGATTAAGGCCATGGGCCACAAAGCATAAATTAAACTAAGCAGGAGTTTATACAAAATAAGATATAGAGCCCAAATGTGGGGCTTAGTCAGTGAAAATCTAAAACTTAATAATAAAGCTGCCGAGAGCTCGCAGACTAGTCTTTACTTGGAGGTACTGGACCAGCGCAGTGGCCCAAGCTCTTTCAGCATTCGCAGCTGCAGCATGAGTTTGTTGAATGCTTTCGGAGAAAGTCTTCCCAGCATAAAGGAGAGCGATAGCAGCCTGTTCCTTGCCGAAAAATTCCTCTTCCTTTTCACGCAATTTAGCTTGAAGCTTTATAATCTCCGCACGAATGGATAGAATGTCTACCCATTCACCTTCGTAGCTATTTCCCATCGTTATGATTTTTTCTAAGTCATGTTTCCACTTGCAGTTATGATCAACGCGGTGAGAAATAGCTTTGTTGTGCTCGTGGGTCGCAGAGACTACAGTGTTATAAAGGTTGAGGAGTTTTTGTAGCAATTCCTTCATTTGGTCCAGGATAGCGTGATCTACTCCCTCTACAGCACAGTGAGCCATTTGAATATGGACAGCTAGTTCTTAACGCACAGACTCATTTTCAAAATGTATAGTCCATAGATCGCGGAGGTAGGCAGTGGCAAGTTGAACCTCTGAAGGATATTTTTCAAAGAGAACCAAGTCCTTATAAATTTCCATCACCTCTTGCAAAGTCTTGGCCATTCCCTCGCTACCCCTATAGGAGCCGGAAGAGCTGGAATCATAGACAGAGGGGGCAGCAGTCTCATTGCAGTTACGGATGACATTAAAAAACTCTCCAAGCCTCTGTTGACCATCAGTAAGAGATAACTCTTCGGTACTTGGATCCTTATGCGAGAAAACCTATACTTAGGGAGTTATGGAATGCTCAGAGGACTCACACAACAAGAACCTACACGAGTAATTAATGTCAGAATATACCTGAGATACACGAGAGGGAGATTGGTCATCATACAAAGTAGTGTTGATACAGGGAGGAGAAGGCGCTTCAGTTGTGAACTGTGAAAATAAGTAGAAGTTTGATCCTATTGAAGGATAAGCAAGCCAGATTTAGCAGTTCAAAGGAAGAGCAATACAGTAGAGTTCATGTGGCCGGTCTCTGCGGCTAGAGTGATAGAGGGGGCATCTAGAACACATAGTTGTTCTCCATTTGTAGGTGCAGGAGTCGCATCCGCAGCAGCAGGAGCAGGTGTATGTGCCTCTTGAATATCCTCCTGGGATCGCATAACCAAAAACGGTGGTTAGAAAGGCATAAGTATGTCAGGGAAAATAAAGTCAGAACAGATACCATACCTCAGCAGCAGGAGAAGCCGGTACAACATCAATATTAGGAGCTTTAGTGTCTCCTTCAGACTCACCAGCCTGTTTCAGAGGCTTTTCATTACCCACAGTGGTAGCTATCCCCTCCATAGTGGCGGTCGCAGCGGCAGAGATTAATCGCTCAAAGGGTTGATCATAGACTTCCTCAAGGAGTTCCATGCGTCATGTTTCTTCATCCATAGCACTGGAAGGACCTACATCTAGAGGTTTGGAAACTGGGGTTCCCCAAATGCACTCGCAGCACTGGAATGTGGCTCAGAAGTGGCAATTGGCTGTGCACACTTGCCTTTGGCCCGCGCAGCCTGAAAAAGCAAGTCTTCCTCTGAATGCTCACTTTTAGGCATCAGCTCGATAGAGAAAGATTTATTACTTAGCTCATCTTCTGACAGTCGCCTGCGTTCCTTAACGATGTGACGACGGGAGCGGCAAGTCTGAACCATAGAGGAGCAAGATTAAAGGATAGAGGACAGAAGATGCTAAAGAATGAAAATCTTGAGACAAGTAGAAACCATACCAGTGGAACTTCTTTATGGGAATCTCCATCTTCATAGTCCCATGCTTCAACGACTTCCTTTTTCTTTTTCTTAGCAGCAGCCATTTTCGCAGCGGGGGAATTAGCTGCGAGGCTCACACCCATAAGCTTATTGCGTTTTGAGACAGAGGGAGGAGAAGCACTAATTTCTCACTCTTTCCTCTTTTAGCCCACTTCCTTTTGGACATTGGGGCCTACAGCTTTCCTATCCACCGTTCTCTTGAAATAGTCAAGGAAAGAGGCTGGAAAAATGGTGCGAAAGACTTCAGATTTAGACTGCATCTAGAGTTCACAATAATGGCACCTATTTCACTCATGATATTCTTCAACCGCAGAGTAAGTTACACAAAGTGAGTGCCGACGGAACGCGGATAGATCCAGCAGGGGAAAGGTTGGAATGGCAAGAGCTTAAAGGATTGCTGATTTCTCCACGCAAGTCCTCCATGAAGTGTAGCAATTGCAGGATTCTATCAGGGGGCAAGGAAGACCTTGCTTACTCCCAAGTTGACGAGCAAAGTGGTTGGGTACGTATAGCTCTATCCACAAAACTGCATTAGGGACGATGATGTCTGCGCAAGTGATACACTGAGCAAAGAGCTTCCTCGCAGCAGGGGCTTATCGGGGGATCACTGTGAATCCAGTTGATAATTCAGCGGGGAGTCTTCTCGTTACTACGAATTCAGCTATGTCCTTGGGGAACAGTTTTTGACCCCAAAGGTAGTTGAAGCACTGCGAGTAGCTCAAAGACTCCGTCTCCCCAGCGAGAGCCAAGAATTTCCCCAAAACCTCCTCATAGATAAATACCTTGTGATGCAGGCTACGAAACTCAGGGAAATAAACCTGTAACCATAAAGACAGAATCTAAACAGGCCCTGCAAATTTCAACTTGAATGGGTTTAATGAAATCCACCCAAGTCCACGATACAGAGTGCCCAATGCGGGCTGCACAAGGTCAAGACAGTGGCCATTGTATAACGCCTCAGCTGCCTTAGTGAAGGTGTTGGTAATCCTGTCTGCAGCAACACAGAATACGTAGCGATAGAGCCAAAATTCAAGAAAGGCAATGCCACCATAGGCATTTTTTACCCGTTGATCATCAGAGGCAGGAGTAGCCTAGAACTCTTCCGTATTGTAGTGTTTGCGCCAATTGGAGTAAACAGTACTGATAGTGGAACGGGCAGGATCTAAAGAAAAGATAAAGGACTCGCTGTATAAAACATTAGGAAGAAAATGCCCATCCGCAGTGGGCAAGCCAGTAATAGTGACAACATCAAGAAGGATAATTCCTAAATGCCCAAGTAGGAGAACAAAACTATTACTACTAATCTCCCAATAACATAAGGCAGCAACGACGGCAGCACGATTCCTGCCTTGGGGAAGATGGAAACATAAGTCCTAAGCATGTGAGATACCAACACGTTGCCAAAGCTCTTCATCAAGGGATTTTTGCTCTTGATACCATTGAAGCTCTTCGGCTCGAGTGCTGGGCCATTTTCCCAATATCAGGTCGAGTTCCTTCTGATCCCATTGAAAATGGGCAGCGGCTTCACCTCGCACGACCAACGGAGGATAGCGCACATCCGAATCAAGAGCGGAAGATGCCCTCGTTGTATTAGTGGTCGGACCTAGTACAACTTCATCCCCCATCTTTAAATCGACCCACGCAAATGGGGTAACCTGGTCTTAGTGAAGACGTTGGTCCATATGGTTGCAAAAGGCTTCTACATCCTTCTCGGAAACATCTGGGCAGAACTTTTGATAAGGAGCCATTTGCAGGGAAAATGATGAAAATCAAAGTCCAGAGAGTATTTGAGAATTCAAAATCTTGGGTTGAGGAAACTTCGAAAAGAAGATGAAAAGGGAAAAGTGACTAAAGAGCGAGGTTTAAAAGGGTTGAAAATAGACGGTGCGATTTTCAAAGGAAAACACTTGAGTAGCCTAGTGCGAGGCTATTTCAAAACCACTGACCGAAGAGCGGCACATCACATCAAGACCCCTTCGATTGCACATGGGTTAATCTCGAGGTCTGGGGGGCAATGATTGGACCCAAAATAAACTCAACATTTATTCTGATACTTTTGGACCTTGGAGATAAAATGGGCCAGCCACGTGCGGCTCAATTAAAGCTGTGAATCTGAAAAGATATCTATGCGATTCCTAGATAATCTAAGGGAATCTAAAGACAAGATATTATTCTTAATCAATAATTGTTACCTTGTCAAGGGAGGAGGATCAAAGTACCTACTTCTATAAATAGGCGAAGCGAAGCAAATTTACGGATCTCTACACTCATACACAATTTGCGCACCAGCAAATCTTACTCCACTGCGAGTACACAACCAACGACCAGTGAACTCAGAATCTAGGTCACCTGACAGAGCATGGGGATTTAAAGGTTCGCTCAAGCTAACTAACCGGCAACAGCGAATTCAGGATCTAGGCCACCTGAAAGAGCGTGGGGATTTGAAGATTCATTCGAGCTACAACGATGGAAGTCAGCGGAGTCTAGGCCACCAGACAGAGCGTGAGAATTCTTAAGATTTACAAAGTCACACTATCTGGTGTTCTCAACACTACGTCCTTAGAATTGCTCTGGTTTATACTTGCCCGAGGGTGTAAAGTATCAATTCTTTGTGGCTCAGCAGAGAGACACGAACCTTACGTCTTGTATCAAGACAAGTAGGACTCAACGAGCGAGGTGGTGCTCTCCTCGCTCCAATTGCTTGATAAGAAGCAGAGACTACGTGGCGCACTACACAACAACATTCTGCCATCGACAGTGGCATGCCTCGCACAAAGCACATCTACAACTGCAGATACAAAAAGAGACAGTTTGCGATCACTCCACTTGCTGCTACCTGACTGGAGAAAAATCAAAACCAAACAAGTCTTTAATGACTCTTTGTTGTACAAGGTAACAATGAAAACGGGGGATAAAAGACGCTCCTAAGCAAACTAGAAGATGATTCAACAAAACGCTCCTAAGCAAATTAAATTAAAGCATCGTCGTCGAGGATTGGATTTTATGGTTGTTTATGCGTTTAATCCATATTTCCGTAATCCGGCCAGCATCATTGATGGAAATGATCGATGCCCTTTGAACGCCATATGTGGCCAACAACAATTGGAGAGAGCTCGATCAGGTTCGTCTCCGATCTCATGATCGATAGTAAAATGTTTACAAGGTACTACAAGTCAAAAGAGGAGGCTAAATTTCTTCTTCGCAATAGTTCACAGTCCAGTGATCCACACGTAAACTTCTCCAAAAATATGGAAAAGATAGGTGTTATGTTGACAATCATACAACTTTAAAAAGTGGGATTGATTTGTTAGGTTTCTTTTATTTCGAATTCTCTAATATCTTATATTGTCCCAACTCCTGAGCAATTATGCTGGGACATGTATGGCTATATTTTTTTTTCGATTACATGTATGGCTAGGTTGATGTACGTCTTGTTATCACTTGGCACGTCACGTTTTGACTACTACGTCCACAGCAGTCCAATTTGGGCTTCAGCTTTTCAGTCTCTCAATATATATTGTGTTTCATATTACATGACTCCAAGTCATACTTGAATCTCATACTTGATCGATCAATCACAATGTGGACAGTGGTGGGATTGTGTTCAGGGGCATTGCTTGTCATATACATCTCTCACTGGATTATGAAATGGAGAAACCCGGCCAAGTGCAATGGAGTTCTTCCTCCAGGCTCAATGGGGCTTCCTTTCATTGGAGAAACCCTCAGCTTGATCATTCCAAGCTACTCTCTCGATCTTCACCCTTTCATCAAGAAAAGACTCCAGAGGTAACTTCATGCGTAGCTATACTTTAATTAAAAGCGAGTACTAATTAATTGTTAAATTGCTAGTTTCTGGTAGCTAGCTACCTCACATGCGTAGCAAATGTTCTTCTCTTTTACTTAATTGCAGATATGGACCAATATTTCGGACCAGTTTGGCGGGCAGGCCAGTTGTGATATCAGCTGATCCTGAATTCAATAGCTACCTCTTTCAGCAAGAAGGGAGGTCTGTTGAGTTGTGGTACTTGGATACTTTTTCAAAGATTTTCGTGCACGAAGGTGATAACAAGACAAATACAGTTGGCATCGTTCACAAGTACGTAAGGAGCATCTTCTTGAACCATTTTGGTGCTGAAAATCTCAAGGCGAAGCTGCTTCCTGAAATAGAAGCATTTGTCGACAAAAGTCTATGTTCCTGGTCGAATCAGGAATCTGTTGAAGTGAAACATGCTGGCTCAGTAGTAAGTATTATTCCCTCTCAAATCTAATATATATAGCACTATTTCACTAAGGTATGCCTATTTTTGGTCTTTTTTAGGTATAGAACATTATACCAATTTTTCGATCATATTTTACCATCTTCACCGTTCAAATCTTAGGTCCCAAAGTGTAGATCATGTCTGTAAATTTTCAGCCAAAATGATGATCGTTAAAGTATTCAAAACTGTAATTGAAATTTATAAGTACGAACGGTTCAGGTTTGACAGATTTGGTCTGTTCCTTGATTTAATTCAGTTCGATATCTTAACGATCACTATTTTGATTAAAAATTTACAGGAATGATCTACTCATGTAGACTTAATATTTGGACGGTGAAGATGTTAAAATATGACTGAAAGTTTGTCTAATGCCCTATACCTAAAAATGACCCAAAAAAGGTATACCTAAGTGGAAGGGCCTCTATATTATATATATATGTATATATCAGTTCTTATTGCAGTAAATATTCTCCGCTGCAGATGGTTTTCAACTATAGTGCAAAGCAGATGATCAGCTATGATGCTGAGAAATCAGATGATGACCTGAGTGAGAAATATACTAAAGTGATAGAAGGTCTGATGGCCTTTCCCTTGAATATCCCTGGCACTGCATACCATAATTGTGTCAAGGTAAAAATGACCATTTGGTTTGTTGAGATAAACATGCAATTGTTTTGTTTTTACATGCTATTAATTAATTAAGATGTCACGTACACAGATTCAAAGTTGTGGTATTTATATGTGCAGCACCAAAAGAATGTGACAACAATGTTGAGGGATATGCTCAAGGAGAGACACGATTTCCCAGAGACTCAACGAGGAGATTTCCTTGATCAAATAGCTAATGACATGGATAAAGAGAAGTTTTTATCTGAAGATTTTAGTATTCAGTTGGTATTTGGAGGCTTATTCGCTACCTTTGAGTCCATTTCAGCAGTGTTGGCATTAGCTTTCAGCTTACTTGCAGACCATCCTTCAGTCGTAGAAAAGTTAACTGTATGTAGAAAAAAAAATTCTAAAAGCACCGATTTAGATATATTATAACTCGTGTGGAAAACACTGCTAATAAATTAGTTGTCTTGTTCACCAGGCTGAGCATGAAGCAATTCTACGAAACAGAGAAAATCCAAATTCCTCACTGACATGGGACGAGTATAAGTCGATGACTTACACACTTCAGGTTAACTAGTACTAAATCCCAACATGTTCCTTCTAGCTAGCTTGCATGTACAGTAGTTTACATAGGTCTTATAGCTTGCTTCTTGTTGGAAACATATATAGGTTATAAATGAAACTCTGAGGCTGGGTAATGTTGCACCTGGCTTGTTGCGTCGAGCTTTAAAAGACATCTCAGTTAAGGGTTAGTCCACCAACTGTAGCGTAGCCATTTTCTAAGGAAAAGAAAGAGAAAAAAAACGAAAGAGGTGTGGTACTAAAATTTGGAGTTAATGCTGGCAGGATTTACAATCCCGGAAGGTTGGACTATTATGCTTGTCACCTCTGCACTTCAGTTAAATCCCAACACATTCAAAGATCCCATCGAGTTCAATCCGGGGCGTTGGAAGGTACACATTTGTGGTTCAGTTTAGAACTTTAGATTGTCATTTTTTATCATGTAACTTGCAAAGCTTAATAAACTTTTTACTAGTAGGCAGCTAATTTTACTTCATATAAACTTTTGTGGAAATCAGGACCTAGATGCACATTCTATATCCAAGAATTTCATGCCTTTTGGGGGAGGAATGAGACAATGTGCAGGGGCAGAGTACAGCAGAGTCTTCTTGGCTACATTTTTCCATATCTTGGTCACCAAATACAGGTACTTTGCTTGTTTGCCTTTCTATGAGCTCTATCTCATTTTCACAAGAGAATTCGCAAATGAACTTTGCTGTGTTCACCAGAATGGTTTTGATACACCGTAAATCCATAATGGTCTTCTGAATCTTGATTCATGTTCGCAGGTGGACAACAATCAAAAAGGCACGCGTTGCTCGAAACCCAATTTTGGGGTTTGGTGATGGACTTCACATCAATTTCTCAAAGAGAACCAAGTGATATACAGTATGTATGGTTTTTTAACAGTAGTCGACTAGGTTGCTTGCTCCATCTGGAACTTCTTCTTTAGCTACCCTTTTCAATGTAATTAAGTCACATAAGAATGTTTGGGTTAACTATGTTTATGTGAAAGTTGATATACCAACCGGACAGACTAGTATCAAATGGAACTGGGTTTGCAATCCAGGGAGGTGAATATGGTGTGTTTTTTCAGTTTTTTCTTTTTTACCAGTTTTGGGGCTTAATTTTTTAGATTTTATTTTCTTCAATTTTGCCCCCCCCCCCCCCCCCCCCCATAAGAAATTGATTTATCTACTCCCCCATAAGAAAATAAGGAAAATAAGATGAGTGTATTTTAGTGTTTTCACAAATTTTGTTTAACTGTATTGACCGAGATCCAAACGTATTTCGATTAGGCCAATTTTTATGTACGGTGTCTTTTATTACAAGGTGAACTATTATATATGGCATTCTTTATTGTTAAAACATTTTTAATTCTTATATTGCTTGAATTCTCTATATGCACACTAATGTTCTTACCTTTATTCCTTAGTTATATGGGTTGAAAGACCTTTGTGAAACGTAATCGATCATATATCATCATTTTACAAAACTGACTGTCAGATTGGTTGTTCATAATATTCTAAGCATGCCGTTAAAATTTTATAAATTTTGGACTTGATTTAGACCTACATCTATGGGTTTCGCTAAATGTGACCGTAGTACCCTTACAACTAAAACGTAAATTACCCATTCCTAAAGGAATTTTTTAAGATCAAAATTTTAACACACATTCTTGTAAATTACATATCTATCTCATAGTGTCAAAAAAATTGACATAACAATTTGATTTATCTAGTTTCTCCATGGAAAAATAAGCAATATATAAGAGAAGGGTATTGATGTCATTTCACACACACTCAATTAAACTCTCATCATTGAAAAATTACAAGATCTAATCTGAACCATCTATTATATTTACTGTTTTACTGTGTAAGGTAAATCGATAAAAGAAAATTACAATGAAACCTTAAACCCTAAAACTTAAACCCTAAAACTTAAACCCTAAACCCTAACTTACTCTAAACCTCAAAATTCCTAAACCTTAACGTAACCTAAATCTCAATCCCCTAAACCCTAACTTACCCTAAACTTAAACCCTAACTTATCCTAAACTCTAAACAATGATTTAATAGTAAAATAGATACACAAATATAACTATATATAGAATTCCAATATTTGATCAATATATGTATATGTAATATATTAATATAGACATACACAAATATAAAATATATATCTATATAGTACTAGTCACTATATTATATATATATGTGTAGGTATAATGATATATGTATTACTATCTTATATATAAAAAAAAATTGTGGGCTTTAACGGGACGGGCCTAACGGGCCTTGATGGGTTTTTGGCGGGCCGGGCCGGGCTTTAGATCTCTAAACCAAGTTCGGCCCACCAACCACCTTGGCGGGCTTTTTTGCGGGCCGGGCTAGACTTTTAGCCCACGGGCTTACGGGCCTCCACCGGCCCACGAAGCCCACGGGCCAAATGATGACCCCTAGTTAAAACTTACTTATGATTGGTATATATGTACATTAATATAATATATAAACATTCAGGAGTGAAGCCACTTGAAGGCAAGCACAGGCCTTGCTCCCTCCTGAATAATTGAATATGTACTATTAGTTTGTCTAAATTTTGTGTAATCTGAAGTAGTGGAGTGGAAATACTCCTTGTTTTAGACTAGTTGGGTTGGGTTCGAGTCCCACTTGGCTCCTTTTCATCTTTTTCATCTATGTTTATACTACAATTTTTCTCAACTAATAATTCTTTTCTTCTCTCTTCATTTTATATATTGTATACTTATCAATATTTTCCTCTTTCTTCATCTATGTTTATACTACAATTTGTCTCAACTAATAATTCTTTTCTTCTCTCTTCATTTTATATATTGTATACTTATCAATATTTTCCTCTTTTGTCTATATATTCATGCATTGAACCATTTAAAAAAAATACATGCATTATTTACTTTTAAATTTTTGTTTTTCATCTTTGTGCTCACCCTAAGATTCAATCCCCTGGCTCCACCACTGTGTACATTAATATGTACATTATTATATGTTAAATATAGTATATATGTACATTAATCGATCACTTTGTTTATATATGACTGATCTTGTACTTATTGATCAGTGCATAAATATGCACCTCCATACTATTTATTGATGCTTATGTACTTATTATTTTGTTATTTATCCAGAATTATTAATTTAATTTATTGTTTTATAGGTATTTTGAGTTAATAGGGAGAAAAGAAGTTAAAAGGGGGTTTAAACCTTAATTTGGAAAATCTGTCTGTGTAGGTCAGTCAACTTCAACAGAGAACTGAGAACATCTCAAGATGAACTAGAAAATAGTCTTTATTGGAAAACTCCGGATGTCTAGTTTCTGTAGCTTCTTCCGGAATGTGATTATCATGTGTCTAGAGGAAATTATGGTCCTTTTAGTCCACAGAGGTCAGTCTACTCTGAAATCTGACTTTAATGAGAAAGTTGTGTTTAGAATCCCAAATCACATGAAGAAGCCCAAGAACGAATTTGTGCTTTAAAATCTAATTAATTACTAATGTGACTTATGGAAAAGAAGTCAAGACCTAAAACGATTGAAGAAGTTTGACTTGTCAAAAGAAAGAGCCAAAAACTTGAGTGAGCAAGGAGATGTCCAATCAAATCTCTATAAATACTCTTTTTGGAGTTTTGGAAAAGTTAATCATCATTGGAAGGAAGAGGATTCAAAGAGCAAGATAGCAGCCATATATAGAAGAAAATCACCCCCCCCCCTCTCTCTCTCACCTTCTTTTCTCTTCTTCTTCATTCTTTGTAGTATGTTTGTTTAATCTTCTCTAGTTAGGGGCTGACCGAAGCCCTACATATATTTTTAATTTTGAACCCCATGTGATTTATTTAATTTTGGATGAGAATATCCTCACTATTTCATCTTGATGATTTCTATCATATGTTTCTTTGGTTGTAAACTTAGATGCTTGTGTTAGGGTTTATGGTCTTGAGTATGTATGCGAGTGTTAACATCAATATGTATTATGGAGAGGCAAAACAACAGTATTAGTTGTGTGAAGATTTTCCAAGGTCATGTAAAAGCACTTACCAGTAGCTTTTGAAGCCTTATTGTTTCCCAAACATTCCATAGATCTTAATGAATTTAATTGGTTAGTCTTAGATAACCATTATAAGGTTGCCAATTGAGGATCAAGTGGAGGCAATTTACCAACCCCAAAACTTGTCAAGTAAGAGAGTGCAATAAAGTTATTGTCCTAACGATTTTGTGCTAATTGTGGAAAGCATTCATCCATTGTTATATAGATTTGTTTTGAGATAGATCGAAACTATCTAGGGTGGAGATCGAGAAGTTCCTAGTTTTCATTTTTATTAGATTCTTCTTTATTTTACTTTGTTATATTTTGTTTTCAGTTTCATTTTCTGTTTTCACGAATTTATTTTGATACCCAAAATAAATTATAAAATTTGGTAAATTTACATGGTAGTCCATCACTGTACATATTTATAGTCTCTGTTTTCTTGTAATTTTAAGTCGAGTTTAGATAGTTTAATAAATTAATTCTTTATTTGTAGCTCGTGTCTGCCAGATTTCTAGTATTTGTGTATAGAGTCGTTTAAAGCATTTAGTCTCATCAGTACTCTGCTGGAATGATCCCTACTTCAATTTCACTACATTGACATCTGTTAAATATACCTGGATAGTTAGTAGTGACTATCTTTGATAGATGATTTTCTGCCTATCAAATTTTGGCTCCGTGTCGTCGGGGATTGATTAACTCTAATTGCTTTAATTTGTATATTGTATTTAACATTTGTATATAATGTCTAACTTTGTGGTGTGTTATATATGTTCTATGGCACTTATCCAATATCAAAGTTATCCCACCATGTAGAGCAACTACTATGTACCTCCTTACACTTAGACTTGGGATAATCACTCTAGCTATGGCTATTCACCTCAAGGACATCAACATAAAGAAGTCAATGTACTCGAAAAAATTATGTCTCATCTTGACCAGTTGCAGATTGATCAGATCACTATGGATTCAAGACTTGAGAGGTTGAAAACTTCTGTGCAACAGTTGATGGATGATGTCACCAAGCACACATATGTTGAGCAAGAGGATGTAGCACCGGATTTAAGTGAGGATTTGACTTTTTCTCAACACTTTGACTTACTTCTTCATATGGATGGGCCGTTAGTAAAAGAGGAACTCAACAATAAATACAATTAACACTCAATCAAAGAAAGCATGTATATAACATATATAAGGCTCAATCGCATACGAGTTAAATGAATCTCAATAATCATTAAGCATGCTCATAGATCTATACCTTGTTAACTCGTTTCTACATTCACTATACATTCGCACATGCACTATACATCAAGATTAACAAAAAAAATCATATAACTTAATCGCATGTTTCACTATTAGTCACAATTTCGGAAGAGATAATCACATCATAGACTATTTAAGGGCTCCTAAGACACGAACCAAAAAATAAAAGATCTTTTTTGTGTTTCTTTTCTTGACACTTTTTATTTTTGTATTTTATTTTTCATATAAGACACTAAAACACAAAAGAAAATAAAGAAAAACTCAAAAATATCAAAAACTGACGCAGAGACCCTTCCACGACGAATTAGTCGTCAAAAAAGACCTCCCCATCCTTTGACGGGTCGAATACATGCTTTTGCCCAAAACTGACTCAAAATTCGATGAGTCAAGAAATTTACTCGACGGGTCGAAGTGCATTCTCTGTACAGACTAAAAAAACTAGAAATAGAAAAAACTGAGCATACCAACTTGCAAAATTTATACAGGATTAACCATAGATTGGAGCAAGCTGAAATTTTATGAACATAAACTACACACATAAATAAACATTTTCTCACATTTTCTGAATTTTTAGAGACCTATAACTATATCATATAAATCACATAAAGCAACATATTACACAATTCTGATTTAACACACGCAAACGAAAATTTTAAAGAAAAACCTATATTTAGATGCTAAGTATATGATATAACCCCACCCTACCCTTGAAAATTACATAGTCCTCAATGTAAAAACTTGAATTAAACCATGTAATATATCAAATAAGTATGACAAAGAACACATATCACACACAAAATCCACTATGTGGAGAAAAATAAATTTAAGAAGAAGGGATAAGAGAACAAATCTGGTTTCCAAGCTTCTCCATAAACACGAGTTGCCTCCCATGCAGCGCTAAATTTTACGTCTTCAACCAGATATCTTAAAAACCAGCAGGCGGCTGTGGTCTTGGCTGGATCAAGTGTTTGGGCTTTAATAGTGATGCTAGATGAGCTCTGCCAAGCAACTTGGACAACTTTAGAGTCCTACATACACTAGACCCAAAGCGTTCTCTTCTTTTCTTCCTCTTTTTCAAAGTTTCCTCTTCTTGAGTCCAACAAACATGGCATAGAGAATCTCTTTATTGGACATATGGTGATCAAGTATCACCATCTCAATATGCTCTAGGAAACAAGGGGGTTCGGTAGGTGAATCCTCAAATTCAAGTGTTTCTTTGGTGCAAGATACAAGTGCGGAACTTGAATTTGGTATTGAAAGCTCTTGTGGTGATTCATATGGTAGTAATAACTTCTCAATAAAAGAAATTTTGATGGACTCCTCCACAAGGAATTCGTTCATCTCATCATCATCAATGTAAGCATCCATTTCTTCCATAGCAATTTTATCCTCAGTAGTCAGCTTCACAGACCTATAGTTGAGAAGAGCTTCCATCTCGTCTAATTCTTGCTCAATCGGCTTCTGTTCTATAAATTTCAGCTTACTTGATTCGAGCACTTTCTTCAAAGTTTCATCACCCCATCCATATTGAAGATATTCCTCATGATGATATTCCTCTACAAAGACAATTTCCACTCTTTGGTTGCAAACATTTATGCATGTGTTAGGGTTTATGGTCTTGAGTATGTATGCGAGTGTTAACATCGGTATATATTCTGGAGAGGCAAAGTAACACTATTAGTTGTGTGAAGATTTTCCTAGGTCATGTAAAACCACTTACCAGTAGCTTTTGAGGCCTTGTTGTTTCTTAAACATTCCATAGACCTTAATGACTTTAATTAGTTATTCTTAGATTACCATTATAAGGTTGCTAATTGAGGATCAAGTGGAGGTAGTTTACCAACCCCGAAACATGCCAAGTAAGATAGTGTAATATAGTTAGTGTCCTAGCGATTTTAGGCTAATTGTGAGAAAAATTCATCCATTGTTATGTAGATTAGGTTTGGGGTAGATCGAAACTATCTAGGATGGAGAGAAATTCATAGCTTTCATCTTTATTAGATTTTTCTTTGTTTTACCTTTTTATATTTTATTTTCAGTTTCGTTTTCTGTTTTCACGAATTTATTTCAACAACCAAAAGAAATTATAAATTTCTGTAAATTTACAAGGTAGTCCACCACTTTACCTATTTGTAGTGTATGTTTTTTTTAAGTTTAAGTCGAGTTTAGATAGTTTAATAAATTAATTTTTTGTCTACAAATCGAGTCTGTCAGATTTGTGATATTAGTGTATAGAGTCGTTTAAAACATTTAGTCTCATCAGTCCTCTGCGGAAATGACCTCTACTTTCATTGCACTACATTGACATGTTTTTAGTATACTTGAATAGTTAGTAGAGACTATCTTTGATAGATAATTTTCTGCCTATCACTAACCTTCAATCTCTACAAACAATGTGAAATGTGATTGCTTCATGTATATCACACACTGATTGATAAAAAAAAAACAAAACAAAACTTAGAAATTACTAGATAAAAAATCCGGGCGAGGATGGGATGGGAATTCAGTCCTTAAAATTCACATACAAAAGAGGTAATTATCGACTTATTATCAACATTTTGTTTCAATATTTTTTTTGTTATAATCCATTTGAAATCCCCATCATATATATATGTTGTTCCAAACATAAAAGAAGCAAATCGATCACCTAGTTGCTGTAATATATTTGTGTTGAATATATTATCTATTCACTATTCAATTTTGTCTCAAAACATTACAATTCAGTCATTATAATCCGTGTATAATCCAATAATATGGCTATTACGTGCTCATTAGAAAACTAATTAAGGACAAACATGATTCCCACAGAAAAATCATCACTTAATGAATGAGCAAACCACACTAACCTATTGTCAAACTGAACTAAAAGGAATAACCTCGTACTTACAGGGGACAATTCTATTTTTGACCTTAATGCTATCAGATTTTTGCACCTAAACACCATGGTAAGTACTGCACGTCCCTCTGCATCGAGCTCCCACTGGGTAATTGTTTGGCTCCAAAATTTTCAGGGTCCAGAGAAGTCTCAAACTGTCTCTTTTCTTCTCATGCGTGTGTACTAGGCGTGTCATTGTCGTGGGGCAGAACATTGAGCGTCGGTTGGCCGCTACTGACTTCTAAGAAGCCATTTAAGATAGGGTGAGCACCAATCCAGCATGCTAGAATCTTTCTGCCTAAGTGACATAGGACTTGAGTTGTCGTGTCTATGTGTTGAGCCACCAGAATCGTTGCTCCACACACCCAATCCATTGCAGAGCAGTACAATCTCATTGGCAGAGTGTCGAGAATACAGATGTTGCGTCCTTGGAATGTCGAATCGTACATGCCCTATCTGGTGTAAAATCGTCGGATCGCCGATACCTAGGGATTCTCATGATGAGAAGGGTTTTTGCTAGAGAAAAAGGTTGTATATGAGATGTAGAAGTCCCTGATTAACATCATTGAATGACTCTAATTATCAAGAATCCTTCATCCTTAGCTCTTATAATCAATCGAAGATTGCTAGAATCGTTCTAGGATTCCTTCCCTAAAAGGAAATATTTTCTATATGCGGGCCGCATATATCGGCCAATTAACATGGAACAGCTCAAAAATAAAGAATGTTAATTTTGGACGCAAACATTGTCCCTCAAGTCTCGAGATAAGGTCCAAGAGTAATCGAAGAGGTTTGTAACCATGAAACATCATTCGGGCTCAAACGGTAACTCTCCATTCACGACACCACTTCAATTCACCACTTATGAAAAGTTGTGCCCTAATAATATGATATTATTTAAACAAGCACGATTTTTAGTAGCCCATTTCTTGAAACACTCTTCTGACTTCAGTCTCCCAATGGTCCAAACTTCCCTCCGAAGCTTTTCTCTTCTCCATCCAGTTTTCCAATTATCACCATGCCTAGCTGCCATGAAAGCCCACGTCCTTATATTTCCCAGGAGGCAACTGATTCCATCGCAAACACCATATGCTCCATCACACATAGAGAAAAAAAAACTCGGTCCCTCTATCACCCTGACCCTGTCTGACAACCCCACCGGGCAACTAGGTCTGTTCATTCACACACCGCTCAACCAAATGCTTTTTCAAACTCTCCACTATGAAATCTGTCATTCCGCCCTAATCTTCCGAGGAGAAAGAGCCGGGCCGCTTGGGTGGAATCATAAGGATATGGCCTGCCAATTAGAGAAATGGGCATCGACCTTTGCTGAACACAAAGCCTAGTATAAAGCTCATAAAGCTCATGATCAGGACCGCTGGAACATGGCCGACATCTCTCCTCTTCAGGATATGTGCTTATCCTTGCCCAAGGGAAGCAATCGTGCACCATTCGTTGCCGCCATGTGTTTTTGGGATGCTAGCTAAAACTGCTTTCGCTTCCCTTGCGGAGACATAAGCCTCACCTGCTCGATCTGGTGGCTATCTTCAAAGTTCAGACAATTGACTCGCCATGGAAGCAAGGTGACTTGTACTCTTCCGTGGAAACCGTTAGTCTAGTTCGCCTCAGTTCTTAGTCTTTTTGGGTGTCCCACTTCAAAAAACAAGCCAATGCTTAAGGAGGTATTGCCTTTCTTGAATATTGGATATCCAAATAAATATTCTGTGCAGCCTCCAGTAAGGTTAACAAAAGCTGGACCAGACTCGCAGAAGCCTTGTTTGAAGGCAACAAAACAAGACTTGATCAATCTATCCTCATCTGCATATTACATTCAGCCTGAGATGGATCTCTTTGGGGTTTGATTTTCCCGGCCCCCTATGGATGGTAGACCTCAGGTTGAAGGTCTATATCCCGATATTCCATCACCCGCTGATACAGCCATTTGAAAATGTTGTACTTCTGAGAAAGCACTACTAGAAAAATGCACCTAGACCATGGACGATTTCCGTCGTCTAGGTGCAATTTTCCGTCGTCTAAGTACTTAGACGACGAAATCTCCGTCGTCCAAGCTCCGTGCTCCAAGTGCTGTCGTCCAAGCACTTGGACGACGGAGATGGAGAATTCCGTCGTCTAAGTGAGACTTAGACCGCGGACATTCTTCGGGGTCTAAGTGAATTTTTAAATTTTTTTATCACAAAAAAAAATTTATTTTAAAAAAAAATTCAAAAATTCAAAAATTCACTTAGACGACGGAGATTGTCATCTCCCTCGTCTAAGTGAATCCGTAATTTTTTTTTTTTAAAATAATTTTTTTTTTAAAAAAAAATTAAAATTTAAAAATTCACTTGGACGACGGAGATGACAATCTCCGTCGTCTAAGTGAATTTTTAAATTTTTTTTTTAAAAAAAATAATTTTACGGAATTTTCACTTAGACGACGGATATGGACAATCTCCGTCGTCCAAGTGAACACTTAGACGACGGAAATCGTTCATATCCGTCGTCTAAGTGGTGATTTTGTAAAAAAAAAATTAAATGAAAAATTCATGAAATGCTAATTAATAATTTAATAATCAGCATTTAATGAATTTTTTATTTAATTTTTTGTATATCAATATTCATAATATTGCAAAATTTATTGAATATTAATTATTAATAATATATAATACGTACAAAATTCATAATGAATAAATAATTTAAATTATTATGGATTTAAATACAATGAATAAAAAATTCATAATATAATAAAGTAAATTAATCTAGCCTAAATAAACAAAATTAAGCTAAAACTAAACTAATTATAGGCGCCGGTGGTGGTGGCGGTGCCGGTGGTGTTGGCCGGAATGTGGAGGCCGGTGGTGGAGGTGACAATGTAGGCGGTAGCTAGTGGTGTGTGGTGGTGGTGGAGGCGACGTTGTAGGTGGTGGTGGTGTGTGGTGGTGACAGCGACGGTGGTGATGTCGGTGGTGGCGGCGACGGTGGTGGTGGTGTTGATGATAGTGGATGGTGATGGTGATGATATATGGTGGGTGGTTTGATTGGGGGGGGGAGAGATGGAGAGGGAGAGAGGGAGAGGGAAAGTGGATTGAGGGAGAGGAAAAAATGAAGAGAGATTGAAAAAATGATGAATTTATAGAGTTTTAAAACACTTAGACGACGGAAAATCAGTATTTCCATCGTCTAAGTGCTTTAAATTTTCAAACAATACCGCCAATTTTTCACTTAGACGACGGAAAATCAGTATTTCCGTCGTCCAAGTGATTTAAATTTTTGCCAAAATTTTAGCGGGAAAAGAATACCGCCAATTATTTTGACTTAGACGACGGAGATGACAAATTTCCGTCGTCTAAGTGGATTTAAATTTTTGCCAAATTTTAAGTGGGAAAAACACCACCAGAAATTAAAAATTTTAAAATTCACTTAGACGACGGAAATACTCATCTCCGTCATCTAAGTAATTTTTGTAATTTTTAATTTTTAAATTTTTAATTTTTTTAAAAAAAATAAAAAAATTATTTTTTAAAATTAAAAATTAAAAAAATTACTTAGACGACGGAAATACACATCTCCGTCGTCTAGGTGAAAATTCCGTAAAATTATTTTTAAAAAATAATTTGTAATGAATTTTTGGACCTGTAATTTGAATGGAATTGTCGTAAAATATCGATTAAAGAATCGTATATATAAAAAGTGGGATTTAAGACGATGAATTAATTTACGTATTCAAACTTGTTAAGTATCTACTAATATGTATAACTTAAGTGCCGGTACGTATAGGCTCATTGCACATCGATATTAACGAAATTTATTTTTTAGAAAAACCGACCGTTGGATATACTCACCATAACACCATTTATAAGTAGAATAATTTCCACTAAATACTGAGTTCGTTCAGGGTTTCATTGGCACAGTTAACCGCAAATCCAAAATTTTTACAAACCGGAAACCTGGATACACGAAAATCCGTAAGTCCTATTTTAAAACCGTCGACGCTCACACTCCAAGCATTGTTTACTCTATGGTCTCGACGAAAAGAATATGCATTGGGACATGGTCTAGATGGTCGTTGCCTTAGGTGAAATTACGAAATTTTCACTTAGACGACGGAAATGCACATTTCCGTCATCTAAGTGAAAACATGGTTTAGGGGAAAGGGCCTTAGGGTTTAGGGTTAAAGTACTTAGACGACGGAAATGTCTTTTTCCGTCGTTTAAGTGAAAACTTAGACCGCGGAAACTTTCTCCGCGGTCTAAGTGAAATTTTTAAATTTTTGAAATTTCACTTAGACGATGGAAAAAGACATCTTCGTCGTCTAAGTGTTCACTTAGACCGCGGAGAATTTTCCGCGGTCTAAGTGTTACTTAGACGACGGAACCTTTAAGGTTCCGTCG
This sequence comes from Geum urbanum, assembly GCA_946800695.1. Lineage (NCBI taxonomy): Eukaryota > Viridiplantae > Streptophyta > Magnoliopsida > Rosales > Rosaceae > Geum > Geum urbanum. Next base: position 40,558,321 of record OX327002.1, on the reverse strand, counting down.
TCTAAGTGCATTTTTCTTGTAGTGAAGACACTCACTCATCCTCTCCATGACGACTCGATGACCTATCAAAACAGCTTCGCCACTATTTGTTCCCTCACTCGCTTCCCTTTAGACACCGTCGGATTAGTCAGCCAGCGTCGCTTCCCTACGGACCTGGCATTCGGCTTCCTCCCCTCGCCTAAGCATGATGACCTAACAAGGATAATTTTCATCCAGAGCCATAGCTGTGCAGACTGCAAGTCCCTGACGCCAACAGACTCTACTATGAGTTATACACTCTGAACTACTTCTCCAGACAACTTGGGCTGACCCATGACGTCCATATGCCTCTGGTCAATTTTGTCAACCGCTACAGTACCTGGAGAGAAGCTACACACCATATGGTGAGTGACATGGAGGACCCCCACTTCAGATTCCCCATCGTGTTGATCCCAGAGGTAGCCTTTGATGTCTTTCTTATACTGTCTTTTGGCGTGACAAAGCATTACCTATCTTGATGAGCCCAGTTCTGGGAAAGAGTTTAAATAATGCAGCCCATGACCCTCTTCGCGTCAATTTTCAAGGACTTCAACCGCTTCTTCACTTCTTTGCACGACCAACAAGCCCTCTTGTATGACACCCTGGATGACCCTAACTCGCCAACTCCTTGGCCTATGGTAAGTGTCTTAATATCTTGATTTTATACTCTTGCCACTGATATTAGCTGTTTGTCATTATGATATGTCCTTTGTCAAGCCCAATGCTCATGAAGACCCAATCTCATGGGTAGCCCTGATGTAGGTGCTTCCCACCGCAGGCGACGCTCTCGCCATGCCAGACGGGTCATCTCCTCATACTCTAATTGCGAGATAGATGGCAATGAGCACGAGGCGACCTAATCATCACACCCTATAATTCATTGTCCATTTCACACTTCGAGAATAAATCTATGTACAAAAATTTTCATTGTCCTCTCTGTATGCTTTGCCCCAGGTTCCTTGCAAGCGAGCTCCAACTCCCTCCCCCGAAGGGACCACCAACAACGACCTCCAATAGGCCAAGCGGGGTCGTCGCCTTTGAAACTATTCAACCTCTACACCCTTCATCCGACTTGGCCGGCGTTTCGGGGCAGACGACAAAGTAGAACTGGAACATGAACCGGAATAACAACCCCATCACTGGGCCAATCAATGGCAGGGAATATCCGCTCCTTTCGAAAATACGCCAGCTACCCATGCAAGTGAGCAAGTGCAACAATCTTTGGCCCAAATGAAAGGACCCAACCCCGATTCAGTTACCTAAACCGGAATTGAACCCCTTCTGAAAACACGAACCAACAAAAACCATTCAAAATTTCGGCAGAGTTTCGTTACTAACGTGGAATTGCATAAACCTGCACCCTGAAAATAACACTTCGTCCTATGCCACAAAAGCCAAACCGTGGGCACCAATCCCATCCGGATTTCTCAACATCATAATATAAACAATAAACAGAAAACATACTGTACTATATATAACATATCCGAGAAAATCCGTATAAATACGTATCAGAATGTATCAGAGCGACCTCTAGTGTAAATATATACAATATACACATCAGTAGGTGAAACAAGAACCTACTGGAAAACACAGGTAGCTCAGATCACTAGCCTCCAACCGCGACGCGAAACACCAAACCTGAACTGCAACTGGGCACGGAAACCGAAAAGCCCAGGGAAAGACATGGAAATCGTTAGAGTGAGTGGATGAAAGTAAATGTCTTTCACCAGTTGATATATATATATGTTTAAAATAACATATGCGAGTCCAGGTAAATAAAAATAACAAGTACACGAGGTAAAACTCATACTCCTCCAGCGTACTAAGCATGCAAATAAAAAATCCCACAGGGTCACTCATGGACTCGTCCGTGCTAGTACAGTCTGAATCAAGGGATCCCAGACCCACACGTGATTCGAGCCAGAAAGGCCTCAGGTCAGGATATCTGTTTCCACCCGGAAATGCATCGGCACAAGAAACAGATAACTGTACCCACCCGGAAATACATCAGCACAAGGTACAGATAACTGCACCCACCCGGAAATACATCGGAACAAGGTACAGTTTCCCCCTGGTAGGCACCCTCGGGGATCAGCCGGGATGCGTGTGTATCGATACAACAACATAAACTACAACTGTACTCTGTGAAAACCAAATCATAAATATTTCGATGCAAATGCAATAAACAGCATATAAATGCATATACGTAACATAATCGTATAACACATGCTCATAATAATCATAATCTCGTAAACATGCTCAAATTCATAAAACGTGTATAAAGACTCGCAATCAATCCGTGAAAAGAAATTGTCCACTCACAGGTGAGCAAAACGCGCACTCGCGCTAATCTCGTGGTCCGGTGGAAGATCCCTCGCCTGAAGCACGATCACGATCCCGATCTCGATCTCAATCTCCTGAATATTCACAAAACATAACTGATCAAAATCATAGTCCACAACTCTGTACTGAACCACGGAAACCAACCGTTCCCGGAAATAAACAATGCAGTGCAAAATGATTAACAGAATTCCCGAAATCTCCACTCGAAACCCTCAACTGAAAATCGGCTACCCAAATCAATCTGAAAACTTCTGGACGATAATCAGGGCGCGATTACAAGAAAAATGACATTAAGAACGTCGAAATCTGAAAAAGTCAACTCCTGACCGTGGACCGCCGCCGCCGCCGCCGCCGCGCCGTCAACGGTGGAATCCCACGGCGAGGAAGCTCCAGAAATGGAGTTCTCCTCAAGCCCATCCTCTTTTATAACTACCACAAGTCTCGAATCTCAAGGGAACCATTCCAATTACAGCTCCAAAAACCCAATCGGAAAACTCACCGGCAACCCAATCGGGTTCCAACCAAACGTCCACCAATCCTCAATTAAATCACACAGGTAGTATCCCTAGGCCAAGGGGAGGCAAACCCCCCTAACCACCACCATCGTGGCTCGCCGGAACCATCCAAACCATCACCGGCGAAATCAGTGAACTCGGCCCGATTCGAAACCCATCAAACTACAATCAATTTCCATAAACTCAAGTACCAATCGACTCGAAATTGAAAGGAGAAGCTAACCTTACCCTTCACTTAGCCGGAGATGGCCGGAAAAAGGTCGTCGGACGGCAAGAACCAAAAATGTAAACTTTCCTCTCTCGGTCAACGGTCAACTTTCCAGTTTTGGAAAGTCAAAGCTTGGTCAACGTCAGTCAAAGCTCAAACTGTGATTTTCGACTAATTCTTGACTATTTCTGATATTTATACTCGCACCTCTGGTCGATCGATGATTCGAAATGGATAACCATCACGATTCGGATAAACACGAAACAATCGGATAAACTCGTCGAAAACTGAAACTTCAAATAATCATATTATATTCCTCGGTTATCGGAAAAATCTTTCAGAATTGCCCTCGAGCTCGAAATCACGTACTCTACAACTTCCGTGAAGACACTCAACTCAAATTATCGGCCGAAAACATAGTCGCGAATAGAATCGACAAACCACACATTTATCGTAAAACTGCGACTAAGCATAATCTCGTGAGTCATGCCGAATATACAACTGATTCTGGTTCAGGTCGTCACACCAAACTTCTAATAGTCCAACTCACGAGGTAACTCTTCCATATCCCTTAATATAAATTTCAAATTCTGGTCACTTCTTGCATCTATTTTAACTGACTTACATCTCCAGGTTATGAACCCCGAGGAGACTTGAGCTGGGGCTAGTTCTTTAGTAGACGCGCCCCCTAAAGGAGCTAACGATACAGATGCATTTGAAGCTGTTGATGAGACTCCCTAACCTACGGGAGTTGAAAGTGAGACCCTTTTCCTTGGCGGGCAGGCAACGACACTACCAGAAAAACTCACATAGGTGACGAAACCTATAAGGTTTCTTCGCCTAAGTGAGACTTAGACGACAGAATATTTTTTTGTCTCCCAAAAAACTTTTTTGTTGTCTAAATTAGACGACGAAATATGATATTCGTAACATCTTTCAGTCGTCACAGATGTTGTACGACCGTTTAGAGTAGTATTAAATGAAATATTAACTAAAGAAGAACTTTTTGAAGCGCATTGGGTAGTTTTGCGAGATTGTGATGAGGTCGACCCGTACATGCAAGCTTACAGAGAGAAAATTTAGAGAGTTAAACCGAACAAGAGTCATAACTGGGTTCAAAAATTGCTTAAGAAGAAGTTCCCTGATTATTTCCGCCAATGGGTATGTATGTTTAATTAATTTAAACGATGCATGCATATAGTTTCGTCATTAGTTTTTTTCTAAATTGAGAAATGCATATGAGAATTGGTATCCATGGTAAATTCAAATGACATGTAGTGTTTACTTATGTGAAGTGTTTTGTCTTAGTTTCTGCTTACAAGTTTTTGGTTTCCATTATATTTAGGGGAAACTCTGTCAAATTTTTGGTAAAAATTAAATACACATTCATATATCTTCTTCACATTTTTGCAGATAATTGATCTAGAAAAAATTCGGTAACCACAAGGGATAATGGTCATGGGAAAAGTACTTGTTGGCCCATAAGCTAGTTCAACACTATATTTATCCTGGATGTTTTGTCAGCGGTATAAAGTTTCATTCACTCGATCGACATGAAGGAAGAAGAACACAAAACAGTGGGATCGCGGTTTGGGAAGGCGTTGATGTATATTACGGGGTTCCTGTTAATGTCGTGCACCTACTTTATGGGAATGATATCAACGTTTTTCTATTCAACTTTAAATGGTTTAAGCGTGCGAAGGAAGATCTGGTCATTTGATCAGTTAATACAAACTTAACCTGGTATGAGGATGAGCCATTTGCTCTTGCCACCATAGTTAGGAAGGTGTTCTATCTTGATGATACAAAAGTTGGTAAAGGTTGGAAAATAGTAAACCATATGTCTCACCAAGGAATATGGAGTGTCATAACATTGAAGGGACATCAACAACTGACACTGAAGCGCAGAATGACAATGCATATCAAGAGTCTAATACTTTTATCATCCCCGACATAAGAGAACTGATTCGGTCTAACGAACATTTACCCATGCCTGATTGAATCACATATCTTACTCAAGAAAAGATTAATGTCTTAGAGAAGAATGCCCCTGAAGAGGAGTTTAAGGATGACGACGACATCAGATATGATTCAGATGATGGAGATTATGATGATGAGGAGCATTCAATTGATAGTGAGGAGGATGATTCAGACGATGATGAGTGATATGATTTTTTATATTAAATATATGAAATACTCAATAATAATTAGTTAATTAATTAATTAATTATATGTCTATAATATATTAATTAAGGTGTACAAATTAAAAGATCTTTATTAAGAGTGTACGTACGTACGTTTTCATTAGTTATGTCTTACATGAACCATTTAGAATAGCCAAATGGAAGATCATTTTCTGGTATAATGATGACATCTTAGACAACGAAATCTATAATTTCATCATCTAAGATTCACTTAGATGATAAAATTACATAAGTTTGTCATCTAAGGAGTAGACTTAGACAATGAACATATATTCGTCGTGGAAGAACTACTTAGACGACGAAAGTATAGTGATTTCATCATCTAAGTACATATGCAAACCCTAAACCCTAACCGTGATCCCTTTTCAGTAAAACCTAAAAACCTTAGACGACGAAAGTAGTATCACTCGTCGTCTACGTCGCACTTAGACAAAAAAAATGGTAGAGTTTCTTCATCCAAGTCGAACTTAGATGAAGAAATTGACCACTTTCGTCGTCTAAGTAGATTTTCACAATTTGACCTCCATGAGTACGATCATGTGTACCATATTAGATTGCAGATCATATTCATCGAAGGTATAGAGTAAACAATTCTTGGACTGTGGGTGTCGACGGTTCAAAAATCGGAGTTACGAAGATTCATATATCAACGTAACCATTTCGTTGAAATTTTGATTTTTTGGTTAACTACACCGATCAAACCCTTAACGAACTTCGTATTGAATAAAAATTTGTCTACTTACATATTAAGTGGCGATGAATATATCTAATTGTTGTTTTGTCCAAATTCAATTTCATTAATATGAATGTTGAGTATAGACAGACATACGAACACTTAAGTTATTCAACATTAGTAGATGGATAACAAGTATTAACTTCTCAATCTAGTTTATATGTCAAATTTCAATTAATTTATAGGTAATTGATATATAAATTTTTGACGTAAGTGGAAATGTTCGTCACGTCGGAAATGGTTTTACGATGACTAATATGTACGACAGTTTCTTTTTTTAAAACTTCGGTGGATATTCACAAAGCTGTATTGATCGAAAACCAAATTCTACCGAATTGGCATCAATTTTTTTTAACATATTAAATAAACATAATGATTATATCTGACGGCTGATTTCTTCGTATTTGTAGGGAGCTAGTCAGTTTTTTTTAATGGATACATATTTTTTATAAAGTATCACTTAGACGACGAAACCTAGGTATTTTGTCATCTAGGTTCATTCTTAGACGACAAAATCATATTATTTCATCATCTAACAAAAAATATTTGGCTGTTTTTTTTTTTTTGCCAAATATTTTGGGGAATTTTTAAAAAGACTTCGGTGACGAAATACCTATATTTTGTCGCCTACGTCCAATTAGATGATGAAAGCCTAGGTTTTGTCGTCTAAGTCATTAAATTAGATCGATAAATTAGGGAGAAATCTCTAATATCTTTCTCTCTCTCTCTCTCTCTCACCGAAAACTTCTCTCTCGCACCGGAAACCCCCAACCCACGGTCACTCTCTCTCTGCTCTAGCCAGAAATGGGGCCGTGGCCTCTCCTTTCACTCTTCACTTTTCTGGGACCTGTGGCCTCTCCTTTCTCTCTCTCCACTCGCCGGTATTGCCGTGCCTCTCTTCTCTCTCTCCTTGTTGCCTCCACCGTACCCTCCACCACCCCCGTCGCCTCCACTACCCTCGTCGCCTCCACCACCCCCGTCGACGTATTTTGGTCAATCTCCCTCTCTCTCTCACGGTTATATATATAAGAGTATATATATATATAACATGTTGAATGAATTAATATATAGATATATAGGAGTATATATTTCAAACATGTTTAGTGGAATTAATATATATATAAGAGTATATATATATAGGAGTATATATAATTTTTTGAATGAATTAAAATTTGTTGAATTTGTGATTTTGTTGAAATATGTTGATGAATATATATGCCGACGAATATGCCAATGAATATATATGTCGATGAATATATGAATATATGGATATGAATTTGCGAAATGACGTAATTTGTGATTTTGTTGAATATGTGAAATGAATATATATATATATATATATTTGATGAATTTGTAAATTACGATGCCGATGAATATATAATGAATAAATATTATATTTTTAATATCTGATTTAGTACAGCTTAATCAAAATGCATGGCGGTAGGAAGAGGCGCACGGCAGCATAGAAGGCTGCCGAATTCCAATCTATTGGACGACTAATGGGTTGGGGTCAAACCTCAAGGGAGCCTGGCTCATTCGACTCCGACAGATGGACATCTGATACCTAATACTCCAAATGAATGGCTACAGCCTATACAGACGAGCCAGATATTTCTGCTTCGTCAGCGGTGTCACAAGGTCCCCAAGAATCCGTCGACAATTCTATGCACTATAGCTCCTGATACAAGACAAGGAGGGAGCCCTCAGGCCCAGTCCTCAAACGCAATGGGGGACTTAGAAAGGGCGCTAAAAGCGAGCGCATAGTAAAGTCAACGAGGAAGAAGATCGTAGTAGCATTCGACGAGTTCACCCGAGGCCCTACGACCAAGGAGCTGAGCAGTTTGTGCTCGCACAGCATTGGCTCAATCATACGGAACAACATACATATGATTTCCCCTTCTTGGAATGAACTGCCCCAATCTAAATTTTAGGGTGTACCGCGAACTCTCAGTAATAGGGTCTATTTTACTATATTTAATTTCATAATTAATTACAAAGCATAAAGGCATAAGGTCTAGGATTTTAATTTTTTATTTATTTTTCTAGGTACATTTTGACTATGAAGGCAGACTAGAGATGTGGGAATACGTAGAGGACATGGTTACCCGTATTTTCAAAGATTAGAAGTACGACCTCCACAAGTACTACAAGCAATATAGCACCTCACCTACCCAAGAAGAGCTATAAACGAAAAGGGAAAACGAGTAGCAATGGTTGGTCGAGCACTTTGAGTCCGACAAGTTTAAAGTTTGTCTTCATTTTATTTAACATATTTCTTTAAAATGAATAATTTCTTACTTTAAATTATTTATATAATATTTGATATTCTTTATTGTGAAACAGGTAATGTTGCAATCTAACAAGGCAAATCGTGAGAAGAAGACCGACCACCATGTTTCGGACTCATGAGGGTTCATCTACATGGCAGAGGAGCACAGAGATGCGGGTTCGAAGCATTGTTTCCTGGATGCTAGTGTGGATTCTTATATCAAGCTTGGGCAAGTTAGTGTCGCGAGTAAACGTGGCATAAATAACTATTTTTTCTTGCATTAATTGAATTTAATCGTACTTCTAAAATTTATTGAATTTAATCTTATATTAATTGGTTTGAAGAAATTGAATTATGATTAGGATATTTAATTGGGTTGTGCTCTTTGAATTTGCTTTAGTCTGTTAAATTATGATTCTGAACTTGAGAAATCTGGATGAGAATTAGTGCCTACGGTGAATTTTTTATGTTGGAATTGTTTATTCGAAGTGTTTTATTTCCTGCAGGTTTTTAGTTTTCTCTAATTTTAGGGGAAACTATGCCAATTTTTTTTAGAAATAAATATTTATGTATTGTCCACATGATTAATTTCAGGAGAGGTTGATACAAATGGCCAAGGAGGAAATGGTGAACACACAGTTGTAAAACCCGGAGATGACACCGGAACAACTCTTTCGTCTATCGAAGGAGGCTCAGATTAGTATTGTGGATGCTATTTTCAGCCACCGAGCTAGCAGGGAGGTTCATGGGCTTGGACGGGCGGTCCATAGAGATTTAACCCATTCATCTGCATCAGTGAGTAGGCACAGTGCGACGGATGCCGAGAAGGTCCAAGCCGTCCAAGATGAGGCTTGATCTGCCTGGGAGGAGGCTAGATTAGCCTGGGAGGAGGTGAGGTGGACCCGGGATAAGATTTGAACGACCAACACTCAGATGAACATCGTCCTTAAGTTGCTCGCGTCGATGGGTAGGGAACCTCCGCCGGAGTGTTAGCCCCCCACCCCTCCTAGGCATGATGACGATGACGATGCGAGCGACAACGGGGGAATCAGAGGGATGTGTACTCCTGATGGTTTAGTTTTGTAGTTTAGTTTATGTACACTACATACGTATGAAATTTTATCGATGTACATACGTATGAAATTTTATGTACAACTTTTATATTCAATGAATATTTTATTAATTTATTTAATATTGAAATTTTAATTTAATTTATAATTATGAAACAATTATTTAAAAAAAATTGAACTTAGATGATGAAACAAGAATAATTTGTCATCTAGGTTCAATCACTAAGACGACGAATGATTCGTCGCCTAGGTGTTATACCTTAGATGATGAACATCAATGTTTGTCGTTTAAGTGATTGGACATAGACGACGAACTGTTGTTCATCGTCTAAGGTATAACACCTTGACGACGAATATCCTTCGTCATCTAAGTTTAATCTCTTAGATGACGAACATTGATCTTCGTCATTTAAGGTGAAACTAAGACGATGAACAATGTCGTCATTTAGACAAGAAATATTTTTTCATCTACGTCCAAAGGCAACGAAATATATTTTGTGTCTAAGTAGCACCTTAGACAACGAAAAGTTTATGTTGCGTCGTCTAAGTACTTAGACTATGATTCTTAGACGACGAAACCTATGTGACAAAACTTTCGTCGCATAAGTATTTAGGCGATGAAAAATGTCACTTAGGCAACAAAATTGATTCATCCCTAAGTGAGTTTTTTGGGTAGTGCCACTAGCACATTTGCAGATGTTCCCTTCAGTTGGCACGCCATGTTCTATCCTCCTGAAGAGTGAACTCTGAAAGCCACAAGCCCTAAGAAGGAAACCAACTCTGAACCTAATCAGGTACAAAAACCAACGAGTCCCATCACCGGCAAACAAACAGACATAGACGCTGAACATCAAGAATCTCTGGAGAACCGCTTGCCAAACATCCTGAACCCGCCTATCCAAAATTCCCTTGGCGAACAGAAGGTATATACACTTGTCTTTTGAGAAAACTGAATTTCTCTTCTATCGTCTAGTCCTTCTTTTGAAAACCCTCTTTCATGTCTTACCATAGTTCAAAGCCTTCCCTCTTCTCAACTCCAAACAACCTTGGCCCTGTAATTACCTTAGAAAATCCTTTGGAAGAAGGAAACAGGGCCAAGCCTTCTTCACCACCAATCAACACCCCCGATAGAGTTCAAGTGCCATCGATCACTGAACACAATAACCTTGCAGCTTCCATCCAAGACACCTTGAATGCCCGTGATCTAGGCAACAAGTACTCATATGCCATTGGCCTCCAAGTTCCTTAAGCTTCAGGCTCGTCCAGGCCCAACGCTAATTCCACGGCTGCTTCTGCTCGGACCCATGACCTTTGTAATTATTGAACAAGTTCATGTCGATGTCCCCTGACCCAGCATAGATTTCTCTTTCTAAGGACACCATCCGGAACCTCTTTGGGCTCGACATCAATGACCCTGACATCCTAAAGGTAATGTTGGGTGAGATAGAAGACTTGCTGAAGATTGCTGCCAGTGAACTCATCCCCATGTTATCTAAATATGAGGCAGGCCTTAAGAAACTCTAGGAGCTTCAAGCCCACAAGGATTATTTGTCCTACCGCCTCGGTCAACATGTCGAGATAAGGAGAGAACAAGCACAACTCGTCTATTCTGACCATCGACAGCTCCAAGACTTCTTCGGAACCGTTACGGACCAGAACAATGCCCTAGCCGAAAAAGAAGCAAAGCTTACCAGGCTTCAGGCAGAAATGGGCACCATGCATGATGAGTTCATTCCTGCTCATGTGACCGTTGAGAGATTTCTACGAGAGAGCTCTGTCAGAATCGATGGCCTTAAAGATGCCAAAAAAGACGTTTCTTCATTCCTAGAGACATTTTCGGATGCATGGGCCAAGTATGAACATGCTAAGGTGGAGCTCAAGCATAAGGCACTCTGCATGTAGCCCTGGGTTTTTCTTCTGTAACCTAACACTTATTAGTTATGTTGTGCCTCTTTAGTTATTATGCCGCACTTTGTATTTGATCGCACAATACTCATTATTAAGCTGCATATGTATGCCTCTTGTATAGGCCCATGAACTGCTTCGGTGTATCCAAGTGGGCCTCTGGTACATGCCTCATTTTTTATTCTAAATTCTAATCCCCATTTGCATAAACTGATCAGCTGGCTTGTCCCATTTAATTGGTTACCCTTCAATTTTGAATTTGAAAAATGTGTAGTCAAATCTAATCATGTCTCTCCGATTCCAAGAATTATGCCTCTTCCTCCCCAACCATCCGGGAGTAAATGACATTTAACTGGTTATCTCGAAAAGATGAACCGTGATAAAAGCTTATTAGAATCTCGGAGCAAGCATATCAACGTCATTAATGGGTGCGTTGAATCAATGAATGTCGCTCTGTTTCGTTTCGATAAGAAGCCTCTAGGGTTAGGCTCTTATAAATACCCTATTTAGTTGAGTTGAAAAATATTTATCTCTCACCCTAGCATAGTAAAGATGTATACCCTACGCTTCTTCATCTGACTCTGCCTAAAAGCTTTTCCACCAAATCTCATTCTTTGTTTCTCCAATTCAAGACAGTGATATCCAAGCCCAAACTTGGGCTAGATAATGATATCTATGCCCAGGTTTCACCTTGGTAAAGTGTCGAGTCTGCCTGTTGTGGATGCTTACTTGGCATCTACCTCGCCAGTAGCAGCTCTGCATTTGTCTATCCTTGGAGGCTTACCTTGTAGGTGTTACGTGGAGTTGTTGTCTTACTACTCCTCATTGCCCAAAGGGTGAGTTTTGGGAGCAGCAGGAAGAGAAGTTGGTGCCCCAGGCATCCTCGATTGGCAGCTACCAAGGCGGAAACCGGTACACCAACGCCAATGATGCAAAATCAAGCAACTGTCTTCAACACTTTGGCTTTGCTGAATGGCCTTTGGCCTGTTGTTCTAGTTTCCTCTCTTAGGCCACTAGATTAGGCCAATTTATTGCTTTGTATTTTTGTACATGGTATCAGAGCTTAAGGCTGTAAAGCCTTTATAATAACTTTGAATAAATTTGATCCATGTTTTTCTGATATATGATGTACCTGTTTTGTCCACGTATGTATAACTTGTCATTATCTAGCTAGATAACCCAAACAAAACATTTATCATTATTTTACTTATTTGATTGTTAAACAACCAAACTGCCACAGAAAGTGGCTCATGAAAAACAAACAAAAGATATAGAACAAAAAAGAAAAGAAAAAATGTTTTGGCCACAGGAATTGGCTGTGAGGAGTATAAACTATGCTATGGTGCTCGTTGAGTTTGGGCAAGTGACGAAGAATGAGCCTCTTGAAAGCTGATGAAGGCACTTGGGGAAACTCAATTATTCCACGCTTGGTGGGTCATCAAACTCCCAAACTGGGTGAACATACTTTTGAGATATCGACCACTGATGGGATTGGGATGGATTGTACCATCTCTATCACGAAGTCGAACAACTCCTTTGCCAACAACTCGGTCCACAATATATGGACCTTACCATTTAGCTGACCACTTACTGCATCCTTCGAGCTTCTCGCCAAGGGTTAAAACTGCTCGCCAGATCAACTCGCCTTCTACATAATTCTTGCCCCTTGTGCACTTATCATACGAACGGGCAACTCGTTGTTTCTCAGCGATCAGATTGTCGTAGGAAGCTAAACATTGCTTATCTAAGTCTTTATGCGCTTTCCATACATCTTGAACGTAGTCCTCGCCAATCAGATCATGCTAATCCATTATTCTGAGAGATCGGAAGTTAATTTCCAAAGGTAACACTGCATCGTGGCCGAACATGAGGGCATATGGTGTGGTTGTTGTGGGATTATGATTACTCGTACGATTAGCCCAAAGTGTGTTAAACAACTCTACATGCCATAGACGAGAGTTGTTGGCAAGCATCCGTTTGAGAATGTGCAAAATAAGCTTGTTGATAGCTTCGGCTTGGTCATTAGACTGAGCATAATTAGGAGAAGAAAGTAAGAACTGAATGTTTAGATCCTGCATAAGTGTATCAAGCTCTCATGACATGAAAGCTGCTCCTCTGTCTGAAACGAAGCATTCCAGAATACCAAACTTGTAAATAATATTCTCAAACAGGAATTGGTGGATTATTGCCGCTGAAGCCATCTCAAAGGCTTTGCCTCCACCCACTTCGTAAAGAAATATGTTGCCACAATGATGAACTTTTGGCCTTCGGATGAATGGGGGTGAATCATCCCAATCAAGTCTAGTGCCCAGCCTCGGGCAAGCCTGGGCTTAATAATAGGTTGCATGGGAATATTAGGGATGTGACTAATCAGACCATGAGTTTAGCAATCTTCACATCCCTCAGCAAAAGTGATGCAATCTTTGAGGACTACAGGCCAATAATTCTCGGTCGAGGCATCTTAGGCCGTTTGATGTGCCCCTGATGCCCCTAAATGTACTCGTATAAGCCGTTTAGCATCTTTTCCATAAACACAACGAAGGAGTAGTCCCTCTTCTCCTCGCCTGAGCGGTTCATCGTTCCGCAGGACATAATTCATGGCGAGGAACCGAACTTGTTTGTCTGCAAGCGCATTAGTGTCTTGTAAGTAAGCGATGATGGGTCATCTCCAATTTGTGTCAATGTGATCAAGTGTAGCCATATACCAATCATATTTTTCCTTTTTCCTTACTATAAATGATGGTAATGTACGTCTCTCAACCTGTAAAATACACTCACGAGCACCATCTTGTAGACTAATGCACATCGAGATCAAGTAGGATTTCCAAGCCGATCATGACCACCTCATACTCCGCCTGGTTATTGGTGCAATAGAAGTCCAATCTGAAAGAATAAGCAAAGGTAACACCCTGTGGGTTGACCAAGGCTATACATGCCCCTGCCATAATACTAGTACTGGATCCATTAAAGTATAACATCCACAGGGGCAAAGAGATGTGAGATAATTCCAAGTCCAGAATATCCTTGACATCCAACATGGGATGATGTGCAAGGAATTCGGCCACCGCCTGGGCTTTAACTACTTTATGTGGAACATACTGCAGTGACAACTCAGATAGTGCCAGAATCCACTTTCCAATTCAACCTTTAAGTATAGGCCGTGACAACATGTACTTCGATCACCAAGTCCATCTGAGCAATAACACAGGTAGTGAATGATAACATAAAATGCCTTAGTTTGTACCCAGAGAAGTGAAGAGAAAGACATAACTTCTCCACGGGGGAATATCTCGTCTCACAATCTTGTGCCAATAAGCTGCCAATAGTCATGTCAATAAATGAGATATACAATTTGAGAGGTACCCCTAGCCGCGGAGGGACCAATACTGGTGGACTAGCAGGATACAACTTGATGGCATCAAAAGCCTCTCCATGAACAGGCTCCCATATGATATCCTTCTAGTTTTGGAGCTTAAGCAAAGGTGAGAAAGGTTGAGTCTTCCCCGCCGCATTTTCTATGAACCGCCTTAGGAAGTTGATCTTTCCCAACAGACATTGAAGCTCTTTCTTGTTTCATGGGGGACACGCGTTAAGCACTGCCTCCTTTTTGTCGTCAAGTACTTCGATGCCACACTAGTGAACTAGGAAACCAAGGAAGTCCCATGCTTGGACTCTAAATACGCAATTAGCCGGATCCATGTTCAACTGGTGCCGACGCATCTGTTTAAACACACGTCTCAGATAGTCCACGTGATCTTCTCTCTGTTTGGACTTGACCACTATATCAATGATGTACACTTCCATGTTTTTCCGTATGAGGTCATGGAAGATCAGATGCATAGCTCGTTGGTAAGTTGCCCCTGCATTCTTTAAACCAAAAGGCATGTCTATGTACTCGAATACACGGGCGAAACCAAGGCATATAAAAGCAATCTTATGTTTGTCTGCTTCCATTATGAGAATCTGGTGATAACTTGATGTTCCATCCATAAAAGATAACATTTCATGTCGAGCAACAAAATCAACGAGCAGGTCTGCCACTGACATGGGATAAGCATCATTTGGCATTGCATTATTAAGATCCGGTAATCAACACAAACCCTCATCTTTCCATTCTTTTTCTTGACTGGGATGATGTTTGAGAGCTACTTACACTACAAGAAAACAGCACTTAGACCACGGAAACGTAATTGTTCCGTGGTCCAAGTGACACTAGGACGACGGAGAAGTCTCCGTCGTCCATGTACCACCTGGACGACGGAAAATACCATCTCCGTCGTCCAGGTGATCACCTGGACCTCGGAGTCTTCTCCGTCCTCCAGGTGATCACCTGGACGACGGAGATGGCATTCTCCGTCGTCCAGGTGATCACCCGGACAAAGGACCGACGCACCGTCGTCCGAGTAACTTCCACTTAGACGACGTACCGACACCTCCATCGTCTAAGTGAAGCATTATATAAGCCCGATGCCAAACTCTCTTCATTCCATCCGATCCTCAATTAATTCATTCCATTCGAAGAAGAATTGAAGGAGAAGGAGAATGAGAAGGGAGAAGGCCGAGAAGGATCAGGATCAGGGATCTCCGTTGACTAGCTAGCTAGCTTAATTAACTGATATCGAGAAGGCCAGCAGGTACGTACGCAGTTAAAATTTGCTTAATATATATTTAGTGAAAACGTACGTACATACATGCATGGATGTTAGCTATATATCCAGATTAAATTACGTACGTACGTAATTGATGGATCGATGTAGATTGAGTACGTATAATTAAGCGTAAATTAATGGACTAATATATATATATGTAATAATTAATTAATTATAATATTTTGTAGCAGTATGGACAAGAGTTGGATGAAGTTGAAGAATAGATGTGATGTCCGGTATATGGATGGAATTAGCGAATTTGTGAATTTTGCGATAGAACATGGTCAGGGAAAGAAGCGTTTCAGGTGTCCGTGCCAGAAATGTCTTAATTGTCAGTATGCGGAGGTTAATGTTATGGTGCAACACCTGTACGAAAATGGTATGATGTGGAGTTACACTACATGGAGTGAGCATGGTGAAGCAGTAGAGTTCAGCGCATCAGACTTCAGCTCAGGGTACAGTTACCATGGTGCCTCATCCAGCGGGAGTGATGCCGGACCCCCAGCTTGCAACCCAACTGCAGATTTGGTCCATGATGCGTTTTCGGGATGTAGTCATGGTGGACACCAACACCAAGACAGAGGTTACAGTACCACTAATGAGCATGATGACACATTCCCCGCTGCTAGCTTGGCCACTAACACCAGTGAGATGGATAAGTACAACCAGATGCTACTTGAAGCGCAGACCCCGGTGTTCCCTGGATGTCGAGAGAATGTGTTGCAATATGTGAAGGAGCAAATGAAGATAAAAGTGAAGCACAAAATGTCAGTGAGTGCTTTTGACGAAATTCAGGAGCAAATATGTAAATTACTTCCTGATGATCACAATCTTCCTAAATCTCATTATAAGGTTAGAAATATCTTGAGCAGCCTAGGCCTAAAGTACAGGATAATTGACGCATGTCCGAATGATTGTGTGCTATTTTACAAAGAGTATAAAGATTTGGACTATTGTCCCGTATGTGGCCAGTGCAGATTCCAGCTGAATAGGAAGAGTTCGAAAAAGAGAAATCCTGTGAAAGTTGTTCGATATTTTCCCTTGATTCCCAGATTGCAACGCCTGTACATGTCTCTACACACAGCAGAGGCGATGCGATGGTACGCAGAAAAGCGAATAGATGACGATGCCCTGCAACACGCCGCGGATAGGGAGGGTTTCAAACATTTCGACAAAGAATTTGGAGACTTTGCTTCAGAGGTTAGAAATGTTAGACTCGGCCTATCTACAGACGGATTCAATCATTAGGGAAGTAATAGCTCCGCCGTCAGCACTTGGCCAGTTATTCTGATGCCGTACAACTTGCCTCCGTGGATGTGCATGAACAAGGAATTTAATTTCCTTACTGTACTAATTCCAGGTCCTAAATCTCCAGGGAAGTGCTTAGATGTCTACCTCAGACCTTTGATCGACGAGCTGAAACTGTTGTGGCAAAATGGAGTCCCAACTTATGACAAATTCACTGACACGATGTTCACGATGAGGGCTGCCGTAATGTGGACGATCAGCGATTTTCCAGCTTATGGGATGTTGGCAGCCTGCAGGACAAAAGGATATAACGGATGTCCTATATGTTTGGACGACGTGAACTCTAGTTGGAACGCGGGGAAGGTGTGTTACTTGGGTCACCGTAGATGGCTTCCTCACGACCACCCGTGGTGACAGGATGAAGCTCATTTCGACGGGACGGTAGAGAACAATCCTAAACCCCGTAGTTGGTCGGGCGAAGAGATTTTAGAGAGGTTGAGCGATTTCGACTTTGGTGTGTTGACCAATGACGCGGATGTAAAGAAATGCAATCCAATTCCTCCACATGATCTGAGCTATTGGGATCACAAGAGTATATTCTTTGAACTCCCTTACTGGTCGAAGTTGAAGCTGAGGAACAACTTGGACGCGATGCACATAGAAAAGAATGTGTGCGATAGCGTGGTGGGAACAATTCTCGGTATTAAGTTCAAGACTAAAGATACTCCCAAAGCATGCAAAGATTTGGAATCAATGAATCTACGTCGTCCCTTGTGGTTGAGGAGGGATATGAAAGAAGTGTACAACAAGATTCCAGCTGCACCGTACACAGTGAAGCCGACGCTTAGACGTTCTGTATTTCACTAGTTTAAAGGCGTTCGTTATCCGGCTACGTATGCAGCTACTATAACTGGAACAGTGGACGAGGTGTAACACAAGTTTGTTGGTCTAAAGACACATGACTATCACGTTATGCTGCAACGTCTGATTCCAGTGGTAATTCAACCATACTTGCCTCGGGACGTCATAGAACCAGTAGTGGCATTGTGCAGGTGGTGGCAGAGGTTATGCGCCAGAGAATTAAAGAAGTCAGATGTGGTGGAATTGTAACAACAAATTGTGCACATCATTTGCAAACTAGAGAGGATTTTTCCCCATACTTTCTTTGACATCATGATTCACCTAATGATCCACCTGCCCGAGCAGGTGCTCATTTCTGGTCCGGTCCAGTACACTTGGATGTATCCTCAAGAAAGGTACGTACAACTAATTAATTTGTTCCACTGGAGATTACTAGCTAGCTATATGTACTTATTCTTATTGTACGTTTGATTTTGTAGACAGCTTGGCCAATATAAGTCATTCGTCAAAAACAGGTCGGCCCCGGATGGCTCCATAGCAGAGACATACCTAATGCATGAGTGTGTTACTTACTGCAACAGGTACCTCAAAGATCCACCACCTCCCACTGCCTCTGATCCCAGTGCCCGCATCAATCTTTCTGTCGTCACCAATGTCGTCCGACCGTTTAGAGGAGTATTAAAGGAATCGTTAACACGGGAAGAACTTATTGAGGCACATTGGGTAGTGTTGCGAGACTGTGACGAAGTTGAGCCGTACATGATGTCATACAGGGAGAGGCTTCAGGCGTTAAATCAAAACAAGAGTTCGGCATGGATTGAGAAAATGGTTAAGAAGAAGTTTCCCGATTATTTCTTCCAATGGGTACGTACGTACGTCTCGGTATTTAATTAGTAATTTATATACATATCGATCATGTTTGTAGAAAGTAAACCCTTATATTAATTTGCCATTTTTTGCAGATGATTGATTATCAAAAATCTGAAAACCACGGGAGGTGGTGGTTATGGCCAAAGCACTTGCTAGCAGGGAAGCCGATTAAACACTATATTTATCCCGGATGTTTTGTGAACGGTGTAAAGTTCCATTCATTGGCCCGAGACGAAGGAAGAAGAACACAAAACAATGGGGTAGCGGTTGGGAAAGACAATGATCTATATTACGAGGCTATTGTATATGTGGTTCAGCTATGTTACGGGAATGATGTCAACGTTTTCCTATTCAAGTGCAGATGGTTCAAGCGTACAAAGGAAGACCTGGGACTATTATCAGTCGATACAAACTCAAGCTGGTATGAGGATGAGCCTTTTGCTCTCGCCACCTTAGTTCGGCAGGTGTTCTATCTCGACGATCCGAAAGCCGGTGAAGGGTGGAAAATAGTGAACCATATCTCTCATCGAGGAATATGGAATACAGAGACAATTGAAGGGACACCGGCGACGACTGAAGATGTTGCTGAACCAGAAAGAGACATTCCTGCCTATCAAGAGCCTAATATTTCTGTCATCTGCTCCGATATAATAGAACTGGTTCAAGATGGTGAACGGTTACCCATGCCTGATGGTTGTACAGATCTAACTGAAGATGAGATTATCGAGGAGGTAGATGAAGAAGACGAGCAGGAAGAGGACGTGGACGAGGGCTCAGGTTATTCGTCGGATGATGTGGAGTATGATGAGGAGGATGAGCAATCGGATACCGGGGATGAGGATGATGACGATTATGATGATGACTACTTAACTACGACGAGAAAAATTAATTGGTAGTTGAGTATGTAATTATTTTTATATATGATGTATCATCGATCAATAATTAATATAAATATTATTCAAAAAGGAAATTTCATACATAAATACGTACCTTGAGCTATCTCCCTAAATTCTCGACCCTAAATCTAGCAAATCGGATCGATCGATCATTTTTTTCATTTTTTTTATTCAAAATAATTGAACGGACACACAAATAACCCTGGACGACCTAAACCCTAAACCCTAAGGCCCTAACCCCTGAATTCAGGGTTTTTACACCTGGACGACGGATATGGTCAATCTCCGTCGTCCAGGTACACACTAGGACGACGGAGATGGTCGTTCTCCGGCGTCCAAGTTCACAAACCCTAAACCCTAAATAGTAAGGCCCCCTAACCCCTGAATTCAGGGTCTATACACCTGGACGACGGAGCTGAGATTCTCCGTCGTCTAGGTGCAGATATCGTAATTTTTTCTAAGACAACGACCATCTAGACCTTCCTCCAATGCATATTCTTTTCATCAAGACTTTAGAGTAAACGATTCTTGGTGTGTGAGCTTCGACGGTTCGAAAATCGGAGTTTCGAAATGCCTTGTATCCACGTTTCCGGTTTGTGAAATTCTCGGTTTTGCGGTTGACTGTGCCGACGAAACCCTTCCCGAACTTATTATTTTATGGTCCTTTGAAGACAATTATATGTTATGTTACGATGAACATATCCAACGGTTGTTTTGTCCAAATTCAATTTCGTTAATACTCTGCTGCAAATTAGTCTCTACTCATGAACACTTAAGTCGTAAGAATTAGTCGATACTTAACAACTTGCAAAACGAAAAATTATTCGTCGGTTCAAATTTAACTGTTCATATATACGATGCGTTCATTGATATTGGACGACTATTTCACTCGAATGACAGATCGCTAAATTCCTAGCGAATTAATTTTAAAATTTTTTTTAACGTAAATTGAACCTGGACGACGGAGAATGACAATATCCGTCGTCCAGGTTCAATTTACCATGGCGGTTCAATTTTTTTATTTTTTTTTCAATGAATATTTCACTTGGACGACAAGTCGAAAAAAAACTTGGACGACGGAGAACGTCATTCTCCGTCGTCCGAGTCGAAAATCATGGCGGTTCGATTTACCGCCTCAATTTTCGGCGCCGCTTGAATTTCCACTTAGACCACGGAGAATCAATTCTCCGTCGTCTAAGTCCAAATTTATGGCGGGTGAAACGTCCCGCCCATTAACTACGCGCCGCTTCGAAAAATTTTAACCCTTCACTTAGACGACGGAAAGCGCTGTTTCCGTCGTCCAAGTGCACTTAGACGACGGAGAATAGTGCTCCGTCGTCTAAGTGAAACTCTATAAATAGAACAGCACCCCCCTCCTTTTCTCATTCCATCTCCTCTCCTCTCCTCTCCTCCTCTCCTCTCCTCTCCTCTCCTCTCCTCCTCTCCTCTCCTCTCCTCTCCTCTCCTCCGGCGATCCTCCTCCGACGACGCTCCGACGACAATTTTTCCGGCGTGGTTCCTCCTCTCCGACGACTCAACTCCGGCTATATTCCCGATTACTCCGGTGAGGTAAATTTCTATTTTTTTTCCTTATTAAAATTATTTTCATTTAATTAATTAAATTCTAAATATAATTTATTAATTATTTTTAAATATTTCATTATTGTAATTATAATAATTTTTAGTGGTTAATTATTGTAATTAATAATTAATTAAATGCATAATTGTAATTAGTTGATAATTAATTAAATGAATAAATTTATTATTGTAATTATTTATTATTAGTTGATAAATGAATAAATTTATTATTGTAATTAGTTCATAATTAATTAGTTGATAAATAATAATTTATTATTGTCATTATTTATTGTTTTACTTAATTGATAATTACGTGTATTTTCTAGTAAATTGCATGGTAGTACGTCTTCGATTTAAATTTAGTACATAGGCTTGGTTTATTAAGTCGCACTCTTTGGAATAGATGGCGCCTCTTTTCCTAGCTTATCTCCTTAACCCCTCGTGATGTGTGGATTTCATCACCGCACACCATAACCTAAGTGAAGTTATGGACACGGAGATTTAGTTCTCCGTCGTCCAGGTGTTTACCTGGGCCTTGGAGAACGTCCGCGGTCCAAGTGAACTTGGACGACGGAGAACTTATTCTCCGTCGTCTAAGTGCTTGGACGACAGCACTTGGAGCACGGACCTTGGACAACGGAGATTCCGTCGTCTAAGTACTTAGACGACAGAAAACGTCACTTAGACGACGGAAATGCTCCGTGGTCTAAGTCCGTTTTTCTTGTAGTGTTATTGTACTTGGCTTCTTGTTTGATACCCGAATTGAGCATCGTTTGTACTTCCTCCTTGATGAGAATTGTTGTTTCGATATTCATCCTTCTCATCTCCTGCTTCACGAGCTTTATCCCCTCTAAGATGGGCAATTCATGACACACTAGTTATGGTTACAGTCCCGACATGTCTTCGTACCTTTCTGCAAAACAATCCTTGTATTCAAGTAGTAATTCGATAAGTTTCTTCCTTTCCTCAGGTTTTAAGAAGGTATTAATAGCCACAGGTTTTCTTACATGGTCCCGAGGTTGATCTTCTCCACAGGATCCTTGACTTTATCTGGAGTATCATGTAAGGATGCGGGAGCCAATTGAATGATCTCTTCCTCCTCAAATTCATGCAACACATCGTCATCCACATATTCCAACGTTGTAACCATTGGAACATGCTCATAGGCCTTCTTCTCCATCCTCTAGTTGTGTAGGCGATTATAAAGGGAGAAATATGTCTCTGCGTGTATGCTCGATAGAGGCTCTAACATTTGCGCAGTGAGAGTGGTAGCCCATTAAGCTAGTTTTGAGGCTGTCATCCCCACAAGGCAGCCTTTATCATCGACGCCACACACTTCCAATGGGCGCATGTTCCCATTGTAGTAACTGTCATCCAGTGTGTTTGCTGAAACAGAGTAGGGCCGCGGGTCGCCGTTAACCACCTCAGCTTCTTCCGTTTCCATGTTCCACAACACCATCTGTTGGTGCAGTGAGAATGGCATGCAGTAATTCCTATGATTCCAATCTCTGCCCAAGATACAACTATGAGGAGTTGTGCATTCCACAACGAAGAAGGTATGAGTTCTAATTGCTGGTCTAATATGTACACGGAGAAAAACGCTGCCCAAGGTTTTAGAAATAGTTCTCTAGAAATTCCAGACATTGAGAGATGTCTCTTGAATGGTCGTCCTGAGAACTCCAAGCAAAGCCATTTCCTTCATTGTGATGATGTTGACAACTATTCCTAAATCCACCAGCATCTTGTTGAGTTGGGATTCCCTGAACACTGGTCGTGAAATATAAAGGACGCATATGCATGGCTATATTCAAGGTAGACTTGTTGAATAGCATGAAGGATTTCTTCAGCTATGGGTCAACCTCTAGCAGAAGTTCTGGATTCTCATCTAAGACCGTCATCGCTAAGTTGTTGACCTGGTTCGAACGAGCAAGGACTAACGCCTTAGACATGTCAGGTGGTGAACCTATTGTTTTTTTATTCTGCAAACTTGGCGATGAGGATGAACATCATGTTTATTGCGATTTCCTTGTCGCCTCCCTCTGTGGGTTCCTCGTCTTCCCCATAATCTATTAGCTCCTCGTCTTTTTTGTCCAACGACACGCTCGTTGACAGCCCTGTATCGGACATGACCTAGTCATTGGGGCATAATACCCCTATAGATTCCAATGTTCTGTCTTCAAATGGAACCTTAGGAATGGGATCAATGTTTGCTGGGGAGAACAAAGGGCTATCTTGGGTTGTGTCTGCCCTTGGCTGGACTACAACCTCCTTCTGTTCCTGACTCCTAACAACTTTGGCTGCGAACGAAGACCTTTGGATTCGCTTGACTCTAAATGTAATGAGTCAAAATTAATTGCTCGCCAGAGGCTCTTCAACACCAAAGGCTTAGTGACATGTGTTCTGCCCCTTGCCTGCTTAGTAAGTTTCTTAAGAGCCTGGTGAACCTCGAGTATAAGTTCATGTACTTGAACCTTTGAGCGTAGTTCAGGGGTCTGTGAGAACACGTTAGGTCAAGCTGCTCGGACCTTTGGTTCATCATATTTCTTCCCGAAAACCACCATAGGGTAAACCAATAGCCTATGCAGGTGTCATCGTAGCTTATCTGGGGTTCGAGTAAGCTATTTCGATTTGACCAATTCACTGTCCAAAGCTTCTAAGGCCCTCTTAGCCACACTGTATCGTCTGTGGAGATTTATCCTCCTGCTTGGAGTCTCTTCTACCATTTTTTCTTTCTCCTTAACATACCACACATTTTCTTTGGTGATAGATCTGGAGGTTGGGGGAATATACGGTTTAGAAGCCTAGTCCGGAAACCCAGCATCACCAGCAGTCGATCTCAGGAATTTCTCGGTTGCTCACATTTTCTTGTAAGCTTGTGAATCTCGAGGAGTAGTCTGACATTGGCTAGGTGGCTTGTAATGTACTGGTGGTGACATCAACTCAGAACATACCATAATTGCCTCCATTAACTCCTCATAAGAGATCCTTAAACCACAATGGATCTTTCACCGAGTGCAAAAGACAACTGGGGATATTTCCTTGGGATCTACCTTCTCCTTCCCTTTGGATGGAGGTTCAGTTTATGCCACTGATGTGCTTTCCCCAGTCGTACCGATGTCCAAGTTATGCTTCCACTTATTGGGATTATTCCATTGCAGGTCAAGGGTACCTACCATGACACTTTCGCTAGACTCAGCTTGTTGTATCTCCTGCTCGCCTGGCCGTGTATGGTGACCTCGCCTTCGTCAACCCACTGTTGGATGACAACGCTTAAACTAACTATCAACTAAAAACTCAATAATCAATCAAAACGTAACAATTTAAATGTGGGTTGATAGAAAATCAGGACCCTAAACAAAACTATCTTTTTGATCAAAAATAAGAATTGGGACATCATATATTTGGTCAACAATGTCATAATTGAGGACTTCCAGTAACTTTGATCTATTCTAGTTTTTATATAATGTTACAACCCGGAACAATATTACATGATAATCTGAACTTATGCGGTTAGTCGCAAATTAATAATGTTAATCGTCGATGGTAAATAATTTTTACCATCGGTAACTTTCATTGGCGTTTCATCAAGAATCTATCGACTATATTTTTTGAGAAATTTCTTAGGATAAAGTTGTAGAGTTTGTCGATACGAGTTTGTGGCCACGTCAAGTGTTGAAATCGGAGTTACGAAAAAGAAGTAATGGTCAGCAAAAATTTTACGAAAATATCGGACAACGTTTTAATCACGGGTATAAATACAGGTTTATTTTTTGGGAAGGTAAGAATTTTCTTTTTTGGGAAGGCCAGGTTGACCCCGCGTTGACCACTCTCCCGACTCATTTTTTCGTCGTGAGGTTCTCACCGGCGATGAGCCTCCTGCCAGCCACCTCTAACCATGATTTTGGTGGAAATCGAATGGGTTCGAGCTCCTTTGTTATTTGGTAAGTGCATCTCCAACGTTGGTGGCCGTAGGAGGGAGAAACGAGGCTGAAAAAATCGGCCGGATTCGGGTTGAATTTCACAGCAATGATGGCGGCGTTTGCGGCGGCATTTGATGTTGAGATTAAGAGGGTTTTGAAGCCCAAGAGGAGACGGGTTGATCCCTACCCATCTCGGCACTTGCCATGGCAGAACGCCTGCGAACAGAGAAGATGAATATTCCGGTGGGTTTTTGGTTTTTCGAAGATTTGAAGGATTTTCGGTTTGTTTTTGATGCCGTGTTCTTCATGAATGTTGTTGGGTTCATTGAGATGAACATTTTGATATGTAGGTTTCTTGATTTGGTGCCTGTGAGATTCTTGCCGCCGCTAGCGGTGATGAGTGGCCCACGCGCCGCCGTGTGCGCCAGAATTCCAGCGAGGTTGGGTTTTCGACAAAATTTTATGTCGTTCCGCTCGTAATTTCGTGACGGACGCAATGGTGAGATTCTTGAATGGATCTAGACTTGATTAACTTAGACGTGTGTTTAATCGAATAATAATTAATTGATTTTACGATAATATTTACGGACAATCCGATTATTGATTTAAGTGCGAGTCGCTCGATATTTGAGATTTATGTTATGACTCTAAAATTGATTTAAAGTGAAAGGATGCAAGGAATTGAATTTGAAATTTGATCAAGTTTGCAATTAGTCAAAAAAATTCGTTATTCGATAATGTGAGATTCTCAATATTGCTCGTTGGATAACGAGCCTAGCTCTTTATTACGAATATCGACGAGTAGATATTAATTATAATCGTGGTTTCAGGATTATGAGTTAGCGGACCGTGTCAGATGATTATTGTGTTGATTAGTAGGTTACGACTTTATGAATATCCCGACATTGTACGGTGAGTGGACACCTTTATTTTCACAGTTGATAGCAAATTTATGGTTTTTAAGGTTTACATTCTACGGTATATTTTCCGAGTATTTATTTGGAGGTTTGTTTGTGATGATTTATTTAGTTGCATCAATACTCTAACTATTCGGCTAATTCCCGAATAACTGGTCGGACCGGGTCAGGATCCCTGCCCGACCCTGATTCGTCTCGAGTCAGACAACACCCTAGATGCTCTCATCATCTGTATTTTCTGTTTATAGTCGTACCGGGTTAATTAGGAGCCTTGAACAACCACCTCTATTGCATTTCAGTTTATTTATTTTGAATTCGCATTATTTCCCAGAAATTGGTTGAAATGCATGTTATTACAGATTTATCGTTTTACATAGTTTATGTTATTTTTGTCCATTCACTCTAGCGTGAAATATTTTAAATGACTTTCTCTTGGCCTTTCGATTTTCCGTGTCCAGGTTGTAGTGTTTCTCCCGAGCTGGATGTTGATCCCCTGAGCCTTTGAGTCCACCGAGTTATCATATCTTTCTGTAAGTTTCGGCCCACTAGCAGTGTATTTTCATATGTTTTATTTTGCTATTAAAAGTCACTCTGGACACTAGTGTTATAAATGTTTTTCAGTGCTAGTCTATGTATTTTCAGTTCGTGTATGATTATTCGAGCATTTTAAATAATTTACTTTCCACACATTATTGAGAAATTCGGACGGATATCGGTGGTCCCCAGTATTGTTTGTGGAAAATCCGAAGTGTGATTTACTTGCAGGTTTATGGTAGTCCACTTCTTAGAGGGATTATGTCAAAAAAATTTATAGAAATCCGTAGTTTAAGTCTTGTCATTAGGGCGTGATCCTAGATTACTAGTTAATTTAGGGTTGGGTCCTTTCATATAACATGAAGCTATCAACAATATCATTCCAACTAATATTGCTAACACTAGAATCAACTAAGTTATAGAGAGAGAATGGAAGCATCCAATTAAAAAAACTAAAAACGGATATCCTTACCATCACCTACCACCCATCTCATTCCATTTGAGATAATATCCCTACAATTTAGAATACATTTCCAGGCCATAGATGAGGAGTTCTTCTTTCCGGCATTAAAAAATAAGCAATTCTTCAAATATTTTTTTCCAAACAATTTTAACCTACCAATTATCATTTTGGATATTAATAGTTTTGAACCCAGTTTAGCAATTGCACCCTTGTTGAAATATCCAGAAACTCCAAGACCCGCTTTACTTTTGGGGGTGCATACCTGGCTCCAAGCAATTGGCTACTCTTGGCGTTTTGACCCTAAAAGAACTTCCTGGATTCCTTATTAGAAATTTTTGTCAACTTTGTAGGACATTTAAGACAAGACATGATGTGATTAGGCATACCTGCAATACTAGACTTAATCAAAGTAAGCCTCCCAACTCTGGGTAAAGTTCCCTTTTTCCAATATGAGACGTAGTTACAGGGAAATTCTTCATTGAGAACCCTTAATTATAATGAGGACTTAGTGAGTACTTTTTCATTGAACCCACTTTTTCTTTATATTTTGACAAGTCCACCATTAGTTAGATAGGTAATGATGAGTAGATCACTCATGCAAAATTTCACAAAAATTAAAAATCGTTAAGTCATTCATAATCAAAATTTATCACTTATGAAAATCAACGGTGTATGCTTGATAGTTTTGGTTTATCCATTAATTTGATTTTGTTCGATACCTTAACAATTTTTAATTTAGATAAAAATATGTAGAAATGATCTACTCATCAATATCTAAACATCTAACGATTAACTTTATCAAAATATTATCAAAAAATAATTTTTACGACAATTTTATAAAAAGTATTCATTAAATTCTTTTAAAATTTTCATTGAAAAAGTTCATCATAGTTATTATTATTATTATTTTGAGCAGATAATTCTCATCTCGGGAGAACATGCAGAATTCGGGCTCCCTCCACCTCGATCGGTTTACTACGCAAGATAATAAGATTGATTGAAGATTGTACCAGAGAGAATATTGAGCACAAGTATGAAGATTGAGGCACGTTGCGACACTAGGCATGATTATCTCGTAAGGACACATGTCTATCGTTCGTAATCTTGTATGGAAAAAAAACATGTCTTCTGTCATATTGCGTCGACCACGCAACACATTTCCATCGTTCGTAATCTTGCAAGGACTTCCATTATTGACGGAAGCCACTGCTTTGATTTAATTAAATACTATCATATGCCCCAATGCTTCATACTCAACTGAGTCAGAGTGGTGCGCGGTGCGAATACATGATCATGATGAGCTACCATCCATCTATCAATATTTGACCTCATTGTTTTGATAGATATTATGTCCTAGTTGTAATTTGTTAATTACAATCCTAATCACTTTTCAATTAATCATGTGTTACTCACTAACTATGAAAAATCTTTCTGTACATGAAATGTGCGTAAACAGATTTATTTTTTTACTTTTTTTTGAAAGAAATTTTTTATTTTTTATAAGAATAAATTGGTGATAATAAGTTTAGATTCTTTTTCAACTGATCTTGAAAAAAATTATAATAAGTTTAGAACAGATCGAACGGATCAATTTATAAATAATAATCTAAACAAATAATAGTTTCAATTATCAACTAATTTTATCAATTTAATAGAAAACGGAGAGTTTTTCACTCCGTTCTTTTAGAACCAGTTTTTGCTCCGTTCGTTTGCGTACGTGGTCAAATAGATTTGTTTTGGTGTGTACGTATATACATTATACTCAAGTATATATACCATATGATAATAATTAAGTCTTGTTGTCATTAACGTTGTCAACAAAAAAATCTTGTTTCTGCTTTCGCACAATTTTCGTTTGCATATTGATAGAAACTACAACTAGCCAGCAACAGTCTCTGAAACTTTACTAGCATGCATGCACTTTCTAATTTCTAGCCGACCTAGCTAGCTAGCTTTGTTGAATTTCTTATTTTCTCTTAAGCTAGCGGTAATATTAGAAATTCAAAAATCAACTGTGGAGTAACAGGTTTTACAAGGATCAGATATTTTACATATTATCATGCATCATGTAATTTTGTGCCTCCTCTGTGTTTCATATTTGTCCCTATATACGTAGACGTAAAAGCTCTTTAATTTAGATCAAGCATAAAAACAAGACAACTACGTAGCAGAAGCTCATATCCAAACTAGTAATGGGGAAACAAGTTGCCATCATCGGAGCTGGGATCGGTGGCCTTCTTGCCTGCAAGTACACTCTCTCAAAGGGATTTGAACCCATCGTGTTCGAATCCTCGGGCAGCATCGGTGGAGTTTGGACCCAAACCGTTGAGATTACCAAGCTCCAAAGTTCTAAAGCGGCCTACCAGTTCTCAGATTTTCCATGGCCATCTTCAGTGACAGAGGAATTTCCCACCCAGATTCAAGTTATGGATTACGTCCAGTCATATGCTCAGCATTTCGATTTGATCAAGCATATCAAGTTCAATAGCAAAGTGTCTGGCTTAGAGTATGAAGGTCCATCTGAGGATGAGATGCATTCATGGAGTCTCTGGGGTGGTACTGGAGAGCCTTTCAGCTCCAAAGGGAAGTGGAAGTTTACAGTAGAACAGAGTACTTCAACTGAGGTATGTGTACCTATGTGACGTCTAACTAACTATGTCTATTAGATATATTATGTATATCTGTAGTTGATTATGTGTTTACAACTTTACAAGTAGAACAAGCGGATCGGATTTTACCTCTTTAGTATGAATGTGCTAGTAGTAGAATTGTTTATCCAAGTATGAATTCAAGCAGGTTTACATGGTAGACTTTGTGATCCTCTGCATCGGACGATTCAGTGGTGTTCCGAACATTCCTGAATTTCCTCCGAACAAGGGCCCAAAAGAATTTCAAGGTGAGGTCATACACTCGATGGACTATGCCGCCATGGATTTTGAAAGCGCCGCTAAATTTGTGAAAGGAAAGCAAGTAACTGTTGTTGGTTTCCAAAAATCAGCTCTGGACATTGCAATGGAGTGTTCAAATGCAAATGGTAATTGAAATTTGCCTAGTTAGTCACATGTGCAACAAATTTCTATTGGTCACTATACTCACTAGCTTGTTCATGGTTTGTAGATGATTTTGTTTCTTCTTGATTCATTGATTACTTCGGTTTGATTCGCAGGGCTAGACAATCCATGTACAGTGCTGTACAAGACAGCACACTGGACTGTCCCTGACTATCTTCCATGGGGTGTGCATCTGGCATACCTATACCTTACTCGCTTCTCAGAGCTCTTGGTTCATAAACCTGGAGAAGGCATCCTGCTTAGTCTTCTGGCTACATTACTGTCACCACTGGTAAACTCTTTGCTCATAACCTTGATAGATAGATACTATTCCATTTCTAAATGCTGACACTGATTAGTTGGGTTTGAAATATGTCAACCAGAGATGGGCAATTTCAAAGTTTGTTGAAACTTACATTGACAAGAAGCTAGGGTTATCCAAGTATGGAATGGTACCAGAGCACAGTTTCCTCCAGCAGATTAGTTCTTGCTTGGTCTCAACTGTGCCTGAGAAGTTTTATGACCGAGTCGGAGAGGGAAGCATTGTGCTGAAGAAATCTCCCAAAAGCTTCAGCTTTTGCAAAGAAGGCATTTTGGTGGAAGGAGACAATTCCCCTCTGAAGACAGATTTGATCATATTTGCTACTGGCTTTAGAGGAGATAAAAAGCTCAAGGACATGTTTGTGTCTCCCAAATTTCAAGAGTACATAGCTGGATCACCCAAGTCCACTTTACCTCTCTACAGGTTTGTCAGCTACTTAATTTCTTGCTGATTTCTATAATTTCCTAGCATTTTCTAAAAGCTCAAACACTGGAAAATCATTTTTTGTGATTACTACCACAATGGTTTATAATTCAAATTGAATTAGTAAAAAGAAATGTTATTGATTCAGGGAATGCATTCATGGAAGAATTCCTCAACTAGCAGTGATTGGATTCTCCGAAAGTCTCTCAAACTTGTACACCTCCGAGATCATGTGCAGATGGCTAGCAGAGCTTCTTGGAGGCACATTCAAACTACCAACCTTAAAAGATATGGAGAAGGATGTGAAGCAATGGGATGAATGTGCTAAGAGATACTCTGGCCAATACTACCGGAGATCATGCATTGGAACCTTGAACATATGGTACAATGATCAGTTGTGCAAGGACATGGGATGGAACCCCAAAAGAAAGAAGGGACTCTATGCTGAATTATTTGAGCCTTATGGCCCAATGGATTATGTGTGCCCTTAATAGATCAAATAAAATATTTCTATATGTATGACACATTTTCACAAGTCTTTCTACTATTTTGTTATTTATTGGACAAATTTTTGTTTAGACCAGTGTTATAAGATAATAATTAGTTTGTTACTTTGATTCTCTCTTTGCGCTTAGCTGTGCACTTCTCACGCAATTGATCTGTTCACTGTTAATATGGTAATGTCACGATAGAAAATTATTATTTGCTCGCCCCAGTAGCTAAACGCCTAACTTTAAGATTTTAATTAAAGTTAAACTAAAGTATTATATATGTGAAAGATACGTGCCAAACAGTTCCCTCGTGACCGCTCTAGTTTTTCTGCGAGAGACCTGGAAACCTAGCAAAGCTAGGGTTTGCGCCGATTTCGACGATGGTGTTGTGTTGTTGTGTGGGTAATCGAGCAAGACAGAGGAAGCGTGATGGAGATTTTGTCTTGGAACATCCGTGGCACTAGGGATCCGGCAAAGTATCATGTTCTTTGTGATTTGGTTTTTGCGAAGGGGTAAGCAATACTTTTCCTTATGGAAACCCTAACGGATAGCGAGTCGAGATGTGACGATTGGAGGAAGAATTTAGGGTTTGACAAGGCCCTTATGGTTCTATGCACACAACGTGGAGGAGGAGGTTTGATGATGCTATGGTCGAATGAAATTGACATTCACCTACGTGATTACAATGTACCCTAGTTTCATTGATGCAGATGTACGAGTAAAGGCAGGGCAAGGAGATTGGATCCATCTTATAGGGTTGTATGGGGAGTTGCTTCCACAAAATCAAATGAAAACGTGGAATCTGTTACGAGCATTGGAGGTCCAAGTTGCCTCTGACCAATGACTTGTATCCGGGGACATCAATGAGATTTTAAGGACAACGGAGAAGTCAGGAGGACTGATTCGACCTACATGGCCGATGACGAACTTTGCTAAGTTCCTTGATGATTGCTTACTGGAGGATATTGGCTTCATTAGAGAAAAATTTACATGGCACGACTCAAGGTGTCAAAGCCTCATTGATCGAGCCCTGGCGACCAGTGCATAGAGAAATCGATTCTTGACAGCGCGTGTGGTTCAGCTACCGCTGACGGCATCGCATCACATTCCCTTGATAATTTCAGTCCATGAATCTCCCTTGATCATATACCGTGGATGTCAACACTTCTTTAGGTTTGAAGCTATGTGGGCCGAGGAAGAAGCAACTAAGGATGTGGTGAGAGATGCCTGGAATCGTGCACCGATTTGGGACTCCAAGGCTACTAAGTATAAGTTGAATAAAAAGATCAAGTATGAACGCTTTGGTATCAAGGATTAGGCAAATCCCACATTTGGAGCTAGGAAGGATGAACTAAAGGTAATACAGAGCAAGCTTGAGGAGTTTAATGCTCAAACCTTTGACCCGAATAGAGTTTAGAAGATTGGGAGGGCAAATTTGTGTTTGCAGCTGCAAGCCAGATTGATAGAGTGTATTCGACATTAGCAGTGGAGATTGAGGAAGCTTTGCGGGCTATCTACATAGCTCATTAGATGGGATACAACCCTATTTGGATTAGTTCTGATTGCTTATCAGTGGTCAAGGCAGTTGCGGATCCAAGTACAATCTCTAATATGTTTCAGAAATCCTCTGAGGACCTTCATATAGACTTAGACTTTTATCGGGGTCTAGCTTTGCTCACTTAGGCCGTGAGGATAATATAGTTGCGGATAAGCTTGCTAAATAGGGCCTTTGGAATGCGAAGGTTCCATATAGGTTCTATGCCATACCCAACTTTATGCAGGACTGGTTTAATTACTTGATTGTAGTGGCCTCTAATTTTAATAAATTTCTAACGTTTCACCTCAAAAGGAATAAACAACAAGTTGCATACTATATTTGATGTTTATTTTTAATTTTTGGGTAATTATTAACTTCAATTGATCAACAGAACTATATACAGTAACCAAACACTCACATATGGAGCCGAGAAGATAATTGTTACACAAGTAAATTAACATCTACATTATTATTAAGAAAAGAGCCATTAATTGTCAACCATAAAGAAAACTCACGGCCTGAATTTGTGATCCTCTGCATCAGACGATTCAGTGGTGTTCCGAACATTCCTGAATTTCCTCCGAACAAGAGCCCAAAAGAATTTCAAGGTGAGGTCATACACTCGATGGACTATGCCACCATGGATTTTGAAAGCGCCGCTAAATTTCTGAAAGGAAAGCAAGTAACTGTTGTTTTTTTTCTAGCTTTATAAAATTCGGAGTTCTAATGTTGCATGTTATCGGGAATTGTCGCGTTTCTTGGATTTCGTGGAACTCTGACCTTCTGATTAATTTTTTATACGTTGATGATCTGATGTCAGAGGATTTACAATATCTACGATAGTATAGCGTGGAAGAGTGTAACAATTCGATTGTTTAATTTGGGACGATATTTTGATAAATAGATTGACATCCCAGTATTATATTATTCTCAATGGACTGTTATTGTCGGCTTACGTGTATATGTATTTGTGGCCTATGCCTAATTCCTTTGGGTCTATTGCCTCGTGTCAGTAGTAGCTATGTGGATGTGCGAGCCATATAAGTAAATCGTTGAGGTGTAGGTTGTTAAATGCTTAGTTTTCAATTCGAGTATTTGAGCTCCAAAAATGATCAAGTGAATGCTGAGATTCAAGTTTTGTAGTAAATTGCGATGTCAGTTTGACTTCCTCGTTTTTGCCTGTAGTTTGGGTTTATTTGAGGCTTACTACGGATGTTTTCTTTTGAGCATCTTTATGGTTATATGGATATTTGTTAAGGTAGTATACTTTTGGGAGTGATGAATTGTGGAGATTCATGAATTGGTAATCATTATGATTCGTGATCGAATTCAGTCAGGTAGTAATGATTTATGTTTATGCATAGCTTTGTTGATTTGTAGGTAATCTGAACGGAATATGGAACCCACAGTTTATATTCTTGAATTGAGATTATTGAAATTTTCGTTTTTTAGGTTTTTGGTTTCCTTACATTTTAGAGGAGACTATGCCCAAATTTTTGTAAACAATTTCGAAAACAGTATAAGATTGGAAGTTCATTGCAGAACAGACAAGTACCCATATTTGTTATAATTTTAAACAGGTTTGTTGGGTCCCCTGTTTGTGGTTTTAGTGGTTTTAGTATCCACGTTATGGGTGCAGGGTTCTTATGGCGATTTGTGTGACACTTCATTGTTGGAACCGCACCACTATCCATGTAGTTACCTTGGTGGGACCTTGGTCAGGAATCTTCGGGTAAGTCTGGCCGATAGAGTTAGAGTATGTTGGTTAATTTGGCCATTAGTTTTGGCATGGATATCAGAAGCTTTTAAGTATGTACATTATTTAATTGGAATTATGTCGCTTCTGGTAGCAGATTTATTTGGAGTGGTTATTGTGACTTCAAATTTATTAAGCGTGACATGTTGATGAATGTTAGTGTAATAACAAGTTTGTGGATCATTCTGTTAGTTGCGGTTGTTCTTATGGGCATGAAGTCACTAGTTAGAACGTTTATCTGTAAATTTCAAGGGAAAAATTTTTGTAAGAGGGGTAGATTGTTATGACCCGGAACATCATTATACGGTAATCGTAACTTATGTGGTTAGTCGCTAATTAATTACGTTAATCATCGATGGTAATTATTTTTTATCGTTGGTAACGTTCGCTAGTGTTTCGTCAAGATTTTATCAATTTTTTTTTCAAGAACTTTCTTAGGGTCAAGTTACACAGTGAGTTGATACGAATTCGTGGCCACGTCAAGTGTTAAAATCGGAGTTACGGCGAATAAGTTCAGGTCAGCGGAAATTTTACGAAAATATTGGAAAATTTTTAATCGCAAAATCGTGGATATAAATAGGGGTTTCTATTTTGGAAAAGTGAGAAGTTTTCATTTTTGGCAAGCGAGTTGACCCACGTTGACCGAGCTCACCGACCCAGAATCGTCGCTGAAGGCGACGACGTGATGGTTTTCAAACACCTCCGGCTGTGATTTTTGGTGGAAACGGTTGGGTTTCTTCTCCTCCATCAATTGGTGGGTGCATCTTCGACGTTGGTGGCTGGATGAGGGAGAATCGAGGCCGAGAAAGTGGCATTTTTCGGATTGATTTTCTTGGCGATGGTGGCGGCGCTCACGGCGGTGTTGGACGTCGAACCCAATGGTGTTTTGAAGCCTTGGAAGAGGCTGATCGATTGCGATGGGTCTCGAACCCTGCCATGGCCGGACGGTGATGAACAGAGAAAATATTTTATGGCAAGAGTTTGTAATTTGAATGGTGGATTTCGTTAATTTTCAGTTTGATTTTGATGTTGCATTGTACTACAATGTTGTTAGGCTTGTTGAGATGAACATTTTAGTATGCAAGTTGTTTGATTTAGGGCCAATGCGATTCCGGCCACCGCCAGCGGTGGTACGTGGCCCCACACATCGCTGTGCGCGATAGAGCTCCAGTGAGGTGGAATTTTTGGCAAAATTTTATGTTGTTCTACTCGTAATTTCGTGACAAACGCAATGGTGAGATTCTTGAATGAATCTGGACTTGATTAATTTTGACGTGCCTTTAATCGGATAATAATGAATTGATTTCACGATATTATTAACGAACGAACCGACTACCGATTAAAATTTGAGTTGCTTGATATTTGATATTTATGTGGCGACTCTAAAATTTATTTATAGTGAAGGAATGCGAGGAACTGAATTCGAAATTTTATTAAGTTTTTTTTTAGTTGGAAAATACGTAATTCGAGAATATGAGATTCTCGACATTATTACTCGTCGGATTATGAGCCTAGCTATTTATTATGAATATCGACGAGTAGATATTAATTATAATCGTGGTTTCAGAATTACGAGTTAGCAGGCTGTGTCAGATGATTATTGCATCGTTTAGCAGGTTTTGGCTTTATGAATATCCCGGCATAGTACGGTGAGTGCACGTTTATTTATTTTCACAGTTGTTGTGAATTCATGTTTACGAAGATTTATAGTCTCCTCTATTTTATTACAGTCGAGTTTGGGGGTATGTTTATGATGGTTTTATTTTCTACATTGATCCTTTGACTAGTCGGCTAATCACTGATTAGTTAGGTCAGACCGGGTTAGACAAACGTCATGCTAAGCTAGATTGTCTCGGGTTAGAACAAACACCCTAGACGATCCCATCACCTTTTATTTACAATCTTGGAGACGCTTCAGGTTAGGATAAATACCCTCAGCGCCCACCTCCATATTTTATTCAGTTTATTATTTTGAACTCGCATGATTTCACAGAAATCAGCGAAAAGGCACAGATAGAATATTTTATTATGTTATACTAATTGTGAGTTTTTATCCACTCACGCTAACGTTTTTATGTTTTTATATGTCTTTCCCTGGGCCTTTCGGTTTTCTATGTCTAGGTTGCAATGCTTCTCCTGTTCTGGATTTTGGTCCCCATAGGCTTTGAGTCCACCGAATTATTATACCTTTCTGTAGGTTTCGGCCCACTAGCAGTGTATTTTCATATGTTTCATACTACTGCTAGAAGTCACTCTTGACACTAGTTTTACAAAAAAAATTCAGTGATTGTTGTGAATTGTTAGTATTGCTTGATTATGAATTTTCATTCCTGTAATATTATTCCAACATTTTAATTAATTTACTTTCTGCACTTTATTGAGAAATCCAAATGGACATCGGTAGTCCACGGTATTGTTTTTGGGAAATCCGAAGTGTAATTTTCTGGTAGTCCACTTCGTAGAGGAAATTATGTCAAAAAATTTACAGAAATTCGTAGTTTAAGTCTTGTCTTTATGGTGTGATCCTAGATTACTAGTTAATCTAGCGTTGGGTCCTTTCATATATGGCAGGATTGTCAGCCTCAGATTGCTAGAATTCTCACAAATTACTATATATTCACATTTTTTCCAATCGATGATGAGGCTCTTCAAAAGTTACTATCTGTGGCATGGCCTTGTGTAACAGAGGATATGAACTTGCAGTTATCATTGCCTTATACGAATGAGAAAATAAAAAGAGCACTCTTCCAAATGCATCATTCAAAGGTCTCGGGACGGATGGTATGTCCCCGTTTTTCTTCCAAAAATATTGGAAAACTATCAATCATGATGTTTCCTTAGCCGTGAGAGTGTTCTTGACTACGGACAGCATCCTGAATGCCTCAAACTTTACTCACTTGATGATGGTTCCAAAGGTGAAAGACCTTATATTAAGACAACAAAAGATCTACGCCCTATAGCTTTGTGTAACGTTGTATACAAGATTGGGTCAGAGGTCTTAGCTAACTGGTTGAAGTCACACCTTTCTAGTATCATAACTCCTCTACAAAGTACTTTCGTGCCAGGGACAATTATCTCAAACAACACTCTTGTAGCTACGGAGTTTACTCATTACATGCATCGAATTCGAAGGAGCTCCGGGGAAGGTTGTTTTCACTCAAATTGGATATCAGTAAAGCTTACGATAGGCTAGAGTGGTCCTGTGTGGAAGCTATTTTGACTAAGTTGGGGTTCGCTTTGGATTGGATCAACATCGTCATGAGCACTCTAAGAACTGTGTGTTATTCTGTTCTCTTAAATGGTGATCCCATAGGTTATATTGTTCCAAGCCGAGGTATTCAACAAGGTAATCCGCTATCCCCTTATTTATTTATTTATTTATTGTGCTGAAGGTCTATCTGCTTTGATTGAAAATTCTATGAGTCTAGGAGATTGGAGAGGTGTGAGTATGTGTCCAAAAGCTCCAGTACTTCACCATCTTTTATTTGTCAATGATGCTTTCCTATTCGAGGAGGCCAATGAGTCTGAATGTTATCAAGTGCGAGAGATCTTGCAGGTGTATGAGCGAGTTTCGGGTCAAAAAATAAACCTTGACAAATCTAGTGTTGTATTTAGCAAGAATGTGCATGAACCGGAACAACATAGATTGGCCACAATCTTAGGAGTATAATATGTGAAGGAGCATGGAGATACCTTGGTCTACCGATTCATGTAGGTAGTTCAAAAACTGCAATGTTTGAGTTCTTACGAGAGAAGCTCACTAGCAAGCTTGTAAGCTGGAGATCCAAACTCTTGAGCTCAGCAGGGAAGGAAGTCCTTAGCAAAGCAGTGGCCAAGACAATTCCAGCGTATGTTATAAGCTGTTACCTACTTCCCAAAGGTTTATGTGATGATCTTCAATAATTATGTTGTGAATTCGTTTGGGGTAGCATTAAGGATACTAAGAAGATCCATTGGTCTTCTTGGGATCATATGTGCCTTACCAAGAAAGAGGGTGGCATGAGGTTTAAGAACTTATATGAACATAATCTGGTGATGCTTGCTAAGCAAGTTTGGCGCATTATGTCTTCCCCCACATCATTGATTGCTCGAGTGTACAAATCCATTTATTTTCCCCACTCTTTTATTTTACAGGCTGACATGGGTGACTCCCCCTCCTAT
The DNA here is from genome assembly GCA_946800695.1 of Geum urbanum. Classification (NCBI taxonomy): domain Eukaryota; kingdom Viridiplantae; phylum Streptophyta; class Magnoliopsida; order Rosales; family Rosaceae; genus Geum; species Geum urbanum. The sequence goes on along the minus strand of OX327002.1, from coordinate 40,519,380 downwards.
TCTTGGAGACCTTTGATGGAAGCTAAACCAATTATTCATAGTAGATTATTATGAAAAATTGGTTCGGGCCACAAGATAAACATTGGGAAGATGAATGGTTCCCATTTATTTTGTCTTCTTCTCTGACCAAACCTACGGGATGCTCCCTCACAAAGGTGAATAAATTATTTTCACCTGGCACCAAGTAGTGGAATGGGGATATCCTTGCTACTTTCTTCCTCGCATCAACTGTCCAGACCATATTAGCCATTCCAGTGAACTCTAGACAATGTCGTGACCGTGCAACATGGAAACTTGAAAGGAAATGTTACTTTTTCGTGAAATCAGCATATTGAATTGTTAAGGACATGGTTCTTGGCAGCCAACCTTCATCTTCTACGAGTAATGTGTATGGAGAATCATGGCGCTCTTTGGAATGCTAAAGTAACCGGGAAGGTTGCAATATGTGTTTGGAGAGCTTGCAACAATATCTTACCTACTCGTGACAGGCTTCACTTGAAAGGTTATGATGGAAACATGTCTTGTTTACTTTGCAATCATTCAATGGAGACTTTGGGTCACCTCATGTGTCAATGCCCTACAACCATCTATATTCTAGCAGCTCCCCCTTTTAAGATTTCGGTCCCCGATTACTCATTCCTTCCACTTCAAGGAATGGATGCTAGGTATGGCAACTAATCTACAACAAACTTGTTTTGATCAATTACTTATGATTATTTTGAGCTTATGGTATAACCGAAACGAGAAGATTTGGCATGACTCCTCTAAAACTAGCACTATAATAGTTGCATCGACTTTGGCATGGCTAGAGGAGTACCTAAAAGCTAAAGGTAAATTGGCTAAAGTAGTCTCTAAGAGTCAAGCTCATGTTCGTCAGCGTTGGACTCCTCCTAATTAAGGTGAACTCAAGTTGAACATAGATGGTTCATTCTTTGCCAAGTGACTCCAAAGGTTGTAGTGGAGGTGTAGTCTACAATATTGGTGTTAGCTTTGTGGCAGCATACAATAAGTTCTACCATGTTGTTCATGAAGCATCGCATACTGAGTTACTAGCTATCAAGGATGGTATCGAGTTACTTACTGCCCTAGAATTTGAAGCAGCAGTGATCAAGACAGACTGTCTCTTGGAAGTCCAGTGGTGCCTCCAAAGTGAAGTAGAAGATCTATCTCCTCTTGGGTCGCTAATTGAAGATATTAAGTTCATGCTAAAGTCTAAAACTTTATTTAGACTTACTTATTCTCCTGGGTATTGTAATAGAGTAGCTTATAGTCTTGCGAGCCATGCTTATGAATCATGTAATAGTACTAAATGGGTCTTCACCATTCTGAAGTTTGTTATGGATTCCCTTTTGTACGATTCAAATCGTATTCAATAATAAACCCCTCAATGAGGGCAGTCTCTAAAAAAAATTGTCAACCATAACTAAAAAATAACCCTCTAACAGTAAAAAAAATTGATAAGAAAAAATATGTAAGGATATAAGTGTATGGATTTCAGTCTCATCCAAACACACCGTAAGAGAAAAAGGAATCATGAAAACCAAAAATTCAATGATGAGGGAAAAAAATTCTTCATTGTGCTACCTCCACAATCAAACCCTCAAAGCACGCCCTTTCACCATCGCCTTAAACATCACTACTAGCCATGGTAGGGCCCCATGCCACTCGTGCAAATTCAGCCTTGACAAAGAAGTCATCGCTGCCTGATGAGCAACACCCCACACTTGATTCCTAAAAAAAACTCGTTGCGTTGAACATGCCCTAACCTTGTACAACCTTGAGCAAGTCGACAGAACCTTAACGCCAGACGAAAGAATCCACTAAATACCTGAAAGCTCTTCACAACCTGAAAACAACTAAGGAGAACTTCCCCAAGTGCATAAATACCTTAGCTACCATGAAGCCTGATGTCGATTTTCTTTTAGCCGAACAAAATAGAGATCGCCAGCCATGAAGGCTAGCTACTCAAATCTTCTTCTAGGAAGTCTCCATGGATAAATGTTGATTGGTTGCCACCTTCGACTAGCCTCCCACTTGTTGTCTGAGCCACGTCTCCACGACCACAACATTCCAACCACATCTAGAACTTTGCTTCCACGACCAGCGCCAGTCGAACCACGCCACCACTTTCACTCGCATTTTCAACCGAAAAAGCACAAGCCGGCCAATAGACCATGAAGTCCACGCCTACCAAAAGTAAATTCCGATTCAAAAGCATTAAGTTGCATTGGGGTTAGATGGGTGCACCTTCAATATGCAACTTGAATTTTGCAATAGTTTTTTCTCCTATGTTTACACATGCCACTTTGCTCATAAAAAGTACTTGCAGACCGGTGTACAATACATTGTAGAATCTTCTCAAGCTAGATCGTATATATTCATGTATTAGAGTTGGGCCTGGGTTCATAAATTTATTACTTCTATGTTGTAATTTTGTACTAGAAAAATTCAAAGGGGAGTAAAGTTTGAGAATGTTGCGCTAGCCAGCATGACCTCACTCCTACTAGTACTTGTGGCGGACAAAATCGGCAAATGAAATTCTTATTATTATTATATGGGGATTAGAGTAGGGGTGGGCACGAATTTCGCAAATATCAAACCCGATTCGATCACATCCCGATCCCGTTCAAGATAGAACGAGATGAAAAATAAAATTTTCACTATTCCGTCCCGTTTCGACCCATCCCTTTTTTTAGGGACGGGATCAGGTCTTGATTTTAAAATCTCAATAGACTCATCCCGCCCCGCATAATATATTATGTCTATTTTATCATTGGTTTTATTAAAAGTTGACATATTAAATTATCAAACAATTATTATTATTCAACAAAAAAATAAAATTACCCTAGAGCAATCAAAGTATTACACTAGTTGTAATATGAATAAAATGTATCGATTAAACATGAAATAAAATTGCTTGTAATTTTATATCTTTTAATTAAATATTAAGTAAAATAGTATTCTTTGTGTACGTAATGGTAGACTTTTAAATCTTCTTGCCCTATAATATATTATAGTAGTCAACGTATAATCAATAATCTACTATCATGAGTATCATCAAATCAAAGTCAAACCAGTCTATATATGCTCAATCGTGTTGCGAACGATCGTGAGCTTAAGCATCCCATTTCTTGATACATACTTGACCTCGATCAGATGGATAATATTATTTATTTGAAATCAACGAATTTGTTACGATCTAAGCCGCCATGGAAGGTTCCCATATATCTATAGAGTCAGTGCACATCTGTTTACAAACTAGTCTAATGCATGCACGGAAAAGATATATATTTATGTGATATTCTAAAATGTGTATACCCGTATGTTTTATCAAGCTAGCAGCCGGCTAATGAGAATATTGGGGCAATATGATCGAGATTTGTTTTCTTCTCTAATCTTCATTAGTTTTACAGGTCCCTTTCGAAAAGAAAAAAAATAGCTTTATAGGTGTACATAAAACAATTGTCACAGCTTTTGAATAAAAACGGTTACTAATATAATTATAATAATAACTTTAAATCACTAAATGTAAATGGTATATTTACTAAACGTTAAAAGTATAATTAGAAAAACGTAAACGGTATCTTTGTGAATTAGACATAAAGTATATATATACTTGTGTTGGTATCTTTAATTTGTTGTGTTGGTATCCTTAGGACACTATGATGTCATTCTTATAACATTGTCATGGTATCTTTATGCCAATGTGATTGTATATTTATAACAGTATGATGATATCTTTATCATCACATACTGTGATGTTATCCTTAAAATATTGTCATAGTATCTTATGACACGCTGATGGTATCTTTACAATGCTATGGTAGTATCTTTATATAGTTCTGTAGGTATCCTTATGTAGATGTGTATGTATTCTTATGTGGTTGTGTCGGTATCTTTATAACACTGTGATGATATCCTTATGCAGTAGTGTTAGTAATTTTATCCAAACCCTACACCCTAAACTCTTAAAAAATATGTTGGTATCTTTCCGAACTTGTTTTTGTATCTTTTTGTTGTTATGTTGGTATACTAAACCTTAAACCGTAAACATTACATCGTACACCTTAAACCCTAATGAAGAAAAAAAATAAGTCATGGTATTTTTACGAACTTGTATTGGTATCTTTATGAATAGAGTTAGTATCTTTCTGTACTTGAGTTGGTATCCTTATTTTTTTAAGTTTGGGCTAAGTCATAAAGAACAAAATGAAAGACAATTTCTTTATTGTTCTTTTTTTTTTGCAATTTTTTTTAGTATAATCTTTAAGCCACTTGAACCATACAAAGCCTACAATTTGAAATAAAAGTTTTTTTTCGTGTGGACCATTTTACACTTTCATTTTTTTGTTCAAATTTTTTTTTTCGCAAAAAAACAAAAATAAAACTTTTCGCAAAAAAAATTCATTTTTTTTTCTTCATTTTATTCTTCATGCCTCAGCACAAACTCAAAAAATAAGAATACCAACTCTAGTACATAACGTTACCAACTTCAGTTCATAAAGATACCAACAAAAGTTCGTAAAGATACCATGACTTTTTTTTTCTCACAACTCAACACAAACGAGAGAGAGAGAGAGAGAGAGAGAGAGATAGAGAGAGAGAGAGAGAGAGAGAGAGATAGAGAGAGAGAGAGAGAGAAGGGTACATGGTGTCGGGTACAGGGTTTAAGACATATGATATAAGGTTTGGGGTGTATGGTTTATGGTTTAAGGTTTAGGGTATAGGATACCAACATAACACAAGAAAGATATGAACTCAAGTTCGGCAAGATACCAAAATAAGTTAGGAAAGATACCATCATGATGTAAGGATATTATCGTAGCGTCATAAGAATACTAACACAGTGTAAGAAAGACATTATCATAGTGTAAGAAAGATACTATCAATTACAACAAGAGAAACTAACAATGTCTTAAGGATACCATCACATCGTAAGAAAGGTACTATCATCGTGTAAGAAAGATACCAACACAAATTCAAAGTTATACTTTATATCTAGTTCAAAAGGATACCGTTTACATTTACTAAAAGTATCATTTGCATTTACTAAAGATATCATCCAGCTGATATAAAGATACTAAAAAACTACATTAAAAAAAAACTTAGCGACTACGCGGCGAGGCTGGTCAGGCTATGAGTCAAGAACCCTTAATTCTACACGACTAGCATATATCACACTAATAATAAAGCTATAAGAACATTGAATTCTTTTTAGGGCCTTCTTTTTATTGCATATGTTTTCATTAGCTAGTCAGGCCCGGCCTGAGCCAAGGGCAGGAATGGCGACATCCCAGGGGCCAAGAATTAAGGGGGCCTAAATTTTTTTTTACATATGAAATAAAAACAAATGATGAGAGAAAATAAAAAATGAAACAAAAGACCTTCTCGTTCCCAACTTTCTAGCCTCTCTCTTCGCACAGAAAGCGCGACCCTCTTCACTTCTCCCAATTTTCCAAGACATCAATTATGGAGAAAACATAACTTATTGAGTTAGGGCTCTCAATCTCTTCGAATTCCAAATTCTCATAAATACCCAATTAATACACATCTATATCTCCATCAGCTCAATATGTTCTCTCATGTTTCTTCGACTCTCTTTATATATATTCTTTGCTTCATCTCTCTGTTAAGATTGGTGATGAGATAAAGAATCCTAATTTCGTTAGTCCATTGTATTTTTGAGCTATTTATATATGGATAATGATCTACATGGTCTTCTGATCTATTGTTGTTGATTGCTAATTGTTGAGGTGAGCTCTTCTTCTTATTTTTATATTTAATCTCAAGTGTTTTTTATTTTTAGGAAATATTGATTTGTGAAAATTGTATAATATATTCAGGTTTGGATTGGTGTCTTCCGGGCTGGACAGTGAGATTGCAGTTATTTATTTATTTTGGATTGAAGGTGTGTTTTTAAGGATCAGAGGTATTAGTGTTTGATAGTGTGAGGCTTTTTTGTTTTGGATGTGAATTTAATTTCAGGATTACTGCCGTGGAACACATGTGTGGGAATTTTCAGTAGAATAAAAAGAAGTTGAAAGTGATTTTTTGATAAAACTGAAATAAGTAGGGGGGAAAGAAGAGAGAATATCATAAAATGAGCCTAAAGTACGACAAATAATGGATATTTTTGGTGAAACATTTTTTATATTGAGACCCATTTTATTTTCTTACCCCGAGTCTTAAATTTCTCAGGACCGGCCTTGTAGCTAGTTATATTACAAAGTACAATAATGAGCTCCCATTGGGTCAAGGTTTAATTAAATGAAAAATGGATAATTGTGTGTTGTATATATAGTTCAACTCACCCACTAAAAGATCTAGGTATGTGAGATATAAGACATATGATAAGCTTTTATGCACTTAACTAAACAAACAAAAATTTTAGTAGAAATAGGAGGTTTTTTCTTTAATGATAAAAAAAAGGTTTCTCTCGAGATAGGGTTAGTACCATGCCGCTTCCCTTTCTTTCTTCTGTGCTCCTTCTCCTTTGTGAGGCCGAAGATTTCTTTTCGGCGTGTTAGGCATGACGACGGTTCCGGTTTTTCTCTCGCGTCATCCTTTCAATTTCCCCGATGGATTAAGAGATATTTTGAAGATATTGGTGAGACGTTGGTGACTGGCCGACGAAGGATAGTGCTCGAGGTGAGGGCAATCTTGAACTTTCGACGAGCGTCACCTTCTATTAGATGGAGTGGCGGTTACTGGGATCCCGGTGGTGTCGAAGGCAGATTGCAGAGTAGCTGAATCTGTTGGGATCCCGATGGATCTCACGAGGCTGTAAGCAGCGGTCAAGGAACTAGGAGAGCCTAGTTCGTTGGTTTTAATTCTCTGGTTTGTGCGGTACCTGTGACGACCCAGAACAGAATCAGTATGAGAAATTAGCTTAATCTACGAGCTTGCGCGTAGTCGCAGATTGCCGACAGTTGTTTGAATCGCCAGATTTGATAACGACTAAATCATTGGCCGAGAATTGGAGCTGAGTCTCTTCTCGAGAGTCGTTGTACGTGTGATTTCGAGTTCGTGGGCGGTTCCGGATCATTATTTGGACGACCGAGGAATAAAATATGAATATTTGAAGTTTCGACGTAATCGAGTTTAAAAGGTAGTCTTCTTAACGACTAAATTACCGAACGAGAATTTGGTTTCGGCTTCTTCACGGAAGATGTTGAGAATTTAATTTCGAGCTCGTGGGAACTTCCGGAGCATTATTCCGAGTTACGAGAATTAAGTTGTGAATATTTCCGATTGTTGATTATTTAGTCGGTTAAAGTATGTGTTTGGGTTGAACCGTTGACTTTTTATCGGTTTGGTCGATGTATTTGACTTCGGGTGATAATTGAAGAATACGTCGAGTCGAGTTTGTTGCCGCGAGAATTATTGGAATCGGAGTTACGACGCGAGAGTTACGGGTATTTAAAGTTTGTCGTAAAATTAAATATGGGGGTTTCCTTAAATGGAAAGTATATATATATGGGTTTCCTATTTTGGGAAGTCAAAGGTGGGCATTAATGTGTTAACCGAGTTGACCGAGTCAACTCGGTGGAGGTGAGGTTCACGACGGGGAGATACGGCGTGCTTCACGGCGGCGAGCCGTCTGGCCACCCCATGGCTTGGCCTTGGGCCCGTTTTCTTCTCCTCGACCTCCTCGTCCCATCCCCAGCCACCACTCATGGCGTGGGTAGTGGTGGAGAGAGAATTTCCGGTTTGAAAATGGAGAATTTTGGGGGTTTTGGGTGGATTTGATTCCGGCCAAGTTGAGCTACAAATTGTAGTGGGCTTTGAAGCTCTCCTCACCATGATTCTAACCATGTAAGTATGGAGTTCTAATTTTGATTGTGTATGGAGAATTCTTGATTTGAAATTTGTGAGACAATTCGGGTTTTCATGAAATTGACCTAGTTAGAGTGAGAATTAGCCTTCGGTGCAGTTTTGAAAGTTGCTCAGTGGGAGATTTGGAGTGGAATAGAGGTTGCTTCGCCAGGAAAATTTCAGTTCGGGTTGCGCCGCCGCCGCCGGCGGTGGTCAACGGTCAACCGTTTGACTTTTTGGGGTTTTCGACAAGTGGCATGTCATTTCACTCGAAATCATGCCCCGATCGCAGTGGGGAGGTTCATTTTTCGAATTGAGCATCCGAAATTATAGCGAGGTATTGAGGTGTGAATATCAGATTTTCGACAATTCGTCGTATTCGGATTACGTGTTTCCGAGAACGGTGGTTTCTCGTGATTTGTTTTGAATTGTCGAGTTATGACTTTGAGAAATGGATTTTGTGATTATTCAGGGGTTCATCATCGTTCGTTTGGCGAGGGACTTTCCGCATGATCACGGGATTAACGCGAACTGCGTTACAATAGTCTGTGAGTGGACAATTTCTTTTCACGGAATGATTGCGAGTCTTTATATACGTTTTACGAACTTGAGCATGCATACGAGATTACGATTTATACGAGCATGTGTTAGACGATTATGCTTATACCATTATATATTACGTATATGCATTTATATGCTGTTTATTGCATTTGCATTGAAATATTTATGATTTGGTTTACACAGAGTACATTCTTTACATATGATTGTTGTATTGATACACACACATCCCGGCTGATCCCCGAGGGTGCCTACCAGGGGGGAACCGTACCTTGTGCCGATGTAGTTCCGGGTGGGTACGGGTTTCTGTACCTTGTGCCGATGTAGTTCCGGGTGGGTACAGATATCTGTTTCTTGTGCCGATGTAGTTCCGGGTGGAAACAGATACCCTGATCTGAGGCCTTTCTGGCTAGAATCACGTGTGGGTCTGGGATCTCGTGATTCAGACTGTACTAGCACGGACGTGTCCATGAGTGACCCCGTGGGATTTTTACTTGCATGCTCAGTACGCTGGAGAAGTATGAGTTTACCTCGTGTACTTTATTATATTTATTCATCTGGACTCGCATATGTTTTTATAACATATATTACTTGGTGAAAGACATTTATTTTCGTCCACTCACTCTAACGATTTTCATGTCTTTCCCCTGGGCTTTTCGGTTTCCATGCCCAGTTTGCAGTTTGGACTCTGGTGTCGCACGTCCTGGTTGGAGGTATAGTGCTCGAGCTACCTTGTTTCTTCCAGTAGGTTTATTGTTCTACCTACTGTGGTATACTTATATGATTATACATTAGAGGTCACTCTGAGTATTCTGTTGTATATATTATACGATTTTACTCCGGATTTCAGTAAACTACAGATATATTTACTACTTTACATTATTGTTGATATATTGAGAAATCTGGATGGGATTGGTGCCCACGGTTTGATTTTTGTGGCATAGGATGAAGTGTATTTTCCGCGTGCAGGTAATGGTAATTCCACGTTAGTAACGAAACTCTGCCGAAATTTTGTTGGTTTTTGTTGGTTCGCGTTTTCAGAAGGGGTTTGATTCCGGTTTAGGAAACTAAATCGGGGTTGGGTCCTTTCAACTTGGTATCAGAGCATTAGGTTATAGGTTCTGTAGACTTCTGTAGTCGTGTTTACTAAGGATATTTGAGAATGTACAGCATGTCTGGAATGGTGACCCGACCTGCCGGTGGATACTCATCAATATTCCGGGTGTTGTATGCTTTCAAATATTTGAAGTTCCATGATTACGTTCCACTTGTTGTGAACGATGTTTTATTCATTAGAATGCCTCCTTGACGTGCTTTCCGTGTTGGTACGGTTGTGGATCCTATTGAGGATCAATCGACGCGTGATTTGCCAGTGAATTGTGGATTTGGATGAGTATTCTGAGTTCAGAGATTTGTGTGGCACAGTTTGTCTGGTTGTGTGTGTATGAGTGTCTACATGTTGCCTCAGAGCTGAGAATGGTGGTAGTTGATGTTTGCCGGAGCCAGATCATTGTATTTGGTGGGCTGGTATTGTGTGAGTTCCTATTGCGACTCCATGGCCTACATTCAAGGTGTTGTTTATACGGTAATGGCTTAATCAGGCTACCCAACATTTGAATGAGGAGTGTTTACCCACCTGAGGCAGAGATACATTATTCATATGTTTGCCCATGTTTGCACGTGTTATGTGGCTTCAGAGGAAGCAATGCACGAGGTTCGAGATGAGTTTGAACCTGAGCGTCAGAAAGAGTCTGATTGATGTGCCTCGAGATAACCGTGAGGAGCTTGATGTGCTGCACTCAGTGGCGAGGCTATTGAGAAGGAAAGTTGTACGCGGTTTCTGATGTGTTGGTTTGAGGTAAGTGGACTTATTCGAGATTTTGATGAGGTTGAGTTCAGGCACCTCGAAATCAGTGACTTCATCAGGCTGTGGTCTTTTTGATTATGTTGTGGGTTATCAGATCAAGCTGAGGATCCGTTTGATGATGATGGAGATCACGGAGTAGCAGACTTGATTGTACCTGTGGCTTGAGTTTGGCTGATCGTTGGTGATCCTTTCACGCAGCAGGTGTCGCTATGACTGGTGTTCCTGGAGCACTTTCAGTTGCTGTTTCGGTGACCAGGAGGGTCACGTTACGAGGGAGCGCCCTTAGCCAGCTGTTCTAGCGGTTTGGTAGCTCAGAGTTCACGAGGAGGTCATGATGTTATTCCTGAAGTTTGACCAATGTACCATTTTGATGAGTTATTCAGCAAGTCGCAATTGACGTGGGCGGCTAGTTGGGCATGTTGGAGTTCATGCCATGACCTTGTTTGGGGACAGACTTTTCTCTGAGGTTACTGTTGCTTGATATCTATGGCTATTGTACCTGCATCTCCACTTCCGAGGTTTTGGAGAGTGTTGTATCCATCCGGAGGTTGTGAGATCCTTGTTGGAGGATATGGCTTAGCCGTGGATCTGTTATGGCTGGACATCGTCGATTTTGGTGTGATTGTGAGTATGGACTTATTGACGACGCATTGGGCTATGTTCGATAGTCAAGAGAAGGTGGATGTGTTTCGACGACCAGACTTTCCCCGAGATACTATTTCGCAGTGATGGTCAAGCGGATGATGGAGACGGATTGTGTTGCTTGCTTAGCTTATGATGTGAATACTATGGTTGTTGTGCCCGGCATTGGCGATATTGAGGTGGTTCCCGAGTTTCCAGGTGTGTTCCGGAGGAGTTGTCGGATATTCCTCCAGTTCGGGAGACCGACTACACCATCGAGTTTGTACCGGGCGCTGGACTCATTTTACTGGCATCTTGTCGTCCGGAGCCAGCGGAGCTGATGGAGCTACAGTTTCGACTCCAGGAGTTGCTAGAGGAGGTTTCAAGAGATTTCATGCGACCCCGCGTATTTGCGTGGTGTGCTGTTGAATTGTTTGTACGGATGTTGGATGGTTCGATGAGGTGGTGCATTGACTACCGAAGCCTGATTCGCTTCAGATGAGAGTGAGTATCCTCCGCTTCAGATTGATGATTGGTTTGATCAGCTCGCGAGAGCTTCAGTCTTTTCGAAGATTGATTTCGGGTCCGAATACCATCAGTTGATGATCGATGAGTCAGATGTGGCCAGGACAGCTTTCGGATCTCGGTGCGGGCATCAGGAGTTCTTGGTCACGCCATTGGTTGACCAAGGTTCCGTAGTTTTTACAAACTTGATGGACCAGGTGTTCAGACGATTCTGAACGAGTTGCGGTCATGTTCGTTGGCAACGTCCTGATGTATTCCAGGAGTGTGGGCCTACACCTGAAGCAATTACGAGCAGATTTACGGACTTTGCGAGATGATCAGTTGTTTGTGAAGTTCAGCCAGTGTGAGTTATAGTTGCATGAAGATTTTGGGCCACGCGTTGACAGCCGAGGGAGTTGGCGTGGATCCTGACCAGTTAGAAGCCGTGTTGATTTGGAGTTGACCTACCATGGTACCAGAGATCGGGAGTCTCTTGGGTTTAGCAGGCTACTATCGATGCATTGTGCAGGATGTTCCCGGATTACCACATCACTTTCCAGATTGACGAAGAAGGCGTCAAGTTCGAGTGGTTTGATGCACGCGATGAGAGTTACTTACTCCTGAAGGATGGTTGACCGTTGCTTCGATTTTGACCATACCTGACGATCGTGACGAGTACGTGGGTTATGGCAATGCATCGAGATTTGGATTTTTTTATGTTTTGATGTTGTGTAGCAGAGCGGTGACTCATGATTTCAGGTAGTAGAAACTTTATGGGGCTACGTATCCTATGTATGATTTGGGTGTAGCTGTCTTTATGTTAGCATCAGAGAGTTTTAGACGCTACTACTACGACGTGCAGCGCAGTGTAGGATGTACACTGATCACTTGAGTTTCATCCACTTGCATTTTCAGCCAGATTTGGGCTTGAGGCAGTGTAGATGTATGGGGTCAACTAACGACTATGGCTGCACATTTGAGTTTATCCGAGAAAGGCTAATGGTTATACTTTGACTATCCATCTGGGATGTTGTTGCTGATGCATTCAGTCGAAAGTCGGGAGCTTCAGTGTTTCATGTGAGTGTGGCTCGAGTTTCCGTGTTAGCCGAGTTGCGAGCTATGGGAGCTGAGTTCGAGTGTGATGATGTTGAAGCTCATTGTTTTACGTGCGTTGGCACTGGTGGTACGAGAATGTATCAGATACTTCGAGTTTTCTACTTGTGACGCAACCTGTAGAACAATGTAGCAACTTGTGCATGCAGATGCCACATTTGTCAGCAGGCGATGGCCATGAGGCAGAGACTTGCCGGGAAGCGCCAGCCATTGGAGATTTCTGTGATCTTGTGTGCCAGTATGCACTTTGGTTTGTGATACCAGTTGTTGGATCTTTGTGGACCATTTGATGAACTTAGTACGTTTCCTTGTACTTTTCGGGAAAGATTCTAGTGGCAAGCTGGCATAGCTGTGTTTGGAGGAGATTGGTCATTCATATGGTGTACCTGTGTCCCAGTTTGCTGATCGAGACAATAAGCTTTTACTGAGTGTTGGCAAGCTTTGCAGCAAGCATTGGAGACCGGATTGCAGGTTAGTACCGGTTCTTATCCTCATATTGGTGGGCGATCTTTGAGGACTATTCAGACCTTGGAGGGCATATTGTGGACCTCGGTATTGCAGTTCCGGAGGATTTGGGAGCAGCAGTTTCACTTATTTGAGATTGCTTGCAATACCAGTTTGTTGACCACTATGATTTTGATGTTGCATGTTGTCGTTTTGAGGACGATGTTGTACTCCATTGTGTTAGAGCGAGTTTGATTTGAGTTGACATTTGATTCGGTTTTGTGGGATGTGTTACCACAGACTTTTGATTTAGCGGAAACAGGTTGATAATTGCTCGAGTTCAATGTTTGAGTTATGTTGATGTGAGTAGGCTAAGTTGTGATTTGCCACGTTATTTTGATCCGTATGTGATCATAGGCGAGTTTGTGTTGTGCCGTATAGTTCGGCATCGCCTATAGTGTTTTTGTGTATGTTGTGTTCCGTGTGGTGGAACTATGTTTCAGGTTTGTTACGTGTTGTGTACCCTATCTGTTCCTTATGCAGGAACACTTGGCTATTGTATGAGCCAATTCAGATTCGAGATTTGAGGGTACAGGGATTTCAGCACGGAGCTATCTCCTATTGTGGAGTCTATTATCAGAGTTGTTCAGTTGATGTAGCCACTGAAGAGTCGTTCAGTTGAGTTTGCCACTTGAGAGTTGAGCAGTATGCAGAGGCAGTGCTCCTACTTTTTCAGTTGGCAGACTTGGAAATTTCAAGGTCAAATTTTTTTTAAGGGGGTGGATTTGTGACGACCCAGAACAGAATCATTATGAGAAATCAGCTTAATCTACGAGCTTGCGCATAGTCGCAGATTGCCGACAGTTGTTTGAATCGCCATATTTGATAACGACTAAATTATTGGCCGAGAATTGGAGCTGAGTCTCTTCTTGAGAGTCGTTGTACGTGTGATTTCGAGTTCGTGGGCGGTTCCGGATCATTATTTGGACGACCGAGGAATAAAATATGAATATTTGAAGTTTCGACGTAATCGGGTTTAAAAGGCAATCTTTTTAACGACTAAATTACCGGACGAGAATTTGGTTTTGGCTTCTTCACGGAAGATGTTGGGAATTTAATTTCGAGCTCGTGGAAATTTCCGGAGCATTATTCCGAGTTACGAGGATTAAGTTGTGAATATTTCCGATTGTTGATTATTTAGTCGGTTAAAGTATGTGTTTGGGTTGAACCGTTGACTTTTTATCGGTTTGGTCGATGTGTTTGACTTCGGGTGATAATTGAAGAATACGTCGAGTCGAGTTTGTTTCCGTGAGAATTATTGGAATCGGAGTTACGACGCGAGAGTTACGGGTATTTAAAGTTTGTCGTAAAATTAAATATGAGGGTTTCCTTAAATGGAAAGTATATATATATGGGTTTCCTGTTTTGGGAAGTCAAAGGTGGGCATTAATGTGTTGACCGAGTTGACTCAGTCAACTCGGTGGAGGTGAGGTTCACGACGGGGAGCTACGGCGGCGAGCCGTCCGGCCACCCCACGGCTTGGCCTTAGGCCCGTTCTCTTCGCCTCGACCTCCTCGTCCCATCCCCAGCCACCACTCACGGCGTGGGTAGCGGTGGAGAGAGAATTTCCGGTTTGAAAATGGAGAATTTTTGGGGTTTTGGGTGGATTTGATTCCGGCCAAGTTGAGCTACAAATTGTAGTGGGCTTTGAAGCTCTCCTCACCATGATTCTAACCATGTAAGTATGGAGTTCTAATTTTGATTATGTATGGAGAATTCTTGATTTGAAATTTGTGAGACAATTCGGGTTTTCATGAAATTGACCTAGTTAGAGTGAGAATTGGCCTTCGGTGCAGTTGTGAAAGTTGCTCAGTGGGAGATTTGGAGTGGAATAGAGGTTGCTCCGCCGGGAAAATTTCAGTTCGGGTTGCGCCGCCGCCGCCGGCGGTGGTAACCGGTCAACAGTTTGACTTTTTGGGGTTTTCGACAAGTGGCATGTCATTTCACTCGAAATCGCGCCCCGATCGCAGTGGGGAGGTTCGTTTTTCGAATTGAGCATCCGAAATTATAGCGAGGTATTGAAGTGTGAATATCAGATTTTCGACAATTCGTCGTATTCGGATTACGTGTTTCCGAGAACGGTAGTTTCTCGTGATTTGTTTTGAATTGTCGAGTTATGACTTTGAGAAATGGATTTTGTGATTATTCAGGGGTTCGTGATCGTTCGTTTGGCGAGGGACTTTCCGCCGGATCACGGGATTAACGCGAACTGCGTTACGCTAGTCTATGAGTGGACAATTTCTTTTCACGGAATAATTGCGAGTCTTTATATACGTTTTACGAACTTGAGCATGCATACGAGATTACGATTTATACGAGCATGTGTTAGACGATTATGCTTATACCATTATATATTACGTATATGCATTTATATGCTGTTTATTGCATTTGCATTGAAATATTTATGATTTGGTTTACACAGAGTACATTCTTTATATATGATTGTTGTATCGATACACACGCAACCCGGCTGATCCCCGAGGGTGCCTACCAGGGGGGAACCGTACCTTGTGCCGATGTAGTTCCGGGTGGGTACGGGTTTCTGTACCTTGTGTCGATGTAGTTCCGGGTGGATACAGATATCTGTTTCTTGTGCCGATGTAGTTCCGGGTGGAAACAGATACCCTGATCTGAGGCCTTTCTGGCTAGAATCACGTGTGGGTCTGGGATCCCGTGATTTGGACTGTACTAGCACGAACGTGTCCATGAGTGACCCCGTGGGATTTTTACTTGCATGCTCAGTACGCTGGAGAAGTATGAGTTTACCTCGTGTACTTTATTATATTTATTCATCTGGACTCGGATATGTTTTTATAACATATATTACTTGGTGAAAGACATTTATTTTCGTCCACGCACTCTAACGATTTTCGTGTCTTTCCCCTGGGCTTTTTGGTTTCCGTGCCCAGTTTGCAGTTTGGACTCTGGTGTCGCACGTCGTGGTTGGAGGCATAGTGCTCGAGCTACCTTGTTTCTTCCAGTATGTTTATTGTTCTACCTACTGTGGTATACTTATATGATTATACATTAGAGGTCGCTCTGAGTATTCTGTTGTATATATTATACAATTTTACTCCGGATTTCAGTAAAGTACAGATATATTTACTACTTTACATTATTGTTGATATATTGAGAAATCCGGATGGGATTGGTGCCCACGGTTTGACTTTTGTGGCATAGGATGAAGTGTATTTTCCGCGTGCAGGTAATGATAATTCCACGTTAGTAACGAAACTCTGCCGAAATTTTGTTGGTTTTTTTTTGTTCGCGTTTTCAGAAGGGGTTTGATTCCGGTTTAGGCAACTAAATCGGGGTTGGGTCCTTTCAGTACCACCGCCATGTTTCAGATCTCGGTAATGGGCAGTGCAGTCGGGAGGACAGGAACTAGGATGGCGGGCCAACATCGGGACTTTTTGGCAACTAGCGCAAGGTAGACGGAGCACCTCAAACCCTTATCCCCATGGTGGCGAGGGGCTGCTTGGGCTGTTGAGGGGTACATGGGCCTTACATCTGGTCTAGGCCATGAGGAAAGCTAGAGTTTTCTTCAAGGCTCTAAATCAGATATGGGGAATTTTTTTATTTCTCTAGTTTATTTTCTTTTTCTGCGTGGGACCTTGATGACCTCGTTGGTTTGACTGTTAGTGGTATGAATTTCGGGCATTGGATTGTTCTTAGTTCAAACATAGTTTTCATTGCAAGGCTTCTCCGCCCCATCCAAAGTGTACTTTTAGCGACACACGATGTGAGATTGGCGACCGATGAGGTAAGTTGTGAAGATGGAACTTCCGTGAATGATCGGCTACCAAATATAGCACGGTTATTGCACGTCAGTGTGTGATTCACAGCCCAGAACTGATTTACCCGACGAATGAAGACATTCCAATTCTAGTTTTAGCATATCATTGTTAGAACCAAATGTTGTCTATGGGGTCATTTTATTTTTGTTAAATCTAGTTACATTATTTGTACTTAATTTTCTTTTCGATGGAAATTTGTCTTTCCTTAAAGAAAAACTGAACAAATGAAATAAAATTATTATTTTTACACCAAAAATATCAAATGCTATCACAATTAATATACAATATACGAGTTACGAGAGGTAAATTACCCATAAGTCATGTAAAACCACGATTTTGCTAAAAAAATGAATTAGTTTTTGTTAAGTGACCAAAAAGTCACCAAATTATGATTTTAATAATCCAAAAGTCACTTTAAAGTCTATAATTCATAATAAAAGCCTTTTTCTGTGCAGGCGATTTTACCCTTCCATTTTTTTATGAAGAAAACAAGACAAATTATCCAAAAGTCATCTAAGAATGCAAGTTTTACCGAAAACTAAGAAAATTAAAGCATAGCAAATAAAAAAATAAGCTCAATACATAAAATTTCTCACACTTCTGCCTATTTTTCCCAAAATATCTAACCAAATTTCCTTACATAATCAATTAATCAAACACTCATTTCACGATTGAATCCAATATTAAAGTTGAATGGGCGTAGTCGAAAATAATATATATTAGTCGAGAACTCTGAATCACACAGTCGCGGATTATTGTTGTATAAAAATATATACATATATTAATTTTGTGTGAAATTACTAAATATCCCCATACTCTGTGGCTTCTTATTTCCTCTCGGGTTGCAGCCGGAGCAGCCTACAAGCTGCATTCGTCCCTGGGTTTAGAGTGTCCGATTTAGGGTATAAGATATGGTGTGCATAAAGATACTAACATATAAGAATACCAACGTAGCTGCATAAAGATACTATCACAGTTGTATAAGAGTACAATGACAATGTTTTAAGGATACCATCACAGTGTTATAAAGATATCATCATAGAGTCATAAAGATATTATGGCAGTGTTATAGGGATACTATCATTGTGTCATAAGGATACCATCATAGTGATTTAAGGATACTATCACAGTGTTATAAAGATACAGTCGTCATGTCATAAAGATACTATTACAGCATTGTAAGGATATCATCAGTGTCATAAGGATTCCATGACAATATGTTTTATGGGTACCATCATAGTATTATAAAAATATCATCACAGTGCCTTAAAAATACTACATCAGCCTTATAAAAATACCAACACAAGTACGTAAAGATACCAACACTAATTAAGGAAAACTTTGATGTCAAGGTACTAACCGCATATCATAAACATCCACCGGCTAAAAATATACAAATTAACTAAGTTTATTAAAGATATTAATTATATTTTCAAAAAAAATACATTTAAAAAAACAAAAAGGAATTGCTGAGGGCACACATCGTGGACACCCAGATCGTGTTGTCATGGGTCGAGGTGAGGCCGAGAGGAGTGGTCACCGGCCAAGGATTGTCGGTGTCAGGTTGTGACGGCGGCGCAGGGCGACTTGGGCGGGGAGGCAGTGAGGCGAGATCGGGGAAGGTTGGGCTGAGTTGGGTGGCGAGGAGAGGGGAGATCGGCGGTGGTAAGTAAACAAGGTGGTAAAGGCAAGGTCTTCCAAGGGTGAGCCCAGGTCCGATGGTGAACGAGATCGAGCTTTCATCGCCGCCGAAGTTGACCTCCATGCCACCGTCGTCGACTCGCTAGGGTCGAGATCGAAATCTCGCACGCGACTATGACCCGAAATTTGCTAGTGGCAGAAAATATAATTTTTCATGAACTTCAACTTAATGACATGCGCATAATATTTTCAAACTTTGGGGTGTTTTCCAACGTATTTTGGACCAGATTGGGTCAAAAATATAAGTGAATGATTTTTTAGTCAATATTTTTGACTGTGGTTGACTATTGGTCAAAAAAACCATTAATTAGTAAGCTAGCACGCAATCTTATCTAGCAGCTGGACCAGATTGGATAGATAAGCGGGGGTGTCAACTGTAGATAGCGAAGAGAGAATCACGCACACACCTTGCTGCCACGTGTCTTTTAGGCCACATACATGTACGTATTGGAAGCATGCAAACTTGAGCAGGATCGACCAGATCGAGTTGAGCGATGGCGAAGCAGGTGGCCATCGTTGGAGCTGGGATAAGTGGCCTTCTTGCGTGCAAGTACACCCTCTCCAAGGGCTTTCGTCCCATTGTTTTCGAATCTACCAGCTCCATTGGAGGCGTATGGACCAAGACCGTTGAGACTACCAAGCTCCAAACCCCTAAGCAATTATACGCGTTCTCAGATTTCCCATGGCCATCTTCAGTGACAGAGGAACCTCCCAGCTCGGATCAAGTTCGGGAATACATAGAATTGTACGCTCGAAATTTCGACCTGATCAAGCACATCAAGTTGAATACGATGGTGTGTGGCCTACAGTATGAAGGGCCGTCAGAGGATGAGATGAGATCTTGGACTCATTGGGGTGGCACCGGAGAACCATTCAGCTCACAAGGGAAATGGAAAGTATTAGCACAAGAGAAACAGAGCCTTATAACCGAGGTATCTATATATGTGCATGTGATTGTTGTTTTCTGATCGAATTCTTTTACGATAGATGATTCTTGATCGAATTTTACTATATATGTTGGTTATATATCCTATACCATATCTACTGTAAGATTGTTAGTTTATACTCACTAGCTTTGAGTGTGTATGTGTGTGACAAACAGACTTATCTAGTAGACTTTGTGATCCTCTGCATCGGACGGTTCAGCGATGTTCCAGACATCCCCGAATTCCCACCTAACAAGGGCCCGGAAGCCTTTCACGGCAAGGTTATACACTCAAAGGACTATTCCGGTATGGATTATGAAAGCGCAGCAAAATTGGTGACCGGAAAGCGTGTAACAGTTGTTGGGTTTCAGAAATTTGCACTGGACATTACGATGGAATGCTCAAACGCAAATGGTAACTAGTATATAGATACCCATATATATATGGCTATATCTAGTATCTAGCTATTTCTATTAATTTTTGATTCATAAGGCCGGCTTTGATATACAGGGAGAGACAATCCGTGTACATTGTTGTACAGGAATGAGCACTGGAACATTCCAGACTTCTGTGCGTGGGGTGTGCCTATGGCATATCTGTACTTAAATCGCTTCTCGGAGCTATTGGTGCACAAGCCCGGTGAAGGCCTCCTACTTAATCTCCTTGCAACATTTCTTTCACCTTTGGTAAAATCTTCATTAATGACTCAATTATATATGGATTCCTTAATTGGCATTTATTAATTGGATATTTGATTTAATCTGCATCTACCGTACGTACATATTGAACAGAGATGGGCAGTTTCAAAATTTGTTGAAACCTCCGCAAATAAAAAGCTTGGGCTATACAAGTATGGAGTGGTTCCTAAGCATAGCTTCCTTCAAGATATTAGCTCCACTCTGATATCAATAGTGCCTGAAAAGTTCTATGACCGAGTCCAAGAAGGAAGCATCCTACTCAAGAAATGTCCCGGCGGCTTCAGCTTTGTCGAAGATGGCATTCTAGTCGAAGGCGAAGCCTCTCCTCTGAAGACGGATTTGGTCATTTTTTGTACCGGCTACAAAGGAGAGAAGAAGCTCAAAGATATCTTCGTGTCTCCCACCTTTCAGGACTACATGATGGGATCGCCGAAGGCAATATTGCCCCTCTACAGGTTAATTACTTGGCTATAGACAGCTCTTTTCGATCGTTACATATTGTACAGCTAGCTCCGACAAATATATGCAAATGACATGTTAATATTGGATTATAATATTCAGGCATTGCATAAATGGAAGGATCCCACAACTAGCTGTTGTTGGATTCTCGGAGAGTCTGTCAAACTTGTACACTTCCGAGATGAGGTGCAAATGGCTGGCTGAGCTTCTCGGAGGCACGTTTAAGGTACCGAGCATAAAGGAGATGGACGAAGATGTGAAGAAATGGGACGAATATGCGAAGCGGTATGGTGGTGAATACTACCGGAGATCATCCATCTCTGCCCTTCATGTATGGTACAATGACCAATTGTGCAAGGACATGGGATGGAACCCTAAGAGAAAGAAGGGACTCTTTGCTGAACTGTTTCAGCCTTACGGCCCATGGGATTATACTTCCCCTTCAACATAGGTGTACGTGACATCTGAGAATGATCTATTGATTCAATTCTTGTCTTGCTCCATGGAGGCATGCATGGAGTTGCTTGGTCTTAATGCCCGACAATTTGTAAGGAAGCTCATCTTCGGGTTTCCCAAACATTATTAGAGAAGTTAACGAAGTACCAGCTGGGTTGCTAAAAAGGAGCTTAGTATATATGGTGACTGTTTGGTGATTGTGATTGTGCAGTCTTGTTGTTGCGGTGGTTAATAAGTTTGTACTCGTCAGATAATATTAAATTGTCTTCCAACTCTTTTTTAGTTGTCTACCGTTGATACATATTTAACGATAATTGACCATAACTAGCCACACTCACGAAAATTACTGACCACTAGAACGTTACTCTATGATTGTGAGCGTGATGGATTGCTTATAAGGAGCGTTATTTCAATTTGTTCATAGTCGATCATCTTTGTATTGCCTTTGTTTATTACTAAATATATTAGACATATGGTTTTGAAACGAGTTATCTTATAAATTAAAGAAAGTTTTAGCTCGCTTTATGAATATATCGAAGAAGACTCGTTGTAATTTGTAGAGTCACTACACGTACTACTTGCACTGAATACGTACATTGGCTCCATTTCCCGTCACAATCGATCATAGATGTAATGGTCATTTGAATCCTCGAATAAAACATATAAGGTTGTTATTTTTCGAGTGCGTAGTTCTGTAAATCATGACAAAATTCTTAAGAAATATCAAAAGCTATAAACTATTTGTATAATCTGGAATTCTGGATACTTCATTTAGACCTAGATCACGATGCATTAGGCTCGCTACAGTGGTACCACTTTTTTGGATAGAGTAAATTTAAGAAGTCGTCTTGGTTTTTGTTGCTTTTCAACTATTTTATCATTTTTATGTACGAGAGCCAAGTTAGTTTTCTCTTCAATCATCGTCAATCTCGTCAAAGTTGTCATGCAGCTTGGTCTCAACAAATCAAATATCTTAATATTTGAACCCATTTATTTGTTACGTATACGTTATACAATACATTGCTAATAAGTAATAACCATCAAATCGGAGTGCGTTGGTTGTTTGTTTATGACTTGTATGACATTATGCTAACAAAATTCCACTACGAAACAACTCTAGAAACCGCCATTTAGTACCAACTCCAAAGGAAAAAACAAAATCATTTGGCTGGTCCAATAATCCATGGACGATTTTGTTTCTATAGCCAGGTTTAAAAGAACTTTAAATTTGTCATTTTCAAATCCTCGAACGTCGTTGTTGTTGGAAGCATATGGACCAAAGTCCAAAACTGTTGAGAGTGCAAGGATCCAAAGTCCCAAATGTTACAACGTAACCACCACATCTCGATTTTCCATGGCCTTCCCAGAATCAGGTTTTGGATTTTGTGACATGTAGTCCACAGAACGTGCATGGGAAAAATGTTATTGTTGATATCTATGATTTCGGCATTGTTATTTGCTAATCTGGGCGTTATGTAATCTATATATCTCGATCAGGGGATGGCATGGCTAGCCAAATTTATTGGATGCGTATTCATTATTCAAGCTCCCAAGCAACAAGGAAATGGAAGAAGCTAGATGCGAACCAATGGCACCATGCACTATACATACGTATCCAAGGATTCGGGATGAACCGCCAAGAAAAAGAAGGGACTACTCTCAAAAATTGTGTGTGCCTCATAGAGTTTTAGTTATGTCCCAATGGATTGTGTGTTCTTACTTAGATATATTGATATCCTGTCCATGTGCTTAGCAACTTAATGTCAACCAGTTTTTGATCGAGTAATAAACAACTTTCAGCTCTATGTTACTCATCTTTTTGAATTCTTGTCACCAGAAGCCTAGCTAGAACTAATTAAGACCGTTTCTGACCACCTTTTAATATTTCATGGAGGATTGGAGGACCAAGAAGCTGTCTGATTAGATTTTATTCAGGCATTGCATAGATGGACGGATCCCAGGCCACAACTATCAGTAATTGGATTCTCCGAGTGTATCAAACTTGCACACTTCCGAGATGAGATGCAAATGGGTGGCTGAGCTTCTTGGAGGCACGTTTAAGGTACCAAATATAGCAGAAAATGGATGAAGATGTGAAAAAGTGGGACGCATATGCACAGAGATATACTGGAGAATACCACCGGAGATCATGCATCTTTGCCCTTCATGTATGGTACTGTGACCAATTGTGCAAGAACATGGGATGGAACCCTAAGAGAAAGAAGGGAGGGACTCCTTGCTGAACTGTTTCGATCATATTACGGCACAATGGATTATGCATGAAATGTAAATCTCTACCAGTTCATGGATTAAGAAACAAAAAAAATCATATTACTGCAAGCTTACCGCAAGCTTACCAGTCTACTTTTAGTTTCAAAGAAATAGACGGGATATACAACGTGCAAAGCAGCAAACAATGTTAAAGCACAAGTTCCCTTTCGCTTTCTGTTTAGTAACTGAATAGCATGGTTTAAAGATGGTGATACCAAACTAGACTCCTCAAGAGGACTACTTTCCCATTGTACCATTAGGGGCAACAGGCTCCAACTAGTCAAATGAACTAGCAAAGCAACAGGCTCTCCTATACACACACACACATTATGGATAGTGAGAAAATGGAACCCTAAGAGAAAGAAGGGAGGGACTCCTACTTTTAGCTTCACGTATACATTATGGATAGTGAGAAAATGGAAAACAAAAGGTTCAACGAAGATGTTGACTACTATTACACATTTGCCATCAGTCCATCATCACCAATAACTAATGGACTCTAAAACACAAATTATGAATGTCTACTAACCTGAGTAACGTTAATATGGGCAAACGGGGGGTATATGCCCAATAAACGCCTGTTATCCGCAAAATGATGAACGGGTAATACCCATGCCCGCCCACTAAAAGTTCGGGTAACATTGGGTACCCGTTTAATTTTATTTTTTTAAATTTGTATTTTTTTAAATTTTTATTCACAATTAAAATAAAGTGTTTTTTTTCACTGCTAATTTGCTTGGAGCTTAAATCTAATTATTTCAACCTTAATAAAAATTGTGGTTTCAGCTAATTTTTATTTCAACTGTTCAAAATCAAGTTTTAATTTTTTATGTAGAAAATAAGGTTTTATTAAAGATGATATAGAAGGAGGAGGAAAAGAGGAGGAGGAGCAGACGGAGAGAGAAAAGAGAAGGAGAGGAGAGAGAGAGGACCGAGAGGAGAGGAGAGAGAAGAGACGGAGAGAGAGAGGGAGATAGTTTGAGTGCGAGTTTTTTTTCTTTAAAGTATGGTTTTTTTAAAGGGTGTGGGGCACCCATGGATACCTGCGGGTATACCCATACCCGCCCGTTTATTTATCGGATATTTTTGGAAATACCCATACCCACCCATTAAAAAAAGGGAATAGATTTTTATCCGCCTGCTAATTCCATTTAGACCTGATTTTGAAGACAATCTGAAAGGAAAAAAGAGAGTAAAAGAAACAAAATATTAGAAAGCATAAAGCAGAAATGTTATCTATTTATTCCAATCAATTCAATTAGCAGAACTGTAGAAGTTAATGCATATACTGGTGTCAAAGTTGCTCATATAAGAAAAGGCTCATTGCCTCATACCATACCAGACATCCAATTGGCAACATGTAACTTACTCCCATCAAGAGCTATAACCCTATCTTCAAATTTGGGTGGGTATTGAAAATAGCAAAACTTCAAAAGTAATGATGACACCAAAATGTGATGGTAATAAGTCTTACCTGACAAATCCTGCAACGGTACGCAAGCCCATGAAAAGAGTCAGACCCAACCAAACCCCAGAAAGACCAATAACAGAAAGAGCATATAGCAGAAAGGTAGATGATATTGCACCCACAATCATCTATTATTAAACAGAAAACAGTCAAAATTAACATAAGACATACTCCTCAGGAATAATATACAATTTTCACTTCCATCGCTACATAGTTCTTGATTTTTTTATTGTATCTTACCATGGCACAAGCTGCATATGCAAAATCTGAAACACCATAATGGAGACCATCGAAACTGTAAGCTAGAGAAGTCAAAGGTTGACTAGCACTGACAAACTGTGGCAAATTTGGTGACATCAACGTTGATATTAAAAACTAGTTCGGTTAGATGTGTAAAGCTATATAAATAAAATTACAAAACATAAACTGGCATACTTATCAATACCCCAGACCTAAGGATCTCTAATACTGCAACATCTTTGGTAAATATTGTCGCTAACGAACTAAAAGATGTTCCCAGAATTACAGCCAAAGTAACACCTATGAACAATCCAATCTGGTAAACATCAAGCAACATAAGTAAACTACAAAGTAACATCAGTTGAATAGAAGCATCAATGCACTACATCGATTATGAAACCATGCAAGACAAGATTACCTTTAACATGAAATCAGTAATCTCTTTTACAACTTTGTATTCACCTTTTGACGAATAACTTGCAATCAAGGCCTACAGATAGACACATTTAAGCTAATAAATTTGAACATGACTAGCATCAAAGTCATTTCCAGAATTCTAGTGCATAGCCCAACTTCCTAGCCGAACGCCATTCTAGGAAATTACGGGTGGTTTAGAATTATTAGTGAGCTTAAATCCATAGAATATTCCTTCAATACCAAATATATATATATACATAATATGGGCAGGGCACTTCAATCGATCCCAATTAATATAAACAAATATCTGTGACATTCAGATAAAAAAAAAAAGGAAAAAATTCACCACCAAGGTCTAAACTATTGCAAAATCCTCAATATGATGCCCACACTATGAAAACTATCAAAGTGGTGCCCAAAGTTTTAAAACAATATTTTCGTGATGCCTCCGACCAAATTCCGTCATGACTTGGTTAAGTCCGATGATGTGACAATCCTCAATATGATGCCCACACTATGAAAACTATCAAAGTGGTGCCCAAAGTTTTAAAACAATATTTTCGTGATGCCTCCTACCAAATTCCGTCATGACTTGGTTAAGTCCGATGATGTGGCAATCTCTCTCTCTCTCTCTCTCTCTCTCTCTCTCTCTCTCTCTCTCTCTCTCTCTCTCTCTCTCTCTCTCTCTCTCTCTCTCTCCACCTTCTTCACCGACCAGAACAAAACAACCAGCACCACCACCATCAAATTCCTCACTCAAACATCTCCAAATTTTTTCTCCTTCCTCCACTCTCGTCCAAAAAATTAGTCCCAACTACCCCGTCCTCATTTCGCCTAGCATGTCCCAGTCTCTCCTTCGGAACCATTCCGCTCCCTTCCACATTACCCCTGTCTAAGCCATTACGGACCCGAATTGTCTCCGGTCCAACTTTTATACGAGGCATCAGTAACTCATCATTGGACCTTGAATCACTCATCGCCAATCTCAATCTCTTCTTCTTCTCCTTCTTCGATTCGAATACCTTCCTCGAACTTGATGAACCATCGCCGCAGACACCTCCACTCATCCTATCAGCTTCTTCCTAACAATCAAGCAACCCGAAGAATTTATGTTCTTCACCAACACCCCAGAGGAACCAACAGATCTCACACCTTTGTCCATCTACAAACAAGTTCTTTCACCCCAGAGGAATCGATCAACACCATTATTACAAATCTAAACCTAAAATTGATGATAATAGTAAGTAGGGATTTAGTTCGAGAACCAAACCATTGGAGTTGGAGTGAACGATGACGATGACGAGCTTGGTGCTCCAGCCTCAGATGAGTCCCCTTAGGTTGTGGATTTTGGAGCAGACCTGAAGCCACTAGGCCGGGTCGTCGGAGACCCGATCAAAGGATATGAGGGCAGCAACAATGGAGGGGACTTTGGTCTGGTGCTTGAGGAGCCAGTCATGCTTTATAATTCCTCCGGCGACAGCGGTGGTGGAAGAGGGTTTCGTCTTGGGCGGAGTTAGGAGAGAGACCTTGGAGAGGTCCAGCAAAGCCAAGGTGTTGATCGGAGGGTCAAGAGAGTGAAGGTGGGTGGAGATGGAGGAGTGGAGCTCCGAGCAGCCGATGACGGAAACCAAACTCATCGGTGGACTCCGCATTTCCTCCGGATATTCTTCCATCTTCCGATTCGATTCGAAACAGAAGAGGTGAATTGGAATAGAGAGAGAGAGGAAAAAAAATTTAAAATATAATAAGGGTATTAATGTCTTTTTTCCTCAATTTTGATAAAAAAAATTGCCACATCAGCGACGTAAACTGTTCTGTGACGTAAATGACTCGAGACATCACGTTGATACGATTTTAAGACTTTGGGCACCACTTTAAAGTAAATCTAGTAGTTGAAGTTTACCCAACTTCTACTGTTAATTTCAAAAGGAACCAGTGGATACCGATTATGATGATAAAATACAAAGATAATACCTGACCAGATGTAGCAAGCGCATCAGTCAACAGAGAGACAGCCAACCATACTTGAATACATATCTGGTGAGCAGCCATAGCTACTGGACCTTGCCGAGCAACCATGTTCCTAATGTCATGGTTGTGAGAACAGCAAGAGTTCTTCCCAGAAGAAAATCACCTATACGCTCCCAGAGGTACAAGCAACAGCAATTAGGACTAGAATATTAAAGACATGTGTAAAGGAGACAACCATTTAAGTGAAACAGAAAGTATAACACTAACAATAATGCCTTGCCAATATAACATTAACAATACTTCAATAACAATACAGAAAAAAAATGAAACATTGAAAAGTACTCTATCCTTTACAATAAAATTTAAAGACCAAGTCTACAATCATTTTGTATGCTAGCCAAAACATAATCATTATACTTCACTGGAAATTGGTATTTTCAATAAATTTTGGTTTGCGTAGAAATGACAGATTTCCACCTTATCCAATTCCAGGATTTTCATTTGCATGAAGAAGTTCCATGAGTTTTCATCAAACTTAGTTCATATAAAATTAGATTGAATAAATTCAGTCTCTCAACGAATTAATTTCCTTCTTTCCTTTATGCAAATTGTTTGAAAAGTTTTTCTCATCAAAATTGAATGGTCGTAGCTTGTTCACTACTTATCAGTTCCACACTAGCAAACAGCTGTGGTGAAAAATAATGAAGCCGTCTAAACCAAAATATATCCCCATGTTCCAGATGAAAATCCAACCCCAATTTCTCCTCTATAAAGACCTAACTCTATGATCCATACATTTGTGGCCTGATGAGCCCTCCTCATCATAAAACAGCTCACGAACCACACCCAAACCTGAGGTTGGCTGGTTATCTATTAGACATGACCAAGATGATAATACATTGCGTATGTCATATATTTCATTGGATGAGTTCAACGGAAATAAAGAAAGAACTTACCAGATTTTATATATCCACCAAATTGCAATGATCCCATCTTTGGGGGCAATAGTACAGCTTTCTTATTTAAAAACCAGATCATTAAGAAAGTGACTGTGTATCTGAAACAACATCAAGAATGTTCATTTGCTAATTAAAACAAGAAAAAGGGAGAACAATGAGACAAAAAAAACCACAAAAATCAAAAATCACATACTGAGATATGACAGTATACTAGACATGGCTGCACCTGTTACACCCAAACGGAAATAATATATAAGGGTTGGTAACAAAAATGCAGCTAACAGATTGCCGATACCTGCTCATAACAAAAATCAATCAACAACAAATAATAAAAAATAGTTAGCCAGCTATTATTCGCTTGAACAAAACTGTAAAGCGTTTGTCCAGGGAACATTATAGCAAGTGTTCAGGAACAACAGAAAGCTGGACTCCCGTACCAAAAGCACACAATTGTCAGCATCAGTGATGGTAACAGCCATTTGACCACTTATCAAAAATAACATTGCAAGTTGATAGTATAATCCACACATTCCCCTACCCAAAGGAGACAGACTACTCGAGATATTCTGGTGCAAGTTATTGTTCATTAATAACATAATAACAATCCAGTTACAGTTCATCCACTCAGATAAGAATCGTGACAAGGCAACATGCTGCATGTAAAATTTTAAAATGCCAAAGTAACACGTTACAGTACTTATATCCCTATCACCCCTATGAATAGTGCTTTCCACAGATTGTGTCAGTTAGATACGACTGTGAGTGCACAAATGAACACCCATTTATATATGTCTGCATGTACAACACACGTACCTAGACATAACACTGTGGTTTGTGTATCCTTAAATCCACGGAAAACTCCTTGAAGAGCTAAAGATGCTACAACTGCAGGAGCACCAATTGCTCTTATAGAAAGGAACCTCTTTGCCGGAATATACATAGATGAGTTCTGTGATATTGAGATGCAAAATAATTTGGTTACAATTGACTTACACGTAAGTAAATAATGACAGCCGATAGCCTGTGATTCTGTGAACTTATATACAAAAAAAAATTGTGATTTAATGTAAAATCTAAAAGGGCATAAGATGGAAATTTTTTCATTAAATTAGAAGTCGATTTGAATCAGGAACTTACCGACGATATCCCCATCATCTTAAGAAAAATTCCAGATTCCAAAGACCCTATAGCCTCAAACATGCCAATCCCAAATGCTAAAAGTAAGGCTGTAGATACTGAAGACAATTGCTTTCTCTCAGTAGGTACAGATTTTCCATTAGCAATGTGTTCATACGTATTTTCTGTTCAAAATCAACGTCAATCAGATGTGCACCATCAACAAAATATATATAAGATGAAGATGAACTAAGAGTTAAATAAACCTGTAGTGGAAGGTAAACTTGCATTCTTTGCAATGTCTTCAGCCACGAAAGATGTGGCCACACTGAGGAGAGGGATGTTAAATAGCTAGGATATATAATTGAAGATGTTCATTGATACACCAGCTGAAGCCAACTGCACAGAGCCTATGGAAACAACAAACACATATAAATAAATAAATAAATTATGTGAGCTCTGAAATAAAACAAATTTAGTCATTTAACTTGACTAAAGGGGTGTAGCATACCCAATCTACCAATATATGCCGTCTCCATCAGCATTTCTATGGGATCAATTGCCTGACCCACCATTGCAGGTAAGGAAAGCATCAGCAGCTCACGTTTTACATTTGGAGTATATGCTTCATGGATAGGAGTGTCATTCACCTCATTGTCATTC
Source organism: Geum urbanum (assembly GCA_946800695.1). Classification (NCBI taxonomy): domain Eukaryota; kingdom Viridiplantae; phylum Streptophyta; class Magnoliopsida; order Rosales; family Rosaceae; genus Geum; species Geum urbanum. The sequence continues at coordinate 40,489,256 of OX327002.1, read as the reverse complement.
ATACTTGGAAGAGGAGAAAAAGAGTCATACAAGAGAACCATCAACACAAAACAAACAAAACAAGGATGCTATAAAAGCAAGCGAAATTCATATCCTGTATCACCAAACACTAGTAAGGATTTCAGAAACTAGATGAAGTGTGTAGGTTTAGAAAGTTTTAAAAGTAATTGATGTCTATGTAAAGATGATGCAAAAATAAACAAATTATAAATTTAGCTTCTATGCCGAGATAAGATTTAAACGCAGGGGAAATCAGAGAACAATTATTAGAAGCTATCAACCTCAAATTCACTGTTCCCTACTATAAAACCTGATCTTCTACTGAGTATCAAACAGACATAGAGTTTCCTTTGTATGGAAAAGGGCAGTTCAATTAGTGTCTTCCATCTTATGTCCAAATTGTACACAGTACCATATACATAAGAAACTTGATGCAAAACTTGGGCATAGAATAATAAAACAAAACAAAAATGATAGAAGTAGCTTTTCAACAAAGCAGAAGCAAGCAAAAATTAAACACAGAAAAAGTTGTTTTCTTACAGTTCATCACTGGCTGCAGTTGGGAGAGGGTGCACTTCCTCGAGAATCACCTTTTCCTCAACTTCAGAACAACCCACACCAAAATCTGAACTCACTTGATTAAACACCACCGGAAAACAAGTCCTTCTGCGATGTGTAACTAGCCGTGAGTACATTGGTCTATGTGTAGATGACAGGTTGCATTCCCCAACAACATTGGCATCGCCCAAATCCTTCCTATTGCTTAGTGCCACAAATGTACGCGCTTTGTTTTGGTGCAATGAACTGATCACCCTTTCTCTATTACATATTGAACTATGGTCATCGGTTCGAGTCTTTAACCCAGTAGAAGGTGCACCACCTCTAAATTGGGTAGCCGTCATTTTCATCAATTCTCCAGAATTCTTCAGATACACAAAAGGAATGTAAAACAATGTCAGCATTTCTTAACATACATCCGTCATTACATCACATACCAAACTTATTAAGTTATTATGCACATGCAAATCATCAATTTGTCTATATTAACAAGAAAGCAACAAAATTTACACAATCAAACGCTATTCTACTACCCAATACCGAATATTTGCACATATTTAATGTTCATTTATGAAGAAAAAAAAGAGACATTTGCGAACAGAGCATAGACTGCAACATTTGTGCCATGCAAAATCACTTATAGGCATCAAATGGCAAACAAAAAAGACTGCACACCGCGACTGTTTGATTCGCATGAGAATTATTCAAAAATAAACTTGAGGATAAGATAAAGTTCTCACCTTTATAGAGCGAGAGAGATAGAGACTGAGAGAGAGAAAAAGAAAGGGAAGAGGGTTGGAAAATTGAGAAACTCTCAGCCTCTAATTCTCCGACTCCGGGCGTCGCCGATGTTCAGGCAAGAAAGCCCAAGTGGGTTGTTGAGTGACTTGTGAATATGGCGACGGACCCCTTCTGATGAAAACTGCAACTCAGAGAGAAAGTAGCGCACAACGTTATTTAAGAAATTTTTGCATTCGGGTTGTACTTGCTTGGATCCGGAACTCGACCCGAGACGTTTCAACCGGGTCACAGATTGATTACTTGGGTGACAATTTCCATACTGTGCTTGACATAGACTCTGGCTGATTTAAAGTGATGAAGATATGTAATATTCATTCTCGAGCACTAGAATACTTCCTTAGAATAGCAATTTAGATCCGATTTTCTCCGATAAGACAATAGCAAAAAGGTGATCGATCATCGATCTGTTGTGATGAGATGATGAATTAATCCAATACGTAAACTTGATAATAACGTTGAAACAAGATGAGTCCAGCACGTTTTGAATTAATCCATTACGTAAAGTTAATACTGTCCTAAACTAAAAGCATCAAAATGGATGCTTGGTCACAACTTACGAACATGATATATATTTGTGTACACTAGAATGTCCAGAAGAAACTGCATCGTATATATGCTCTGCTTCCTCATCCTCTTTAATGCAACAAGTAAAAACTGTGAATCTCACACACTTACAGACATTTTGAAGGTCCTAAAGGGGGTGTGAATAGACCATTAACGACTTTTTCTCAAAAGTATGGTGATTATTAATCAGAGATAGTTATGTGGAACTATTCTGACAATTAGATGAACATAGTAAACACACAATGCTATAAGTACAGAGGACAAATAACACAAGTATGTTTTTTATCTCGCAGAAACCCTGCAATCAGGGATGAAAACTGCGTGGCCCTTTCTCTTGAAGACCAAAGATTTCCAATATGTAAGAACACTTATACAAGACCATAGTTCCGATAATAGCAAGGAAACGGTGCTATCCTATCTAGACTCACGCACTAGACTAAGAGCTATACTCCATCTTGTAAGTAAGAATTTTACACATGAAAGTTTACAACAGTTTAACCAATGAGTTTAGCTATCGCACAACTAACTCCCTTGGAAAATCTTCGGGTTGCTTGCATCTACCACAAAGAACTCATGGAATGCAAGATGTATGTAGATGAGATGAAAGGGTTTTTATGTAAACTTTAAAACATAAAGCACAACATAAATCAATAAGCACAAGCTTAGCAACTGTTCTGTAGAAACAGAGTGACTATCATCTAAAACAACCAACAAACAACATAGGCTGTTGTGTGTATATATAGCCACAGGATGGAGGAGAGAGCTTTTGTTAAAACTGATTCTAGCCATGTATTTGAGACTTGATCACCACACAAAACTTTCTTTAATGTTGGGGAAAAGATCTAGCCAAGAGAGCACAGCTCACAGCCAAGTACACTTGCTGTACTGAAATTTACAGCCATGTAATGGGCTGTAGACAGCTAAGACTCTTTACCCAAAAATATCTTCTTTATCTTAAGGTAAAGTGAAAGTGTGTTTTGTATAAAACATAAGCTTCATTCTAACCAACACAACATTGTCAAAGATATTTAGATATGTTTTGGAAAAGGTTTTTATATTCATAAAAAGCTGATTCAATAAACCTGAAACATGAAAATCTGTGAAGGCAGGGGCTTTTGGGATAAGAACCTATGTAGGTATCCTCTGTGAAAAACCTGAACATAAAGATCTGTGAAGGCAAGGGCTTTTGGGATAGGAACCTATGTAGGTATCCTCTATGAAAAATAGTGAATGTATATGCATGTTTTTACCTTGAGCCCATGAGTTCTTTATGATGTATCTTTGATCTTTTTGCTTGTTTCTTCACTTGTTTAGAGTCCTCTAAATCATGCTTTGTAACCATATAAGATATGTCAATAATCATATACCTTCAATCTCCCCCTTTGACATTCTTAGACAAAACACATATTTTTACCAAAACTTATGTTTAAGAGATATCAATCTCTTTGTAGAAGTTTTCATTGAAGAGTACCTTTTGATGAGTACCTACACAAAAACCTCAAGAAAAAACATAAGTGAAGCAACAAATAGGAACATATGAGAATAATAGCAGCTTTGAAGTAACAACATGTATAGACATATTAGTTACACCAAATAAGTCTGGAATGACATCAATAAACCACCAAAGCTCTTTTAGTCTTATCTGGTTTCTCCCCCTATTTGTCACAGAATGACAAAGGGTACGACAAATGCAAACCAACCAAAACGGTCATCTCGTAAAAACCAGTAGCATTCAAAAAGCAGAGCTTAATATAGCATGGTCCTAGAACGCATAACAATTAAGAGCAAGATAAGACATCAGTCTCGGACACACATACTAGCAGCAGTACACAGTTTGGTAATCACAGCAGGGAAGACAAGGGACTTGCCCCTTTTATTCTGGTTAGTGACAGCAGCTTCCCAAATGGATTGGAATTTGAAAGCACAGTGGGTAATCGGGAGAGGCAGAGTGAGGCAGCGGAGTACACCAGAAGTGACTGGTGATTGGAACTGGGAACGACGTGAAATGAGGGAGAAGAAGCATAAAACACTTTCTTTCAAATCAAAGTACATTGGCCCAAGTCCAATTTTTAAAGCAATCAACCCGAAACTAAGTACAAAGTCCACTTAATGGACAGTTTTCACTAAAGCAAACGAAACCAAACTAGATCAAAGGTTAAGTGTAACCTTTTTATCAACCAAGTTGCAAACTTTTGAGAACTAGAACCGATCTTTATCCCAAGTTGGTAGTAAGTACAACATCAGAAATTAATCAAGTTAGCTGAAAATATGGCTTGACAACCTTTAGCTTTGAAAACATAAATTGATAAAGCTGATTGGTGATTTTGTTCAAGACATTGAATACTCCCCCTAAGAATATGAGTACTTAAGTGAAATATACTAAATATATGAGTATTCATAAAAATATATACCACATTGTTTGGATATAATTCATGGTCTTTCAAGAAATATTTTGTAACACAACTTTGAGTGTTTGTCATGAATGAAGAAATGTAGCACACCCTTTTTTTTATTGTATTTCTTATAAGTCTCTTTGATGCTTTCATTTGCATTGCTTTCTGTCCATCTGAAAAATCGTTCTCTTAAGTTCATGTAACGAGAAATGTTATCATTGACTCCCTGAGCAGATGCTCGAAAGGGCAATATGTGTAACAATGACACTCAAGGGATAACAAGTTCGAACTCATTTGAGAATAGAATGAATTTCAGGGATCCTCTTTTGATTGGCACCCACGATTTATCAATGTTTGGGGCTTTTATGCATATACTATGTATATCATGTTCAAATCAAAGATGGACTGACATTTTTTTTTGAGACATACTTTATTGATCATATTAACCTTTCTTTTTTTTGAATCAAACAAGTTGTAAAAGAGGAGACCATAAACAATATCCCTTTGTGACACAATTTCATGAAAACTATAATATCTAGATATATGGTAAATAAGAAAAACTCCTTTTATATATATATATAAAGAGTTTATTGTAAAGTAGAACAAACACCAATTGCCTTACGTAGACTTTCAAAACGAAGGTTGTCAAGGGGCTTGGTAAACAAATCAGCTAACTGATTTTCAGTGGGGATAAAAGTCATTTCAAGCAAGTTCTCTTCTACCAAGCTTCTGATAAAAGGATACCTTATTTCAATATGCTTGGTTCTTGAATGTAACACAGGATTTTTTGAAATGTTTATGGCGCTTGTGTTATCACAAAATAGAGTAAGTGTACCTTGTGGAAATCCATAATCATGAAGCATATGCTTCATCCATAGCATCTGAGTACAGCAACTTCCAGCTGCGATGTATTCTGCTTGGGCAGTGGATAGCGAGACACAATTTTGCTTCTTGCTATGCCATGACACGAGATTATTTCCAACAAAAAAACTTCATCCTGAAGTACTCTTTCTGTCAGTGGCATCACCAGCCCAGTCAGAGTCTGAATATCCTGCAATTTCAATATTAGAGTCAGTTGAATACATAATACCAAAATCAGTTGTTCCAGAAACATATCGAATGATACGTTTAACAGCTTTAACATGAGATTCTTTGGGATTTGCTTGGTAGCGAGCACAGACGCTAACGCTGTAACAGATGTCAGGTCTACTTGCAGTAAGATATAAGAGGCTACCAATCATGCTCCTATAATGTGTAGGATCAGCATCAATTCCAGCTAGATCAGTATTGATTTTGCAACTTGTTCCCATTGGGTTCCGTACGGGAGAAGAAGATTCCATTCCAAACTTTTTTACCAAATCATTGGCATACTTGGTTTGAGAAATGTACAGAGTATCTTCCTTTTGCTGAACCTGCAAGCCTAAGAAATAGCTTAGTTTTCCACAGTGACTCATTCTGAATTCTTTCTCCATTGTAGTAGTAAAATCTTTTACTAAGACATTTGAGGTGGAACCAAAGATGATATCATCAACATAAATTTGAACAAGCATAACATGCTTAGAGGTGCTTTTAACAAAGAGAGTTTTGTCAATGGAACCTCTAACATATCCATTATTGATAAGATATGAGGATAACTTGTCATACCAAGCTTTAGGAGATTGCTTGAGTCCATATACCGCTTTTTTCAATTTATAGACATGATCAGGATGACTAATATTAGGAAAGCCTGGAGTTTGCTTAAGATAAACTTCTTCCTTAATATCCCTATAGAGAAAAGCACTCTTGATATCCATTTGGTATAAGGTGAACTTTAAATGACACGAAATGGCTAACAGGAGTCTTACTGATTCTATCCTTGCAACTGGTGCAAAGGTTTCATCAAAGTCTAATCCCTCAATTTGATTGTATCCTTGAGCTACTAGTCTAGCTTTGTTCTGAGTTATAGTTCCTTTTTCATCAGTTTTATTTTTGTAGACCCACCTAGTTCCAATGATATTTTTGTTACTAGGCTTTGGAACTAATTCCCATACATCACTTCTTTCAAATTGATTTAATTCCTCTTGCATAGCACTAATCCATTCAACATCACATAAGGCTTCTTTGATGTTTTTCGGTTCAATAGTAGAAACAAAACCAAGGTGAGATATGAGGTTGATGTCTTTTCGAAAAAGGGTAAGGAAGGATTGAAGAATTGAGAAATTGCTTACAAACCCTTGAGATGTACTTCTGGTCCTCATTGGTTCGAAAGCATTACCAATAATATCAGACGTCAAATGATCTTTCTGAACTTGACGTTTTCCTGATCTGTGTGGAGGCTGGATGGCTAGGGTCTCATCTATCCCTGCGCTTTCATGAGATGGTTCATGTTCACGTTTATTTCCATCATCATCTGATATGGGATTCTGATCATCAATGGGAGTTTCCTTCTCAGTTGTATGAGATGCTTCAGAGACAACCTGTTTATCAAAAGAAGATATATGAGTACAAGTAGGACCATCATCAATAGCAACATTAACTGTTTCCATGATTTTGCATGATCTTTTGTTGTACACTCGATATGCCCGACTATTCGTGGCATATCCAAGAAAAATTCATTTATCACATTTTGGATCAAACTTGGTGAGGTAATCTCTCTGTCATTATAAATAAAGCATATGCTTCCAAAAGCTTTGAGATGTGAGATGTTTGGTTTTCTTCCTCTCCAAAGTTCATATGGAGTCTTATCTGTTCCTGGCCTGAAAATAACTCTGTTTAGAGTATAACAAGCATTAGATATTGCTTCTTCCCAAAAGGAATGAGGAAGATCAACAGAGTTAATCATAACTCTTCCCATTTCAACAAGAACACGATTTTTTCTTTCCACAATGTCATTTTGCTGAGGAGTGATCGGTGCAGAGAATTCATGAAAAACACCATATTTATCACAATAATCACGAAATAAGGCATTTTCAAATTCAGTACCATGATCAGATCTAATTCTAGTGATTTTCTTATCTTCAGAAAGTTTTTCATTTGAAATTCTTTTTGCAAGATTGTAATATTGATCAAAGGTTTCAGTTTTGTCAGCTAGAAATTTGACCCAGGTAAACCTTGAAAAGTCATCAACAATTACAAGTGCATAATTCTCTCCATGCAGACTTTGAGTTTCAATTGGACCAACTAAATCAAGGTGTAATAATTGTAACACATTTGAAGTTGGTTTAGCATTTAAAGAAGAATGAGAAGTACGAGTAAACTTACCGACCTTACAATCTCCACACATACCTTCTGGTTTCCCAACAAGTTTTGGCAAGCCTCTTACTGCTTCTTTGGATGACAATTTGACAATGTCTTGATGATTTAAGTGGCAAAGACGCCTATGCCATAGTTCCAGTGCATTTATAGATGTGAGAGATCGAAAACATACTTCAGGGATGCATTTTTGATTTACAGGAACACAGTAACAATCTCTTTTGTTCTTTCTCCCTTTATAAGGATTCTCCCTTTACCATTAAGAATAAAACATTTTACTCGATCAAAAGTAACAGATTCGTGTTCATCAACCATTTGACTTACACTTAGAAGACTAACTTCTAAACCTTTAACCAGAAGCACATTGTCAAGGTTAGGAAGTCCAGGAGTGTTCACTTTTCCACAACCAATGATATTGGCCTGAGCACCATCACCAAAAATAACTTTTCCAGATGGATAAGAGTCATTCATGGAAGTAAACCATTTCTGGTTCCCAGTCATATGTCTTGAACATCCACTATCCATATACCATGAATCAGACTTTCTTTTGGCAAGAGTTGTAAGGGCAACATTGCATATTGCAACAATTTTGCTATCATCTTTAGGTGACAAGATGACCTGAGAGAAGTTATTTACATGGATTTCATCATCTAAACTGTTTCCACAAAGATCCCAAGGTTTTTGGTGAGCAGAAAAGGGCTTTGAAACTTTTGCCTTTTTGTTTTTGGCCCAAGGGGAAATCTTTTTCTGGTTAACAGTTTGAGGGATAGTAAGGCTCTTAGCTATCCTGGAAAGCTCTTTAAGTGACTTTTCTAAAGAAAACTGAAAAGATGAGATCAAAGTAATTTGATGATCATTTCTAGGATTTGTTTGCTCTCTTCTCAGTTTTCTACACAGTGGTCTTATATGTCCAACAATTCCACAATGATGGTATGTAGGAACAAAAGGTTTAGAAGACATGCTAGACTCTAAAATTTTGCTTTTTACAAACACAGTAGGTTTCTTAGGTATTGATTTTTCAGTTTTCTCATACCCTAAACCAGATTTATTTTTGTCAATTTTACCAATTCCACAAATTTTAGTTAGCTTTTCTGAACCTAAGTTGAACTTTTCAAACTGTTGTTGAGATTCTTCTAGAGCAATTTCTAGAGCAAATTTGTTCTCCATTAAAGAAGATGCAAGTTTGGTTTGAGTTTCTAAGTTCTCATGAAGACACTTCACATTTTTCTCAAGACAAGATTTCTCTAATTTCCATTTACTTTTTACAGATAAAAACTTTTCTTGAATTTCAACTATTGTCTTCTCACTTATTGATAACTCATGTTGGAGAGTTTCAATTTTAGTAATCATAGACGTAGATGCAGCACACATTTCTGTATACTTGCTATCCAAAATGTCTTCGGACTCATCATCCTCGAGGGACTCATCCAAAAAGGTTGAAGCAATAAATGTAACAATTTCTTCATCATTTTCTGAATTAATTTCAGATTCACTATCACTCCAAGTTGCTTTAAGAACTTTGTGGGTTTTAACTTTCCTGTTTGCACAGTTAGCAGCTTTGTGTCCCAAACCAGTGCATTCAAAACATCTTGGTTTATCATCCTCTTTTTGATTTGGTCTGGATTTAAAAAATCTATCATTTGATGCATCACTAGTTTTTGAACTAGATCCTGAACTAAAATTTCTTGAAGAGTTTTTTGAAGCAGAGAAGGGTTTTCTGTTCTTGATAAATTTTTCAAATTGTTTAGTCAGGTAAGCACATTCTTCAACAGAGTATGACATTGGTTCATCAATTTTAGATTCGTCCTTAACTGAACTAAATGCAATGGCTTTGGTTTTTCCCAGTTTTAGTTTCTTAGCTTCATATGTTTTCAGATTTCCAACAAGCTCATCAAGAGAGTAGGTTGATAAATCATGAAATTCCTCAATGGTAAGTTGCTTAGGTGCAAAATAGGAGTTTACTGATCTAAGAAATTTTGAGACAATTTTTTCGGGTTCAAGAGCACTACCTAATCCTTGACATTGATTGGTTATGCTAAATAATCGACTATGATAATCATCAATAGATTCTTCTTTAAGCATATATATTTGTTCAAAATCAAGAGTTAAGCTTTGAAGTTTTTGAGCTCTTACCTTTGAGTTTCCTTCATGAGTTGTCATGAGAGAGTCCCATGCATCTTTTGCAGTTTCACTACAAGAAAATGACCCATTGCCGGCGACTTTTATGTCGCCGGCAATGTTTTTGGACATTACCGGCGATTTTTGCCGGAAAAATCGCCGGTAATGTCTTTTTTTTTTTTTTTTTTTTAACATTACCGGCGACATAAATGTAAGTCGCCGGTAATCTCTTGCCGGAAAAGACATTGCCGGCGACATACATTTATGTCGCCGGTAATGTAAAAAAAAAAAAAAAAAGACATTACCTTATGTCGCCGGTAATGTCTTTTTTTTTTTTTTTTTACATTACCATCGAGAGATTGCCGGCGACGGACATTACCGGCGACAAAAATCGCCGGTAATGTAAAAAAAAAAAAAAAAGACATTACCGGCGATTTTTCCGGCAAAAATCGCCGGTAATGTCCAAAACATTGCCGGCGACATAAAAGTCGCCAGCAATGGGTCATTTTCTTGTAGTGTTTGGCAGTGAAGGATTCTTCTTCGCTCTTTTTCTGATAGAGCAGAGACAGTTATGTGGAACTATTCCGACAATTAGATGAACATAATAAACATACAATGCTATAAGTACAGAGGACAAATAACACAAGTATGTTTTTTATCTCGCAGAAACCCTGCAATCAGGGATGAAAACTGCGTGGCCCTTTCTCTTGAAGGCCAAAGCTTTCCAATATGTAAGAACACTTATACAAGACCATAGTTCCGATAATAGCAAGGAAACGGTGCTATCCTATCTAGACTCGCGCACTAGACTAAGAGCTATACTCCATCTTGTAAGTAAGAATTTTACACATGAAAGTTTACAACAGTTTAACCAATGAGTTTAGCTATCGCACAACTAACTCCCTTGGAAACTCTTCGGGTTGCTTGCATCTACCACAAAGAACTCATGGAATGCAAGATGTATGTAGATGAGATGAAAGGGTTTTTATGTAGACTTTAAAACATAAAGCACAACATAAATCAATAAGCACAAGCTTAGCAACTGTTCTGTAGAAACAGAGTGACTATCATCTAAAACAACCAACAAACAACATAGGCTGTTGTGTGTATATATAGCCACAGGATGGAGGAGAGAGCTTTTGTTAAAACTGATCCTAGCCATGTATTTGAGACTTGATCATCACACAAAACTTTCTTTAATGTTGGGGAAAAGATCTAGCCAAGAGAGCACAGCTCACAGCCAAGTACACTTGCTGTACTGAAATTTACAGCCATGTAATGGGCTGTAGACAGCTAAGACTCTTTACCCAAAAATATCTTCTTTATCTTAAGGTAAAGTGAAAGTGTGTTTTGTATAAAACATAAGCTTCATTCTAACCAACACAACATTGTCATAGATATTTAGATATGTTTTGGAAAAGGTTTTTATATTCATAAAAAGCTGATTCAATAAACCTGAAACATGAAAATCTGTGAAGGCAGGGGCTTTTGGAATAGGAACCTATGTAGGTATCCTCTGTGAAAAACCTGAACATAAAGATCTGTGAAGGCAGGGGCTTTTGGGATAGGAACCTATGTAGGTATCCTCTGTGAAAAACAGTGAATGTATATGCATGTTTTTACCTTGAGCCCAGGAGTTCTTTATGATGTATCTTTGATCTTTTTGCTTGTTTCTTCACTTGTTTAGAATCCTCTAAATCATGTTTTGTAACCATATAAGATATGTCAATAATCATATACCTTCACAGTTCATCGAACAAGATACAGACTAAGAAGCCCCAAATGAACTGAGACGAAAAGGAAGTTCCAACTCAAGCTGTGTAATCCCATCTTTGATGCGTTGTTCGGAGCTGCTGGCCAACAAAATGCAAAGCTATCAGTTCAATTTCATGATTACCATAATTTGCTAAACCAACTACTAATCGAACATGTTATTATGCAAGTCTTCCTAATATGGTACAAGGGACAGTTTCTTTGATGAGTCTAGTGTTGGTTAACTCATATCAATTTTGATCAAAAATGCAAACTGCAAAGAGGCATGTGAGGCTGACACTGATAAGAACTTGGATGAAAATTTCAATGGTCATTGGCCAGAGTTTAGCTAAACAGAATGATCAATCACATAAGGCATATTTATGTTCAGAACTAATATTCATTATAGTTTCCTCTTTTGCTATTGACCGAACTTGAATTTGTTTGATGCTTTTATGCAGACATTGGCCCTTGAGTTTGATTGCTTAACTATTCAAAACACAAATTCATAATGTAACGGCAAATTGATCTTGTTAAAGCATTGGAGCAGCATGCACTTACTTGAGCAGGCGGGTGCCACCAGATTTGTAAGAATGGTTTGGTTGGTGTACCACTTTAATACGCACAAGTTTGGTTGCAGCTGGAGGTAGACGTGGTGTCGCCAATGTACAACTGACTTGAATTCTGGCATTGCATGGAAGGGCACGTCGTCCAGAGCGATGAATTGAGATTTGATGGTTCGCATTGTAATCTGGCAAGCGGCAAAAATGACATAGATTTCAAACTTAGCTTGTTGAGAAATTTCTAATAGGGGGTACGTAACAAACAAAACAAGCAGAGTATTTACAATCAAATGCACTCACGTCCAGTTATTCATAGAGCTACACTGGCACTTGACGCAATTGTTAGCAGTGAAAACGTAGGTGTGTTATTAGGAACAAGCAGCGGGAAGTCCAACGAGCCATTTGTAACAGCAGATGAACAGGCTGCCAAATTCACATTTCACACATCGATCAGTCATTCATTTAACTATTGAAACAAATGGTACATACTGCATGCAAATAGAAACTAGATGAGGCACAAAGCAGCTAGTTAATTTCTATAATAAGTTTCCCAGAAAAGCACAACCAAGTATACTTTATCTTGAGTAGTTGAGTTCATGACCAATGAGATAAAATAATACTAATTACTAAGTATACTAAGTTTCCCCTTAAACCAACTCTTCCTAATTAATACTAATGACTCTTAATAAAATAAACCCACTACTACTGCAACAACACACATCCCTGCACAATGAGATAAAACCCACCTTAGTCAATGCAATATATATGAAATCCTATCCAGATTTTTGTAATGGCCTTGGGGTAGAAGACAGAACCTTGCTTACTACTATACTATAATACATTGTAAAACCCAAATATCTAAAGTCCAAGTCACCATGATAGGGATGTAACTCCATTCCTGATTAGTCTAAACATGATGATAGCTTACTTTGTGGAAGTAAAAAGTAATTAGAAAGTGAGATGGTGAAAAGTGTTTTTAATTAATTACTACTACCTTTGAGAGGAACATCAAGGACCCGACCATCCCATTAATCCTGAGGAGCGTCTCTTGTGTGGTCCCATACTCATCGGCAATCCCCTGCACGGTGCTCCCAGCTTCCACCACGTGTCCGTAATGAACCACCTCCTCCCCGTCCACCTCATCGTCGGGTCGGATCGGGTCGAGAGTGGGATGGAGTTGGCTCCGAGGAGAGTGCGGAGGTGGGTTATGTTGAAGAGGGTCTTCACGGCGGCGAGGATACGTAGTCGATGAGGGCTTTGCAGTTGGAGGAGGCTGTTGGGGTGCTAGCTGCAGTTGAAGGTGGCGCCGGAAGTGATGGTGACAGCTGTCACAAGCAGCAGCAGCACGGTGAGCTTAGAGAAACCGAGTCTGAAATTTAAACCAGGTATGGAACTTCTTTATGAGTCCAGGTCTGAACTGGTTGGGAAGAGAAGACCTTGACTGCAGTGAAGTGAAGATTATTGACTCTAGTCCACACTTCCTCCTCATATGCAGTGGCCAGTGGGGTAAATATAAATATATAATATAATCATTATAATGTGCATTTGTTTGCATTCACAAAAAAAATGCAGCCATTTGATTCTGGTGATTCAGGTCTTTGTGTTTGCAATCTAATGCAATTGTCCCCTCAAACTGGGTTTTATTCGTTTAAGTAAACTGTTAGAACTGTTCAATATCGACATTAATCATGTTCTTATGGTCAGGTAATTAATTTTATAGTCAATTTGATTGAATTATGTTTGATGGTCCGGTCCGTGAGAGAAATAAAAGTATGACAGAGATTTGAGGATTCCCATTTATACTGCGCGCAGAAACTCGTGACCATTATTATAAAGCAAAGAAATAAGAATCGATGCCTAACTATGACCAATTGAAATTCAGCGTATCAAAATCAACAATGATTATTCATGATATAGATGGTAGGCAAGAGAAAACAATGGAATAATAGGATGGATAAGTAAAGACCGCTTTTAGAATGAAGGTGAGATTAAGGCTTGAAAATGGAAAAGTCAATCACTGCCGTCTGCATCATTTGGCGCCAACTATGACCACCACAGCTCTGTACAAAATATATGAAAAAAGTGTGTCTATGAGGAGAAATTTTTGCAGCTGCCCGTCATTCCACGTCATTTGTTTGACTGGCCAGTAAGAGAATGACACGTTGCATATTTTGTTTTCAGTAACTGAGATAGAGGTCAGCAACGGGCCCGGCCCGGCCCGTGCCCGGCCCGGCCCTTGCTGGCACGGGCCAGGCCGGGCTTCAACAGTGGAGAAATGTTCACGGGCCGGGCCGGGCTAGTTTTTTCAATTTATAGTGAGATCCAGGCCCGGCCCATCCAAGCGGGCTTCACAGGCTTTGGCGGACTTTTACGGGCCGGGCCACTTGGGCTTTAACGGGCCGGGCTTATTGAAATGATTAAAATCAAAAGTTTAAAAACAATACACATTCAAATCTAAAATACCACTTTACATCTAAATTGCATATTCAAATCAAAATTTCAAATTTACAAATCCACAATGCTTCAAATATTGGTTGCAAAAATTCAAAATGCTAAACATTCAAATCCACGAAATACTTAACATTCAAATACAGAATACTATAAATCCAAATCGAATGATATAAATCCAAATCAAGAATGCTTAAAAGTCCATAGTTCAAAGTCCAAAATTACATCTTATAAATCCAAAAATCAAAATTACAACAATAAGAATCAAGAAGATTGGTTGATGAGAAAACTTCAGAGGCAACTTCTATCGGAGTCCTCTCTTGAGGAGGATGTGAGACATCAAGAAATATGGCCTACACATTATAGAAAATATCAGTAGTTGCCCAAACATCACTTGTAAACCTAGACTTTTTAGAGGATGCAGTATTTTCATTATCATTAGTTGCACGTTCCATTTATAAGCTTAAAAAGAAGGTTCAGAATATGATACTTAAGTTGCAAGCTTTCCTTTCCTCTGCTTAGTGCTAGACTGCTAGTGCATCAATATCATTTCCTCATTGCTCCTGCATCATGATGTATGGAAATGATTAACATTTAGACTGATTTAGTATTCATCAACAGCTAAGAAAAATGCTAACAACAACTCAACTACAGGTCTACCCTTATGAAAAATGAATCTGTTTCAGAATAAAAAAGTCAAACACTACGAGCTGAGATAGCTAGTTTAAGACTCTAACCAGTGTTGGATCATATGTAGAGGGAAATAATGAAATATCAGATATTTGGCTTCTCGGAACATGGCACAGAGTCATATCAGATATGGATCATATTGGCTCATACAATATCAAGTCGTACGTAGATGACATAGAGTCAGAAAGCAATAGCATATCCATGAAGCCTGAGCATTAACATTTAACCACTGATTTAACTCATTTAAATTCAAAATCACTGTGCAACACTAATTACAGTATTGTAGTTAAAATTTGATTTTATTTCAAGATAAAATTAGTCTGCTACAAACATTATATAAACATCAAAGAAAGGATCTTCATGAGATGTTTAACTTAGTATTAAAACTGGGAATGGAAAATGACAGATTTAAGAAAACGACATCAAACAATAGATCCGGAAATCATGTTATCAAGTAACACCAAAAAGCTAAACGTGCAGGTCACTTCAGATCTACTTCGTATTTAATCAAATTAAATAAAAACTAGTATAACTCAAATCCATTTCCACTGCATCTAATGAGGGCTCCTCACGGACACTACTACTACATGTGCCGATGTGACGACACAGCCAAATTCCCAAAGCAGAAAACAACTACACCATTACTAGGACCACGAAACATTCAACAAAATTCACATCGCCGGTAATTAAAACGCACGATCTGAGATGTAATGTAGCCTAAAACCAGATCTAAAAATTCGCAGATTTAGATTAGATCCAAAATCAAACAATGAGATCTAATAGATTACCATACCTGAGCAGCAACAAGGCCACTGATGTGAGCCATATCGCAGAGCAATAGCGCACCACACTTGTCCGCCACAAGTCTGAGGGAGAGCTGTGAGATGAGAGAGTCGAGACTGAGGGAGAGGCCGAGAGGGAGAGAGAGCTGTGAGATGAGATCGAGAGTCGAGACTGAGGGAGAGGGAGAGAGAGCTGTGAGATGAGATCGAGAGTCAGACTCGAGACTGAGGGAGAGGGAGAGAGAGCTGTGAGATGAGATTGAAAACTGAGACGGAGAGAAAGCTGAGAGGGAAGAGAGGGGCTGTGAGCCTGTGACTGTGAGTGTGAGAGACTGAGAGTGACTGAGTGAGGCTGTGAGACTGTGAGAGTCCTTAACGGCTCTAAGGTATAAGTTTATATACATGACTGTGTGAGAGGTAGGGTTAGGTTAGAATGTTAGGGTTAATCTACACCGTTGAATATTTATCAACAATTAAATCTGAACCGTTAGATCGTATATTAGTTTATTTAATTATATCATTTATATATAATCTATACTCTACAAGTCTACATTGTCTACAAGTCTACATGTTTCTATTTAATTATACACAAAAATAAATTCAAAAAATCATATTTTACGATTATAATTAAATCTATACTTTTTATTTGGATAAATGATGAAGAAGATTATATTATTGAGTTATGTCATATATTATTGGGGACTCACACCTTAGTGCTTAATGAAATATCTTTGTGAAACTTAATCAGTCATGTTTAATTATTTTATAAAATTGACCGTCAGATTGATTGGTTAGAATATTCTTACAATGTCTTTAAATTTTTATAAATTTTGGACTTGATTTAGACCTCGATCTATGCATTTCGCCAAATGTGACTTTAGTACTCTTACGACTGAAACGTAAATTTCCCCTCCAGAAAATAATTTTTTGACATCAAATTTTGGACACATATTCTTATGGATTACATATCTATCTCATAGTGTCAAAAAAATTTACATAAAAAAACAATTTACATACTCCCCCCATAGGAAAATAAGGAAAATAAAATGAGTGTATTTTAGTTATTTCACAAATTTTGTTTAACTATATTGATTGACGTCTAAACTTACTTCGATTAGTCTAATTTTTACGTAAAATATCTTTTATTACTAAGTGAACTATTATATATGGCCTTCTTTATTGTGAAAAGATTTTAAATTCTTATATTGTTTGAATTCTCTATATCCACACTATTAGTTCTTACATTTATTCCTTAGTTATATGGAATTGGAATCGGTAAAAGATTTTTGTGAAACGTAATCGATCATGTGTCATCATTTTACAAAATTGACTGTCGGATTAGTTGTTCATAATATTCTAAGTAGGCCGTCCCTAATTTTTATGAATTTTGGACCTAAACCCTAAACCCTAAACCCTAAACCCTAAACCCTCAAATTCCTAAACCTTAACTTACCATAAATCTTAATCTCCTAAACCCTAACTTACCCTAAACCTAAACCCTAACTTATGCTAAAGTGCTAAACTTTAAATAATGACTTAATAGTAACATAGATACACAAATTTAATTATATATGGAATTCAAATATTCAATCTATACATAATACAATAAATACATGTATATGACTATATGTAATATATTAATATATATATGTCAATATGTGTGTAGGTAAACTTTAACTAGGTATAAATTGTATAATGATTAAAATCATTAATTAAATGATTTAATGATATATTGATATATGTCAATATGTGTGGGCTTTGACGGGCCGGGCCTAACGGGCTTTGACGGGTCGGGCCTAACGGGCTTTGACGGGCCGGGCCTAACGGGCCTTGACGGGCTTTTGGCGGGCCGGGCCGGGCTTTAGCTCTCTAAACCATGGTCGGCCCACCAACCACCTTGGCGGGCTTTTGCGGGCTTTTTGGCGGGCCGGGCCGGGCTTTTAGCCCACGGGCTTGCGGGCCTCCACCGGCCCACGAGGCCCACGGGCCAAATGATGACCCCTAAACTGAGACGTTTGCTTGGTGCTCCACCGTCTTCCTCCATTTTCCATCTTCTTCAACCTCGCCGATTGTAATTCACAGTTCCTGAGATTGTATTTAATCATCCATGGAAGAGAGCTAACCTGTTTTTATCATTGAATTTAGAGGTCCGATTTTCAATTCTTTGATTTTGGCGTGTAAACGGAGCTGGAATCCGATATACGAACCTGAATCCCTCAATTTTTCAGCTTTCAATAGCGCTCGGTCAATCCCAACATATCATCTGCTTTCTGCGAGTGTCGTACACAGTAATGGACAATTAAGCATCTCGCGATTTTTTTTTAAAGCAACATCACTGACATTGAATCTAGACTAATTGAGCAGTCCTCTTCTAAAGATTGTAAAGCTTTAACTGCTGGTAAACGATCGCTATTGACCACGAAACGAATCGAGGGAAAAAAAATAAAAAAAATCAATCCCATGCCACCCTTGAAACCCAGTAATTCTATATGAATATGGGAGCTGCATCCACTATGGGATCGAACAACGCACCCACTCCATAAGTTTCACTCTAAAAAGGAAACCATCCATATCCAATTTATTAATTCCATAAACTGGTTACAGGTCGAACCTTTAAATTCAATGTTGATCAAAAACAGGTTTGCTTCTTTTATGGATCATCAAAGTAAACGATAAGAAAGTAATTCAGAATTATCAGCAACTGTGAATCAAAATAAAGCCACGCGATGGAAGAAGATAGAAACGGAAAAAAGAGGGCAGGAGCAAACGTCTCCGTTACTGAAAACAAAAGATACAACGTGTCATTCTCTTATTGGCCCGTCATTTTTCAAACAAATGACGTGGAGCGACGGGCATCTGCAAAAATTTCTCGTCTATGAGAGCTTTGATTCCTTATTTTCAATTATCATTGTCCCAGAAAGGAAAAAAAAAGAAGGAATTTTCGCCCCTGATTTGTATATTTAGTTGCGACAATGCATATGCCAAAACAGAAGAAATCTCAAGTCAAGTCCCAAAAAGGAAAACTTGGTATTGGAAAGGAGTTAGATGGAATGCATCAAGACTGGCTCGCTTCGTTTTCACTTGCACAACAAACAACAAATTTAAGAAATTTCAAACTGATGAGAAAACAGTAACACGTTGGAGAACTTGCAAAATCTTGAGCAAACCCATACTCTGCATATTCAAGATAACTCGGCAGGAGATAATCAAATCATCGACAAGTGCTTTGTCAAAGAACCGGTTAATCAAAAGAAGAATATGGGAGTGTAGTACACATACAACAAGTTTAAAATGGACCAAGACTAAGAAGAGGAACCTAGTATCACTTTTCTTCTAGGCGTCGGAGCATAGACTCAGCAAAGCTTTGTTGCCTGCAAACCAAAATTGAGTAATAAGCCTCATGATTCTGTATTGCACTTGGATTATTATCTTATCGTGCTCCGTGAATAAAAAGAAAAGGAGAGAAATTCTTTCATTCATTTACTTACTTTCGCTCTCTGTGCTTTGGACTAGGGCGTGAATACTTCAGATACCCATCCCACGGGACCATCTTAAGTCCTGCTCGAACAGAAATTATGTCCCTGATCCTGCAATTAAGTATCCAGAATGGTTGATATATAACACGATCAGACCAAACCTGGGAGAGGGACTTTGTACTTGATCACAAACCCCAAGAAAAACTACTCACCTCTCAGCAAATTCAATGGCAGTCTCCCCAGGCTTAATAGTTTCAGGCTCCAAGTACCACACATCACAAACAACTGCCCATGACGTCATAAGCTGTAGCAGATGCATTGTAAAGGATTGCCTGCATTAAGACCATATAATATGAACCCCCACAAAACAGCAATATAGAGCCCAAACAATGCCAAATGCTTCCCAGTCATGGATCTAACTCACAAAAATGCCAAAGAACCAAGCACCATAAACGGCCAGGATACAAAGACTGCTATTGTAAATAAGTTTACTTGCACTAAAACTCTTAATGCTTTCTAGCTCTATACTGTATTCTAGTTTCAGAGTACAACATGAGTAGACAAATTTTTTTGGTCATGAAAACATAATAAATGAAGAACAATCACATTCATTTAAATAAATAAGTCTGAGTGAATGCTATTTTAGAGACTCAGAAGTCAGACTTACTTTCTGCTGTTCCAGAATGCATCAACGAAAATCTTATTGTACTTGATTGCAACAGGGCAAACAGAGCAGCCAAGCTCAAATGCACCCTATATATAAGTGCAAGAGAAAGTTAGAATGAATGAACAAGGACCACGAAATTATTAATAATAGCAGTTCAGTGTGTACATATCCAAGAGCCGAACATGAATATTAACAATTTAGAAAATTGGCAAAAGAAACTCATATACAGACCTTCTTAAACATAACAGAGTAGTGGTTGTTTACACAAGTTCCTTCAGGAAATATAAGGAGAGGATTATTGTCAGGCCCCACCACATGATCCCTTAATCTGAAACAGCCATAAACTGTACAAGTTCATATTCCAATGACATGGACAGCAATTTGATATGAAAATCTAGCATGTTCTTTCAAATAATACTTACTTCTTTGCAACAATTTCTCGATCCTTTGCCTCTGAACGATTGAACCAGATACATCCAAGACTCTCCAAAATAGTTTTTTGCAGCAATCCTTCACGGGAGTCATAAACAGAGAGAATAATCAGTTGGATTCCATTTGTCTCCAAGATATTAAAAATCACAAGGACTCCATTGATTATGTGCATGGTGTGAACTTATATATTAGCCATTCCAGAAAGTTTCTTATTTGTGGTCACAGAAATAGAGTACATAAAAAATGCCAAAACCTGGCTCTTTCATTATGATCTTGGGAAAATTTTACTAAACATTTATCGACGTACAATACAAAATGGCAACACTACTTAACTCATCTTCTAAGCAAGGAAAGAAATGCATGGGAAGCCAGAAGCCTTCACCAACAAGCAAATGAATAATTCAGTACATAAATTGTGTTAATATAACTGATATATATGTGTTAAGTACTTAATTAGAGAAATCTATGGATGAACGTGACATGAGTTTTGTTGGAGGGTTTGGGAATTAACACATCTACAATGGAATTGCAGTAATATATAGAATATAAACAAACTTACCAACCCATCCAGGATGCTTCTGCATAATAACAGCAAATGCGGTCATTTGTTCTAGGATGATGAAATCAATCATGGAAGTATGATTGGCCACAAAAACCTGCTCAAACAAACAAAAAGATAAGTACAAGAGAAAATGAATATTGGATACTTCAAAAGAGGAATATTGGAGTTAAATTTAACCTGCTTTGGCCGCATACTAGGTCGTGGCCCATGGTACTTTATAACCCCAGTCCAAGATGCAACAAAGAAGCTACATATCAACTCCACTAAACATCTCTGAACAGAAAAGAAAAAACAAAACATAAGTGTATAGGTCCAGAGAGGTTCACTATCAAAAGAAGACCAGATGAAGAAGCATTAAAACATAAGTATATCACTTCCTAGGCAATCAAATACAACAACTATCCACTCTGGATTTTGCATATGCAAAAACGTGCTAGACAAAGATATCTTACAGGAAACAGGGATCATACCCTTTTTGGACTTGTGTAATTTAACATTTATTGTGGTCAGACTTCTGATAGATTGAACATATGTTGCTTGTGCTGATGGACAATCTTCTCCTTAGCTATTTTGTTTTTTCAGAATAGGGAATTAAGGAAAACGGGATTAAGATTCAAAATACATTTCTAAAGCAACAGTCACTTGTCAAGGGGTTTTTGAGTTAGTAGACTACAAATTCACCATAATTCCTACAATACTCCCGCTGCATACTTAGAGGGCATTATTTCGGTTTTCTTGTGAGCACGAATTACCCATATATTACACTCAGCATAACTTGGGTCCCTTATAGACAAGCTTTTGTATTACTTATCGTACATCGTTTAAGATAGTCCAAAAGTATTCTGTATGTTCAACCCAACTATATATTATCAGAGCAGTGTGAAGATTTTGCAATACAAAATATTGTTTAACTGTGCCTACTGAAAGCAGTCACAATAATCCAAAGCCATTTCAAATCACTATTAGAGAATGCATGTAAAGAAATGTTATAAAACAATGCTCACCTCTAAATTTTTTCTCAACTTGTCATGACCTTTCAACAGGAAGTGCACAGGAATGAATGCTGAAAGGAATATTATCCAGCCGATTGTTAAAACCAGTACCCTGCAAAATATGTAAGATCCCATTAAGTAGCTAAACAGGTAATAACAATAAAAATCAGTGACACCGGTAAAACCAAAAACCAGCACATTCTATTGTCTGATGGCACAAAATGCATTAAGATTTAAATTTGTCGCAAAATTCTAACCTTGCAGGAAATAGAACAAAGTACCGAATGACCACACCGAAACACCACAAAGGGAACAAATACACATTCCAGTTCCACGGCTCCGGCGGATTCGACTTAAAACACCGAGTGAACGAATCCTAGAGTAAAATTCATGATCATCATCAATTCCTCATACTGGGATCAAATTGATGAGATTAAAGACATGCAGAGCCAATTGACTACTCTAATCTAGCTAAACCTTCATCAGAACAGTTGAATGAGTTGATTATCTAGTTTTTGCCCCAAACAAAATAAAAGGCAAGTTCAATAGAGAGGAAGCACTCACATCGATAATGGCACCAGCGGCTTCAGCGAGGGTGGGAGAAATATCGAGCAAATCACGTCTGAGAAAGATACAGTTAGTAAATTGAGGTGTGCCAAATGAAAATCTGAGCGGAAAAACAGAATAGGAAAAGAGAGTGGGGTTTTACAGGTGGAGCTTGCCGTCAGGTTCTTGCTGGATGGAAGCACCGGAAGGGAGGTAATCCTCGAGGTTAGGCCGATCGAAGTCCAATTCGGAGCACGAGGCCTTGAGCTTGCCGGGGACACTCATGCTGCTGCTGCTGCTGCTGCTGCTTCACGCTGGTGGTTCAGCTAATTCTAACACTATCAGTGGCAGATCCAAGAGATTCTGGGATGGGGTGGGCTGCAGTTACATGTAAAAAAAAATCAATAAAACGTACAATACACCACTCACCTTTCTTATTGTAATTCAGTAAAAAAAACATGGGGGACATAAAAACAGCCAATGCCATTCACTAAACCATTCCAAACTAGAAAGAACTCCCGCGCACGAGGCATGGGGATTGACTACAATCAACAGTACATTTGCTCGAGGATTAGGTATAGATGCTTTCAACATAGTAGATATAAAACGAAGAACTTAAGAAATTGAATTCAGCTTATATGAAAACTTAGGTAAACATGGGTTACAGAAGCATAAATTTATCACAGCTTATATGAAAATTACATATATTGCTGGGTATTAAGAGTGATCCTAATACATCTTTCATAATAGAAAATGACAACCTAAACCCTAATACAAATTATATAATAAATACAGAAGATACATTGTTTGATTTGCCAAAAAAATGGTGTCGAATGAAGCGAAGTAATATTGGCAACAGCAGCAGAGCAACCACAAACACAACAATAAAGAAACTCAATAGAGATCAAGCTAGGCAAAATAGAATAGACATGCATAAGCCAATGAGATCAAGCTTTCTAACACCCACATAATAGAGAAAGAAAAGGGAAATTATAAAAAAATTTGGCTTGAGATGAAGGATAGACAAAAGATAAATTATTATAGTTCAAGTTAAATGTTCATATTCGTCATATTGTATTCTCACTTTTTGACATTCAAAAAAAAATGTAGACCCAAAGTCCCAAACATATACTATATCTGTGTTCCAAGCACAGATAAATGCTATGGCGTTGAGATTATGAATTTGCTTTTGTATAAATCAACACTGAATTAAATAGAAGCTTGGAGAGAACTCCACTCGAGAAATAACAGAGTATACTGATCGAAGAAAACATGGTAATCTAATACATTGTTCTTGGTGATACTCTTTTGTTCAATCCAAAGTACGAAGAATGAGGATTATTCTTTACATATGAGTTAGGAATATCCTACTTTAAGCTTTCGTAAAAGGAAATACAGTTCCGCTTTTGTACCTGATAAAATTTAGGAGAACAAAAGCAATAATATTTTCAATTTGATACCATTAGAAGTGTGCAATGATAATCATGATGTCAGGATAAAAATTATACTACTCGGTTAAAGAGAAGTTTGGAAAGAAAATTGATAAAAACAATGCTGCTCCAATTACAACTTGGAAGACATCGAGGTAAAATGCAAAGAGCGTTTGACAAATCGAAGATCACAAAAGCATGACATTGTACTGTGTCAAGTATAAAATTGTACTTTCAAATACTACAGAGGCATGCATAAACAACAACTTCAGTGGAGCTATTTGTAGAATTCTTGGAAATTCATTTGGCAATCATAAATTTCATTGTTGTTAAGCGAACTGAAGTTGAATACCAAATTGTAATTGAATTGACACCATCTATTACATATCCGATAAAGCCAGCCATATAAGATCATGAAGGGGGACAGAGGGAAAAACTAGGATTCTTAATTTGAGACCCAGTAAAGGGCAATCACTGTTATCACATAACATCAGCAAAATCCAAATCTAAAAGTCCTACTCCGTCAATTGATTTAAGAACAGTATAAACACTCATTCTATACCACTTCACCTTCTCCCAACAAAATTAACCATAAAAATTGAATACAAATCTTACATTTTCGTCTAAAGATTGAAAATTGGATGGAGCTATTGAGCTGAAACCCAGGAGAGAAGAACAGATCTGTTAGTGATGGAACAAAGAACTATTAGAAAACAAAATTTATCATTTCTATTACTTGAGAAATCCATGGAAATGATGGAACTATTCATGAAGTCAATGAGATCCTGACAAACACGTTTAAATATACTTACCGACCGGAGAAAAGACACCAGTTATGATAAAACCAAAACACAATCATGCCCTTGGCTTACATTTCTATTATAATTCAACACCAGCTATATGAAGATTAGAGATTTAGAGATCGCAGGTAGCAATGATACAGAGATTCCAATCTCCATGTCGTCTGCTACAGTTTTGTGGAGCTTGTGATGCTAAAACAAAGCTAACCACAGCTCTGATGCTTACCAACAAGACAAACAAAAGCTAACTATTATTCATTGGATCAACCTGTAAGATCACTCTCAAAAGACCATCAGACTATTAAGAGGTTCCAAAACTTATGAGTAATATCCTGCACAGTAGGTTAATTTTTCATACTCAATGCTAAGCCAACTTGGTTTTTCTAGCTTTATGAATAGGCAAGAGAATAGCTGCCTTTAGTAACTCTTGAATGTGTAATAGAAAAGTTAGAATATCCTAATCATACCAACCCTTTAGTGTGACAATCATACAACTCTTCTTGATGACTTTGAAAAGTCTGATCAACTCGGTTTCCAGTGGCCACGGGAAAAAAAATGAACTTCATTTGCATATAAATCAAGAATTGCCATCATTAGCAATGAAATTCTCAGGGAGGCCATTCAATTAAAACTTTTTCGCTTAGTTGCAAACCACCGGAGACTACAACAACATTGAATCCCCAAGCTCATCATGAATTTGGAGAATGGCAATACGATCAGAAACCACAAAAGTGCCCAAATTTAGTAAATTGGTTGGGCTGAGATGCTTCAAAGATGTCAAAATCTTATATTTATATCCTTCTTATACTCAACATGGAAGAAAAATCTAATGTCGATCACACAGAAGGCCTTGCGTGATGGAGTGCGAGAAGTGACTCAAAGTTTTGAACCAACATGTATCAGCAACAATCATTTCAGAGAGATAACAAGGCAATAGATCATAATCAGATGAATTCAATTGACCCACTACAGGTTTTACAACAATCTTTTGCCTTAGCGTGACATTCATAACAAGCACACTTAAATTCATTCAACACGATTCTAAAAGCAGTTAAAGTGCCTACTGTCCAGATCTTTAAAATTCACAAGCACATAGTAATGCATCATCAGCACACTTAAAACACAGAAATTCCAAGTAAAGCAGAATTAGTCATACTTTAATTCGTAAGGATATTAGAAGGATCTATGTCAAACAGATTAGTCAACAATAATACTAAGTCATCCTACAGCTTATGGTTCAGAAGGTACAATTGTAAGGGACCATGACTCGTACGTGTAACTATCTAAAGGCTATGAATATGGTCGTAACACAACGGACAAGAATGGCTGAGAGGAAAGTGAGAAAGCAGAGGAGTCTCTTGTGGCCGCTGCTTAATTCACCATCTCCAAATTCAGATTATGGAGATGAATATAATTCATAGAGAACTGCAGACTCACTAATTATTTACCTACACAATTTCTTCCAACTTTCACAATTTAAATACACAAAGAGCAAGACTCCGATCGCAATCATTTAGCCAGGTGCCCCAGTATATCATACATTTAGCCGTCTTAATTCAACATTTCGTTAATTGACAACTTATTCTAGAGATGCACCATCACTCATTACTTGCATATATCTCTATAAACCACTCTACACACATCAATGACCAATCACACCAACAAATACTCGATCAAATCAACACCGCAAGTTTTCGACTACAAAAACAACAGTTAAAATCACAGACAGAGAAAGAGATAGAGATCTGTTTGGCTCTCACCAATTCGATTTGCAAAGAGGGCGGAGATTTCGGAGACGCTGCAGAATTGAACTGAGAGACTCCAAGCGATCGACTCGCTGCTCCACGCAGAGAAAAGTTGCAGGAAGCACAGTTGAGAACGAAAATTCAAATTAATACGACTAGATTTCGAATCAAACGAGCTAGGGATTTTGAATTGCAAAGCGAAGCGGTTTGAATCGTCACCTGGAAATTGGTCCTCGTTCTTCTTCCCACCTGTGCACCTTCTCTCTATCAATTAATCGAAGAGTAAGGTACGCCGTCCTTCAGAGACGACGGCGGAAACGAAAGCGGTACTGTAACTTCTCACGCAGAGAGAGTTACTGGCTATGTGGTTGGCGTGACCCAGCGCTTGCTTTTTTTTTCTTTTTTTTTGGAGCACGAATCTGGAATTAGGGAGGGCTGAGAGATACTTATTTTCTTCTTCTTCTTTTTTTTATTAAAAAAACACCAATTTCTTTTCTCTCTCCTCACACCGTAGAGAGCACTCTCTTATTTAAAAAAAATTCACCACCACAGTAGTTTGTCGCTGACATGGCGATTTTTTCTATCAAAATTGAGAAAAAGATATTAATACCTTTATTATATTTCTTTAAATTTTTTCTCTTTTATCTCTCTCTCTGGCAATCGGACTGATGAAAAACTCGGAAGAGCTAACAAGCTTGACAGGGCTGTTGTCAATAACCACAGCCGGAGCCGGAATCGGATCTTGGAAAACGACGGAGTAAAAATGGACGGCCTTGATCCAGTCCTTGCTGGTGTAGATATCATTCCGCGTTGGCCCAGTTGAAACGGCGCCGTTTTCGGCGGAGGTTCCGGAGCTAGCGACAACGAGGTTGAAATTCTCCGGGAGGTTGAGAAAGCAGAAGTTTCCGACTTTGCATGACTCGCCGGCTATGGTGAGAACATAATTGATTTGGTATGGAATCTGGGCATACCAAAAAAATCTGGGAATAATTAATTTGGTATGGATTTTGAAGTAGATGAGAGAAAATAAAGGGTTTGAGTATATATGAGCCATGGAGATGCGGAAAGTAGCAGCAGAGTGAATGAGGAACCCGGCGGAGGTGGTGGAGATGAGTTTGGGAGGGCGGTGTCGAAGGTTGCGGGGCGCAGATATGCGAAGGGGTGGGGTTTCATGGCGTCAAGGATTCGGCTTTGGACTTGCTCGAATCGAATGTGTTTGATATTGTTCGGGAGTTGGAGGATTTGGAGTCGCTGCAAGGGTGAAGAGTCTTGTTGAGTATGTGGGCACTGTGGAGGAGATTCCGTTTGCTCATGCATTGCCGCAGTTTTCGGTGGTGAAAGATCGGAGATTGATTCCGCACACCTAATAAGAGAAACTGCAGAAGAGATAAATTGGGAGAGAGGGAGAGTTTTTTTCAAAAAAATAGGGGTAGTAATATCTTTTTTTCTCAATTTTGATTAAAAAATTATTGTTATATCAACGAACTAGACTGTTTTGTGACGGAAAATAGTTCGAAACATTACATTGATATGATATTGAAATTCTGGCTATTAATTTAATAGTTTTTAAAGTGTGGGCATCATATTGAAGATTTTGTAAATATTCAGACCCTAGTGGTAATAATTTTTTCTCTTATTTATGTGGATTTTTTTTCAATTTTTTCAAATTGCTTTAGTGACGAATTATTTTTGACATTAATATCTTTAGTATCAGAATGATATTGTCACTAATGCCTAAGTCTATAGTGACGAAACTAATTTCGACACTAATACTTTTAGTGTCAAAATGATTATGTCACTAATGTTTTTAGTGTCAAATCAAAACTTTTCACACTAAAAGAGGTGTCACTAGTGACAAAATATTTAATTCAACATTAATGAGTGTCACTAATGTACATATTTGTTGTAGTGAGAAGAGGAAATAGGGAAATAGGGTGTTGGATGTTAGAGAATATGAATGGAGAAAGACTCCCATATTGAAAATGAGGGGCCTTATTAGTGGGTTATAAAGATTTGAGCTACTCCGTCAATTGATTTTAGTATAGAACCTCATATTATTTTATCATGATATCAGAGTAGGTTCATCCTCATGTGATGCCGAATAGGTTACACGTAATCGTCACCCATATATATTGTCCACGTGTTTAGCTTGAGTTGTCGCCACACCTTGTGGGGATATGTTAAAGAATATGCAGGGACGTGAAAGAGAGGCGAATTCAGCTTAACTTCAAGATGGAAACAACGGGCAGCAGCGGGGGAGATGATGTTGAAGGACAGATATCGAGAGACGGAGCTGTGTGCGTTAAACAGTGAAGAGCCACCAAATTCAAATATTAATCTCATTACTTATTGATGCATGCATTTGCGCGACGGCACTAGATAACTAGAAGCTAATATTGTTAAAGCTCAATTCTAGCAAACCCAATTCAATCTTATCAGCTTCCAAGTCTAAATATCTATATTTGTCACTTGGGTCATAAAATTGGAAAACTCAGAGAAAAGTTAAAATTATTATGATCGAAGAATATGTATAATACGGAGCTGAAGATAACCATATTGTGACTTTACTAGTACCTTATCGATCACCTTCTGAGCTGTGTCGTCTTGAGGATATGAGGGAAGAGGCTGCAAGAGATGATTGTTCCTCGACAACGACCAAGAAGAAGAAGCGATACACATAGGCTGGCTGATGAGGAAGTTGTGAGAAACTGGAGAAAGAGTCGCGAGAGAGAAACAAGACGGCAGCCCAGGTAGGCTTGAATCCGCCACTCTAACACTATTATGTGATGAGATTCACAATTCAAATGGGCAGCTTACTTATATCACATTTTTTTCATTTTCATTCTGCGTTCGGTATTTCAAGAAAAAAAAAAGCAAATTTGTTTCTTTTCCGTGGGAATGAACTTTGGGTCTGGTCTGGATGTGGGCTCAATTTTTTTGTGTTGGGTCTAGTCATTTTGGGTCTTTTTCAGCTGTTTATGAAGTAATTGGTCGTTGTAGAGACTTTTTTTGGGATTAGCCACAGTGTGCCGGCCGAAATCAGATTTTGATCTGAATCCACTCCTGATTCATATCTATTAAACAAATATGGATCTGATCTTTTGACTCGTTGATATGTGTACTTAACAGATCGGATTCGGATCACAAACAATCTCATCCATTAATGCCCAGACATGTTACTATAAGAAGAATGGATTTGAGTGAAGCTGGAGATGCTAGTGTGCTGGTAACGACTATAGAGCTGGTTTGGACTGAAGTATTCATGGATAAGAGGGTTGGCTAGTCGATGCCACTTTAATGGAATTGGCAGCAAATGCAATGGAAGATGAGAACGAGTGGAAAGACTTTCCAACATGCCTACGTACTCTTTTATTGACAAGAACGCAAGTGTTAGTAATTGTTTCTCGGTTGATGTTATTGATATTATCTCGTAAGAACACTTAGACACCATTGGAAAAGATGAAGTCAACATGGCCATTCAAGTAGGAGTGAGGCTGACTCGACTCAGGGATGAAGCCCTTTTTAATGCTTTGATAGAGATCTTGGAGCCTAGAATCTGAGAGATGGCTATGGCACTCAATGAAGCACCACATGTTGTAAGTAATCCTCTTCCTCCTCCTATCACAGATAGAACTAACAAGTTATTTCCCTCCATTGTTAAGGCACCAGAATTAGAGCTTAAAGTACTACCAGATCATTTGAAAATGAGGAGAAGTTGATGCATGTGCTTTCAAAGTACAAAACTGCCATAGGTTAGATGACTGAGGACATCAAGGGAATTAATCCGGCAACATGTGTGCATTGAATTTTGCTAGAGGATGGCACCAAAAGAACAAGAAAAGCACAATGAAGACTCCATCCGCCAATGATGGAAGTGGTGAAGAAGGAGGTAATTAAACTAATAGATTGTGGAGTTATTTACCCTATTTCGGGCAACCGTTGGGTCTGACCGGTGCAAGCAATGCGAAAGAATTCTGGAATTACCATCATCAAGAATGCAGAGAAAGAGCTTGTGCCACAAAGAGCCACCATCGGACAGAGTTTGCATCGACTATAGAAAGCTCAATGCCACAACTCGTAAGGATAATTTTTCGTTGCCATTCATTGACCAAATGCTTGAGAGATTGGCTGGTCATGCATACTATTGTTTCCTTGATGGATATTCTGGGTACAACCAAATAAGCATCACGGAGGAAAATCAAGATGAAACAACATTCACATGCCCTTTTGGAACGTTTGCTTATAGTCGGATGCCTTTTGGTTTGTGCAATGCTTTAGGGACGTTTCAATGTTGCATGTTTTCTATCTTTTCCAATTACATTGAGAAAATAATTGAAGTTTTCATGGATGATTTTAGTGTATTTAGGAGGGATTTCGATGCATGCATAGGTAACTTAGAACTAATTTTTCAAAGATGCGTTGAAATAAACTTAGTGCTTAATTGAGAAAAGTGTCATTTCATGGTCACACAAGGGATAGTTTTAAGACATATTATTTCGGTTATAGGGGGGATAGAAGTTGATAAATCTAAGGTAGCTCATGTTCGCTACTTACCCTCTCCAACTTCGGTTAGAGAAATTCGTTCTTTTCTTGGTAATGCAGGTTTTTATCAAAGATCTATCAAGGACTTCTCTCATATCTCTCACCCTTTGTGTAAGCTGCTCCAAAACGACACATCATTCATGTTTGATGAAGATTGTAAGGCTGCCTTTGAAAAGTTGAAGAAGCTTCTCACGTGTGCTCCTATTCTTTGTGCTCTGGATTGGTCTCTTTCTTTTGAATTGATGTGTGACGCCTCGGACTATGTTGTGGGTGTTTGCTCAAAAATCATAATGGCCAAAACCATGATGACCGATATATTTCTGGTTCAAAATGTCTTTCTGATAATGTGAGGCATGCCAACTCGCGGCCTATTGGCCAAGCAAGGTTTTGATATATTGCATTGAATTTGACCCTTCAAGTGATTGATGGTCGAGGAAGGAACCCTCTCGGTTGTTGGTTCGAATGCCTTGTACGAAAATACTTGACCAAGGCTTTAATCTTGGTTCTCGATCACATCCAAGCTCTGAGTGAACTCGAAAGTGCGCGTGACCAAAGAGAAATCAACTAGGTTGATGTACTCGCAAATCATAGTGAAGGTGAAAGTGAAATGAACTTGGTTGTCGAATCATTGTGAAGTGATGTGAGTATGAAGGGAAAATCTCATTGATCTAATCTGGACTAGCCGAAAGAGATCGATGAGTTTGAAAACTAAATTAACCAACTACTCCTAGGTGCAAGGAATTAAAAGCAAGAACTAAAGAACATAAAATAAACTGCGAGAAGGTAAAGAACAAGAATGTAAATGGCGAGAAGATGAATCTATACTATCAAAGTAAAAGATAAACAAGGTAAAGTACCTATGAATGCGAAGCTAGAAAATTTGTACATAGGTTTGTGTAATTGGTGCAGGACCCTTTATAATGTGTTATAAGAACTCTATATATACAATTTGTACAAAACCCTAGGTGGGATGACTCGCCTATCCAACCGATGAATCCCAATAGAACTCGAATTCCTTGATTTCAGCCGAGTAAAACCTTCCTTATCTTGAAAACCACCTTAACATACTCCTTTTTGGACTCGGTCACACCTTGATTTGATGACGACCCACCTATTAAAACTTGATCAGGTCAAACACTGTAATCTTTGCATTAAAATCATTTCTTATCCGAATGGTGCATTCCTATCAGTGGACTAGAATCCAAATTATTCTCGATTGAACCCAGAAAGTTACCCGTCAGTTTATCGGCTGTCTTGTATCAACACGCCCAAGTTGTGACGAACTGACCCTAGTCGAAAATCGTCAAAAATAAGAAATAAACACGTAAATTGAAGAAGTACTCAATCCAAAACTAATTTCGACTAATCTAGTCGAACAACGTGTCCGAAAAACTTGTCACGACAAAGCGGTCATAACGATATAAAACAAATTAATTAATTCGTTGGCCGCACCACCATTGATGGCAAACCCCGTCACCACCGCTTACCCACTGGGTGGACGAAGTCTAAATGGAAAATTAACCTTACGATTATGTTCATATCGTCGATACGAACCTAACCATATATAACTTTACACATTTTAGAAAATAACTTTATAGTCACACGCTGCCACAGGCGAGGGCACGTGCCTCCCACGCGCCACCATCGACGACCACCGTTGACGGCACATATTAACATATGGATAGAAAGATCTCAACGAGCCTAGCATATTCTCTCAAAAGACCTATGCATAATGTCGGCACGTTTGACCGAAATCGGGCTCGAAAACAAATCGGCCGGAAATCTCTTTGGCAACAATACTCGTTCCTCAAGCCATTTCAGAGCTCGAGGCTAGCACCAATAGACTCTGGAAGAGGAGGGGAGTAAAACCCATCCATCCTTGCAGGCTCAGACCACCGATAACCGCCACCCACGATGGAGGCCGAAACAAAACCGATCGGAATCACTTCGATTCCGACGGTGAAAATCCTGCAACTAAAATCATATCAGAGTACATAAACTAAATCACAACATAAAACCCAATTGATTGAGCCCTAAATCTTTGCCGAAAACGTCGCTGGCGACGGCGACCTGAAACCAAGGAGTAAAATATCGGATATCGAGGATATATCGACGGTCCAAAATTTGGATATATCAACGGAAATATCGATGTAATATCGATCCAATGAAAATTCTGACGGAAAGACGGAAACTAATAAAAATACATGAAAATTTGTAATGAAACTTTTGGAGGTTGTTATATGATCGATTATCTACCTTTTGTGAAAAGAAAATATTGATCAAATATCAAGACATATGAATTTGCTATATTACTATATCAATTAATACGTGTTAAGTACTGTTAATTATTAAAATATAATTTAATATTTCTATTTTTATTTTTTCATGGCTAAAACGGGTAGGCCATCACACATTTTGTACAATATGTTATACATCACACATCACACAATCAAATATACAAATACTTCAAAATCACTTAGAGGACCTATGAGGTTCGAAAAGTTTTTAAAAGTTTTTGAAAGTTTCAGAAATTTCAGGAGATATCGAAAATATCGCCGATATATTCGAAATATCGATAAAAATAGGAAAATTTTGGGAGATTTAGAGATACAATGGAGGAATTTTCAAGTGATTAAAAAAAACCAAAATATCGCCGAAAATATCGATTTTGCATTCCTTGCCCGAAACACATAAAACCCTGGAACTTTACCTCATCGATTCTCTCTCTATAAGCTTTAATTCTTGAAATTGAAGGGAGATATAGAGAGAAGATGTCGAGAGCTGTGAAAACCATCCAAAATCATGACCAGAGGTGGCCGAAATCCGTCGCACCGCCGCCACCAACTTCGCCGGCGACTTACCTTCGCTAGAGCTCCGGTCAAAGCGGGTCAACCCTTGTTGGCCGAAATGGAAGGTCTCCTCTTTCCAAATGGAAAGTCCTATTTATACTTCAACATTTACGGTCATTTGATTCCCGATGATTCGTCAAACTTCTACTGAGCATAACTTTCTCGTCGTAACTCCGATTACAACATTCTACACTTCTACGAACTCATGTCGTCAAATTCTACGATTCATACATAAAGTCAACTGATTTAGACAATTCTATAAAAATTCAACCTTTGACCTCACAGTATTTACCGAAGATAAAAATTATTACCGCGACTACTAAATCGAACACGAATTATCCGTAAATAATATCAATTATCTAAAATGTCGGGGTATCACAAAAGTACTAAACTCTTAGTTCTTTGGGTCTGACATCCCACTTGGCCCGTATGATAGAATGTTACCTTTGTAGGCCACCAAATGAACCGTCACCACGGGCGACATAGCCCAACGTCTATCACCAATACTCGTCAGTCGCCAAGGTATTTTATTTTATTGCTGGTCGACCTCACGAATACACATCGGTCATCAAGATTGACCGATGAAAAATATGTCGGCCGATGACACACCCGGTACTCGTAAAATCAGGTACAAACAGTTGGAGCTGTTTTAGGCCAGAAGAAAGACAAGAAGTCTTACGCCATTTATTATGCCTCTAGGATACTTGATGAAGCTCAAATGAACTATAAAACAACCGAGAAGGAGTTATTTGGTGTGGTGTTTGCATTTGACAAGTTTCTATCATACTTACTTCAAAGTAAGGTGATTGTTTACATGGACCACATAGCCTTGAAGTATTTGATGGTGAAGAAGGATTCCAAGCCAAGGCTCATTAGATGGATTCTCCTACTCCAAGAATTTGACATCAAAATAAAGGACAAGAAAGGAGTGGAGAATGTGGTGGATGACCATTTGTCATGGTTGGTGAATGAAAAAGAAGTCATGGCCATTGAAGACAATTTTCTGGATGAACAAGTCTTTGGAATCCATGTAAGTACTCCTGAAACTCCATGGTATGCAAATATTGTTAATTACTTAGTTACTAGTGAGTTTCCATCTTCACTGCCTGGTTCTCAACGTAACAAGCTTAAGAATAATGTTAGGACTTTTATTTGGAATAAACCTTGTGGAAACAATGTTCTGACTTGATTATTAGAATATGCGTTCCAGATAGTGAGTTTAAGTCTATTCTTGAGTTTTGTAATAATGGTGCATGTGGAGGACATTTTTGTTCAAAGAAAATAGCTCTTAAGATGTTAGATTGCGAATTCTTTTGGCCTAATTTATTTCATGACTCTCATGAAGTTTGTGCTACATGTGATAGGTATCAAAGATCCGGTAATTTAGGACCTAGAGATCAAATGCCATAGTTTCACGATCTTAATGTCGAGATCTTTGATGTTAGCTGCATAGATTTTATGAGACCTTTTACTCCATCTAACGGTTTTACTTACATCTTACTTGTCATGGATGATGTTTTGAAATGGGTGGAGCAAAAGCCACCTGAACTAATGATTCGCGAGTTATTGCAGATTTTCTCAAGGGCAACATTTTCACTAGGTTTGGAATATCACGCGTTCTAATCAATGATCGAGGAAGTCACTTTTGCAACAAGACAGTGGAAGTATTATTGAGCAAATATGACGTCAAACACAAAGTCTCTACACTTTATCATCCTCAAACGAATGGAATGACTGAAATTTCTAACTGTGAAGTTAAGAAGATCTTGGAAAGAATCGTTCATTCAAACCAAAAAGATTGGAGCCAATGCTTTCTTAGTTAGTCTATGATGAAATTGGACCGATCGCAAAAAGAATACATATGGCGTTGCATATCACATTACATGGAATTTCTTGTACTAATTGAGATATTTTGATTGTCATGACATGTAGTGTATATGGTTTGCAAAAACATAGTACAGATTTCGCATGTTAGAATAAGCTTTTAGATCATACGAGCCTAACGTGAGTTTTTGAGCCTAATATGCTTCTTTCATGAGTGAATTTCGTGCATAGTCTCAAAAATATTCATATGCCTTATCTAATTGATTTCCATAGTTTTTGAATGAAATAGAGAATGCTAGAACTTACTCATGTCAAGTTACAAAGTTTTTAAGTTGATATATACTCTGATTTTATATATAATTAAAGGCATTTAGGTTTTCCACACTTTGCCAAAAAGTCATGTGTCCATTATGTGCGCACAAGTTGTCACACCCTAGATAGCCCTTTTGAGCCTACCTTAAGCTTTTATTACATTGCCATATATATCTAAACACTTAACCTAGTGTAGAATTCCCTTACCCTTGTTCTAAAGACTTGGTGAAGAATTTCAAAGTTAGCAATATGGACATGGCGTGAAGATGAGAAGGAATGGGAATATGGGGAAACTTGTCCAAAGAAACTAAAAATGAGTGAATTGCTGAGAAAAGAAGAAAAAGAGAGAAAAGAATTCGAGAGCTAGAAAAAAATCGGGAAAGAAAAGTACGAAACTCTCCGACAATATGTTCTAAGTGTAAAAGTTTAGATCGTGGAAAGCTTAGAATGAAGTTCGGGCCCAACAAGATCATGGAAAATTTAGAATGAAGTTCAGGTCAAATCTAAAGTTTTCCAACGTAGAGACTAGGTCTAACGTTGGGTTCGTTTACTTTTCTTTACTTTTAGTATTTCTTTGGTTTTAGTTTTTGCTAGAGACTAGCAAAGTCTAAGTGTGGGAGAATTTGATTTACGCATTTTATGTTTTATTATTAACGTATGTCTCTCTACATTTACCTATGTTATGACCTTAATATTATATTTTCTAACTTATTTTGTTATTTTTAGGTTTTCAATAAAGGAGATGAATAAAGGAGGTGGAAATGAGTTGAAAATGCGCTAAGTGGAGGTTTTCTATTTCGATTAGGAAAAATGGTTTTTTTTTCTACTTTGACTAGGATTCCTACTCAAATTAGGAGTGCATCTAATCCAAGATTCCAAAAGTTCACCGAACTGAAAAATAAAGTTTCCTAAATTAACGAGGAAATTTTTTTCTACTTCAACTAGGAATGACGTGGCGGAACCTTCCAGAAGATAGCAAAAATGATTGAGAAATGATCTTCACATGGTTACCAAAAATGGTATGAAAAATGGTTTCCCTAATAGTGTTAAGAAATAGCAACCAAAATGACAGATAAAAATGATGTCAAATGGTGCAAATGAAAATTGAAGCATTTCTCCTACTCGGGCTAGGAAAGATGGTGGACGGGACAATCATTTTCAGCCGACCCAAATTAGGAATATTTCGGCCTGATTTGAATCCCAAATTGAAGACAAATCAGATGTCCAAGACATGGTAATTCGGCTAACATATTTTCTTTGGAGAAAAAGAACAAAATCTGGCAAGAATATTCCCAAATCTTAGAAGAAAATAAATCAGGAAATTTTTTCTCAATGTCCTCGGATCACTGGGAACAACTCCGATATTAGAAAAATGTATATAATATCTCATTGGAAAGCTAGTTGAGTTCTCTTTCCAATGAGAGAAGAATCATAATTTTTGGAGGTCTACAACTCTAGGAAAGTTTGTTTTAGTGCAGGCAGGTCTGTTTACCCAGGAAGAGAAAGAATATCTTGTTTTAGTAGGAAAAACCCTAATGGCTGCCTATGTAAGCATGACTTTGGTTTCATATCCAACATATTTCATCTTAGAAGCCAAATCTCTGTCCAAAAATCTCTCCCTCACATACTTAGCCTGAAATTTTTTTCAGGGCCGAAGCATCCATCTATTCCGGATTACTTACAATACGCTCTTCGTTCCTTGTAAATGAGAACCATCACTTAGCGTTTGCAATGCTCTTCATGAGACAAAAAGTGTACCCATGGCTATTTACTCTGTACTTCGGTTTTGTTATGTAATTCTTCGGTTCTATATGATGAGAATAAAATTTGATATTAGACTACATGTTTTGAATTACTTATAATTTTTTCCATGTGTTTTTAGTTTCTTATTTGAATGCATGTGCTTGCTTGTTTACTTAATGCTTCGATGCCATGTTTAGGATGACATGATCTTTGTTCCTCTCTCTTATATCTCTCGTATGATCTAACTAAAGGTAAAATTGATGCATGTGGTTGCTGGTTTACTTAATGCTTCGATGCGATGTTTAGGATGATATGATCTTCCTCTCTCTTACATGTCTCGTATGATCTAACTAAAGGTGAAATTATATTAAGATGTAGGCGCTCTACGTCGCATTCTTATTTGACGAAAGCATGTGTATGAATCTCTATTAGAACTAAGAATTTTGTTGATATTAGAGTAGTTAAAAGCATGAAAAAGGCTAGGTTAGTAAGATGAGATGATCATTTGTAAATAATAGTTAGGTTTTCTGTTTATGAACATGCTTAGGTATTTTTAGAGTTCTTGATTGTATACTTATCTATAAGTGATACGTGTATATTTCTAGGTTGTGTCTTCCATGTACACGTTTAGTTTATACTTAGGATGCTAAAAACAGTTCTATACACCCCCCCCCTTATACCTTCCAAACATTATCATGCATGTGTCGTCAATCCCCATTTAGAATGATCCTTACTCATCAATGCTACAACTACAAAGAAGGATTTTTGATTGCTAGGTGTGGACTATGTGTTGAGTCTTTAATTTGATGCTTAGTTTTAGCATTATCAAAAACTTGACCTGCAGCCTTTCCTGCCCTTGAGCCTTACGTCACAGACTCACAATCAGAAACTAATCAACTACAAAACTCTGACGTCATAACATCAAGTAATACCGATCAATTCCATTGTCTACCTAATGCGCTC
The DNA here is from genome assembly GCA_946800695.1 of Geum urbanum. Taxonomy (NCBI): domain Eukaryota; kingdom Viridiplantae; phylum Streptophyta; class Magnoliopsida; order Rosales; family Rosaceae; genus Geum; species Geum urbanum. The sequence goes on along the minus strand of OX327002.1, from coordinate 40,450,473 downwards.
GTCCGACGTTAACCAAGATCTCTCTCAACAACTCGGCAAAAACCTCACCTCGCATCCAATGATGCGACTCTGTCTCTTCAAGCCTCGACATCACTCTTGTCCGATGCACCCAGGTAGCACCGACGAGGCCCAAGGCCGTCAACGAGCCTATGGCCACCGGATGAGATGAGATCTTGAAGAAATGGAAACTTGGCGGCTAGTTTTAGGGAAGAGAGAAAACTAGGCTTTTTCTTCTGCCTACGTACTCTTTTGGAATAGGTTTTACTTTTATGTTTTATATTCAGTAATTTTATAAGTTGGAGCGAGATGAGATGAGTATTTCTATTGTCCTGTTTTGCATTGTCGTATTACGAACTTTGGTTACACTATATTTTGAGCTTATTATTAGTATGATTGTTTGGGCCAGGTGGACAAATTTAATTATGTAGTTAGCCCAGATTGTGACTTCTTAGTAAGAGTAGTCATATTTACAATCTTCTCTTCTTTTTTCTTAAGAATTTACGTTTCACGACGTTCTCTAATATAATAAAAATATTTTATTGAAAATATGAAAATATTTGTGAAATTACTGTTAGGACCATAATTATGTGCCTATTACACTCCTAACTTTATATTTATATTTTGTCTTCTATGAATAAAGCATTGTTCTTATGATGTTTCCTGTTTTTGCTAGGAAATATGGAGTTAGATCGAAAATGTATTAGATATAAAGAATTAGATACTTATCGGAGAAGACATATACATTTCCGAGGTTGAGGGAGAATTTGGAGAAACTTTGGGAAAATGACAAAACATCTTCATCGGTGGTCGCCGGAAGTTGCCCGGAACCAGCCGGAATTTGCCACAGTCGATCGGCCCACCTTGGCCTTCCCAATCACATAGAGTCCAGCCCAATGGAGGCCTATTGAGCCCTTCTATGCTTACCAATCTGCATGATGTCACCATTTATGGGGCTTAGCCTTCCAGAGCCTAAAATAGTGGATCATGGTCTCCCTCATTCAAAGTTGACATTTGGATCTTCCATCTCACCATTTCCTATCATCTAAGGGTCCATATTTGCCTCCTTAAATAGCCCAAATTCGAGCTCCCCCTTGGCACCCACACATACCACACTTCATTTCACTCATTTTACAAGTTTAGAGCTTCTTTCTCTCTAGTTTTCTCTCTAGCTTCTCTCTAGGGTTCTTGGTGAGTTCTCTAGAGAGAAGCTAGATTTCTCTACCCTTAATCCTTTCCTCTAACCCTCTACAAATTTAAGAGACCTAGCCTTGAATTCTTTGGCCGAACCTCTTCCACTTTCTCTCATCACCATCCCTCACTTCCTCCTCTCATCTTTGCCTCTAAAGAGTGTGTGATTCTCTAGAGCTTGAAGAAGTGGGACGTAATCCATATTCCCCTTTGCTTCTTTGAGTCCTAGAGGTTGCCTCTCCTCCTCTTGAAGACTTGTTGCTTGTTGAAGAAGAAGAAGTGGAGCTAGAAGAGCTTAGAGTCACTTGGAGCTTTGCTAGGGACCCTTGGTTATTTCTACTCTCTTTTACCTCTTAAACATATATCAAATCTTGTATCTAATTATGTTTAGTGAGTAGTCTCTTTTGGGAGGCTAGGGTTAGAACTTTAGTCATGTGATGAACAAACTATGTGTTGGTTATGCATGACTCTTGAATTGTGTTGTGAATAAGCTATTGTATGTTTGTGGATGTTTATGTGTTTGAGCGTCATGTCTAGTTTTGTTATGCATATCTGAGCTAAGAATAAGTTGGGATATGTTTAAGGAAGCTAATAATGGACTTAAGTGAATTACTCACTCACCTAAGAAAGATGAGCATATAAACATAATTAGGGTATTATTCTATAAGATTTACCTTGAGAATTGGTTCCCTAGCACCTAACATGGACGAGAGCTTCTTTGAGTCTTTATAGACTTGAGGAACTCTAGTCAAGCACACATTAATCAAAAAGGTTATTGAGGCACATTGTAGAACTTTTTAGCTCGTAACTTACTAATTACGAGTTGAGGGATTCACTAGACTACCCCTCAGATCTTCCAATCGATATTCGAGAGGGGAACCTTTCTACATCTATCACATAATTTACTTGTTGACTTCACAACGTGACGTACTATTGGGATTCAAGTCTAAATAGCTTGGGTCTTGGTTCCACCTCACGATATTCTTCAATGTTGGGTTTGAGTAGCCTAGAGCCCGTAATGGTCTAGGAGCTTAGATGTAAAACCAACCGTGACTCACAAGGTCACGACTTGGACATTCATTCTCGTGAATGGAATTAATCTAAACTGGACATTGTTTGGTACATCATATGGGTAGTGGAGATTTCCTAGTTGACCTATTTTCCCTTATATTAAATTTGTGTCATTTAGTTCACATTTAGTGTAAACAATCAACCATCAACCGACTCGTTAATCACTCACTATAATTGCATCATCCCTTGCAATGCCAAATCTCCAAAGAATTTGGTAGTGTGAGATACACTTCCACATTATATTTCCTCTAATGTCAAGTAGTATAGTGTCTAGTGAGTCGTAATCTTTGTGCTTTCATTTTCGAGCTAAGGAATCTAAGTGCTTAATCCTCGTGGGTTCTACACTCGATTTCCTTTCTATACTATTACTTGTCCCCGTACACTTGCGGGCGAAGATCATTCTTACACTTATGAGTTAGCTAATAGCTTACTAAATGTGGGCGTGTAAATCTTCCAACAATTACTGATAATCTAGTATGTTATTGCACTTATTGGAAATCGACCTACAATGGTGGCGACCTTTTTTCGGTGCTAGGCTCCCTTGACGCCGTCTTTAGGACGTCTTGTTCGACGTCGTCTCCCAACCCTCTTCCCGACGAGGTTTTAATGTCAAGTTCAGGCACTTCCGGCTTTGTTCCTCATTGAGGAATTGAACCTTTGCCTTGATCAACCGTTGCTCTGCACGCCTGGAAGCACGCCCTGCCCATGCGCATCTCAAGACATCTCTATTGCGGGAAAAATGGTGAGGATACGACTGGTCAGCGATAGGATTAGAGTGTGTCAATGGAAGAAGGTTACGTCAACTGTTGTTGACTGGCTGTAATGACCCGAACCATGGTATGTGCACATATTGGTCCGACCCGTGATTATTGTGAATTAATCGTACTCATAGGTTTGTTCACATCTAAATTATCGGGCGAGAATTTGGTTTGAGTTCCTTCGCGGGAATTGTAGAGGATTTAATTTCAAGATTGTGAGAATTTTCGGAGAATTTTTCGGATAAACGAGCAATGTTTTATCGAGTTTTGAAGTCGGTTGGTGAAAATATATAAAAGTGTTATTTTTATTGTTGATTTAATCATGACCGTCCGATCTTGATCAGATTTATTTTAAACCGTTAATTTGGGCTTGTATTGTACGGTATATATACGGTAATAATATGAGACAAATTGGGAAAGTTTCCATTTTGGGATTTCTGGCCCGTTGACCGTGGGTCAAATTGAGCCATTTTGGCTGAAACCTTCTCGCCGGTGGTGTGCTCTATTCTGGCCTCCTTTGGCCATGGTTCCTTGATGAAAGTTGTTGGGCTCGAGCTCCTCTTTCTTTTGATAGGTGGATCATCGAATTTGGTGGCCGGATGAGGAAGTTACGACGTGTTAAAGTTGGGGATTTTTTGGCGAATTTCGCCGGCGACGGAGGTGGCGGCGATGGGGATCGATCTTGTAGGGGTTTTTTAGCCCTTGGGATGGTAAGTCTATCCCAAGTGGTCTCGGCCCTTACTGTGCCCGATGGTGGCCAATTGGAGAAATTGAATTCTGGCGAGGTTTTCAAACTTCAAGGTGAGTTTTGGACATTTTTTGATTAAAAATTGGGCTTAGCTTTGAACTGGAAAGTTGTTGAAAATGTCGAGACATACAAATTGATGTATAGGTCAAAGATTTATGGGCTGGTCAGATTTCGGCGGCCGGTGGCGGCAGCCCCACGCGCCGCCGTGCGCGGCGGAGCTCCAGCGATGTGAGATTTTTGGCAAATTTTATATCGTTTCGCTTATTTTCGCGTGCCGAACTCAATGGTGAGGTTTTTGAGTCGAGTTGAGTGTTCTAATTTGGGACGAGGGTTGTTTGGGTGTATTTTGGGAATTTTGTTATCCTCGTCTATATTTCTAGCGATTCGTCTTTCGAGAACGCGGGGTTCTTGACGTATTAGCTCCGTATGTTGTAATTCTATATGTATTGATCGTATCCCTGTTATTCAGGTAATCGTGATCGAGTGTTTGGTGAGGGATTTTCCGCCGGACCTCAGAGTTAGTTTTATACTGTGAGTGGACATTTTATTTTCACAGTTGATTTGCGAGTCTTGATTTATGCATTTTACGAGTATGCATTTATGATTATGCATTTACATTATGCATTTACGATTATACATTTTACGATTATCATTTGCATGGAAATATATATGATTTGATTTACACAGAGTACAGTCTCAGTAGTGGTTATATCGATACACATGGCTTCTCGGTTGATCCCCGAGGTGCTCCAGGAAGGACAGATATCCTGACCCGAGGTCTTTCAGAATTATAATCACGAGGGGGTCTAGGATCTCGTGATTAGACTGTACTATGCGGAGGAGTCTGTGAGTGACCCCGCATGATTTTATGTGCATCTTTATGGATCAAGGAAAATGTACCTGATCGGGATTTTCATGTGCATTGACTCGCATTATGCTTTTATGTGCATATATACTTATATGTTCGGAAAGAAATTATTATTTTCATCCACTCACTCTAACGATTTTATTTACCTTCCCCTGGGCTTTTCAGTTTCCTTTGCCCAGTTTACAGTTTAAGTTCTGGGGCTGCACGTCGACGGTGGAGGCATAGAGTTCCAGTCACACTTCAGTTCGAGTAGGTTCTTAATTCGACCTACTAGTTGTATATGATGTACATATGAGTCGCTCTGAATACTTATGTTGTGTTTTCAGTTGAGTTTACTCCTGAATGTTTTTTGGATTTCTTGTAAACCTTGTGGTTTATTATATATATGATGTTGAGAAATCTGGTTGGGGAACGAAGCCCCACGGTTTGGCTTTTATGAAATATTCGAAGTGTGATTCTCTTTGCAGGTTCTAATCTTGGCACACGTATTTCAAAGTAAACTTTGGAGAAATTTTTTTTAAGGTCATGTTTTCGAAGGGGTTTGATTTCGGTTTAGGTAACTAAATCGGAGTCGGGTCCTTTCAGTTGGTATCAGAGCATTAGGTTTTAGGTTATGTAGACTTTTGTAGTTGTGTTACTAAGGGTATTTGAGAATGTACAGCATATCAGGAGCGATGACCCGACAGGCCAGCGGACAATCATCAATGCTCTAGAGTGTTGTATGCTTTCAAATATTTGAAGTTCCATGATTACATTCCTTGTGTTGTGGGACTTATGTCCTTTCATCTTTCGGATTCCTCCTCGACGTGGAGTCTGTGCTAACGGGGCTGGAGATCCGATTGAGGATCAACGTACGCACGACTTGCTTATGCGAGTGTTGCATTTGGAACAACGTTTTGACCCTGTGGTCAACGCTAGGACAACTAGAGCAACTATCTTTTCTAGCTCCTCTGATCCTGAAATATGTGAAGCTTGGTGAGTCTCGATGGATCGTGTTTGTGAATGCCTACATTTTACCCCTGAGGAGAGGATTGTTGCTGCTGTTGGGTTACTGGACTCAGAGGCTTAAATCTGGTGGGATAGCACAGATAGAGTTCCTATTGATACTCCATGGCCTCTATTCAGAGATTTGTTCATGCGTCGGTATTTCAATCAGGCTACTCAACAGCGAAAATATGAAGAGTTTACCAATCTGAGGCAAGGAAATATGTCAGTGCTTGAGTATCGGCATACGTTAACCGATTTGTCTCGGTTTGCACGTGATATAGTGGCATCACATGAAGCAAAATGCTGGATGTTTGAATTGGGTCTGAATCTGAATATCAAGGGGACTTTGACCACTATGCCTCGAGATAACTTTGATGAGTTTGTTAGCGCTGCACTCAGAGGTGAAGACATTGAAAGGGAGAGATTGATGTGGTTTCAGATGCATTGATTTGAAGAGGGTGGACCTAGCTAAGGTGCTTCAAAGAGGTTGAGTTCAGGTATTTCTGGGATCAGCATCATCTTCTGGTAGTGGACCTTACAGATATCCTACTAGCACTGCTAGGCAGAGTCAGAGATGGAGGAGAAGTCGACTGCAGAGGCAGCAGTCGAGTGGGAGTTCCAATGGATCAAGTTATCCTCGACATTTATCGAGCGCATTTGTTACACCGAGACATCACTCTGGTCAGTATCAGTATGGAACCTCTACTTGCTACCGTTGTGGCCAGGTGGGTCACTTTGTGAGGGAGTGTCCTCAGCTTGGTACTTTTGGAGGTGTTATGGATCAGAGTACTGGTCGAGATCAGGGTACTGCTTCTGGTGATCGTGCAATACAGTCTTCTGGACAGGGTGGTCAGCAAACTCACAGTCAGCATGGACGACCAGCTGGACAGGCTCGAGTTCATGCCATGTCTCTACGTGAGGGCAGAGCTTCCCCAGAGGTTATCATTGGTACGTTGTACATTTTTGGTCATCCAGTTCTTACTTTACTATATCCAGGGGCTACGCATTCATTCATGTCATATAGATTAGCATCATTGGCTACTATACATGCATCTCCACTCCCTAGTTTGTGGCGAGTGTTGTATCCATCTGGCGAGGTAGTGTGTGTCGGGTGGGTATATAGAGATTGTGAGATTTTTATTAGAGGTTATAGGTTAACCGCGGATTTGATGCTGCTAGATATTGTAGATTTTGATGTGATTTTGGGCATGGATTTCTTGGAGAACCATTGGGCTGTTCTTAACTGTCACAAGAAGGAGGCTGTTTTCAGGAGTCCAGGCATGCAGAAAATCTTGTTTCATGGTGAAAAGAATACTTCTTTGCCTTGTTTGATTTTAGAAATGAAGGCTGAGCAAATGTTGAGGAAGGGTTGTGTGGCATACCTAGCACATGTGATTGATACGAGTATTTGTGTACCGGACATTGGAAATATTGCGGTGGTTTGTGAGTATCCAGATGTGTTTCCCGAGGACTTACCCGGTGTTCCTCCAGTTAGAGAGATTGACTTCACCATCGAGTTATCTCCAGGTATTCGACCTATTTCGCAGACACCCTATCGTATGGCACTAGTAGAGTTGAGGGAGTTGTAGATTCAACTTCAGGAATTGATTGAGAAAGGCTTCATTCGACCTAGTGTTTCACCTTGGGGTGCTCTAGTGTTGTTTGTGAGGAAAAAGGATGGTTCGATGAGGCTATGCATTGACTATTGGAAGTTGAATCAGGTTACTGTTAAGAACAAGTATCCACTTCCACGGATTGATGATTTGTTCAATCAGTTGAAAGGAGCTTCAGTCTTCTTGAAGATTGATCTCAGGTCTGGGTACCATCAGTTACGGATTCGGGGGTCCGATGTGAACAAGGCGGCGTTTCGGTCATGCTAGGGGCATTACGAATTCCTTGTTATGCCTTTTTGGGTTGACCAATGCACCAGCTGCTTTCATGGACTTTATGAATCGGATCTTCAGGCGTTATCTGCACTAGTTCGTCATTGTGTTCATCGACGATATCCTGATCTATTCCTGGAGTGTGAGGCAGCACAAGAAGCATTTGCATGCCATTTTGCAGACTTTACGAGATGCTCAGTTTTACGTCGAGTTTAGCAAATGTGAGTTCTGGTTGGACAGTGTGAAATTTTTGGGTCACGTGATATCAGTTGAGAGAGTCAGCGCGGATCTAGGTAAGATTGATTCCCTGTTTAATTGGAGCGGACCTACCAATGTGGCAAAGATCCGAAGTTTCTTGGGCTTAGCAGGCTACTATCGCCGATTTGTGCAGGACTTTTCATGGATTGCGACACCGCTTACCCGTTTGACGAAGAAAGGAGTCAAGTTTGACTGATCTGATACTTGTGAGTGATGCTTCGAAGTTAGGTCTGGGTTGTATTTTGATGCAGCATAGAAATGTGGTGGCATATGGTTCTAGACAGTTGAAACCTCATGAAGTTAACTATCCTACTCATGATCTGGAGTTAGTTGCCATTGTGTTAGCATTGAAGAGTTGGAGACACTACTTGTACGGAGCACAGTGCAAGATTTACATCGATCATAAAAGTCTTACCTACTTACGTACACAGCCAGATTTGAATATGAGGTAGCGGAGATGGATGGAGCTGATTAATGATTATGACTGCACTTTCGAGTATCTTTTAGGAAAGGCTAATGTGGTTGCTGATGCTCTTAGTCGGAAGCATGGTGCTTCTCTCTTCCATGTACGTGTTGCTAGAGTGTCACTTTTGACAGAGTTGCGAGCAACGGGAGCAGAGTTGGAGTAGAATGACGATGGAGCATTGTTAGCCAGCTTTCAAGTTCGTCTGATACTATTTGATCAGGTTCGTGAAGCTCAAAATTCAGATGCCTATCTGTTGAGCAAGAAGAATTTGATTCAGAATAATGTACTGACAGAGTTTCGGACGGGGAGTGATGGCACTTTGGTGTTAAGAAAGAGGTTATGTGTTGTCAAAGATGACAAATAAGATGCATATTTTCTTAACAGATTAAAGTTGTCGGATCATCAGAAAAGATTGTGCGTATGTCAGTCAGAGTATATTGTGGTAATTGAGTATCCTTCTAGCTATTGTCATGGAAATGAGTTATGAACAGTTGTTAGTGCGGTAAGTTATGCACGTTAGTAAAGATATGAGCGTTCTGGTTTATCGTTTGAAAAGTATTATCAGGGCTGGCATATGGTATGACGTATTTTATGTATCGTGGTTATAGACGTATATTCCTAATTCCCTGATTTTAGTGTGCCTCAGAAATTTCCGTTGTAGACAGTTTCAATTGCAGTTCAGTTCAGGTTGTGGAACTGTTGGATGTTCTTAATTGTCGAGAGTAGATTCTCTGGAACAGGAATTTTCTGTTAGTGTCAGCGTTTGTGTTTGTATAGAAATCATACAGTAAATGTAGTCACGTAGCAGCCAGAACAGTTTGTATGAGCAGTAGCTTTGTTCTTCTAGTCGGTATGTAAATTTTGAGGACGAAATTTTGTTCAGGGGTAGATTTGTAACGACCCGAACCGTGGAATGTGCACATATTGGTCCGAGCCGTGATTATTGTGAATTAATCGTACTCGTGGGTTTGTTCACGACTAAATTATTGGGCGAGAATTTGGTTTCAGTTCCTTCGCGGGAATTTTAGAGGATTTAATTTCGAGATCGTAGGAATTTTAAGAGAATTTTTCGGAAAAATGAGCAATGTTTTATCGAGTTTTGAAGTCGGTTGGTGAAAGGACCCAACCCCGATTCAGTTGCCTAAACCGGAATCGAACCCCTTCTGAAAACACGAACCAACAAAAATCATTCAAAATTTCGGCAGAGTAACGTTACTAACGTGGAATTACATTAACCTGCACCCTGAAAATAACACTTCGTCCTATGCCACAAAAACCAAACCATGGGCACCAATCCCATCCAGATTTCTCAACATCATATCATAATCAATAAACAGTAAACATACTGTAATATATATATATATATATATCCGAGAAAATCCGTATAAACAAGTATCAGAATGTATCAGAGCGACCTCTAGTGTAAATATATACAATATATACATTAGTAGGCGAAACAAGAACCTACTGGAAAACACAGGTAGCTCAAATCACTAGCCTCCAACCGCGACGTGAAACACCAGAACCTGAACTGCAAACAGGGCACGGAAACCGAAAAGTCCAGGGGAAAGACATGAAAGCTGTTAGACTGAGTGGACGAAAATAAATGTCTTTCGCCAGTTGATATATATGTTATAAAACATATGCGAGTCAAAATGTAAATAAATCAAGTAGTACACGAGGAGACGCTGACTCCAACTCGCGTACAGAGCATGCATGGAAAATCTCACGGGGTCACTTATGAACACATCCGTCCTAGTACAGTCCGAATCACGGGATCCCAGACCCACACGTGATTCTAGCCAGAAATGCCTCGGTTCCGGGGTACTGCCCCTCGCCGGTCAGGTCGGGGTACTGCCCCTCCTGGTAGGCCTCAATCGGGGATCAGCCGAGAGGCAAGTGTATCGATACAACAACGTAACTGAGACTGTACTTTGTGTAAATCAAATCATAAACAGATCGATGCAAATGCATAAAGCAACATATAAATGCATATACGTAATATATACTGGTATAGGCATAGGCATAATCGTATAACACATGCTCATGTAAAAAATAATCTCGTATGCATGCTCAAGTTCGTAAATGTGTATAAGGACTCGCAATCAACAGTGAAAAGAAGTTGTCCACTCACCGGTGAGCGAAATGCGCACTCGCGCTAATCTCGTGGCCCGGCGGAAGATCCCTCGCCCGAAGCACGATCTCGATCTCGATCTCCTGAATATTCATAAAACACAACTGATCAAAACCATAGCTCACGACTCTGTACTTAACCACGGAAACCAACCGTTCCCGGAAACATATTAAACTGTACAAAATAATCGACTGAATTTCCGAAATCTCCACTCGAAACCTTCGACTGAAAATCCGATATCCAAATCAATAAAAAAACCTCTAGGCGATAATCAGGGCGCGATTACGAGAAAAACGACATTAAATTCATCGAAAACCAAAAAGTCAACCCTTCCCCGGAGCACCGCCATTGACCGCCGCCGCCGGCGGCGGCGCTCCGTCAACGGTGACTTTCTCCGGCGAGGAAGCTCCAGAAATAAAGCTCATCTCATGCTCAACCACTTTCATAACTACAACAAACCTCGATTTAAACCACAACCCATCCAATTTCTCACGAAACCGAACGGAAATCCTCCTCCGGCAACCTAATCGGATTCCATCAAAACCTCAACCAATCCTTAATTAAACCACATAGTGAGACTCACTAGGGCAAGGGGAGTTGAACCCCCCTAACCACCACCACCGTGGCTCGCCGGAGGATCACCTCCCATCACCGGCGAAAATCCCTAAACCGACCCGATTCGGGTCACCTCAAAACTCCATCAATTTCCATAAATCCAAACACAAATCAACTTAAAATCATGAGAGGAAGCGATTCATACCCTCAACGAGGTCGGAGGTGGCCGGAAAATGCAAGTCGGCCGGCGAGAACCAAACGGGAAAGTTCCTCCCTCGGTCAACGGTCAACAACTTCCATTTTTGGAAAGTCAACGCTGGTCAACGTCAAACAGTGTTTTCCAACGATTTTACGACTATTTTCGATATTTATACTCGCGCCTCGGGTCAATCGACGGTCCAAAACGAATATTCAAAATGATTCGGATAAACACGAAACAAACGGATAAACTCGTCGAAAACCGAAACTTCGAATAATCATATTATATTCCTCGATTATTGGAAAAATCATCCGAAACCGCCCTCGAGCTCGAAATCACGTGCTCTACAACTTCCGTGAAGAAACTCAATTCAAATTCTTTGCCGAAAATAAAAAAGTCGCGAACGAAATCAACAAACCACACATATAACGCGAAACCACGACTATACGCTAACTCTTGAATCGTGCCGACTACATTACTGATTCTGGTTCGGGTCGTCACAAATCTACCCCCCTTAAAAAAATTTCGACCTCGAAATTTACGTACCTGTCAAGTGAACAGATGAGGATACTGTTCCCGCATACGCTGCTCTGTTTCCCAAGAGGCCTTCTCAACTGAGTGATTCTGCCACAAGACCTTCACTAGCGGAATCACACGGTGCCTCAACTCCTGCTCACGACGATCGAGAATCTGCACAGGCTCCTCCACGTACGTCAAATCCTCTCTGATCGGCAACTACTATGGGGTTAACACATGTGAAGGATCTGAGATGTACTTCCGCAACATCGAAACATGGAAGACATCATGAACACGAGCCATCTCAGCTGGCAACTCAAGTCTGTAAGCAACAGCTCCAATTCTCTCTGTAATCTCGTACAAACTAATGTATCGTGGTCAAAGCTTGCCACACTTCCGTAACGCACAACTCCCCTCCACGGAGATAGTTTCAGGAAAACCCAATTGCCTACTTCAAACTCGAGGCTCTTCCTCCTCACGTCCGCATAACTCTTCTGGCGATCCTGGGCGATCTTCAATCTATCCCGGATAATCTGGACGTCCTCCATAGTGCTCTTCACAAGATCAAGGCCAATAAGCCAACGCTCGCCCACCTCACTCCAACACAACGGAGTGCGACACTGCTTCCCGTACAGAGCCTCGTACGGTGCCATCTCAATACTGGCCTGATAGCTGTTGTTATAGGCGAACTCTATCAAATGTAGCTGCTGATCCCAATTCCCGCGGAACTGCAACACACAAGACCGCAACATATCCCCAAGTGTCTGGATAGTCCGCTCCGACTGCCCGTCAGTCTGAGGGTGAAAAGCTGTACTGAATCGTAACCTCGTGCCTAAGGCTCGCTACAACGCCTTGAAAGGACCCAACCCCGATTTAGCTTCCTAAATCGGAATCAAACCCCTTCGAAAACACGAACCAACAAAAACTTGTCGAAATTTGGGCAGAGTTTCGTTACTAGCGTGGAATTATCATTACCTGCACGCGGAAAATACACTTCATCCTATGCCACAAAAATCAAACCGTGGGCACCAATCCCATCCGGATTTCTCAATATATCAACAGTAAAGTAAAACAGTAAATATATCTATACTTTACTGAAATCCGGAGTAAAATCGTATAACATAAACAACAGATTACTCAGAGCGACCTCTAATGTAAAAACATATCAGTATACCACAGTAGGTAGAACAATAAACCTACTGGAAGAAACAAGGTAGCTCGAGCACTATGCCTCCGACCACGACGTGCGACACCAGAGTCCGAACTGCAAACTGGGCACGGAAACCGAAAAGCCCAGGGGAAAGACAATAAACACGTTAAAGTGAGTGGACGAAAATAAATGTCTTTCACCGAATATATATAATATAAAACATATGCGAGTCCAAATGCATAAGTAAGAAATGGTACGCGAGGGAGACTCTAACTCCTCACGCGTCCGAGTACACGAGGGAGACTCTAACTCCTCACGTGTACGGAGCATGCAACATAAAAAAAATCGCGGAATCACTCATGGACTACCACGCGATAGCACAGTTTGAATCACGGGATCCCAGACCCACACGTGATTCCTAGCCAGAAAGGCCTCGGGTCAGGATATCTGTCCCCCCCGGAGCTTACTCGGGGATCAGCCGAGAAGCCAAGGTGTATCGATACAACAACATATACTGAGACTGTACTCTGTGTAAACCAAATCATAAATCTTTTCTATGCACATTCTTAAAACATAATATATACACATATATACTCGTATACGTATATTCGTATATGCATTATCGTAAAAACACATGCTCGTAAAACCATAATCCATCTACATGCTCAAGTTCGTAAATCATAAATAAAAGACTCGCAATCAATCCGTGAAAATAAATTGTCCACTCACAAACTGGCGTAACGCGATACGCGTTAACCCGTGATCCGGTGGAAAGTCCCTCGCCAAAAGAACGATCACGAACACCTGAATATTCGCAAAATCCAATACCCAAAGTCATAACTCGACATTTCAAAACAAATCACGAGAAACCACTGTTCTCGGAAACACATAATTCGAAGTCGACGAATCGTCGAAAATCCATATATAACACCTCAATACCTCACTTTACATTCGGATGCTCAAATCGAGAAACGAACCTCCCCACTGCGATCGGGGCGCGATTTCGAGTCAAATGACATGTAACTTGTCGAAAGTCCAAAAAGTCAAACTTTGACCGTTGACCGCCGCCCACGGCGGCGCCACCGCTGAACGGAGAATTTCACGGCAGAGCAACCCCTATTCCACTCAAAATCGTCCACTGAGCAACTTTGTCAACTGCAACGAAGGCCAATTCTCACTCTAACACATCCAATTTCAAGCAAAACCGAATTGGTACACAAAATTCAAACCCAAAATTCTCCTTCCACAAATCGAATTAAAGCTTCATACTTACATGGTTAGAATCCTTGAGAGGAGAGCTTCAAATCCCACTACAAATTGTAGTTCGAATCGGCCAAAATCGAGTAACCCGAATCACCCAAAATTCCTCCATTTTCTCGCCGGAAATTCTCCCTCCTCCGTGAGCCACGCCGGAAAATAAGGCCTGGGATAGACTCGTGATAGCAAGACGAAGTGAACGGGATAGGAATCAAGCCGTGAGGTGGCCGGATCACGCTTGCCGCCGGCGAGGCCGAACCGCCGTCGTACCTCCATTTCAGATCGGTCAAACAGAGTCAAACTGGTCAACCACCATTAATTGAAGTCTTGACTTTCCCAAAGGGGAAACTGCCATATATAGACTTTCCCAATAAGGAAACTCATACTTATCCATTTCGACGAACTTTAAACACGCGTAACTTTCTCGTCGTAACTCCGATTCCAATAATTCACGCGGCCACAGACTCGTCTCGACGTACTCTTCAATAATCACCCAAAGTCAAACATATCAGCCAAACGGATGAAAATTCAACTGTTCCAATCAACATATAATTAAATCAACCAAACAATCAACAAACGGCAATATTCGCAACTTAGACTCCGTAACTCAAAATCATGCTCCGGAAGTTCCCACGAACTCGAAATTAAATTCTGAACAACTTCCGTGAAGAAGCCGAAGCTAAATTCTCGTCCGATAATTTAGTCGCTAAGTAGCTCGCCATATTAATCTGTTTCCGTCGAAACTTCAAATATTCATAACTAATTCCTCGGTCGTCCAAATAATGATCTGGAACAGCCCACGAACTCGTAATCACACGTACAACGAGTCTCGAGAAGAGACCCAGCTCCAATTCTCGGCCAATAATTAAGTCGTTAAGAAGCTTGGCGATTCAACACTGTCGTAACTCTGTGACTATGCGGCTTAACTGCTGATTCTGTTTCGGGTCGTCACACGCCTGCCAAAACTCAGAAGTGAACTGACTATCACGGTCAGAAAGAATCGATACAGGTACACCATGCAGGCGAACAATCTCTGATAAGTACAACTTGGCCAATCTGCCCATTGATATCTTCCCCGGAAGTGCAAGAAAGTGAGCGTATTTCGTCAGACGATCCACAATAACCCAAATACCGGTGTTGCCAGCCGAAGTACGCGGCAACTGATAGACGAAATCCATCGTAATGTGCTCCCACTTCCAAACTGGAATCTCTAGTGGCTGTAGTTTCCCTGCAGGTTTCTGCCTCTCCGCTTTCACCTGTTGACAAATCAAACAGCGACCCATGTACGCGGCTATCTCCCGCTTCATGTTGCGCCACCAGTAATACGCTCGAAGTGTACGAAACATCTTCGTACCTCCGGGATGCATCGCATATGTAGAACTATGGGCCTCATCCAGAATCTCCTTCTTTAGGCTCTCATCTCTGGGCACACATAACCTGCCTCTGAACAACAACGTACCGTCGTCGCTCAACCGGAACTCTGTAGGCACACCATTCTGTATCATGGTCTTCTTGCCCAACAAGTAGGAATCTGAATCCTGAGCCTCTCGTACCTGATCAACCAATACAGGTCGAACCTGAAAACTGGCCAACAAAGCTCCCTCATCATCTCACTCGAACTCGGCACCCGTAGCCCGAAGTTCGGCTAACATCGACACTCTAGCCACACACAAATGAAACAACGAAACTCCAGATTACCGGCTAAGTGCATCAGCTACAACATTGGCCTTCCCTGAATGGTACTCGAAAGTGCAATCGTAATCGTTGATCAACTCCATCCACCGGCGTTGCCTCATTTTCAGATCCGGCTGCGTCTGCAAGTAAGTGAGACTTTTGTGGTCGGTGTAGATCTTACATTGAGCTCTATACAGGTAATGTCTCCAACTCTTCAACACTAACACAATAGCGGCTAACTCCAAATCATGCGTCGGATAGTTGACCTCATGTGGTTTCAGCTGTCTGGAACCATAGGCCACCACTCTACCATGCTGCATCAACACACATCCAAGCCCCAACTTCGACGCATCACTGTACACTACAAACTCACCGTTGTCGTCTGGCAATGTCAGAACCGGGGCAGTAGTCAACCTCTCCTTCAGGAGCAAATAACTTTCCTCGTATGCATCAGACCACTCAAACTTGACGCCCTTCTTCGTCAATCTGGTCAGTGGTGTAGCAATCCGAGAGAAATCCTGTACAAACCGCCGGTAATAACCTGCTAACCCCAAGAAACTCCGGATCTCCAGTACAGTAGTAGGTCTACTCCAGTTCAGCACGGCCTCTATCTTGACAGGATCAACACTGACTCCCTCTGCCGAGATCACGTGGCCCAGAAACTTTACACTATCCAACCAGAACTCACACTTGCTAAACTTTGCGAACAACTGATGGTCCCGCAAAGTCCGCAACACTGCTCGCAAATGCTTCTTATGCTGGCCCACACTCCTGGAATAGATCAAAATATCGTCAATGAACACTATCACGAACTTGTCCAGAAATCGTCTGAACACCCGATTCATCAAGTCCATGAAAGTTGCGGGGGCGTTGGTAAACCCAAACGGCATAACCAGAAACTCATAATGCCCATACCGCGACCTGAAAGCTGTCTTGGCCACATCAGAGTCTCGGATTCTCAACTGGTGATATCCGGATCGAAGGTCAATCTTCGAAAAGACTGATGCTCCCTTAAGCTGATCGAACAAATCATCAATCCGCTGCAACGGATACTTGTTCTTCACTGTAACCTGATTCAGCTTCCGGTAGTCGATGCACAACCGCATAGATCCATCCTTCTTCTGCACAAACAACACCGGAGCACCCCACGGAGAAACGCTAGGTCGAATAAAACCCTTCTCCAACAACTCCTGGAGCTGAACCTGCAACTGTTTCAACTCCGCTGGCGCCATACGATACGGTGTCTGTGAAATCGGTCATGTACCTGGTAACAACTCAATAGTGAAATTAATCTCCCGAACAGGAGGTATACCAGGTAACTCCGCTGTAAACACATCCGGAAACTCAGAAACAACCTCAATGCTACCAAGATCCGGCACAGCTGCTGTAGTGTCCACAACATGGGCTAAGTAAGCAATACAACCCTTCTTCATCAACCGATCCGCTCTCATCGCGGAAATCAAACATGGTAGTGAAGTGTTCTTCTCACCGCGAAACAGTATCTCGGGTAACCCTGGTCATCGAAACACGACCTCCTTCTTGTGACAATCAAACATGGCTCAGTGCGTCTCCAAGAAGTCCATACCCAAGATCACATCAAAATCCACAATATCAAGCAACAACAAATCTGCGGCTAATCCATGGCTTCCAATAAACACCTCACAGTCTCTGTATACCCAACTGATACTCACAATCTCCCCTGATGGATACAACACTCTCCATAACACCGGAAGTAGAGATGCAGGTATCGTAGCTAATGATGATAGTCTAAATGACATGAATGAATGTGTGGCACCTGGATCTAACAATGCAAGTACTGGAATACCAAAGACATGTAACATACCGATAACGACCTCCGGTGAAGCTCTGCCCTCTCGTAGAGTCATGGCATGAACCCGCGCCTGTCCGGCTGGTCGTCCACGCTGAGGCTGTCCCTGCTGTCCGCCCTGGCCCGCATACCGTACTGGTCGAGCTCCCAAAGTGGCACCTCGCTCTCCTCAGGAACTTTGGGCCGCCTGGTCACCAACACCCATTAACTGAGGACATGCCCTCACATAGTGACCCACCTGGCCACAATGATAACAGTTGACGGTACCTCGCTGACATGAAGCAAGACTATTGCACAGGTTACACAATGGATACTTCCTCGGTACAGGAAACGTGCCACCGGTACGCCGAGGATAACTGGAACCGCTGGAATCCCCACCAGTCTGTGGTCGCTGCGGTCGATCTCTCCTCCATTTCTGCCTCTGTCTAGGTACACTAGCTGGTAGTCGATAAGATCCACCGCCCAAGGATGAAGCCGAACCAGAAGTATCAGAACTCTGCCTCTTTGAAGGCCCCTGACTCGGTCCACCCTCTTCAAACCGTCTCGGCTGGTACCTCTGCTGCCTCTCCTTCTCTATGTCCTCACCTCAGAGTGCTGCACTGATAAACTCATCAAAGTTATTCCAATGCATCGTAGTCAGAGTCCCCTTGATATTCAAGTTCAAACCCAGCTCAAACCTGCGACACTTGGCTTCCTCAGTAGCCACCATATCACGCGTAAAACAAGATAAGCGGGTAAACCTGTCCTCATACTCAAGTACAGACAAACTGCCCTGCCTCAAGTTCGTAAACTCCTCATACTTGCGCTGCTGGATAGCCTGATTAAAGTACCTCCGCATAAACAAATCACGGAACAAAGTCCACAGAGTATCTACTAGAACTCTGTCGGTGCTAACCCACCAAAAGTATGCATCACCCTCAAGTAATCCGACTGCTGCCACTGTCATCTGCTCAGGAGTAAACTGCAGATGCTCACATACACGTTAAACCTAAACCAACCAAGCCTCACATATCTCAGGATCAGCTGTACCCAAAAACACAGTAGCACCTGCAGTACGAGCTTTGACCACAGGGTCAAAATGCTCTTCCAAACGCAGCACTCGCATCAGCAAGTCGTGCGTTTGGCGATCCTCATCAGGATCCGCTTCCCGATCAACACGGGGACCACGTCGAGGAGGCATCTTATTGATACAAGACAAGCATTAGGTACAAGCTGAAAGAACGTAATCATGAAACCGCAGATATTTGAGAACACACAACACCCGAAGTATTGATGAGTACCCCTGGCCAGTCGGGTCATCATTCCAGTCATGCTGTATAAACTCAAATACCCCAAGCGTCACAACTACAAGAGTCTACAGCATCTGACAACCTAATGCTCTGATACCCAGCTGAAAGGACCCAACCCCGATTTAGTTGTCTAAACCGGAATCGAACCCCTTCTGAAAACATGAACCAACAAAAATCATTCAAAATTTTAGCAGAGTAACGTTACTAACGTGGAATTGCATTAACCTGCACCCTGAAAATAACACTTCGTCCTATGCCACAAAAACCAAACCGTGGGCACCAATCTCATCCGGATTTCTCAACATCATATCATAATCAATAAACAGTAAACATACTGTAATATATATATATATATCCGAGAAAATCCGTATAAACAAGTATCAGAATGTATCAGAGCGACCTCTAGTGTAAATATATGCAATATATACATCAGTAGGCGAAACAAGAACCTACTGGAAAACACAGGTAGCTCAAATCACTAGCCTCCAACCGCGACGTGAAACACCAGAACCTGAACTGCAAACTGGGCACGGAAACCGAAAAGCCCAGGGGAAAGACATGAAAGCTGTTAGAGTGAGTGGACGAAAATAAATGTCTTTCGCCAGTTGATATATATGTTATAAAACATATGCGAGTCAAAATGTAAATAAATCTAGTACACGAGGAGACGCTGACTCCAACTCGCGTACAGAGCATGAATGGAAAATCTCACGGGGTCACTTGTGAACACATCAGTACTAGTACAGTCCGAATCACGGGATCCCAGACCCACACGTGATTCTAGCCATAAATGCCTCGGTTCCGGGGTACTGCCCCTCGCCGGTCAGGTCGGGGTACTGCCCCTCCTGGTAGGCCTTAATCGAGGATCAGCCGAGAGGCAAGTGTATCGATACAACAACGTAACTGAGACTGTACTCTGTGTAAATCAAATCATAAACAGATCGATGCAAATGCATAAAGCAACATATAAATGCATATACGTAATATATACTGGTATAGGCATAGGCATAATCGTATAGCACATGCTCATGTAAAACATAATCTCGTATGCATGCTCAAGTTCTTAAATGTGTATAAGGACTCGCAATCAACAGTGAAAAGAAGTTGTCCACTCACCGGTGAGCGAAACGCTCACTCGCGCTAATCTCGTGGCCCGGCGGAAGATCCCTCGCCCGAAGCACGATCTCGATCTCGATCTCCTGAATATTCATAAAACACAACTGATCAAAACCATAGCTCACGACTCTGTACTTAACCACGGAAACCAACCGTTCCCGGAAACATATTAAACTGTACAAAATAATCGACTGAATTTCTGAAATCTCCACTCGAAACCTTCGACTGAAAATCCGATATCCAAATCAATACAAAAACCTCTAGGCGATAATCAGGGCGTGATTACGAGAAAAATGACATTAAATTCATCGAAAACCAAAAAGTCAACCCCTCGCCGGAGCACCGCCGTTGACCGCCGCTGCCGCCGACGGCGCCCCGTCAACGGTGACTTTTTCCGGCGAGGAAGCTCCAGAAATGAAGCTCACATCATGCTCAGCCACTTTCATAACTACAACAAACCTCAATTCAAACCACAACCCATCCAATTTCACAAGAAACCGAACGGAAATCCTCCTCCGGCAACCTAATCGGATTCCATCAAAACCTCAACCAATCCTTAATTAAACCACATAGTGAGACTCACTAGGGCAAGGGGAGTCGAACCCCCTAACCACCACCACTGTGGCTCGCCGGAGGACCACCTCCCATCACCGGCGAAAATCCCTAAATCTACCCGATTCGGGTCACCTCAAAACTCCATCAATTTCCATAAATCCAAACACAAATCAACTTAAAATCATGAGAGGAAGCGATTCATACCCTCAACGAGGTCGGAGGTGGCCGGAAAATGCAAGTCGGCCGGCGAGAACCAAACGGGAAAGTTCCTCCCTCGGTCAACGATCAACAGCTTCCATTTTTGGAAAGTCAACGCTGGTCAACGTCAAACAGTGTTTTTCGACGATTTTACGACTATTTCCGATATTTATACTCGCGCCTCGGGTCAATCGACGATCCAAAACGAATATGAAAAATGATTCGGATAAACACGAAACAAACGGATAAACTTGTCGAAAACCGAAACTTCGAATAATCATATTATATTCCTCGTTTATCAGAAAAATCATCCGGAATAGTCCTCGAGCTCGAAATCACGTGCTCTACAACTTCCGTGAAGAAACTCAATTCAAATTCTCGGTCGAAAATAAAGTCGCGAACGAAATCAACAAACCACACATATAACGCGAAGCCACGACTGTACGCTAACTCGTGAATCGTGCCGACTACATTACTGATTCTGGTTCGGGTCGTCACAGTTGGTGAAAATATATAAAAGTGTTATTTTTATCGTTGATTTAATCGTGACCATTAGATCTTGATCAGATTTGTTTTGAACCGTTGATTTGTACATGTATGAGTACGATATATATACAGTATTAATATGAGACAAATTGGGAAATTTTCCATTTTGGGATTTTTGGCTGGTTGACCGAGTTGACCGTGGGTCAAATTGACCCATTTTGGCTGAAATCTTCTCGCCGGTGGTGTGCTATATTCCGGCCTCCTTTGGCTATAGTTCTTTGATGAAAGTTGTTGGGCTCGAGCTCCTCTTTCTTTTGATAGGTGGATCATCGAATTGGGTGGCTGGAGAAGGAAGTTAAGACGTGTTAAAGTTGAGGATTTTCCGGCAAATTTCGCCAGCGACAGAGGTGGCGGAGACGGCGGCGATGGGGGTCGATCTTGTGAGGGTTTTGTAGCCCTTGGGATGGTGAGTCTATCCCAAGTGGTCTCGGCCCTTGACGTGTTCGGTGGTGGCCGATCGTAGAAATTGAATTCCAGCGAGGTTTTCGAATTTCACGATGAGTTTTGGATCTTCTTCGGTTAAAATTGGGCTTAGTTTTGAACTGAAAAGTTGTTGAAAATGTTAAGATATTCAAACTGATGTATATGTCAAAGATTTCTGGGCTTGTCGGATTCCGGCAGCCGGCGGCGGCCCCACGTGCCGCCATGCGGCGGATCTCCGGCGATGTTAGATTTTTGGCAAGTTTTATATCGTTTCGCTTGTTTTCGCGTGACAAACTCAATGGGGAAGTTTTTGAGTTGAGTTGAGTGTTCTAATTTGGGACGAGGGTTGTTTGGGTGTATTTTGAGAATTTTGTTATCCTCGTCGATATTTCGAGCGATACGTCTTTCGAGAACACGAGGTTCTAGACGTATTAGCTCCATATGTTGTGATTCTATATGTATTGATCGTATCCCTGTTATTCAGGTGATCGTGATCGAGTGTTTGGCGAGGGATCTTCCACCAGACCTCAGAGTGAGCTTCGTACTGTGAGTGGACATTTTATTTTCACAGTTGATTTGAGAGTCTTGATTTATGCATTTTACGAGTATGCATTTATGATTATGCATTTACGATTATGCATTTTACGATTATGCATTTTACGAGTATGCATTTATGATTATGCATTTACGATTATGCCTTCCCCTGGGCTTTTTGGTATCATTTGCCCAATTTGTAGTTTGAGTTCTGGGGTTGCACATCGACGGTGGAGGCATAGAGTTCCAGTCACACTTCAGTTCGAGTAGGTTATTAATTAGACCTACTGGTTGTATATGATGTACATAGGAGTCGCTCTGAATACTTATGTTGTGTTTTCAGTTGAGTTTACTCCTGAATGTTTTCTCTATTTCTTGTAAACCTTGTGGTTTATTATATATATGATGTTGAGAAATCCGGTTGGGGAACGGAGCCCCACGGTTTGGCTTTTGTGGAATATTCGAAGTGTGATTCTCTTTGCAGGTTCTAATCTTGGCTCACGTATTTCAAAGTAAACTCTGGCGAAATTTTTTTTAAGGTCATGTTTTCGAAGGGGTTGGATTTCGGTTTAGGCAACTAAATCGGAGTCAGGTCCTTTCACTGGCGGTAGTGGCTATACTTTGTTTTGGTGTCACATGGTCTCTGCTATTCTCTACCAGTTAGCGGCGATGACAACGTCGAAGGCAACAATGGTGTTGTCGACATCAATTTTTTGGATCTTGCGTTTGTTCCTTATGGGTGGTACACTTTGGCTATGAATTGGGCTGTTGGGCCAAAGATTGGGATTGTTGGGCATGGTTGGACTTGGGACCCAAGCGGAGTGCTCTCCAGGCCTTTGGCGTCTCGTACTTTTGTTACATTTTTGGTTTTATTGGTAATAGTTTATTTGCGTCCCATGTGGATTGTGAGATTCAGTAGGGGTAACGTACCTACCAAAATTGAGTGTTCAGGGATATGGATACCTCTATTTATCTCTGGTTCTCATGATCCCGATGTGATGCAAATAAACTTACGTTCGTTGAGATTCATGAATTTTAAGTATAGTGTTAGTAACTGTAATGGGATAGCACATAGCTTTGTCTATGATCCTGGGATTCATTATGAATGTGTCACTGTAACACCCCAATTTGCACCTCATCAAATCGAGCACATTACATTGCCGCGTGTCCCAAAACCTCAAGCTAAGATTCTTAACTCAAGTCCTAAGAACCAGCAAGGCAAATTAAGAATGAAAAACTTATCTGTAAAGTAGATAAAAAAAATATCTAGCGGAAACGTCTATTGAGTATGAGGTGAAAACGAGAAAACCATAAAGTGAAATACTTTAGAAACAAATACAAGTCCCATAAAATTAATAAATAGTAGTCAGGTTCAAAGACAAATCCGAATGACTGACAAGAGCAGCATTTCAGAACAAGCTACAAGAGAAGAACTTTACAAACAAGCTATACTCAATAAACAAATCAAGCTGGAATAAATTAAATGAGTAAACCTGTCACATGGATCTAACTTCATCTATGACATATGAGACACAAGAAAAGCCAAGCCACACTAGCATCATCCAATTGTCTCATCTTTGTACACAGTACCTGCATCCAAAACTGTTGTAAGGCTGAGCTTTCGTTATCGCTGCTCAATAGGGTTGTACCCAGCTAGGTGTGAAAACAAATAAAATTATAGGTGCTCGAAAGTAGATGAAAATTCTTGCATATGATAAAAATGCTCAAAACCACATCATAGCAGTGTATAAAAATATAACAAGGCCCGTACAGAAAAACTCAAACCTGATGACCGGACTCTATGCCAACTACCACCTTACCACGATTAATATCATCTACTTGGCGAGGTGTAGCAAAAGTGTCCACTTACGCCGTATCGCCAAGAAGTATTGCCACACCTCAAAGGATGTTAGACACTCATCCGTCCATACAACCCCTCCGGAGGTTTAGAGGATCGAAGCCCAGGGAAGTCGTTATTCTCCTCTCACTCTCAGGCATCAAACAGAAACTCATATGCATTGAAAGCATAGTAATCTGCAATAAATAAAATACGTTCTTTTGTAAAATCCCTAACTGAGGCAAGTCCAGAGTCCCTTACCTGGAATATCGTCGTTTTGGCATACACACACTTTCCTAGGAAAACACCACCATCATTCACGCATCTGGTAACTGAAGTCCTAGTCCGACATACTCAATGTCATTAAATCACTTAATATCAAATACATAATATCACCAAAGCTATGCCAAGCAAGATTTCCGAAATCTAATTAATATCACTTAATTACTTCGGCAACAAGAACACAATGTCAATCTATACTTTGTAACAAATAAGGCCATCATGTACATCTTTTTCAAATCACAGCACGTAATTATAAAACTACATGTAAACACTCTTAATTCACCACTTTATAGTTTCATCAATTAAACAAAGTAGAATATCTAAAGTTTGATTACAACAGTACCTAACATCAAAACTAGATGAGTAGATCACGTCTCTTACCTCATGCAAAACAAATCGTCGTTGTGTCTTGGCTGAATGAGGGAATTTCGGTTGGGTTCGGGTCGCGGGTCGATGTTCAAAATGGGTCTCAAGCTCTCAAAGTTAACTCATACTCAATCTCAGTCAAAAAACATCATCCAAACCCAGATTAAGAGGATTGGATAGAAGGAATTGACATGCAACATGAATAAGAATCTATTTGATGCTCAACTGAAAAAGCAGGAAACTGTGATGAGCAATAGTTACGTTTATCTTGATCTAGAATGACTCCACCGTTGGATCGTTGTGAATTTTGGATATGGTACCTGAAATACAATTCCAAGAAACTTTCACGGAGGAGTCAAAGGCAAACGAACGACATAAAATTATTTTTTTGGCTCTGCAACGCAGCTGTCGAAAATGAGACCGGGTTTAAACGAGAAGAGAGATGCTCAGTTGGGTCAGCTCGATTCTGGTCTCTTCTAAACTGACCCCAAGTGTTTTAACACTTTCATCCAAAAGCCCACATCACTAAGGTTATAATCAATTGTCTGGATTATTCCACTTAAATCCAATGGTCCAAAAATATCCTATAAATAAAATATTTCCTTATTTTCAATCTTCTAAAATTGGAAATAAATAGCAAACGCTTCCAAAAAATGCTACAAAAATTACCACAGACTCGCGAAGATGTGTACTTACTTATCGAAGCTTTAAATCAAGAATTTCACTTACTCAAAATTTCATAAATTTTTGCGAAGATCTTTATGATCACCGAGAGATTACAAATCAAATGTCGTGTTAATTTCCTTAAATATTTTCAGAGTCTCGCAGCCACCTCTATTCCAGAGTCTATTTTTGATGTTTGACATTATGACCTTAGTCTTGTTATTTAATAAAATTATCTTCCAACTCCCTAAAGGTCGTTTTCTTAAAAAAAAAAATGCAGTTATCAGAGCAACTTCAATTTCACTTATCAAAGCAAGTCCTATATCTAGAGATTTCAAGATTGGAAATGAGACTTGGGCAGGGAGAATTTTCTTTTTGAGGAAATAAACAATCAAAAGAGACAACATATAGAGTACTGTACGCCTTTTATTCTTCTTTTTTCCGATAGAATACGCCTTTTATTCTAAGTTTGCAAGTTGTAAGTACATTTAAAAAACAATACAATTGGATTCTTGAAGCTAGAATGTGATTCGAATTGAGTCCTCAAACGATGTGGTGGGAGACAATCCTTCAACGAAAAGTCTGGCTCCCCTGTATTGGTATAACCGTGTAGGATGGTTTAAATTAAAACTAGTGATAGATTGTCTCGAATAGATTATTCCCAACACAAATTAGGGACGAATTAGTTACTAAGTCTAATATTTAAATAAAGAGAATTGTTATTGGGATCTGCATATTTGCTCAATAGACATCCTTATAATTTCTTTTTTCATAAATCTAGTTTTTCCCTTGACAAGAAAAAAATAATTTAGCCAATTCAAAATTGTGAACTCTCCGCCGAATATGGCAAGCTGCAAATTTTTCTTTCACTTTTTAATTAGATTTTGGAGTCATTTGAACAACACAATAGCTTTGCTCAATTTGGATTACAATCACATACTATATCTAAATTATGGATCGGAAGAGATTAATTATTTTTTGTAGTTTTAGTTAATCTCTCTATAGACAATCTCAGTATCAGTATCGATGCTGCTTCATTTCCAATTTGGCAAACACTTTCAACATGGTCATCATTCCCCAATAAACACAAAAACCTTCATTTTGCCTCCAATTCTAGACAAAAACAAAAACAAAAGCCGTAAGTGATGGCTCTCTCTCTCTCTCTCTCTCTCTCTCTCCCTCCCTCCCTCCCTCCCTCCCTCCTTCCCTCCTTCTCCGGCCTAAACCCTCTTCATGTTTATTTTTTTCTAAATTTTATTTACTTATTTAATTTGAGGGCAATACTAAAACTTTAAAGATAAAATATTATAAGGAGGTGTAAAGAGAAGAGTGAGAGTATCAAATAGAAATTCTTTAAATAAAATAATAACATATTTTACATCGATTACAATAAATTTGGCCAAACATACGCTTTTAATATTTAAGAAAATTAAATATCAACTCATTTTACATCAATTACAATAAATTGGCCAAACATTAACCCTTTTGTAGTCTTTAAGAATTCTTTTCATGGGTGCTCTCTCCTTTTTTGCTTCGGTCATTTGTGTTCTCTCCTTGTTGCTTCTTTGAATTGCGAGCACATTGTGGTGTCTCTCTCATCAAGAGCGAAGAAGATTTTGTGAGAAACAATTGTGCCCCTGGTGTTGAAGTTTCTTCTAGTCTCTCTTCTTCAAATATTCGTCCATCAGGTTTTTCATGGGTTCTCTCTCCATCCTCTTCCCTCATTTTCTCTCCTGTTGGAAAAATGGTGGTTTTCCACCATTTTGGTTGGAAAATTTAAACAAAATAATTAAGTGAGATTTCACTTAATATTAATGGGTGAGAAATACGGATTTGTGTTAAAGATTATGTATTCATTTTTTTAAGTTAGTTAAAAGGTGAATGAGAAATTGTCACCCAAAGTTGGTCACTTGAAACAAAAGGAATAAAGTTTATCCCACATGGGAGAAATTAAGAATGTGGAGGTCTTTAAATGTGATTGCTCTCTTCTATGCTTTGAGTGAGTAAGTAGAAAGGTTTTCTCTCATGCCCGCGCAGGTAAGGTGCAAATCTTGGTTTAATTAGGTTTGCAAAGATGGACTTGTGTGCGCTTTGGACCCAAGTCGCACAAGTTTCCTTTTGCGCTCAAGAGTGACTTTTGGCTTTTCACATTCTGTCTATTACAACATGAAAGGACCCAACCCCGATTTAGTTTCCTAAACCGGAATCAAACCCCTTCTGAAAACACGAACTAACAAAAACCATCAAAATTTCGGCAGAGTAACGCTACTAACGCGGAATTGCCATTACCTGCACCCGGAAAATAACACTTCATCCTATGCCACAAAAATCAAACCGTGGGCACCAATCCCATCTGGATTTCTCAATATCATAACAGTAATGTAAAGTAATAAATATAACTATATTTTACAGAAATCCGGGGAAAATTATATAAAAGTATACATCAGAATGCTCAGAGCGACATCTAGTGTATAATAATATAAATATACCACAGCAGGCAGAACAAGAAACCTACTGGAAGAAACAAGGTAGCTCGAACACTATGCCTCCAACCACGACGTGCGACACCAGAGTCCGAACTGCAAACTGGGCACGGAAACCGAAAAACCCAGGGGAAAGACATGAAAACCGTTAGAGTGAGTGGACGAAAATAAATGTCTTTCGCCGAATAATATATGTTATAAAAATATATGCGAGTCAAATGGAAAGAATATGATATAGTACACGAGGTGAACACAAACTCCTCCAGCGTACAGAGCATGCATGTAAAAATCCCACGGGTCGCTCATGGACACATCCGTGCTAGTACAGTCCGAATCACGGGATCCCAAACCCACACGTGATTCTAGCCAGAAAGGCCTCAGGTCAGGGTATCTGTTCCCACCCGGAAATACATCGGCACAAGGAACAGAAATCTGTACCCACCGGGAAATACATCGGCACAAGGTACAGTTCCCCCCTGGTAGACATCCTCGGGGATCAGCCAGGATGCAAGTGTCTCAATACAACCACATATACTAAGACTGTACTCTGTGTAAATCAACTCATAAATAGTTTCATGCATACGTATAAAGTATAATGTAAATGCATAATCGTAAAACACGTGCTCGTATAAGTCATAATCACAAACGTATGCTCATGCTCGTAAAATGTAATATAAAGACTCGCAATATCAGTGAAAAGAAATTGTCCACTCACAGACGAGCGTAACGCGATACGCGTTAATCCCGTGATCCGACGGAAAATCCCTCGCCAAACGAACGATCACGAACCCCTGGATAATCATAAAATCCACTGCTCAAATTCATAACTCGACACCTCAAATCATATCACGAGAAACAACCGTTCCCGGAAACGTATAATTCAATAACAACGAAATCGTGAAAATTCGATAATCACACCACAAAACCTTGCAATAATTTCCGATGCTCAAATCAAAAAACAAACCTCACCACTGTGATCGGGGCGCGATTCCGAGTGAAACGACATATAACTCGTCGAAAAACACGTCGGGCGAAAAGTCGCCGCCGCCGTCACCGCTGCCTCCGGCCGCCGGAATTTCAGATCTGCCCAGAAAATGTCATGTTACATATGGTTTTGAAGATCTCGACGATTCCAACAACTTTCCAGTTATAAGTTAAGGCCAATTTTGACCGGAAAACCTCCAAAAATCAACTCAAAGTTCCAAATCCTTACCGGAATTTCAAATCGACGGATCTCCCTCCTCCGGCCACGGCAACCCTCAAGACCACTTGCAATAGCTTCCTTGGCTCGAGGCTAACAAAAACCCTCAAAGAGGAGCCACCATATCGGCCTCCACGCCGTCACCCGAAGCCGTGAAAACTCACCGGAATCCACCCAAAATTCCCAAACTTTGACAAACCATAACTTCTTCATCCGGCAACCAAATTGAATGAATGACATATCAAAAGAAAGAGGAGCTCAAGACCAACAACTTTCATGAAGACACCACGGCCAAACGAGGCCGGAATCAAGCTCAATGAAAGCAAACAAAAATCGGCCTGGAATGGGTCAGTTTTGACCCACGGGTCAAACTGGTCAACGGGCCAGATTTCCAAAATCGGTAAGTATTCTCCCGTATTTATACCGTACGCGTATCGAATCCCAAACGGATAAATACGACAATATCCACGCACGAAAATATTCACAACTTATTCCTCGTAACTCAGAAAAATCCTCTGGAAGTTTCCACGAGCTCGAAATTAAATTCTCTACGACTTCCGTGAAGGATCCCAAATCAAATTATTGCCCGATAATTTAGTCGCTAACAAAGCCGCCATATTAACTGATTACGTCGAAATCGCGACTAATCGCGAAACTCACAAATCAAGTCGATAATCATTCCATTTACGGTTCGGGTCGATCAACGGTCCAAAACGGATCACAATCACAATTCGGATAGACTCGAACACAAACGAATAAACTCGACAATATTCTGAAATTTCAAATATTCATATTATATTCCTCGGTCGTCCAAATAATAATCTGAAACCGCCCACGAACTCGAAATCACGCGTACAACAACTCTCGAGAAGAGACTCAACTCAATTTCTCGGTCAATAATTAAGTCGTAATCAAGTCTGGCGATTCAATCAATTATCAGAAATCTGCGATTATGTGCAACTCACCAATTAAGCTGATTATACTACTGATTCTGTTCCGGGTCGTCACACAACGTTTAGGCCTTTCAACTTATTCCGATTACAAACTAATTGCCGGATTTATGTTGCATGGTTAATGAGTGTAACTTAAGACCTTTTGGTGGCCGGCCATAATGGTTAACTCCATTCCCTACATGTAAAAATAGAGATCTCATCCTCCTCATTCTTCACCCCATCAGAAAATAATCTCTTATTCTGATCTCTTAAGAAGAGTATGTGATACACGCGACTCAACTTTATTCATTGTTCATCGTTCATCGACATCAACAACTTGGGTAACAAATTCAAAGTTTCTAGATTTTGTTCTTCCCATTTTATTTTTTATTTACTAATTATTTAAATTAGTAATTTTAGATTTTATTTAACATCACATTATTTTCCTACAATCTTAAGAACTTTCATATGTGATATTGACTAACGTGGTTGCTTAAATGAAGTAGTTTCCTAACGGAACGTTGTTGCCTTAAGGAATTGGTTGCCTACACCAAAATTATGTTGCCTTCAGAAAATGGTTGCCTTAAGGAAACAGTTTCTTTTGGTGTTGTGTTGCAAAACACGAAACGTTGCCTACAAAATTTAGACTCCAAAGGAATTACCAATTAGCTACCTATGCTAATGAGGGTCTTTTCAAGGATAATGGAAAGTTTTCTTGAAATAAGGAAGCACTATGATTTGGTTATATGCCAAATTCAAGTAATTGAATATTGATATATTCAATAAGAAATTCCTTGTGAATTTGACCAAATAATCAATGGAGAAATAATATCCAATATTAGCTATTGAGTATTATGTATTGATAAGAAAAATAACACGTTGTTCTGTGTATTTTCTGAAGAGGAACAAAAGGTGTAAAGACACTAAAAAAGCTAGATGTCACATCGAGTCATTTTGGCTGAAAATGAGGATGTGATAATGAGTGTTGATCAATGTCAACTATAAGTGGTTTGCACTTGATGATGTGAGATCCCACATCACATGGGAGAGATGAGGTGATATGCCTTATATGTAGAGAGTCACTTTTCTAGCTATAACAAAACGCGTTTTGGGGTGAGGCCCAAAAGTAAAATCATGAGCAGTTGACCCAAAGGATAATATCTTGCTGTGA
Source organism: Geum urbanum (assembly GCA_946800695.1). Taxonomy (NCBI): domain Eukaryota; kingdom Viridiplantae; phylum Streptophyta; class Magnoliopsida; order Rosales; family Rosaceae; genus Geum; species Geum urbanum. The sequence continues at coordinate 40,419,337 of OX327002.1, read as the reverse complement.
GAACTGTGTCGTGACAAACTATGTCATAAATAATGGACAAGACATGTTAGCAGTCAAAGATTATGACTGGAGGATAGAAGACTTAAAGCAGTGGTATGATCACGCCAAGTTGGATGAATAATCAAGAGTCAAGTAAGGAGGTTCAAATGTTGATCTCTAGAAAGGAATTAAACAACATATTGTACATTCCTAAAGACTGAGTCGAGGCTCAGTGAAGATGTTTTTTGTTTTGTTTTTATTAAAAGAAAATCAATTCTAGTTTCGTAACATAGAATGTATATTGGTAATAGAGCCACAAGTGGTGGAAATTTCAAATTGAAATGTGATGACCATGGTCAATGATATGAATAAAGCTAGCGTTTCCACATTTGTGTCTTCAAATATATGATATGGTAGGCAATGGCATGTTAATTATGATGCTTTGCAGAGGTTAATTAACTTGAAAAGTTTACCAATGTTTCAAGCATAAGTGTGAAACTTGTGTTGAGACAAACCAAACAAAATCATCTTTCAAAAGCACTGAAAGAAATAATTAACTCTTTGATTTTATTCATAGTGATATATATGATTTAAAATCAATACAAACATAAGGTGGTAATAAGTATTTATCACATTTATCAATGATAGCACAAAATTTTGCTATGTGTACTTCAATAAGAGTAAAAGATGAGGCCATATATAGAGAAATTTATTCTCTATAAAATGAGGTTGAGAATCAACTCAACAAGACAAGTTAGGTAATGAGAAGTGACCTAGGAGATGAGTATGAATCATCATTTGCTCACTTTTGTGCTCACTATGAGATCATACATGAAACAACAACACTTTATCTACCACAATCAAATGGTGTGGCTGAACGGAAGAATCATACCTTAAATGATATGATGAATGCAATATTGTTTAGTTTTGGGTTGCCACCAAGCATGTGGGGATATGCCATTTTATCAGCTAATTATCTTTTAAATAAGAGAATCTCCACCTAAAAGGGAAAATTACGTAGAAACAGTCAAATGCATTTGATATACACATAGCTAAAGAAGCCACTAGACATAAATACGATTTTGACTTTGTAGAATCACACTTGGAACTGGTGGATCTTTTACAAGGTTGCAAAGCTTTAAGTTCCAAGTGGATTTTAAATCAAGGGAAAAATATGGAAGTCATTGTATGACTAGATATGTAGCCTGGAATTTGACAACATATCAATGAGTGTGAGAAATATGCATACGTAAAAAACACGGAGAATGTATATGTCACTATATGTTTGTACGTAGATGACATCCTTATTATTGGAACCAATGATAATATGGTCAAATCTACTAAAGATACGTACTCGATTTTTAGTATTTATGACTCTATTTTCTAATAGGACTCACCTTAATAGCTTATAATGTCTAGAAAAGAGATTTTTGATAACAGTGTACTTGAGCGGGCCTCGCCCCACCTACATTGATTTCTTCTAGCCTGGTTATGAGTGAAAAGAGCTACCCAAATGACTATAGAAGTCATAATTGTTAGCAAAATCGCTCACGTAATATTTTGGATTGCAAAAGTGTTGTAATTCTTGAAAAACTATCAAAAGTGTTAAAATGACTGATATTAAATCAGACACATTATGTGGAGAGTATCCTTGGAAAATGTAACAATGAGAATTCTGGAGTTGTCAGAACTCGAATAGATATGACTCTTCACTTTTCGAAGAATAAATGAGAGAGTGTTTCTCAACTAGAATACTCTACAGTCATCGGAAGCCTAATGTACTTAATAAGTTGTACAATGCCAACAGGTATACGAGTAATCCTGGAGAAATGCATTGGAAAGCAATTGCAAGAATACTCAAGTACTTAAGGTATACTCGTACCTATGGGTTGCACTATACGGGATATCCAGCTGTCTTAGAAGGGTATAGCGATGCAAACTGGATATCTGACATGAAAGACTCAAAGTCTACTAGTGGATACGTGTTCACCCTATGGGGTACAACAGGTCGTGAAAATCCTTAAAACAAACTATTATAACTAGATCCACAATGGAATCTAAGTTTGTTGCCCTAGACAAATGTGGGGAATAGACACTGCGAAAGTCATTCTGCAATTAGCAGGGCACAAAGCAAAATGTATAATGGTAAGTCAAGACACATTCATCGAAGACACAATACCATTAGACAACTACTCTCTATTGGAATTATCTTCATTGACTACGTGAAGTCAAAAGATAACATAACGGATCTGTTAACCAAATGGTTAAATAGAGAGTTAGTTGACAAATCATCAAGGGGAGTGAGACTCAAGCCCATGAGTTAAATTTTTTACAGTAGATGCCCAACCTAGTTGACTGGAGATCCCAAGATCTAAGTTCAAAAGAGACAACTAAATTGTAGAGACTGTGTCGGATCACTGTGGGGATCTACCCCAAGTCCATTCCTATGATGAAAACAGTGATGCCCGTAAGGAATGAGGTTAAGCTAAAAGCTTTTAATGATTCTTATGTGTCAAAAATCCGAGCAAAGTAATGTGGGTTACTCTTAATTAAGAATTCACCTATGTAAGAGAGAGGTGGGGCCGCTTCTAAGGGAATTGTTCAGGGCTCAATTCTTATTAAGCTCTTACAGAATCAGGCACATGTCCTGGGCCAAAATGGACACAACAGTGAGAACTAAAAGTATCAAGAAGATACATGTGTGTGGTATGTCATCATTTACACAAATGACGAACAGTTCAAAGACATCGTGTCTACTATTTAGTTAGTAAAATAAGCATGTTTCACAAGGGAAGGTTCAAAGGGTTAACCCATATCTATCCTATACAGGTTTTCAACCGTAGAATCTATCACCAAGTCTATCGAGTATTTGGTTGCCAATGTTCATTTATGTGGGGAATTGTTGAAAAAATTGTGGTTTCCCACCATTTTGGTTGGACAATTTAAACAAAATAATTGAGTGGGATTCACTTAATATTAATGGATGAGAAACATGGATTTGTGTTCTCAAACAAGAGTACATAAAGATTATGTATTCATTTGTTTAAATTGGTTAAGAGATGAATACGAAATTGTCACCCAAAGTTGGTTACTTAAAACAAAATGAATAAAGTTTATCCCACATAGGGGAAACTAAAAATGTGGAGGTCTTTAAATGTGATTGCTCTCTTCTATGCTTTGAGTGAGTAAGTAGAAAGGTTTTTTCTCATGCGCTCGTAAGGAAGGTTCAAATCTCGGTTTAATTGGGTTTGCAAAGATGGACTTGTGTGCGCTTTGGGCCCAAGTCGCACACGTTTCCTTTTGCACTCAGGAAAACTGACATGACATTTGGCTTTCCACATTCCGTCTGTTACAAACGTTTTGTCCTTTCAACTTATTCCGGATACAAACTAATTTCCGAATTTATGTTGCATGGTTTAATTGGTGTAACTCAGATTTATGTTACATGGTTAATGGGTGTAACTCAAGACTTTTTGGTGGCCGGCCATAATAGCTAACTTCATTCCCTACATGTATAAATAGAGCTCTCATCCTCCTCATTCTTCACTCCATCAGAAATCAATCTCCTATTCTGATCTATTATCTTCTTCTCAAGCTTTCGAGTTCAGTTTCGGTGATAGAGTAAAGTACTCTTCAGTTCGACGAGAAGTTATTGTGTTGTGGTACAAAATTTTCAAGTTGTTTTATCCTAGCAAAACAACGTCATACAAGTCTGTGGGCGGCGTGAAAGTTCTTAATGAGAGTGTGTGATACATGCGACTCAACTTTATTCATTGTTCATCGTTCATCGACATCAACCACTTGAGTAACAAATTCAAAGTTTTCAGATTTTGTTCTTCCCATTTTATTTTATATTTACTAATTATTTAAATTAATAATTTTAAATTTTATTTAATATCACATTATTTTTGTACATCTCCTTTGTTTGAAGCTTTAAGGATGGGGTCATGAACGGAGTCACGTTAATGCGAGCCCAACAGGCCCTGTCTTTTGAATAATCACCTTTTAGTTTCGTTATAAAACAAGATATTAGTTTAGTATGGTGGTAAGGTTTCTGTTAAGTACACATGAGGCCCGATGTTCGATTCTCAAACCCAGCAAAACAACAGTAAAAATTTCTGGGTACTCCCTCACTATAAACCTGGTTCCGCCACTGGATGAGATCAACTAATAAGTTGGCATATTGTATACAAGGAAAGAAAAAACTTTTGTGAAATAGAAGTACCAGTGCTATTTAGCTAAGGACCTACACATTTATTGAAAAACTTAAATTTTTTTTTATTTGGCTCACTTTTCAGAAACATGATTAAATCTCCACTATTTAGATTCTGTGTATAAATTATTTATGCAAAATTTCATCTATTAATTAATGCGGATGTCCTTAGTATAACCTCTCTGAAGGAAGTACAGTACATGTGTTATGTCCTTGTTATCGCACCATTTTCTGCAAGAGGTTTGTTGCAACACTCTTTTGTCATTTATTTTGAAACTGGCTTTTCGAAAGGTTAATCATCTTGCTTGCATTCCGGGAAAGAGTCTCCATAGCAGTAACTCCCTATATGAGTAGTTGATGCCGATGTATATGAAATCGCATAATTATGGCCATGAAAATAGCATGCTTTGTACTCACTTTGCTGGCAATAGATCCACACATTAGTGATGCTCCACGATTAACACTTCAACAAACCATTTCTCCTGACATCATTTTAAAATTAGTAGATCTTGCAGAAGATATTTTGAATTCTAATTTCTGTGTAAATATAAAAATGAAATGAAAAATTTTCTTAAGCTAGTAATCCTCTTTCTTTTTTTTTGAAATTTTGGTATAGACTTGGGATTACTCACCATAACGATTCAGTCATCACCTAACCATAGTATGGGTCTTAATTTGTTTTTCTTTTAATCACAACGATAATTGAGGGGTTGAGAGAGTTTGAACTTGAAGGGTGAACAGAAGAGTATACCACCTTGACTATTTCGACTAATCTCAAATATTTAGTACGGGTATTAATTTTTTTCCAAGTCTTTATTGAGAGCAAACTACCTATATAACAATCTTCCTCCCTCTCAAGTTACTATTCCTCGCAAGTTACTGTACATTTCACTGTTGCAAGACTTTTTTGTAATCTCTCAGCCCCTCTCTCTCTCTCTGCACCTTCCCAGCTCTGAACCAATCTCGACTCTCTCTTCTCCATTCTCAATTTGCATCTCTCCCTATTCTCACCTGTTCTCCGCCTCTGCTCATTGTTCTCTCTCAACCTCAAATTCCAAAGCTGAAAATCTCATCTTCCTCCTCAGCAACTCACAACTTAGCAGCAGCCATAGCCTCCTCTTCTCACTCCTCTCCACTCTGATCTGTTACACAACGTCCAAGTGCCACTGCTGCAGGCCCATCTCATTTCCCTCGCGCCTCCCTCCTGCTCTTCCCTGAGCCTCCTCCGCCGTCGTGCTGGTCCCAAGATGGAGAAGCTACAAAAGATTGATACAGAGAGAGATTGTGTGTATTTATTACGTGACTGTGTTTTGATTTGCAGATAGATACAGAGAGAGATTGATAGAGAAGAGTGCAATGGCGGATGACGAAGGTGTCGGCGAAGGCGACAAAAACGACGCCGCTGCGGCGGCCGCGACTACTTCTCCGGCGGTTGCCAAGAAGAAGCGGAAGGGATTCTTCTCGAGAATGTTTAATGGTATTTTCCGGCATGGTGATGATTTTGAGAAGCGGCTTCAGTGTCTTTCTAAGGAAGAGGTCATCGTCGTCAATAGAATCAGTAGGAGAGCCTTAACTCGCCGAGGCATCACCAGAAACCTCATTGCGTTTTCCATTTTCTTCGAGGTATTGGAAATGTTGCTCTCTGCTTGATTAAACATATGGAATTCTGATAATGCACTGTTATCGTTGTGAAATTTGGTTACTTAGTGTTGTTTTTGTCCATTTGTATTCTTATGAAGATTTTGCTCTGAATGTTATGGTTTTCAGGTTATTGCAATTGGTTATGCTATAGCGACAACAAGAACGAGTGACTTGGATTGGAGGGTCAGGACGTTTCGAATTTTGCCAATGTTTCTTTTGCCTGCTATGTCTACTCTTACTTATCAGGCATTTGTGAACTTTACAAGGATGCGTAAGTGTCTTCATCTTTTTCATCATGTAGAGGTTTTTGTTCATGTCCCAGTTCCTATTTTTTAAGAAGGATCTATTTCCAAGCCCATTTGCGTTTAGCATTTTGGTTTCCAGTTAATTGGTTAGTTTGTGATAGTAGCCTTCTAACCGAGCAGACCTCAGGCAGTCTGACTTGGATTTCTTAGATGACATTTCTAGGAAGTCTCTTTCCTATGTTATCATCTGTTTTTAGTGATGCTTAAATTATTTCTTTAGTTTGTCACATGGAAAAGGAAATCCTATCTGAATCTCTTGAATGTTAGCTATTGGAAGGTATAGTTTTGAGAACATCAAACATATATGTGCTATATTGTATGGAGAATAAGCTTGCATCTGAGTTTGATCTGAAGGAAAACAAGTGAGATTTGTGGAGTTAACTGGTCATGAGTGCAGTTTAGAAACTGTTGAACTGTATAATTGGCCTCATTAGTGGCGGCCATCACTGATACAAGTTGATGTCAAGTTCAAAACTGTTATAAAGATGTACATAATGTACAGACAATGCATATTGTTTACTAGCAAAAGTCTCTTTCGGACTGTCTCTGTATGTTGTTTTGCCTTTCTGTTTTTCCCTATTCATCTGTAGTGTCTGGATGTTCATCGGCTATTTCTCAGTGATGATCTAAAAGCATTAAAAGTGGGGTTATTAGGAGCTTACATCAATTAACATGTTTTCAAATCCCCCAATTGACTGGTGTTTCAACTGTAACCCCATTCTTAAAGTGTCCTGCTAAGACTGATTTGGTATTTGCATGTTACTCTTATGATTTGATATTTGCATGAGTTTAGATTTTGATTTTCAGTTCATACGGAATATATATTGTTTTAGTAATTACATAACCGCGCCTCGCGCGCGGACTTTCAACCTAGTCAATTACACTTTCGCTGTCACACTGTCACAACATAGTTTGGTAAGCCCAATCACACCATAGTTTGGTAATTCGTCAGGGCACGGGAGTCCTGATCAAGTTGGGTTTTCCTTTATCAACCTCACACACGTTAATTACTAATTAGTAAAGATAATTACCGTTGATCCGTTACGTCTTTATTTATTTTTATTTTTATTTTTATTTCTGAAAGGCACAGCAGATCTTAATTATTTTAATCAAGTTTATCGAGCGTCAGAAACGCAAAACAACAAGATAGCACGCACTTAAATCACATCGTAAAGCGTTATTAACAACTCCAAAACGACAATTAGATTGGACGTTGAGAAGAAGCTTGTCCACGCTCGCGGCGAAGGCATGTGAAGAACAACCTCCAAGTTGTAAAAGCAGGCCAGGCGTTAAAGTAATAGGAGTGTCTGAGACACGCGCTGTATTTGCGCCTGAGTCGCCGTTTGCTGCTGGATATATAATCGAAAGGATGAATGGTCGTCCATCACGTGAGCTGCACGTGAAAATAGACGGAGAAACAAAGATCTTCTGCCGGGGCCCCGGGAATAAATAAAGCTTCTGAATAAGCTTGGGTGTATATGCTCATATCATACTTCACCTCATCTTTCAAAGATTCGGCTTTGCAACGTAAAGCATGGTTAGGAGGTGAGAATATTGTTTTTCATAGTTCTAGCACTATTTATCAACTATAGACTACGGTACATATAGGTTATATAGCATTTCTGGGTTGAGTTTATTCAAAAGGGATAATTCTTAAAAAGATCAAATTCCCGCAAACATTGATCTGTGTTGGTTTATATTGTATTTTTACGATGACTTTAAGGCGTGTTTGGATTCAATTTTTATTAAAGTTCACAAATGATGAAAATTATAATTTTATGATTTTAAATGTCATTATTTACGAATTATAGCATTATGATTTACTTATATAAAGATTTAAAATGACAAACGAATTCAAACTTTTATATGTAATTTGAGGGAATTGTAGAATTACACTTAATTTTGAAAGATTTGGACAAGGGAATTTAGAGCTTGTTTAAGGAGATTTATTCTCCATAATTTTCGGTGTGTGTCTTGTCTTAATTAGATACGGATTATTATAGATAAAGATATAGAGAATCTCTGTTTTATATGAACAGTTATTGTAACTGATTGTATCAGCATATATCTAATGCATTCTATCAATGAAAGAGTTACAGTTTCAGTTGTTACATACATTCTTCTACAATACATTATCAGCACGCTCTGAGTTAATAGTCAGCAATCACCACAGAGAAGAAAAAAAACAAAACCAAAACAGTTTTCCCATCCCCAAATTCGAGATTGACCATTTCAATCTCATAGCCTATGCACATCCGCTAACTTGGACAGAAGATTGCGAGTAGCTCAAGACGAACTAGAAGGAGATCTTAATATGCATGGAAACCCAGATGTCTAGTTTTCAAAACATCTTTCAGATCACAATTCGGATGTGTCTAGAGTAAGTTATGGCCGATTTAGTGCACGAAGGTCAGTCTGCCGGAAAAGAAGAAAAAGAGAAGAAAGAAAAATAACCTAATCTCCACCTGCCGGCCTCCTTACTTTGATGGAATCTTCATCATCACCAGAATTCTTCCATTGCCGGAGCACGTTGCCAGATTTTTGTAATTCTTCAAACTTTTTTTCTTAAGTTTTCATACCGAGCATAACACCCTTGAGGTAAAAAATTTAAACCGTCAATCTATAGATCTAGGAATAAAATTTACTTCCTGCAAAACCCTAGATCTTAGGATTGTGATATTGTGAATATTTCATATCTATGCCTAGTTCATATAGACCTATATCCATAATATAATTGACGGTCTTGGGGGAGTCACAGTTAGAAAAGAAAAGAAAGGGAAATCGATACTATGTGATGGTTCATCACGGTTTTTGGGTGTGGTTTTGAGCCACCGTTTATTGACAATCGATTCTTGTGACCAAACATCATTGATCACGGTTCTCATTCCCTAAACTTAATATTAGTGATCGTGATTTTTCGATCTGTAAACTAATTACATCTCTTATCACTCTTGTAGATGACATCAATAGAGACGAAAAAGCTTGAATTTGATATCCTTGACCTCAAGGCGCAGAATACCATTGTTGGGTGTCAGATGTTGAGAACCCGCTTCTCGGTCTAAAACGGACGGATACAATCTAACCACCACCACCACCACCTGGTATTGAGCCACCAATTCCAGCTCGCAAAACTCAAGCCCTCATGTTTTTGAGGCGACATATGCATTCAGTTCTACAAAAACAATGTTTGTTAAAGAATAACCCCGCGGTTTTGTGGGTGACTTTACAAGGTAGATTCAATAATGTGCATAATGCATAACTTCGAGAACTACAAGAAAGATGAGATTCAATCCAGTTATTGGATTATTCAAATATTGATGCCTTCAATCAAGCTATATTGGAGCTACAATCAGAGTTGAATATTTGTGGCATTATAAAGATCTCTGGCTATGACCGAGAAGTCTTTAAGCACATTCCCTACTTCCATGGACACATTTGCTAGTCAATATCGCATTGATTATGAGCAAGGAAGAGTAAGATCATTCAATGATCTCATGAATGTGTTGGCCAAGAAAGAGCGGTATCGCGAGATTCTTCTCATCAATGATGCTCGGTCAGACAGTACTAAAAAGATCCATGAGTTGCACAACACTGGTGGGAAGACATGTAAGGATAGGAGGAACGGTTGTTCTAAGCCTTACAATAACCTTGGTGGAAAAGAAGCATGTGGCAAAACTCGTGGTAGAGGATATAGTCGGAACATGACTTGAACTCACCAAGACAATAGCCATAACTCCAACAAGAATCATTCCGGTTCTAGGAATGGGAGAAATTCTTCAAATTTGATTATGATTCACGCTTGTCATCTTATTATAGATGTGGTTCTACCAAGCACATGCACAAACAATGTTGTTCACCCAAGGATATTCAAAATGCCTACAAAAAGTACACACGATACTTGGTACATGAGACTAACTTCATTTGAAGACTATGAGATGAAAGATTGTAGTACAACCAATCTTATAATAGTAGACAATATAAAAGCAAGTCTGGAAATTGTGTTTTTTTTAGTAGTCTATTTATTAGGCTCAAGTTTTTGCTATGTAATCAAGTTTAGCTCTATTTTTGACTTGGTTTTAGTCATAGTTTGTTTTTGACTTGGTTTAGTCATGGTTTGAGACTTTGTTTTAAGTCATGCTTTTTGGAATAAGACATCTATGATATAATTTTTAAAGTTGGCGAATAATAAAATTTTCTCTAGTTTTCGGTATATGAAAGTATTGAGAATGTTATTTCACTACCAATTCAGTGTATGGTTCAATGTTTACAGTTACATATGGCGTAAAGACACAAAGATACAGTAAAAATGAGACACAAAAGGAGGATGTTTTTGATCTCAGGCATTCTTCGACCCGTCGAGATTTTCTCTTGACCCGTTGAAAGCCACATTCTGGATCAGTTTTGCATTGCAACTTTCAATCCATCAAAAGTGATCCTCGGTCACATATTTTTGCACCTTCGACCCATCAAAGGTATCCTCGACCTATCGAAGGAGCGCTTCTATCTCCGTTTCTGTCCAACTTTGACCTGTCGAGAAAACTACTCGACCCATTGAAAAAGATGTCAAAAATTCGATACAGTTTTAGGTTTATCTTCGACCCGTCGAAGGTAAGTCACTATGACAAAATTTTCCATTTTCGACCCGTCGACCAACCTAAAATTTTGCACCAGATAAGGTTTTACATCAGTTTTTGTCGTGTCGTGGAACTTAATCTACATGGGTCATTTCGACCGGTCATATGCTATTATACATTGGTTGTTTTTAGCTATTGTCATATCATATCAGCACTCTGTAAGGGTTACATCCTTTGAAATCTTTAAGTATTCACTTAAAGTGTTCTCCATGTCTTGGTTTCAAAGATGGATTGATTGACATTATTTTGTTGATATATGATGATGAAATTAAGTGTTATACGTACCTAATTGCCATTTGAACCTTGCTCAGATTTTGAAAATATTTGTTCCAACAGTTTTCACTTGGAATAATATTGTGAGAATGAAACAGAGTTTTGTGTCCAATCTCCGTAGAATTCTGCCAACGGTGAAATCTGGAGAGGTTTATGTGGATTTGTAGTGTTTCTATACTATGGTTGGGATCATTGAATCCCATGCAGTCACTTATATTACTATGTGTAACTTGGCCTCATATGCGCTTTTGCATTATGATGATCAAGATATTGAGAAATTCTCATGGTCATCAGTTCTGCAGAGCGAAAAAGCATGTGAAAATACCTAAATCCATCGATTTAGATGGGGAGGACGATACTACTCCTCTCATTCCTGGCTCGGTCTCTAAGATGAGTGCAACACAATCTCAGAAAAGTATCGTTGTGGCGTCATGCGTTATCTCACCGGATGTCCTTATGACAAAATCCAATGCATATTGCTCGTTTTGCAAATCTTGTTTATGTCTATAATGTTATTTACATGTATGACAGTTCTTTGTTGTAGACACAACTTCCATTCCTTCACCGATTCCACGAATATATTTGTGAATCAATGAAACCGTTATGCGGACTGTTTATATATGATTTTGATTGTTGCACGATGCATAGGTCACATGTCTCTACAATTCACATGGTACGTTGCATTTGCAAAACTTCTAGCACATATTATTAAGCTTCGAGCTCACCACCCGGATAACCCATTCAAGTCAATTAGATTGGATAATGCAAGAGAGTTTACATCACAATATTTTGTTGATTATTGCATGTTGATTGGGATTGAAGTTGAACATACTGATTCCCCATGTTCATTCATAGAACGATTTTGCAGAGACAGATATCAAGGGATTACAGCTTGTGGCCAACACAATGGTAATGCATAGTGATTTACCGATTTCTGCTTGGGGATATGCATTGGTACATGCAGCTATGCTTATTCACTTGATACCCATAAATCGCCAACCATATAGTGCGTACTAGCTGGTAATTGGATATGAGCCTGATATCTTACACCTACGCATTTCTGGTTGTGTGGTAGATATTCCAATTATGCTTCCACTACTATAAAAATGGGTCATCAATGATGATTATACATTTATGTTGGTTATGATTCTCCAACGAATATCCGTTATTTAGAACATTTGACAGGAGATCTTTATACTTCTAGTTTTGCAGACAGTAATTTTGATGAGACATACTTCCCGCCGTTAAGGGGAGATAGGAATGGTTCCATTATGGTTAAGCGTCAGAAATTAACGTGGTATGTCCCCACTATATCTCATCATGATCTCTGCACATCTCAGTGTGAGATTAAAATGCAATATATTCTTGATTTTCAGAAAGTAGCAGATTTCATGTCTGACTCCTTTACTGATATCATGAAAGTGACGAGATCGGTTATACATGCTGCAAATCTTGCAAGGTTGAAAGTCCCTGGAATTGGGCAAGTTAATGCAACACCCGGGTAAGGTAGCATTTCTTCTGCTCATAGTGGGGGTGTAATATCGGTCAAAATCCACTGATGAGTTACCGATGAAAAGGCAAATCATCAAGACACAACCATTCATCATCAATATATGAGATTGTTTCTGATTGCTATTGTGTCTAAAATTTAACATTGACAACACTGGGAGACGCCTCAGAGTCAATTATGATGTCAATAAATAAATAAATCTCATCAAGTTAAACAGATGCTAGAGTATTATGGATGGTTCTTCCATGTTTTTTAATGATGCATTTACTTATTCCGTCGCCCAGGAATTGATGACGATGAAGTGGAACATTGCTCTATTACAGATTGTCAACGGTTAATGTAGAGAAAATTGATCGATATGGAAACTTACAATCTAGGCTGAACTAGACTCTTTTACAAATGGCAAGTTTTCAGTATGGTAGTGCTATAGCAACCGAATAGTAAGCCGGTTAGACACAAATGAATCTATGTTTAGAAATCATATTAAGTATAACTTGTGGCGCAAGGATTCTCTCAATGCCCTAGTATTGATTATAAGGAGATGTATTATTTGGTCATGGACATCATCACTTTGTGCTACCTTATCAGTTTAGTAGTGTCCAAAATACTGAGTATACATCTTATAGATGTGGTTATATATTTCTATAGGGATCTTGATTCAGAGATATACATGAGAGTGCTAGTTGACATGGTTCTACCGAATTCAAATAACTCTAAACCACGGAGTTCTCATAAAATTAGATTGGGGCATTCACTATATGGATTGAAACAATCCGATAGATTGTGGTATACACGTCTTAGTGACTACTTAGAATGCAAGAGATACAAGAATGAAAAGTTATGCCCATGCTTGTTCAATAGATGAACAAGTTGTTTGAAATGATAGACCTTGGTAAGACTCGATTAAGTCTTGGTTTTGAGATGGAATATCGAGTTGGTTGAATTCTTATTCATTAGTCTGCTTATGTCTAGATCAGGCAATGGACAAAGCCACCAATGGTTGTTTGTAGTCCGAAATCCAAAAGGATCAGTTTCATCGAAATGATGACGATAAAGATCTTTTGGAGCTGAGATTCTATATCTTGGTATAGTTAGAGCTTGGTAAAATATAGCTTGGTGCACAGGTTTAGACATTTCCATCTCGGTATGTGCCAACGCAAAGTCATTGGAATGGAGTATATTATAGCTTATAATACTTGAAGGTAACCATTGACTTGAGCTTGTTCTTTCCCTACAAAGAAAACTGAGAGAAGCTTAAAATTCCAGAAAAAGGGATGGTTGAATCACAACATGCAAGTTCTGGACTCCCGTTGAGTAGATCTCTCGACCCGTTAAAGGCAATGAACGATGATAACCAAAAGGTGTCATTCGACTCGTCGAGGAATGGTTTCGACCCGTTGAAACCGGTACCTTGGAATGAACAAAACCATTCGTTCGACCCGTCAAGTGAGGACTTCAACCCGTCAAACTCATCCCCTGCTGCGAGCAGTTTTACTTTAGTCCTCTATTCCGAAACACTGATTGATGTGTTGGTCGAATTTGTTGATGTTAGGTATCTCTCTGACCCATACAAAGGTCGTTCATAGACTGGTTATATTTTCACCATGGGAAACATGACGATTTCTTGGAGAATATCAAAGTAAACCCTTGTTACTACTTCCTCGAACTATTCTAAGGTTAAAGCTTCGTATGAAGCGGTTGATGAGTGTGTCTGGTTTAGGACGGTCATACAACATATTCGAGGGTCTAGTGGATTGTCATATACTACGACAACACCAACTTGCATCTTTGAGGATAATGCGGTTTGCATTGAACAAATGAACTTGTGTTACATTAAGAATGTCATACTTATTTCATTTTGCCAAAGTACTCCTACAATCAGCAATAGCAGCAGTTATTGATTATCTATGTGAACTAGGTTGGTTCGGCGGATAATGTTGCGGACTTGTTTAGCCAGTCATTATCCAAATCTACATTTGTGAAACATGTGAGATGCATTGGTATGCAAATGTTATCTGAATTCTATGACTGAGTTTACAGTCAAGGGGAGTTATATTTCTGTAGACATCAGGGGGAGTCTACGTCACATGTATTAACTTTTGTAGTTGATACATTGTACTCTTTTTTCTTTAGACCAATCTTTTGTTTTATCCATGAAGTTTTTGTTTGCTTGGCAAAATTTTTAGTGAGACAACAGGTTATGCATCATTCATTAGGCCATCGACATAATGGAGAGTGTTTAAGGAGATTTATTTTCCGTAATTTTTGGTGTGTGTCTTGTCCTAATTAGATACGGATTAGTATATATAGAGATATAGAGAATCCATGTTTTGTAGGGACATTTATTGTAACTAATTGAATCAACCTATATATAAGGCATTCTATCAATGAAAGAGTTACATTTTCAGTTATTACATACATTTTTCTACAACAGAGCTCAAATTCCCCCAAATTTTAAAAAACATCATTTGCAAAATTCTCAAGAAGGTTATCCAAACAAAAAAATTTAAGAGAAAAAATTGTGAATTGCTGGAATTCGTTTAAATTCCTTCAACATTACATCCATCCAAACAAACCGTTAATGATATCGAGTTTATTTTTGTTCACTTTACTTGAACTAAAAAAAAAGGTATTGTACAAAGTAAACTTTATATTTTACAATTTTGTTGGATATTGTAGTATTAAGTGTTGAAAATCAAATGTTTATCATGAGTTATTGTACATTAGAATAATAAAAAATGCGTAGATATCTCTGATTATTCATGTAACTATATTTTCTCTAGCATCTAGTAAACTACCATGCTTATCTTACGCATTCTCCATCTCATCGTTGTCCACGTGCATTTCTTTTTGTTAATATTCAAACTTCCTAACATCTAAAAATAAGATCCGAGAAATATAGAAGGATCAACCCAAATCGAGATTTTAGATTTCCTCTGAAAGGACCCGAATTTAGCTATACAACTTATTTTGGAATCCAACTTTTGCAAATGTTCCATAGTACCTCAAGGTAAGGTACAAGCTCCGGCTTTAACCCCTTTTCCGCATTTTCTATCCATAATCGAGTTTGATATTATTCTCCTCAGCAAGCCTCATTTTTGTTTGGTGGCTCCAGATTTCTTCACGACCAAAACGTCCCCACTGATTGGTAACGCACACACCTGAGAGCGACCTCACCGGAACAAAACCCCCCATTAAAAAAATACGCGCGCGATGAGTTTCAGGGGAGCCACTTTTTGTCCAAGATCATTTGTTTCGTTGCGGGGGAAGTATATACATAGAGGCATAGAGCCAGAGCAACCAAACCTATTGTCGTCATCTTCGGAGATCCCTCCGTCGACCATCACCGTCCAATCCCCGCCCGCCAGATGTCCTTCGACGCCTCCTGAGGCCAGTGCCTAGCTAGCTCTCCCCATTCCCCCCATTTTCTCTCCTAAAACTGACCAATGAAGAAGCAGAAGAAGCGAGACTGCCGAGACAGCTACAACATCATCAACCCCAACGGCGGCGGCGGAGTTCTGAGGACCGCCATTCTCCGCCGTCACCTCCGCCGACTCCGTCACCACGTCTTCCCCGTCGCCTCTGCCGTTTCCGGTTGTCTGCTTCTCTTCCTCGCCGCGTTCTCTCTTCTCGCGCCTTCTCCCCCTCTCCAGCATCACGATCACCTCTCCCTCCTCCGCTTCCACGCTTCTCCAGTACTGCTCACTCGCACTCGATCATCACCATATTGATTCATATATTATATTCCCTCCCCGATTTTCACGCTTAATTCGTAACGATTTTCCGTTACGGTGTTGTTTTTCTTGCTTTCTCAGTCCGATAACGGCGTCGTTGAGGTGCAATTAAACTCTGATGAAACGCCGGCGTTTCATGTTCCGGTATGAATACTCCGTCGTCGTCATTTTTAGTACATTATTTAAAAAATTTGTAAAATAAATTTAATGAAATTTTAGTTTCTATTTGTTGTGTGTGGTTTTAGGAGAGTGGAGGGTGCTCAGGTCGAGATTTATGGAGCACAGGGAAATGGGAACAGTTTTTCGGTTGTAGCAACGCCGCTGATAGCTTTCTGAGTAAGTGATTCATATATTCTTCTCTCTGCGATCAATAAATTGCTAGATTAGAAATGGATGATCTGATTGCGATTTATTAGATACTCGGGCACTATTAATTTTCTTGAAATAGAGAAGGCGTGGGATTGGAATTTATTAAATTCTTTGTCTTTCGTTTTCTATTTTTGCAGCGGCGGATGAGAAAACCCTTCCGAATCGGTACCTGTCGATTGCTACTAGTGGAGGCTTGAATCAGCAAAGAACAGGGGTGAGGTTCTTGATTGAGCTGGAGCTACATCATTTTCTTATCCACTTTTGATTAGTATTAGAACTTTGTGTTGAATGTTTCATACCCTTTGACTGATTAGCCAAGGATGCAGCAACCGATTTTAAATTCGATTTTATTTTTTTAATGCTTTATGTTGTGAATGTGGGTGCAGATTACTGATGCGGTTGTTGCAGCTTATATATTAAATGCTACACTTGTTGTTCCGAAGCTGGATCAGAAATCTTATTGGAAAGATTCAAGGTCAGCTTAGGTTTTATACTGAACTATTGTCAATGTCAATGTCTAGGCTGCAGGATGATAGTCAATGTATATGTATCTGATTGGGTATTTGGTGCAGCAACTTTTCTGAGATCTTTGATGTAGACTGGTTCATCTCTTTTCTCTCAAAAGATGTCCAAATCATTAAACATCTTCCAACAAAGGGAAGGAAAGCGACGAATCCATATACCATGAGAGTCCCGAGGAAATGTAACAAGCAATGCTACCTGAATCGCGTCTTACCTGTTCTTAATAAAAAGCACGTAAGTGGTGTTTCCCATAGAATGTAGTAACATTTATGTTAATGTGGAATCATATGACCGTACTCTTTGTACAGAAATGACAAGTGTGGTTCATCCTCTCTAATGTGCAGGCTGTTCAGCTCACAAAGTTTGATTACAGGCTTTCGAATAAGATGGAATCACAATTACAAAAGCTGAGATGTAGGACTAATTATCACGCCTTGAAATTTACTGACACTATTAATGAGATGGGGAGAAAATTGGTTGAGAGAATGAGGATAAAAAACGAGAATTTCATTGCCCTGCATTTGAGGTAATTGCAATTTGTTCTTCTACTGTTTGATTTCCATTATTCACTGCATTTGTGATATATGATTGGACTTTGTTTTGAACCATTAAATTTCTATTCTCTCGAACTATTGGTAATTATTTTCTAGTTTACAGCGATGGATATTAATCAAACTACTAATGAGCAATCTGTCAAGAACTATCAAACTTTCTGAATTTTTAGTATGTTGTGTTGCTATTTTGGCTTGTTTGTACTCTAAAAGAACTTCAGTTTACCTTATGGGGATGGCATGAAAGAGGTTGTTTTTAAGCTAGAGCTTTCCAAAGCCTTCTCAAGTTTGTTAGAAAGCTTGTTGATATTGGTGGACATACTATAGGTTTGAGCCGGATATGCTGGCATTTTCTGGTTGTGATTTTGGAGGGGGAGAAAAAGAAAGGAAGGAACTTGGTAAAATCCGGAAAAGGTGGAAAACTTTACATGTAAGTCTTCAAACGTTCCCTTGCCTTTAATTATGTCATCCAATACCAATCGATGTTATAATGATAGTTTTGTTTGGGCACATGAAGGCAAGCAACCCTGACAAGGTACGAAGACATGGTAGATGTCCTTTGACTCCAGAAGAAGTTGGTCTTATGCTTAGAGCATTGGGCTTTGGTAGTGATGTTCACTTGTATGTGGCATCAGGTGAAGTATATGGAGGTGAAGAGACGTTGGCACCACTGAAAGCTCTTTTCCCAAATTTCCATACAAAAGAGACTATAACAAGTCAGGAGGAGTTGGAGCCATTTGCGTCTTTCTCCTCTCGCATGGCTGCACTAGATTTCATTGTTTGTGATGAAAGTGATGTTTTTGTCACAAACAATAATGGCAATATGGCTAGAATATTAGCTGGTCGAAGGTATGAAGATATAAGCCCAAGACATGTTTGATTTTCTTAATTTCAATCAGGAAATACTTGCTAAACAAGTTAGTCTTTTGCAGGAGATACTTTGGGCATAAACCAACGATCCGTCCAAATTCGAAGAAACTGTACAAGTTGTTCATTAACAGGAATAACATGACATGGGAGGAATTTGCCTCCAGGGTTCGAACTAGTCAGATTGGATTCATGGGAGAGCCAAATGAGATGAAGCCAGGGAAGGGTGAGTTTCATGAAAATCCAGCAGCCTGCATCTGTAGCACATCTAACACAAAGTCCAAGGACGTTTCAATGCCTCACATTGAAATTAATGACGGAAGTAAAATTAGTAGGGAAGATTATTCAAATAATGATAGTGGTGATGCGACAGATGATGATATATATTGGTCTAAGATTGATTATGCAGAAATCGGAAACAAGTCTCTGGTTTCTGAGCTTGATTACGCAGATACTGGAAACAAGTCCCAGGAAAAAGGGACTGGTGGCAGAGTTCCAAATCAGGGTCTTGTGCTTAAATCTGACCAGCCAGAACTTCTAGAGTTCTTTTCAGACTGAATTGTGGAGAGTGGAGACTGTCCATTTGTTTTTTGCGGAAATCTATACTCATTCCATAACATTGTCCGGGTCTATTCCATTTGTTTTTTGCGGACGACTGTTTTTTTGAAAGCATCGGTTCAGAACTGTGAGGCTTTTATGCGCATTCTAAAAGTAGTACTGTGAGGCATCGAGGCAAGGCATTAACACTGCAAAGTCCTCCTTTTTCTTTTCGCCCAACTCCCCTCCAAAGCTCAAAGACCAGGTGACCTGTGTTCTAAATTTTTTGCCGTCGGAGTCTCCTGGACTTATCTTGGGCTTCCCAGTGCATTGAGGTGGTTCAAAGAATGTAGCTCTTTCTTATGTCTCTGGAAAGTATATTCTTATTGTAATTAGAAATAATTTTTGTAGATATGATAGGAGTGTGTAGATATATTTTCTTTTTGATAAACCGCTTGTAAAGTTATATTAACCTCAAAATTGGAATGAATGAAATTATTGAATTCTCCCTGAAATATTTTTCTACTTGACATCAGAGCCGAATTTCTAGGAGCTTGAAACCCTGTACTTGAAAACCCTGAATTGAATTGAAACCATTAATTACCACCACCCATTTTTTTTTTTCCCGATACACCTGAAATCCCAAATCTTGAAACCCTTGAAATTGAACATGAATCCTTAAATTTAGAAACCCATGAATACTCTTGAAATCCTGAATCTTGAATTCCTTACTACTTGAAACATGAAGATGTCGCATGGATCCGTTACTATTTCAGAGGAAGAGCATTCATCAATGGTCTCCGCTGAAATACTTGACTCGAGTTTGAGGGGTAATGCATCACCCCTCTCTGCATTATATGCGAATAATACTTGGATAATTGATAATGGTGCAACTGATCATATGACGAATACTCCTAGTCTAGTACAAACCATTAAACCATTCCATCAACATGTTGTGACTACTGCTAATGGTGAAGGTTTTTGTCAAAATCTCTGATAATCTATCAAATGATTCTGTTCTTGTTGTTCCCTCTCTTGCCTATAACCTTCTATATGTTAGTCAAATAACTTCGGCACTTGCATGTTCTGTAACTTTCTATCCAGACTTTTGTATCGTTAAGGACATTCTGACTCGGCGAATTTTTGGTTATGGTGTTAGAAGGGGGAAATTGTACTACTTAGGATTTGACAAGCAGTGGAGAACACAATTGAAAGCGTTAGGTTAGGCAAACAATTCCACTAGTTTGGCTAAAGCTAAGGCAAATGTGTGGTTATGGTACCATCGTCTTTGTCACTTGAATTTTCATTACCTGCAGAAGCTTCAACCTCAATTATTTTCTCATGTGAATGCTTCAGAATTTCAGTGTGATACATGCGAACTGGCCAAGAGCCACCATATTACTTATCCGCCAAGCTTGAATAAATGTTCAATTCTCTTTATGAAGATTCATTTTGATGTTTGGGGACCTGCACTAATCTCTTCTTGTTCTGGCTTTCGCTGTTTTGTGACTTTTATTGATGAATGCACCAGAATGACTTGGGTCTCTTTGATGAAGTATAAAAGTGAAGTGTTTCATAGATTTACTGAATTTACAAGATGGTGGCAACCCAGTATCAGCAGCAAATCCGGGTTCTCCAATCTGATAGTGGTGGAGAATATGTGAATGGTGAGATGTCAGCCTACTTGGGCACTCATGGGATTCGACACCAACTGACTTCCATTGCTTACACTCCTCAACAAAATGGATTGGCTGAATGAAAGAATAGACAGTTGATGAAAGTTGTTCGTGCTTCATTGTTTGGTATAAGTATGCCTCGAACTTTGTGGGGAGAGCTGCATGTTCTACTACATATTTGATTAATCGCACACCCTCTCGTATAATTGAGTTTCAGAATCCTTATCAGAAGTTGCATGAGTTGCTGAATGTGTCATCTTTGCCAAATTTAGAGCCAAAGAGTTTTTGGATGTACTGTGTATGATCACATCAACAAACAACTAAGAGGCAAGCTTGATTCGTTTGCTGTGAAGTGTGTCTTTGTTGGATATGTTGAGTTCCAAAAAAGATACCGTTATTATAATCCAGTTCTAAGCAAAATGCATGTTTCTCTAGATATTTCTTTCTGTGAATCTGAACTTTATTACTCAGGGGGAGCTTCAAAGTCTTCATTTTAGGGGGAGAAAAGCGTATGTGAAAGAAATCCTCTAAATTTGACGAAATTTGAAAAATTACGGTGTGTTTGGATGGAGTATTTTTAATTCTCAATGAAGTTCACAAATGATGAAATTATAATTCCTTAATTTTAAATGTCATTATTTATGAATTCTAGTGTTTGGATTTACTCATAAAGAGACTTAAAATGACAAAGGATTCAAACTTCCTTTGTAATTCGAGGGAATTATAAAATGACACCTAATTTTGAAGGAATTGGACGAGGGAAATTAGGGCTCCAATTCCTCCAAATTTAAAAAAAAAAAACAGAATTTGCAAAATTCTCAAGAAACTTATCCAAACAGAAGAATTTAAGAGAAAGAATTATAAATTACTGAAATTCGTTTAAATTCTCTCAATATTTTCTCCATCCAAACACACCGTTAGAGAATTCGAAAGGGAGACTTGTAGCTGAAAATCGAATAGAACTCAATGCAGGAATTTCATTTGACCCATCGAGAACTATCCTCGACCCGTCAAAAAATATACCCAGAACTGAACAGAGTGATACCATCAACCCGTCGAGAATCACTCTCGACTCGTCGAAGGTTGTACCCAAAACTGGAGAAAGTGCTACAATCAACCCATCGAGAACTCTTCTTGACCCATTGAAAGATGGACTCGAACCAAGATAGAGTGATGCAATCAACCCGTCGAGAAGTA
Source organism: Geum urbanum (assembly GCA_946800695.1). Lineage (NCBI taxonomy): Eukaryota > Viridiplantae > Streptophyta > Magnoliopsida > Rosales > Rosaceae > Geum > Geum urbanum. Next base: position 40,397,329 of record OX327002.1, on the reverse strand, counting down.
GTCTCGGCCCATCAAGGAATGAACTTGAAACTTCAACACCAGAAAGTCAATCCAAAGCTCAACTTCCTCCTACTGAAATGACCATACCTGAAGACCCCCCATCTACTCTATCAACTGAGGAGCCGGTCCGAAATGTCTTACTTAAGGCATGTACTGATAACATTGAATTGGGCAGTGTAGAAGTTAGTGTGCTTAGAAGATCTCAATGAAAAAAAATAAAGGTTCCAAAGTAACAATATGAGCCTAGCATAGAAGCCAAAGACAAATATCTTATTGCTAGTTTTATGTCCCGTCATCGGTTGTTTGGATCACATGCACTTCATGACCTCCCTTCATTTTCTATGGTCAAGTGATCTAGGGCTTCTTGGGCATGCAGTAGTGTGTTGGATGGTCAGGACACGATATAATCTGGTGCTAGATGGTGTATTAACAACGTGACTGTTGTGAATGTCTAGCGTGACCGCTAGTTGCCGAATTCCTTGGATGGAAGCATTCACCCCTTCCCCACCTCTAATAGATTCACTCCCTTATTGGCGAATGACATTTGATGCAGAAAGCGAGGAATGGATTATTGTCTACATCACTTTTGTTATTCTAGCAGAAGAGGCTACTGCCAACAAGAAAATCAAAAGAGGCAATCTGAATATCTTTGATAAGATCATCTCGCCCCAAGAAAAATCAGGCAAGTTCACTGTGAGGTCTGGCTATCACTCTATCTGTAAGCCTAATTTTCATGTTCTTGTAGCATTAACTTCAAGCAGGCTAAATGATAGAGTCTAGAAGGTCATTTGGATGGACAAAAAACTTCACCAAAGTTGAGTCATTTTTTGTGGAAAGCAATGAGGTATGCTCTTCCATGTTTTCATAATCTTTTCAAGAAAAAATTTATCTCCTCTCCTTTGTGTCTTGTGTGTCAAAGCTTTGAAGAAATAGTTTAGCATTGTTTACTCCTTTGTCCTTGGATGGAGTTGGGTTCGTTTGGTTGTCATCTTGGCCTTCGTAACCAGAAGCAAATGGTTTCTTCATTGGTTTCATGGATCTTGGAAGTAATTCAGTGGTTGCCGGCTCTTATGTCTTCTGGTATGATAATTCCTCTCACTTTCAAGCTTCTTTGGGGAATATGGAAGGCAAGCAAGGCGAGAAAGTGCTTGACCATATCAAGGTTGTTTGTGTGGGTAGCCTGTTAGACTTGGAGGTAGGGTGTGCTTTAGTGGTTGGAGCTGGGAGGTGTCCGAGTAGCAGTAGGGCTCTTCCCAGATGGAAGGCTCTTCCCCCCTCTTTTTTTAAGCTCAATATTAATGGTGCTTGGGACTGGAAAACTGGGGCAACTGGAGTTGGGGCAATTGTTTGGGATTTTGTGGGTTCATGCTTGGTTGGCTTTGCCAAAGTGGTAGAGGTGGAGTCCCCTTTAGAGGCCGAGGCTATGGCCTTAGTAGAGGGCTTGAAATTGTGTGTCTCCCATATTTTTCAGAGGGTCCAAATTGAAAGTAACTCTAAAGAATTGGTGGTAGATATGCATATGGCTTTGGATGGGTCAACTGGAAGATTTATCATTTTCTTTATGAGTTTCACTGTCTTAAAAGTCTGTTGTCACATATGCCTTGGAGTTGGGTAAATCCTGAATAAAATTGTGCTACTGATGTAGCCGCTAAGCTTGCTAAGTTGAGGTTGTGTGTTTTGTCTTGGGTTGATAGACCCCCAAATTTTGTGATCAAGGTCCTTGGCAATTACCGGATGAAAGGACCCGACCCCAATTTAGCTGCCTAAATTAGAATTAGGCCATAGCGACTCTACTAACCTTAGTTACTACTCACTAATTTAAAGCTGAAGTGGAGACCAAAAACTCAAAAATCACGAAATAAAGAAATTTTCCACATATTGGTTCATTACTAAAATATATGAAATATACAACTGTTTTCGATATCAGAGCAGCTAGATAATTTAAACTGACTACGTAAACTAAATTACTAACTCGGAGAATCAACCTTGGATCCTACGGTGGATAATGCTATGCCATGAACTGCGTGTGTGTTCGACCTCAAACGAACTCTGCAAACTGGGCAATTTAAAACAAAGGGCCTAGGGAAACACAGATTAAAAAAGTTAGAGTGAGTCGAAGAAAATATGTTGAGCTGATACTGAAACAATACTGTGCTCCCACTGACATATTTAATAAAATGCTAAGCGAGTCAAAAAGACTAAAAAGATGTAAGAGATACATTGAGGGGGACACCTGACCCTTCTCCAGTATCGTGCTCAAGTGAAGACGGTGACTAGGGTTCTCTAACCACCTAAAGTCGTCTGATGATTCCTGACACAAAGACGACGTGAATTTCAGGGGGAAGTGTTAATCCTTCCCTAGGGCCAATTGGGGATCAATCGAGTAACCAGTGCATCAATGAACAACTAACTGAAATACAAACTAGTCTCCAAAATATATGCTGAATACTAAAATCTCAAACTGAATTGAAAATAAATAAAAAATAGACTCGCTAATCAACTGTAAAAATAAAAGTGTCCACTCACAATACTGTGCCGTGATTTCCACTAAGCCATAACTATTCTATCAGCGTTCCTATACGCCTGACACTGGCTGCTAATACGTTGTCCTGAAATAATATTAAACAACTAATTGTCAAGAATAATATTGAATAACTATGCTCGTTCACCTAATAAGCAATACCGTCAAGAACATCGCATTCTCAAATATCGTGCTTCTTGAACTTCTCACAAGCTTAATCTAATTTCTAATTTGAATTGTGAACCCTTAAATCTCTTTGAAAGTTATAATACATTCCTCAAACGTTGTGTGACTCAAGGTCGAATCGATGTTCAATTTGACCGAACAATAAAATTGTAAAAACGTTTAATTAATGTCTGATCAATCATACATTTTAACTAACCATATCCAAATCCATTCAATAACCTCATTATTGCATTCAATGTGTAATTATGAGTAAAACGACATAAATTTTTTGCCGAAATTCATCTTCGCCAGGGAGCCATCGGTGGCAGTGGCACAGCGGCTCTGATGGAATTTTCTGGCGACCCGAAGCTCATTATGCTCAAAATTACACAACAAACAACTTTCTCAACTATAAAAGGTTCCAATTCATCCTCAAACTAGTTTAATTTAACATGAAACCGAAATCCCCCAAAAAATTTCATCATTCGATTCTCCTTGCTCTAGTTGAATTAGAATGTGTTCTTGGTGTTCTTAGCTTCGTGGTGAGGAGAGCTTTAAAGCCTAATAGGTTTCGCTAGTCGATTTGGTTGGAAAAGTATCGACCCGAAACCAAAGTTTTCTGGTTCGTTTTTGTCCTTCCCATCGCTGCCACGTCTCAAATTATGGTTGAAGATGTTAGGGAAAAGGTAGAGGAGGTCTTGGTGGTCATTTTGACACAAAGGCCGTCCATTTTGCTGGCCGGCTAAGGAACGCCGCCGGCGAAGCCGACAAGGAGGAGGAGAGAATCACGCAGGAGAGAGAAGGGGAGAGGAGAGAGAAAAGAAAAAAAAAATTTGACTGAAATGGAAAGTGTTGGATTTCCCATTTTCGGAAAGTTGTACTTAAACTTTCAAGTTGCGACTAATTTAAATTTCGTAAAATCGTACAAAATTTTCGCTGACAGTAATTTCTTCGTCGTAACCCCGATTTAAATACTTGACGTGACTACGAACTCATCTCGATAAACTTTACGACTTTCCACAATATAATTTTCCAAAATAGAAAGCCTTATTTATACTTGTCAATTTACGATTATTACTTTTCCGATAAACTTCTATTAATCATAACTTTCTTGTCGTAACTCCATTTTCGGCATTCTTTGCATCTACGAACTTGTCTTGATAATTTCTATGACTTCCACTTGAAGTCAACCAACTTTGACAATTTGAGAAAAAGTTAACTAAAAAGCTCTCAATAATTACCGATTGTGACAAAACTAACCACCTTTCTTTATTAACCCTAAATAAATCATAAAAACAAAAAATTTGAGATGGGGTGTCACAAACTATCCTTCTTAAGAAAATTTTGTTCTCGAAATTTATGCACATACTAGTAAAACATCAATGGGTACTACTCTTGTATGAGATCGTTTGGCTCCCAAGTAACATCCACAGTTACGAGAATTGTCCATAAAATTGTTACCATACTATCATCTCGCTACAAAGTCTGCCTCTTCTTATCTCGAGTCTAAATCAACTACTCAATATAAGCCTGATACATGAGAGCATCCTTATCCAATCCATGTAACATAAATACATGGAAACATCAAGTACCCATACCAACCCTAGTGGCAAATTCTACTAAGGTAATTGGATCTTTTCGATTAGTCCAGCCTGGCATCCTCCCAACTACGATCCTGATAAGATACTGTATGAGTGGTGGTGCGACTCTACCTCCTGTAATGACTCCCTGATCACCACTAGAACCCTGCATCAAAAACTTAACTGAGGTGTCCCTCCGCGGATACGCACATAAAATGACCCTCCAAGCCACAAAGGTATCAAGCTGAGGATTCAGACTAACCATTCTAAAGTCGTATCTTAAGTGGGCATCTGACCGATCTTAGTAAACATTCTGACCCTACTCAATTCCCTTATTCTCGAAAATTCCACTAAAAATTGGGCATAGTTTTCCCTAAAACTTAAGGAAATCAAAAACTTGCACGAAGAGAACACTTCCAATAACAAATCCCACAAACAAACCGTGGGCACCAATTCCTATCCAGATTTCTCATAATCAATATACACAACACTATGAACATAAACCATAGATACTCATCTGAAATTATGATTCACTAGGATCGCAGTACTAAAAATCTTCATGCTCAAATAACACCAGTTCGATGCACTGTAAGGACTAACTCAAATATCAATAACTACTAAATATAATGTAGGGAGGCTCATAAAAAATCACTTGACCTTTGCTTCCGCTACACCTGATAATATGGGCGGACTCCAACGAGTCTAACTATACTCTTCAGTCACACCCAAATATGGAGATAACAACTCCTTTCCTCTAAAGTTTGGCTAATCATGTCCAACTATACATCTATTAGTATCGGTGTGTAATTTGAGTGTTGAAACTCATCGTAATCATCCTTAAGACTCAAATATTCAGATATGTAGATCAAACCGCACTGAAACATGAGCATCACTAGCTCATAACAAGACTTACATATAGCATATGGATTATGGCCAGTACTTCAGTGTGTTAACGTAGTATGCATTAAAACACATGTTATAAAAGTGACCTGATATTACAGGTTAACCATTAATCGGTAAACATATGTTTTAAGTTAAGGTGGTATGTAAACCTAAATAAGTAAATGTAAGACCATGTTTTGGTAACTTGTTAAAGTTACAAGTTTAAGGTTGAGAATGAACCTAAACAAGAAATTTACCACATAAAAATCAAATTTGTAGTTTTATGGTTCAATAAACATCTTAAAAGGTAACTCTAACAACCATATTCAGTACTTTTCTAAATAATACACTAACTGGCGAGACCTCTTCCTCATACAGTAACAAATAATCGCTATCTGGACCGGCTCTACTTGCTATACATGAAGGGATGAGAATCATCATGAACAGCTTCCCCTGCAATGAAAACCAACAATTACATGTGACGACGAGTATACACTGATATTGTTTCTTATAATAATGTGTTCTTTAAAGCCATGAGATTTGATTAGAACAGAGAAAGTCAGAGAGACCGTTACCATGCATTTTTTTCGCAAATCGATCAAATTCCACAAGGTTATGACTTTCCATGAGAGGAGAACTGAGCCTAAGGTAGGTAAAAGATGACAAATGCCTTCCATCTGGATCAGTCAAAGGCTTCGAATTATCCAATATCTTGTTGTATCCAACACGATCATGACATAAAACAGCATTCTCACTAGAAACTGGTATGCAAACATCCCATGCAGCATTCAGCACCTGAAATGAAAGAACAGTAATGTTAATTTCAAGGATTCCATTGCGTACATTTTTAGTCTACAGCGCGTCTTTCAGACAATTCCCATTCCAAAATAGACCAAATTTAAAATAACATTTTTGATACCAGTAACAAGAGGTTCTAGCAACTTCCTGTACTCACTTGCCAAAATAAGCCCTGGGGATCTCCCATTGACTCTTGGATGTTGATTTGCTGGTCTAACATCTGGAATTGAGTGCATACTAGGTGTAAGGAAGCTCCATGTTTCTTTAGCATCGCCACTATTGCAGCATAACCATCTCGGTTGCATGGATTATAGAAGCCAGCCGTCAACTCAGCAGCATGACTGGGTGTCTTGTACCACCAGTGAATACATGATAGCTGCTCAGCAATCAAAATATAGCTGACTTGATCAATCCATAACTAGCCATATAACTTTTAAGCCTCCTAAAGGATCGAAATCAACTTTCATCTTTCACGTGTGTTGTAATGATGTGAAGATACTGACCTTTGCTGCAATGCAGGTGCCGTCAAAAGCCAACTTCGCTAGAGAAAGTACCCGATCACCATAATCAATTAAAACTCGAGAGTACCAATCAAGGAAGAACCTGCCATAGTAGCCATCATAATCACCTCCATCGCAAAGGAATCCAGATTCATGTGGCCGGGAATTATAAGAACCTGCATTATCTGGACCCCTACCCCAGAAGGAGTGTCCCCTCACTTCTGCTGCCTTCCTCAGACTTTTCAGCAAATACAGATCATAGCACTGCACAACGTTAACAACCCCCAATGTAAGTGCAAAGATCAGAGCCAATTCTGAGGATATAGACAGACTCATACACTTGATACAAAGACAACAAATCAACAATATTCAACAGGTTACCTGAAATTCACCAATGCCTGGATACCGCCAACCATGCTTTATGGTACAAGATGGGAACCGTAGCTCCCCACATGGACCTAGTCCAACTTGAATCATGGAAATAATACCATCTTGAAAAAACTCCTCAAACTCCACACGGAAGCTTCTCATGCAGTCAAAGTATACCTAAATGTGAATCAGTTAGATGCATTCACATTTGGACATCCTTTCACATAGGGATATATCATATAATACTACCATGATATGAATTGTCCATGTCAAAATTACAAACAAACAAGCACATGACCCTTGGACATACATGGTTTCAAAAGCATGAAGGACTGCAGGAACAGACTAACCGCTAGGAAACTTATCTGACTGTAGTGACTAATAATCACATGACTAACTGATATACATGGTTCAAAATACAAAGAGCGTGATCACTAATAATTTAAAGAAAGACTGCAGGCGCATGCAAGTACATATCTGATTGTAGTACCTCAAGAGCTGTCCGGCCTCTTAAAACCCGCTCCTTGTCTATTCCCCATGAAAGGCATTCAGGGTTACGTCTTCCTGCTCTATCAGTGAAATATATGTCAGGGTTGCTTCTACCAATTTCAGCCACCCAATGAGGTAGTGTAATACACACATCATCATCTAAATTGCCTCCACATTCATGAAATGACATCACAACCTGAAAGAGCAAAGGTGCCCATTAAACCCAAAAGAATTTCAACAATACCTAACAAAAACAACAGCGAATAAATTATCTCCGAGTTGTTACAAGGTGATCATTAACTAGGGAAATGTATGATATAGAAATACAAGGTCCACGGCCCCCACACTCTAAGTATGGTCTCTAAAATGTTGAGAAAGATTACCGAGATGGAATATTTATATCACAACTGAGAGCAGAAATGCAAGCAAAAGCTGCAAGACAATTATTCCGTTTAAAATCTAACCTGCAACTTCAGCTTTAGGTCCCGCACCATCTCAAAGAGTCTCCTATATCCAAACCACTTATACTCCAGCGGAGCATGTCCCTCTACAATTCCCCACCAGCAATCAACCATGACACCATCAACGTTAACTGATTTCAATATCCTCAGCTGCTTTGATAGACCATCTGGATCAACCAGTTCACACTTCATATTAATGGTGGCCTCCTGAAACATCTTTAACAGGTAGCAGGTAGAATTTTTAAATATAACACAACCGTTAGATCGAATTAAAAAAATATGAATGGTCAAGAATAAATTATAAATTTAAAATAAAAATTTACCTTTTTAGGTTTAGTACTATTCCTTAGAAAAAAACTAAACTAGAATTTTCAACCTTAAAAAAGTAACTTAGTTTACCATTTTATGGTAAACTTATAAACATGTGTTTTATTGTAACTTGTGTTAACACACTGAAGTATTCTCCATGGATTATTATCCAATGTCAAAAAAATTGTTGAAAATAGATATACACATTTGCTTAAAATATATGTCCACTCAAGATGGTAAAACAAAGAGGTGCTAATTTACATACCCAGACCCACTCTCGAATTGAATAGTTGAATTGATGCCACTATACTCATTATATAACTATCAAAACTTGTGATTTCTTGGATACTGGATGCTTAATAAATAAAACTAATCAGAGGATGAGAATGCTATGAAGTTTAAGAAACATGACAACTCTTTGGTAGAAATCAATGGTAAGACTTATACCCTATCAAGCTGATAAACCACATCTTCATTGAACACAAATCTAAAGCTAGTAGGAAGTTTAGATTTTCATGTAATATTCTCATATATGCTCCTACGAGTGATGAACGCTTGGCCATACTTATCTTTCTTTGAATTCGAAGATCGTGCAACATATATCGAATCAGGTCATACTTATCTTTCTTTGAATTCATCACGTGCTTATGATATATACAATTCCTTACTGATTATCGAACTTAGTGTTTCCTAGGTGTACAAGCATAAAACGCACAACTCTGATCCAGAACCTCGATATCAACGTCTTCATCCTCTCGAACCCTCTTGATTCAAAACAAGAAAAATTATATTTCTGACCTGGCTACACATCACCAAAGATATCTTTATAAAGAGACACTACTACACAACACCACAAAAGTGACAACCGGAATTTGTCACAAAAGATTTTTTTTCATTGCTTAATTTAATTTGTGACGACTTTCGTTCGTCACTTTGAGTCGTCACGAATGAATGCATTTGTCGCAAATTTAATTTTGTGACAACTATTGGTTCGTCGCATTAAATATTTTGAGAGGCGGTTATGTATGTTGGCAAATGTAATTTGTGAGGAGTATATATGTCACTCTTTGTCATATGTGATGGTTCTCAATTTGTTACGGATTCATATATGTGAGATACCAAGTTTGTTGCTAATGCCTATATGTGATGATTTACAGGTACTTATAGAAAATGAAATGCAAAGAAGAGATTTTGTCGTCTATTCTTTTTTGCAACGCAAGACAAAGTCTCGCATTTTAGAATAAGCGATGTTGAGTTATATGCCACACATAATAAAATGCAAGGAAACACATAAGTCACATATGAGAATGAGTAAGTCTAAATCGTTGTTGCATAAATTTGTTTCTCAAGTGGGTCCGTGAAAAACAAAAGGCGAGGATTTGTATTTGTTACTCAAAGTTTTTTATATAAGACTATCATTTTGTCATGTTTGATAAAACGGATATAATAATAAAAAAAATTGTCGCATTTATTATTAATAGAGATTTAACTTTTAACTAAAAAGGATTTAAGCAAGAAGATAATTAAAATAGATAAATTCAATTCAATTAATAAATAGCATATATTACATCCACAAATTCATCAAAATAAACAGAAATGTCATCTAAAACATAAAATTCTGGTTGCCAAAAAAGAAAACCAGAGAAAATAAAAGGATAATTAAAGGAAAATAACTTTTAATCGAGGGCATTCCACTAAAGCTCTTCAATATCATTTTCTATATCATCCATGTCTATGTCGCCATCTACGAGATCCTCACCATCATCTTCATCATTGAGCAAAATATAGTCATCATCTATACTTTAATATTCAACATTGTTTTTGAGACTAATCTCGTTGCTTCCATGCTTATCTCTATATAAGAGAGAAAAATAAAATGAGATACGGGACTTGAGATTAGATGCTATAACATGGTTTTAGTCTTTATTAAATTTCAGATATTACAATAAATAGACATACTGCCTTTCATGAAAAAAAAAATACATGCATACATACATACTTTCTTTTTTCTTTGCTAAGTAATACATACATACCTTACTAATCAAATTTACGGGACCAATGGAAACAAAATTAAATGATCTAATTATATGGGCGGTTTAACCTCTAAATTTTACAATAGATATGAATACTATAATCCCCTACTATATAATAATCATTATATTAAGAAAGACAGACACTACTATAGCTAGTTGTTTAAATTCGGATGATTACAGATGCTACTAGTTGTTGAAGGATTAAAAATATTTATACTATAATAAAATTTTGATAAATTAATAATCTCGAAATAGACAAAATTTAGTAAAGTTATTAATTAATTGAATATTAAATTAATACTCAAGTATCTAAGTTGGGACCGACAAACAATATTATTTTAATAAAATTATTAATTAATTAAGTATTAAATTATCAAAAATTTACTGTAATTTATAATAGAAATAAGAGTGATAACTTAGGTATTATGTAATACGGGCACAAATGACAAAGCAAATTGGGACAAAAGAACAGAGCAAGATGAAGTCGTCGGAGATGGAGATGCACGCTCGACACTTAAAGAGGGAGACAAAGCAGTATATCAATATAAGAGGAAGTGATGAAAATGAAGTCTGCTGTAGTATTTATTTATATCCTATTTATATTACTCCACTCTCTTGAGATTAAGCAGAGTCCTATTTAGACTCATTTGCTTTATTTTTCAAAACCCCGCCACTTATACTCAATTTTTTTGGCTACTCGGAAGTCTTCTTTCGTTGCCGCTCTCTCTGTTTCATTAATATTACTGTTTCTTAACCTCATCTCTTATAAAATTTGGCGCCTTCTTGAATCTAAGAGGTGCCAATCCACCAAATTCAATTCCGTAATTCACACATCCTCGGCTTCTCCTGAATCTTCTGTATAATTGAAAGCCCACAATTAACAAAAGAAAGAAATAATAATATGTGAATTTAGTGTTATTATTAGACAGAGAGGATAAGAATAAACCTGTGGCAAAAACGATTGGTTATCTGAACTTGAATACTCGGTTAAAATTGACTAGGTAGTTATATAGTAATTACAGTCTAGATTATTTTATAATAGTCCTAAATTTCAAATTTCAAATTTCAATCCCTAAACCCTAACCCCCAACCTCTAAATCCCTAAACCCCAATTCCTAATTTCCAAACACTAAGCACTAATAATAGAAAATTTTAAGCTAAAAGCCTTCCGATGGACATGGACAGTGTATAGTCGAGCATCAGTTTAATGGCTTCATGAAAGTTTATCATAAGTCACGTGCATTGTATTGCATTGCCATAGTGATTATGGTTTAGTAGTAAGAGCTTCTTAATTGAAAGTTGCGTTATGGAGGAGCAAATAACATTGGGCACATACATATCATATCATTGACCAAGTTTGGCTACAGGAGCTCCTTATGGAGACAGTTTGTTATGACACTGGATGAAATGAGAGAATAAAACTAAAGCAATGTAATTGTTTTGTTAATTTTTTTCAATACTTTTAATCTTTTATCCCTTGTTAATTATTTTATATTAGTTTAAAGTTATAAAAAAGAAAGGATATTTTTGAGTTTTTTAAAGTTTTACTTTGTAACTGTCATAAGCACTGTTTCTTTAATTAATAGAGATATGAATGTCTCCCCAAAAACAATGACGTGTTCTCATTGAGGCAAAAAAATTATTTGTAATGACGATCCTAATATGTTAACTACATGAAGTACGTTTCATGGTGAGACAAATTTCTAATGACTACTTTAATTAATTCTCTATGAAGGTTCTCCCGGCCCTGAGGATAGTGTTATGGACAAAAATAAAATACTAGCAAGTTGAATTTTCAGTTTGAGGCACGTATAATGACGATTATAGTTCACTCTACCAGTTTTTCCCTAAAGTGTATTCTTGTCGACCAGTGGTTTAACAAAGTGTAATGTTGTCTCTAATGGTAGGTGTTGTATGTGAACAAAAAATATATAAGCTCAACGAAGTTCTTCATATAGGCACATTTGTAATGCAGATCATTCTAATTTACTACGCGCTAGGGTTTCCCTAAGTGTAATGTTGTGGATTAATCAAATATTTGTTAGACAAAGTTGTGTAGCAAGGTACACTGGTAATGACTATAGTTATTCGATCACTACGATAGCTAGATAAAGTTGTTGAGTGATATGCACATTTGCAATGACGATTCTAATTTTCAATGATGCATATTTTTATTATTGATCACATGAAACTTGCCAATAATTAAGACATGTCACCATTAAGATCAAAACCTTAATTCGTTTTTTTTTATCTTCGTTTTTTTTAATCTTTATATTGAATTTTGATTGAAACTTGCCAATAATTAAGACTTGCCATATCACAAAAACAAAAGACATGAATTTCATTGGTAAATATCTTTTTATTAATATGATGATAAAAAAGAAAAAAGAAACGGAAAAATTTGAGAAAAAAAGACTTCGCAAACCCTTTACCTCATACCATGTAATTGACGCCGCTTATTAGAGAAATTGGGCGCCTAATGCTGGCGCCAAATATTTCGCGTCTTTTGTTTCAGTAGTCATAGGGAGTAGTTGATTAGAACTCATAAAACTGGTCTGTTAACCCAGTCTTGCTCTATCCAACTCTCGCGTCAGCCGCGGGCTTGCTCACCCTGTCACTCTATCCGTCTGTTGCTCGATCTTCGTCACTTGATGGTTCACACTCTCTCTGTCTCTGCGTCGCTAGTTTTTTTTTAATAGTTAGCCCTGTAATCTGGATTTGCCCCTGTTTTTGTGGTCTCTACCAGGTGTAGATGTGCAATAAACGGGATCGAAACTAGAATCAGAACTCTATATTCAGGTATAATTATTCAACTGTACGCTTTCCCTCCCAATTAGGTGATGGTGATTTCCAGTATATTATTGCAAGTGACTAGAAGAGAGACTTGATATATATGGCAGAAGATGGCCGAGGTGAGGTTCCTGGTTAATTTGATTTTGTTGGGTGATATTGTTGGTGGAATCGTCAGCCAGGATTATGTAAATCTGTTTTGTTGTCTTCCTTCAATATCCTTGATGAATGGTAGGGAAATATGTTTTGTTGTGTTCCTGATTTTGATCGTTGCTTCTTAGAATTCTCTGTGTTTGATACGTAGATCTGATTATTGTGCAAACGTTTCTCAGTATATATAAAAACACCACTTTCAATTTGTATATATGAAAGAATAACAGTGGAAAAGGTTCGGGGATATCAAATTCTAGATTATGCACATTAGGTTCACCCCTGACATGGTAGTTTCAAATAGACATAGATATCAAATTTTGTCATATGTTGTGGTGCTTTTCTCGTCTGTTAAGGTGGGAATTAAAATAAGGGTTTTCTATGATGTGGATTTCCTAAATGTAAGATCATGAAACTTCTCCAGTGGATATTGTTTAACAAAGTAATGTCATTTATGCCAAAAAAAAAAACAAAGTAATGTCATTATGGACAATCTTTGTTTCTACTACAGGCTGCTTGCAAGAACGTCCCTGAGATCATTGATGCCTAGAGAGCTTTATCTTAATTTTTCTTCTGTTTTTTCTCATTCTCATTAAGGTATTTAGCTCTTCTTTTGTCAATCTATGGGTTAAGTGAATGAGTAATATAGATGAAGCTTTGCTTTCTAAAGTACACTAGTTTAGTTCTCTGATGTGAGTTTGGTTTGCTAGCCGTGCCTTGTTTTCAATTTTTTTTTCATTTTTTTTTCATTCCAGAATTAAATTTTGTTCCTTCATGTTCATCAAGTTGCTGAATTTTTTAACTAGATTGTTTAAAGTTGTCACCTCAAGATTAAAGTACTAATCGTAACTTCAGATCCACCAAACTCAGGTTTGAGCTATGTATTCCAATAAATGAAGATATACATATAAATATATAGTAATGATTCTGATTTTAGCACTGATTCTCATACTTGTTATCTTTTCTGTTTCTGGCAAGATGGATAAACAGTGGATTGGTGATCTCAAAAAATGAGTGCATGATGACAAGTACATAGAAGAGGTAAGGTCTTTTATGGAGAAGACGAAACACCATGTGAATTGGCAAAACATGTTATCTCGTCCATGCATGAAGTGCCTTAATAGTTATTCACACCCTCTCGAAATAGTTGAAATCCATCTATTATCGAGCAGTATGTCAATAACGTTAGTGGATATATCATGGAGAACAGATTCAGCAGCAGAGTCCAACACATTCTAGCTCTCTAATTCATGAGCTGGCCATTGAACCCAGCAATAATGTATTTGAGCTGGTGGACAATCTATTTCCTATAGAAGATATCAGTGAAGCAACAGAATAGGACAATAATGTTTCTGTTTTCGGTATTAATCTGTTTCAGTTGGTTTAGTCGTAAAATCACAGAAGATCTAGGAGGCGCTTACACTATATATACTGTATCCAGGTTCAGAATATTAACACTCGTTGTGGAGTTGATCCAACTGAAAGTTGAAAGATTTTGGACAATAAATCTGTTAATTAGCTGCTCAAAATGATGAAGATGTGTCTCAAACCCTATCAAGTTAATTAATAACATCTTTGTTATTGAAGAAGATGTTTACTCACTTATACACCTTTGTTATTGATCTAATGTGAGAATATAATTTGCGACTGATACAAATCCTTGCTATTGATCTAATGTGAATTTTTTTTCTTTCATTTGTCGCTTAATTAATAAGTGACAACTGTAAGATTGTCACTTAAATCTATTATGTGAGGAAATTTTTATCGTTGCATTTGTAATAGTGCAACCACTAGTACAAGTTGTCACAAAATTTATAATATGCAATGAATTTATAGTTATCGCATAAACTATACGTGACTACTTATAAAAGTCATTGCTATATAGGTCAAATGCGAGGAATTTGGTGTCACATGAAATGATATATGCGACAACCACACATTCCTCGCATTTGCTTACGTAATGCGACGATTTTTTGGTTGCTGCAAATTGTTTTGTCACAAATGCTATTTCTTGTTGTAGTGAGAAGTGTGTTCACGACATAAAATGAACATGACCTGCTCATGAAGAGATTGGTGTAGAGAATTTTAAGGTTAATCCTGACTAATCAGACTAAATTAGTAGAATCACAAGATAGTGTATGAGTCTCCATTACTGACGTCAATTTGAAACTCTCTACACGTCGAGGTGACCAGTAGTGATTTAACAAAATTTCACGTAATTTGAGGCAACTATCTACCTCGAGCACTACAAATTCGCTCCATGAAAAAGCGTTTAACAAGGAAATCGAGCGTCTAAAATGAAATAAGTACGCATGCGATATTGTTTGGATGAAATCATTGCGGATTACGATGCAAATGTGAAATCACGGGACAGTAATAGATTTCACAATAATAATTCACCATACTGAGTTGGCTAATGCATAATATAGTTACTCCTTATCTCCGACGTCAACCACGACATTGAGCGCATCACCGAACCTAGTGACAGAGCCACATGGAGAGAAAACTATTTGATTCTCTTATACTGGTACTTATTGGCACCAAACCCAACGGAAATCGAATCAAGAGAAGGAAGCCTCAGAACAATATCTAAAACACTGATAGAGGTTGACTGGAAAAAATGATGGAAGGTCTGATAGTTAAGTCGGATCGAGCTAGAAAGTAAAAATAGGGTTACATAAAATTTACTCTCGATAAAACCCATGTTTCCCAAAAATATCAGAGAATCAACTTGAACTTTGCAATAAATTTCATCTTCAATTTCACGATTACACCATATCCTTGCTACTCTATTCGCATCATCCACGACTATGGCACTTCATATTTTTCAAATGGGACAGAAAATACATTAACCCAAAGAACTGCATGTTGAGGGTATAGAAATTAATGAAATCGCTGAAATCACCAACTCGAGGGTTAATGACTCTGAAGTTTGAAGTATGTCTATTAAGGCAATCTGGTCGTTAAGTCCATTCCTAAGGAAACCTTACTTCTCGAAGTTATCATCATTAACAGCTCATCTACGATAGTAATAATACCCATGACTCAAATCGGCCAAACAAATCTGGAATCGAGGAAAAGATGAAATGATCACAGGAAAGAGGATTGTTGATACCACATAACTAAGGGAAAATGATTATAAGACTACTAAATGTTGTAGTACTCCCAAGAGAGCAACCTCATATCTCGACTAACATTTGAGTCGATGCTACGGATCGATAACTAGACAAACTACTAAAACTGAATTCTCATAGTGACACTTAATAGACTCGATAGAAAGTGCGTAGTACTGCTTAGGTTGAAATCGTAAAACCAAGAAACAACAAAGGTGATCAATATCTTCTTGTTCTCTACGTACGTGTGGAAATAGAAAATCAAAATCTGAATGAACACATGTGGTATATAACCATGGTGGTGAAGTATTTGGCTGGTACCATCGCATAATAGACACAAGCAAGAGATGGGCAATGGATACAAGAAGTTCACCATACTACTTAAACAACGTGAGGAAACCAGTCCAATACTTGACTCCACAGTCCCCATGTAATCCAAACATTGGCATATGTCTCCTCACTGAACTTACATTCCTTAGGAACTCAATTATTTCGAATCGTTTCATCACATTCTGCTTAACGTGGAAAAATGCCTGAATACTTCCATAAATCTGATCGAGGTCGGTGCACGAAAGGCATGGCGACTAGGGCTCATTGACTCACATACCAAACTTCATACTCAGTCACATTTGTCATGTATTCGACGAAGTTCAACACTATAAATATTCGACGGGGATCCACTACAGTCAGGTCATCACTCCGGAGGTGTTGAGTGTAATCAAATAGAACAACCGAAGAAACCAAGTACAGTCTACAAAACCTATAACCTAATGCTCTGATACCAACTGAAAGGATCCAACCCCGATTTAGCTGTCTAAATCATAATTAGGCCCTACCAACCGTAGTTGCTACTCACTAATTTAAAGCCGAAGTGGATACCAAAAACTCAAAAGTCACGAAATAAAGAAATTTTTCCCATATTGGTTCATTACTAAAATATACAAAATATACAACTGTTTTCGACATCAGAGCAGCTAGGTAATTTAAATTGACTACATAAACTAAAATACTAACTCATAGGATCAACCTTGGATCTTACGGTAGATACTGCTATGCCATGAACTACGTGTGTGCTCGACCTCAAATGAACTTTGCAAAGTAAGCAATTTAAAACGAAGGGCCTAGGAAAACATAGATTAAAAATGTTAGAATGAGTGGATGAAAATATGATGAGCTGATACTGAAACAATACTAAGCTCCCACTGATATATATAATAAAATGCTCAGCGAGTCAAAAAGATTAAAGAGATATAAGTGATACGTCGAGGGGGACACCTGACCCTTCTCGAGTATCGTGCTCAAGTGGAGGCAGTGACTATGGTTCTTTGGCCTCTGGCCACCTAAAGTCGTTAGGTGATTCCTAACACAAAGATGATGTGAATGCCAGGGGGAAATGTTGATCCTTCCCTGGAGTCACTCGGGGATAAGCCGAGTAACCAATGTAACGATGCACAACTAACTGAAACTCAAACTAGCCTCCAAAATATATGCTGAATACTGAAATCTCAAACTGAATTGAAAATAAATAATAAATAGACTTGTTAATCAACTGTGAAAATAAACGTGTCCACTCACAGTACTGTGCCATGGTTTCCACTAACCCGTAGTCGTTTTGTCAGTGTTTTTATACGTCTGACACTGGATGCAAATACGTCGTCCTGAAACAATATTAAACAACTAATCGTTGAGAATAATATTGAATAACTAAGCTCGTTCACCTAACAAGCAATACCGTCGAGAACATCACATTCTTGAATATCGTGCTTCCAGAATTTCATACAAGCTTAATCTAAATTCTAATTTGAATTATGAACCCTTAATTAGCTTTGAATGTTACAATACGTTCCTCAAACGTTATGCGACTCAAGGTCGAATCGACGTTCAATTCGACTGAACAATAAAATTGTAAAAACGTTTAATTAATGTCTGATTAATCATATGTTTTAACTAACCATGTACAAATCTATTCAATAACCTCATTATTGCATTCGGTACATAATTACGAGTAAAATGACATAAAACTTTTGCCGAAATTCATCTTCGTCGGGGCACCACCGTGGACCGCCAGCGGCAACACAATGGCTCCAGTGAAATTTTTCGGCTACCCGAAGCTCATTCTGCTCAAAATCACACAACAAACAACTTTCTCAACTACAACAAGGTCCAATTCATCCTTTAACTAGTTCAATTTACCTTGAAACCGAAATCCCCCAAAAACTTCAATCTTTTGATTCGTCTTGCTCTAGTCGAATTAGAATGTGTTCTTGGTGTCCTTAGCTTAGCTTCATGGTGAGGTGAGCTTCAAAGCCCAATAGGTTTCATCAGTTGATTTGGCCGGAAATGTATCGACTTAAAACCTAAGTTTTCTGGATCGGTTTTGTCCTTCCCACCGCCACCACGTCTCGAATTATGATTGAAGATGTTGGGGAAAAGGTAGAGGAGGTCTTCGTGGTCATTTTGACACCAAGGCCGTCTATTTTGGTGGCCGGCTAAGGAACACCACCGGCAAAGCCGACGGGGGGGGGGGGGGGGGGGGGGGGGGAGAGAATCACGCGGGAGAGAGAGGGGGAGAGGAGAGAGAAAAGAAAAGAAAACTGACTGAAATGAAAAGTGTATGACTTTCCATTTTCGGAAAGTCGTAGTTATACTTGCAAGTTGCGACTAATTTAAATTCCGTAAAACCGTACTAAACTTTTGATGACCATAATTTCTCCGTTGTAAATCCGATACGAACTTATCTTGATAAATTTTACGACTTTCCACAATATAATTTCCTGAAATGGAAAGTCCTATTTATACTTGTCCATTTACGACTATTACATTTCTGATAAACTTCTGTTAATCATAACTTTCTTGTCGTAACTCCATTTTTGGCATTCTTCGCGTCTACGGACTCGTCTTGACAATTTCTACGACTTTCACCTGAAGTCACCCAACTTCAACAATATGAGAAAAAATCAGCTAAAAATTTCTCAATAATTACCGACGGTGACAAAACTAACCACCTTTCTCTATTAACCTTAAATAAATCATAAAAAGAGAACTTTCGGGACGGGATGTCACACCGGATCCTGGAACTGCCATAGATTTTGTTTATGTAATTAAGCTATCTGAGGATCCATCAGTCTGTCTGTTGATGTTCTTAATTTTTCCTTTTTCGTTCACTCGTTGTTTATATGGTTTGGACACTTTTTTTTCTTGTTGATTTAGTACACTTGTGACCCTTGGATAGAAAATTGGAGTGTATTATCACATCAATTATTCAGCAGTATGTTGCAGTAGTATTGCAACAATTTGGTTATTTATTACATTATAACAGGAAAATGAGTAGTTGAAAAAACATGCTGAGCTTCTACGCCTAAAAAATGTCCATGTAACCGAGATCATTAAAAAAGGTGAAGCTACTCTAATGAAGATTGATTCTAGAGCTGAAACATGATTGAACAAGGTTAACACAAAAATAGATGAAATAACACGTCTAAATGCTTAGATTGATGGAACAAACCCTCAAAGGTGTTGTAATGGGTGGTTCCCAAATGTGAAGTGCCATCATCCTCATCCCCTAGCGTTTCCATTTTCTCATACAAATTTTTTTCAAGAGTATAGTCAGCAATGATCTAGCTTCTCTGTAACCAAGATGCATGATGAGGTCAACTCCTCCAGTACAATTAACGTTGTTCAGTCATCTACATCAACAACAATGGGAACTAGCACTATTCTTATTCAATTTCCTTAAATATGGTAAACAAGTGAATGAAAATGACTTATCTCCCTACCAATTTCTTATAATACCCATTGATTTTGATTCCTATTTATGAACTAATTCATTCCAGGTAGGTAAACACGCCCTGAATTTGAATCAAGAAGGTCAATCGTTGAAGATGTGCTGAAAACAATGAATGAAAAATCGAAATTATTTTGGCGATAATTTTATTTTTTCCAAGTTCGATAAAACACTATGGGAGAAACAGCCTTTGGTGATAGCACGATGTGTATCATAAAAGATAAGTGAAAGGACCCAACCCCGATTTAGTTTCTTAAACCGGAATCAAACCCCTTCTGAAAACACGAACTTGCAAAAATCACAAAAATTTCGGCAGAGTTTCGTTACTAACGCGGAGTTACCATTTACCTGCACCCGGAAAACACACTTCATCCTATGCCACAAAAGCCAAACCGTGGGCACCAATCCCATCCGGATTTCTCAATATCATAACAATAAAGTAAAGCAGTAATCAAAACTGTACTTTATAGAAATCCGGGGAAAAACATATAAAAATGAGTAGTGTATCAGAGCGACCTCTAATATATATATTCAAAATATACAACAATAGGCAAAACAAGAAACCTACTGAAAAAGAAAGGTAGCTCGAACACTAAGCCTCTAACCGCGACGTGAGACACCAGAATCCGAACTGCAAACTGGGCATGAAAACCGAAAAACCCAGGGGAAAGGCAATAAAATCGTTAGAGTGAGTGGACGAAAATAATCATATGCCTTTCACCAATTATATATCATAAAATAAAGCAAAGCGAGTTCGGAAAATAAATGGAGGTGCCAGGCGAATCTTTCAAGCCCGACGGTCAGGCGAATCTCTCAAGTCTAGCGGGCACATCAGGGGAATCTCTCAACCCGGGATCTGACTACCGGTGATCAGCCAAGTAGCCAATGCATCGATGCTAAATAAATGCCATCACCATATAAAATATAAAACAATACCTCCAAAAGATATAAATAATCTCAACATCGTATATAAATAAATAGGGAAATCACGAACTCACTACAACAATGAAATAGAAAAGTCCACTCAAATATGAGCACAGCGCGTACACGCGTTAATCACGAGATATGGCGAAAGATCCCTCGCCCAACGTACGAACTCGATCCCCTGAATAATCACAAAATGTAACTGATCAAAATCACAGTTCAATACTCTGTACCACACCTCGGAAACCAACCATTTCCAAAAACATATAACTCGATACAAAATAATCGACGTAAACTCCCAAAATCTCCGCATAAACCCTCGATTAAAAATCTGGCTTCCAAATCAACTCGAAAACCTCAAGGCGATGATCGGGGCGCGAATACGAGCAAAACGACATATAACTCGATAAATTTCAAAAAGTCAACGGGTCGCCGGAGCTCCGCTTTTGACCGTCACCGTCGGCGGCGGCGCACCGTCAACCGGAGAGATTTCCCGGCGGCCAAGCCACCAAACTGTTCTCTTCTTCAAGCCAAGCATCTTTCCTCAAGGAATCATCACCATCCATCCACCACCGTGGCCGAAAAACAGCTTGAAAGTCCGAAGAACACAACCGGTTGGAAAACTTTCTCCGGCAAAAATCTTCGCCGTGAGGCCATCTCGGCCTCCCAAACTCAAGAGGTCACCTCCCTACCTCAAGCCCAACAGTTTCCACCAAAACTCCCCCTCGGAAAGTCACCGGAAAACGCCTCACCAACGAACCCGATTCCGGCTAGATTTCCCCAATTTTCAAACCGTTCGTTCTCCATCAATTCGAAACAAAATCAAGAAATTCCAAGTTCTAAATAGTTGCAAATGAAGAAAGGAATCGTTTCATACCAATATCCAGGCCGGAGGTGGCCGGAATCGCCAAACCCGACTGCGGCAGTTCGTTTCGCACGGTGGAAACTCCGGTAAGCAAAAGTCAACGGTCAACATCCATGGTCAACGCTGGTCAAACTTCCAAACAATGCTTTTCAACAATTTTTTGACTATTTCCGATATTTATGCTCACGGCTCGACACGATCGACGGTCCAAAACGGAACACATCCATGTTTTGGATAACTCAAATACGAACGGATAAACACGACGAAATTTCGCGATTTAAAATATTCATGACGTATTCCTCGGTCGTCGAAATAATTATCCGAAACCGCCCACGAACTCGAAATCACGCGTACAACAACTCTCGAGAAGAGACTCAACTCAAATTCTTACTCGATAATTAAGTGGTGATCAAAACCGCCAATTCAATTCATTTACGAAAAACTGTAATTACGCGCAAATTCGTAGATTAAGCCGATTACTATACTGATTCTGTTTCGGGTCGTCACAAATCTACCCCCCCTTAAAAAATTTCGACCTCGAAATTAACGTATCTGCTAGGTGAACAGATGAGGATACTGCTCCCGCATACGCTGCTCAGTCTCCCAGGTGGCCTCTTCAACCGAATGATTCTGCCACAAGACCTTCACCAGCGGTATAACACGGTGTCTCAACTCCTGCTCACGCCGATCGAGAATCTGTAACGGCTCCTCCACATATGTCAAAACCTCTCGGATAGGTAGCTGATGTGGTGCTAACACATGTGATGTATCTGGAATATACTTCCGCAACATCGAAACATGGAAAACATCGTGTACACGAGCCATCTCGGAAGGCAACTCAAGTCTGTAAGCCACGGCACCAACCCTCTCGGTAATCTCATACGGACCAATGTATCGTGGTCGAAGCTTGCCACGCTTCCCGAAACGCACAACTCCCTTCCATGGAGATAGTTTCAGGAAGACCCAATCGCCCACATCAAACTCGAGACTCTTTCTTTTCACGTCCGCATAACTCTTCTGGCGATCCTGGGCAATCTTCAATCTGTCCCGGATAATCTGAATGTCCTCCATTGTGCTCTTCACCAGATCAGGGCCAATAAGCCATCACTCGCCCACCTCACTCCAACACAATGGAGTGTGGCACTGCCTCCCGTATAGGGCCTCATACGGTGCCATCTCAATACTGGCCTGATAGCTGTTGTTGTAAGCAAACTCAATCAAATGCCGTTGCTGGTCCCAATTTTCTCGAAACTGCAAAACACAAGACCGCAACATATCCTCGAGAGTCTGTATAGTCCGCTCAGACTGCTCGTCTGTCTGAGGATGGAAAGCTGTACTGAAATGCAATCTGGTACCCATGGATCGCTGCAATGCCTGCCAGAACTCGGAAGTAAACTGACTGTCTCGGTCAGAAACAATAGATACAGGCACATCGTGCAGTCGAACGATCTCCGACAAATACAGCTTTGCCAATCTGTCCACTGAAATCTTCCCCGGAAGTGCCAGAAAATGAGCGGATTTCTTCAATCGATCAACGATATCCCAAATACCAGTATTACCAGCCGAAGTACGCGGCAACTGATACACAAAATCCATGGTAATGTGCTCCCACTTCCTAACCGAAATTTCGAGGGGCTACAACTTTCCCGCAAGCTTCTGCCTCTCCACTTTAACCTGCTGACAAATCAAACATCTGCTCACATATGCGGCAATCTCCCTCTTTATATTGCGCCACCAGTAATAAGCTCGAAGCGTATGAAACATCTTCGTACCACCGGGATGCATTGCATACGCCGAACAATGAGTTTTGTCTAAAATCTCTTTCTTCAGACTCTCGTCCTTGGGTGCACACAATCTGCCTTTGAATAGCAACGTACCATCATCGCTCAACCGAAACTCTGTTGGCACACTATTCCGAATCATGGTCTTCTTGTCCAACAGGTAGAAATCCATATCCTGAGCTTCCCGAACCTGATCAACCAACACCGGTCGAACCTGGAAGCTAGCCAACAAAGCTCCATCATTGTCCAACTCGAACTCAGCTCCCGTAGCCCGAAGCTCGGCTAACATAGAAATTCTAGCCACACACACATGGAACAACGAAGCTCCGGATTTCCGACTGAGTGCATCATCAACGACATTAGCCTTCCCTGGATGGTACTCGAAAGTGCAATTGTAGTCATTGATCAACTCCATCCATCTGCGCTGCCTCATGTTCAAGTCTGGCTGCGTTCGCAAATAGGTGAGACTCTTGTGATTGGTGTATATCTTGCACTGAGCTCCATACAGGTAGTGTCTCCAACTCTTCAAAGCTAATACAATAGCAGCCAACTCCAAATCGTGCGTCGGATAGTTGACTTCATGTGGTTTCAACTGCCTGGAACCATAGGCCACAACTCTGCCATGTTGCATTAGAACACAACCAAGTCCCAACTTCGATGCAGCGCTGTAAACCACGAACTCTCCACTATCGTCAGGTAGAGTCAAAACCGGTGCAGTGGTCAACTTTTCCTTCAGAAGCAAGTAACTCTCCTCACATGCATCCGACCACTCGAACTTGACGCATTTCTTCGTCAATCTGGTAAGTGGAGTGGCGATCCGTGAAAAATCCTGCACAAAGCGCCGATAGTAGCCTGCCAAACCCAAGAAACTCCTGATCTCTGGTTTGGTGGTAGGTCTACTCTAATTCAGCACGGCTTTAATCTTGTCAGGATCCACGCTGACTCCCTCAGCTGATATCACGTGACCCAAAAACTTAACGCTATCTAACCAAAACTCACACTTGTTGAACTTCGCAAACAACTGATTATCCCGCAAAGTCTGCAAAACAGCTCGTAAAAGCTTCTTGTGCTGGCCCGCACTCCTGGAGTAAATCAAGATGTCGTCGATGAACACGATCACAAACTTGTCCAGAAATCGTCTGAACACCCGGTTCATCAAGTCCATAAAAGCTGCGGGGGCAATGGTCAACCCAAACAGCATAACCAAAAACTCGTAATGTCCGTACCGTGATCTGAAAGCTGTCCTGGCCACGTCTGACTCTCGGATCCTCAACTGATTATATTCGGACCTGAGATCAATCTTCAGAAAGACTGAAGCTCCCTTGAGCTGATCAAACAAGTCATCAATCTGCGACAACGGATACTTGTTCTTCACAATAACCTGATTCAGCTTCCGGTAATCGATGTATAACCGCATGGAACCATCCTTCTTCCGCAAAACAATACTGGAGCACCCCACGGCGATACAATGGGTCGTATGAAACCCTTCTCCAGCAACTCCTGAAGTTGAATCTGTAGCTCTTTCAACTCCACTGGCGCTATACGATAAGGTGCGTGAGATATGGGTCCAGTGCCCGGCAATAGCTCAATGGTGAAATCGATCTCCCGAACTAGAGGGATACCCGGTAACTCCTCCGAAAACACATCTAGAAACTCGGAAACCACCTTGATATCATGAATATCTGGCACAGTAGCCGTAGTATCCACAACATGTGCTAAGTAAGCAACACAACCCTTCTTCATCATCCGCTCGGCCTTCATCGCTGAAATCACACATGGCAATGAAGTATTCTTCTCATCGCGAAACAGTATCTCAGGAAAACCTGGACGTCGAAACACAACCTCCTTCTTGTGACAATCAAACATAGCCCAATGTGTCTCCAAGAAGTCTATACCCAAAATCACATCAAAATCAACGATATCCAACAATAACAAATCCGCGGCTAAACCATGACCTCCAATAAAAATCTCACAATCTCGATATACTCAGCCAATACTCACAACTTCACCGGACGGATACAACACTCTCCACAACCCCGGAAGTGGAGACGCAAGTACAGTGGCTAAAGATGATAGTCTATATGACATGAATGAATGCGTAGCACCTGGATCTAGCAATGTAAGTACTGGATAACCATAGACATGCAACGTACCGATAACAACATCTGGTGAAGCTCTGCCCTCGTGCAATGTCATGACATGAACCCTGGCCTGCCCGGCTGGTCGTCCACGCTGAGGGTGACCCTGCTGTCCGCTCTGGCCAGAAGATTGTACTGGTCGAGCCCCAGAAGTGGTACCTCGCTCTCCTCCGGAACTCTGGGCCGACTCTCCACCGGCACAAGCAAGCTGGAAACATTCCCTCGCATAGTGACCCTCCTGGCCACGACAATAACAAATGACAGGGCCTCGCTGACATGGACCAACATGATGCCTGCTGAAGAGACTTCACAATGGGTACTCCCTCGGTATGGCAAAAGTGCCACCGGTACGCCGAGGGTAACTGGAACCGCTAGAACCCCCACTTGACTGTGATCCCTGCGGTCGATCTCTCCTCCATCTCTGCCTCTGTCTCGATGCACTAACTGGTGGTCTATATGGTCCACTGCCGGAGGATGATACCGATCCGGAAGTATCAGAACTCAGCCTCTTGGAAGGTCCCTGAATCAGTCCACCCTCTTCAAACTATTGAGACTGGTATCTCATCTGCCTTTCCTTCTCGATATCATCACCTCGGAGTGCTGCACTCACGAACTCATCAAAATTGTTCCGAGGCATCGTAGTCAGAGTCCCCTTGATGCTCAAGTTCAAACACAACTCAAATCTACGGCACTTGGCTTCCTCAGTAGCCACCATGTCACGAGCAAATCGAGATAAGCGGGTAAATCTGTCTCGGTACTCAAGCACAGACATACTGCCTTGCCTCAAATTAGTAAACTCTTCATACTTCCGCTGCTGTGTAGCCTGGTTGAAGTATCTCTGCATAAACAAATCTCGAAACAAAGTCCACAGAGTATCAACTGGAACTCTATTGGTGCTAATCCACCAGAAGTATGCATCTGACTCGAGTAAACCAACTGCTGCCACTGTCATCTGCTCAGGGGTAAAACGCAAACGCTCACAAACGCGTTCAACCTAAACCAACCATGCTTCACAAATCTCTGGATCAGCTGAACCCGAAAAGATAGTTGCACCATAAGTACGAGCTTTGACCACAGGGTCAAAACGCTCCTTCAAATGCAACACTCGCATCAGCAAGTCGTGCGTCTGGCGATCCTCATCAGGATCCACATCCCTATTAACACGGGGACCACGTCGAGGAGGCATCCTACCGATACAAGATAAGCATTAGATAAAAGCACAAGGAACGTAATCATGAGACCTCAGATATTTGAACATATACAACACCCGAAGCATTGATGAGTAACCGCTGGCCAGTCGGGTCATCGCTCCAGACATGCTGTACATACTCAAATACCCTTAGTGTCATAACTACAAGAGGCTACAGAATCTGACACCTAATGCTCTGATACCAAGCTGAAAGGACCCAACCCCGATTTAGTTTCCTAAACCGGAATCAAACCCCTTCTGAAAACACAAACTTGCAAAAACTACAAAATTTTTGGTAGAGTTTCGTTACTAACGCGGAATTTCCATTTACCTGCACCCGGAAAACACACTTCATCCTATGCCACAAAAGCCAAACCGTAGGCACCAATCCCATCCGGATTTCTCAATATCATAACAATAAAGTAAAGTAGTAATCAAAACTGTACTTTACAGAAATCCGGAGAAAAACATATAAAAGTATATCAGAGCGACCTCTAATGTATATATACAAAATATACAATAGTAGGCAAAAAAAGAAACCTACTGAAAAAGAAAGGTAGCTCGAACGCTAAGCCACCAACCGCGACGTGAGACACCAGAATCCGAACTGCAAACTGGGCATGAAAACCAAAAAGCCCAGGGAAAAGGCAATAAAATCGTTAGAGTGAGTGGACGAAAATAATCATATGCCTTTCACCAATTATATATCATAAAATAAAGCAAAGCGAGTTTGGAAAATAAATGGAGGTGCCAGGCGAATCTTTCAAGCCCGACGGTCAGGCGAATCTCTCAAGCCCGACGGTGATAGGCTAGGTGAATCTTTCAAGTCTAGCAGGCATATCAGGGGAATCTCTTAACCTTGGATCTGACTATCGGTGATCAGCCGAGTAGCCAGTGTATCGATGCTAAATAAATGCTATCACCATATAAAATATAAAACAATACCTCCAAAAGCAATAAATAATCTCAACATCGTATATAAATAAATACGAAAATTATGAACTCGCTACAACAGTGAAAATAGAAAAGTCCACTCACAGATGAGCACGGCGCGCGCACACGCTGATCACGAGTTCCGGCGAAAGATCTCTCGCCCAACGTACAATCTCGATCCCCTGAAAAATCAGAAAATGTAACTAATCAAAATCACAGTTCAATACTCTGTACCACACCTCGAAAACCAACCATTTTCGGAAATATATAACTTGGTACAAAATAATCGACGTAAACTCCAGAAATCTCTCCATAAACCCTCGACTAAAAATCTGGCTTCCAAATCAACTCGAAAACTTCAAGGCGATGATCGGGGTGCGAATATGAGCAAAACGACATATAACTCGACAAATTTCAAAAAGTCAACGGGTCGCCGGAGCTCCGCTGTTGACCGCCGCCGCCGATGGCGGCGCTCCGTCAACCAGAGAGATTTCCCGGCGGCCAAGCCCCCAAATTGTTCTCCTCTTCAAGCCAAGCATCTTTCCTCAAGGAATCATCACCATCCAGCCACCACCATGGCCGGAAAATAGCTTAAAAGTCCCAAGAACACAATCGGCCGAAAAACTCTCTGGCAAAAATCTCCGCCGTGAGGCCATCTCGGCCTCCCAAACTCAAGAGGTCACCTCCCTACCTCAACCCCAACAGTTTCCACCAAAAACCCCCCTCAGAAAGTCGCCGGAAAACGCCTCACCAACGAACCCGATTCCGGCGAGATTTCCTCAATTTTCAAACAGTTCGTTCTCCATCAATTCGAAACCAAATCAAGAAATTCCATGTTCTAAATATTTGCAAATAAAGAGAGGAATCGTTTCATACCAATATCCAGGCTAGAGGTGGCCGGAATCGCCAAACCTGACGGCGGCAGTTCGTTTCGCATGGTGGAAACTCCGGTCAGCAAAAGTCAACGGTCAACACCGGTCAAACTTCCAAACAGTACTTTTTGACAATTTTTCGACTATTTCCGATATTTATACTCGCGGCTCGATACGATCGACGGTCCAAAACTGAACACATCCACGTTTCGGATAACTCAAATACGAACGGATAAACACGACAAAATTTTGCAATTTCAAATATTTATAACATATTCCTCGATCGTTGAAATAATTATCCGAAACCGCCCACGAACTCGAAATCACACGTACAACAACTCTCGAGAAGAGACTCAACTCAAATTCTCGCCCGATAATTAAGTCGTGATCAAAACCACAAATTCAATTCATTTACGAAAAACTGTAATTACGCCCAAACTCGTAGATTAAGCTGATTACTATACTGATTCTGTTTCAGGTCGTCACAATAAGTTCGCAACACGCGTGCTCGTGTCGTAAAAGACTACGTCATAAAAGATAAATTTTACTCGCGACATAAACATGTGTGTCGTAAAAGACATATAATGTGCGTTGTAAAAGACCTTTAAGTGTGCCGTAAAAGATCTATGTAGTGTATCGCAAAAGACTAATTGGCGCGTTACAAAATACATTTTTGCTCATCGTAAAAAATGTATAAATGCGTCATAAAAGATCTATTTAGTGTGTCGCAAAAGACTAATTAGTATGTCGCAAAAGACATTTTGGGTCATCATAAATACATGTAAACAAAAATTCATTCAAACCTCAAATAGGCAATCACACTTACATATTCAATCGAATAATCCAAGCTAATATCATTATAAATACATAGTTTGATATGAATATGTTCATAAGAGGTTTCAAAAGTGTACTGTCTAACTCTTTTCTACATGTGTTGCCAGACTTCAGGCATATATTCCTAGTAAGCAGTAACAGCTCCATATACACCATATGTAAAGTTCTTACATGAGCGTTACACCAAAAGTAGATGCACTACCTCCCTCAATACAAATACCAGCAAAGCAGCAATCCCGCACCTCCCCTTTTCTGCCTCAGTACCTACAAAAATATGGTTCTTCAACTCAAACAATCATAACTTAACAAAGGGATATAACTTTCATTATTCGAGAATTAAGAAATAAAAGGTAGAGCATAGTGATTCCTCCAACCTGAGAGTAAATGTACCCAATCTAAAACTCCACAATACATACAACCTATAGACATGTGATATTGTTACTATTATCTATATAGATAGCTAGTGGTAGACAACAACAACAAAAAAATCACTTATGCAAAATATAGCCTAACTAAAACTATACATAAAAGGAACCTTTCAATTATAAAAGCCTAATTGAAAATGGGAACAAAGAAGTACATAAGTTATAACTTATAACAAATATAACTATCGTAGTTTTGAAAAGGATTTGGCAATCATTTACATTCTCCATCATACCATCATCCATCCTTTATAGATTAGGTAAGGTAAACCCAATCTACAAACTGAGGACTAAAGATGAATTCATGCTTAATAATGCATCATTCATTACAGATTTACAACAGAAACCAAACCAACAAGAAAATAGTAGATTTATGTTCCTCCTACTTTTATACAACACATAAACCATAAAAACGCAAATTAACATACTCGTGTGCCTAGTCAAAAGTAAAGGTCACAAAAATTCCAAAAAACCTCACACAAAACACACTTCCGACAACAAATTCATTCACCATCATGCACCACCACTACAACAAACATTATACTACTTCACAAGCAACTTTACCTTATTTTTTTATCCAAGTTCCAACAACTCATTTTTAAAGACTTCTCATTCATAACAAAATTACATGAATCTCAAGTGAGAAGACACTTAACAGTATGATCCAAAGTAGTCGCCAATTTTTCTCTTTCCCATGTTCTCTGTAAAAATAAACCAAACTAACATCTGTAAACCAATCTATAGGGCACAAAATCTGAATAGGATTTCTTATCTACCAGTAACCAGCATTTGAGAACCAAATTAAGCTAATAGGTCAAAATCATTTATTTGCAAGACTCTCAGAAGAGGAGTCTGCAGAGAAACTAATTAACAGTTCATGAAAGTAATCTTCTAATCACGGTCCAATGATAACACATTAATGCTCAATGCTCATCTACGTGTATTTGGCTTAAGTCATTCTATAAGTGCTTCACTTATTCTATGTTACGCAACTTTAATATATGTATGTTTGTCACAAGCCTCAATGTCACAGAATAATTTGAAATGAGCAGTTATGTGTATAGTTTGTTGTGATCTCTATGCACACAAAACTCTTCTCTTCCCAAAATATTATATAGCAAACATAGTTCTTGACTAACACATGTGTTATAGTTTGTCTATCTTGATTAGAGTTTGGGATTGTGAAAATCAAACCTTTTATGTTTAGTCCACTCTTTATTCATGGATGCTTGGTAATCTTTTCTTCTTCGTGGGTATCATTTCCATAATCTAGCAATCTTCTAACATCTGAATAAAACATCTCTTCAAAATATGGTATAAAAAATAAAAATATATAGAGGTCAAAAATTCAATGTAAACAGAGTCATTCAACATATACAAAGTAGCAAAGACTATTGGTATGTTTGATTCTTACTTTCTTTGTCCATGTGAGACATTTAATTAAGTGTTAATCATGCAAGGATGGTTAGGCATAATAGTGATAGTATAATTGCATAAGCCTAAAACATTCGCTAACAAGTGTCATATTGACTAAACTCTAGTCATAGATTATACAACATATCTACTTCAAAACAAAATGAGTATACCATCAAAGATATGATCAAATTCAATTTAAGGAATCCATGCATCAAAGTATATATGCTAACACACCAATCTAAGATGGAAAAACAAGTCTATAAGAGGTCTACATTCACGACAATTTCACCTTTGTTTTCTCTTCAGTTTGCATATACCTAATATAGACTAATGCTATAGAACAAAAGCTTCAAGCAATTTCCTAATCAATTTCCAGCCGAGTTGTTTTGGCGCCGATTCAGACCATATTAGCCGAAATCAGGAGTAGGTGTTTTGATGTTTATTGTTCTATAGGTTAAGAGCTTCAATTTTGTGGGTCAATCACCACCATCGGCGGTGGTCGCCGGTGACGCATGAGGTCCATGTGCTGCCGCCTGTGGTTGCGCGTGACCTGAAAATATTTTCGGAAAACTTGTCAAGTTACATGTCATTAGGTTTCACTACAAGAAAACAACACTTAGACCACGGAAACACTAATTCTCCGTCGTCCAAGTGACACTTAGACGACGGAGAAGACTCCGTGGTCCAAGTACCACCTGGACGACGGAGTTGACCATCTCCGTCGTCCAGGTGACCACCTGGACCTCGGAGTCTTCTCCGTCGTCCAGGTGACCACTTGGACGACGGAGAATACCATTTCCGTCGTCCAGGTGACCACCTGGACCTCGGAGTCTTCTCCGTCCTCCAGGTGACCACTTGGACGACGGAGAATACCATTTCCGTCGTCCAGGTGACCACCTGGACCTCGGAGTCTTCTCCGTCCTCCAGGTGACCACTTGGACGACGGAGATGGTATTCTCCGTCGTCCAGGTGATTACCTGGAGGACGGACCGACACGCCGTCGTCCAAGTTCACAAAACGTACTTCCACTTAGACGACGTACCGACACCTCCGTCGTCTAAGTGAAGCATTATATAAGCCCACTGCCGGCCAAACGTACTGATCGAATTCATTCCTAGCTAGCCTCGATCTCTTCATGATCGATTCCATTTGAAGAATAATTGAAGGAGAAGGGAGAAGGAGAAGCTAGGGAGCTCGATCGAGCTAGGTAGCTAGAAGCTAGGGAGCTCGATCGAGCTAGGTAGCTAGAAGCTAGCTAGGCCGAGAAGAATCAGGATCGATAAGGCCGGATCTCCGCTGACACGCTAGTTAGCTTAATTAACGTAAAGATATCGAGAAGGCCAGCAGGTACGTACGTACGCAGTTAAAATTTGCTTAATTAATATGTATTTAGTGAAAACGTACGTACATATATATATACATGCAAGGATGTTAGCTGATGTTAGCTATATATATATATATGTACAGATCGATTAAATTACGTACATACGCACGTAATTGATGGATCGATATGTAGATCGAGTACGTATAATTAAGCGTAAATTAATGGACAAATATATATATATGTAATAATTAATTAAGTATAATATTTTGTAGCAGTATGGACAAGAGTTGGATGAAGTTGAAGAATAGATGTGATGTCCGGTATATGGATGGAATTAACGAATTTGTGAATTTTGCGATAGAACATGGTCAGGGAAAGAAACGTTTCAGGTGTCCGTGTCAGAAATGTCTTAATTGTCAGTATGCGGAGGTTAATGTTATGGTGCAACACTTGTACGAAAATGGTATGATGTGGAGTTACACAACATGGAGCGAGCATGGTGAAGCAGTAGAGTTCAGCGCAGCAGACTTCAGCTCAGGGTACAGTTACCATGGTGCCTCATCCAGCGGCAGTGGTGCCGGACCCCCAGCTTGCAACCTAACTGCAGATTTGGTCCATGATGCGTTTCCGGGATGTAGTCATGGCGGACACCAACACCAAGACGGAGGTTACAGTACCACCAATGAGCATGATGACACATTCCCCGCAGCTAGCTTGGCCACTGACACCAGTGAGATGGAAAAGTACAACCGGATGCTACTTGAAGCGCAGACCCCGGTGTTCCCTGGATGTCGAGAGAATGTGTTGCAATATGTGATGGAGCAAATGAAGATAAAAGTGAAGCACAAAATGTCAGTGAGTGCTTTTGACGAAATTCAGGAGCAAATATGTAAGTTGCTTCCTGATGATCACAATCTTCCTAAATCTCATTATAAGGTTAGAAATATCCTGAGCAGCCTCGGCCTAAAGTACAGGATAATTGACGCATGTCCGAATGATTGTGTGCTATTTTACAAAGAGTATAAAGAGTTGGACTATTGTCCCGTATGTGGCCAGTGCAGATTCCAGTTGAATAGGAAGAGTTCGAAAAAGAGAATTCCTGTGAAAGTTGTTCGATATTTTCCCTTGATTCCCAGATTGCAGCGCCTGTACATGTCGCTACACACAGCAGAGGCGATGCGATGGTACGCAGAAAAGCGAATAGATGACGATGTCCTGCGACACGCCGTGGATGGGGAGGGTTTCAAACATTTCGACAGAGAATTTGGAGACTTTGCTTCAGAGGTTAGAAATGTTAGACTCGGCCTATCTACAGACGGATTCAATCCTTGGGGAAGTAATAGCTCCGCCGTCAGCACTTGGCCAGTTATTCTGATGCCGTACAACTTGCCTCCGTGGATGTGCATGAACAAGGAATTTAATTTCCTTACCGTACTAATTCCAGGTCCTAAATCTCCATCGAAGTGATTAGATGTCTACCTCAGACCTTTGATCGACGAGCTGAAACTGTTGTGGGAAAATGGAGTCCCAACTTATGACAAATTCACTGACACGATGTTCACGATGAGGGCTGCGGTAATGTGGACGATCAGCGATTTTCCAGCTTATGGGATGTTGGCAGCCTGCAGGACAAAAGGATATAATGGATGTCCTATATGTTTGGACAACGTGAACTCTAGTTGGCACGCGGGGAAGGTGTGTTACTTGGGTCACCGTAGATGGCTTCCTCACGACCACCCGTGGCGACAAGATGAAGCTCATTTCGACGGTACGGTAGAGAACAATCCTAAACCCCGTAGTTGGTCGGGCGAAGAGATTTTAGAGAGGTTGAGCTATTTCGACTTTGGTGTGTTGAGCAATGACGCAGATGTAAAGAAATGCAATCCAATTCCTCCACATGATCTGAGCTATTGGGATCACAAGAGTATATTCTTTGAACTCCCTTACTGGTCGAAGTTGAAGCTGAGGAACAACTTGGACGCGATGCACATAGAAAAGAATGTGTGCGACAGCGTGGTGGGAACAATTCTCGGTATTAAGTTCAAGACTAAAGATACTCCCAAAGCGCGCAAAGATTTGGAATCAATGAATCTACGTCGTCCCTTGTGGTTGAGGAGGGATAGGAAAGGAGTGTACAACAAGATGCCAGATGCACCTTACACAGTGAAGCCGACGCTTAGACGTTCTGTATTTCACTGGTTTAAGGGCGTTCGTTATCCGGCTACGTATGCAGCTACTATAACTGGAGCAGTGGACGAGGTGCAACACAAGTTTGTTGGTCTAAAGACACATGACTATCACGTTATGCTGCAACGTCTGATTCCAGTGGTAATTCGACCATACTTGCCTCGGGACGTCGTAGAACCAATAGTGGCATTGGGCAGGTGGTGGCAGAGGTTATGCGCCAGAGAATTAAAGAAGTCAGATGTGGTGGAATTGCAACAACAAATTGTGCACATCATTTGCAAACTAGAGAGGATTTTCCCCCCTTCTTTCTTTGACATCATGATTCACCTAATGATCCACCTGCCCGAGCAGGTGC